>JAZGQO010000007.1:59484375-60805000 GCA_036850965.1 Patella caerulea
GCATGCTATATACTCCCCACTTGGAAGAGAGTAAAGAGCGGGAAATATTTGGTGGTGATGATGAGCATGGTATGGGGTGTGTGCGTGTGTGTGCACTGTGTAAGGGGTGGGGGTATCGGCCCCATCACTGCAGCTTTGGAATGGATGCGCTGTAAAAATAAACAAATGAATCTTTATTCTGCAAGTTCATTGAATATAATGAACAAACAAAATCATAGCTAAAAACATCGGTTGAGTGTTCGGTTGTATTATCTTGAGCGCTCGACTTAGTATCTTAATTATCTCGAGCGCTCAATTTTTTTTTTTTGGGGGGGGGGGGGGGTGGTGGGTGTCCATACAAGGTCAGTTCCGCTTCTTCGCCCTGCAAAGAAAACAAACTGGCTGCAGCCCGTAAACCTGTTTCGGGCATTTCTAGTTTTGCTTCCTTAACTTCCTAATAAAACGCTAATTTCACTTTTCATTTAATTGAATACCACGAATTTGTACTGAGTTGACTATTGATTAAAACACTAATTTTAGGACTGGAATAGCAGTAAAACGCGTTTGCGGCCATCAACTATTCCTAAAATTTTCTTGGAGGGTCGATACAAGGTCAGCTCCGCTTCTTCGCCCTGCAAAGAAAACAAACTGGCCGCAGTCCATAAACCTGCTTCTGGCATTTCTAGTTTTGCTTCCGTAACTTCCTAATAAAACGCTAATTTCACTTTTTCTTTTAATTGAATACCACGAATTTGTACTGAGTTGATTATTGATTAAAACATTTTGTCTGGGACCACTCTACTTTGTGCGACATTTTTCGGGCATCGATTATTACTTGTGAATGCAACTGCAACAGTGTGATTGGATTGTTGGATTGGAATTCAGAATGGGATTTCGGTTACAAAACCATTGGATACTTTTGGAGTTGCTCACACAGGCTAGATAGAATAGCAGAAAACGCATTTGCGGTGGTTAAATTTTCAAAATTTTCTCCGGGACGGTGTGGCTCCCATAGCCCGCGACGATTGATTGGTTTTTTGGAATTATGGGCAGCCAGTTAGGCTATATTGAACCAAATTGAAGTTGCTGTATTCACAGGTTACAGACTGGAATAGCAGGAAAACGCGTTTGTGGCAGTTAAATTCTCAAAATTTTCTCCCAGCGGTGCCGTCTTCATGGGTGTAAACGATTGATTGGAATTCGAGTCAGCAAGCCACGCTTAATTGGGTAATATTAGACCACTTTGAAATTGCTTTGTTCATGGGCTGAAATAGCAGGAAAATGTGTTTGCAGCCGTCAAATATTCCGAAATTTTCTTAGGTGGCGGTCGGGTAAGCCACGCTTCTTCGCCTCTCGGGGAAGACCGGTGCCGCTGTCTGTAAACATGATACACGTTGTATTAGTGTGATGTTTTAGTTTAACCCCGTAAAATATGGGTCCCCCCCACCCACATCGTTGCGCCCCCCCCCCCTCCAATATATATTTCACGGCTACGCCCCTGCCTATCTCAGATGAATACACCGCGGTGATGAATACTACATTCGGTGATTTCGTGACACTGACAGTGTACTCTCATTCGTGGGGCGGAAAGTAAAAGTTCGAACGACTAGATGATCGAGTCTAACAGCTTATCAAACGAACAAAACATTAATCAGAACCATAGAGTTATATAGAAACTAGAGTCCGCACTGATCACGTGACAGCGTGCCGACATGGAGCCTTGTCCGCCATGTTAGTTCCGGGGAGTATGAACGTAAATACCCGGATGTTCACTATGTTATTGCATCAATCAATCGGTGTCGAACTGTTTTAAAACGTGCACAAATATTACATTTTTAAATTTTCTCACCCAAATACTTATTGTTTAATAAAAAATAATAATAAAGATCAATGGACCGACTTATCTCCGGGTCCCTCTTTCCACGTAAAGGTTATAGAATAATTTATTTTGACATGTCCGCGATCTCGACAACAACAGTGTCTCTCCTCTGCGTCGCGTCGACTTACTTTACCTTTTTTACTAATAATAATACTCTATGACTTGGCCTCAAAAAGTTAAGCAAACCTTATGACAGTAAGGTAAGATTTCAATTTATAAATTTATTAGTCACATTTACTGTAGAATACACATTCGGGACATAATTTAAAGTATCAAATATTAAACTGGAAATTAAAGTGAAAGTAGAGTAGGCCTACGGGATCGCTGACACTGACATGTCACTTTTCATTACATAATTTTCTAAAACAAATTAACAAATAAATAATTAATAATACAACATTTTCTGCAGGCTGTTTTTAGTTTCTCTTCCCTTTTCAGTTCCATATATTTCTAAAAATAATTAACAAATATTGAAATAAATCAATACCGGGCGGTAAATAGAAATAGGCCTACAACAACATTATAGTATATGTAGGCTATTAATTTTTCTTCACTTTACATTCCCAAATTTCCTGAAATAAAAAAATTAACAAATAAAGAAAAATACCAGTACATATTTACTATAGAAATACACATTCGGGACATATTTTTATGTATCAAATATTATACTGGAAATTAAATTGAAAGTGAAAGTAGAGCACGGGATCGCTGACAATGACATGTCACTTTTCATTCCATAATTTTCTAAAACAAATGAACAAATAAATAATATACATTTTCTGCTGTCTGTTTTTAGTTTCTCTTCCCTTTTCAGTTCCATATATTTCTAAAAATAATTAACAAATATTGAAATAAATCAATACCGGGCGGTAAATTTTAATAGAAATAGGCCTACAACATTATACGTAGGCTATCTATTTTTCTTCAGTTTCCATTCCCAAATTTCCTTAAATAAAATAATTAACAAATAAATAAAAATACCAGTACATAATTCTGCGGGCTATTGTTTTCTGTTAACTTTTAGTGCTTAAATTAAAAAAAACCCCAAAAACATTCATTTCTCTACACTCTTTATTAATTAGATCCATAAATTTTTAAAACAAATTTACTGTATAAGAATTCATATTTTGGACATTGCATTAATTCAAAAGATGAATGTTTTAATAAAAATTAAAACAGAAAGCAAAGGTAAAGTAAATAGGCCTAGTAGCGTATAGTCAGATACTGAGATAGAGACACTGCGGTCGAGATCGCTGATATGTCAAAATAAATTATTCTATAACCTTTACGTGAAAAGATGGGCCCGGAGATAAGTCGGTCCATGGATCTTTATTATTATTTTTATCAAACAATAAATATTTGGGTGAGAAAATTTAAAAATGTTATATTTGTGCACGATTTAAAACAGTTCGACACGGATTAATTGATGCGATAACATAGTGAACATCCGGGTATTTACGTGCATACTCCCCGGAACTAACATGGCGGCCGTCGCTTCATTCCGGCACAAACCTTTAACGTTATAGTCATGGGAGTCACGTGATCAGTGCGGACTCTAGTTTCTATATATAACTCTATGATCAGAACTTTGTACCCGACCAGAATGGCTGCTGTGGCGAGGAGAAAGTTGTTTCAATGCAATGCTGTTGCAAAGTTATGTCTATCCAGACAGCTTTCGATTACATCAGCAGTATTATCAAAGGAGTATGGTTAACTTTTGTTTCGATAATTTTTAGGGTATAAATATGTAGGCTTTCGCTGGCAGGAAAATAATAAATACTGAAATACTCAAATAAAAACTATAAAGAGCTAGTGAAACTTAGATTCTATTCAATATTCTATTAGGATTAGGCTACTACATTAGATGTAGATCTTATTTGACATATATTTGATAATTCAGGCCTTGAGTTGCATTTGATGATCAGAACATTAAAAACTAGATAACAAACCTCATCTCGAAACCCTCCGCGTTTTGAGATGAGAGATGGTCCTATTATTAATATTATAGTAATTAGTATGTTATAGTATATAGTTCAATGTAGAAATGCCAAGAGGGGAATGCGAATCTCATAGGCCATCAGTAAGCAAAATTGACAATATTTTTCCTCAAGCTATTGATTGATTATTGTTACATGTATTTAAGATATTTCTGTCACACCAACCACACCCAACTACAATTAAAATATAATCTACCTCAAATGGGTATAAATTGAATTTAATGGAGAAAGAACATTTAGAGTTGTGTGTGTGTGAGCGTTAAATATCAGATGCAGATTAGGTATGTCCTTAGATTAGAAATATCTGGATTTAGTTCAGAAATGATCTAGTTTTTTTGAGAAGAGTAGAGATTGAAATGCATGCAATGGGATGCTTCATTGCATGTGAGGTACTAACCTCTGTCGCATATGAATTGTTATAGAATTCCCTTCTATTAGCGCTGTTTTGATGTATAATATATAATATGTACATTATTGTTATTTATTTCAGAAATGCAAGAAAAGAAGTTGGTGAATCAGCTAATTTGATGGACATTGGTAATAGAGGTATATTTTCAGAAGAACATGACATGTTTAGAACAAGTGTTAGAAGATTCATGCAAGATGAAGTTGCTCCAAACCATGATCAGTAAGATTTGTTTAATACATAGTTACAAAGCCAAGACATAGTCAACCACAAATTATCATACAACATATACATGTGTGATGTCCAGGTTTAGTGATATGGCCTTTGCGAAGACATCATGTAAAATGGTTGTGACTCAAAATATTGTAATTTTGATGACAAAATGCTGTGCCATGTATGCCTAAATAAGCTTTGCAATATAGGTGGGTTGGATGGCCGAATGATTAGCATGTGCACTGACATGGTTTTGAATACCTAGTTGTACGTTACAAGGAGTAGGGTCGCCTGTCCAACCTCAGCAGTTTTCTCTGGGTCCTCTGGTTTTCTCCCATTGCAAAAGACACCTACGCTATGCGCAAACGAAATATTGAAATATATTTAAACCATGTTAGTCCTGAAATGACCTAGTTTGTGGTGAGTGGACGTTAAACACCATTTCTCTCTCTCTCTTGCTACAAAATTGCATACATGACAAGTGGAAATAATGATTTTCACATTAAGATGTCATTTGAGGGTATTTTAATTCTCTATCGTTAATTATGATTACAGATGGGAAAAAGATGGAAATGTTAGTCGTGAGGTAAGTAAACAAGTTTCTTAAGTGAATGCCTGAAATAAGTTTGATGATAAACGTTGTCTACTTGCGGTAAGCGGAGATAAGCAATCTGATTGGTTGATGCTTTGGGTCACGATAACTTTGGTTTTAATTAAGGGAGAGTGACAAAATTCTATGCATAGATTCATTAAATAATTACCTTCACTAAGTTCGATGATGAAAATTTTCTGCTTACGCTATGGAGTGAAGCAATTTGATTTGGTCTAGACTTTGGAACTAAGTAACAACTCTGCTTTTAATTGAGGTAGAATGTTTAAACTTGATGTCGATGTTCATTAGGTGAATGTCTCGGCTGAGTTCAATGATTAACATTTAAATTCCAGCTAATGCTAAGCAGAGCTAAGCAATTTCATTGGTCGATGCTTTTGGACAAGATAACTTTGATTCTATCTGATAGAGAGTGATAAAACTTAGTGTATAGTTGATAATCAGTTTGATTGCTTGATACTTTTTAAAAAATATTAATATGTTATTATTATAAGATGTGTCATCTATTTATTTTGGGATTTTGGTGGGGAACATCCGCCTCACTGTTGGCTTGTTTGACATTTTTAGATAACACTAATGGCTTATAGTTTCAGTTAGTGTTCTTGTATTGTAAATTCTTATCAAAAAGACACAGGCTTGAGTTAGAATGACATGTAAATACTAATCGCAATTAATGTATTGGATGATAAACAACAACTATAAAAACCACCATTTTTAGCAAGTCTTCATGGCTAGGTCTTTGGTAACATATTTTATATTAAATGCTTTATGGTTAAAAATAGTCACTACAAAGTGTGAATAGACAAAGGATGTGTCCAACTTTTTGTTCCTGTTTATGTGCAGTTAAAGGGTGATAAACAATAGATTACAGACATTTTATCAAGTATTGCAATATTTGTTTCCTGGGATATTGCCCAGCTCGAATGAAATTTTATCACAAAAATTACAGCTGAAAAATGGGAGACAACTCTTTTATAGTGGACTCTTTTACAGATGTCATACATAATTGAAATCCGCTCTGTGTGATTTAAAATAAAAGCCTGTCCCTGATTTATTGCTTAGAAATGTTATATTTTTTCCTGTGGTTACCAAAGGATTTAGAATTATGTAGTGCAAATTGTACTGACACTGCCCCACACTGTGATGGATAATTGAGGTCGGGGAAGAGTAGCAAGATTTAGACAACTGGAAATATTACTGCTTTGAAATTATAATTTTTATTGTTTAATTTAGGTGTGGTTAAAAGCAGGAGAAAATGGTTTATTGGGAGTTAATACAGCAGCTGAACTTGGTGGAATAGGTGGGGATTTCCTGTCAACAGATATTACTTGGGAAGAACAGTATGTACATTTTACTTAATCTTTGTTTTATACTTGAGTGTCTTTAATAATAACACAATAACAAGTCTTTATTATAATTATATACCATTTTCAATTGCTTGGCGCCAGCACTATAATGCTTCGATTTTATTGATTTTAATGGCATCAGAATGGCAATTAAACAAACTTTTGTTTGGTAGGGGTGAAGTTGTGTCCTGTGTAAAAGGAAGCATGTTTGAAAATCCTGAGGTACTCCCCAGCTAACACCAGTGTTGTACGAGAGGCCTCTGCTTAGAAATGGAAAATGTGTTTTTGAACATGCGGTGATGATGTTCAAACCCGAATAGTACATGCTTTGTTTAACAAATGTTTCCATCAGGAAGGACTGGAATCCAATCAAATTTTAATTATTTTTTAAAAATTACTTCTTGCAGAGTAAGCAGTAAATCCATTGTCTTGCCAAAAACAGCACATACATATCAGTTGTATTTACCAATTTATTTCAGAATGTATGTAAACTGTACAGGTCCAGGGTTCACTCTACATTCTGATATTGTCATGCCATACATCACACATTATGGGACCAAGGAGCAGATAGAGAAATTCATTCCTAAAATGGTATCGGGGGAATGGATTGGAGCTATTGCCATGACTGAGCCTGGGGCTGGAAGGTAATTTTGATTGTTTGAGGTGTTCCTTTAACATGTACTGTTGGATTGAAATTATTACTAGTGCCTTTTTTAATAGTTTTTGGCAAAAGAATTAGTTAGTGTTACCATACATTTATTCAATGAGCTATGTTTGAAAATAAATATTGCTTGGATAATATGGTCTATATTTACAGATGGAATGTATTGAAAATACATCAATTCAACAGACAGTGGATTTGACTTATATTAACAGAATTGGGGAATGGACATAGATTGTAATAAAACATTTACATAAAAACAAAAATTGACTTTTTGTTAAGGGAAATTGAGTGATATAGATTGCTGTTACATTTTAGTAGGTAGTATAATGTATGACACAATATGTGATCATTTATTTTAGTATGGCACTTGCTTTCAAAAATAGTTATTACCCTTCAGTCACCCATTGCGAATTCTCTTTCATCCATTTGCTATTTTCAGTGATCTACAGGGAATTAGAACCAATGCAAAGAAAGATGGGGATGATTATATATTAAATGGTAGTAAAGTCTTTATTACCAATGGTTATATGTCCGATGTTTGTATTGTTGTAGCCATTACTAACACATCAGCTAAATCTGTAGCACATGGTATTAGTTTATTTCTGGTTGAAGCTACAATGCCAGGATTTATCAAAGGCAAAAAATTAAAAAAGATTGGATTAAAAGCTCAGGTGAGTAATTAGTTTAGAAGACTTCAACATGGCCTTCAGAAACTCTTGTACTTTGTAGCTAAAATTTGTGACTAGCTAACCAGGGTTTGGACAGTTTCTAGTCATTAAGATAAGATGAAAGTTGGAAATCCAGTGTACAGATTGGCATGCATGTAAAAGAACTCTTGACAGTTGAAATTCAAAATAAGAGTCAGCTGTAGTGCTGCTGTCTGGACAAAATTTCACCCACAGCACGCTGAATGGTACAAGCCTGTTTTAATAAGTCCATACAGTGCAAAAATTTGGACATCAGTGGTGCAGGACAAAGGGCCTGACAAGGAAAGCTGTCGAGTTGTTCGAATGGCACGTGTACACACAAGGGCCCCAGTACCAGGGTATACCAATGGTACCCTGCCTTTTCCCTCATAGCATGCCCATCTTCATTAGCCCGGTCGAAGCAGAACAGTAGGACGTTAAACCTAAATTTCATTTCATTTTATTTCATATACATATACCATCATGACATAAACTGAACACTGTCAAATAGAAAATGAGAGCAGCAAGCTGGGGGTCATAAAATGTTTGGATGATTTTTTTATTCAAAACTTAGTTTATTAGTATAGAAATTTTTTATTGGGAGTATCGATTTAGGGTTAATTTTATATTTTGAAAAATGTTCCATTTAATTAGATAATGAAATTTTATATTTTTTTTAATGATATTTTTCCATTTTATGATAGTTTTATGAGAAATGGCAAAATTTTATGAAAATATAAGTGTTTATTTTATGATCAGTAGTGGAATACCGCGTTTTATCAGTGAAATAAAAGTGTTATTCCACTGGCTAGCAAAGTAGTCCATGTTGTTTTACCTAAAATTATTGTAAAATCATAAAATAAATAGAACATTTGTCGTTTTGTCGTGAATATCATATTTAATTTCATCTCTAAGCAAGGAAACGTTTATATTTTCACTCATGCTACGCATTCGTGAAAATATAAGTTTTCTTGCTTCTCGATGAAATAAAATATGTTATTCACTCTAAAATGACAAATATCCTCTATATATGTGTTTTATTTTCATTGTACGGTCCCTGTAAATATGTAAACTAGGTTATTCAGTTTCCAAATCCCCCTTACTTGTAATTATTAGTAATTCTGGTTAATATTTTGATTAATTTCTAGGATACTGCGGAACTGTTTTTTGAAGATGTTCGTCTCCCGAAAAGTGCTCTATTAGGTGAAGAAAATAAAGGTTTCTATTACTTAATGAATGAACTTCCTCAAGAAAGATTGCTGATAGCAGCCATGGGACAAGCTAACTGTGAATGGATGTTTGAAGAAACTAGAAACTATGTGAAGACTAGAAAAGCATTTGGCAAGACGTTATCCAATTTACAGGTTGGAATATATATTAACAAGATGATAACAGTTTAAAATAGCATGTTTGAAGTCAGAAATCTGTTTATGTTTTAAAACTGAAATTCATACTATCATTATTTACCAAAAACTATATTTATATTTTACTTATCTTCCAAATTGAAAAAAAAAAATTATCTCAAAAGCAAATGCTGTACCCACTGAAAATGTTACCTCTCCTCCATATCGATTACAAAATGCAGCTCTACACATATGTTAAAACTATCTATCTACTTCCCTTACAAATTTCTCTCAAATATTGCAACCACTAATACAGTTTTTATGATTATTAATTATGTTACATTATTCAATATCATCAGCATAACCTATAACACATACTTATGAAAGAACAATTATAGAAAAGGAAATATAAAACATAGTTTGTATTATATTGTTTCAAACCATCTTTTCTTTTGCAGACTATACAGCATAAATTAGCTGAACTTAAAACAGAAGTGTGTGTTGGAAGAGCTTTTGTGGACCAATGTTTAAAAACGCATAATGAAAGAGGCCTTGATTCATCTACTGCCAGTATGGCTAAATATTGGTAGGTATATTTTACATTATCCACTCTAAACTGTATGATCAGAAAATATCTGAACTTCCAGGCCAGACAGGCAAGTGTGTGGATCCCTTCAAATGTGACAAAAACTGAGTAGTTTATATGTCTTAAAAAAAGAAAATCTTGTATTTAGTTGCTATTTCAATTTTGGCTTAAAAGTTTAAATGGAGACAAAATAAGCATAAGATCATGTAGTGATAGATATGTAATGCCCTCATACAGATATATCATGAATAAATGATGCTATGAGTATGACATCATAGTAAAGAAACTTAAGTAATTTGACTTCATTTGCACAATTTTGTAAGTCAAAAGTTTTATGGACAATATTGGAACTCTTAACTGAAACACAGATCTACTCTATAATACTTAAATAGCATGATAGATTACAGATAAAGATTCTAATACAGGTACACTTTGTGCTGTTTTATTGTAAGGAATTTGTCTAGCCAAACCAATATTTTGATATTCCAACTGTTAGAGAGGTTTCATGTGCACTGTCACTTTCAACACAGCCTCTATGCATACACATTCATGTGGCCACAATAATAAGTGGCTATCAGGGTGATATAGTAATTTATAACCAAAAAAAAAAACGAATGGAAAAAAGAGTCTGAAGCAAGAAATAAAATAAGAAATATTTTGTATAAATTCATGGACTATTGTTACTTATTTTTCTTCCAGGATAACAGACTTACAGAACAAAGTAGCTACTGAATGTTTACAGTTACATGGTGGTTGGGGTTATATGTTGGAATATCCAATTGCTAGAGCTTTCCTAGATGCCCGAGTTCAACCTATATATGGTGGAAGTAATGAAATCATGAAAGAATTAATAGCTAGACAGATTATTTCTGATAAATAAATTGATCTGAAAGATATAATATGAGTGATTGTAACAGTTTACACTATTAATATAATGACAGTGCAAATTTCCAAAAACGACAAAATCTAAAATCTTAAACAACAATCTTTTTAAACATACATTATGCAAGAGCTAAATATACTTGGTGCCAGTCTTTCTGTTAGGGCTAAAATGTTATATAAATTATTAATTACACATTAATCAACTTATCAAGACCATAATCAACTCATGATGCCATTGTTAGCCTGTGATATTTAGTGGATTTGAATATGTTTTGTGGTGGATGAAAGAACTGTAGAATGGATAATCAAGACTATGCTTTTTATTTTACTAATAGTGGTAAATACGATCGACACTAGTCCAAAATTGAATCACTGATATCTTGGTTCAGGGTGATGCAATTTGATGAAATTTTCAGCATATTCCATTTTCATTATCTATTTTTAACTATTATAGTGAGAACTGTCAGCTCTTTGTCTAATCTTATCTAAAGCCCCATTACTAAGTTGCAAAAAAGATATCTGCCATTTTTTTTCATTCTGTTACCTGTTTAAATTGATCCACATGAATGTCATAGTAAGGCATCTACTTAAAAGAACGTCATATTTGTTTTTATACGCCCACATGGAAATGTGGTCGTATATTGCCGTCGCCCCCGTCCGTCCGTCTGTCGGTCCGTCCGTCCGTCCGTCCGTCGGTCCGTCCGTCCGTCCGTCCGTCCATCGTCCACAATTTCTTGTGAACGCTCTAGAGGCTAAAGTTAATATCCGATTGACTTGAAATTTATACATGGTGTTTAAGGTCGTGAGACGAAGAAGCCTATTGATTTTCAGCGATATCCGATAATTACTACCAGAGTTATGACCCTTGATCACTTTGAAAAATCTTGTGAACGCTCTAGAGGCTATAGTTAATATCCGATTGGCTTTAAATTTATACACAGTGTTTAAGGTCATAAGACGAAGAAGCCTATTGATTTTCAGCGATTTCCGATAATTAGTGCCAGAGTTATGGCCCTTGATCACTTCAAAAAATCTTGTGGAAGCTCTAAAAGCCAAAGTTAATATCCGATTGACTTTAAATTTATACACAGTGTTTAAGGTCATAAGACGAAGAAGCCTATTGATTTTCAGCGATTTCCAATAATTAGTGCCAGAGTTATGGCCCTTGATCACTTCAAAAAATCTTGTGAACGCCCTAAAAGCCAAAGTTAATATCCGATTGACTTTAAATTTATACACAGTGTTTAAGGTCATTAGAGGAAGAAGCTTATTGATTTTCAGCAATTTCCGATAATTAGTGCCAGAGTTATGGCCCTTGATCACTTCAAAAAATCTTGTGGACGCTCTAAAAGCCAAAGTTAATATCCGATTGACTTTAAATTTATACACAGTGTTTAAGGTCATAAGACGAAGAAGCCTATTGATTTTCAGCGATTTTCGATAATTAGTGCCAGAGTTATCTCCCTTGATCACTTCAAAAAATCTTGTGGACGCTCTAAAAGCCAAAGTTAATATCCGATTGACTTTAAATTTATACACAGTGTTTAAGGTCATAAGACGAAGAAGCCTATTAATTTTCAGCGATTTCCGATAGTGCCAGAGTTATGGCCCTTGATCACCTCAAAAAATCTTGTGGACGCTCTGGAGGCCAAAGTTAATATCCGATTGACTTTAGATTTATACACAGTGTTTAAGGTCATGAGACGAAGAAGCCTATTGATTTTCAATGATTTCAAATAATTACTACCAGAGTTATCTCCCTTGATAACTTCAAAAATTATTGTGACGCTATAGAGACCAAAGTTACTATCCGATTGACTTCAGATTGATACATAGAGTTTAAGGTGTTGAAACGAACCAGTATTTTGATTTTCAATGAAGTTAGATAACTGAACAGCTAAATCCATGATATTAAATGTTTCATGTATATACTAATTGTTAGCGTGGGGTAAAACTTTATAAAAAGCAATCAAATTCTAATGATTTTCTGATAACTACATAATGAGTTGTTACTCTTAATCAGTTTTTAGTGTATTACAAATGCATCATTACCGAAATTAGTAAAAATATGCGACAACCCTTGTTGACTGCCCGGACGATTTAGCTGCTGTGGGCGTATGTTTCGTTGCCTGGCAACCTATCTTTACATAATTAATCCTGTTTTAAGAATGTACAAGAAAGCAGATTATATTGTAGATAAGGCATGATACTGTGATAGTATTAGATCAAAAATTTCTTGAGTTGTTATAGTTTGTTACATGCCATTTGTTGGAATTATAGGGCTGAACAAACCTCTTTTGAATTTTAAATATCTGTATTCATATTCCCTGATTTCTAGTTTTAAGTGATTCATGTACTGTCAGTATCGTAAATGAAAATCCTATGATAGTATACGGGTACATTTGTTTCTGATAACAGTGATACATCTTCATGAAAATTGAAATCTTCATATTGTTATATTCTTATAATGACAGTTACTTATTTTTGAATAAATTTGAAATTTATTGAAGATGTTAATTTATGTAAATCTAATTCTGTTATTTATATACTTGTTGAATAAATAATACGAATCTAATGCTTCTGATAATATTTGTCCTTTGTTTCAAGAAATGGTGTTACCTCCCTTTCACACATGGTGCTCCTCATTGTCAAAATTTGTGGGACTGGGACAATAAAGGAATTTTATTTTGTAGGAATAAATTCAAGAAGATGACTGGGGGGGGGGGGTTTACAATCGAGCCTGAAACAATCTAAAAAAAAGTTGCTCTCTGAAAAAAATTGCAGGAATTGGGGAGTAAAATGGAGATTGCCCTGGCAGAAAAAAGCCAACCCCTTTCACATGTGCATTTAAACATACCAAAGTACTAATTTTCTACTTCTTCAAATTTGATGTGAAACATTGGGACACAGAGAGTATGAGCCGCATTGATTTTCCCTGTTACCCATCCATATTTCACAAGGCCCTGCCCTGATCACTGCCCATTTCTTGTAAAATGTGGGCGTATCTTGCATGACAACCGCTTGGTTTTTATACTGCATCACTGGGGACTAATTTAATACAATGACTCTAACAATATGTTATAGCTGAATCGTAAATGCCACTCAACATAATATACGATTATGGCGGAGGTTATACTATTTTGAGGGCCCTCTTTGGAGGGGGGGGGGCGGAGGTCGAGAAATTTTGCAAAATAGAAATCATTTTGGTGCATTCTGACATATCCTCCAGGCCCTTCGAGGTCGGTTTAATCTGAGGACTGGGCCTAATTCAATACTCGTCTGAAGCATGAATGCGAAATAAATCACTTGTACATATCAGGAGCTCAATCAAATAATAATTAATGGAATATGGTGCAGTGGGCTTATTCGTACAAGCAGCACGCGTAACCCCGGAAATCTATACAGCAAAGAAATGATCGCTCCGCCAAACCAGATCACATCACATTTCTCATCGGTTTTAGCATTTTTCTCCCGTTTTATTTTTTCAACTTTGATTTTTTTTTTGCGAGGAGGCTGGCGCCTCCAGCGCCACAGCTATAAAACGCTTCTGGCACGTGTGCGCTGCATCATAAAGCCGGTCATTGAGTCAGTTGGCGTATGGTTTCGAATCTCCGGTTGTACGTGACAAGAAGTAAGACCGCCTGTCTAACTTCTCCGGGTTCTCCGGTTCGCCCCACCGCGAAAGACCCTTATGCGCAAACGAATTACTGAAATAAAATTAAACCATATGTTAGTCCTGAAATGACCTACTTTGTGTCATGTGGACGTTAACAGCCCCCCTCTCTATCTCTATCTCTCTCTCTCTCTCTCTCTCTCTCGCTCTGTTGTTTAAAAAGAGGGGTGGACGTACGTAGCAATAAAAATTTCTGATTTATTAGGGATTAGGAAATGGCTTAGTTGCATTCTAACTTTAAAATCCTATTATTATTACTTAAAGACTGCCTTGTGTCTTTAGAGTAAGATAACAGGCCCACGCACGTCTAATTGTGTATTCAAGTGAAACTCCGTGTTTTGCAGTATTGTAGTTGGTAAAGCGAAACATTGGTAAACGGGCATTTTTAACTCTTTAATGTTCAAAAACTTGCCAGAGGATTGTGCTAGTGTTCTGTCAATTATTTATTTTTTTTTACCACTTTATCCCCGTTCTAGTGAAACACCAAATGATATAATAATTAAAGGTGCACTATGTACGATTTAGATAAGGTAAATACTTTAAAAATAGATAATGAAAAATGAATATATTGAAAATTTCATTAAAATTTATTCATTATGAGCGAAGTTATGACTGTTAGACGATATAGCGTAGATCATTCTTTATCATAGCAACGATACTTGACAACGGTAACTTTAGTCTTGAATGTCCTTTTTATTGTTAACTTTTCAAATCTGGCGGATGTTTAAATCCATTTAAATCTCGACTATTCGATATTAATATATTATGTCAAAATAATAGTTTATACGACATTTAAAGTGAAAATAAATACCTGCAATTATCTCTTACATAATGCATCTTTAAGAGGAGCAGTTTAACTGAGTAATAATTACGACCCCTGATCTCTTGTGTTATACACTTCAATGTCCATTAAAGCCCCAATAACACTCTTGTTGTAACTGAATAATATGTCCCAATCTTCATTCTGGTCAACAAATAGTATTATTTCAGAATATTCCAATTAAATGATGATATAAATTTCATCTTAACACACCTATTTTGAAAAATTGGAAAAATTCAACCAATTGATTTGAAAAGTCTAACGTAAACCTTTTCAAATGTAACTTGGATTTTAAAATATTTTCGAACCCTCTGGACAAGTAAAATAGGTTATAATGTATAATTTACACAACAGGTAGGACACTTAAACATCTAGTACTTAGAATAAGGGTAGTATTTATTTTCTGGAGTTACCAAGCCAGCAAGAATGTTATTGTCCCTTTAAATTAGACACACGCACTGTAACTGATTTGGTATATTTTTAATTAATTAATTAACAATTGTTAAGGTGATAAGAAAACCTATAAGTAGATGATTTAAAAAATAATTAAACGATTACTAATCTGCTGAATCCCCCTTTAAAAATTGCTTACCAATAATACCCAGTGCGGATATAGCACACAGATTATCTTAAACCCCTTGACACGTAAGCCATATCGATATTCATAACCATGACACGAAATACAGTCGTCCAAACGCTATACTCAGTTTTGATACGTGTGTATTCATATTGGAATAAGATAAAGGACTTTGCCTGAATGTGTATCGCCCTCCCCTTTTCAACTATAATATGACAATATAAAAAGGTAAGTATTCAACAATATATCCCAGTATATCAACACTCAATTAAATAGAATATATCGGTATATAAAATAGTGACAAATATTTATAATGGTTGTCGAATAATGGATATTTAATGGGTATATACAGTGACGTAGATAAAATTTCAAGGTAGGTAGTAAATATCAAATATGCCCATGTATATGATAATAATAAGGGTTTTTAACAAGAATATTTCGAAAGGCGAATGTCATTGCCGCTTGTTTTTAATCAGGTTACAATTGATTTCCCTATCGACTGTAATATTAACTTCCATCGTTGACCGAATCTAACCTTTCTCAAATCTTCGTTGGATTGAACGCTTGTTTTTAATCAGGTAACAATTGATTTCCCTATCGACTTTAATGTTAACTTTCATCATTGACCGGCTCTAACTTTTCTCAAAATTTTCGTTGGGTTGAACGCTTTTTTGTAGCCACAGAATGGCAGAGGCGATGCGTGGGGATAGGATGATTTATCCAATACTAACCAATACAATCTAACATTCTCACGTCATACTGCCAAATACCACTACATAATAATAATAATATTACCCCCCATTATTGGGAAAACTGTGACAAAATACCTCAAATCAAAAAAAAAAAAAAAAAGGAATTGAATTAGTCCACGGAAAATATACATGGCAAATGTTAGCCTATTATCTATTTGTCTATAATATGTGGTTTTATTTGTCAGAATTGGTAGGTATTATTTGACACAGAAAAAAACTCCAAGTACACTATTTAAAGTGGAATAATTGAAAAAGTATTGTACCTATGACATCAACATTTCCCATGTATGTGCAGGGGGTGGTTAGCACTTGCGTGCTGTAGCATAACGCCTGTCATTGAATCAACTGACGTGGTTTCGAATCTCCGGTTGTACTTGACAAGAAGTAGGGTCGCTTGGTCAACCTTGTGTTTTTTTTCTGAGGGTCCTCCGGCGTCGTTCCACTACTAGAGACACCTACACGCACGCGAATAATTGAAATGAAATTAAAACCATATGTTAGTCCCGAAATGACCTAGTTTGGGTTGAGTTGACGTTAAACCCCATTTCTCTCTCTTCCACATGTATGTACTATTGCAATATAGGTGTTTGTCAACTTCACTCCAAATTGAAGGCCCACCACCCAAAATTGTGTTAAAATGATATGAGTTTAAAACTGTCCTTGAGCGAACGATATTCGCTGACAATATTGTTCAATTCAAAGACAGTTCCAAAAGGAACTAAAAAGTCACATACTGTCAAGCACCTAATGGTCTCATGAAGACTGGCATACGCCATACAGTGTGCTGAGAGGGAAAATGTCCACGGACAGCGTCACGAGGACTACTCTTATAGTGAACAATGGGACTTCGGGTTTTCGTCCCTTGCCAGGTCCTCCGCCCTGTACCACTGACAAGGGGACCACGTCAGAAAAAAAGTAGATGAACCCTCTCGGTCAACACAGGGATCTAACACGGTTAGCGAACCAACGTCTTACTCACTAGGCCACCGTGACCCCAATTGGCAAGGGGATTGGGGCAATGTCCCACTGAAAAAATAAAAATGTTTTGACCCCCCGAAAGAAAATTTGCCAACCATAACTATAAAATACCTTCTGTAGACTGTGCCTTATGTGCTCCCCCCCCCCCCAAAAAAAAACAAACTTCACTGCCCCTCAACCGCAGCCATCTAGGTGGCTACGGCCCGGGCAGTGCCCTGGCAAATTCCCTTCCTCTTTTAATCCTTTCATTTCATTTCTTAATGTGTTTTCAGATAAATGATTTAACCGTTAATGAATTAATGACATACAAAGACCGCTACGCCAACTGAAGTCCATTTAACCTTTTGTAATCCTAGAGCTGAAAATGACAAGTAAGTATATTGTTTGGGCCATTGGTTGGTCGCGAGTGTCAGATTTTATTATCGGCGTATATATACAAATTACCTTCTACACAATAGTGTTATGATGTATAAGTAATGATAACTGATAGGTGTATACTTAAACACAAAAGAGGTTACTTTTATTAGACATAGTTCGAATGATATATATTACTAAGGTTATACACATGTATGTTACTAACTGATCGACCTCCGATCAGTTAAGTGATCCAAGGTAAGTTATATTATTCTCTTATTTACTCATAAAGTTACATTGTAATCTCTGTTATATATATTTATAAAATACAATATAATGTAGGAGCCACTGGTAAATATTCAAAGGTTATAGTTGTTTTGGTCTCTTTTTTTTTTACAAAAATACCCCAACAAACTTTATATAAAAAAACAATCATTGGTTTGTAAACATATAGCATGTCGTCGCGACAAATGTTTCTTATTGTGCTCAATCACTCAATTGCATTCTAAGATAAAATTGTTTAGCAAAAATAGCATTATACATTTAGACTATGATCAGTTCCATTTCACTAGAAAAGATATGACCCGAAATATGCGCTCCAAAAGACTACTTGTCATATAGGACTGAGACTAGTAATAATATTCCCTTATTTCTTACTGCATTTTTTTGGTTGACTTTTCGGTCTAGAATTGGATAAAATGGATCAAATTTGCAATTTCATAGCAGTTTTGGGTAATACTGATGATATTACAGCGGAGGGATAGGGGGTGTAAAGTGTCTTTCTGCAAAACAATCATTGTGTCGGAAGTGGAGTTGTTTCCCCTTTATTCCCATTGTCACTACAAAGCCCATTCTTTGCAACGAAGCATGCCAAGAATGCTCTGGAAAGTTTCCTAAATGGTATACGTTTTCGCGGTAGTCGTTCAGATGGGGTGGGATACGAGTAGATTGTAGAGCCGCTTTCCGAACAAAATATCCATCATAGCACACTGCATGGTACCAGTCCGCCTTCTTTAGTAGTACGTTTCATCCCAGCTACGAGAACGTAGCTAAAACGTTGAGATATGCTGATTTGAGAGATGAGGTTTGTTCTCAAGTTTCATCCCATCTCATTCCACGTTTTCCAGGTACACCAGATCTTGACTATATGTCATCAGTAGGTGTGAGATATAACAGTGCTAAATCAGCGAGAATGTCAACCAGGCGTAATCTTTCAAAATCTGCTCCACCTTCAAGAACACAGTTTAGTCTGAAACGTCAAGAAAGCAAAGCTGACATTTTAGATGGTAAACTAAACAGAATGCAAGAGCCCCCTCAACTTCACAGAGAGAAAACACAAGTCCTGGACGAGCTTCTACTTTTATATGGCGTCAATTCTTATAAATATGTAAGATTTTATATTTAATTTTCAGGAAGTGATTTCAGTTACATTTGATATAATTCTTTGGGAATGAAAAAAAGTGTACGTGTATCCTGGCCAATTCGTCTTTTTGCTGAATATTATATATATATGTGTGTGTGTGTGGGGGGGGATATTGGACCGGTCATGGAGCGATGATGATCATGTTGTATGTGGCTGTTGGCAACTGGCCTTCACGCCATCACTGGAATCTGGAACGGGCTGGTATAATAGATTTTCTGGGCCGGGTATGGTGGCGTGGGCCGGAATTCGGAATCCTGCTATGGGGATTCCGAATTTCATCCGAAACTTTCATCGGATCAAATGGTCAAAATTTTATAAACTAGTCCCATTTTTAACCAGTTAAATCCTCTTGACTCTTGACGATACAATGATAATACGTTAATTAATAATATGACAATTTCACAGGTTGATGGTTGTAAATTACTTGCAGGTCGGGGTTTTGGCCTAAATTAATAGATTTATGAGATATATTATTTGACAGAGATTATAATCAGATATTTGGTGTTCATTATTCAAAATTTTCCAAGGGCTGCGTGGTCAGTAAAAGGGGTCGCTCCGACACGGGAGCCCGGACCGGTTGCCGACCCCAATCCGCCCCTGCCTTGAAGCCATAACACTTTCTAAACTTAGTAAATTGTTATTCACAGTACCAATTACATTTCCACGAACCTTATCTATTGTGTTTTATATTTGCAGTTTAACTTCGGTAGAATGACTTCAACGTGGATATCAGAAATTCGACCAAGGATAGGTTTGTATGTAAGCTAATTCCATAGTTTGACGTAAGGCACCGAATAGCCCCCATCCACCGGGAATGAGCGTTAGTGATTGACATCTTGTTTATTATTCGCCGTGGTTGTTTTATGGGCGATCGCTGTCTATCCTCATACGCCAACTACATATTGCATACACGATAATCCAGACATAATAGATTAGCAAAATGTCAATTGCTCGTGTATTGAATAGAACTTTCGTTTATATAGTAAAATATTTATGAACCTGTCTGGATGTATGCTAAAGATAACATATGAATTGTTTATTTTAGGTACAGCGTGGTTGTGTGATAATGAAGCTTTTCGACAAATGTATTCTGTGAGTACACTACTACCCATTGAAATGAAATGAAATAGGTTTAACGTTCTACTTTTCGGTAGCAACCGGGCTAGTGACAACGGGCATTGTACTACGAGGGAAATTTGATTGGACATTATTGGACAGCCTATAATTCAATTTCGAATTTCAACTGTCAAGAACCCTTTTATGTATACAACATTCACCTCCCCCCCAAACGACTAAACGCTGTACTTTGCCATTTGCCAGACTGCCTGTCCAACATCATTGGGAAGGGGAAAACACCACGTAAAACATCGGGATCGACCCAGGGCTTCGTTGTTGGCGAGTCAGCGTCTTATTCCCTGAGTACCCCCACTCAACCCCCTACCATCACGATTGATTCTAGGATGTCTGATGCTACACTTCTAAACAAATTACTTAAAAGACTGCAGCTTCGATCGTTCGCCCCAAACCCTACACTATGGCAACAGAAAATTTACAACTGACCTTGTACTTTGACCGCAAAGTTCTTTTGACAAAAGTCATATTTTTGTGAAGTTTGATTCGAATTCGTGGAATGATCCATTTTATGGGGTGGCCGTTTGGAAAGTCACTCGTATAGTTCGGACAATTGTTAATCTCCATCAGTAACTGGGGTGGGGCGTGACGAGGAGTAGGGTCGCCTGTCCAACCTCGTGGGTTTTTTGCGGTTCCTCATTTTGCTAAAGCCCCTTAAGCGCAAGCGAATTATTTAAATAAATTTAAAAACCATATGTTAGTCCCGAAATGACCTAGTTTGTGTTGAGTGGGCGTTAAATCCCATCTCTCTCCCCCTCCCGTCAGTAAATTAACACGCCTAGGGTTGATGCTCATGAGATTGATTTGGCGTAAAACAGGTCGTTTTCACAAAAAATGTACTATTTGTCCTATGACGTTTAACTGGGTATTTTTCATTTTTGTTTCAGACTTCAGTAATTTATCCAAAAAAGCGACTAGTGAGCGCCTCGTGTTCCAAAGTCACGTTGCCAACTGTATCGACGTCAAATTCGTCACCAACACCATCACGCTTAACAACGAGGGTTTAAATTATACATTCCTCTCCTCATGGGCAACTTGCACTGTTATCTAATAGATCGAGTTTAGGCCTAACGATCAGTGATGACCGCACCGGCAACCATCTGACATCTGCACTCGAAATTCAACTTTTGGATACGACACAGCAAGCCGTTTACATAAATAACAATATTACAAAGACATAACAATATAGATAAAATGACGTGTTTGTGAATATGTTTTGTTGCTATGAACAAACAATACGCATCTTGAAATATACATTATTACTGTCAATAAAGACGCAACGATAATAGAATAAAATTATGGATTAAGTGCGCAATCTGTCAATATTTCGCTTCATAAAACAATACTTTTTTTTTTTTTAATGGCTGGAAGAAAATGTTTGGAGAGGAATATTAGCAGTGTCGAGATCGGTCGATATCGCGTCCTCGAACACAAGTTGTCAATTACCGGTTCACTCGATCGTGGATTATAGAGTCCCGATGGATGAACGACTTCTTTACTAAATATTGCCTGATCACAGCATATAAAGTTATATTTATAATAAATAAATATCGAATTCGTTAAATGTGTGGAGTGTAATAGAGATATAAATGGATATATCGATCACTGGTTAAAGATATGATATTTATATCACTATCTGATTAGCGCTATTCAAAATCGAAATTCAACTTCACAGGATTGGTTATTCGTGGGGAATTGTGATTTGGGAATAACTAAAATGTAAGTTAAAGCAAGCGACCGTACTCAGCCCCCCCCCTCCTCCTGGTAGTAACGAAACTCACAAAAACATCGATACCATCGGCAAAGACGATGGCATTTATTAAGTTAAAGCAAGCGACAGTACTCAGCCCTCCCCCTCAGCTCTTTTGTTTGGCCTGAGCTTGAGCGGTCACGTGTTGAACTTCGCTGTCGGTACCTATCCCAAATGCGAGAAATGGAACTCAGGGAAACATTCAGCAGCCTGACGCCATATGTCTGGGATTCACCTGCTTGTAGTGAACCAATAGCGTTGTTGCGTTGGTCTTCGTTCAGACGTGGCATCACTTGGTTCGTTGAGTGTTTACCTGTGCAAATGATTTAGAAACCGAGAACCCAGGTATTTTAAGGGTCTTGACTCTTAGATTTAAGTTCCATGAGAAAAGCTTGCGAGATTGTTAAATTCATGTGTCTTGGTGCCATCAAGAGAAAAGAAATTTCAGCGAAAACGATGACCAGTCACAGTTAGTCACCCTACATTTAAAACCAATAATGAATTTATTTTATCCTTACATAATGATATTAAAAACAAGAAAGATTTATGGAAACAACGACCTCGTTCACATAAAAAAATGATGAAAGGTGGGCTGTGCGTTTCTTTTTTTTGAAGAGTATATTATAGATCAGATAACAAAATGGTATAAAAGTAATCAAGATAGCTAATTTAAAAGGGGTTATATTCTTCATATTATTGTGATGTAAGAAAATTGATAGGAAAGACACGATCCCCGTTTTAGCGCCATGGAAGCTTATCGGGTATCGTTGTTTATATCAAACAAATGACCCTGAAATAATCAATCAACTATGTATCTGAATTACAGTTTCCACACTATAGCTATTGAAATGGTTTCCAACTAATATTGCTATGGTGCAAAGATTAATGTGGTTGAGTATTGAATCAAGGATCCTTCCCTCTATAGCACTTCAATATGTCCATTGATTATCTTGTCAAAAAGCCTGACAATATAAAGCATTCGTCATATAATTCTAAAAGCAAGGCTGTCTCATAAAACTGTCCCACTTATAAAGGGACGGTTATATGCAACATCATTATATTGCATTCACTAAAAGCAAGTCTGGCTGTACGTATATACTAATTAACAAATTCTCAAATTAGCTTCATTAGTGTGCCGGTAGAGAAATAATGAAACGAATCCTATGGATGTATGATTGATTAACGTTATGCAGAAAAAATCGATATACGTTGGTAATAGCTCCTTGACATTTACTAGATAATCATCTAGTTACGTTGCTATCCTGAATTTACATTAAACCGACTGTAAAAGTAAGATAATTCACTTTATTATCGCGGCAGGCAATCTAGCTTTCTATCAAGGACGCGGACGTTTCAGGGCACATCCAACCGGATAATATTTTGGGATATTCTTGATCTAGTTACACTACAACTAAACCTCCACGGATTCGCAGAGGCATGAACAAATCTGAGGGAGCATGCATATTCCAGATGCAAACGCCCGAGAAGCCCCCACCCCACCTTGCTATTGCTGGATTGACTATTCTTCCCGTTCAATCAAATCTATCCCAAGTACAGCAACATGACGACCCTTCATCTGGATTTCCGCTTTAATACATTCGCATTGACAGTTTGTATCGACAGTTTGACTCACTTTGCAACTCTACGTGGTTTTACTAGGTAAAGCCTGTTGCCCGATTTTCTCGATTTGGGCGTTTTGAGGTGTGACATACATTTTTGTGACAAATAAAGTTGTGGTTCGGCTTAAATGACCCTTTACACACTCATCTGTTATAACTTTTTAAACAGCCCCCATTTTGAAATCCATACGATCTGATATAATGAAAGTTCAGTTTACCACATAGTGAATGACATTCAAACCTTACTAGGGTGACACATCAATTCGATTATTTTCTCAGACTTTTCACATTTATTTTATCAATTACCACCACCAGCCTTAGGTCTTTTCTATTGGGCAGCCACCGAGTTTTGCTTAGTGCAAATAAGTAACGCAATAAGATTATTTGCTTTTGCAATTACGAAAGGAAATAAAATGTGTTTCGAGACAGCCAACAAACTTCGTGTTTATAATTTATGGACAAAAATAAGATTTGGTATGTATGACATAATCTGGGGCGTTTTAAGGTTTATCATGGCGGAGGCTATACTATTCTGAGGGCCCTCTTTCGCGGGGGTGGGGGTCTTGATTGATGATTTTTATGCCAATGCAATGACTGCATTCCCATTCAGTAATGGATTCGACAGTAACAGTGTATAGAAAACGATTGACTCGGACCCGGGGCCCTTTCCCTTGGCCAGAGGGGCCCTTTTGTCAGACGTTCGATCCTTTTGTTCGCCTTTAGCCCCCCCCCCAACTGGGGTACATTTTTATTTTTCTCATCGGTTTTAGCATTTTTCTCCCGTTTTATTTTCCAGTTTCTTTCATTTTTTCGCGAGGAAGCTGGCGCCTCCAGCGATTCGGCTATAAAAAGCCTTTGCACATAATATGCTATGGACACCCTCATCATTTAAGTTTCAAACGTTGTAAATTGAATCGCTTATCTAAAGGAATTTATGAACCAGTCCATGTGCGGGACACGGGCTAATCTGGAATATTATTTAATGAGGCGTGCATGTACTGATAAAAGTGTAATACTATGCAACTATTGGTGTTATTTTAGTTCTATGAATGGTGCTCTGTGTAAAGTATGGACGTCGATTACCTACAGGTGGGTGATAACGACAACTGCAGTTAATGGACTGAGAAGATACCTTGTATTATTCTACAACTCTCGGACAGTTCTGCCACCATCCATTACTGGAAGTTGGTTTACTGTTGTCCAGTCATCTGATGCACATATTAGTCCAATTTAATAACAGGAAAATGTGTCCAAATGAAACACCAAAATATGGTAACGGTCGATCCTAATAGTTGCCATATCTAAACGTTTTATATAAATTAAAGAGCGCGATTAAATTTGGTTCAGACATCATATGGTATTCCCACAAGGACGTCCCAACAGCCCATTTGGCTTATAAAGGCCGAGATACAGGCATCATCTATAGATCTATCAAGAATTGTGTTCTTGAAAGGATGTACCCACAACCTCTGGCTATGGATTGGGTTAAGACATCATGTAGACATCAAGAAGTGTGTTGCTCTCGCCACTTTAGGACTCTTATGTATATTCAGACATCAAGCGTCTGTCGAGCTAATATTATACTGATTTACACAAATATGCCTGAATAAAATATATTATGTAAGTGGTTCACAGCCTTAAAACCCCTCGTTTCAATGTTAAATCACGCCCAACACATCGATATTTTATGTTTAATTCCATATTTAATTCCATTTTCTAACAACCGATTCATTCGATAGCCACATAGCCAATACAACATTTCACTGAGACGACAATACACAGGTCTCATTTTGTGAATTCCACAAACTGTAAACTGTATTGTATTTTCTATTTAAAGGTTGAAACAGTGTATAGTATAAGGGCTATCATCACGACCATCTACAAGTTTTGTTACTGCCAATTTATTGATTAAGCTGACATAACCACTAAGTTGGTTATCACTGATTCATAAGGATCTGTGATGTTTGTTATTTTGACTTGATTTGAATGAAATAAAGTGATGGCAGGTATATGCCATAAAGTGTACAGTGTGTGACTTTTGCCCGGACAGTGACACTACGGACTACTGTCAATGGTACTTTTACGTGCACGTCAATATATACACGGTACCTCGCCCTGCATCACTGATGGGTTGGGGGTGGCGGGCACGCCAAAAAACCAAATGATGAACATTCTCGAACAACAACGGGATCCAACACGAAACCTCCAGGTTAGCCAGCCAACGTCTTACTCTCTGAGCAAACGCGTTCCCTTTAATTGATTTATTGAGATTGATCGTGACAGGATTAGAAAATCTAATGGGGCTATGTTTGATAAGTAAAATGTCTTATTGTACGCAATATCAAAGACAAAACGAACAAATTATGATAATGGCTAGAAATGTACAGGTGTTGATTGGCTGTCAACATCTGCCCATTAAATGATATAACCAGATTAATCCTGATAATACCAGATCATAGACAATTAATGGACAATGAGTGCAATTAAAGGCCCTCGTTTTGTTTCTCAATAAGAACACCGAATCATTAAAATATTCATATGCTTAATATCTAGTGCATCTGAAACACGGGTTACTATCTATAAATTTCTGATATTTTATTACTATTCAGATTTCCAGACACGACATTACTATACAATCACAGTTTGATTAGAATATTCAATATGTTCACAACAGTGCAATCATAGGTCAATTAATTAACCACAAATGTTGATAACGTATTCCCACGGGGAAAGAGATGGTAACCTCCAAGATATTAAACAATGGAATGTTTTCTAAAGGCACAGTTTTGGAACTGATATACAATACAATCACAGTTTGTATAAAACATATTATTCCATGTTGTTCACAACGGCTCAATTAAGGACTATTGAAATAAATCTTACCACTAGGGTTTTTAGATATCAGGGGCATGTTTCACGAAATCTTTACTAAGATAAAATCCAAGTTTTAGTAATTTGATTGGATAATAATTACACTGATTTTAGCGCTTAATACTAAAATTTGGATTTCATCTTTAGTTAAAATTTCGAGAAACAAGGTCCTGTTCTTGCTGGGATATAGAGAAAATCCCTTAATTAAACAACCTGGTATAGTTTTAGTTTTTTTTTTCTGACGGTGGGATTATTTATAAAACAAGAACCAAGAATATAATTAGTCATGAAGTGAAGATTGACCACAGATGGTCGGAATTATTGTGGTCGACATTGTCAAAAATACTTGGGCATAGAATATATTCATATGGATTAACAAAGACAATTGCATCACTTCGTGCTCTACATATGAATACCGAAGTCTGCTTTGTACCAGGGTAATCAATTCAACTAACAAACATGGTGTTACGGACTGTATATTTATAGTATAATTCATGAGAGATGTAGTTTTTGGTGGCTGTTCAAATCGATCAATGAGCGTATGAGACAAACTTTGCCATCTCTTGAGCGTCGAAGCTGGTCTATAGTAGATTATAGGCATCTATATGAATCGTGTAAATGAATGGGAGGAAGGGAATCTCTACTGACTTGCCCGTGCCATCTAGTGTTGTGAAGCAAGTTGGTAATTTTCTCTGTATCGACCGCTCTTTACAATATATACATAATACCAAGCACGTACGACGCGTTTTCGATCGGCCGGTATTTTCGGTCAATAGTATTTTTTTTTCTCTCCCTCTATCTTTCAAAGGAATGGCGGATTGCTGATGTCTAAAGGATGGAATAACTCTGACATATGGTTTCAAATATGCATGTGTTAATTTTGTGGATTCCTTGTTAAGTTGTTAACATTGATTTGGATTGAAGGATAATCTAATTGCCAGGAACATGGAGAAGATGGAGGATTATGGCTACGGGGATGACCGAGAAGCCGATATGGCTTCTCCCTCCGATGCCAAGGAGTTTCGAAGGACAGCAACTAATTTGAATTCTCGACCATCAAATTTTCCTCGTAGTCGACGTGACTTTATAGACAACTACTTAACATTTGTAAATAGAGATTTGGTTGTTTGCAAGTTATTTTACTTTTTTTTCTTTGGAGCATTTGGTTCTCTGTTTCCACTTTTGGCCATATATTTCAAACAACTTGGAATGAACGCTTCTCAAGGTGGAATACTTATAGGATTTAGACCTTTCATAGAATTTCTCAGTGCCCCTTTTTGGGGAGGTGTTGCAGACAAATGGAAAAGAGCCAAGGAATTACTTCTATTCTCTCTCATCTGCTGGATTGTGTTTACTCTAGCTATCGCCTTTGTCCACCCCCCTGCTCACAAGTGTCTGTATACAAACAGAACACATACAGTCCTAGAAAACCCAAGGGGTCGTCGAGATACATCATATCTTCGAGGTACACATCAGCCAGCTATGAGTCATTTAGAGGTTCCTTATCGCTATGCTCGTTCTGCACATGATGATCACGAACCAGAACAATTAGTGATGCTTCTTCCACAGTCAGCGAAACGAGGAACGGGTGAATCTCCCCATCGTTTGGACCATAACAAAATTGCTAATGCTAACCAATCAGATGTTAAAGGACTTGTTCATTCTCCATACAGTACCGTCGTTTACCGTGAAGATGAAGTCAAACATGTGTTTTTTATACTGTTGTTGCTTGTTGTAATAGGAGAATTCTTTGCAGCACCAGCTATTACATTCGCAGATGCCGTAACTCTGGCATGTCTCGGCGATGATATGGACAATTACGGCAGACAAAGAATGTTCGGGTCTCTAGGTTGGGGTCTTAGTATGTTTTTCGCTGGTTTAGCTTTAGATCACTCAACATCCTTCCCCGAACACCCATGTGGAACTCAACATGCTGCTGAAAAGAATTATACCGTCTGTTTCGCCATTTTCTGTGTTCTAATGAGTGCTGCCTTTATATCAGCTCTACAGTTTAGATTTGAGCATATGGGACATGGAAAGGAGATACAGCTCTCCGAAATAACCGAACGAGTCAAAGATAAGGTCAAGCAGACCATCACAGGAAGAAAGAAAATCGACCGCGAGAGGCTCGTTGAGGAAGACGACGATGATGACGGAGTCTTCAAACCAGAATTAGGCTCGACAGCCTACAACCAAAACAAGTTCAGAGAAAGTAACTCCCCCGGTGAAAACCAATACGGAAAATTGAATGGAAATCAAGAACTTAACATTAAACTTAACAACCGAAATGACATGGTGTCAGACGCCCTTAAGGCCCCACAGGGCAATGCTCAGTACGATTTTCAAGAAGGTCATTTTATGGGCAAGTGGTTTACCGTTATAAAACTTTTAGCTACATATAAATATCTCTCAGTGCTATTTATAGCCTGGTTTATGGGCTTTGGTATTGGCATCATTTTTACCTTTTTGTTTTGGCATCTTCAAGATCTCGGTGGTAGTCCAACCCTTTTTGGTGTCGCTTCGGTCATCAACCACATTTCAGAACTACTGGCTTATTTTATGAGTGCTAAACTCATAGCAAAATTCGGTAAGTATATATTTAATATTCATTGACAGAAAAACAATTTGATAATGAAACTGGCATAATAATAAATGATACCTCGTACACAAGATACTTCGAATCATATCAGTTATGGCGTCAGTCCTTTACGCAGAAAAGTATTTTTTGTTTCCTAACTGGCAAAATACGTTTTGTGTTTTCATTTTCTTTGTCGCTTGTTTCTATTTATGTGCTCAATATTGAAACAAATCTAAAATAGGGACGATAGATAATAAACGCTCTCATGTTTACATATAATTAACAAGACCAGGTACACACTATCGCAATCTGATTAAAATACAGATCTATATTTCATTTCGCTTGAAGTTATAGCGCAAATTCACGTCAGAGGTCATACGAGCGGCTTTTGGCCCCAATGACGTCAGACATTTGAGTAACCAATAGGCATTGATGTTACTAGTGGATTACCCACAGTTCCGTGCAAAATACGCCCAAGGCTTGCCGTATCAGACGGTTCAGAACACGTCAATAATAACAACTCTTCCAGATTCTAGTGTATTCAAGGTAAGTAAAACGAAATTTTGAACTATAAAAGAAATAGGATCTGTGTTTTAGTCAGATTGAAACTATCGTTTCATTCAGCTATACGTAGCGAAAAAGTGGGTGCAAAGAAAAAGGGCATGCTTAATCTTTCTACGGGACCTTACACCACATTTTATTTCAGGAGTTCATATAGATGGGATGTATTTAATTTTGTATTTAAATCATGAGCTGATTACTGTCGGTTATCTATCTGAAATCCAATGCTTTCTGGAAAGAGTGATATAATTTGAATTGAATAGTAAAACGTACACTTTACAAAATAATAATGTTTTCGACTTGGCTAATGAAGACGTGCAAATGGGAATTCCAACTGCAAAGGGTTCTTTTACGTACATGCCAATGTGTACACTATTTTTTTCGCCCCTCTAGACCATCTTTATGTTGTCCCTGGCCAACACTCTGTCCAGCATCGTTGACGAGGAGAAACCCTACCGAAAACCTAGATGGAAGATGGACTTTTTCGGCCAGGTTAGCGTGCAAACATCTTACTCACTGGCCACAATAAAATATTGCCTAATGTCGCACTCTTATCAACTAAATGACAAGAAGTAATTATTGAAACCAGAAAACTGTTAACAATGTGTACATTCTAATTTAGTTTTATTATGTGAAGCAATTATCAACCGAGTTCTTGACTTTTTTGATAAATGAACGTGTATTCATTCCCCTCGGGGAAGCAATTACAGAGCGTCGGGCTACTTCATTTAATGACGTTCCCCGTGGTATACATTTACATAATAATAGTATGCAATAAAGTAACACAGTAATGGCTATGCAGCTAAAAATTGAAATTTAATGTTTAGGCTCTCCTGTTTTCCCCAACTGATAAAGACCCATGTGCATAGGTGTATTATTCCAATATGATACACCGCACACATCCTGGATGGTTGGCCGTCAAGGGGGACTTTTCTAGGTCAATGCCGGGATAGAACTTGGAACGTCAAGAATAGCAAGGCAACGCCTTACCCACTGAGTCACCACGGCCCTCTATTTAACTTAGGCATGTAAACAAACTATTATCACAAGCTAATTAAAGATTATATGTCATTTACGTTTCGTTTTATTTTTATATATTTTGTTTCGCTTTACTGTGCTGCGATGTATTGGAATAATCAGAAAAAATAAACAAAACGAAACTGTAAACTTATTTTCATTAGATGGACTATTATCGTTTATATAATTCCAGCAATTATTGCCTTTGACAAAGTATTTCTTAATTAGTTTAGTTCACGCTATGGTTTGTTAAGGAAACCTAATTATATTGACAAGTCTCGGTTCATCCCTCAACAAGATGAAATTAATGGTTCAATGTTGCTTTTATTAATTCGTTTCCCCAAGGCATCCAGTCATTAAATATTACTAACACGATTAATAACGCTATATCATAATAATCAGTTCCGTTTTAAGTGCACGACATGCATGAAGGGGATGTTCGAGCGTATTGTTGAATATCGCAATAACTTGACGACAGGGTAATCTAGTGTAAATTTTAAAGTATCCAGCTGATATTTATAAACTCAAAATGTGGACTCTTATATTGGGTTGCTGCAGAATTATAATCTGAAGAAATAAACTATCCATAAATCTATAATTAAAACCAGATGTTATTTTCTACCAGCTTATTCAGATGGTCATCATATAAAGAGATAAATGCATCTTCTTTGATTGGCATTTAATATTTGAACATATTAACACAAGGTAGAATGTTATGGATACAGAATTTTATGGAAATAGTACTTGTGTATCCATAAAATAAAATTGTACCTTGTGTAAGCTAAATACAACCGAAAAATAAAACGGAACGAAATGTTGCTGTAATTTTAGTTACTGTCTGTTCCAGGTAATACTACAACTCGAAAATCCCTTGTTATTTATTCAAATTTTAATTAAAATGGCTAAAACTTCGTGAAATACCTGGAATGGTCATCCCATTGCTTTCTGTCTTGTGAGAACTAAGTTCAGGTCATGCTTTATGTCCTTTCTTCTATGAAAAATCGTTATTTGTTTACATCTTACTAATTGAATCTGCCATGTTTGGCCTAGTTATCTGGACGAGCCTAACTGGACAAGAGGTGCTGGGTTTACCCTACTTTGATTAGTAGTTGGTTGTTTCGTTCCAGTAGAATATAACTCTTTGAAAGAGCTATTTACTGAATCCCAGACCACGTCTGTTTGTCCCACTAACTTGAATATTTTGTCACCCTCCGTCCGAGGGTTGTAATTTTTTGATATCGATATAAGCTACATGTAAATTTTAACCAGCTATCAATGAAATTGTGGAAGGAGGCTGCAAGACACGAGAACGTAGCTAAAAACGTTCAGATATTCTGATGTAGGCCTCTTCGTTTATAGCTACGATTGGATGCCTGTCTTTAGTTCCAAGTGGCAAACTCAGTTTCTTTATTAATGCACGTAACATCTTAAAAATAAGATAATTTTACACTAATATATTCAGTTAAACAGAGCTATAAAGCCGCTGACAACAAAACTCGGAATCATTTTACCAGACATATTTATTCAAATTTTAAATAAGGCTAACCTTTTACACCAATTTACTTATTTCTGAGAGTTCGCATGGTTATGTGCCGATTTTTCAAAATAGGTTTAATCTTTATGTCACTCCAAATTATCCAATGATAATTTTTGTGCGAAATAAGCAAGGTGGAAACAGAAAAAAACCCATATCAATCTGAACAAAATATTTCGACAAAAATAGTGATTTCGTAGGAGTGTTCTTAGCCGACTACATGCTCAGCCCCTCCAAAACATTCCGCAGCCCCCCATCCCCACCAAATTTTATGAGCTGGTTACGGGCCCGAGTCACACAAGCTCCAAAGTGTGAAACCCTAATAAGTATTATTGTCGCGAAAAAGACCGGCGAATTCTCCTTCACTAGACATGTGTCACATTTCTAACCAAACGCACGAAATTTGTAAAGTACCTGACTACCCTAATGCGAATGCATGTGCCCCATTTAACGCACGCGCATTTGTGAATGTTGATGTTCTGAGAAAGCGACAATGTCTAAATATGTGAAATTTACAAAAGAATTCTGGATTTTATCGGACTTCTAGTCATCTAGGCTAAGGGAAGAAATCAAAGGGACGTCAATTCCAGGTATGTTACAAAGTTTTAGCCATTTTAATTAAAAAATGAAGGCATGGTAAACATTTTTCGACCCATTCCATCCCTTTCATCTGGAAATAGATTGCTCAATTGGGACCTCATTTTATACAAAATCAAATAAGAACATACAATCTAATGGGTTTTCTGTCCTAAGTGGCATTTGGAAACAAAGATTATTGTTGTATTGTTGCCATTTCTGACATTTATTGCGAAACTTTAATCTGATATCAACACAATAATCAATACCTCTTGGTATTTCGGAAACGATGCATACCCATCTTACGGTAGAAATTGGAGACATTAAGGGTTTAATAATAGTTATTATTTTGTTTGATCAAAATAATACGAAAACTAACCTTGAGGACTACCATAATAGCTTTGCCGAATTCACTATTGATTTAACCAATTTCATTGCTAATTTGCTTTGAAGAGCATCGGTCAAACATTGGTATGAAGCACAGAGAGATGCAATCACCAAGCCCTACCCACTCAGCGTCATATTCTGGTTTTCCACAAAAACATCTTTATGTTTTCTATTCCAACAAGGGAGGGGTGGGGTCTCCCCCCTCTCTCCTATCCCCCCCCCCTCTCTCTCTCCGTTTCTAAATACCAAGGGGACTCTCAAGTAAAATGTTTTGGATCTTGGTAATCGAATCCTGTGGAGTCAGCCCCAAGGTGTGATGTTTTTATGATGCCTCTGTCTTAATAAGGTGGCTCAATGATAAAGATTCTGACTCGCTATTTAGGAGGCCGCGGTGTTAGCCGAGAAGGTTCCTGGGTTTGTCCCGGTGTTAGCCAAGAAAGTTCCTCGAGATTTTCCCTTGTCGTTTGGTTGGGACAATAACCCGAGCACCCGTGTACACATTATAGCGTACAGGAACCTGTGGTCGTGTACAGATTTTATGTTTTATGCAATTTGTAGAGCAATTTTTAATTGTGCAATAATTTCTAGAAAAAATGACCTTTGTTGAGTGAACATAGAGACAACATAGTATAATAAGGCGAACAATATAAATTAATTCTTAATTTAAGTCTGAGAATGCTTTGTGAACTCGGGCCCAGAAACGTCACCAGTAAATTCCTTACACATGCAAACAAATTTATAAACTCTGATTTCGACTACCTCACAGGGAAAGACAAAACATAATTCAGAATCGTTTCAGTAATTGAGTCAGATATGTAAAATCTAATGATCGCCCTACAGAGATTATATCTAATTTATTGTGAGCTATGCATTTCATCACATCGAAAAGTAATGAATACTCGGCCACCGCCATCTTTTAAAAGAGTTGTCAGTGCATCAGGAGGCTATTATTCAATGCGGAAGGCTAAGACATTTCTGACTACAGTATGGCTTCCTGTGCGTTTCCAAGTTCTTTCTAATGACACCATGTTCTGATATATATATATATATATATGCCCTATTTAACCATATGTTATCTTTACAAACCTTTGTTACAAAACATAAACCTCCAATACCACCAACCGAATGTTACACTCATTCTCAACTTAATACTTTTGAATTCGCAAATTTATGTACAGAGCAGAAGATTTAGTGTGTATTTACAAAACCACGAACATCTACCCTGTGGCCAAAACGACCTTATTAGACAGAACCTTTTTATTGTTTTCATTTCAAGCCAATATTTATATTGCCATCATCTCGCATGGATATTTTTAATGGACTGTCGTGCTTATGGGTAGAAATTACCCAAAATAACGGTTCATATGTATTTCTTGCTTTTTCAAATGTTAACGTTATCGTCTGCTAGAATGCTGAACGTAGATATCACTCTCGTGGTTGCCAAGGTGATATTGATTTCTTGATTAGTTTGTGTATCGATTTCCGCCTTTATAGGCTGCTGAGTTCATGTTGGAAATGGTGCTTGGTTGTGAAGTGGCTAATCGACCCTCTCCCCCAACCCCTGGCTATTGTAACTGATTAATGATATTGATTTTATTGACCTCCAAACTTCCGTTCGTCTGTTTCAGCCATGATTTACTTTTTTCATTAAAAGTTTCAATATCTAATTCATAGATTCGACAGGGTGCTTGTTCGGCTGAATTTTTACAATTAAATTTCAAGTGGCTTTATCCTCTTCTAGCATGTTATTTATTTTTATCGACACGGTTCAACATTAAGATAGGTTGTATCAAGATCAAAATCCAAAGCCACATAAATAGCAGAAGCAGATAGTGGAGTCCCAGGACATATATTGAGCAAGGTCTTCAAATTTATCCATTACATAGGATACCAGAGCGGTCTGAAACGTTATTAGCCTATCTGTAAATGACCTCTACAAAGTTGATTGTTTCCCTTTATTTTTCTACATAGTACCCTCGGAAACGTACACCCACCGTAAAAACGTCGACCAAAGCTGACATGATGTGATAATTACTAGGAAAATTATTGAATTTTGTTTTCTAGTCGAAAGTGTAGGATTCGGGACTCATTCATGGTTACATATCTGACCCAAAAAATTATCATGGTCGGAACGTCAGGAATCTGGCATGTTTCTGATCCGCAATGACGAGAAACTTTTGCCATCCTTAACTCGTTGGCAATAATGGGCTCAACCCTCCCATGAGAGATGCCGACAACACTGGCAATATGTCGAGTAATGTTTTCTTGGATGCTTTCTGTTACTGGCCTCCCAGGACGCGGTTCATCGTCAATCCTATCTCTGTAACGCTTAAATTCCACAGCCCACTTCTTTACTGTGGAAAAGGGTGGGGTATCACCGCCTAAAGCGGAGACTATGTCGGCATGTATTTATGTTGGGGTTAGCCATTTCAGTTACAGATACTTGATTTCAATGGGTAGATCTGGCACGAAGACAATAATAACACCACAGCTGCAGTGCTTATGTTTATGGTTCTATTTGTTGTTGGCAAATGTTTGCTTCAACCCAATTGATCCATCCTTTTCAGACTTGTGACTTTTCAGTTAGCTGTCCTACGACCATTGTCGGTAAAGCAACAATTTTGACTCGACAGGATAATGACTATAGAGTAGTCGACCACCTATAAATTCTTAATCTTTACAAACGCCGGGGTACCAAATAGCGAGATTTTAGTTGGTCTTTTCCCAACATGGTCTGAAATTATTGCAAATCACAATTGGCCTCCTACTATCGCATCCTATTACTTTCTGATTCAATCACAAAGTAACACGAAGCGGTAGTAGGATGCAAATTCATTTTGGCTATAGTCAGTTTAATGCCCAACTGAGACGTTTTAAAAACACTATTTTTAAATAAGGCGAACCGAATAGTAAAATAAACAAAAACAACGATCAACATTTCATGGTTGAGGGATTGTGGCCTTCTATATTGACAGGAAATTACTTTAAACAAAGTTTTAGCAAAAAGGAACGAAATTATGGTGCACTTTTAATATCCGTAAATTTAATGCTTTGAGAAAAGGGTGCCCTATCGCATTAATATGAAATCGTGCACGAAATCTTTTCCCATGACATTAAATGCAATATGAAACTACAGTGTAATCTCAGATCTCGGGTCATCAATCAATTTCACACAATATTTCCATGTCTTATACGGCGAAAAATTGGTTAAAGTAGCAATCCCACTTTCACAGGACATCGTGGATTAATGTATGTAAATATCTCCCCCCAAAAACAACGATATCTGACTGTTTACTTTGGAAATATCAAATCACGATACTGGTCCCTTTAGAAGTTAACTGCTTAACTTTTACGTAACTCATTTAAGTGATTTAGCTCCTTATTTGATTTGCGTCTTGGTGATCACGATGTTTGCTTATCGTTCTTCCTTCGGAAAAAATACATGGTTATCCAAGTATTTACACGGCCTGCAATTTCAAGACTTCTCATTAACCCAACACAGTAACTAAAAGTTTCTTTTTATTTAAGATGGCTTCACCGGGCTTCAGATAGCTTCATATGACCAGGGCAGAAGTTTCCAGGAAACCTTCACCCCAAATTAGCTAAAATATATCTGGGACACCTTCTTTATTTATTTGGGAATTGAACACCATATTATAACACCCACTCACTTCGGTTTTTATTTGAACATATTATATAATCAATACCAATCTGTTTTATATTCCAAATCACAAATCACGAAACAGACGTGTTTCATAATGAGAGACTTGATGGATTATTCCTCGGTTATCCAATATTCTTTATTTATTTGTGCGTAACTCTCGAAGAAAATAATGAGATCAATTTGAGCATATCTTGGACAGTTTTATAATAAAAATTGCACATTTCATATCATAGCTGAATTTCACCAGCGTAGGAGAGAAATCTTATTGAATTAATGGCACAGATAAAGTGCATGTTTTAAACGAGAAAATACTTAAAGATTGAAATTAAATAATCAATCATTAACCAACAAAATATAAAAAAACACTTATAAAGTTGACATTTAAGTGCTACTTTTAAACGATTGCTATTCAGAAATTTACATTTAGACATTGATTCACTTATTGGATATAATACCAATAGTGCATCCAATGTGTGTGAGGTGGCAGGGTATCGAATCGCATCCATTGCCAGTAGATTCCAGAACTCTTTTTATCCACACCTGTAAAACAAAATGTCAAATATTCTTTTTTTTCAACATTGTTTCATTTAAATACATTTTTGAAAGAAATTTATTACCAAGAGACTATTGTATAAGTTGTCAAAACTAAAATCCATTTTGAGGCAATAACTTTGGGGATTTAATAAGTGGGGATGTTGGTGGTGGTGGGGGGGGGGGTACAAGCGCGATTAATGTCCTCCACACTCAGTTAGGCCCGCTCCTATATGACCCTGAATGTCAACCTAATAAGACTTTGATCAATTATCGCCATTACAATTAAAGAATCAACCCGATTCGTCTGTTTGGCGTTATGAATAATTCATTAAACAATCACAATAAACCCTGAAATCTGCCGTTGTTTATTGCCTACGTTTGATGCATTTTTCATTCGTCTATTCTTTTTCCCTTAGAAGATTATTGGATTATGTATACAGAAATTCCACTGTAATACAATCGTATAAAGCAATATACTGGATATAGGAGATACAGACACTAGAAATGAATTTAACGCCCAGACATTTAAAGAAACTAATTTCCTTCAAGAAATATGTACCCTTTTAAACTACTTATATCTCGATGAAGAATACAAGAATATTAATAAATCTAATTACCTTAGGGTGTAAAGCTTTATTCTTGAGAACTTTAAAACGTTCCTAAAAGCACATATTATTAATGTATATAAACTCATTTAACGATTTTATTGTAATTTTTAACCGAATTTATTATTTGCGCTGAAATATGTGAGCTGAATGACAGTCGTTTGTGCCTGGTTAGCATACTCTACAAGTGTATGATATTTTTGTCGTTTATGAAAAGCAATAAATTGTCCGAAGTCGGGAACCGAATTTAAAATGTCCATGGCGTAAATATTGGATATCAGGAGCCGACATTTTCACGGTAAAAAAGCTACCAGTATTGATGGAAATAGAACAATATTGATTATCTAATTCGTTTAATGTCAAATGCTATATAATCCTTGAATGTTATGTTGGTTATAAAATTGAATTAAGAGTTACATTGATTATGTTTTGAATTTCAGGTCATATTAAAGTTCTATATGCGGGTTTATTAGGAAATGTTGTTAGATTTATGTATATATCTTGGTTACATAATCCACAATGGGTTTTACCGTTTGAATTTGTTCAAGGTAAGTGCTATATTTTATAACCCACCATCAGTCTCTTTCTTTCTTGAACAGGAACTGGGCCCCAAGCACTACTCATTTTACTCCGCCAACTTGAGCCACAGTATACGTTCATGCTAGAGAAATTTTTGGAACTAATGTCATCAACAGTAATATATCTCTGCGTGTAATTTACAATGTAACTTTTCATTAAAAAAAAACCCCAGACTGATTAAATAGAGGCCTTTCAAAATATTTAAGGGCAGATTATAAGTGACGCTGGCATTTGACCATATCTCGAATGTTGTCATATTTTCAAGGGTTCCTCAAATGACGAACGGGAAATGTTTTTATGTTTTCCTATTATGCCACCTGGTAATCAAATATCATTTTGTCAGTGAGGCCATATAATTAGTAATCATTAAAACCCCCCAGAAGCAGATTTTTTGATTATGAGATAATATGAATGGTTTACGGTAATTATATTGTCATATGTACGAAACAACGTGATGATTAGCAGAAAATAAAAGACTTATGAGTAACCTTTTCCTGAACCCGTATCAAATACAAAGAAAGGATAATTAGTTTATTCCAACTTCTGAAATAAATTGAAATGAAATGAAATTTACTTTTTGTAGTACTGTACTATCAGATCATCAATCTTCGATCTTAACGCTGTGTTTTCTTCCGTGACTAAGTTAGAACTACAGTTTGAATTTCTTTTCTAAAATATTTTATTTAAATATACTAGAAGCGTGAAACACAATTCTTAATAGTCTCTTGGTACGACAGATGGTGTGAGTCCTGTCAATGCCATTCCTCCACTCTCTTTTGTTTGAGGTGATAAAAGGCTGATAACATCTAAATTCCAAATATGGAATGGACATGCACCCCAACCTGTTTATCGACAGAGACTGTTACTGTTATCTAATTTGGTCAACAAATACGATATTTTAGAACAAAGAAAGATGTAAATGACGAACATTTGCATTAATGTATCAAAATAACCAGCATATAATTTCTATATTTTTGGTATGAAGCTAGAATCAATACGAAAGATAACAGTATTGTTTCAGCCATCATATTATTATTTCTCCATCCCTTATCTGTAGACCTCATGTACTGTTATTATTGTCACAATATTTCAGAAACATTTTGCTTTTAAGAATAAACTTATACCATAGCTAATATTTTGGCGAGGGAAGATGATTAGTCAACACAATAATAATACTTTATGTGTTCCTTCGCACAAAATCCCTGCCATCCATATTACTACATTTTGTTCACTAACTCGGCTAATGAAGACGAAAATGAATGAGAAATGACTCGAGGAAGACATTATAGAGTAATACTCTGTCTTCTGCATTATACTATTCAATACCTATAGCCAACTTAAACAAGTTTTAACTAGGTTTTTTTCAAGAGCATGTGAAATGGTTGATTTCTGCTTGTTAAGTTTTTTCATAAACAACTATTTTAATGGAAGGCATTGGGTGATGTTAGGTGATGATAATTTTCCTTGAATTAATATACTGATTTTGAAATAATTAATGTCCAGTATAAGGTGGTATTGAATAATCTTGGGTAAATCAGATTAAACAGCCCTCTTCAAGAGTCAAATCATATACATATGACCACCATGAGTTGGTCATCATCTGTTCTCGTGTCAGTTTCATCGATCAAATATCAGATATTTTCAATGACATATTAATATCTCAACCCTGAGTATTGATTTTACTGAATACCTCGGATGAAAGCAAAATAATGATACACACTTTTATTTGACATTTCAGTCAATACATAACAGTGTCATTTAATGGCATGGTAAAATTGCCCCCCTGATCAAAAACATTTTAAAGTTTTCCTTTAGGATAGAGTGCTCTTACGTTGTCTATGACGTATATTGCTCTTACATTAGATGGCTCCTTAGAAGTACTGTCTATTCGAAAGGAGTTAAGGACGCCTCTACGGTGAGATCTTAATGGATTTTAATGGCAGCAGACATAACAAATCAAAACAAAATCGCATAAGAAGTTCGCAATACTATTATGCGAATACGAGAATACTGAATATGGATATATAGAAAAGGAATGATGCACTATTGGAAGTTACTATAATACAATAATGGGATTATTAGTGCGCACTGTTCTGAAATTAAATGAAATGGGGTTTAACGTCCTACTGTTCTGCACTTAAACTGGGCAAATGAAGACGGGTATACGCCATACAGTGTGCTGTGAGGGACAAATTTTGCCCGGGCAGTGGCGCTACGGCCTACTCTTATATCGAATTCCATCTGCCAAGTGATCTATTACGTACACGCCAGTGTGTGCGCGAGATCTTGTTTTCGTCCCATCCGAACGACTGGACAGCTGTCCTTGTTATGCCCCACAACGGCCTGCTTCACTGACAAGGAGAAACCACGCTAGAAAATCTCGGGCTAGCGAGCCAGTGCCCTGTAATGGCTCGTGACAATAGTTCAATGATTGTTTTCATGATCCCAGCCCGATTATTGTTGTTTTTTTCTTGCAGGATTAACTCATGCTGCTGTGTGGGCAGCCTGTTGTTCATATATTACACAAGCTATACCTAAAGAATTAAGATCCTCAGCTCAAGGTATATTACAAGGTCTGCATCATGGTCTAGGTCGAGGTTGTGGTGCTGTGTTTGGCGGTGTCCTTGTTTATAATTATGGTGAGTGTTTAGGTTAATCTGGTCTTCCGTTTACACTAATGCCATTTCTTTGCGTGACTTTACCGATCATAATCATTTTATCATAAATATAATCCCCCGACAGGAAATTACTTATTCATTGCGCCCACGAATCGGACAATACCATTCTTTGATATCCTGACAGTTTAAATAAAAGAACAAAAATGAATATGTTCCATGCTTTAACTTACTGGATTTAAAGAAGCATTAAAACATTGAGTTTGTCCATTCGCTAAAATAATAGTTTTCAATTTGCCGTTACTTGACTATAATCAAGGTTATTAAAATTTGATTGAATGTCCATGTTCTTCCTTATATAGGGTTTTCAATGATTATGTTAGTCTAGAGTTATTTTTGATCATGTAGTTATATGAAATTAATGAAATTTGTTTTCTTGTAGAAAGATCTAATGTCATTTTATCAGGAAACGAATGTCGTTATAGATAGCGCACTGACGGCATCTTTCCCAACAAGCATAATATATTGTGTTAGCAGAAGTTAATACATTGCTGACGCATACCGATTAAATGGTTTTAAATTTTAGCAACCATTTTTTACGCGTTTATATTCAAAAGTTGTTTTCGGTATGGACTTTCAAAGCACGGTTATAAGGTTTTCAACCAATTTACGTGATAGAAAAATCAATCTAATTAAAGCGGACTGAATTATTGATCATTGTAATTTGGTTGAAACATTAACTTAAAATCAGATCTTGACTTGGCTTCAGCTTTATCTTAACTCTTCTAATAGTATAATTATCTAAAGATGTTTATTGATTTCGTGACACAATTCGTTAAATATAGAGATTTACAAAATGATCCATGAAGCGGTAAAGCTTAATATTGACGCCTTACTTGTAAAATCAAGAAGGTCATCCAAATAAACTCCACAAAACTTTCCCTTTCAATTCAAATTGGATGGTGTGGTTACTCCTCCGGTCCTCCATTGACTTTTTGGTAGAGTACCAATTGCATTTTAGGACTAGGGATTCGGTTATCCAGTTTCTATACTACTGCATGTTTATAAGATTTGATTTAATAAATAAACGTGGCTTATCGAACGAGAACGGTAAGACGTCGATATACGATTTATATTCCGTGTTTCGGAAACACAGTATCAGTATTGTTACTTTATTCCCTACCTTCCAACCAATTAATAGCATAGCTTTAACTGTTTTATACCGGACTAAGATTATAGTAGTTGCCGAAATAACCGCGTAATGGGACTTCCGACAGAAAACATATTCAATAAAACACTTTCTCTAAAACGACGATTCTTCATTTCTTTCAGGTAGTGTTGTAACATTCCGAGTATATGGTGTAACCTGTATATTCATTTTGGCTATTTATATGGGCACCAATTATTACCTTGAAAGACGAGGCTACTTTTCACATGTCTCAGAAAAAATATCTCATGAGATCTTAGAGGAAGCATCTATCTTGGCACCGCATGGGGTCCCTTCGGGAGCTTCCGCTCTAGCTCGGGATTTATCCAGTAATCGTTTGTCTGACTATGATCAAGGAAATAACCAAGGTAAATTGATGTACAGTACATTTTATTTAATTTTTAAGCAATGACACGTGTGTGAGGTTTCACAATTACGATTGGTGTGCTTACTTTCTAGCATTTAACACAACACGGTTCTGGTTTTAAAAAATTGTCTGAATGATCAGGCAACATGGCGGGGAATCAATTAATTAGAATTTATTTTACAGTCCATGTTTATATAAGCTTTGTCGTATCCGCACACCGAGATAAAACGATCCTACGGAAATGAAATGAAATGGGGTTTAGCGTCCTACTGCTCTGCTCCTCCTACGTGTATTATATAATTTTGAATAATTCAATATTATTTCTGTCAAACAGGATATGGAGCTACACATTATGAAGGAATAAACACATTGCCAGCAACCATGCCTAAACGAGGTAAGTAAACTTTTCGTAGTGCCTTTTTGTATTTGCGAAACTGAGACGGTATTTAATCTGGTTTCCTCCCACTGCTAAAGACCCCTACGCGCAAGCGAATTGTTGAAATAAAATTAAACCATATGTTTGTCCCGAAATGACCTAGTTGTGTCGTGTGGACTTTAAAACCCCATTTCTCTCTCTCTCTCTCTCTCTCTCTCCCTCTCTCTCTCTGTCTCTCTCTTTATTTTAATATAATAAAAACAAATGAATCGGCATGCTAAACAGGTGGACTTGAAACTATAATTCTCCAAGTTCGAATTCCGGCAAGTAGATCTTCCAGATCTTTTTGCATGGTTCAACACTAAGTGCCACACTTATTCTCGTGTATTTTATGTTTTCAGATAATACAGGGAGTTATAATAATGAAGTTAATTATAATGGAGATTTTGCTGACTGGTCTTCGCCCAGCGCTGTAAGTAAAATATTGATGTCTAAACGACGTAGCTTGACAATAATTCTATGCTTTAATGCCTTTTGGGGAAATGTCAGGATCAAAAAATTTGCAAATTATGTAAAGTTGTGTGTATATTTATAGAAACTGAACTTTAATTAACTGGTCATGTCATATCCTTAAAGGAACATACATAAAATTATTTCCTGATTGTCTCAAAGTAAAATGATTATACATAATCTGAATGCGCTGGCTATTATATTTTAGGTTATTACTGGATAGTAAAAACGGAGTCTCAATAGTACTTACATTTCCAATAAAAACAATTAGTCTGTCTAAACACAGCATTTTATCTTGTCTCATGGGGTCTATTAAGGCTGCAAATACATTTTCAACAATGGTAATAGCAGACTTCTAGTCTTATTGGATTAAGTACCGACATTGTTAGATATACAGCCTATATGGCCACATGAACTAGAAAATGAACAATTAATAAAAATGTCTATTATATCCTGCAAGAACGTTTAATACACAATTCTGTGATATTTGTGTATAGTATGATGCGCCCGAGAAGTCTCTTAATTCTAATGGTAGACTCTTTCAATGAATATTGCACATCCAAATTTATCTTTGATTGTAATACTAATACTAAATCATTTCCCCGAAGCCATGGTAACTAACAGCTCATTAACCACCCAGACAGGAATTGTCGTGTCGGTGTGTGTTTATCATCGGTCTGCTAGGTTCTATATAGGTCTCCGGTGCATTAAACGTTTATACTTCACTCTACCGAGCACCGATTACGCGCTTGCATACTTCATGTCAATACTGACAGAGGACAACTAGTAGTAATTTTAGCAGCGGTTCATGCGTTGATAGTGCTCGTAACCATTGCTTCATCAATATAATACTGAGGTTTTTTTTCTTACCTTACGAATAGCGATCGGTTTTGCACCCCAGTGGTAAGCTCAATTTGTAACCTCCTATTTCGAAAAGACGCTTTAAATTTATATTTTCTTTTCCAGGGCGGGGACCGATTATTCATGCAGGAGCCGCCCAGGATGCCGACACAGATGTATCAACAACAGCCAAATAATACCATGGATCAAATGTACGGTCCATAAACAGATAGATATCGATCGAACAATGGGTCATATATTATCCTAGTAATGCCACCGATCTTATGTCCAGACCGTAGATTAACAGAAGAACATAAAACATACGAAATATTAGTTAAATATGTTGGAAATTAAATTACCTGGGACCCTTGGGTAAATGCATTAAAATCTCGACCGGTACCACTAGTCTAATTAAAATAGCAATAGATATTAATAGAGCAATGTATTATTATCACAAATTATGTCAATAGGCCAGTTGTATTAAAATCTTTAGGTTAACTGATTTAGATCTCAATCATTCTGGTTAATCGTATTACCACTAGGTCATCATCATATCACCAAGATATTTAATATCCGACAATTAGATAGTTGTAAATACATGTATAGTTAATTTAAATTTTGATTTTGATATAAGTAGGCTATTTAATATAGGTTTGTCAGATGTTGGTTAAAGTACGCACGCAATACGTGCTTTCTGTGATTTTGATGCTGCGTCAAAATCAAAAACAAGTTTAAAGAATTAATTCTGGAGATATTTAAGTGATTAACACTGGTTAGTTGGATTTAAAAGGCCATTTGCAAACCTAGTCCTGTGCAACTACCTGAGGCTTTACGTTTTTAAAGTACATGTAATACAACTTTCACTTCTCCGAAGACGCTGAGCATATGTCTCAAAAATCCACTATGTGTAACTGCCTGGATAATCATGCCTGTATAATTGATGAAGGGAGAACGCTAGGCCGAAGACGGTCCTACGCATTTTAGCACATATGACGTCATTTATAGATTGTGCTAGAACCTGTAGATTTAAAGTGCCAATCCCGATAACTTTTTGGAGAATAAAACTGCTTAATTTTGTGTTAAAATCCTTTAAAATCCATAACCTAAGGCCCACCTACTAACCCGATATTTGTGATACGCTTGTAAATAACTTAAACCTGACAGTCTTCATCTGGAAATGGAGAACGTTTTATTATACAGTAGCTGGATAAAACCAGACTTTTTTCTATAAAATAATATGTAGGTGAAATTTACCTTTTGTTATCAAGTACAGGGCATGGGTCATTCACTGTATAGACCTCTCAAGAAACAATAATCGATTATCAGGTCACCCAATAAAAAAATTGACCCGAAATCTTAAAAGGGTTACGTGTCCGGATAAGCAGTGTTGACGTTCACGTCCAAACGACTCAATATTTTGAGCTGAAATTTTGAGACACGGTAAATACACCATACCACTATATTTTGGTCCATAAATTTCATAAATACTCGGACTTTAATTTTTGAGACTCTGTTCTTATCGGGATTGTCCCTTTAACCAAAGTCTCGAAATGTAAATAGGGTTCGTTCCAGGCTCGTAGCCTTTCGGGGGGGGGGGGCAACGCATTTTTTCAGGGGGCCTTGGCCCCCCCTTTCCACCCCTGGCTACGGGCCTGGTTCGTTCTAACCCTAACCCTTGGCTAAGCCTAACCCTTACCCTAGCCCACAATCACATATATTACGTCATAATATGCGTAGGACCATGCGTAGGACTGTCTCCGATCTAGCGCTCTCTTTGCTGAAGTGATTAGTAAGTGGTGGTCACTTGTCCAAATGAATGATGGGGTTTCTTTGTTACGTTATCCTGTTAACGAATCTATCGATCATTTCCGAGGAACATATTAATTTGCATTGAAGTTCTCATCGGTAAACAGGCTACTTGGTCAGATTTTGGCGTTTGATGTACTTACTTTTTAAATATCCTGTAAAAATGGGTCTTAACTTTAATCTTGAATAACATTAAAGCGACATTATATTATAAAAAATGTACTAGAATTCAGTAATATTCGTTAGTTAGAATTTGTATACCATTTTTTTATTTTATTAAGATAAATGTCTTCTATTCTTTCGATCAAAATTAACTTTTACAAATGTTAAAATTGTTGTCTATTTGATTGCTTTTCTTAGGTCCACCAACTGAAAGGTGGACTTGGCTCGTAACGGCAAGGCTGTGATACATTTAAAGGGAGGTTACTCTGTTTTTACATTTTAGTTAAGACAAATCAGGAACGCACCAAATTAGAATTCTGGCACAAGTCATGGTATATTATTAATTTAAGTTGTGTTTGACAGAAAATACCCTGACTGTCTTCTCTACACAGTATACACAATTATCCCATTAACGAATTTTATAGAATGAGGTGCATGTTATTTTTTTTTAATTGTAATGACGATAAACTTTGAATTCTAATTCCTATATAACACAATAAGGTGAAACACATACAGACGTGTGTATGACTACGGCCACGAGACTGACAGTCGAACCGGGTCATGATAGTAAAACATCGTATATGTTAGTCAGGCATAAGTGTATATTTACAAGTGATCTCAGTAAGTAGACACATTTTAATGTATGTATGTTATAGTGTGGATTTTAGATATGAATTTTAATGTTTTAAAAACTAAAGTAATCGCTAAAATTATACATATATACGAACGTCATGACATGAATATTGTAATATACTGATTAAAAATAATGTAGTATGACGATATGATAGAAAAGTGATTTGATTGTAAAAATGTACGTAATAAAATGATATATAAGAAAATAAAGCGTGTTTTCCTCTTTATATTATTATTATAAAAAAAAATGGCACGGTCAGGTAGTGTTTTCATCATATTAAACTTAGATTGCCTGCCTTTACAGTGATTTTACTCGAAAATACTAAGCATACTTCGAGAATTTTAAGAAGTATTTATTCTGCTTCCATTTAATGGGGGGGTGGGTGGCCTAGTGGTCTAGTGGTCTAGAGTGCCGCGCTTCGAACTCTAGCTGGCCTGTCACCTCTGGCTTGCGGCTGTGGTTTCGAGCCCTGGTATGAGCGTATGTGGCATGGAGATAGGGGCGCCTTCTCAACCTCGTGGGTTTCCTCTGGGCACTCCGGTTTCCTCCCACTGCTAAAGACGCCTCCGCGCAAGCGAATTATTGAAATAAAATTAAACCATATGTTAGTCCCGAAATGACCTAGTTTGTTTTGAGTGGACGCTAAACCCCATTTCACAGGTTTATTTAATCTTTGTGTATATGCCAGATGCTGTATGTCGCCAAATCACTAGCTTATCCGATCAGAGAGGGTGATGTCAAACGAACGGAATGAGTTAATCAAAGTGAAAGAATATTCTTGCCTCGTTAAACCTGTACTCAAAAGCTTCGAGAATCGTAAAAAGCACTTCTCAAGTGGTTCACGTGTTATTGACAATGGTAGGTAAGAAATGTCACTCAAACTTTAAACTGCATTCAGGACAAATATTTATTCTCCAAGTATAAAGTAGATGGATCTCTGTGTTCAGAATGCATGACGGAACGTCTCTAAGTACATATATATAAATCTGATCATTTTACTGCCGTCATCGATTTATTTATTAATTCTGTATAAAAAACATCCATGTATATCACACGTCACCTTAAAATTAGTAAAAACACAAAATAAAAGTCCTTATATATCAAAACTTCCAAAATCGCCTTCGTAAGAAGAGAGGGTTGATTATCTTTCCCTTTATCATAATAAAAACATGTTAAAACAGGAGGTCCAGCTGACAGATGTTTGGCGTCATCAGTACGGATAGGAAAACCCCGTGGGGGAAAATCCGCTTGCGTTATGTTGAAAAGCGAAGTGTTTGCAGTAGCCTACAAAACATGTAGATGGACTTGTGGATTATTTAAAAATTGATTGTCTAATAAGTTCTATAAGGTTAAAAGTAAGTTTAATACTGTCCACAGCGCCAGCGATTAAAAGTTAAAAGACATTTCATTGTAGGCTTTTCCTTGCGTATGACTCTCCCGAGATAAAAGTTACCTGAAAAGGTTAAAAGTAAGTTTAATACTGTCCACAGCGCCAGCGGTTAAAAGTTAAAAGACATTTCATTGTAGGCTTTTCCTTGCGTATGACTCTCCCCAGATAAAAGTTACCTGAAAAGAGAAAGAAAAGCCAGCAGCAACACATATTCCCGAAGCATTGGCCACAGAAATCCCTCTCTGGCCATTGCTGGATTGGCTTCTGATACTTGAATTTTTGCGAGGGTGTCTATTCTTCCCGTTCAATCAAATGTACAGCAACATGACAGCCTTGCGTTTAATCCGGGTCTTCCCTAAAACTTTGGACAGTGATTTAAGGTATTAAAAACGGCGAAAGTATGTTCGTTTCCAAACAATGCTGGACATTTTCTATGGATTAAACAACCAAGTCAATTATTGTCAGTGGACCATTTAAAACTCAAAGCATTCGAGGAACAGAAAGAAAGAACATTTGATCTAAAGTGCACGCTTTAACCAATCGGCCACCTAACCCTTCTTACTCAAAGAACAATAAAATTAGATAAATATTAGTATTCATTACCTGGTGAATCACATAAACTCAGAACATTAGCTGACTACTGGGACATTTGCCGCAACCAAACGTTATGCATTTCTATTTTATATACAACCCCACCCCACCCCAACTATTTCAAATGTGTGATATGCACTTACTGTCTGTTCCAGGCAACACTACAACTCGAAAATAACTTGCTATTTCTTCAATTTTTGAATAAAATGGTTAAAAGAGCTATTTAAGGGAAGTAATATAAATTTCCTACCTGGTTTCGGACCACAGTTTTTTATTCCACTGCATTATTAAATTTGCTAATACGGTATTTTTTTAGATAGTCTAGTCTATTTCTTTTTTGATTTAGTTTTTTATTATTTTGTGAAAGGCCCCTAAGCAAATGATGCTTTGACGGAAAACGGAAAGGGGCTGTAGCCACACAAGGTCAACTTCTGTTAGATCAAGGGCACGTAATTGCGTTTTTGTGTTCAGACCACGAGTTATTTTTTTTTACATTTAATTTATTCATATTGATTAACCCTGAACTTCATTAAATTTCCGAAAGTCTACCTTTTAAACAAGAAAGCAGAAATAAACTGTTTTATAGAAATCATTTATTTACACAAATTCACAGAAAATGCTCCAACTATATAGGCCCTACATCACTGAAGTTGTCTGGCCTACATTCGCGCTATCTATTATACAATTTACGTACACAATCTACACATTTCAAAACACTTGCGCTCACATCAATCTCCCTGCCAGTACATTTCGCATGCACCCACCTTTCACACAAATCCCAGTCCACCCAAACAACAATCGCATCCGACTCACTTCTTTGGTGGGTTCTCACACGTCTATATTATCAGCACTCAAATCTTCATTCGCAACACCACCGTTATCCATTATAATCCATATTTTCAGCAACATTTTCACTCTCACTCTCTCCACTGACATTGTGTTCACTCTCATACTCGAACTCACTGTCACTTTCGAATGAAATGACAACTGGTGGTACTTCTTCATTTAATCTCCCCGCTTCCCATTCAATGGGTTATATTTTTTACGATTAGTTTTTTATCTATTCAACGACAATATCTGAAACAAACCGTGTGCGCCTGTCGAACGGGGAAATACAGAAAAGTGGATACCGATAATCGATACTTGTCCATAAAATTATAAGATATCGTAAAATACTGTAATACTGCAATAATTTCATGTTCGCAATAATTTCGTGAAATTTATTAAAATGTCGGCCATATTGAATTATCCCCCCCTTCATTACTCTTCAGGTTACCATGCTATCTAATGCTGAAAATAAGTGTTCTGTGACGAATATTTTAGAAGACATGCACTTCTATGAATATCACAAAGGAATATTAAAATACCGGAAACCAAATAAAGCAAACCAAATCACATGCACACACAAACTGTTGATATTGTAATAATAAATGGATTTATTTTGAAACGTTTTGAAAAAAGCTCTGAAAACAATCGAAAATAAGTATTACTGCCGCAAAATGACGGTGCGAAACCTCCCGCCCAAAGTATTATTAACCGATTGCACCCGATTTGTGGAATACCGTCTACCCCTACATGATATACGAGTGACCCAATTAACGCATGCGCAGAGTCAATGTTTATGTTCTGGGAAATTGGGTGTTTCGAAAAATGTGAAATTTACAAGAGAATAGATGATTTTATCGACAATCCCGATAAGAACAGAGTCTTAAAAATTAAAGTCCGAGTATTTATGAAATACTGTCAGGTTTAAGTTATTTACAAGCGTATCACAAATATCGGGTTAGTAAGTGGGCCTTAGGTTATGGATTTTAAAGGATTTTAACACAAAATTAAGCAGTTTTATTCCCGATCGGGATTGGCACTTTAAGGTTCAACGAAGAAAGTAATGGGGTGGCCATTCCAGGTAGGTCGTTAAGTTTTAACCATTTTAATTAAAAACTGAAGAAATAGCAAGCAATTTTCGAGTTGTAGTGTTGCCTGGAACAGACAGTAATTTAATTAAGTATCAATTACATTCGCGTTGGCTTTTTTGTCTCTGAATTATTAAAATTCAAATGTATCTATCTATGCATAACATATGATGGTGTAAAGGTATCTTGCATTATTAATACATGGTGATCTATCAAATTAAAGATGCGTAACATAAGATTGCGATAAAGAGCTGACAGTTCTCCCAATAATAGAAAATGAAAATGTTGAAAGTTTCAGTCAAATTACTTCATTCTGGTATGAGTTATCGCCATTTACAGAAAAGTGTAGTATCGATTGTCATTTTAGAATTAAATCATAAATCTGTAGAAAATCAAAATCGGCTGAATTTTCATGTCGGTCGGAGCCTTTGGCTTTTCGTGGAGCGTCACCCCAAGAAGAAGAAGAAGAAGAAGAATCAGAAGATGGGTAGCGGTTAGTGGTTAGCGACCAGTTCCTGGTCGAAAAAGTAAGACACAGGGCCAAAACGCGACAACCATTAACCCCTATTATGTCGATAGCCATCTGTTCAAATGTAACATCTATTTTTGCAGTTTGCCCATAGTACTCCAGGGAGTATTAATGAGAGCGTCAGTGCTAAAAGATAATAGCGATGGCCAACAATTATTCCTGATTACAACTCAGTGGGTTATTTGGTGTACAATATAGGTCTAATGGTTACCTCCACATCTACCGTATGAGATTGATTGTGCTATAAACATTGTTCTAGTGAGCTATCTGGATTGTCATGTTGATTAGATCAGTAAATCATGGTGATTATGTTATATAAAGTTATATATAACCACTCCGTCCAATAAAACATTTTATTGAATATTTTTAGTGGAATTAGTTTCGGTTAATTATGCATGAATGGCGGTCAACAGGTTAGAAGATGAATGGTTAAATACTCGTATTTCAATGGACAAAACACATTTCCCTGATATATTTAAGTGGAGCAAAAGGTCTTTGTATTATGTCAAAACAAAGAGGTGGCTTCGGTTGATCTGATGCTTGAATTTTTAGATCGTTTACGCTTTCCTATCGACATTTGAATTGGGGTTTATTGTTCACTTATTTTTTTTGCTAACACACGATTTTTGCTTACAGTCTCTTGATTTGTCCATACTTATCGTATCCTGCTGGTTTTGAATGATGATACTTATGGTGTTCTATTGTTTTTTACTTACAGTACATTGATTGTATTCCACTTAATGCCCTTACACTTCTCTTGACATTTTATTGTATTCTTGAGATTTATGGTTTCCCCTTCTAAAATTGCGATGGTCCCTTTAAATAATATCTTACGGGACATGAATTTATGTAGGCTTGTTTTCAGACCCCATAATTATATGTTGTAGCTACATATTATGTAAATATTTTTTGGATAAACATTGCTTTGGTATTTTACATTTTATTTCTTAAAATATCGTTTGAAAAGAGGGGATTGAATAGCTTTTTATTCACCGAATTTAAGCTTTATACCTATTTCAATGGTATCTCTATTTGGATTTATCCACAGGTGTTGGAAGTAGTAGTAACTTGGCAACAAAAACAACAAAATATGTACTCAAAATCTGTCAAGAAAGTGGCCAAATAACCCGTTTCCGGTTAGTTCAAATGTAAAATCGATATACATATCGATATACATGTACATATATTCCAATATCTCCTATACAACCGTAAATAAAATTGGATGCACGTACCGCAGAGAAAACCGAAAAATACCATGTGATTTGTCAAATTAATTATAAGCTTTGTACCTGCGTTTATTTTCAATTGAATCTTATTCACACAGACATGCCATACCTAATTCTTGGTATTTAAATTTATGTCAAGTAAGGACTCAAAGACCAATGTCCCCAAACTGTAAGCAATACAGATCGGGGCATAGGCGTACGAGCCAGGAAGGTAGGGGAGAGGAGGGGGGGGGGGGGGCAGCTGCTGTAGTACTACTGCTACTTTTAGGACTTCTTGTTTCGTTGTGTTTCTGTGATCGTAAAATAATACCACAGTATTTCAGCTATAATAACTTTATTGCCAAGCTGGATAACTTCGCAGGTCCCTTGTTCTCAACAAGTAATGGCTGCTTGAATATCTGGTAGAGTATCTAATGGGGCTTGATCTACATTCAAATTTATACCCCCATCCCTGCACGTCCAAGATATAGTTTTGACGTTAATTTCCATTCCAAATGCGTAATAACCTACTAAATTTCACACAAATAAAGCAGGTGCTGATACCATATTATGTCTACTAACCATAGGTCCAATAACAGGAAGAACGTGATGGACAGTTTTGTCACAGGTTATGATTTTACCAAAACATCACTGACTTTTTTATGTATAGCTTATATTTCACGTTTACTAAGTACGTGGGATTTTAATTTTATAGACAGAGACTTAAACAATTTTCCAAAGACACAATATGGTCTTAAAGACCTAAGACCATAGTCTTACACTGCCCCCCTAACTTTCGGGCAAGCCAACTTTTCGGGCAGACAGGTAAAGTGAGAAAAAAAAAATTATTTCATCTACTTGGCAAAATTAAGTGCCCCAAAAACTAATAAAACACTAATTTTACGGGCTGGAATAGCAGTAAAACGCGTTTGCGGCCGTCAAATATTCCAAAATTTTCTTGGGGTGGGGATGGGGGGTCTATACAAGGTCAGCTCCGCTTCTTCGCCTCTGGAAGAAAACCGGCGCCTCTGTCTTTAAATTTTTTCGGGTATTTCTAGTGTTGCTTCCCTAACTTCCCTAATAAAACACTAATATTACTCTTCTTTGATTGAATACCACGAATTTGTACTGAGTTGACTATTGATTAAAACATTTGGCTACTTTGTGCGATATTTTTCGCGCATCCATTAGTATTTGTGAATGCAGCTGCAGCAGTCTGATTGGATGGTTGGAATTCGGAGTGGGATTTCGCTTACAAAATCATTGGATACTTACACGGGCTAGAATAGCAGAAAACGCATTTGTGGTGGTTTAATTTTCAAAATTTTCTCCGGGAGGGCGAAGCCCCCATACCCCGCGACGATTGATTGGTTGTTTGGAATTTAGCTCAGCAGGTAGGCTGTATTGGACCAAATTGAAGCTGCTTTATCCACAGACTGGAATAGCAGGAAGGCGCGTTTTCGGCCTTTAAATTTTCAAAAATTTTCTCATCTTCGTGGACTGTAAACGATTCATTGAAATTCGAGTCAGTCACCTCAATTCAGCTATATTAGACCACTTTGAAGTTGCTTTGTTCACGGGATGAAATAGCAGGAAAGCGTGTTTGCAGCCGTCAAATATTCCAAAATTTTCTTGAGGAGGGGGGGGGGGGCAATTCAGGTTTCGTCCACCCCCTCTAACAGTCATCGAGCCCGTACGCCTATGGATCGGGGTAACAGAGACTACTAAAATATGCAAGAAATGGATGCACATACAATGTACATAAATTTTCAATTAAACGATTTTATAATATCGGACAAACTATAGTAATCGAAACATAAAAAATACTGCTAATGTAAACACTATCTATATAGTCTTATCTCATTAAGTTGACTGAAGTTTTTTGTGCATTTATGTTTTTAACTAATAACTTAAAGTGATAACAATTTACAAATTGTCTCAAATTTCGCATATCTGAAAAATGAATTTGAACCAACCGAGAGAGTGAAATGAGTTTACTTTTCAGTATCATTTTACTCCATTTAGTAATCTTTATGAAAATGAAACTATGATGAAAGGGAGGTTTAGAGGGCTCAGTTTCCGTTGCCGAGAATCACCGCTTATGTGTGCCTTGTGTTATAATTTCTACTACCGGCAAACCATGTTTCCTCAAACCAGTACCGGTAAATCAAGTTACGTGATAGACTATCTTACTACAAGTTACCTTGTTACCAGCAAAGTAAGTTTCTTGATGGACTATATTACTACCGACAAACCAATTTACCTGGCAGACTATCTTCAACAAAGTAAGTTTCCTGACAGACTACTTTATCAACATCAAAGTTTCTTGGAAGGATATCTAACTACCGACAAACCATGTTACCTGGTGGGCGATCTTATTATCGATAAACCATGTTACCTGGAGGACTATCTTATTACCAAAAAACTAAGTTTGTGGCCGATTATATTACGGCCAGCAAACTACTTAACCCACAGACTATCTTAGTACCGACAAATCAAGTTACCAGGTAGACTATCTTATTACTGATAAGCCATACTATCAGGGGCAGACTATCTCGCTACCCGCAAACCACCTACCAGATCATCTGCTTCCGGCAAACTAAGATACCTGACATATTATCTACTAACCGCAAACCATGTTACCAGACAGACTATCGTACTACCGACAAACTAAGTATAACCGACGGACGGACTACCTTATTACCAGTAAACCAAACTACCACACAAAATATCTTTCCACCAGCAAAGTTTCCGTACAAACTGTTATCGCAACAACACATTGGTTAAAATACACAAACACCACCTCCCTTGTATTGATAAACTAATTACTTGGACAAAGTTGTGTCGCTGTATTGTTTAATTTTTCATGTTACATAGTCTATACATTAAGACCCATTTACTGTTACACCGACATGGCTTAATGTACGCATTGTTTATACTTTAGTTATAGCATTATCGCTTAGCTGAAATGAAACGAATCAAATGAAGCGGTCTGACATAGGCCCGGATCTGATAACTCTCTTTTCCCATTATATGCCATTTTACAATCGATTTCCACACAGAACAATTCCTACTTAAGAGGAGTCCCAACAAAACTTGACCAGATTTACTTCGTTTCAATGCACCCGAATAACTATTGAACTGACTTTTAAATTGACGTCTTGATAATCGCCTGCCTGTTTTTGTTTATCATGAAAGTGCCAAGGTTGTTATAAAACTTTAAGAATGCTTGAGGGAGTTATTTTTCTGGTGCTTCTTTTGGAATTACAGTTAAGCGTCTTGGCAGGTATTTAGCATTTACATTCTTTTAAAAGTTTACGGAAAATCCACAATATTAGAATAATGAGATTTTAAAACTATTATATCTATCAATTTCATTATCAAATGGATATTACAATTGGTAGAACACAGCGTATCACATTTAATTCCATATTTTGTTATGTTTAGAACAATGTTTTTTAAAATCCTATCTTTAGTCTTTCGATTTAAATTCATTGACTTCCACGCCGATACAAACTTGTAAAATTTCAAAAAAGACAAAGCCCGAACTTGATGGTTTGGCATATTTGTGTTGGGAATAGTTAGTAATTCAAGGCCTATTTTAACAGATGATTGAAAATATCAGGTCATTGTAGTTATGAACTCCTATATATTCTTTGAGGTTTAAACCGATTTTTTCCGGCGTTTCTACTTACTCTTTTACGTGCACGACAACATGAATAAGCGGATACGTGTTTTTAGGCGGGTAAAGATAGCAATATGAGAGGGGGGACCTAGAACAAACTGCAACAGAAATCGTTTCTGTGGGAACTGTTCCGGTGTGGTCTCTAGTACTTCCATAACAAAAGCGGCCATTATCGGTCTTGGGGAAATTTGCATAATTAACATAAATCCAAGATGGCCGCCAGGAGACCAGAAATCGCCAAAATCTCCGAAACGGTTGACTTTAGCGCAAATAAATGTATTACCGACCTATAGGAAATCGATACTCGTGAGTTCAAAAATGCCGACATTTTTTCCTCCGACCGTATTGTAACGTCGTAACGTCATTTTGACGGCATTACGTTGTTCTCGTGACGTCATTATCAAATTTTATTGTCACTGCGCTCGGAAAACTGTTGGAAATAACGAACCACTCAGGCCCGGATCCAGGATTTTGTCGAGGGGGGGGGGGGTATAGATTGGAGCAAAGAACACATCTTCACTCAAACTGAAACTATATATCATTGTTCATCTGTAGTCTGAAGCCACGGTGGCTCAATCTGTTGCAGGAAGTGGTCAGAGAAAGTAATGCAAGTATAGTCTATACCTCCAACTGAAGATGCTGCACATTAGTCAGGTCAAAATACAATTTAACCCTCAAAAGATTGCTACAAAGGGTTTCGCAACTGATTCTGGTAGGCTTCACCTACGCAAGTAGGACACTCGGGGAAGTGTTTTTATAAAGATGACACCCAAGGTGGCCACCGAAACCTCTTAATGTTTATAACTCTGTAACTATCAACCCCTAGGTTTTGGGGAGCAGAGAACAAACCAAGATCATTAAAAACGACGTTCGCCTGAAATAGTCCATTTCAACTGTTCGGGAGGAATGCAAAGGCTATCGATGCAGCAGCAGATGTAATGGAGTCTACTACTGTATGTGGCACTTGCCAAGCTGAAAACTGTGACAAACCAAACAACACCCATGAGGTCGATACAGAGGAGGAAGACACTTAAAACTGAACGCTCTGAAACTTATCCTATGGACAATGGTGTTTGTGTATTAAGTGATAGTAGACAGTTGAAGGTTGTGAATAACCAAAGTTTTCTTAATGTTTTTCTTGTCTCTCCCCCCCCCCCCCCCGAACCTTGGTATAGACATCAAAATCATCAAATTTGAGTCAAGGGTTATGGACTATTGGCATTTGGAGGTGTTGAAGACAATATTTGACAGCATATTGACCAACATCATTTTTTTTATGATCTTAATGTGTTCTTTCCTCCCATAAACCAAGGGATAGACACCAAGATCATCAAAGTTTGGTTGATAGTTACAAAGTATGAATATTATGACGTCTCGTTGGCCATTTAAAAAAACTGTTTCCGGCGGTCCTACTTTGGTAAACTATAAGTACATTTTATGTTATAAACTAGACTAAACCCTACCAGAAGCAGGGGAGAAATACTTGGGAGAAATACTTTCGTAGAAATACTTGGGGGTTGAGGGGGGAATTTCTATATATCGACTTGATTACAATATCGCAGCTAACTAATGTGCCATCGGGTCCAAACCGGGACTAACGTTGTCACAGAACGAAATCTAGAACATTGGGATTGACAATTTTCGAGCAAAAAATTACGTTGCGAAGACAATGGACAGCCCTCGTGTGCCCGAATCACTGCTGAAAATCATAAGTTGTAACTGCAAAGGGGGTGTAATTCCAAGCGATGTAGGCCGTAAGCATGGCTTGGCTTACACTGTTGGATGTGAAAAATGGATTATATCTTATGCAAACTCCAAAACAGTGATAATTTATTCCTCTGAAGATGTGGGCGATATTTTCTATTTTGGGTCTCATAAATTGGCTCTGGAAACATCAGATGTGTTCTGTTTATTGACATTTCTAAGATGCCGATTTTCTATATTTTTGTTTTCAGTTCACGGTGGCTAGTGGATAAGGCGCTGGTTCGCTAGCTTAGAGATCGGGTGTTCGATCCCTGCATTGGCCTAGAAAGTTCATCTCGATTTACCGGCGTGATTTCTTCTTGTCAGTGATGCAGGAGGGCATGACAAGGACAGCTGTCAAGTCGTTCGGATGGTGCGAAAAACCGCGGTCCCGTGTACACGTATATTGAATTCCAATTGCCAAGGGAACCTTAAAGTAGCCATGTCTCTAACTCAATATTATCCAAAATCTTCAATATTTAAAACACGAATTATTTGTCAATTTCAATCAAATTGATGCTGTGATCTTATCGGGAAAACGTGGGCTTCTGATGTACAATATTCAAGACAAAATAAACATTTTACCATTGCTACACGAATCGTGTACCATAATGCGTTTCAGCCCCAGCTCTAGCAAGAGACGCGAGGAACGAGGCTAGAAACATTGCACCAAATCAAACGGCGTATATAGACTGGAATAGTCAGACGATAGAAATTTGCATTCGATTGAGACTGTCGGCTTACTTCGCCGAACATAAACGGAAACCATTAAATGTAAATCAGTTTATATACACTGATACTACAGCATTATATGCGTTGCGACACACTTGTGTCAATTTCTAGGTCCCAAATTAATGTTAGCGATTTACCTCCTTTAAATTGCCAGGCGCGGATCCAGGATTTTATTAGGGGGGGGGTCTAGGTTTGATAATTGCTTAACTATTTGCGCCCAACCGATTAACGGGGGGTTTGGGGGCCCTCTCCCAGAAAAATTTGGTAAATTAGATTCAATTTGGTTCATTCTGACGTTTTTCCGGAAGGTAAATTCCAAAATTACTGGTCTAAATCGCCAATAAAATCGCATAAAAAAATGTTCATGTCTGAGCAGGGTCCGCCCCCCCCCCTCTGGATCCGCGCCTGATTGCACGCCAATGTGTACACGGAATCTCGGTTTTTCGTACCACCCGAAGAACTAAACGTTGTCCCTTGTCAGACCCTCTGTCTTGCACCACTGACAAGGGAGAACAACGCCGGAAAGTCCCGATGAACTTTCTCGGCCAACTCAGGGATCAAACATTGAATCCCCAGATAAGCAAGCTAACGTCTTACTCACTGAGCTACCGTGACTCCAGCTATAGATGAAAGATGGTATTTAGTTTCAGTTTGGAGGAAGATGTGTTCTTTTTTACAAATTATACAGCCGTTCGTGGTTTCCAGCAGTTTTCCGAGTGCAGTTACAATTAAATTGGATAATGACGTCACAACGAGCAAGACGTAATGCCGTCAAAATGACGTTACGACGTTACAATAAGGTCGGAGGCAAAAAATGTTGGCATTTTTGAACTCGCGAGTATCGATTTCCTATAGGTCGGTAATACATTTATTTGCACTAAAGTCAACCGTTTTGGAGATATCGGCGATATTCTGGTCCACTGGCCGCCATCTTGGATTTATGTTAATTATGCAAATTTCCCCAAGACCGATAATGGCCGCTTTTGTTATGGGAGTACTGGAGACCATACCGGAACAGTTCCCAAAGAAATAATTTCTGTTGCAATTTGTTCTAGGTGCATTTTTATCTTTACCCGCCTATTTTCTTTCTGCATTTAAACGAGCAGGAAATGTTTTTCCGTTAATAGACATTGAGAAACCATGATGAAACTCCGGGATCGAACCCGGTACGTTCTGTTTACTAAGCCAAGTAGTGCTTATTCATAGATTATTTTTTTGTTCCCGCTAATTTTTCATGTTAATTTATAAGCCATGTATTTTTTTTTCCGCCAAAAAAGAAGAAAAAATATCTATTTTATTTTTTCAGTAATTTTCATTTACACAAGTAAATACAATATACGTGACATTACAACTTACAAAATTCTTCAATACATTGCAGAAGCCCATTTTTTGAAAGCTTTTTCAACATCTTGGTTAACTACTTTTCCCATACTTAGTAACATGAAATTACACAGTGTATTTGTTTTTAATGAATATCTGTACACTTGCCACAGGGATTGTGAGCAAGCGCTTACTAATATCACAACGTTTTGAAAATTTCCAATCATTCCTAAAAAATCTACCTTATACAGATGCGCTTAAGATTTTATGTTTTTGATAATTTTCTCAGTCGTAGAATTTTGAAGTACATTCAGACCTATTGTGGATGGTGATATCGCTTCAACATTCAAGAATTTATCATTACCAGATGGCCGAGTGTTGATCATGTCATTAGCATCTGCATTTTGGTGGTATCATACCATAAAAAAAATTCTGACATTATTCTTTCGGGTTGACGAAGGCTATTCAATTTTTCGTTTACGACCCATGGCATATGATTTGATAATAACTGACCTTCGACAACCCGAAGAATATATATGCATTTATAAACTGTAACAACAAACCTGACATCTCCCCAAACACAGAATTGAACCCAGGAAATGTTCCCAAAAACCCATTCTGACTTCTGAGATGGTAATGTGTTCTCCATTATTTTCATATAACTCATGATGCACGTGCTGTTCACCGGGAAAAGCCCCATAAAATGACCCCCCCCCCAATACCTGGCTGAATCATTCACGCTACAATGTCAGGAGCATATCACGACTCACGGCTCGACGCTGTCCACACGACTCAAGCCATTGCCAGTCACTTCCAGGTCAATGTTCGAACTATCTACCGACATCAGCAACGCTTCCGGGCCACCAACTTTATAAATGATCGCACTCGAACTGGTAGACCAAGGTTTACCCCAAGCTGACAAGACCGCCATGTTGTGCGGTGACTCCAAGGTGACATGGAACAAGACTCATTGGGGGGGGGGGTCAAGATTAATGGTTGGGGTGGAATCGGCGTAAACCAGAGAGTGGGTCCTGTGGTTTTGACAAAATCTTGGTCCCGAGAGAGGAGGCGGCATCACAGCAGTGCGCTACATCGATCAGGCTCTCAGACCTCAAGTCATACCACATTGTACACGTAATCGAAACAACGCCCGTGCCCACACCGCAGAACGGTGTCGACGTTATTTACTGGCCAGCAATTAGTACGGAATCTAATCCGATTGAACATCTTTGGGGTGAAATTCAGAGGAGACTCAATAATGTCGTGCCGAGACCAAACACAGCCGATGGATTACTCAAGACGTTTTTGAGAGTGTGGTTCCAGGTGCCAATGGCGTTCATCAATCGTCTTGTTCACTCCATGTACAGACTGCCCTGCTGATATTTCTTACAATAATAGTTGATAGTTACTTTTTATTGTCTAAATTAACCAAAAGTCTAGAATGAATCCACATGTATTTTGACAAGGGCAGTATTACGAGGACTCGTAAATAGGATAAATAAATGAAAAATAGGGATATGGCAAGTTTTTAGAGAATTTAAAAATAAATTGACGATGATAATATCGTAAATAGCGTTAAACCCGAGTCGTTTCTGTGGTATTTAAGGTGTAGTTATGATTGAACAAGACCATCTCCCGATTCACCGAGACCTGACGGCGACAGCCGCTATCCAAGAAGCTTTTGTTCGTGCTTTGGTATGATGAGGGCTTCTTCTAGGTTAACAGATCAAGGAAACGTCACTCATTTTCTTTTTTACTACTTTAGGATGTGCTTTAAATAAGGCAGAAATTAATTGTGCATTTAATCCCCAGGGGTCGGTTGCTCAAAGCTCTGTTACCTTTTAACGATCTGTTAACTCAATGTTAACGGATCGTTATCTTTATCGGAGAGACAGGTTAACTTTAATGTGTCGTTAACTTGTCGTTATAATTTACGGAGATGTTGGGCTCCGTTATCTGTTTAACGGTGGGGTTAGTGGGCTGTAGCATAAGTAAAACATGTAGTGCAATTTTCTATAGAACATTGTAGAGGATTTGGCGATGGGAGGCTATTCCATTTTCTATAGGATGAAATTCTATAGTATTCTCCAGAATTTTGGGGGTCTGTAGAAAATAATGGCCCCCAATATTCTTAGTAAAAATCCCATAATTTTTCATACAGTTGTATGCTAAAATTTCTAAAAGAAAAAATAAAGTATTCTATAGTAAATTCTCTTTTTGCCCAGTTAGTTGTCCCACTGTCTTCGGTTTCTTTTAAATACTAACTTCTATGTAGTTGTTATGTACATTATAATATATGTAAATTTAAAATTCAGCCAATGAACAAACAGTCTTCTCTTGGATTAACTTTAATGAATCCGTTAACTAACAGAAATTTAACGGACCGTTAACAAACGACACGTTAGCAAGATAACGATCCGTTAATGTTTAACAGATCGTTAAAATAACTTATTTTTGAGCAACCGGCCCTAGATCGTTACGTCATAATATCACAGACAAGCTTGACTAGAATTTATGGGCTAATTCATTTTTCTAGCCCAGTCTGCACACTGGATACCAATTTATTTGTAATGTTCGCAAAGCTTGGTGACTATCTAATTAAAAACATTATTACTATAATTTGCAATTCTTGAGAGAAAGGTATAATTACATCAATGTACAATACACCCTCCAAGTGAGGAGAACAGTTAACATTTTTGTAGTTTTTGTTTCAGAGGGTCTACATGTAGAATAACAGTGTAATACTAATAGATTAACGCACTTTGGGGAAAGATAAAGCAATTTTACAACACAATGGGTATTGTTGTAGTAATCATTATGTTATAAAGATATTAATTTCATGGTTTCTGATCCTGTATACCCTGATATTAAAAGCCCGTTCGATCCAGCTCTAAACAAACATGTAAAATCGCGGATTATATATTAGCACTTCCAAATATTTTATTATTTTTCGATTATGAAATTTAATAACTGGAATTTAAAAAAAAAAACAAAACAAACTAAAGTATCTGCCTCCTTTGCATTTTTACGGAAAATATCGAATTTTCCATGGCTTGAAGTGGAATGAAATGAGGTTTAATGTTCTACGCCGACGGGACTAATGAAGATCACTGGCATACACCACTATGTAAGTCAAAGCATTTACAAAAGCCGACATTTCTTGTCTTGTTGTTGTTCTTGGTGTTTAACGTCCGCTTCCACCGAAGGTGATATCGCAGACAAGTCCTATTTTTCATTTTCATTATCTTAGCGCACGCGCAGGGTTCTTTGCTGTGGGAGGAAACCGGAGTGCCCGGAGGAAACCCACGAGGTTGAGAAGGAGCCCCTATCTCCATGCCACATACGCTCACACCAGGGCTCGAAACCACAACCGCAAGCCAGAGGTGACCGGCCAGCTAGAGGTCGAAGCGCGGCACTCTAGACCACTAGGCCATCCCAACCCCTTTCTTGTCTTGAGTTGTAATAGATTATATAGTGATATGTAGCTTAAATGAAAATAATTACACGTTAATGATTACGCCAGTCAAATTATAATTGGACCGACAAATACACACGTGTTAACTGGATGTGTATATACAGTGATATATTGCACGGGCAGTTGTTGTTGTTCTTGGTGTTTAACGTCCGCTTCCACCGAAGGTGATATCGCAGACAAGTGTTATTTTTTCCATTTTCATTATCTTAGCACACGCGCAGGGGTCTTTGCTGTGGGAGGAAACCGGAGTGCCCGGAGGAAACCCACGAGGTTGAGAAGGAGCCCCTATCTCCATGCCACATACGCTCACACCAGGGCTCGAAACCACAGCCGCAAGCCAGAGGTGACCGGCCAGCTAGAGGTCGAAGCGCGGCACTCTAGACCACTAGGCCATCCCAACCCCCTGCACGGGCAGTGATATAGATGATGTGTATACTATGTGTAGTGCCTGTGACGTCACCAGCCAATCAACCGGATTAAGGTTGTAATTGAAAATTTGAAAACCATTTTGGGCAGTCGGATACTAAAACGTAAATATCTGAATTAATTTTAATCAGATTAGTTTGAACTTGCCGTAAAATGGATTTTGTAACCATTGAGTACCCGCATGAACCATTTTCTGAACCATATTACTGTTAGCACAGATAAGTCATGGAAACTCTTACTTTATTTAATGTGCACGTTTCATCTTATTGTCTAATTATTAAATTCCCCTTTATTCTGGGGGGTTGGTTGGCCGAATGGTTAGCGTGCGCACGCTGTATCATACGGCCTGCCATTGGTTCAACTGGCGTGGTTTCGAATCCCCCGGTTGTACGTGGCAAGGAGTAGGGTCGCCTGTCCAACCTCGTGGGTTTTCCCCGGGTACTCCAGTTTCCTCCCACCACTAATTCCCACTACGCGCAAGCGAATTATTGAAATAAAATCAACCCTTATGTTAGTCCCGAAATGACCTAGTTTGCGTCGAGTGGACATTCAACTCCAATTTCTCCCTCTCCCCCCTTTCTTCTGCAAATAAACAAATGTCAAACTAATGCATATACATCGGTTCCAACCGAAGTGCCATAAATGGACAATAAATCTATTTCCGATCTATGGTGTTATGATATTGGAGAAAGTTATAGTAGCATTGGTAGAAATGTCATTACATGTCATGCTTAAAATTGTTATAGACATTTCATCGGATTAAAAACTAGATTTGCAATAGGTTATGATCGGAATAAAACCTGAAATGTTTCAAACATTAATTTATAAAGAAGGGTTCATAGAACGCAAGAGAGCGTGATAAGCATCAGAAAATTCGCGTTTTTGTGATGTTAATATTATTAGGCCACACACAAACGTTCACCTCATTAGGAACAAATAGCCGGATTTTTGACGGATTTAGGATTTTCATGACAATTTTTATACACTTACATTTAAGATATCGATGTGTGTTGTCGTTATCTACTTCGGGTGGCCTGTTCAGATTTCTGGAGAGCAGAGTATTGTGGATACAAGATATTAGTATTGGGTTGTCATCCAGACTTGGGTCCAGCAAATCGTAGGTTTATTGTCCTTACAGTAATTGCCCATATTTGTACAGGATGTCTAGATTTGAAAACTTTCCAAATACATAAGGCAATACCGGCTCTTGAATGAATAAATAATAGAGGCCAAGTGCTTTGAACGGTCGAGTCACTCTTATTATTAACGAGGCTTACAACCCATTAGGAAATATATATTGCTGAAGTGTTATTCAACTAAATTTGAATTATAGATACTGAGGGAGATTCTATTTTTAACTTCCACAAGGTCTATGAAGGGCAACACAAAAAAAAAAAACGTACATACAAGCACAACGTTTAGTAGTAGTCACAAAGTATATGAGCCGATTATCGCTCAAAAATTAAAAAAAAATCCGACAAAACTCATTTTGACGTCATGATGAAAGGTGACCACCCATAAATATATGAAAATCAATGAAATTCCACGGCCAATTAGACACCATATTAGTTATGGTTACACAACAATAGATTAAATGTAAAGGCATGCAAGATCAAATAAGGTTTTCTATGAAAAATAATAAAGTTATATAATAATAATAATAATCACTTTATTTCAAAAGGGTAGAAAATTAGGCCGTAGGCCTTTCTTACATTTTGCCCTTATAACAACAACAAGCATGCATAAAATCCGGAACAACCGTTTTACATAATGATAATAAACGTAATTAATGTGATGTTTGATAAATATGAAAATTATTTACACTATGGGAGGTATGAATAGTACATGGTCAAAAATAGATATGAATAGTATTATACAAAATATATGTACAGGAAAACTGATGACATAGATCTATAATAATATGGATGGACAAGAAACGTTAAATTATGAAGCACTTAAATATTTATAAATATGCTTGCGAAACATGCTGATTGAGCTTATATTTTTAATATCATTTGGCAATGAGTTCCATAATTGAGATCCTCTGTATTTTATACTATTTTTAACAACAGAAAGATGGGGTCTGAGAACGATTAATCTGCTATTAATATTACTATACGGTGTATTATAAAAGGGGAGAACATTAGTTAAATACTCCGGGCAACGATGATAAATTATTTTGTGAAGGTATGTGAACATATTTAATGAATGCCTTTCCTTAATTTTTAATAATTTAAGATCCGCAATGCCAGGGGATAAATCTTTTGTGTGCTCAATATCTAGAATAATTTTAAATGCTCGGTTTTGTTGTCGTTGGAGAGTGTTAAGATGTATAATATCGCAGCTTTCCCATATAGGTGAACAGTAGTCAAGATATGGCTGAATATGTGATTTATAAAATATTGATTGGAAATTACGCGGGAGGAATTTTTTCAGTTTACGTAGCTGAAATATTTTTTGATTGATAATTTTTGAAATATAATTTGCGTGATCGTTCCATTGTAGATGATTATCGACCTGAACACCAAGCAGTTTAAAAGTTGGAACATTTTCAATCGCACAGTTGTTAAGGTTTATCAATAAATTTGGTGATAAGAGTCGCTTTCTTTTCTGTTTAGTAGTTATTAGCATGCATTTAGTTTTTAATTCGTTGACCATCATCGAATTTTGGCCACACCAGTTGAGTAAGATATCAGTATCACCTTGTAATTTAATTTGAAGATCATTTAAATTGGTAGCTGACGAATAGACTGTTGTGTCATCCGCAAATAAATCACAGAATGATTCAAGATGAAGAGGAAGGTCATTTATGAAAATATTAAATAATAAAGGTCCCAAGATAGATCCCTGTGGAATACCATTAGTAATTGGCTGGAGTTGAGAATATTGTCCATTTGCGAAGGTACATTGATTTCGGTGGTCCAGGTAAGAATGAATTAAGTTCAGGAAGTTATCAGAGAGTTGATAGTAACGACATTTGTTCAACAAGATCAAAGGCTTTCTTAAAATCAAAAAATATAGCACCACACAATTCATCACGAGAGAATTATAAAAGTTTTCTGTTATGTTAGTTAAAGCGGTAAGACACAAGTTTTTTGTTCTGAAACCTGATTGGTTAATATAAAGTAAATTATTGTTATTTAGATAGTTATATAAATTACTGTTAATGTGCCGTTCGAGAACCTTGGATATTGACGGTAATATAGATATCAGTCTGTAATTATTTGGGTCGGTTTTGGGACCATTTTTATGAACCGGTAATACTTTAGCATTTTTAAATTTTTTAGGAAGATAATTTGATTTTATACACAAATTAAAGATATAGGTTAAACTGTCTGAAAGAACATGAGCGCCAAGTCGCAGAAAGCGTGCATTTACCATATCTAATCCTACAGATTTTGAGATATCTAAAGCTTTAAGAGATTTATTAACTTCATTAATAGTTATAAATGGGAGATTAAATTCAGATTTCACAGGCATATTTAGGTTGATAAAGTTACGGAGAATGTTGTCAGTTTCAGTATTATTATTTCGCTTATTAGTGTTGGGTTTTAACAAATTATTGGCAATATTGGTGAAATATTCATTGAATGTTTCAGAGTCAATTGGGTAGGATTGAGATGAATAATTCGGATCGTTTACGGAAGTTTTTATGGCAGACCAGATCTGTTTTGAATTACGGCTGTCAATGACAAGACTGTTTATATATGAACATTTTGATTTACGTATTAAACTTTTCACAAGATTCCTGTAATATTTAAATAAGTTATGGTTGCCTTTCTTTTTGTAATGGTCTCGATTTTGCATAGTTTTAAGTATTTCATTTTTTAACCAAGGCGGTTTAATGGCACATTTAACCCGTTTTGTCCTCAGTGGAGCATGTTTGTTAATTATAGTGGTTATCATCTGATACCATATATCCAGGGATTCATCAGGTTCGTCAGAGCTTAGAATATTGTCAAATGGGGCCAACATTAGATCGTTCACATAATCAGTAAGGTTAAAGTGTTTGAGCGATCGATATTTGATGTAAATATGTTTAGTTTTGGGAATTTTAATGCCGTGTTTACGCCATGTAAAACAGGTTGGGAAATGATCGGAAATAGAATAAGAGGGTACATTAGTTTCAGTAATATTTTGTGGGGAGGAAACAATAACATGGTCAATTAATGTGGACGATTTGTCAGTCACACGAGTTGGGGAAGAAATGATTTGTTTTAAGTTATAATTATCCAGTATGTCAGTCCAGTAAGAATTGTTTGAAGTTAAAATATCAATATTGATATCTCCAAACATAAGAATTTCATAATTATGATTTGAAATGGGGTCCATCATGTCTTTAAAATCATTTATCCAACTAGTTTTAGCTAGGGGGTTTCTGTATATGCAAGAGACGAGTATTGGCGTGGTATTTTTAATATTGATTTCGATCCAAATTGTTTCAATATTATCGTGTTCTAGGTCAGCTCTCCTTTTACAGTTCAACGTATCCCTAACATACATAAGGGTTCCTGATGAACTAGTGTTGCATTTATCTTTGCGAAAAGGAGGGTGGAAACCTGGCATTATATATAAGGGAGACATCACTTATGCAATTTTTTAAGTGTGATTCGGTAAAACCAATAATGTCAAAATTTTCTAACAATAACCTCAGTTCATCTAGCTTATTAAAGAAATGGCAAACGTTCAAATGGCACAGGTGCAAACCTTTTTGAGTTAGAAATTTAAACATTATATAATACAGTTCAATACAATAAGCCTATATATTATATGAATAAAACTAGAAAATACCAACTTATAGTTTACAAACTACTAATGTAATAAACATATGAAATGATCATCTATACCTATAAATTATCAAATTTTATACATGCATACAATAAAGACATAAGAAAAATAAACACACGATTAGCACTTGGAAGTACATCACAAGGAATAAATTGGCACAATGGTAGCACTGGGGCGAAATAAACAATGGTGATATCACGGGGGCTATAAGGATTTCACTTATCCCAACTTTGATATATGATATAGGTTTAACACTGGGGAGGTAGATCAGTAAGAATGGCACCGGGGCACAATAAACAGTCATGAATTAGTGGGAGCTATTCGGACACCTCAAAATCACAGTTTAAATTCTTGTCCATGGAGGAAAATTACAGTTGTACATAAAAGGAAGATTTGGCATAGGCGGTGGGGGAGGATATCTGGGATCAGGTAGTCCCTGCATACGAAGAGTCACATTAGAATTGAAATAATTAGGTGTGGAGTTTGTTATACTGATATGTTGATTACTGGCATAGGATGGCGATAACGGAATTTGGGAATTTAGGTTGAACGCTGCTTTCAGTATTGAGGCCAGCCTCCGTGATCCTTTTAAATTTAAATGGACCTCACCATCATATAAATGTTTTTTAATTGAAGAATCATGATATGTAAAGCTATGGGCTGTCTTGATGAGTTCACATTTAGTTATGTCGCACACCTCTTCTAGTACTTTATTGAGTTCGTAACGTTTGTAATAATGGAACAATGCCTTGTGGTATGAAAGGTTTTAAATGATTTGCGTGGTCCAAATAATAGTATATTTATTGGCGGACATCTTTAACTTGAATTTCTCTATAACTATCTTTCAATGTTTACACTAATAATCAACCAAGAGATCCCGCTGCCTCCACGTTATTTTCAACGATTGATAGGACTTACCATGTCTGATATATGAAATATATCTGAAAACAACACTAGCCATTTTTTGTTTTAAATGCCTCACAAATTGAATATTACTGATATCACTGATATCAATAAAGAGGTGGCAAATACAGCTGAAACATTCAAATTGCTAAACACCATTTTCTGAAAAGAAATATAAAAACCATAGCGAGTCACAATCTGATTAAAATACAGACCTATATTTCGTTTCGTTTTTTATACCTGACGATCTGACCGGTTGTAGTGATAGGTCACGTCAGAGGTCATATGATCGGCGTTTGATACTATGACGTCAGACATTTAATTAACCAATCAGCATTGATGTTACTAGTGGATTACCCACAGAAACGCGCCTAAAGCGCGCCGTAACAGACTGTTTCATTAGCCAATCCCTCGCACCATTCAGAACACGTCAAAGATAACAACTCCCCCGGATCCTAGTGTTGTAAGTAAAGACAAGTAAAACCAAATTTTCAACTTAAAAACGAAACGAAAAAGGATCTGTGTTTAAACACAGAAATCTGACCTTCTATCTGTATATATATATGCATACACCATACCGAAGTAGACAATATATAATAAAAAAGAAAAGGAATGCAATGCTTGTTGAAGCCTCGATTTTACCTGCTTTCGCTTCGGCACGTTTTTGTTCCACAATTCGTAATGTCAGGCAATCTAACCTCTGCCAATTCACTCCGATATGATTTTTATACGCCCACATTTTTATACGTCCACATTCATAATGTGAACGTATTATGCCGTCGCCCCTGTCTGTGTGTGTGTGTGTATGTGTGTGTGTGTGTGTGTGTGTGTGTGTCTGTGGTTCGCCTACAGGGCGCAATTCTTCATGGATTTTCTTCAAACTTGGTATACTTATTCCTTATACCCCAAGGAAGATCCCTATTGTTTTTGGGGCATGCCCGACCCCCAGGGGCCGAGCCACGCCCATTTTTAGTATTTGTTTGTTTGTCGTCTACAGGCCACATTTCTTAACTTATAATCTTGAAAGTTTGCATACATATTCTTTGTACCCCAAGGAACATCCCTATCGTTTGGGGTGTATGCCCCACCCCCAGGGGCAGAGCCACGCCCATTTTTTTTTCGTGTGTCTTTGTGTTGCCTACAGGGCGCAATTCTTACTGGATTTTCTTCAAACTTGGTATACGTATTCCTTATACCCTAAGGAAGATCTCTATTGTTTTTGGTGCATGCCCGACCCCCAGGGACAGAGCCACGCCCATTTCTAGTATGTATTTGTTTGTCGTCTACAGGCCACATTTCTTAACTTATAATTTTGAAACTTAGCATACACATTCTTTGTACCCTAAGGAACATCCCTATCATTTGGGGTGCATGCCCAACCCCCTGGGGCAGAGCCACACCCATTTTCTTATCGTGTGTCTTTGTGTCGCCTACAGGCCGCAATTCTTATTGGATTTTCTTTAAAACTTTGTATACTTACTCTTTATACTCTAAGGATGATCCCTATCGTTTGGGGTGTATGCCCCACCCCCAGGGGCAGAGCCACGCCCATTTTCTTTTCATGAGTCTTTGTGTCGCCTACAGGGCGCAATTCTTACTGGATTTTCTTTAAACTTGGTATACGTATTCCTTATACCCTAAGGAAGATCTATATTGTTTTTGGTGCATGCCAGACCCCCAGGGACAGAGCCACGCCCATTTCTAGTATGTATTTGTTTGTCGTCTACAGGCCACATTTCTTAACTTATAATTTTGAAACTTAGCATACACATTCTCTGTACCCTAAGGAACATCCCTATCATTTGGGATGCATGCCCAACCCCCTGGGGCAGAGGCACACCCATTTTCTTATCGTGTGTCTTTGTGTCGCCTACAGGCCGCAATTCTTATTGTATTTTCTTTAAAACTTTGTATACTTACTCTTTATACTCTAAGGATGATCCCTATTGTTTGGGGTGCATGCCCAACCCCCAGGGGCAGAGCCACGCCCATTTTCTTTTTGTGTGTCTCTGTGTCGTCTAGAAGCCGCAATTCTAACTGGATTTTCTTAAAATCAGCGTGGTACTTGGTTTATGTATTCCTTATAGCCTGAGGGCGTCCACTATTGATTTTGATGAATGTCCCGACCCCCAGGGGCAGAGCCACGCCCACTTTTGCCTTTAGTGTTAGGAAGGCACAATTCTGAATGGATTATCTTGGTATAGTTATTCCTTATACCTAAGGACGACAACTATTAATGTTGGTGCACGACCCTCAACGCTAAACAAACCAAACGCCTAGCCTTCTTGACAAAGTACCATATCAATCAAAGCAGGAATGTGGACGTATATTGTAGCGTTAGCGTTATGTTTATTGTTTGTGAACAGTCTACAGGTCACAATTTTTATCCGATTTCAATGAAACTTAAAATATAGGTTTATCACCCTAAGATCTCGGTTACTTTCGATATTGGCATGTATCGGACTGTAACTTCATGGGTTATGGCCCCTGATTGTACGAAAAATCATGTTTTTTAGCTTGTGGACAGTGTAGAGGTCACAATTTTGAACCGATTTTGATGAAACTTGAAATGCATGTTTATAACCCAAAGATCTTGGTTCCTTTCGATATTTGCGCCAATCGGATCGTAACTTCCTGAATTATGGCCCCTGATTGTCCGAAAAATCGCCCTATTTAGCTTGTGGTCCCTCTGGAGGTCAAAATTGTTATCCGATTTAAAAAAACCCATTTGATTATATCACCGTTGCATGGTTATGAAGGTTGTGTTCGAATTTCGTGGAAATCGGACCAAAATTGACGGACAAAATGGCCGCCGTTTGTACGCGAATAGTGTGAAAATATGTTATATCAAGGTTGTGGAGCTTATAGAGGTCACAATTTTGAACCGATTGTGATGAAACTTGACATGTATGTTTATAACCCAAAGATCTCGGTTCCTTGCGATATTTGCGCCCATCGGATCGTAACTTCCTGAATTATGGCCCCTGATTGTCCGAAAAATTGCCCTTTTTAGCTTGTGGTCCCTCTGGAGGTCAAAATTGTTATCCAATTTAAAAAAACGTTTGATTATATCACCATTCCATGGTTATGAAGGTTTTGTTCGAATTTCATGGAAATCGGACCAAAATTGACGGACAAAATGGCCGCCGTTTGTACGCGAGTAGTGTGAAAATATGTTATATCAAGGTTGTGGACCTTATAGAGGTCACAATTTTGAACCGATTTTGATGAAACTTGACATGTATGTTTATAACCCAAAGATCTTGGTTCCTTGCGATATTTGCGCCCATCGGATCGTAACTTCCTGAATTATGGTCCCTGACTGTCCGAAAAATTGCCCTTTTTAGCTTGTGGTCCCTCTGGAGGTCAAAATTGTTATCGAATTTAAAAAACCGTTTGATTATATCACCGTTCCATGGTTATGAAGGGTGAGTTCGAATTTCGTGAAAATCGAACCAAAATTGACGGACAAAATGGCCGCCGTTTGTACGCGAATAGTGTGAAAATATGTTATATCAAGGTTGTGGACCTTATAGAGGTCACAATTTTGAACCAATTTTGATGAAACTTGACATCTATGTTTATAACCCAAAGATCATGGTTCTTTTCGATATTTGCGCACATCGGATCGTAACTTCCTGAATTATGGCCCCTGATGGTCCAAAAAATCGCCCTTTTTAGCTTGTGGTCCCTCTGGAGGTCAAAATTGTTATCCGATTTAAAAAAACGTTTGATTATGTCACCATTCCATGGTTATGAAGGTTGAGTTTGAATTTTGTGAAAATTGGACCAAAATTGACGGACAAAATGGCCGCCGTTTGTACGCGAATAGTGTGAAAATATGTTATATCAAGGTTGTTGACCTTGTAGAGGTCACAATTTTGAATTGATTTTGATGAAACTTGACCTGTCGATATTTGCGCCCATCGGGTCATTACTTCCTGAATTATGTCCCCTGATTGTACGAAAAATCACCCTTTTTAGCTTGTGGTCCCTCTGGAGGTCACAATTATTATCTGATTTAAAAAACCCGTTTGATTATAAAAACCAAGCAAATTCTAATGATTTTCTGATAATTCTTTAATATGCGACAACTCTTGTTGACAGCCCGGACGATTTGGCTGCTGTGTGGGCGTATGTTTCGTTGCCTGGCAACCTATTTTTCTTCAATCTAACTGTTTTGATTTGCACAAATACTCCGATATCATAGCCATTTGAATCCAATATTTACATTATTTTCCTTCGTTGACGTTTGTCCTCAACTCCATGCGCTGACGTCATACAAAAACCTAACCAATCTCTGATGTCTTGTATACTTCCGCCTCAAAATCACGAATATTCACCAAAACCTGGCAGAAAATGTATATTCAAACCCTCTTTTTCGATTCTACACCCAAAAGTTAACAAAATTTACCATGCAAAAGGACGAAAATGGAATGACAGAGAAAATCTTAAAATATCTTTGGAACTTGATTCAGCGATCTAGTCACATTGATTTTGTATGACGTCAGCGCATGGAGTTGAGGACAAACGTCAACGAAGGAAAATAATGTAAATATTGGAATCAAATGGCTATGATATCGTTTTGTGGGGAGTATTTGTTCAAATCAAAACAGCTAGATTGAAGAAAAATCATATCTGAGTAAATTGGAAGAGGTTAGATTGCCAGACATTACGAATTGTGGAACAAAAACGTGCCGAAGCGAGAGCAGGTAAAATCGAGGCTTCAACAGACATTGCATTCCTGTTCTTTTTTATTATATATTGTCTACTTCGGTATGGTGTATGCATATATATACAGATACAGATAGAAGGTCAGATTCCTGTGGTTTAAAGTAGATTTGGCGAGGCCTGGTCCATCTTAAATGGGGCTAATGTTTAAATTGAGAGTCTGTAGAACACTTATTAAGCACCCAGCTCAGTATTTGTGTCATCGACTTGAAGTAAATAAGTAAGTGCCCTTTAAGATTCCCCCAGCAAAATAATATATCCATTGATACATTAACGTTATATTGACAAAATCTGAAATAGCTTGACACTTATTGGAACTCATTTCGCAATTGTTAACCCTGCAGGATTTATATAATCAAAATGAAATAGTTTTTCTATTTTATACAACAATCCTCAAACTTATGCAATATCAATATATAACCTTTCAAACATAACTTGGAAATATTGGTTAACCTTTAAGCATTGTTTACAATATTCCTCTCAATCAAATGTCTGGTATTTTGTTACAGTATCCAATTAGCCAAAGGAGGAGAATACATATTCGAAGTAATATCTAATTGTGAATATCATAATAAACACTCAATCGGGATTAGTATCGTGTTCGTGCACACTTTATAAATACAAAATCACAAAACCCTGATGTCTGCTAATTCACAGAGCAGAAGACACCATTAAATTAATACAATAAGAAAGCATTAGTGGTGTTATGAATAATAAAGGGATCAATATCAAGTATTTATGACAACAATGTAGGCACATCATAATATTTATATTCTTCTAAATTACTGCTGTCACCTAAATGGCCCACCAGTTGAAAACAACAATCAAATTTGGTCTAGTGGTTAATATTTTCGATCATCTTTGAAAATCTTTCACTTTTACTTAATCACAATGTTGAACCTATGTCAATTAATTTTGTTTGCTTAGAAGATGTTTATCCTTTGCGTCATCTGAAACCCTTTAGCTAATAAACCATGGACATTGTTACTTTTACTCAGTAGCGGATTATCAGTGAGGCTGATGAGGCTGCAGCCTCAGGCCCAAAGATTTTGTAATCCGCCACTGCTTTTACCTGGAAAGGACCATTTTAAGGCCTTGATAAATAAAACAGCTCTTTCGTGAAATTCAAAGTAACTAGAGAAATATACCTTTACCATCCACTGGCATGTGCATTAGATTTTGTTTGAAGAGTAGAAGAGGCCGTAAGCACAGCTTATGGCTACAGCTAGCGAGTTTACCCCAGAACCATTGTCACCGAGCCATTTACAGAAGAACATCTTTTCGGTGGATGTACCAGGAAACGGAACAGCTTATGAAACAGCTCCACCGATTCAACACAAAAACAGCCCCACCCATTCAACACATCTCGCTACAAAAGCGGGAGTAGGACAAAGTTAAGAAAGAAATATGCAGAAGTACGAAATATGGACAATGTCGGCAAATGCAATTTTATCTTCTGGCTATATTTATTTTAGACCTGCTTTTATAAAATTGATAATCACCAAAATGCTATTGAGCCAATGCATACAATCAAAATGGACACAGCAGAATACATTATGGGTGAGCAATGGGTTGTCAGATGAATGAAAACAAAGAAATGGAATAAGTAACCCGAGTTGCATGGGAGAAAGACATGGGGTCAGAAACAACACTTCTAGACAGAACACGACATTAAATACAAGACTGCCAAGAAAAATAAATGAGACGCTTATGAGGGGATCACATCAATAGAAGAAGAAAGCATTGATGCCAATCTCGGGACAATTACCAAAGTAGAGATTGAGAGAAAAAGTCCCAGGCCCGAAGGAAGATACTGTATGGGAGAAGGAAGTTGTATCCGAAAAGTTAAAGAGAGACTACATGGTAGAGTTACTAAAGAGGGGGAATCTTACAGACAGTGTGGCGAATTCATTCAGCTTCCATAACTTCAAATCAAAATCCATATCCCTTTTATTGTGGAGAAGATTATATTTCCGATGTGTGCAAAGTTTAGAGATCATGTTGAGTAAATAGTAACCCCAAGAGTAGTCATTTTATAGTTACCCCAACTTGTGGATATTAAGATGGTGGACAATTTACAAAAAGTATGGCACACCTGCTAAGCCGTAGCTATATAGTAAATGCAGGAGGACCACACTACACGCAAAACAAAACCTACAAGATGAACCTGCGGACAAGACAGAAAACAGACACTTCAAACAATAAAACAACAAATATCAAATCAAATACAATGAAACAATCTGCCAACACTGATCTATACCAGTCATGGTTTGTTTGCAACGCACAGAGGGCACTTTTCCTGCCATCCGCCGTTGGTAGGCTCTTGGTTGACATGGCTTATAACTTCCTGTTTAACACGCAACAAAGTCAAATCTTCTTAACAAATTTATATTTTTCAAATAATTAGCCAGTTTTAATTATTTCAGTTGTAAGTCAGACAAATAAATACGACCCAAAGTCGAGTTATATTATAATCAATCTAAATGGATGTATTTTTAGTATTTAATTGGGCCATGTCGAAAAGGCCTTAAAGATATACCTTTGTTATGAATATTTATTTTTTTAAAATATCTGTATCGTTTGTTCTGTCCTTATTTGTTCCTCGTATATCCTGAGTTGTCTAATTGATTTCAGTTGAGTCATCATGTCCACCACCTACTATTGCTATGGCTAACTTCACGGTACTGAGCGAGACAACATCTAGAACAGATTGTCATGAAGGATACGTGGCAACCGGTGGTGATATCTACCGATCATGTACTGGAACAACAAACTGGTCAGGTTCGAATCTCATTTGTCAAGGTAAACAACTTTCAACATACGTTTATTATTGTTCTTTTCTTGTATTTTAATTTATAGATTTCCAGTTATTGCAGACCAACATAACTTTACCAGATAGCGTCCGATCAACAATCAGTAAAATTCACTAAGAACTAAAATGATTACATTGACTGATCTTGTGGTGTATTATTCATCATCACATTCATTATGTAGTATTTATATATATCCACACTCCAACCTGAATGGAAAACGGTTAATGTACAAATTATAGTAATCAGGCTGTGATGAAGGATTCTTGTTGAGGGGTCATACAACATCGGACCAGATAAGGAACTAATTTTTTTAGGCCAAATGCATGAGAATTTAGTAATGTATAGCAAACCAGTTCGCTCGGGCATGATAATTGGGGACAGTTTCAAAAGAAATGGCATTTACCATTTTTGTGATTAGTCAAAGTATCGATAATTCTATCAATCTCATTTCAGCCACGACATTAGAACAAATTTCGTCCCTTCCAAGTAACCGTCTGTAATTAAATCGGACCGATATTTCAGACTTTGTAAAACAAAAATCAGTCATTTATCGGAATAAAATTATATCGGAAATTACAAAAATCTATTAATTTGACAAGAAGATCAAAATGGAAATTGCATGCAGTTCATAATGGGTTTTTTTAAAAATATTTTACTCTACAGCTATTGATTGTGGAGCTGTACCAACTGCCACCAACATGTTTGTTTACAATAATTCAACAACTTACAACAGTCAAGCAGTCTATCTTTGTCAATCTGGACAGACAAGACATCCTTATTCAAATCGAGCAGTGTATACGTGTACATCAACCGGACGATGGTCGTCAAACGAAATAGGTCCTCTTAATTGTGCTTCACGTAAGTTATTGTTATTATATCCTCATACTCTCGGTGTTTCGCTGAAACAATAATTTGACACAGAAGATGTTGTAAAACTCGCTGTTGTTGCTGTGGGACATGGTGTTCATGTTATATTTGGCCCGTTCCTGTACTACTGAGCGTTCTTTTCAAACCCATTTAATTGTTGATTCCCTGTTTCGCATATAAATTTGTAAATTTAATGAAAAACTGATGGCAAATCAAATGTTCACTTGTACTCTACATCTTTTACCCCAGATCTACTTTGAGAAAATAGGTAAATCAATTCCTAGACCATTACTGCTTGCTTGCCAAGAGAAGCAGTCCTGTGATAATGGATTTCGAGATAACGGAATAGATAAAACGCTATCAAAATACGAAAAAAATAAAAGGAAATGCAATATGATCTGTTTTTAAATCATATTGTGTTACCAGTAAAGATCTTATCGATTTTGAAATTGATAATGTGGCGCTGATACAGTTTGCTGTAAAAGGTTTAGTAATGGATGCTGGCCTCAACTTTGTTACATCCATGGTTATCATTACATGAGTGGAAAGGCGATGGGAAAGATTTCAGACACTAAAACAAAGACGACTGTTTTCAATACCTTTTCATTACATTTGAAAAAGTTACGAGTTTCGTATTAACAAAAATATAAAGACGGTCTTCCGTTTCTAGACCAGGTATAAAGAGAAAACCCCAAAACTGAAGATTCCAATATTAAAAATCGGCTGTTAACATAGAAATAACTGCTGGTTCTTTAATTTCTCCCCACTGTCTTTAAGGTAAACAGTGGGGATAGAAAACGAAGATCTTCCAATAGTTATCTTGCCATAAATAAACTTTCAGTTTCTTAAACCTATTAATTATCAAGTCCACGTAATCTACATAATAACAGATTGAATCTGAGCAGTTCATATAATCAGACACGTTTTATCATTTCAGCATATTCCACGTATCGTGGTTGTTTTCCAAGCACCAAACTGTTGTCCATAGGAACACAATCAGACTGGGTATTTGGATGTATAGAACTTTGCAAAACACACCAGAAATCTTTTGGTGGATCGAAGGGTTTGGATTGTTATTGTGGGGACGAGGCTCTGGTCAGCGACAAGGTAGACAACTCTCAATGTGATGTAGTGTGTCCAGGTTCAAATGGAAATATTTGTGGTGGCATAGCATCAGACGTTATCAGTGTTTACGTAACTTATGGTAGGTAGATAGTTTAGTGGCAGATGGCGTGTGTGTTGGATGAGGGATATAGTAGCATTCGCATTATCACACGGATTTGGCATGCGGCCTAGGATCAAACTTTTGGATAACATAGATAGTAAGAAGTTTGACATTATGCATTTGGCCACGCCACACATCTACAGTTTGTTTTTGCTTGAAGTTGTTAGATTACCTTCAAGCCAAATGTATGGCCAATAAATTAGAAATTGCCCTTTTCATATCCTGTTTCATAAATCATATAGGATTTTTACTCTGTTACAAATTAGGATGGGGTATTTGCGACTATCGAATTGTTTCGGTTTAATTTCGTTGAAGGTTGTGTTCTTTATCAATTCCATTTTATTTAACATGCTTCGGTTTGACGATGCTTCAATTCATTATCTCTTTTCAGAGGGATGTTATGCATTTCCCAATCCGATCACTCTTGATTTCCGTGTCAATGGGAACGTGAAACTGACATGTGTTGAAAGTTGTCGTGGCTTGAATAAGAAATTTGCTATGTATACTAATGGATATTGCTCTTGTACTGATATCGTCGAACAAGGAACCACCGGCGTATCCAGATTGTTGTGCGATGACGACCCAGAAGAGAGTAGAGAGGTATCCGTAGCATATATAGTTGTCGTAGGTAAGGTCCATTTTTATGACAATAGCGAGTTTGTACTCGTTGAATATAAAACATAAACAAAATTTCAGCAACAAACAAACGTGCTTATTGAAGAAGAAAAGCATTTCATTTGTTAGTCTTTTTGTTTTTGCAGCGAAAACTGACCCATTTGCGGATAATTGTGACGAGCTGTACGAGGCCGGTGTCAGGCGACAAGGAGATTACCTTATGCAAAACAACTCAACTAGAACTTGCTATTTTAAAGGTACATATTTATACATGGGTATTATTTTTATTAAATGGGGAACAGGAGTCACAGAACAAACACACCATTTTGGAATTGGAAGGAATAATAGATTTTGTGAAATTGAGGATGAAAGGGGTAGGAATTCCCCAGGGTTCTGTTTTGGGACCTTTCCTCTTTCTAATCTATATAAATGACATCCAAGATACATTGACAAACATAGCACGCTTATTTGCTGATGACACAGCTTTGGGCTGCAACGGAAAAACGATTAATGATATAGAATTATCTCTAAACCATGATCTAAATACCCTAAACATTTGGTCTCAAAAATGGTTAATTAATTTTAACCCTATTAAAACAAAAGTCCTGTTATTTTCATTTAATCCCCATACACATCTACCAAACTTAAAACTCGGTGACATAGAATTAGAAATAGTCCCCACACATAAACACCTCGGTGTTGCACTATCAAGCGACTTTAGGTGGTCAAAACACATTGACACTATATGTTCTTCGGTATCCAAACAACTTGGTATTCTACGAAAACTGAAATACTCATTAAATAAAAACTCACTGGACATTATCTATAAAACATATATAAGACCAAATCTTGAATACTGTTGCCAAGTTTGGGATGGATGTAATGACTCTGACTGCGCAAAACTAGAAAAAATCCAATTAGAAGCAGCCCGCATTGTTACCGGTTTACCGAAATATGCAAGCAAACAATCGCTATATCTGGAAACAGGATGGGAAAGCTTGGTCGAAAGGAGACATCAAAGGAAACTCACAACTATATACGAAATTTACAATAACGAATGTCCTGCGTACTTATCTGAAATCTTAAACAATTATAAACCGCCTAATACCACATACACCCTACGAAACCCTCAAAACCTCAAACCACCACTTGCTAGAACCACAACATTCCAAAAATCTTTCTTCCCCTCTACCATCAAAGCCTGGAACCGCCTGAACACAGCAACTAAAACATCTAGAAATAAGTCAATTTTTAAACGTAATATTAAACCAAAACCAAATACAAAAGCTATTTCGGACGTCCTATGTACATAATTCATGCAAAACTACGCCATAACTGCAGTACACTGAAATCGGATCTATACTGAGTTAACCTGGTCGAAAATCAAAATTGCGAATGCGGCCATACAATTGAAAACGCACAGCATTATTTCCTGGACTGTCCAAATTACAAGACACAGCGCCACGACTTGGTAAACAACACGCCAGATAATATTAACATAAATATTAGTACATTATTATGGGGTGATGACAACTTAAGTAATTCTCAAAATAATCGACTCATTAAAAACATACATAAATATCTTAAAGATACAAAAAGATTTGACAGTGTTATCTTATTATAATTTTTTTTATATTAGAAATAAACAGTAATGATTTGGGTCAACATTTCAACATTTTAAATGTGTACTTCCAATACCATAAAGTTTAGTAAGGTGTAAATGAATATTCGCCAGTTGCATAAGAGTGGTCCTGATATCCTAAGTAACTATTTGGAAATACACCTTTAAGCTTGAAATAACCCCATACCAACAGCCCTTGCAACCTTTCGATATTTTTGTCTGTAAGATAGTTGTAAATGGGGTTCAATTTTCAAGATCTTTGCACTCACTGGAATAAATCTCAGATAGCTTCCTTATAATCATCTTCGTCAATCTTGAGGTTTATTCCCCAGCACCGTCTCAATTCTCTTTTGTTTTCTGCACCTCTTGCTATCTTGAATAATTTCATGTACTTATGAAGGAAAGGATGTTTTTGTAAGTTTATGTAACTTTTGTCCGATCCTTTTACATTGTGGTAATAAAATATGTTTAAACCAATTGGAAGGAATAATAGATTTTGTGAAATTGAGGATGAAAGGGGTAGGTTTTGTTGTGACGTTTGCATGGTCGTTGGCGATGTTATCTAAGACTATGGCGGTTGTTATTAGATATAAGAATCAGTAGAGTTGGAGCATGCGTGTTTTGATATTTTCTTGTTGAAATCATACGGGATTTGACTCGGACCTTGACATTAAGTAGCCAATAACTATAGATACAGTACATGATTTAAAATGTTGCATCAAATTTAATTCTATTTTAGATGGAACTGTCTGTCAAGAGAGTTGGATTGGTAACCATGGCTACTGTTATTACTTTGATGGGGCGACTTTGTCAGCTAATAAAGCATCAACGAGATGCTTTGAAAAGAATTCATTGTTGGTATCTATTACGTCATCAGATGAGGATAGTTTTATTAAAGATGCTTTAACAAGTAAGTTGTGGGGTATTTCTATGAGAAAGTCAGACTTTTATATCATATTCTTCTATTATTGCACTTTAAAATACAGATGTGACCTCATCCTTTGATGTTGGCCTACCTTTATTTCAAATAATGCACGGTCAACTTGCCAATCCTACATTATCTATACTAGATGAAATATTGGACACGCGTGACTTATTTCATGGGAAACCACGTGTCTGTATTTTAAGTTGTTTAATGGTCTCTAGCTAAAGACATTGCATAATACATGTATATTGAAATAACACGAGGCGTTCAATATATTACTTAATATCTCGCTCTCGACTATTAAATCATACATACCTTATGCTGGGCTTTGATTGTACGCCCCTATCCTTTAAGCCTGTACCTCAATCCCGCTCAGATATCCTGAATAAAGAAAGTAAAGAGGAGTACATAACTGAAAAATAACAAAACGTAACGAAATATTATATATCACAGATTAAGCCTGGTTATTCTTATTAATAATAATATTAATTTCAGCTTTTTCTGATCTGGATATGTCAGCTAACTGGCTAATCGGGTTATATTCAAGGGGTGATCGCCATTTAACATTGTATGATGGTAATTTACCACTGTATACAAAGTTAGAAACCAGCTTACAGTCAATCGACAAAAGGTGTGGTATATATAAGAAGGACAGAGGTAGCAATTTTATATGGCTTCTGAGAAGTTGTTCACAAGACAAAGGGAATTCAATCTGTAAAAGACATTCAACAGGTATAAAATTTGTCGCGATATTTTTGTTGTGTTTCATTGGATTATGGTGAGCTGAAGCAAAATGTTGATGCTAACTTACCAAACTACGATTTGAAAGTTGTTTTTAAATAAAAAAAATCTAGATTATATGTCAGCGTAATCTCTGTGTTCATGTTCATTAAAAGTATTTTATACTTCAGTGGCTTACAGGACATTATGAAAATCAAAAGGAAGTACTGGGTACTTTAGATGGCCGTAACTTGACAAATATGATTTATTATTTTGATAAGACTATTCAGGCACTGATCCAGGATTTTTTGCAGAGGGGGGCGGGGGTCCAGGTTTGATAATTTCCACCGCCGCCAGCGCCGAAGCCGCTGAACCAACTATCGGGGGGTTTGGAGGCCCTCCCCCAGAAAAAATTGGTAAATTAGATTCAATTTGGTGCATTCTGACGTATTTCCGGGAGGTAAATTCCAAAATTAAAGGTCTAAAATCGCATAAAAAATTTTTAAGCCTGAGCAGGGGGGGGGGAGGTCCGGACCCCCTGCGCCCCCCCCCCCCGGATCCGCGCCTGCTATTTTTAAATGTGTGCGGACTTGAAGTATATGTTTCCCTGTTAGTCTAGTCTGGAATAATGCTTTGCGCTAAAAAGTACTAATTGTCAAATGATTTTTTTCATATTACGACTGTTTCCTAATCCTATGGGACTGTAAAAACTATGAATTAGATGTAGGTCTTTTGGAGTCTTTGCGCTAAAAAGTACTAATTGTCAAAATGATTTTTTTCATATTACGACTGTTTCCTAATCCTATGGGACTGTAAAAACTATGAATTAGATGTAGGTCTTTTGGAGGCTTTTAAAATATTTGTCGATATCAAATATTCATATGAATCCATAAGGACAATATTTGTGTCAGTCGTTAACCATAATGTGATTGTTAAACACATTTTAAATATAATTCTAACATAGAGATCATTGATACAATAGATGAGTAACGAAGATTGCCCCCCCCCCCCCCAAAAAAAAACAAAAACAACAACAAACAAACAAAAACAACAGGAAGTGACGCAAAACAATAGAAAAAAGACGAATTATCCTGCTATATAACTGACTGAAGTAACGAGCAATAATAGATACCCGGTTTAATATCTACTCACTGGTAATTATTTCGGAGACCAAACGTTGTTGTATGAGACTGCAGGCGGATATCTGAAAATTCAAAAAAATCGAATGTGACCCGGTAATAGTAAACGACGAAATTAGAAAAGGTCCGTACATTCCCTTGTTTTTTTTTCATTCTATACTTAATAAAAACACGGTAATGCACGACCTTTTACTTCTTTTTTTATCAATTGTCAGAATCTGTTATCGGTCGTTACTTTAGTTATCATGCGTCACATTTGTTTTTTCAAATCTTCATTACGCATCTATCGTTGCAATGATCCCTGAGTTGAAATTATATTTAGAACGTATTTAACCACATATGTGACACCATTACTGCCCTTTAGGTGGTTCGGACAGACTATATTCTAATTTGTACACATAAATTTACATTGGCAGTAGTGGACAGGAACACCTTTTTTTTTAAATGAACTAAATAACTTTTTTATATTTATATTCGATACAAGTCCACATCTGGCTATATTTAATCTGATTATTTTGATTGTATATGGGTATTTTCATTATTTAGAACATTCATTACAAGCGATGTTTTGGGATAAAGATTGTTTTCCAACATTCGCGAGATAAACTTTTGAGATTGTTATTCTCTGTGGTGTGATACTACATAAAACGAGGTCTATGTAATGCGTTTTATGCTTCATGGCCTTAATTGCATATAGATTCCATGATGCAATCTCTGAATATATAAATTAGAAAGATCTGTGTTGGTCACAGTAACCAAATGATATCGCTGATAACGAAGCGAAATTGTATATAGATTTCTGGTCATCACTTGCTTTTAGTTACTACATTAACTTTAAAATTGTACGGTATAGTTATATTCCTTTCAGATTTTGTGCAGTACATCCACTTCTAAATTCTATTTATATGGAAAAGGGTCATTCTTTTAATAGCGGTGGGAATATGGTTTATATTCGAATCGGACAAGGAATGGGCCGAAATTTTAATGCAACACTTCGATCATCTTAAGATTAACACTCTTTGAATTAAAACTGTCAGTGAATGTTTTAAGAGGCACATTTTCCTTTTCGTCGGTCCCCGTATTAATAAAATTTAATTAGAAATAGAAAATTTCGTGGATCAAATTCCATCACAGTATTTGTATTCATTATGTCGCCAGGGATAACGACCAGGGGTCGGTTGCTCAAAACTAAGTTAGTTTAACGGATCGTTATCTTTCATGTGTCCTCTGTTAACGGTCCGTTAAATTTCTGTTGCTGGAAAGTCAATTTCATTATCCGTTAAAGTTAACGGGGCTTCCAGCAACAACCTTTCTCTCCGTTAAAGTTAACGATCCGTTTACTTCATGTTAACGGATCGTTAATAGTTAACAGAGCTTTGAGCAAACGGGCCTAGATCAATTAAACGTGGTGTTTATGAGCACTCAGACATTTCCATGACGCCACGCGGAATTGTTTTTTAAAACAAACAAACAATTCCGCATTTTGTCATTGGTAACAAATAAAACCGACGCGTAATTTGTAAGTAAACTGTTCGATCAACATCGTGCGTTAACTACAAAATATTGAACATGGTAGAGGAATATAAAACAACAAAATAGACTTAATAACCTTAAACAGACATTATGCCTATTGTAGGTCTTCCTTTGGTCCTGAAATTTTATCTATTAGACATGAATTAACTTATCCAGACAAAAATAAACTCTCGGTGTCAACGCTAGCCTTCGATACTAACTGGATTAGAATCTTAAATCAAAAATTGGACAATCGAGACTATGCTTTTTATCCTACTGACTTGAGAAATGATGATCGGTCTATACGGAAATTTCAGTAGCTTAATTATCGGTTTAGACTTGATCAATTTGCTAGAGGAATATAAAAAAACAAAATAGACCTAATAACCTTAAACATTAAATAGACATTATGCATATTGTAGGTCTTCCTTTAGTCATGAAATTTTATCTATTAGACATGAATTTACTTATCCAGACAATAATAAACTCTCGGTGTCAACGCTAGCCTTCGATACTAACTGGATTAGAATCTTAAATCAAAAATTGGATAATCGAGACTATGCTTTTTATCATACTGACTTGAGAAATGATGATCGGGCTAGGCGGAAATTTCAATAGCTTAATTATCGGTTTAGACTTGATCAAATCTCCCATAATGTATCTTTAATAGAATTTTAAATTTCGACAATAAATAAAGTGTTGGAACCGCGTTAGGGTGGGCAGCCGAATCACCAGTTTTATGCTGGTTATCGGCCCGGAGAATCATTGGTATTTCTGTATCGTCAAAACCGCTACTATTATATACAGGAGAATAGTTCATCTAGTTTCATGAAAGGTATAACTAGCCCATTTACTGTTTGCACACTTTTTCCTTTGTGATCCCCTGCGTTCTCACAAAATTTTTCTGTGTAAACAATTTCATATATTGATTTTCTATTTCATAAGGTCAGCATTGTAGATCTGTGAATAACAGTTCGTTGGGTGGAATACCTTCAACCTTTGAGAAAAATGACATGACCGTAACTTGGTGTATACAGGCATGTAAAGGCGCTGGCTATATTTTAGCTGGTGTTTATTCCACGACTTGCTATTGTATGTCGGAGCAAATGGGGGCGTCTGTCGACTGGACAAATTGTAACACGTCTTGTCCTGGTAACAGTCGTCAATTATGTGGTGGATCTCATGATTCTTCTAATTTCTTTATGTTTGTAACAACAGGTAATTTATTTAAATTTTATTAACGAAAAAATCCTTACCATGTTTCCCACCTTTCATAACTTAATGCGTAATTTGATCATTACATAAGATAACAGATTTGTCATTATTTCAACATCTTTTGAATAGGATTAATAGTGAATCTGAATAATTAAAGGTCACATTATAAAAAATATAAAATGTTTTGTTTTGTAGTCACAGAATCCATGCTAGCCGAATCGTGCCGAGAACTAGAATACTATGGTGTTACTGGTGGACAATTCCGTTTATCTGAAGAGAATACCACTTGGACTGAACAGTGCAGCGGTAATCATAATATGTTACATTTTTGCCCTATTTAAGAATTAAATGTGTACAAAAGAGAGTTAAACTGTTCCACATTATTGTTCCATATAGCCACGGGATTGGGATTCTTTTATATATATAGATGTCATGATATATTTTACAATATCGCCACTTATTGTTTTCAGGCTCAGCGTGTCCGCCATCTTGGATTTCAATTGGACAAAGCTGTTATAAATTTATCATACAAGATGATGGTAGCATTGATACTTGCAGTTCTCTAGGCGCTTACCAAGTTGTAATAGATAACGACGAAGAATTAGAATCTATCAGAAATACCATCAATAGTATACGCAGTCTCCGAAATTCTCAAGACACCTGGTTGCTTGGTCTGTTTGACTACGGCAAGAATGGGTACTTCCGATGGTCAAATGGACGTTATGTAGAAGACAAGTGGCGAAATGCTGGAAGAGAACATCCTGGTCTGTGCTTGGGATTTGACAGACGAGATGGAAATGGTACCATAATACCTGTATCCTGCAAATCAGCTGGTTTGATTTGTGAAAGAGGGCCAGGCAAGATGATTAAATGTATACTGCAGTAAAGGCAAATGATACGATAGCAACCTTATGCCAATGATGATTATTTTATTGATAAAAGATCTTTCTTCTATGTCTTACGTCTTATGGTGGCGTGACCTTCGAAAGTCGGTTAATTTGTCATAGTTGTGGACACGATTAGTTTTTAAATACAACGTTAAAGCATAAGAAATATCACGTTCCACCAGTATGATTTATATTACATGTAAATAAAATTCTGTTGAGTGTTTTTTTATTTATTTCTATTACATATATATTTTTTTTTTCGTAAAACTGAATGTCTTAAGATAAATTTAAAAATTCTGCAATAGCTAACAGTTACTTCATGCACGAATCGCTGAATCATATGTTCAAAATTTATCTATTGCAGATTATCTGGGATATTATCCGAAACCCTCTGAAATGGCCGTCATCAGTAATTACACTGATATGTCAGTGACATTGTGTGTAGAAACTTGTCGTTCCCGTAATGAAACCAAAGCCTTATTATCCACAACCCACTGTTGGTGTAGTTCAAGCTCTGTTTTACCAAGTAAACAAGTTAAGTCTATGTACTGTTATGACAGTAAAGGGCAGCAGTGTGGTGACACTAACGCCACCTCCGTTTATTCTGTAGGTAGGTCTTATAGTGTTGAAGCTAACCGTAAAAAGCAAGGAAAACGTTGAAATGTTGATAAAAATATCAAAATTGGCACAAATACCCCCTTGGGACTCTCCGTTTGAAAATTTAAGATCGCGGACATTTTCAGACAACAAAATATTATTTTTTGCATTGATCCAGAACATATATTGTATGTTTCATCTAAATTGGGCAGAGACTGCGGACTCAAAATTTTGCGTATACGGCAAGGGTCATAACCCAAGCAGTCGGGTGTGGTGGACCTAAATGAATTCCCCGAAGATCTTTTGATCTGTTTACTACCAGATCTCTTTGCTACCAGACTGAAACTTCACGTGTGCTAAGGTCACACACTAAAGTCCAACAAACTGGTAACTGGTCCACTGCCGTTGTTTGGATACCAATCCGTTCATTTAAATACAAATCAACAGTTTGTTTTAACTATTCAAATACTGGAGGTAAATCGATCTGTAAATCATAAATCATTTGTGTTAGATATTGACTGGTGTTTTACTTCCTTGACATTTAAATCGTTGTATTTCTACCTGGATCTCAGAAGTTTCACGCTTAATTAAAAGTTACCCAGATATTATGTCCGTGTTTGCGGTACTGTAATTAAGATTTTGTTGGTTTGTAAGACAAATGCTTTTTATTTGCCCATATTTCCTCTGATTGATCTAGTAATGCCATATTTTAATAGAATTCTATTGATTACTTAAAAACAGTCATCCCCTCGATTGATTTATTCTTTTCTATTCGCACTAAAATGATATTTTAACTAAGTGGCGTTTTATAACAATTTAAAGCTCTATAGCCATTGGAAATATATAAATATATTATTTCAAATATCTCATCTATAAAACAGTCAATTAATATTATTTTATATAAATATTTAACGTAAGCAATCGCCAACGTTTTTTTATCTGACACCAGCGATCGTTTAAGGCATATTTAAGCCGATATTTTGAAACATGAAAATAAGTAGTTTGATTTGTTATTTCAGAATATTTTCCAACCGTTGCCAGTACATGTATGGATTTGTTTATGCAAGGCATACTCCTTTCTGGAACTTACGTCATCAATGGGTCTATTAGTAATTGCAATTTCCTCGGTAAGAGATAGAACATTTTATTTTAAGAAAGTTGATGTTATTCAACAGATAAATGCTATTAGGTAATGGGAACTAGTCAATGTTCAAGTGAATGGATTCATTAGTGTTTTGTTTACAGAGGCATTATATGCAAGAGCTAAATTTGCTTATTGCCGCGCCTTTTTCTCTAGTTTCAAAGGTTGTCTAAATTATTACTAAGATAATTGTTCACAGGAAAAGCTCACAATAATCTATCAGAGGCCAACGGAGTAGCTTAGACAATGCCTGGCATATCTGCACTAAACATGTGTTTCTGTTCTGTGGTTTATACAAGGAACTGGAAACAGACGTTAAGCCACTACCTCCTTCTGTACTTGTACTACTGCTGTATTCTTCCATCCGCTCCAATATTTTTAATTCTTCCGATCCTATCCTTTTGCGCCACCAAATAAGATTTATTCTTACTTGGTACACCAAATAACTGACTTCGTTAAGCCCACTCGGCAGACTCTAGTACATCTTTTAACGGCTGCTTGACGAAATACGTTATTGAACTACTTTCCCGGATCACTAATGGCGGCACCCACGAAGACGCATGTGAGAATTCTTTTATCATGCACAGTTGTAGATGTCTGAAGCTGTTTTTCTTTGCGGTTAATCCGATTTTCTTTAAGCAAAGGACAACTTTGCAATGAAAAGTCTACACACGGTTTGAACGATGTCAATTTTAAAACTTCTTTTTAAAATGTCCAAGATTTCCTAATAAGTAAACCGATAGCCACATCGCAATTGTATCGGTGTAGGTACATATCAATTACAGTCGTCAAGTCGAGGATAGATGTAGGGTACCGGAATCTGTCGAGGTTTGCCGAATGAGTAAAGCTAAGATAAGGTTTTTTTAACTGTATCTACCTGGACTCATTTTAATATCAAAGTAAGCCATTTAAAATTTAGTACCTCAGAAATACTGAACAGATCAATGCTTATCTTTAGTACTGTATGTATTATTAACACGAAAATACAATGAAATACAGTCTAACGTTCTACTGTTTTTCAGATATTATTAAAACGAAATGTTAAAATGAATTAAACAGCAATTATTAATACGACATGTTTGATGTCGCATGTGTCGCTAGAAGACTCTACTTGGGTGTCAATTTATGTTGTTCTTGATTGTCCCCATATTGCTATTATTATATATTTTCAGATAATACCAATACCGTTGTTGACAACACATTATTACATAAAGACGGGTTGGATTATCTACCGGTATACACCAAAACAAAACCAGCAAATTATAAGGAAACATGCAGAAAATATGGTTTAATACCGGCTAGTGTTAAAACTTTATCTCAGTTTAACTCTCTACTCGATGTTATTAAAGGTTTGTTATAAATATACCAATCCGATTAAAATTGGATGTCAAGTACGTTTGTGTTATTTTCGATGTCCTTCGACGTTGAGGTATCAGCCAAATTGTCCCATTGATCTGCGTTTCGTGTCGAATTATGGGAATTTTAAAACACTATACGATTATTGCTGTTTGTTTAGCATAACACGCATGTGATTAAACATATGTTGCACCAGTAGTGGGAGAGAGAGAGAGAGAGAGAGAGAGAGAGAGAGAGAGAGAGAGAGAGAGAAAGATGGGGTTTAACGTCCACTCGACACAAACCAGGTCATTTCGGGACTAGCATATGGTTTAATTTTATTCCATTAATTCGCTTGCGCATAGGGGTCTTTGGCAGTGGGAGGAAACCGGAGTACCTGGAGAAAACCCACGAGGTGGGACAGGCCACAACCGGAGATTACCAGTAGTAGACAACTAAATAATTTAGAGATAAATGAAGTTTAACTAGGTTATTTCATGACTAACATATGGGTTTTAAATTATATTTCAATAATTTGCTTGCGCGTAGGGCCTTAGCAGTAGGAAACCGGAGGATTCGAAGAAAGCCCACGAGGTTGGGCAGGCGACCCTACTCCCTAAGATAATATAGATACGCGTAACGAAATTGTAATATAATTTTATTTAGATTCTTATCTAATGATATTTCTTTCACTAGAAATATTGTATGGATGTTGTCAGTTTATTACTATTTTCGGTATGGCCGAGCTGTTTGGGCATTATAAGTTGTAGTTCTGATTAAGCAATAACTTCTTGGAAACTAGTGGTCGGGCAGTGGCCTTTAAGTTCAGACGTCAGTAGTACAGATATAAAAAGATAATCACCACAATTAAAATGTCTCAGTAGAGTAAACCCGGGTTGGTTACTTTTGTTTGCCATTCTGATTGATATATTCAAGTAGTTCTTCATTGCATTAATGATGTTTGCCATTCTGATTGATATATTCAAGTAGTTCTTCATTGCATTAATGATGTTATTGTTATTGATGTTTTGCTATAATATGTTATTTAGGTATGACATAGGTATTGACATCGTTATTGATTCGTGCAATTATTATATAATAGTCTTTAATTAGCCAATTAAAACAATATTGTCAATGAAACTTTCAATTTTTCTACTGATATTGTTGTCTTAATGTAGCTGCGTTGCAATATTTAACTTAAAACATCTTAATCATAATATTCCTGAAGTACAAGATTCCAAAATATAAAAAAAAATTATCACCAAAGTTCAGACGGTCACAGAAGGCATCCAAACCAATCAATAAGCCGATTATATGACGTAGTACAAATAAATTCAATAAAGTAAATATAAATTAGGTGAAGTTTCAGCACACAAACGCGATGCGATTTTTTTATCTTAAAGATCATAACATGCACAGTACGTTCAAGGGACCCAGAAAGATATAGGAAGTAAATTCCCAGATCCTAGATTTCCACCCCCTACAAACACCATGAGATCTCGTTTCTTAAAGATTGTCCTATTCGCTACAAGCTTTGCATACAACTCATTTTATGTTTAATAATAATAATAATTTATTCAATTTATAATAATATTTCATTGAATTTATAATAATTATTTTCCGTTAAACTTCTGATAATAACTCTTTTTTATTATTGCGCCAGAATCCAGGTGGAACATGAGAGTGGAAATAAATTTGAAAATTGAAAGTAAAAAAAAGAAGCATATAAAAAGTAAACAGACATTCAAAATTGTATTAAAGAAGGCATTTTTAATACTAAATTTATCGTTTTCAGTAAGTAAAATGAGCGAATATACTAAGATTCTCATCGGTGCCAGTGATGAGTTTGAAAGAGGACAGTATAGTTGGACAGGTGGTTCTTTAGTCAGGAATATGATATGGAATAATGGCGAATCTTCCTTTACCACTGGCAAATATGCTGCTATTGATACTGCAAGTGGAAATTTAACCAACGCTGTCAATGGCGATACATCGTACATATCTTTCTGTATGGTTGATAAAGGTAGTATTTATTTTTTCATTATTTTAAATTGATTATAATTCAACAAAATAACTTTTAGTCCTGTGTAAGTGGGAAAGTCAAATTAAAGGTGCAGTCCCACTTTTCCCAAGAGATCATAAAAATGGATTTAAGTGAGCATATAAAGAGGTAAAGTTACTTTATTTATCACTAGTTCCCAAAGTGGCGTTTTAGACCGAAACGAGGTTGGAATTAAAACACTGTATCGAGAGAGGGAGAGAGAGAGAGAAATGGGGTTTAACGTCCACTCGACACAAACCTGGTCATTTTGAGACTAACATAATGGTTTTCATTTTATTTCAATAATTCGTTTGCACGACCTAACGTTTAAATCCTGGGAAGGGGACTGCGAATTTACTATTTAGAGTTCACATTCTCGACCCACATTTCAATTGCCTTGCAATAGAATCTGTCTGTTCAGGGTTCGTAACTGTATGGAAACCAAAGTTTATATTTCTTCGAAAAGATGTACAAATTTAGGTGGTTGGACGAGGCTTGGATAAATGTTTTAAGAGACTTTTACGTGGAATTAACCAGTGGTGTTCTCCAAAATGTATCTGAGACCACTATTGAGACAAACATTGGTGAAAACAGCTGGTCACGTGTCACAATTGTACAAAGTGTCATACGAAGTAAAAAGTTTTAATTTGTTTGAAAATAATGTGTAATTTCGTATCATTCTTCTAGATTTTTTAGGATGTTTTGAAGAAGATAAAGAACTTTTATCGAACTACACAGTTTTGACTAATTTTACATCCATGACCATTTCACAGTGTAAGCAACTGTGTCCATCTTCAGTTGGTTTTGATGAAGGAATTATTCTTGTTGGAGAAAAGGAATGTTATTGCATAGAGAATGCAACATTGTCCCAGATGAACGTTTTTAATGATTCAAGATGCAATTTATCATGTGCCGGTAACAAAGAACAAAGTTGCGGTGGGGGTGGAGCTTTACGAGCTTATCATTCAGGTAATTTTTTTCTGGGATATCAGTTCCCGAAAGGCAATAGATTAAATAAAAGATTGGTATTTGCGCGTCGTCATTACTTCTGCTAAATCACATGATATTGATATTGATGTACATTTTATTTTCATTTGTATACATCCAACTCTCTAGTCGTAAAAGCGAAATGGTTGGATGGCTGAATGGTTAGCACAGGCGCGCTGTATCATACGGTCTGTCATTGAGTCAACTGGCGGGATTTCGATTCCCCGTTTGTACGTGACAAGTAGTAGGGGTTTATCCGGGTCCTCCGGTTTCCTCCCACTGCTAAAGACCCCTACGCGCAAGTGGATTATTGAAATAAAATTGAACCATGTGTTAGTACCGAAATGACCTAGTTTGTGTAGAGTGAACGTTAAACCCCATCCCCCCTCTCTCTCTCTCTCTCTCTCTCTCTCTCTCTCTCTGGGTTCCATTTTTTTCCGCCAATTTTTCATTTTAATTTATCAGCCAGATATTTTTTCCGCCAAAATAAAATAACTATCAAAATTTTTTTCGGGAATTTTATTTACATAAATACATACAATATATATCTTAAAATTTACAAAATTCTTGTCTGCTTTGCAGACTCCCATTTTTTGAAGACTGATTCACATGTTGAATAAAACATTGTTTTGTTAGCTGCATCATACCTTAACCAAGAATTTGAAAATTTCCATTCATCCCTGAAAGATCTACCTTTTCCAAATGCACTTATTATTTTACGTTTTTCGAAATTTTTCTCTGCGGTGGTCTTTTGGGGTATCAGTTCAATATCTAGGGCTGTAATATCATCATGTCAGTATCATCATGTCAGTATCATCTGTAGTCTTCGGGCATCAATATAGTTCAAAGGTCGCTGTTATGTAAAATATAAATGAAAATTAAAACTTTTGGATAAAATCACTAGAAATCACATTACATATAATAGCATACAATGGGTAGTTATGTTGACGAGTAGTAAGTATTAATGAATATTTATATTACAGAGGTGGCTGATCATGCAACTTATTGTGGTGAATTAAATGCAAATGGTGTTATGTATAGTAGCGATTATGTTCTATATACATCGCCTAATATCACTAAAGAAGAGTGTGGTTATTCAGGTATGATCGATTATTATTGTAACTGTCTTAGAGTTTGTAGTTAGTATGTTTTGGCCTGTTATTTAATCCCGTGTCCTGTTTATCCACCCCTGGTGACAACCCTTATCAACATTGAAGGTTTCGGAATTACTATATTTTGTTATCATTATGATATGTATTTGGTTCACATGATGCAACAATTATCCGAAACGTGCGACAAAGCATTTGCAATGCGACTAGCTATTGTGCAGACTGTGGCAAAACCAACAAGAAGATGCCTTCATTGTGACAAGGTTCCCGTAATTCGGATATATTTTCTCTGATCCAGTAGGCTTAAACTATTGTTTACACTGAAACAAACTTTTAGTCACTTTATATGATCGTTTTCTTTACTTTGTTCAAATCTTGTAGTCGGCCCTTTTATTGTGGGTGGTGTGGTCCTATAGACTGGTGGCCAGTCTTCTCCACACACCAAAAATTGGCCAATCCTCTCAAAAAAAAACAAAAAAAAAACAAAAAAAGAACGTAATCTCTAGAGACTGGGCAAATAGAGCTTCATTCTCATCTAGTAGGTCAATCTGCATTATGTAGGTCGTGTGACGTCGTGCACGGGATTACTGCATTTGCACTGGCAAACTGGTGTAGGTGCGAGATGTTTGTTGTGGATAACAGTTATTGTTATTTAGTGATACTTTAACGATCTAAGAATTTTGTTGACGGACAATTTCTGTTGAATGAACGGATACAACGTATGGGATGTGGTGAATGAACATATATAATTACACACGACATCATTATAACAACTTAACGAAGCCAGTGCATGCGTATCGGGACGAAGCCGAATGGCGAATGGAAACAAAAACGTGACATCAGCCCGCAGACGGTTTCAGCATGACTGCTTTGCACTCCATTCGAGACGCATGATTCATGAAGGTAAATATCGAACTTAATTTATCTTAGACATCACATTTACAAATTCGTGTCACGTGACTCGGGGCTTGCTTGACAACTGTCAATCATTCCAAATAAGGAACAACGTAAAACAGGACAAGAAACGCCCATTTTATTGTGAAGCTCGCAAATTGTCCAGTCTCTGGTGCTGGTTACAGGTTTACTCAAATTTTTTTTTTTTTATACAAATGGAAACGAAAGTGTTGGTTTACTAAAAATTACTACTTTTATATAAATTGAAATGTAAAATAAATAGAAGAGACTGGGCCAGTCCAGTGGTCCTATTGCACTGTCTATAATAATTATCAGTTTGCTTATATTTGTACAGATAATTCAGAGTTTGGCGCTGGCTGGATTTCGTCCAATGGGTTTGGCTATTGGCCAGAACCGTGGTCTGATTACAGCCTAGCATCCGCAGCCCTGAGATGCATGTCCAGAAACAGCTACATCTGGACGCCAGGATCAGTAGAACTCATAAACGATTTCAACTGGAAGACTAATCAAACCCCGCCATGGACTAAACTAGAAAGATGGTGGGGAGGTGTACAAGATGTCATGAGAAATGGCAAATATCTCACCGCCAGTGGACACCAATTTCAAGTTTATCCTAATGAGAGTTTTGAAGTAAATCCATCTTTCTTGTGTACATCATTCCACACGGTATCTGCAGAGTGGTCTCGACAAGATTGTCACAGTACTTTACCATTTGTGTGCCAACAAGAAAGTAGGTTTGATCTTTTTCTCACTTATCATGTATAGATAAAAACTAGACAAAAAAAACGACGAATCTGAAATATTTAAGTATTGAGAATTATGCGTTTGAAATTTGCGCTCTGTCGTTATCTCTATGTCCATTCAATAATAACGTATATGTAAATGGCGTCATGTTTCCTGGTGTTTATGTATGAAATATTAAATCATAAATAAATGTTAATATTTGATGGCTACAGAGATAACAACAGAGCGCGAATTTCAAACGCAAAATTCTCAATACTTAAATATTTCAGATTCGTCAGTTCGCCAGAAAAGCGAATGTCCAATTACAAATTTAAACGACTTTTTGTTTACGTCAAAATAGGTTGATCATTTGTGTTGATTTAATGTGTCGTGTCAAAATGTGCTCGGACAAAATCTAAAAGATTAAATTTTCGTTTCGAAATTATTAACAGAAATCAGTTTTAGTTTCATTGGTTTCATTTCGACAGTGGATCAGAAAATCAGATGTATTTCAACGGTTACTCTATTGAATAAAATTAAAACGTTGGCAGATAGTCACCACACAAAGCAAATCGGCAATTAAATTGTTTTATATCAACACTTTTAATGTTTTAGACAGCTCGACAAAGGCAGATAAATCAGTATAAATGCGGATTTCCCCTAAACAATATCCGTTTTTAAACCTTTTGTTTTCCTTACAGGTTTCTTCCGCTGTAAAAATGTCTTAGCGGAGTCGATTGAAACCTTTACTGTCGGCCAGAGTCTGAATATCCAACAATGTGTAGAACTGTGTCGAGTTGTTAATGCTTCAGAAGTGGGATTACATCGCACCTCTTGTCACTGTTATGGTGCTGAAACGGACGTTGATTCTATTAATGGTGTCTGTGACAAACCTTGTATAGGATTTCAAACACAATCTTGCGGTTCATCTTTCAGCAACTTCCAGGCATTGTATCAATCTGGTAAGGGAGGAAAGTTTAATATAGTTTTACATACGAGAACACAGATATAGAACTGTGCAATACGTTTTAAAGTATCGTTGGATCATTTGTAACGCACTAGTAATCCATTGCAAACTAAAATACCATGAAAGGTGAAACTGTTACAGGAATGTCCGTCAAAACTGGTTCAATTCGGTTCAGTATTTACAAAGATCTGTTGAATTTAAAGGCTCGCCATGTAATACACCCGCCTCCATTTTCTTGCGGGCGGCAATCAGGTTTTTTAAAAGCAGATTGATTCCAGGTCGGGAGACTGTCTAGCGTTGGTATTTTGATTTTGTGTTCTTAAAATAAAGATTTCGATAAAGAGTTGGTCGTTCTTTCTATAATACACGAAGTTCAAAAATAAATAATGCAATAGATTATGGAAAATTTTATTCAAATTGCTTTATTCAGAGTTGAGATGTACTTGTTATCCGAATCTTAGCCCCGTACGCCATTTTAAAGATGATCGGGTGGTGAGATTAGTGAATTGATTTTCACGTAATCGGTTAACTGTTGGCGAAAGGCAATTCCCGTGAACGACACGCCATAGCCTGGGTTTTCCGATAGGGTATTACCGCCGACAGCAATCGTTCATATGCGCAAATGTTATATGCTAAACAGTAAATAATCCTGTTTATTTTATTGAGGGATTACATTAACGCTCAATTTGATAATTTTTATTTTGTAGCGGTTTATGATAACGATACATATATATCCTGTCCGGACCTTCAAGCTTATGGTGTAACATTTCCCGGAAAATACATCTTACACCCAACACCGTCTGAAGAGCTCACTGCTACATGTTTTGATTACGGTATGAATTAATTAAATATTCATACAACACACCAAATGTGCATTTATTGAAAAGTCCACAAGTTCGCCCAACAGAAACTATTATACATGTATTTGAAACAACCAAGGTCCACTGCTCTATAACTTCATATCAAATCAGCTGCCGAAGTGTTAATATTTCATATCTGTAAAGAAATGGCGAATCGAAATGTTTAATTTTAGGTGAAAGAGGACTGTGAATAGAACCAATATAAAGCTTGGTGACATTTCGTTCGACGAAAAACAGACAATCTCTTTTATGTATGATGGGCAACTACTTTCCGTTTCCTGTGCTATAGGTAATGGTAAATCACGCAACCACGGCAATCAATCACCAACCGGCTGGACATAAACCACAGAAACTGCTACAGACTTTTATTACACTTTTTGTTTATCCCTTTAGGTCGACACTACCAAGTTTTATTAGGACAAGACAATGGAACGATATCAGCTTCATCAGTTTACCCGGGTAAAAGTATATCGAATATCAGGTAAACTGTTAGGAATATAATTTGTATTAGGGACATAGTTTAATCGAATGGGGAACTACAGACATATGCTAATAAAAAGGATGCAATAGGTTTACAATGTTAGTTCATCCCTCTCAAATGCATGGAAAAATATACTTCATAATCAAATTATTCAGTTAATCGTTTCTCGGATATGCTACAAATCAACTACTGGAGAGAACATCGATAAAGGCTGGGGTCCGGTGCCCCCAAGGGATCTTGTTCATCGTGCTAAATCAAGAGTCACCTTGCCCCAGACTGCAGTTGTGCTGCATATTTTACATTTCAAGGCCTGTCATTCAGTTTCACGTTGTGTAAAAAACAGCTTTCCTCGTAGTTTGCCACTAAATGAATGCATTTTATTGTGGTGTTGTGGTGCATAAGGTAGGACCTTCATATAAGTATATCGGATGCACTTATTGTGGTGGAGTGCTTCTCATTCCGCGTGTCCACTTGTTTTGGTTACTACTTTTTGCTGAAATTTGTCTTTGACCCCTCAATAGACTCGATTGAGCTTGATCTAGTTATATAACCCGGCTTAATTCTCCATCTATGAGTTATATGTCATCTTCAAATACAATAGTCAATTATCTCAAACCAAGAATGGTATTTTTGAAAAGCAATCTTTAACTGGTTGAAAATCACTATAACCAAAGTCTAATAATGTAAGGTAATTCCATGGACACCACTTCACTGTCAGCTGTTATTATGTTTATGATTTCCATAATTATTGCTTCTCGATTTATGAACTCTTTGTCTTTGATTACTCCTTGCGATTTATTTCATACAATATTTCATTTATTCTCAAATTGACTTTGACTCTGTGTGGTTAAACTTATATTGACATATCAATTCAACTGTTTATTGATTGGCGAAGCACAACAATGTAAGACTACCCCTTTAAAATACTGTATTATGTTGTTTTTATTTTAGACTTTACGACTTTATGAGAAACAATGCATGGTTACCTAGAACGAATGACATTACTCCATGGATCAAAGTTGTCCTGTCGGATCATTACCTAGTTACTGCAATGGCTGTAAGAGGTATGTGAAATAAATATTAACTGTATTGTGTTGTATGCGTTACAGGGAGATTTCATCGATTTGGACAAGTTAAATGTAGAGAAATAAAATTCCATCAGAATCCCATTCAAAGAGCGCCTTCATTAGGGCAATATGCAGTCCAAATTCAGATCGTTTTACTAGAGGCAGTTAAGATATGAGCGGGATCGGATATGAGATTGTGTTGCCTCTATAAAATATTAATGTTCGCGACTCCCGTTTTGAAATTGTTCGTTTTACCTACCAGTTTTTTATCGAAAGGAACAGTTTGTACCTTTTATGGTGGAAATACTTGCATACGAGATGTTGGTAGATAGAAGTACATGTATACCGATTTGTTTTTATCCACCTTAGAAATTGCTCCCTACACATAATTGGGGGCGGTGTGGTATCTTTGCTGTCGCTCTAAGCACATGTATGTGCTTCATTTACCTGTAATCCAGTCCTGGAAAACAGGAAAGCCACGACAATTTATTTCTTGACGAACAATGTAGGATTCTAAAAATGGGTATGCAGCAGAGTGGTGGGGCGCCATAGCCTCCACGTAAGTGATATAAGAAAGTTTGGATCAGGACAAACGAACCCATTCGACTGATCAGTGCCTTGTATATTTTATAATTGAAAGATTAATTTTTGGGGACAGGTGGGGGCACCATTTCTCGGGGCGCCTTATTTTTCTTGTGGTGCAATGTACCCTCGCAGTCCGCTAGATACGACCCTGTGTCTTTATTGAACCATTTTCTTTATTTATAATGTTTATGTAATTGAGTTTTTCTTTGTAGGATATGCAAACTATTGGTGCAGTAATATAACTGTATCTTATCGTGATGTGATTCAGGGTGGACACGTATCGTATGGTGAGGTAGGCTTAACTCTCCATCCTAGGGAAGCACAAAAATCTTTTAAACATCTTGACCTTTGCATTATTTACACTTTGAATCTGCGGGATGACTTTAAGTCATCACTAGGCAATCCGCGACATATTCCGGTACCTACATTTAGTCTCGGCTGTATGACAAATTCCGCCATATTGGAACTACTTTAAAGCTCCCGGATGAAACATGGCTGCGCTCATGTTGTCTTGGAACTATTTTAAAGGTCCCGGATGAAACATGGCTGCGCCCATGGTATCTTGTTTGTTTGTAATAGCGTCAAGTTTTCCTGTTAAAGTAAATCGGTAGCCGCATCGCAAATGTATGGGCGTAGGTACATATCACTTACTGTCATACAGCCCAGACTAGACGTAGGTTCCGGAACGTTCCGGAATCTATCGAGATTTGCCGAGTGTTTAAGTCATATGGACACTTTTTAAACGTCATCATAGACTCGATTGTCCACCTAGCGATAATTAGTGTGTATTACCACTGGTTGACGGAATCTAGAGTACTGAATTTTGATTACTATATTATTTAGTCATAGCTTAATATTATTTTTGAAATATTTTCCACGTTACACAGTTACAGGCGCCCGTGCACCTTATGAGTAACGCAGCGCCTTAATCACTGAACCGCTTTAACGGAACGGACTTTCTTGACTTAAAAAAGGAAAGTATACGATCGATAAATGCGTATAATAATGTTATATTTTCTTCTATAGTAAGACTCCCACCCCACACACACATTGCTTTGTTTGATTGGCAAATGTAGATCTTTTTACTTGTTGATTATTCAGAGCTAAATCGTGATGGGAAATGACCTCTCCTACAATCTAGGTTACCACCCTCTTCCCACTCACATATGATATCTAAGTATGACATCAAGCACCTCGGAAATTACTGGAATTTGGAAGATTAAACCAACTGCTAAAAAGTTTTGTTTTCAATATGTTTGTCTATAACTTCCATTGACAAAATATTCTTTTCCTATAGTTCACTGTGTTGTGTTTATTTTGCAATCAACAGGTATATAGTAATATTGACAGTATGACAGTAGTAACTACTTTCTTTACCAATCCTTTTGTTACTAATGAATTAACAGTTTATGTGGCAAGGAACACAGGCCAGTCAGCACTTCGATTAGAAATATATGGAAACATTTATAAGACTTTCAACCGTAAGCCATTATGTCAGATTATAGTTTAATTATTATTTTCAAGGCGTTTACCGTCGCAGTAAGGGCTAAAACTGCAGGTTATTCTGTTTTTTAAGTTTGACTAAACTTTCTGATTCCCATGGGCATCCGTTACGCTTTTCAGAAATAGTTCATTTTAGTCCGGTGACATGAGCATAGAAATCGCCAGTTGAATCATATGCAGGATACATGAGTCCATTTCCTATAGAATGTCCATTTTCGTGTTGCACATGCCTCTTAGTCGGCGTAAGAATTTGAAGCACAAGAAGATAATTATTCAGATTCGTAACCATTGCTTAAGAAATGTGTGCATGCCCTTAGCGTTAATTATTTCTAGTATTTGAAGGTTTGGGGGGTTTTCTTCACTTTTTTTCCAACACAGATCCTATTTCGTTTCGTTTTTATAGTTCAAAATTTCGTTTAACTTGTCTTTAATACATTAGGATGTGGAAGAGTTGTTATATAATGTGCGTTCTTACTGATATGAGGAATAAGTCAATAAAGAGAAACGATCTGTTACGGTGACTTCTTAGCGTTCTCTGCACAGAATTGTGGGCAAGCCCTGGGAATGTCCAATCTGTTTCACAGAGAATTACTTACGAATTATCTCTGTAACGGATGGCAGTCCACAACACGTGCGTTGACTGCCAGCCTCGTAGTCATTGGCTCAACGACTCGTGCAATGTTTACTTAACACCTAACTGCTTCGGGCAAAATGATGCATTTTACTCATTTTAATACCCATTTACATTAAATAGGAAATATTTTTTAACTCCAAATACTTCAAACGTCTTTATTTATTTTTCTTTTACCTAAAAAAAAAAAAAAATGTTTGAGAATTTAATTTGTCGCAGTAAAATAGTTAATATGCCGTACTTATTTAGCCTCGTCGATGTCATGCGAATATTCACTGCGGGATCAGTTTGGGGAACGTCAACGGTAAGCATTTTTTTCCGTCCACCGGAGCCTGGTCTTATGACGTCATATGAGGATTGTGGGTTAGAATAAGGGCTGTGGCCTGCAGACTTCGTCACAGTCTCGAGATGTAGACAGGGCTAGCCCTAACCCTAACTCTGGGCCAAGCCTAACCCTTATCATATGACGTCATAAGACCAGGCTCCGGTGGATGGTAAAACACGTTTACCTCTCGTTGATTAATCCATGTCTGACGTCATAGAGTCAAAAGCTGCAGTGTCGGTCATCGAAAGTATGAAAAAACGAAACGAAATATCGATCTTCATTTTAATCAGATTCACTTTGTGACTTCTCTGTTTTTCTAGATACTGATGACTATATTGGATGTTTTGGATTTTTTGACGATGCAGAATTTAATGGCACTACTTCTTCTAACCCCGAGTCTTGTAAAAGCGAATGTCTTTCTCAGGATATACCGTTTTACGGAATAGGTAGGTAATCATATATTATTACCTATTGATATATCTTTACTTTTTTGTATAGATTTATACAAAAACTATATTTTTTACTTTCACAACTAGGATCGCTGTGGCTCCGAGGTTAAGGTGCTAGCTCACTAACCAGGGGGTTCTGTCAGGTGTTGGCTGTGAAATACCACCGAGTTTTTCCATCGTGGTGTAGTGATGAGGGCCTGATAAGAACAGTCTAGTGTACATGAAGACGTACACGTAAAAAAAAACCATTGACAGTTGGAACTCAGTTATTCTCCGTTGAAACAGCAGGACGTTAAACCCCATTTAATTCATTTTGTACTTTTACTACCTTACCAAAAGTCATTACTCAATAGACCTGTCAGACATAACCTATTTCTATCAAAGGGAAGTAACTATTATTAACTTCCCCGAAATGTTATTCACATGAGGCACTTTCATCAGTTGTTGTAGTCATGAATTAATACTCCAAAGCACTACTAAGCTCACTACAGTGCGTTATCTAATCTAGCGCGACATTTCTTCTCTAATGTTCCTGTATATTCTTTGCGGAGTCTTCCGTTTCTCCTATTAAAGCTTGTATGATGTGATTAGATCATAACAGCGGCGTGCCTACCCTGTGTTATTTTTATTTTTCATATAAATTCATATTAGTATTAGTATTATTAATGCTTGAATTTAAAGAGATACATTCTTTAATATAACGCCATCGCCATTTTTTTCTAGATTATCCTATAACCTAAACAATATTTAAACAATCCTCATCTAATTTTACCGACTGTCTAAGTTTGGATTATGACAAAATAAGGTGATATTTAGTGCAATGATAATGGCAAATCACTTAAAATCACACGGTTTTGTGACTCTAGACTCCAACAATTTGATTAAAGTCTGAGAGCAAATTCGCTCTGTTTCTTTTCCTTTTGTAAATTTATTTGTACTGTAAACGCTAGAAAACTAAATGTATCGGAATGGTAATTCAGTAGTAAGTGCACTACATGCAAAAAAGTCTACAAGATAAAACTGCGAACAAGACAGAAAATAAACATTGCAAAAATAAACATCTATCAAATCAAGTGAATTGATTCTTTCAAGATAGTTATTTTTCTGTTTTGAAGAATTCTTGACAATTAGTCAGTCGGGAGAAATTTGACGTCTTGTTTATTTTTTTGTTTTTTTTAAATTTCAGCCGATGTTACTGATTTACAGACAGTTTGCTATTGTAGTAAAAATCTGGGAAAATATGGCATCGTTGATGATAGAGACTGTCCAGTTTGTGAATCTTGTACCAGTCATCGTGGTCAAATATCTAACTATACCATAGCCCTGTATAGAACTTATTGTAAGTAATCGTTATAGTCGGGCGTGTTTGGGTGGGGTGCGATCAAATTTGACCGTTGTACGTTTAACAATAACGGAATATACAGTGTCGTCGGTGCCAAAAGGGCATTTAAATAAATTCCAACCTGGTACAAGATCGAACAATTAGGCTAATTCATGTACCGGTATCTTGATTCATAGACAAGTACGTGTGATCTAGTCTATATAGCAGTGTGTTTCGGGTTCATGAACAAAAGATGTAACAAATGCCCCGCTATTTAATAGTAATTAGTAAAGGAGGACCGCACCAAATATAACAACAGCTATTGACTAGAAAATCTCAAGGCAAACACACGTACAACGTGTATTGGCTTCCATTTTGCTAATAATAGTGTAATTTCTACACACAGTTGTATTTTGTTATGTGGTTGGGGGGGGGGGGGGCGCCCTTTTTCAATCTAACAAGCCAAATCACGGATGGCGCATATTACCCACACAAACGTATCAAAAGATGTTAATTACCTCCGAATCTTTTGTTCTACAGCTAAAAATTGTGGGAGTGTACCGGAAATAGGAAATTCTACCTACACTATAATACATGGTTATGATCATGTGAGTATTAATGGATTCGGTACTCAGCTGACCTTCACCTGTCTTGAGGGTTACGAATTTCCTGACTTTCAGACAACTAAAATCATTCATTGTACCAATAAAAATACATGGAACCGTCAACTCGATTCCTGCATATGTAAGTAGCCTACATTAGTAGTAATACATAATGCATATTATATTAACTGGTATAGTTATGTTTGTATACTCAACCATCATATTTAGCATACCCCCCCCCCCCCCCACAAATACCCAAATGGTATGTGCTCAGACTTTCTTACGTTCAATCCCTGCATTGGCCGAGAAAGTTCATCCAGGCTTTCAGCCCCCACCCCCCGTTGTCAGTAATGCATTCAGGCAGTATCTAATCGTTCGGATCATACAAAAAACCGAGGTCTTGCGTCACAATGGCGTGCACGTAAAAGACACATGACAGTTGGAATTCGATATAAAAGTAGGCCGTTGTGCCGCTGTTAGGGTAAAATTTCCCCCATAGCAGACTGTATTGCGCATGCCCGTCTTCATTAGCCCAGTTCGGAGCAGAACAGTAGAACGTTAAACTAAATAAACAAAAATAAACAAAAGTTAATTTTGTTGTTTCCTAGATCACGTCAGTGCCACTTGGCCTTTTTATTAACATGAGATTGTGGTTTCGTTGAAAGTTTAGAACATGATGATCTATTTATTTCAGTGAAGGAGTGTCCTGTCCCAATTTCTGTACCTAATCATTATATCGAAGGCGTGTTGTACCAGTTTAACAGTACCGTGAAATATTTCTGTAGCCCTGGGTTCGAATATAGCACCGGTGCTCTATTTTACACTTCAGTGTGCCAGTCAAATAAAGAATGGACCATTTTACCGCCAGCCTGTGAAAGTAAGTCACATAAAAGAGACCACGGAAAACAAATGTTATTGCGTCGACAAAGATCGACCACATTCACGTTTTGTGTGACAATCATTTTATTTCATCGACAAACGTTTAAATTCGACTTGCTAACAAATCGGTTTTATTTTCTTGGGAGTTTTCCTTTGTACTGTTGCTCGTAAACAACCGATTGTATGTTATGTAATGTCGGTTTAAAAAAGTGTGGTTTGGGTTACAGTTAGCGAGCCACGTTGACAAGGGTTCGATCGCATTATTCTCAGAGAATTCGTTGAAGTGTGTAAATCACCGTGGTAATGAGAGGTTGAACCGTATGTATATTCAGCGCTCTGCAAACGTTCGTACCAAGGTCTATAGGTTTTAATCAATCTTTTTTCAAATTTGGTGGGAAGCATGGCGATCTTTTAAAATCAGTTTGGCAGTATATATTTCATAAAATTGAATCATGTTTACATATATTAAACACAATCCACCCACCGACCCCCATCTCTTTATCAGGCTTAAGCTTGAGTGTCTCTATGCATGACAACAAATAAGCTGGGTGCCTAAACACGCACTTGCCACGCCACTGGTATTTCTATAATACTTACCCCACAATCGATATGGTACATGTAATATAGTGTGTTACAAAATCAATTATATAATACCTACCCCACCATGAACTATATTAAAGTAGCTAAATCTCTAACTCAATATCATCTTATTACACGTTGAAACACGAATTATTTGTCATTTCAAATCAACATTGATGTAGTTATCTTACCTTGAAAAGATAAGCTTCTGTAATCCAATATTTAAGACAAAATAAAAATTTTACCATAGTGCGTTTCAGCGTCATTTGTAATAGGTTATCAGAGAGAAAGAGGCGAGACATATTTCACAACTCATGTACAACGACGACGCCACAACTTATCTGTAGAGCACGCGCAATAGACTGGAATAACCAGACACTAGAAATGTCTTTCCGATTGAGACTGATGCCGTATTTCGCTGGACATAACTGAAAAAATGGTATGGAGATCAGTTCATGTACAATCCGATTACATTATTATATGCGTTGCGACCCATTTGGGTCAATTTCTAGGTCCAAAATATTAGCGGTTTAGCTCCTTTATGTTTCTTTAGAGGAGCAGGTGTACCATCAATTGTATATAATACTTTCGGTTAATCAATTGCATGTGTTTCTGTATATTTTATTTGTAGGAATAGCGTGTGTAGCACCACCTTTTGTTGAGAATACTATTACCCCCACCACACCACCGACAGGTTATCGGTATAATGACACCATTACTTATACTTGTATACTAAACTCAGATAAACCAGACAACACAACACAGTCTACTATAAGGTGTACGGAAAATGGTACTTGGAGTGAAACACCACCGGAATGTGAATGTTAGTCTTATTACATTTTATGTTCATTTGGGCGTAGACGTATATTGTCGTCGCTCCTGTCCGTCCGAACACTCTACAGGTCACATTTAATTTTTTTTTTTTACAAAACTTGAAATATCGATCTCGGATCGTGTCGATATCGTACCGTATCTTCGTGGATTATGGCCCCTGATTGTACGAAAAAATCTCGCGGATCCTCCAGAAGTCACCATTTGTATTTGATATTTCACAATAATTACAGTTGAGTTAGAAATCGGGCCGAGGATGTCCAACAAAATTGACTTTCTCCCTTACTCAAATAGTATAGTAAACATGTAGTACCAAGATTCACGAGATTTTAAATTATCATTTATTCCGAATTTATAGGATTCCAGTGGAATTTAAAATGTAAATTAATCGATTTGGTAATTATCCTTCTTCGCGCCATCTGATGCTATATCGGTTTATTACGGGCATTCGTTAATAAAATTTATAACCGACATTTATTTTTTAATCTGTAGTGTATGCTTGTTCAACTCCACCCGATGTAGTTGGTGTAGCCGAGATAATAATGGTAGCACCTGATATAGCTCAGTACAACTGTCTAGAATCTTATCAGTTTTCTGATAATACAACTCAAAAGAATGCGTCATGTGGTTTAGATTTTCATTGGATACCTGTCAATGATGTCTGTAAAATACCAGGTAATGATAGAACTCAATCAAGTCTAGATAAAAAATAATATAGTTATTGGCAGATATGACGATAAAGAGTGCCATATAAAGATTACATTGCAATTTTGTCTGAATGGATTCATTTCAATTTTGACAAAAATGAAAGAAATACATTGAAAAGGAGTTTTGTAATCTTTAACGGCAGAGAATTAAAAGCGAAATCTTGGGCTTTTAGACGTAACCCATATAAACTAAGGCGGGTCGACCAAATACCACCAGACACTAACTAAATACTTTAGACAAAAATGAAAGAAATACATTGAACAAGAGTTCTGTTTTTTTTTGAGAAAACTTTTATTATAGTCACAAGCGTTTATGAGGATACCCAATAAGAAATTAAGGGTGAGCTTTTAGACCTAACCCATATAAACTGAAAGCGGGTCGATTTACCCAATACTACCAAATACCACCAAATTTGACCGTTGTACGTTTAACAATAACGGAATATACAGTGTCGTCGGTGCCAAAAGGGCATTTAAATAAATTCCAACCTGGTACAAGATCGAACAATTAGGCTAATTCATGTACCGGTATCTTGATTCATAGACAAGTACGTGTGATCTAGTCTATATAGCAGTGTGTTTCGGGTTCATGAACAAAAGATGTAACAAATGCCCCGCTATTTAATAGTAATTAGTAAAGGAGGACCGCACCAAATATAACAACAGCTATTGACTAGAAAATCTCAAGGCAAACACACGTACAACGTGTATTGGCTTCCATTTTGTTAATAATAGTGTAATTTCTACACACAGTTGTATTTTGTTATGTGGTTGGGGGGGGGGCGTCCCACATTATCACATATTATGCTTTAATTTGTGGAAAACTTGCAAAAACGTATGGCAAACGTTGCCTCCTCTTATCACACAATACTAACAAAATGTTAACCCAGACTATCAGAAATCAATCCATATCTGTAAAATTATGGGTCAATATATCGCAAAAATTAGATAAAAGCACAATATATGGGAAATAAATTATTTATTCAATGTTCAGCCGTTTTATGTATCCTGGTACTAAATAGATATTTCGAATGGTTGCAATTATCATAGGAATTATAATTTTAATTCGGCTCAATATTTTTAGCTGAAACTCTCGAACAAGGTTAAACCATTAAACGACAATAATTCCCACCTCCCCATTACTAAATCAAGTGCTGATAAAGCATTATCTGTGTTATTGACGCAAAACCACCAAATTATAATTTATTACCCAATAAATGCATTTCGCAGATGATATCGTCTCTTTGGTATCTACTGCGATATCTCCTGAGTTAGATTGCTTCCCTCTGTACATTATTGACGTGTGCTGATGCTAAGACATACCAAATAAACCTTACAATCGGAAACCTAGCAAACATGTTAACCTTTGGCGCTTTTAAGAAGCTTCATGTATAATGATTGTTTTTATTCTTCTGAGTAACAACTGGGCTGAAAGAGTGAAGAAAAATGGTTTTGTTAACTTACAAGCAGAATTTTATTTTCAAGCAATATTTTTATTCAGGATATCTGAATGGATTTGGAGAACAGATATGGTACTTAACGTCCCACTATTCTGCCCCGATTGAGCTAATGAAGACGGGCATAACCAAACAGTGTGCTATAAGCTAAATTTCGCCCTGGCAGCGACACTATGGTCTACGCTTAGATCTTTTACATGCACACCGATTTAAAATCTGTTTGGCATAATAATAAACTGATGGACATGATTAAAAATATTATTGTTTACATCTGGACTAGAAATTGTTTTTCAAAAAATCACTGCGTTTAGTTGTGAGGGTTAAAGTCTATGTTCTTGAACCACAATAATAATCCCCCTTGAACTTATCAATCTTGAATCAAATCGGCATTAACTAGCCCTTAATGGTCTGACAGTGTGGGAAAATTGAAAGCAAACATATTATTTTTGTTAGCAGTAACGACAAAAATATGCTTTGGCTCTAAATTGTGTACGAAATTCTCAGCTGTTTCAATGTGACTGTGCGGAATTTAAAGTCGTGGATATCCGACCTGGTACATCTTCCCACCAGGAGATTAAAACATTTTAAAAGGACTTTAAACACTTGTCTTGGTTTTTTGACATGAACTATTCTTAAATCTCTCAAAGAATCGACACAAAACTATCCACCGTCGTTCGAAATATTCCGCACTGTGGCATAGTCTACGCATGCGATACATTTATTCACAAACATTTATGCACGGGTTGTGGGTATTCAGCATTCTAACGTAGTTAGGGGTTTTCTCTTCAATGGTAATGTTCGTCATGTGGCGTAAGAAAATTAACGTGTCCCTTCTATTTCATTATTTTAAAAATATATTATACATGTACTTTGATTTAATAATTTATTTGTATATTATCAAAAACATTTTCATTATTTGACTTACGGGGGAAACTACTGGGTGCTGCATTGTATGCCGATAAAAATGCGTATAGATAGCATGAATGCGAGTGCCGTTATTCCGTTATACAGACCGTCGTATGAGACGATTATCTATAAAACAATGCATATGGTAACCTTTAACTATTGACAGGTGTATTTCGTTTTTTTTCCCTTTTTCAGATTATTTGATAACAACTGAAGGCTATTTCTGTCAGGTACGAGACGGAATTAGACGGACAACAAATAACATGATCACCTACATATCACGCAGTAGAATGGATTGCGCTTTGAAATGTGTGAGCAATGTGGAGTGTTTATCATATAACTTTCATTCGGGTTATGAAAATAACTGCGAACTTTTGATGCAACCACTAGCAGATATTCAGGACACTTCTGAAGAACATTGGTATGGTTACAATGTGGCGTATCGCTTAACGTGCCCAGCCAATACAAAATGAAACTGTATCGTAAATGAAAAACGAATGCAGCCGAAATAAATAATAACATGCAGAAGGTCGTAATGTTAGCGGTGGGAAACCAACAGATGTTATGTAAGAAAATATGTTAATTCGAGAAAATTACATGTAACCATTGGTGTATTAATGTTATTGCAAGAAATTAATATATTTTTTACTTAACTGAAAAAAGAAAAAAAACGTCAGGAGTCTTTATTTGCATTTCTGTGAGAGTTTAAGTGAAATTTTCGAACATATAAGTGTTTCACCTGCGTTCATCAGTTTGCAAAAATTTTGTTGCATAGTGATCCTATATTCTGATTCTTTAAGGTGGATGTTCAATTACTGCTCTGTATAGATCTTCTATAAATATATGTTGTGATATGTAGATAAACTGAATATATACAAAATTATATTTATTGGGTGTATATCTTTTTTGTGAATGCTGTATTTAGAAGCAATATGAAAATAGAGGTAGGATATTTTTAGATCATTGATTGCTCCATGGTTCATTAAAATGTCAAGTTATTTACAAAGTAATCGCCCCCGCTGCAACTTTAAAACAAGGGTAATAACTTTATAAGATAAATTTAATACATTGTCGATTCCAATTTTTTCTAAAATTAATCTCTTTTAAACCAACGATATGGTATTCCGACCAACTTGCGTTGGCCTCGGTCTTATCCTACTACGAACATCCTTTTATATTTTAGCCTCTTTTTATGCATAGGCCTAAGCTTATTTTAAATCGCAAGAATTTTTTGATTGCGCTTATATATTTCTTCACCCTGCACATGTCTTTTAACTCAATCTAACTATGGAAGTCATCTGAGGTCGGCTTTTGAAGATCAACCACTGAAGATCGCGTTAAGATTAGTGAAATGGTTTAAGATGATTTGCACTAACCCTATAAAGAACCAAACCTTACATCAAAGATTCTTAAATCCGTTCAAAAAGGGAGTATTGATTTAGTTACAATTTAAGTTTTAAAACGGGCTAATAATAGCACCGAATAACATAAAATATTTTTACTTTTTTGCTTGCTAATAAACGCCAGAGAAATATTTTCTCCTCCAAATTTCTACAAATATAGAAACATGAGTGGGATTTAGGCAGGTAGTTTAATATCTCGGGAATGAAATAGTTTTTGACACAGTAGAAAGAACACTTTAAACAAAAACAAAAGATGAAGGCAGCTGGGGGCAAACAAATAAATCCAAAGCACATTGTAGCCGGTATTATTTATTTGGTATTTACCCGATTGTTGATTCAGACGAGGTTTGTATTTTTAACGTTCTTCATAAACATTTTTTTTTATAAACGGTTTCTTGCTTTTGGTATCTCTAAAAATGTATTTTTATATCAAAATAGATGTTTTGTTTGATTTTTTAATATCTTTACAACGGTCGGTATATTAAAAGAACCCGGGTCAAATGGATGTAGAATTTAATTCGAATTATTTGCAAACTTTGTTCAAAGCACTTGCCTTCAGCGTCTTAACCATGTATGTTCAACATCTAAAATATTTAATCCATATAATCTACATAATCCATAAAAGTTGTAAAAAACGAAGATTTATATGTCTTAACAGTGAGATGGTACACAGTTTCTCAGACACACCGTCTCTCGTGTTCAAATTCGGGAATCTATTACACTCAATATATTAGCTTTGTCTTTTGGAATAAAAAAAGTTTTGGCCAAAAGCTACTCCGCGCCTTAATGACAAAATATTTAAGTCTGTAGCAAGAGGTCATAAAGTCTGATTTATGACATTTTTATTTATATGTTTTTGACTATATAGGTGCATACTACGAGTATTTGTTTAGCGTCGTACCCGTTTTGATTCTAATATTTTGATTAATAAATATATACTAATATTTTGTATCTCTATCAACGTAATATATAGTAACCCATATTACAATTGTCAATTTGATTTGAAATAATTGCATTCAAAAAACAAATAGGGATCATAGTACACAGTTGTTTTTACTTTGGGACGAACGAAAATTAAACGGTCGCTGTTTTTTTTCTGCAAGTAAGTCTGTCGTTCAGATTGACGCTATAAATAGACGGCAGATGGGGGGGGGGCAATAATATAAATGGTTTATATAATACATTATAGCTGATACCGTAATGTTCAGTCCATATGGTATCTATTAACGTCCTCATTGGGATCAAGGTTAGCAGGGTGCATGTGCATTTACGTCGGAGTATCGGGCACAATGGAACGGGGGTACTAACGGGGGGTTTTTTGTTGGGTTTTTTTTTGTTCTAAATGATTACTTTCACTGTCGCCAAGTTTGTCTCGAATCAATAAAGCGTTTACATTGGTGTTCCAATATTTGTTGAAAATTTAACAATGCGGATATTTTGACACTTGGTTGTGTGATTAAACAAAATTTTTAACACGTTTAGCGGGTAAAAATTGGTTAAGGCTTATTACATTTTACCCCCAATAAACATAAACGAACGTGTCTTGGCAAAACCTCTTTTTCTGCAATAGACATTCCATAATATAACGGAAATGACAGGCACGCCGCGAGAAAATTTGAACCTCCATAAACACTATTTAAATTGAATTAAATAATAGGCCTATATGCAAATTTACCATTATCAACTCACGTGTACTAGGTAAGGCTATTTTTTTAGCACCGTTAAAGCGGAGTTTATACAGTACATTGTATTTTTCGTTTCGTTGGTGTCATTACCAGCGAGCGATGCTTTTAGAAAGAGTGAGTTGGGGTGCCTAAAATTAGGCTGATATGATGTTAACTCCTTGATTCCATTGTTTTGTATCAATTTAGACCATTGGTCACACACGATACTATAATTTTATTTTTATCTACATTTTTATCATAATGCCATTTCGACCCTTAAGGACAGTTAGCTAGGGTCGCCGGAAGAATTTTTATGTGCCAGAGTAAGACAGATTTTGCCCCCGGCCGCCATAACTGAACCCGTACAAGGCCAAAGCAAAACAATAGAGTAGGCCTATCTGACTTTACCCATGCGTAGCCAAGCATCTGGTTGGGCGTCTGGCACGGACAACGACCATTCCGACGTAAAAGTAATTAAATATATATTTATGGGCCCCTTAAGCTTCATGGACCCGGTTGCTTCGTTCAACAAATGGCGGTTTATTTTCAAATTTGAGCGAAAACTATTGATATACAACGTTCTACAACCTTTCGTATGAGGGTTATGCCCCCTTTTCGCGGAAAAAATGTGGATGCTCGATTCACAGATCCGGAATTAAATTCCAAAACTGGAGTCAATCGAGTGAAAAGGAGAATTTCGGAGGACAACGCATGTGCCGACTGTATAAAAAATATTTCCACCAATCATGACAGCTGAAACATATTTTTCCCTAGGAATACGTCACGATTCTACTCACTCCGCCTCAGCTATCGGGACTGGCAGAACTGTGACAGGACTGAATTCCGCGTCACTCGATTGTAATTCTGTCGATTCTGGACGTTCTGGACTGTGAATCGAGTACCCCCCTTGTGAACGCGATAGAGGTTGCAGTTTTTAACGGCTTCTTTTTAAGTTTGGTGTGACGCTTTGTGACCATGAGAGGACGAGCCCTATGAATGTTCAGCGTTCGCTGACTTTCTGTCCCTCCCCGCCCCCTTTGCCGAAAAACCTATGAACGTGATATCGACCACAGCTTTTAACAGATTGTTGTCAAATTTGGTTTAAAGCATTGGGGTTATAGGAGTCTAAAACCTATTACTATTCAACGTTCTAACGCCCCTTGTATGCATAAAAATTTAGTATATCATTTAAGGTGTATCTAGGGGTCCCATTTTTGATACAATTTTGAAATTTATGTTTATAACCCAAATATCTTGGTTCTTTACGACATTCGCGCATATCAGATTGTAACTTCCCCAATTATTGTCCTTGATTGTATAAAAAGTCGCGTTTTGAGCTTGTGGTCCCTTTAGAGGTCGCAATTCTTACCCGATTTAAAAAAAAAACCGTTTTAACAAATCACCATTAAAATTCATGAAAATCGGACCAACACTGCCGTACAAAATAACCACTCCTCGTACGGAAGTAGTGTAAATATATGGTATATCAAAGTTGTGAATCCGTACGGCTCCTGTTACATTATACGGTATACGTTTAGAGGTATACGCGAATACTAAATTGTTTACATCGGTCTATACGCGTATAGGGCGGCACGCTACGTATACATGGTATCGTGCATGTTCGTTCTTTTTGTGGCGTATACCTGCTGCAGGGAGGGTTAAATTCCACGAGATCAGTAAAAAAAGGGGGCATTTTTGTTGTACGGACATGCACGATATGTATGCACGATACCGTGTATACGCGTATACAATCTGTTTCACAGAGAAATACTGACGAATTAACTCTGTAACGGATGCCTGTCCAAAACACGTGCGTTGACTGCATGCCTCGTAGTCATTGGCTCAACGGCTCGTGCAATGTTTACTTAACACCTAATTGCTTCGGACAAAATGATGCATTTTACTCATTTTAATACCCATTTACACTAAATAGGAAATATTTTTTAACTATAACAAACACTTTAAACGTCTTTATTTATTTTTCTTTTGCCTCAACACAATGTTTGAGAATTTAATTTGTCGGAGTAAAAAAGTTAATATGCCGTACTCATTAAGCCTCGTCGATGTCATGCTTATCAGTGATTGTAGCGGCCAAGCGAATATTCACTGCGGGATCAGTTTGACGCGTATCGTGTACGCCATGCGTATAGACCGATGTAAACCGCTACGCAAATTCCTTCAGTTCGAACACAAGTATTCGCGTATAAAAACGTATGTAACTGCAGCCCAGAGGCTACAATTTTGATCCGATTTTAATGAAAGTATAAATCTCATGCTTATATCACAAAGAGCTTGGCTCCCTTCGCTAATCTCGCAAATCCGAAGGTATTGACTTCGATTATGGCCGGGGGTTGGGATGGCCTAGTGGTCTAGTGCCGCGCCTCGACCTCTAGCTGGCCGGTCACCTCTGGCTTGCGGCTGTGGTTTCGAGCCCCTGGTGTGAGCGTATGTGGCATGGAGATAGGGGCGCCTTCTCATCCTCGTTGGTTTCCTAGGGCACTCCGGTTTCCTCCCACTATTAAAGACCCCTACGCGCAAGCGAATTATTGAAATATCTTACCCCCTTTGCCTATAACCTTGTGAACACGGTAGTGGTTGCAGTTCCTTTTTAACGGATGTTTTTCAAATTTGATGGGAAGCACTGGGGTCATGAGATAACGAGTCTTATCCATTTTCAGCGTCCAGCGAATTTTTCATTCCGGAGTCCCCCGGTTGTACGTGACAAGGTGCAGTGTTGCCTCTCCAATCTCGTTGGTTTTCTCCGCGTACTCCCATTTCTAAAGACCCCTACGGGCAAGCAAATTATTGACATAAAATTTAACCATGTAGTTCCGCAATGACCTAGTTTGTGTCGAGTGGACGTTAAATCCCATGTTGTTTGAAGCATGGGGGAGCCCTCTGCGATTTTCCGTTACGAAGTTATCCCATCTTTTCCGATAGAGGCTATGTGACTTCCCATCAGCCCCCCACCCACCCTCTTTTGAAAACCATGTAAACGCTACAGATGCTTTGGATTTTAACGGACTTCTTTCAAATTTGGCGGGAAACGTTGGGGTCGCGAGAAGACGAACCCTATCGATATTAAGCCATCTGCGACCATCCCTCTAGAATTTGCTCAACACCCAAGTTTTCCTTTAGGATAAGCTACAGTTGAGACTGTCCGAAAATTTCACCCGACACATCGACATTAAAAATGTCCTAATGCCACATACAAATATCGCTTTGTCGGGTTAAAATGTCGGGTTAAAATGTTGGGTTTTCAGGCTTCTTCCTCTCAATATAAAGGCTGTGCGATTATGTACACTGATCCTTCTGTTGGTCAAAAATGTTCCCGGGAATTTGCAACGTGGTTTCTCTCTGTAGGACAAACGGTCTGACAAAGACTAGTGCCTAGTTGTGTAGATGGTACAAAAATGCAAGCGCCTGTGTACACATTTGCGTGCACATAAAGGAACTTTTCACATTTGAAGACTCCAGAAGAAAAATTGTTGATGTCACGTTTTCTGACTTTTGAGTAAATGGAAATTTCCAGTTTAAACACTCATTTCTTCTGTTTGGAAGATTTGTTTTTGAATATTGCAAGTTTATATGAAGAATGATGCATTTAGTGAGAACATATAAGCTGCTGGACACTCCCATAGCATTCTCATGGTGTATTTGGGGCATTTGATTTGACTGACCATGTTTTGGACATCACCATTTTTTTCTATTTTATGGGTTTCAAATTACCCTCTGTAGAGAGTGATTTGTCCAGAAGCATAAATGGAACAGAGGCACAAATGTGGACATCGCCAGTTTTTCCCCTGTCAACTTCTGGAGACTCCAATGGAAAAACTGGTGATGTTCCTTTTTCTGACTTCTAATAAGTAAATGGAAATTTCAAGTTTAAACACTCATTTCTTCAGCTTGGAAGAGTTGTTTTGAAAAATATGGCAAGTTTCTATGAAGAATGATGCATTTAGTGAGAACATTAATTATGCTGGTGCACACTCCCATAGCATTCCTATGGTGTATTTTGATTTTACTGACCATGGTTTGGACATCACCAGTTTTTCCCTTTTATTCCTTTCAAAAAACCCTCTGTAGAGAGTGGTATGTCCAGTTGTTCCATACAATATTTATGGAGAAGAAAGAATGGACCAAGGGTTAAAATTAGGAGAAGTAATCAAACAAAATCATAAATGTGGACATCACCAGTTTTTCCCCTGTGGTCTTCATTTGGATTTCGATGAAAAACTGCTATTGTCCATTGTAAGTTTGTCATAACACACTGCTATTGTCCATTGGAAGTTTATAGCGTATCGTCAATAGTCCGACTGGTGCAGAAAAGTGAAAATTAAATGTAGTGAAAATTATGAAATGAGGTTTAATGTCCTACTGTTCTGCTCTACTTTGACTGGGCTATAATGAAGACTGACATGCGCTATAGAGTATACTTTGCCTGGATAACGACTCTTATATTTAATTTTATTTAATTCCAACTGTCGGGGTTTCTTTTACGTGCATGCGAATGTGTACATGGGACTGACTATACGTTATCCCTTGCCAGGCCATCCCCCCTGCCACTGTCCATAGAAAATTTCCGTTTAGCCACCCTAGTCTTGAACCGATATTTTGTATTTACATAAAAGCCGATGTACGGGTGTGATTAGCGGTATGTTCCTTCGAGAGTAATTATGTCATCTATTCGATCCATCAAATTATATTATTTATTTCCAGGTTCATATAAGCACCCGTTAAATTTTACAGGTCAGTCTATATAAGAGAGCATCTATCAATATTTACATCAGGGGGACCAACCTTTTACAAACGAACACAGATGCAGTATAACTCTTGTATACCCGTCTATTTCAGTGAAAAAAAGTTAATCTTTCCTTGCTGATCCATTTTTATATGAGAAACATACACGTAAAAGAAGATAACATTCGCTAAATATTATGATTAGGTTCACTGTCTTACTTTATTATTATCACAAGTATGCAAATCGGCACTTCTAATCATCCAATCGTCTCTTCTCTCAATACGTATCTCTCTCAATACGTACCTTTGTATGACGCTTGCAATGACATTAATAGAGCAGTTCATATCATTTGGTTAACAGCCTTTTTTTTTCTCTCTCGTTATAAAATTTCTGGCTATGATCTCTGTGTCTATTTTAATTGGCATGTGTTCAACAAACAAGTTTAATTTGACTTAATCAATTTATCGGGAGAAAAAACCCAATAAAAGCCAGACGCAGACGATGGAACATTTTAACCGAATATCCATTAAAACATGTTTCCGTCAATTTGTTCACTGTCTGCGGGTTAAAACAACACGAGCAAAAACGTTTCGACAAAATGTTCGTTAAATCAAACTTGTTAGATATATATATTTAGTGTGTTTTTTCTCTGGCGCTGGAATTATTGATCGACCTAAAACAATTGGTTCGTCTGTGGGACCATGATCGTCGTCTCCGTCGTCAACAAAATGTTCCATCCTCTGCGCTAGGCTTAATAGGATTCAGTTTAGCAAAACAGACCACATCAATTCAGGATTTCTACTCTATGGAAGGCCAAACAGCTATTTTTTTATGGTAATAATCTAGCTTATTTTCCCTTTTAAAGTCATTCGGAAGATTTTACGAAGCTTATAATATTTACAGCATTTTTCACTCATGTTTAAATTTAGGCTAGCAATTAAATACAATTTATTTACACCCCACCCCCATACTTTTTGTCTGTTTGTATTTAATGGACATGTGCATATTATGTTTTTGTGTATGTAATTATAATGTTTGTATTTACTTTCCGTGTATATATTGTGTTTGTGTATATATGTTATCTGATTAGTCAGTAGACTTAAAGAAATAAAGAATTGAACTGAATTGAATTCAGTGTTCTTAATTTTTAAGAGGGTGATAACCCTGGGATCGGGTATTAGCACCAAATCTCTTTTCTGCGAGAAGGGTAGTTAGTACCCAGATGCATAGCCTTAAAATATTCGGTTGATTCAGTTGATACCAATCTCGCAAATTCGAAAAATTCAAATTGACGATCTGATATTCGGACAATAATTGCGTGGGTATTAGTATGACCATCAGGCTCCTCATACACAGTTTTAAGTTCCTAGTCAATACTCTCTTGGTACTTGCCAAATACCCAACTCTCTCTTTAAATTAAATTTAATGAAAACCAAGTATGAGAAATTATAACTTTGAAACTAACATATGATGAGTTTTATTTCCATAATTCGCGTGTCGAAAAGAGAAAATCCGTGAGACTAGACGGACAACACTAGACCATGTTACCTACAAGTTTGTAATGGAAACCACGTCACTTTTAACCATCTTCGATATAGCCAAAGGTTACGATTCGCTAGAGAATGTCCAATGTCCATTGATGTTTTCCATATATTTTTCTTCGTAGTCCCAATCGAGTTGTAGGCTATAAACTTTTGCCAACGACGTTGCAAAGTCGGACATGTTTCTGTTCTTCGAGAGTTTTGGCACCTATCTTGCAGAAACTTATATTCCTAACTCATTGTCGATAATATGCTCAAATCTCTTATGGGAGGGGCCCAATGTCGAGTGGTCAATCGTCGATCAGACATCACAACGTTCTATGCTGAAATACATATACAACCGAATTACCCCATTCAACTGACGACTGCTTAATGCGTATCGGCATTGGATTTATGGAGAAAATATCGGGCAATTATTTCCGTTTTGAATGAGAATGAGACCATGTATCCCAGAAATATTATTATATAAATGTAAAATTGAACTCATTTGCTGTTTACTCTTTGAATATATCTACTAAATTCAGACATCAAGCAATAACATTTGTTTTAGTTATGACCAATTCATTCGGTTGACAAATTTTGCGAGACCAATGAATGTTTGAGGGGAGCGGCAGACCTTAAATTCACCAAAAATATTCCTGTTCGCTTACGACAGCGTCGGTCATCAGCGAACGGCAAAGTCGCGGAATTTACCGTGTATATAGCTCCCACCCACACCCCCAATGAAAACTTCAGCTGCCCCCTAACTTTCGGGCAAGCTGACTTTTCGGGCAGACGGGTTAAGTGAAAAAGAAATATTATTTCATCTACTTGGCAAATTAAAGTGCCCGAAATCTAATAAAACACTAATTTTACGGGCTGGAATAGCAGTAAAACGCATTTGCTGTCGTCAAATATTCCAAAATTTTCTTGGGGTCCATACAAAGTCAGCCCTGCATCTTCGCTTCTCGAAGAAAACCGGTGCCGCTGTCTGTAAACCTGGATTTTTTTCGGGGATTTCTAGTTTGCTTCCCTGTCACCGAGCCCTAATAAAACACTAATTTTAGTTTTCTTTTAATTGAATACCACGAATTTATGCTGAGTTGACTATTTTGTCTGGGTCCACTCCACTCGGGCATCGATTATTATTTGTGAATGCAGCTGCAACAGTCTGATTGGATAGTTGGAATTCAGGGTGGGATTTCGGTTACAAAACAATTGCATACTTTTGGAGTTGCGGTGGTTAAATTTTCAAAATTTTCTCCGGGAGGGTGAGGCCCCCATACCCCGCGACGATTGATTGGTTGTTTGGAATTCGGGTCAGCCATGAGGTAGGCTATATTCGACCACATTCAAGTTACTGTATTCACAATCTGGAATAGCAGGAAAACGCGTTTGCGGCAGTTAAATTTTCAAAATTTATCCCAACTGTCCCGTCTTCGTGGAATTGGAATTCGAGACAGTCACCTTAATTAAGCTATATTTAGACCTCTTTAATAGTAAGTGCCGGAGGACCACACTACACACAAAACAAAAATCTACAAGATAAACCTGCGTACAAGACAGAAAAGAGACGTTGCAAACAATAAACAAATATCAAATCAAGTGAATGGATCCGGGGGCTAGCCGTAAGCGTCAAGTTGCTTTATTCACGGGCTTAAATAGCAGGAAAACGTGTTTGCAGCCATCAAATAGCCTACCCTAAAATGTTCTCCTTTTTTTTTGGGGGGGGGGCATACATGGTAAGCTCCGACCCTTCGCCTCTCGAGGAAGACCGGCGCGGCTGTTGGAAAATCCGAAATTTTTCGGGCATTTCGGGTTCTGCCCCCTACCCCTCCAACTGTCATCGAGCCCGTACGCCTATGTACATGAAAAGTGAATTTAATGAGTTTACTAATTACTATTAGATTTCGGGCACTTTAATTGACCAACCAGATCATATATTATTATACTTTTACTCACTTTACCCGTCTTACCCAAAAGTCAGATTATACGACAGTCAGGCTCGCGCGCCTATAGCGCTGCATTAACTGAGATCTCGCATCATAGAACTGTAATGTGTTTGCACGGTATCTTCACTATCTTTTCCATGCTCGTCTCCGGAAGATTCCGACAAAAAACGGAAATACCCGACTATGTTTTTATTATCCAATCAGTGCGAAGTATTTCTCAACTAGTCTGAGCCTAACTAAAACATGGCGTCGGAAGAATGGTTGTTGCAGATCGATTCGGAAAAATACTACATTTAGGTAAATTATACGCCACACTGGGTAATATAACTAAAGTTTTACAGGCAACCACAATCTTGCACACCTTTTAATATCTATTTTAGGAATCTTAGTGTGTTATGTATTTGTATTTAATGCCGGATAGGGACGAATAGGCCAGAATGAGGGTCGTACAAAATATTACTGGTTGACTCAAAAACAATATTTCTACAACGGCGAACGGCTCCGTTGTTAGGAAAACGACAAAGTAGAACATTAATCTTAAACGAAGTTGTTTTTATGTTTTGTTAAAAAATTATAGTTAGTTATTCTGATTTAGGCACGCAAACAAATGGAATGAAATGCGTCTGCTCATTCATTGCATGTGGTCGTGGATTTTTCTTTACCAAATAAAATAGGTCAGCAGATGGAAAGTTAAAATATAATTATTACCAAGATCTAGGCCTACTCATTTTACATAGACCTACAGATTAATGTGGCTACTTATTGATCTATGTGTGCTTATTGATGCAATGAATAAATTTATGTAATACATGCAATCAGAAATTTTGACCATGTAAGGCATGTATAATTCTAACTATTAGTATTATATTAAATGAGGTCCAAAGATTGTAGACATTATAATATTTAATTATTATTGTTAATTTATTGTTCAGAATAAAAACACTTGTGTCAAGTTAAAGTCATTTATGTTTGACATCAATGAGACCATGTATTATTAATGTCTTGCATTGGTATAGTTGTAAAATTACAGGTATGGTACAGTTAGTTAGACTAGTAATGTAGGCCTACTTGATAGGTTATGTGGTATGACTTAAAGTTTTTATACGCTTGCATGAAAATGTGGGCATATTGCTGTTACCCCTAATAGTCCATCCGATATCCACAATTTCTTGTGAACGCGTTAACGCCAAAAGTCATTATCCGATTCTTTGAAAATTGATATATCATCATGTTGTTTACATACATGTAGTTATATGAACAAGTCTATATAATTTCAATATTTTCTTTAAATTGCTTCAAGTGATCTGTAGTTTATTATAGGGCAATTCCACGCTAAAGTATACAATTAGGTGAAAAATTTAATTAGGTGACAAGTGGACAAAAATAATGTTTTATGGTGAAAAATAATCTATATTTTGAAAACAAATTTAAATTTTGGCCGAAATTGTTCCTAATTTTTTTTTATTTGGTCTTTTGTCGAGGTGTACGTTGTAAATGTTGAATTTATAATTTTTATGTATTTTCTTACTTTGTGTTAGTTGGATAATTCTAAGTTATTATGAATGATTTGGCATTAGTTATCTGACAATGTATATAAACATGATATTTATACATTATAATATGAAAATAACATATTTTTGTGAAAGTAATCAACATAGAAAAATATCGCTATGAGAATGTACGTCCGTTACCAAATATTCACATTTTTTCCTCTCTCATTCATATTTATGAATTGAATTGTTTAAAATTTCATATCTAAAGCTAAAATAACCCATTCTTATTATAATGACCAAAAAAAGAAAAGATTGGCAAAAATTCTCAGAACAACTCGGGTTTTCGTACATGTACGTCCGTTACTTTTTATGGCATTTATATTTATATTTCATCTCTCTCATTCATATTTATTTATGGAACTGTTCAAAAACTCATATATAAAGCGAACATCACCCATTCTTGATATTATGACTGTAGAAGGAAAACATTTTGACCCAATTCTCTGAATATTTGGGGTTTCAAAGATTCATGCACGTCCGTTACTAAAATTTTAGGGTAAAAATGTACGTCCGTTACCCAAATTTTTAGGTCGCAATAATTTATGTAAGAAGTAATGTTTTTAGGAAATTAACTGCTCCATTAATTCAAATGAGTTAATAATTAGTATTATCTATCAGTCCTATTACTTGAAAGTTTACATATCTCATTTAATTGGTTAGCAATTTGCACTCGTACGTCCGTTACCAGAAAATATGTACGTCCGTTACCACAGTAATTTCTAATTTACTGGATTACAAGAATCTAAATGTGAGAAGTGATCATACAGCACACATCTAGTATTAGTGCCCTTTCTTACAGGGATAAAAACTGTTGAATTCCACAGGACAATTCACAGAGTTTTGCAACCATGTTCATGTAGGTAAATCATGGTGTTCATTTCTGTACGTCCGTTACCTATACTTTGAGGAGCCAATGTTTATTTCCGGTGTTCAGAAATAAATAAAATCATCTGTCAATTAATACTTAAAATATATGTCTTTAATACTATATAAAACCTGAACAGTTAATTATTCATGGTTAGATAATATTGGAAGAATTCAAAATATAACGAGTGCAAAATGTACGTCCGTTACCGTGGAATTGCCCTATATATATATGTGTAAAAAGAAGAATCCTATTGAATTTCAGGATTTGTAGTTAATTTATAATGAATACATCTAGAGTCATGACAAGCCTTGATGTTACTATATTGAGCCTTGTGAACGCTTTAACGCCACGAGTTATTCTCAGATCTTTGTAAAATTTATATATATATGCATTATTTAAATAAGTGGAGCAAAGAACCGTATTGAATTTCAGCAATTTCTGTTAATTACCTTTGTTTCAGTTTGTTGTACCTTGTGAAGGCTCCAACATCAGGAGTTACATGTATCTGCATATCTGTATGAAATTTATATGTGGATCGTTTAAATTAGTAAAAAGAAGAATCCTATTGAATTATGGCCTCAGTTTCACTTGATTACACCTTCTTGTGAATGCTTTAACATCTAAAGTTACATTTGTACATGTAGCCTATCTGCCGGTTTTGTATGAAATTTATGTGTCATTTAAGTTAGTAAAAAGAAGAATTCTATTGAATTTCAGCAATTTCTTATATAATACAGTGTACTGGTATTTAAAGTCTTTTTTCTTTGCATTTTTCAGAGATTTGATTTCTGTTCAGCTTCTACAATTTGATGTTTGCTTGATTACTACATGTACTTGTAACACATAGTCTTGGGATAGTAAATTCATAGATTGTATTATTTAAACAAGGCTGATAATTCCAGATCGAAGAATGGTGATGAATTATTTTATACTTCAATAAATCTTTGATAACAGGTAATTGAATTGGATTTGTGTGGGATTTCATGATAATCTGTTACTACAAGTAACAAACAGAAACTCTTTGTGTAACACACATAATCCTGGAGACTAAAGTACTGTATTATAGAGCTGCAATGATTCGGTTCGGTGCACCGATAACCAACACTAGCCATCTCGGTTCGATCCACGATCTACAACGTTCAAATTTCGATTCGGTTCAATTGCAAATCAATAAAACCAACGTACACCTTACCATATGAAAGAAAAAGAAAGACCTGTAGCAATTAAGTCCACTTAAGATTTAAAAAAAACTTTGTTTTTACGTAACTTTTAATTTACGTTATTTAACAAAACACGAATGCCACTTGAAAACATAACTGAAACAGAGTGACCTCTCTTTGAAACAATTTCCGTATGCTGGCGAAAGTTAATTTATTTAAAATTGGTGACATACCGAATGTTCATTGGATGTTAATTTTTTAGGTCAATAGCTTCGGTAATCGTTAAATAAATTCTAAACGATCTCATTAGCTGATAATTCCGGTCATTATTTTCGGATATTTTCGTGTTTAGCGATTATTACCCGTAGTCAAGCAAACACTGGAAGGTAAAATATGGCAGGCGATGTACTTTCTCGACCACCTGGTCATTTGAAATATAAAGTTTGGGATCATTTTGGTGTAACATACTATGTGGTATTAAATAAAATTGTTCAAGAGAATTTTAGTCTTGTGTTTACATACAGGAAAAATTACTAGTTATTGTAACTGATAATCGAATCGAAAATAATTGAATCGAATGGTTAAAATCGATAATCGAACCGCATCAAGGTAGTTGTGAGTCGTTGCAGCCCTACTGTATTCATTTACCGGTACTGTAACGTTGGGAGGGGGCAGAATGAATCAATGATTAGCATGCACATGCTGTATCATACAGCCTGCCATTGAGCCAACTGGCGTTGTTTCAATTTCCCGGTTGTACATGACAAGGAGTAGGGTCGTCTGTCCAACCTCGGGGGTTTTTATCCGGGTACTTCTGTTTCCTCCCACTGCTAAAGAAAGACCCCTACGTGCAAGTGAATTATTGAAATAAAATTAAACCATATGTTAGTCCCGAACTGGCCTAGTTCGTGTCAGTGGACGTTAAGCCCCATTTCTCTCTCTCTTTAACTTGTTGTTATAACTTACTGTTGCTGTGGCCGATTGTGTTTTGGTATGAAAAAGTATGATGTTCGACCTTCTGATGGGAAAACATGGTCTACTGAATTTCAAAGATTTTTAAAAATCACACGTAGAGCCTGGGGATTTTTCAAGTCCTTTGGGAATGGATGGGAAGGAAAGTCAAGGATCTCTCATGTGCAAATTAACAACAGACAGTTGGAATTAGAGAGCTTATTGGAATAGTATGTTAGTCTCAAATGAGCAAAACATTAAATTCCATTTCTTTCGTTCAGTACAAATTTCATTCCAACCTCAGAGTGTTTAGTGAATTGCCCTGAAGCTGGCCTAATCACAGGATGATTATCCAGTCCTTAATGATAATGGGGAAAAAACGTCTACTACATGTACTTGGTTAACTACACATCTGCATTTGAGGGTAGATTCAAATACCAGGGAAATTATTGAGGGACACCTTTTGGCTTTTGAGAAGGAATAACATTTTTAAAATCTTGAGTTTTTCTTTAATATTGTGTTTTCAGAGAAAGTAACTTGACACCCAATCGTTATACTTTGGTATCCATGCCATAATGAAGTCAGTAGTCCAAATTCAAACCAGTAAACCTACTTCCCCTAAACCTGGAAAGGGGCTGGATGGAGGTAAGCTTCATACTTCTCTCAAAACAGAGAATTTTTACCTCCTCTCTCCTGTTGCGATACTGCAAACAACAATTTTAACTGCCATAAACTGGATTTAAATACATAATTTATTTCCCCAATTGATTTGTATATAAATCTGTATTTAGAAATCATTTATATACAATGAGATTAAATGGCCAATGTTTGATTCCTTTATGTCTTGTGTTTTGAAATTAACTGGCAATGATGAAAATGGCAATGTCTGTATTGACAAAAAATAAGTTTTCAGCATAATGTACAAACCATATATTTGAGATCAGTTTAGTTTTTTTTAAACTAATTTGAATTATTGTAGAAATGAATTTTTGTTGATGTCCTGGTGCAATGATTTTTGTAAAATCCAATTTGTAGAATTGGTTAAAGTATATTGCTGAAAACTTATTTGTATTTTATAAAGATATGGCTTGTATTGTTTGTTATATGTTTTATATAAATCATGTTAACGAATTTGTAACAAGTTTGCTAGTTTGTTCTGTTAATTTTTATTCTTTACATTTTTGGCTGCACGTTCTGCTCTACAGTTCGCACTGATTATTGTTTTTTCAGGATACTAGATCAATCATTCTTTTCTTTTACTTAAAACCCACTCTATAAATTCATTTGTTTATTTAAGTAATACAGTATATTGAAATGCATTAACTTGGATTGAGCCAATATTGTTATACATTTTCACTGGAAGTACCGGTATATATAAATGTACAACTTAAGATTTTCGAAAGATTTTGTTTGTTTTTGTAACATACAAAGATGTAAGCTATAGGCTACTTAGGATTAAAAATTATTTGTTCGTATTGATTACTGTATTACTGCTAAATGAACAAATTAATTTTATTATTCTCCATTATAACTGATCCTGTTTATTTAATCTTGAATTCCAAGAAACACAAGTTGAAAGTCATTTTCTTAAAAAAATCTCCTAATTAAAATAATGAAACAAAATGAATTTTATAATTTGATTACAAAATCTTACAGAATATAAAGCAATTAGCACAATATACATGTACATGACATTGATTAAAGTTAAAATCTTGAAGTGAATTGAAGTATGTAGAACAGTAAGTGGCAATTAAAGACAATTATTTGAAATAATGAGTTAATTACTTGTCAATAATTAAATACTTATAATCAATGACATCAATCAAATATACCCATCTTTAGATTTAGGCTGTTAAACTGTAAGTAATTTTCAATATTAGATTAATGGCTGTTTGTCATGTATTTTATCGTTTTGATTTTGAAAGCTAATTACGGATTTGAAGTGATAACTGGTTTACTACAATAAAGGTATAACATGTGATTCTTGTATATTAAAGGTATTGAATTGGATTCACTCATACCTCAGGTAAAGTATTGTTGTTTTGTACGGTGCAATGTGTGTGCCCTGAATATATTAGCAGTGCATTTAATAAGGTCCCGGTAATTATATATGTCTTAAAAAAACCCAAAATGAATCAGATGCCCGTTCCAGAAAGTTTCGTAAGTTTTGGGGCAGTTCTGTTTAAAGGTACATGTATACTCATTAAATGCTTTCATTTTTACCTTCTTTGGGTAATATTTAGCATACATCTTGTAATTAATTCATTCTTTTACTTATTAACAAATATAAATAATTAGAACTACTCCTAACCCAGATAAAGTAGAAAATATAAATTGATCAGGTACGAGTAATATGTTGTAATATTGAAGGAGTAATGGTTGTATTGGTAATACTATGTAATATTTTTTCCAAATTATTAAAATGTTAGGTTTTATTGCCAGAAAGTTCACTATCAGTCACAGATATCAAACTCTCATTTGATTTGTCAACATACTGCATTTTTTGTTAAGATAAAATAGGGTTTTCATCTATTCAATTATGAATTATCATTTTAAGCCTTTCTGTAGATTTTCACATCAGTTAATAATAGGAATACATTATATGTAGTTGTATAGTTCTGCTTGCATGGGAATTGGGAGAATGGATGCATGCTGTGTTTATTGATGAAACATCAAGCAAACTTGTTACATTAAAACTTCATAGATACTCTTTTTATTCTCTTTGCATTAAAACTGTACATGTATTTACCATTCATGAATACATGTATTTGTTATGAAATTAGTAAAACAAATGTTTTTATTTTAGAATATTTAAACAAGTTTATATAAGTAGTTAAACATCTTTTTGGTACCTTCTATAGTTATGAGGATTAAATGAGTATCTATAGAATTTATTGACAATTTTGAAATATTCCATTTGACCAACTAGAAATTTTAATGTACACATCAAACTTCTAAATAAAATACGAAGTTGTATGTTGAAGCATAAGGTATGTTTTGAAATTGTCTCTATGATGCCCTTAAATTCATTTTTATGTTTTCTTTCAGTGTTTTTATTTAGTACTTATTTTCAATTCATTCATTGCATCATTGCCAGTTAGTTTTGACCATAAAATGCTTCAAAATGGGAAAATGTTTTAAAAATATTTTCCATTATGTGTTCAAGAAAGTTTGAGGTGCCGATAAGTGTTGCATTTGCTGCAGAACATTTCAAAACAAAAACGTTTAAACATGGTTTATGAGAATATCTTGTATATTACGTAAATATCATTAGATTTGGAAATAAGAATTAGAATATGTCTGAGATCATATATAGATTTATTTGATATCAGTGTATTTTGTGCACATACTATCAGTAATTTTTGTTAAGATATTACAAGTATGGTAAACAAATAATGTCGAACTCGGAGGAGGTCGAGCTGATGATATTTAAGGAATATCAAAGGATAATTTCACTGTTGGATCATGTTTACTGCTGAAATGTCGTGATCGGTATATAATATTGTATCTCATTGTCTGTTCAATGAGGTTGAAATTTTCTGCAGTGTGACATATTCTGTCTTTCTCGTGCAGAGAGAATTAAAACTAAAAAGGTATGAAAATAGCATTTCTAACATACAGATAAAGTTGGTATTGTTTCACTCGGCTCATATTGTTTGCTTCTATTATTTCCCTCATACAGCAGGTTGGACAGTTGTAGCTGCAGTGAAACCCTCTAACTATCAGGTTTATGGACTTGTATTGTTTATATTGTTAATGTTGGAGAGAGAAAAACATTTTAACCCTTTCCTACCTATTTTGTAAAGCTCTTGCCACTAACTTGCATCATTTTGGCCATGCAGATTGTTTTAGCTCTAGTTTCGCTGCACAGCTTCACAGCTAGTCCCAAATATTAATTACATTATTTATTATATCTAGACAAAAGCCTATACGTGCAAGTAGCTATTGAGGAATGTTTTCTTATGGGTGTTGTCTTTAACCATAATTTCAGTTGATGTAAAGTCAAAAGAATTGATCGTTCTGTATAGTCTATCTCTCTCTTCTTTCTTTAATAAATACAATATAGAACTTAGTTCATAAGAAAAAAATTCGGATTAAAAAAAAATCTCTGAAGCGGTTTGTGGCATTCGTAAAACAATAAATTTTGTTAGATACATCCCCCTTTATTTTTATTGCTTCTCACATAGCATTTAACATCTTTTCACACCGACGTGGGATTTTATGTATTTGCTTTTTTGTTTAATTGTTTTAAAAATCATCTGTTAGAAATTAGTCTGTTGTTTACTAATGGCATTCCTTTGCATGAAATTAGCCCTCTATCCTTTACCAGTTATTAATCTATTTCTTATTAGGAATATTTTGATATTAACTTGTTTGTATGTTTGTATTATCTATGAATGATATACAGTTATTATATAATCCTAGATATTTACCTAGTTATTTATCAATGATTTATCATATTATATTCAGGATATATTATAAATCACATATTGATAGAAATATATAGAAGTTAATAAATGAGTGTACACTTACATGTATTTACCTATTGGTTATTCAACATGTCATGGCTATGGGTGGTGTGCTGTATTCATCATCAGTCAATATCGTATAAAAATAGCAAGTAGCAGCACCTATTTCTTGAAAGCTTGATTTCACAAAATTTACTTCGGGGGTTGGATGTACGAAAGAAAACACCTTTCAATTTTCAACGAGTTTGACAGAAGTTGTTAGTTGGATGAGAGCTCACAGACTCATATTCCTTCCTCTCTCTTTAACTCAGTTATAATTTTGACTGATAGGCTACTGCAATTGCCCAATTTTAGCCAGAACCAGAATGCTTCTATAATTATATTATCATCAGTAAGCTTACCTACCTATGCAATAGAAAACCATCTACAACTCTGTTTTAGTATCAGATATATCTGTACAAACAGATGATATGAAGTAAGACTTGTAATTTGTCTTTCATCCCTAAAAAACAATAAGTTCCACATATAACCTGCCAATATCTTACAGTTCTTGTAATATATAAATTACCATCTAATATAATAATCAGGTAGTTAGCATGCTGTAATGTTTTTATGTTTTCTGGTCTTAATAATTTCCGTATCATATTAATGGTTATATAATATACATTGATGTATTTTGTTATGATGATGGTAGGAGCAGTGCAGTTGTAAGTTGATATTAAGGGGTCTAGATGTTTGGTGGCACCCTCTTGTTTCAAGAGTGACTTTACAATAATAATATATACGTAGAGTACCGTACATAAATGTGCTTTAAAATCTACCGATCAAGCTTAATACGAAGGAATATGCTATCAGGTTTCTTTTGCTAGCTCAATTCATGTTTTTATTTTCTGAGCTATTGTTGTGTTTAGTTTAAGATTTTTTCAGGGCATTTGACAAAATATAGGTTATTGGTAATGGTTTTGAAATTATTTGTATTAATAGTAGTCAGATTGGTTGTGGATTAATCTTTCCTTTCTTAGTTTAATTTATCCTTACTCACCCTCTTTCCATCAACTACATGTATAACCTATTTTGAGAGGATAGGACACTATCCTTCCTAATATTTTCAGATATTAACACAATGCCATACTCTTATTGAAACCTGTTTAGTGTGTTCTAAAACTTGAAAATCTGGGCTGATTGTCATTGAGACATGTTGTTTTTCATTTAAAGGTTGTTTAGGTTTGTCAGTACTATGAAATTTCTTCTATTTTTTCAAACATATGAAATAAACCAGATAACATCAGTTCATTATTAGGCAGTCACATTTCATATTTTTTGTTATCTGGCCATACTGTATTCTTTGGTTGAATTTGAACACAGTCGTTGACATACGTGGACAAAGTAATAATAATACAAGATCATTTTATTAATAATTGGCTACATTTTTACAGAAACCGCTTTTGGCATCTATTTAATATAATCACAATATCAGTTTTATATGCATGCTATGATTTGATATGAAATAATGTTTCAATTTAAACTATTTAGGCTCTTTTCATGCATATAATTCAATTATTTGTATACTGTGTGCATATATTCTGAACTGAAAGTGCCACAATCAGTGGTGCAGCCCAACTACTAAATTTGAGCTTTTAAATTGATTGTTTCGAGATATTGCAATCTGAAACGTTATTTACAGCGAGTTGTGTAAAACAGTGGACATCTTGTGAACATACTTGTAACTCCTCTCAAGAAGCATTCACACATTACTACAAAACAGATTATAAATACTACCCTAAAAGTTTACTTGCTTAAATAACAATAAAATCAATAATCACTATCAGGACAAAGTATCGATTAACAAGTACCGTTGCGACGATTATAAAACAGTTATGACTACACCCAGAGTAAAGTAATTTGAACAAAATGTTCAATATATTCATTATTTATTATCTGTTTTTGAAGTATATAGCATGAAAGGGTAGCTCTTTATCTAAATCTTGCATAAGTATAAAGACGGGTTATAACAAGGTTAGAGTTCATTGTCAAAAGGAACCCTTTGTCTCCTATTCAATTTTTTCGAATAGATCACATTGAAGAGCATTGTACTATTTGAACATACACAAAACAAACAACTTGTAGAGAAATAGGGCGTGGATCTCTTTTGATTTTCAAAACATAATTTATAATGTACATGTATGATATAATGGTCTTATTTGTAGAAACAGGAACTTTAAAAAACAAACTAAACACCCATATTTAATTTCCCTGAGTTATAAACTGCTCCTGTTCTAACAATAAATTATGATATGCATAATAATCATGGTAATTGTTTCTTAATGTAATGATTAAAATAATATATTCTTGCATGAATATGTATTTTATTAAAATTATACAAAGATACTAGCATAGAAATAATTTTCCTTGTTGATTAACATAACTACTCACCAACAGCACATTATTATTATTAATTTTTCAAATCTAATCAATCCATAGTGGTTTTCACATATTGCATGCCAGTTGAGTGCATCCTATTCCTATAAAGCAAAACAATATCTTTTAGTTTGTTATATTATGTTATTGTCATTTTCCTTTCTTTTATTGTAAATATACATTGGTAAAGTATTGGCATGAACATTGATATTTTGTATTTTAAAAGCAGTTATATTTGTACATTAAGTAAGAAATTTCTTTAAAAAAATATTCTTTGATATATATTTCTGTCAGTTCTTCATATTTTATGTAATGTAAAATTCTATGTATCTCCCTCATTGGCTTTATTAACAATATATTTGTAGGGTTGATCAGTGTGGGTTCAAAGTTTATCAATTTGATATTAAGTTGGAGTTTAAATAATGTTGATACTAAACTAATAATAGATAGATTTTGTATTTGAAAATATTTTTTCCGAGAAGTAATTATTTTATCACTTGTCTCTGCTTATTTAAGCAGATTCGCTAGCTACTAATGAATTACTAATGACCAGAATTTAGTTAGGTAATAGCTTAGAAACCAATGTATTCCATCACTAGTAACTCTGCAATTACAGTCACATTTTAAACATTTTTGTGTTGGTCTCATTTTAACACTAATTTAGTGTTTGTCTTATTTTTATTTTTCCTTATGATTTCAAATCTTACTCTACAATTTGTCATATTACAGAGACATGTTATTTAAGAGGGATGTGAGTTAATTTCAATCTTTATGTAGACAATTTCAGATTTCATCTTTCAAGCAGTCAAACTTTTACATATGATGTTGATATTAATTATGACCAGACAGCTTTGTTTTTAGGCTGTTGTATGTATATCTGTGTGTGATGAAATTGTCTTGTTTCATTATCGATCTTGTTAATACTACATATAGATGCATGGTAGACGTTTTTGTTTTTGTGTTTATTTGTGTTTCATTGCACTTCAATAATTTGAGAAAACATTAACTGTACCAAGATTTGAATGATTTTGAAATATTTTAATTTTTTTATTACCGGTAAATATATAATTAATATATCTTTCACATATAATGTTTGTCTTGAAATGTAAACCCATTCACTTATCTGTAATAACAAAAATTCCCTATTTCATGCAAATACATGTAGATATTTAACAACAAAATTTAAAAAACATATATATTGGATTTTTTTTTTGCTTCTCTTATCTCTTATGTTTAAAGTTAAAAGAAATTTCTAATTAAGGTATAAAGCCAGTTAAAATAATTTCGATGACTAATTTTTATTTAGGAAACACTGTCACAATGTTTTTCATTTCCTTGTCTTGTTTTTCTTAACGTTTTCAAATATTTTACCTCTTTAATTATTATGTATTTTTCAATTTAGTTCTTTTTTAAAGTTTGCCATATCTGTATATGAGCTCCTACTTAAAGTTAAAGTTAAGAAGTTTCAAATAAGACATAATTACAAATCACTTTGCTCTTTTGAACTCTACTTTTTATAAATTAATCAAATGTAAGAAAACAGCTTAAAAACTGGCATGTTGGGGATAGAATATTGGAAAAAAAATGAGCTTTTAGTTGGGTAGAATGGTAACATACCCGGTAGTGGTAATGGTATAAACTCCCTTTAGATAAATAATCCTATGAACAATTACTTGACAAGGAATTTCATAATTCACTCTTGGCTATTTAAGTTTGAGAGGATAAGTAAACTAGTCCATGTTAAAAAATTCATGTATGATTTATAAGTAAATGTTATTGACTTTAGTATAAGGGTCAATGAATTGCCAGTTTCAAGGTGAATTGTCTAATTCCTTGTTAAATCATTAGGTACTAGTGTTGTCTTGAGTGTCATGTAGTGTTCCGTAGAATGTATTTATTTCTGACATGAACTACTACCAACAAAAGGTATATACACCATGTCTGACATATCAACTATTATTATTCTATGTAATCTTTTTTTATTATTTGAATTATTAACATATCTACATTGTTATGCGGGTTTGCTTTTTTGTTCATTAACATCAAGATTCGTTCATGTATAGAATGTTTACTATTATTCTAATCTATCAGAATATTTTACATCTATTTCTAATTTCAGGTCATAATTCACAAGCCTCTGGTGACTCCATTGATCAAGTAGGAAAAGGAGATTTTAATAAAAAGGTAAAAAAATGTCCAATATTTGAATTTCTAGTGCAAGGTTAGAAGTTAATATAGTTGAGTTCATTTGTAAATTGGCTGTCTGTTTTTACAGTGGTCATGGAATGCCCAACAGGTGGTTGGCCTATTTGTGCCATTTTATCCATGTGAACTCTACTGTATTTGTTTGATCGGTGTGTATCAAATGATAAAATGTTTAACTTTTAAAGGAAGTGGTAAATATTAGCAGTAATGCAGGTGATATTCCGCTACCACCACAACCACCAACAACAGATCTTACCAACTTACCAGATGCTGAATCAATACCTTTGCCACCACCAACAGACACAGATTCCATACCACTACCACCAAGTGATGACACCACCAAGAAGGAGGAGCAAAATAAAGAAAATACCACCCTATCTAAGGTATAAATTATAATATTAAGGATGTAGCAGTTAAAAAATTTAAAACATGTTAATTGGTCATTAAAAAAACCCACACCATGACTGGTTAACCGATTTAACTTTGTGATTGGCTGCCTGCCCATTCTTTCTTGACATTTCATTTAGTACATCTTGTTTGCTGCTTTGACAGATGACCTATATAGACAAGTTAAAATCAGGCTGATTTTAAATTTTAGAAAAAGCCGTCTTATGCATATACTTAATAAGATTAATTGTGACATAAATATTAGAAAGCAACATACGTTTCTCCGATATTAAACAGATTAGGACGGTTCAGCAATACTTTGATTTAATCAAATATGAAGGACCGAGACTTAGCTTTGATCATCCAGTATGTCTGTTGAAATTATTGCACACATCTGTCAAAACTTCAAAGGCTAATATCTTCACATGCAATTATTCATTTTACTTTATCTACTTTCGACCTATTATAGCAAGAATGGCTAGTTCTTTATCTAAATCTTACATAATGTATCTTTAACTTGTCTCCTATTGCCCAAAAATTTACTAATAATAATAACCCATATGTAGTCAACTTTGACCCCATTGGCACATGACTTTGTGCTACCACAATAATACAGACTATAGTGATCATGCGATTTGTATATAATGTTTATATTCAGACATTATTGATTTTCAAGGTTTTCCATCAATTACTCAAAGATTCATGGCCCTGATAAACTTTGGAAAATCCAGTTGGCTTGAAACATTATATCTAATGTTTATGATCACAAGACAAAGCCTATTGATTTTCAATGATTTATATCCAAGGGGCTGAAATTATCTAAGTTTCATGAAGTTTATGAGTTGACCTCATGGAATCCTAGCTGCTGTATCTTTTGTTATTTAGCAGTATATCATTTTGGTTCCTGAAAAATTGTCGTTATCAAAACATTGATCAATAGTGGTATATAGATATTATTTTCGTGTAATCACTTTAAGTTTGGTTCCAAACTAACATTCTTAATTTGAATGACGGTTGAAATGCTATATCTTGTCCAATCTAAACTTTACAGTGTTTCATTTTCAAAAATCATATTTTCATATTTCAGAATTTAAGAACTGGAGTTGTAAAGACACCGTTTGTTATAAAACCAAAAGTTAAAACTAGCTCTGAAATTAAACAGTAGGTATTATATGGCATTTCTACAACACTGCTAAGCTGGCTTAACTTTTATCACCTGAAAGCAAAGATTGTGTCTTCAAGAGGAATTTATTTCCTGACAGAACAAAAATTTTGAGACCTATATGATAGATATCCATAACTGTTCTGTAAATTAATGCTGATTCTGCCTGTTTCTCCCAAAACCCAATTTATAGAACTTGGAATACATGGATATGGGGGGAAGTTTAGGATCGTCGATTTTGGCTCCAAAAATACATGTAAGCACAGTTGGCTTTACTGTATCCGCACGTATTGCCTTAGACTATTCTCCATTTTGTAGCAATAACACGTTTTTCAGAAATTAAACAATGTTTGAATGTCTTTTAATTATTTTTTTATTTCAGACTTTTACCAAAAGATGATGGTAAAGATTGTGATGGCGGAAGAGAGAGTGTATCCTTCAGCTTTACAAAGAAAGCTACGACCAGTGTTGTTCCGATTGTTGCAGCTTTTGTATCAGAAGAAGATGCCAAAGAAAAGAAAGATCTTACAGTAGTACTCAATGGACAAATATTGGACAATCAGGAAGAAACCTCAAATGATAACACAAGTGAAAAATTTGTGACGAGCAAAAAAATGTTTGACTTTGTGAAGGTAATGAATAAGGAAGAAACTAAAGAATTAGATTGGCCTGCAGCTATGATAAAACATACCAAAGTAGAACCCATTATAAATTATAGTTGTAATCCTTTATCATTTGATTTTAGTATGTTGTTAAAATCCAATAATGTTCATATTGATAATAAGACACCTGAAAGTAAAGAAGTAGAAGTAGTTGTCTCTTCCAAATCTTGTTCAGAGGATAAAAAAATGAGTGATACTGAGCTGAATGTACCAAAATTGCAAAACGAGGTAAACAATATAGAAATCGAGAAGGACATTCAGGAAGAAACAGCCAATCTTTTAGAAGAAATAAAAGAAGTGGTAGTTTCCAAAGAACGGTCAAGAAAAAGAAAACATAAAAGGAAGAGGTCGAAAAACGAGGCACACAAGAATGATAAATTGGAAGACTCAAGTAGTAAACTCAAGAAACACAAGAAGAAAAAGAAGAAGAAAAAGCATAAACAATCTTCGCGTTGTGATGAACCAGATTCCAAGAAACACTCCAAGAGATTGGAAGAAATGGCTGATAATGATGAAAATCCAGCAGTAGAAGGAGACAAATGTGCAAAGCCACGTAAGCATTCCAAGAAACGTAAGCGGAAACACAGACATACAGAGAAACCTGAAGCTGATATTGTTAATGCCGAAAATATTGAGGCAAGGAAAGAACCGAAAGAACCACCTGTTAAAAGAAAACGTAGCAAGAGTAAGAAAAGTAAAGGCACTAAAGAGCATACCAGCAAGATATTATCCTCTGATAATGAATCTGAAACAAATGGTAAAGAAAGTCGAAGGAGAAATAGTATGAAGAAAAGGAAGCGTCACAGAACAGTACTTATTCCAGAACCAAAGATTGCTGAAGATAACCAAATTGAAAGTAACAATAAATGTGAAATAAAAAATCATGATTCAGTAGTGACTAAACCAAAAGATGTTTCTGCTGAGATTAAATCACACCCAGCAAAAAGCCCTGGTAAAAATAAAGGTATAGTAACCACTCCAAAGCAGACTGAATCACCAATGGAAAGTAAGAAAAAGGGTGTAAGTGAAACTCCTGATAGCACCGGAGGTTCCAATAAAGGATCACAAAGGAAAAGAACAGTAAGTGGCTCGGGTGAAGACCTAACACCATCAAAAATAAGAAAGACTCCAAATCTGGAAAAGTCGGGACTTAAAACAGAAGATACTTGGAGTAAAATGGAAGGATTATTTGAAGCTAAGAAAGAAGATGAAAGTAAAGCTAAATGGGATACTAGTGATAGTGAAGATAATGAAACATCAAAAGCTGTTGATAAGAAAAGGAGTAAGAAAACTCCGCAAAAATCTAATAGATCAAGACGTAAAAGTCGGAGATCAGAATCCAGTGAGTATAGCTACTCGTCAGATTCTGATAGATACACTAGAAGTCACTCAAGACATCACTCCAGGTCTCGATCGTATAGCCATTCAAGAAGTCGTTCAAGGTCTAGAAGTAGATCTAGGTCATATTCTTATGATTCACGGTACAGTAGGTCCTCTTCTAGGTCAAGATCTAGATCACATTCTCGGTCTAGATCTAGAAGAAGGTCGAGAAGATCTTATTCTAGGAGAAGCTCATCTTACAGCAGAGGTTCTAGCTATTCTCGCTCAAGAAGTCGTTCATATGATTGGTCAAAACCATATTCAAGATCTCCATCAAGATGCAGTTCGAGAAACAGAATATTAAAATCACCACTTTCCGAAACTAATTCTTTACTACTTAAAGTCAATGAAACAACAGAAGCGAAAAACAAAACGGTTGACGTAGATCCAGGAGAAATACCTTTACCTACAGCAGATGATGACAAAACTGAAGACAAAAAAATAATGGATGATATACCCTTGCCTCCTGCAGGAGAGTCTAAACCAAACAGTGAACCTCACATCCCCAATGTCACTGGAAGTTTAAAAGCAGTTTTCGCACCCCCTCCTCCTCCCCCTCCTCCACAGAATTTAGAACATGAATGTGGATCGGAACAGAAACTCAGTGGTCCTCCCCATGACCCAAGCTACCATCATGATCAAAACTACCATGATCCAAGTTACCTAGATGGTCCAATGATGCACGGTCGGCCACCATTCGGACATCGTTATGGACCACCGTCTAGAATGTATGGGCCTGGGATGGGTCCACCTCCTGGAATGAGAGGTGGACCACAACATCCACGTCAAATGGGACCTCACGGTCCAAGGCAAGGTTTTAGGGGACCACCACCAATCCAAGGAAGACACCCTGGGCCGCCACCTGGCATGATGGGCCCAAGAGGTCTGATGAGACCTCCGATGAGAGGTCCAATGCCACCTTTCAACAGGATGATGCCACCACCACACATGAACAGTAGTCGTCCCCCATTTCAAGGTAATCGAATGCCTCCTTTCATTGGTCCACGCATGCCTGATCCTGATTTAATGAACAAATCTAAAACGTCACCACCTCCTTTACCCCCACCTAAATCGCCTTCACCACAACCTCCTCCTCCTCCTAAAAAAGAAGAAAAACCAGAAGTTGAAGTTATGCAGCCAATATTTATCCCACCTGAACAAGCTGAACAGTACCGAAAACTCCAAAAACAGGCTCAAAAACATGCTAAAAAGTTAAGGAGACAAGAACAGCAGGAGAAAGGAGAAGAAGTATCAGATGAAGAGGAGGAAGATGATGAGGATGAAGACAAGATGGAAACCGAAGAACAACAATTATTAGAAGCTGAATTGGCAGCCACTGCTGCTGATGATGAAGCATCAAATTCTTTATTAGCATTACCCACAGCACAGAGTCCATTACTTCAACAGCAGACAATACTAGTACCCCAACAGTTGTCGGGTCAGTTATCTTTTTCTCCTTCAGGTCAGTTGTCTTTTTCACCATCTGGGCAGTTATCAATTACACCCTCAGGACAGCTGATTGCAGCAGCACAACCACAGTTGATCCTACCACATTCTCTGTCAAATGCAGGTTTACCGGTTCAAGCAGGAGCTCCTGTTATTGCCTTTCCGCAAACAACTCTTGGCTCGTCTCTCACTCCATCTCTAATCAGTCAGTTATCAGCATCTCATTTAGCATTAGGTGGACATGCACCTGGTTTGGTATCACAATCAATGCATAGTCAGTTATTGGGCCAGTCTCAGCTGCCATTGCAAAGTGCTATGCATGCAATACCAGGTATGCCAGGAATCCATGCTGTACAACAAGGTCTCTCTAGTCTACAAGGATATCCAGGAGTGCAAGGCTTGCACAGCTTGCAGGGCTTGCAGGGTATTCATGGATTACAAGGTGGTATGATTCCAGGTCTCCCTGGAGTTCAAAGCCTGCATGGCCTACAGGCTCAACATGGATTACCAGGATTGCAACAATTACCACAAATGATTTCTCCAATGGCTCACCCTCAAGGTCAAGTAATTTTGATTCCTAGATTGCATCGGCCTATGTAATTATGATGAGACAATACCATAAAGTGCTTAATAAAAATAAATGTGATTTTTTAATGATGAAATGTGATAATTTATATAATTGACATGAGAATATATTTAATTTGAAAATTTACTTCAATGTCTTGTGGGGTCGTAACCATGCACAAGTAAATACAGGCAGGTAGTCCTCCAGCTCTACTTTAGTGGACGTTTTTTTTTATTTATTTTATGGCTTTTTGATGTCCGCCTTTGTAAATGAACTGATATGTGTAATATTTATTGTTAGAATGAAATCAGTTTGTAGAAAGGGATGATTTCTGATTAATTTATTTGCCACTCATGAATTTGCTACTGATGTGCCAATTACTGCGGAGCCAATATGACATGATCTCATTGCACTCATTCTGTGCCTGTGATTAGTGGAATGATTTTTATTTGAAAAAAATAGATCTAGCTTTATAGTAATAGACTTCAGGTGATGAATGAGTGTGAACTTGTGAATATAGTTGAATTTGTTAATATGATCAAGAAAAATGAATGTATCACCACTAGATCTATACTTGTAGTTATTTGTAAATATTAATAAGCGCCAATCAGGATGAAACTATTATAGTTCAAAGAGATTGAATCATTTATGTGCACAGACATTAAACAATCTCTATGAGCTGCAATGGTTTAATTTTAAACCTATGTAAATAAATATGCTTGTTTTGTACATACCGGTAATGAAAACTAGAAAGTATGTGTTCAAATAACTTCACTCTGTTCTTCAATTGGAGTGATGTAATGTATGCAATAATTTATTTCAACATCTGATTGCACTTATTTTTTTTAATCACATAGTGTAAATATGGATATAATATAATTCTTTGTTATTGCTTTTATTGTTAATTTTGAAGCAATGCCATGGTTGCTAAACCAGATGGCACAACAAAATTGATTTCTTTGAATCTGCAATTGACTTTTGGAAAACTTAAATTGTGTTGTTCATTTAGACTTAATTCCATATTACAATCAAAGTTATTTGGAGGTTTTTACGTTATTCTTCTTTTCATTTTTATTTATAGAAGTTTTTGCTTCCAATTTCATTGATTTCCAAACCACTCATATTTATTAGAATGCTAACTTAAGTTTTCCAGAAATTAAATCAAGATCCAGAAGGGATATTTGTGTATGGAAATAATCATTGGGATAGAAAGTATAGCTTACGCTGTGCAATGTTTTATCAAATTTTAACTGTTTGTCCACTGGTACTGTTAGGTGTGCTATAATGACTTGGTTTTTATAACTTTTGCAGTTATATGATATGTTCAGTTATATGTTCTTGTGCAACATTAAGCAGAGGTCATTATGTTTACTTACAAATATTGGTACTATTATTCATGATTTAATCTCAACAACTGAACCACCTCTTACTACCAAGTAAAGACCTTATGTCTTTCATACTAACAATTATTTTTGTCACACTATGGCTTTTAAGAAAAATTTGCTCTTAAGACTTTTTCATGTGTTAAGTTATAAGAATAACATTTTTGTAGTAAATACTTTAGAAGCACCCGTATGATTGACAACCAAAAATACAAAATGGTGTTAGGTGAAAATAAAAAAGATAAGTCATATATTCTCCATTCTATTAGACTGTTCTAATGGTATGGAAGCCAAACTAGTGAAGTGTTATAAGTTGTCCGGGAAATGTTAATCCCTGAACAAAAGTCACACCTTTAATTTCGGGGTGGGGGGGTCTATGACTTGGGGAATAAATAATGTTAAATTTATTTGTGGTAAATGGTCAGTCACTTGAACTGTGAAATCTGAAACTGTTTCAGTTTAGTTTACTGTTAATATGTACACAAAGGATAATAATTATGAACTAGTCATTTGACCTGATATTGAAGGTATTATTTTACGATGATTAAACTCTGTTTCTGTCAAAAAAAATCTTGAAATTTCCAAATGTTTGTGTTAATTTAAACCACCTATTCCTGAAAGTTGACCAAATATTTAACACACATTTAATCTTTAAGCATATGTGGTTTACTTCAGTGATTTATCATTTTCCATGGTCAACATTCAGGAATACATACATGGATAAATGGTTGAAATTGTCAAGATTTAAAAATTGTACAGTAATAATTCTTAGGCTTCTGTTAGTTATAATACAATTATTGTTATAAATTTTGTCTGATGATTTTATGTACCGTCTGTGGTATGTTTGTGTGCGGAATGTATGAGTGTATGCCATCGCATTTGAGACAAAGCATAATATATTCATGTTTTGAAATACAATAAAAAACAAAAGAAAAAAACCAAACAATTTTATGTTTATTGTTGAATGACAAAAGACTGTTTGTCAAAAGACAGCAACCCTGGATACATTTGTGGGCATTACTTCGCCTCCACGAGAGTGATATTGCAGACCCGCTTCAGGATTTAAGTCCAGAATATTTTTGAGTAAGTGACATATCTCCCTCCCTTTCATTCAACTCATATTTATATGTTCGGAGATAAATGCCTTGGTTGCTATGTGCTTTTCATGTCAGTTCCACAAGGTCAGAAATAGGTTAGTATTGGGGGGTGTTTTTCCGGGGGAGGAGCACAGTTGTGTAATTTTGAATTCTGTTCCTTGTGGTTGTAATCGGCCCTACTTAGTTTATTTGTTATCCATTTACACACACATGGCTTATATACCTGAATAAGTAGCATTTATTTCTCCTTTTCTACCATGTTTAGATCGTGATGCACATTTTAAGTCCGGTGCAAAACCTTCAGACATGTTTTAGTTTTGGGGAGGTTTTTTTTAAGGGGGAGGGGGGACAGTTGTCATTTTGAATTTTGTTCCTTATGGTTCTGTTTAGCTCATGTCAATTACATCACTTATCAGTTCTCCAACCCTCGACTTTAACCCTAACTTTATATGGGGAATTTTGGGCTCAAAGACAAATTGCATTAGATATTCAATTTTTGCATTAGTGAGTAGGCTTTAAGGTGACTTTTATTTAAAGCTTGGGTCAGTACAGTTCTGTGGAAGGCACATGCTCACAGAGAACATGACTTTGTATCAATTCAAGGGAGCGTTGGTACTGGAAGTACCAATGCCACCACACTAACATACTAAGAAAGGCTCCAATGCCTTGAAAAGACAGTCACTATCGGGCTGAAAACGCAGACAACCAGCCAACTGCTATTCTAAAGGGTTGGCATGAATTCATCATTGCTGATACGTTTCGTTGGGTAGAAAGAGATCAATGGGGTTTAAAGTCCACTCGACACAAACTAGGTCATTTTGGGACTAACATATGGTTTCATTTTATTTCAATAATAAAGGGGTCTTTAGCAGTGGGAGGAAACCAGAGGAAACCCACGAGGTTGAGAAGGTGCCCCTATCTCCATGCCACATACGCTCACACCAGGGCAGGAAACCACAGCCGCAAGCCAGAGGTGACGGGCCAGCTAGAGGTCGAAGCGCGGCACTGTAGACCACTAGGCCATCCCAACCCCCTTTTCGTTGGGTATAAGATTGTGTTAAATCAGTAAGGAGTCATGGGTACCAAAGCTGTCGTCTGGGGGGTTGGAATGTCACAACACTAACATTTTAAGAAGAGGTCCACTAGACATCGGTCAGGCCCCCATCCCCGCATGATTCACCTACTCCGAGGGGTCCACAAGAGATCATCATTGCTGACACTATTTGAGTCAAACGAACATGATACCAAGCCCCCAAACGACGACTTTGGTGTGTCACCACACTAAGATCTTTGGAAAAGGTCCATTAGACATCGGTCATCCCCCACCCCCGTATGATACAGCTACTCCGCTGGGTGAACAAAAGATCATCATTGCCGATACTATTTGAGTCAAATGAACAGGATACAGATATCTGAATACATGAACATACCTAACCTAACATATTCAGGCATGCAGACCGAAGACTCCAAAAGAAGGGATACTAAAACGAGTTCAGGCGCGGATCCAGGGGGAAGGTGGGGGGCACGACCAGTGACATAGTTGATTTTCACTTTCGTTTGCTTTGTTACTGTTGTAGTTCACATTTCTGCTCTTTCGAGGGGGGGGGGGGTACACATTGGAGCAAAGGGTAATATGTTGCAACATTGGATTGCTTGGGCGGAGACAATTTGAAAATCATGTTTATATCATCTATGCGACAAAATCCTGGATCCGGTCCATGAGTTCGACCAAAAATTGGGTTAAGGTACCTGCAGCAATAATATGTAACCAAATCGAAATGAAAATGAACATTTTATACAGAATATACAAATATCCAACGGCAAAAGATGCGGTCCCCATGAAAGGTCCCTGCTTTTCTGCGCCTACCGTATATATTATGCTAAGTAGAGTCTAGTGGTTCATTTTAAAGTTGATTCGTCAATCAAACCATTTTGGGGCAGTATTGTACGTCGCCAGTGTTCCCCACTGAAAAATCTGCGTCAACTGGAAGCTGTCCTTAAATAAGTTTGGAGAAAGACATTATTATATCCCTGTGAAATAGCTTAAAGCCTATTATATTTTAATTATGATTTGATTTCGAATTAATACGTGATGTATGAATGGAATCGCGAAGTTGGGTTAATAATCATTGAATGGTTTCCTGAACTGTGATACCGTTATCGTAACGATTAAGACACAACGATAGCCTACATTATTGTGAGATACCACTCGGTATAACCAATATTAGAGATGCTCAAAAGTTTGTACCTGTGAAAATAAACAAACATTGCTAATTTTCTGGTAAATATTAAAATTATTGGTGACAATGCGCGTCTGGAAGGGGATCATGACCACGTAAAATTTACGTGCTCATACTTATGACTTCGAAAATTATTGTGATTATAACCAAAAACTTTCATTTCAAAAAGACTAAAGAGCGATTATTTCAATTTGCGTTGGAATTTTCGTTGGTCAATTTGGGCATTACCAAAAAAAGTTAACTTGCGATTTTAATATTCGACAGATATACAGCACAAAATCCAAGCATACATGTCAAAATTTAATGTGTAACTTGTAATTAATGCAGTTAACGAAATGAAAAGCTTTCATCTTGGCTTATGAGATTCTGTAGCAGGGAATTCTCATCGGGAGCTAATTTAGAAAGTCACCGCCTGTAAGCGAAAACAGGAACTTCCGCCAGTCACTTTTTTTTTCTTCATTTTCGATCTGTAATGTAGCATAAATCGTGTTAATTTTCGCAAGAAGAAAAGAAAAACCATTCACGATAAACCAAAGGGTTCACGCCTCAATATGGGTTTGCTAATATCCAGATTCAGAGTAAGTTGACTTGTGTTAGTCATCCTCTCCTGTCCCTAAACGTGTTTGCGACGGCTTGTCTAGGTCTTGAATGTGTTTTTGACAGTATTTTTCTTTTGGCTCGTATCATTGGAACAGTTTGATGTGGCAGTGTTTTTATACGCCCATATTTTCCTGTGAACGAAATTTTACGAAATAGTATATTGTCGTCTCCCCTGTTCGTCCGTACACAATTGTTTGTTGACACTCGGGTCACTCTACTCAAACTAACACTCTACACTGACTAACAACAACTGGTCACAATTCTTATCCGATTTTGAAGAAACTTGAAATATATCACTACCGGTACTACTAAAACTACTAGGTTTTTATGTCCAAAAAATATAGGTTCCTTTTCGATATTGGCATATATAGGCCTATATCGGATCGAAATTTCATGGATTATGACCTATAATTTACTTCTAACAGCCAGTGGCTGCTGGCTGCCAGTTATAGCTTGGGATATGATAGTACGAAAAATCATGGTTTAACTTAGCTTGTGGACACTCATTGTGACTCAAGAGGTCACAGTTTTCATCTGGCATATCAAGGTTGTGGACCCTCCACAATTCACAGTTTTCATCCTATTTTGATGCGACTAGCAGTATGGTAGTAGCGCTCCGGTACCCGGTATATAAATGTAGGCCTACATATAATTATTATTGTTATGATGCTTGAAATGCATGTTTATAACCCAAAGACCTTGGTTCTTCTCGATATTTGCCCTGTCCACATACTTTATTGGATCGTAACTTCCTGAAATATGGTCACATATCCAATTTAAAAAAAAATGTTTGAATATTTCACTACACCATAATGCTGGTTGAGTTCGAAATTCGTGAAAATCAGAGCAAAACAGCCTGTAAAAATGTCCGCCCGTACGCAAACAGTGTAAAAATATGTGGACCCTCTACAGTTCACAATTTTCGTCCTATTTTGATGCAGCTACATGGTTATATTATAACCCAAAGATCTTGGTTCCTGTCAATATTCGTGCTTATTGAATTATGGCCCTTGATTTTTCGAGAAAACACATTTTTGGCTTGTTGTTCCTCTAGAGCCGCGTTTCTCAACCTGGGGTGAATTCACCCCCAAGGGGGGAATGGCTGGCGTCCAGGGGGTGAATGACCACACTCCCAGTAACTTCAAAAAAGATCATATAATGGTTGTGCAGTTGAGATTAGCACTCTCAAACACTGTCCTGAGAATAAAAAAATCATTTGTGACAATCACCACCAAATTTCACACTGAACTGGAAACAACGTATTTTCATTAAAATATAAACTTGGTGATTATTGAATCTCACCTTCGATCCGTATTCATTCCATATTCAATGTCAATGCGGTCAGGGGGTGCAGGCCCGTGCAAGGATCCGCGGTTCATGTCGAATGGCTTCTATAGAAAAAGGCCATTTTCAAGTTCCTATGAAACGCCTGAAATGACTGGAAATCACATTTCCGGGCTCCAATTTCTAAAAATTTCCAAGCCCCCCCCACCCTACCTTGATGGGCTTCGCGTCTACGGCGCTCGCGGTGACCAGCTTCGCTGACCACGGCCCCCGCAGTCAGTAACCTCCTCAAAACTCTGGGGGTAAATGGGTTGGTTGAGAATTCATTTAGGGGTGAGCGGTGAGAAAAGGTTGAGAAACGTGGCTCTAGAGGTTACAATTCCATACATTTAAGAAATGTTTGATTATATCACGGTTACTCCTTAATTCTGGATGATGTATAAGATCGAATTTCGTAAAAACCGAATCAACATTGATGGACAGGATGGCCCTAGTACACAAATAGTGTAAATGTATGGCACATCAGTAATATCATAACGGTTTGGGTTCCTTTCAATAATTGTGCATAATATAATATCTGAACTTAAAGGGACAATCCCGATAAGAACAGAGTCTCAAAAATTAAAGTCCGAGTATTTATGAAATTTATGGACCAAAATATAGTGGCATGGTGTACTTACCCTGTCTCAAAATTTCAGCTCAAAATATAGTGTCATTTGGACGTGAACGTCAATACTGCTTATCCGGACACGTAACCCTTTTAAGATTTCGGGTCAATTTTTTCATTGGGTGGCCTGATAATCGATTAATTTTTCTTGAGAGGTCTATACAGTGAATGACCCACGCCCTGTACTTGATAACAAAAGGTACACTTCACCTACATATTATTTTTATAGAAAAAAGTCTGGTTTTATCCAGATACTGTATAATAAAACGTTCTCCATTTCCAGATGAAGACTGTCAGGTTTAAGTTATTTACAAGCGTATCACAAATATCGGGTTAGTAGGTGGGCCTTAGGTTATGGATTTTAAAGGATTTTAACACAAAATTAAGCAGTTTTATTCCCCCAAAAGTTATCGGGATTGGCACTTTAACTTCCTTGATTATGGCCCCTTATTGTTCGAAAAAAAGCATGGTTAGCTTGTGGACCTGCTATAGGATAAGTCACCATTTGTATTCAATTTGAATAAACGTTAAATTATCTCACCATTCCTAATCAATGAAGGTTATGTTCGAATTTCGTAAAAATCTGACAACTCAAACTCTACAGGTCACAATTTTAATCCTTTTTTATGTATCACCCTGTTACACCTTTATAATGACGGTTGCATTCAAATTTTTATGAAAAACAAAACAAACCTGCATTAAAAATTGGCCACTCCTTGTACACAAATAGTGTAAAAGTATGTTTGTGGGCCCTGTAGAGGTTAGAATTTTGATCAGATTTTGATGATTTAAATTTTATGTTTATATCCCAGAAATTTCAACAAACGACATATTTTCTCAGTTATGCTTGCATGGATGTTCTTCAAATTTGGCATGAACAATGCTCAATGTAAATCAAAGAAAACTGCAATTGACGCATTGGCTATAGAGCGTGGTTTGTTTGGTTTCGATGGAATGCTAGAAAGAGATGTTGATAATCCCAACAGTAAATAAAACGTTGAGTTTTTAATGACATTTCAACACCCCAAAATGTTAAAAAAATTATGGATCAAGTATGCAGCATCTTAATAAAATTGGTGCTGAGAAGTTGGTGGCTGGTGCGTATAATCTTAGACTACTCACACATTTAAGAAAAGTTACTGTGCTAGTGTAACAATTGCAGCTAATTGCCTAGCCCCTCTGAGCCTCATCTCAGTCTTTGAAACACAAACTGTTACTGTTTCTACTGAACAATTTAAAATATTTTTATTTTTTCAGCGTCAGAAAACAACCATTGAGATATTAGAAGGAATAGATAAGGTAGGTACGAGGTATACTATACAATTATGGTTGGTCACTCTAGTTGATTTTTTGTCGGGCAAAAGCTCCTTACTCCTGTGATTTTGTCAGTGTCAGACTATAACAGTTCAAGTGCAACTACTAAAGTCTTTAATTCCAGGCTTATACATAATACATCTTTTCAAGGTTGGAGTGATCTGGATTTCAAATTTTAAAGCAAATCTTATTGAAACAAAAGTAAACTTGACTTGAAGGATTCATTACATAGATTGAGATCGCAATCTCAGAACATACAATTATGGAGCTTCCATATCTTTGTATCAAAAAAGAAACCAAATATTAAAGAAACAAAACAATATAGCAACTGTGTTTCAATTATCTTTTGCATTTGTTAATTTTTTCTCTCATATTATGTGTTTTAGGATATAGCTAGTCTACAGAAATACAGGAGAAAAAATCAAGAGAATCAGAAGAAATTTATAGCTAGTCTTATACTATATTCTATTATACTTTATATTATTGCTGCTGTGGTTTTCATCTTCTTGTATTTTCCGGCAAAATGGAAAGACAGAATTATTCATTCAATACCCTTGTTGATTTTTCCCTTTTTGTAAGTAAAATTGTATCTTGTAATAGAGTTCTAACTTCAAACAAAGTTAACCAGGCAGTGAATTGTTGGTGCACATCTAAATGAAATGTTTTCAAGAAGAAAATCTACAAATTTTATTGTTCATTCCATTTCAAATGGGAAAACAAAACTGAATTGGTTTTTATATGCCCACATGGAAATGTGTATGTTTTGTTGCCGGGCAATCTATCTTTGTTATTGGTGCTTAAACTTAAACTGCAGATGACACTATTGTAACATGATAATATTGATATTCGTTATGTTCATAGCTAACAAGGACAGTTGTCTATTCATTCGGATGGAACAAAAAACAAGCTCCTGTGTACAAATAAAAGTAACGCCATATATCGCCTCTGCACAGAGAATATTTTCCTCATAGTACACTTAACACTGTATGGCGTAAGCCAGTCTTCATCAGCCCAGTCGTAGCAGAAAAGTAGGTTGTTACTAATTAATGTTAGTATTGTTACACTTCATTTCATTTCTATGCTTAACATACATGAAGAAATTATCACCTTGAATCATGAAAATATACTGTCTTGTCTAATTGTAGAGTATGGCTTTTAAAGAAACTACTACACTGGTACTATGTAAAAAGAACATCAGATACAGGTACAGGAGTTTTCATAATTGCTGTATTCAATTTGTAGTTTGTTTCCAAATGCATGGGTTATGCTCAACTTCGTATTAAATTATATTTGATCTGTGTGAAATTTGTTAATGTGTACAAAGTATACAGGATTCCAACTTCAGCGTTTAAACCATTGACACTTAGTCAGCAAATTAGGCAACTTCAAAAATGGCATATTCAATATTTTTTTTGAAAGTGAAAATTTTATTCAACCATTTGATCTCATATATGTGTAAATGTTAAATCACTGATGTGTATCTGTGGTGATTCCAGCTTTGTCACATCAATAATAACCCTGCCAACCTGAGCAACTTCATAATCAAAGTAACACCATTGAGTCAGAATTGTCCAAATTAAGGCTCTCTGTGCGACCTTCGTTACTGTAGTTCAACCCGTGGCCGTGGCCAGCCATACAATACAGTAGAGCACAGTCAGTCTGAACCAAAGTCTACATCTGAAGGTTGCCCTGGCATGCAGTGTGACGTAGTGTATATGGTGATGATCAGTGTCACAACCGTTGATCCTACGTAAACTTCTCAAACTTCTCAGTGAAACAACAGTATGGGAAGCTGGCAGTGTGTCTGTCTTTTCAAGACAGGATAGTAGTGTCTTGGCTGGGTCATTCAATCTTTTGAAAGGATCAAAGATTTTGTTTCTGTTAATTACAATTTGATTGTTTCCTCTGTAGATTCAGCATTAGTAGAACTGAGAGAAAAGAAGAAACAAATGGTAGGTTGATTGTACGTGAATTGTTCAAATCTAAAAGAATCTAAGTGAGAGTGATCAAACATGTTGTATAGTTTCATTATATCAATTTGTGGAGCAATAAGCAATTTGATTTGTTGAGATTTTTGGAGCTTGATAACTTTGATTCTAATTTTCTGCTTAGACTAAGTAAGCGACTTCAGTCTGATTGGTTGAGACTTTGGAACATAATAACATAACTCTCCTTATTGAGGTTGACTGTTCAAACATGGTGTAGGTATAATATTAGGTGAATGCCTTGATGGAGTTCAATCATGTACATTTTCCACTAAGGCAATTTGATTGCTTGAGACTTTGGAACATGATAACTTTAGTTGATGCTTTGGGACAAAATTTTGATTCTAACTGATGGAGAGTGAGGAAACAGGTGGATGATGATATATTAGATACAGGGGTGGATCCAGATGGTTTTTTTTTGGGGGGGGGGGGTGGATTTCTCTCTTTTAAAAGCTCAATTTAGAGACGATCATGGCAGCATGCATTGTCAACTGTCACATTTCCTTTACAGGAATCTGCCTCCCCCCTCCCAACACCTCCCACCCCACTGCAAAATATCCTGGATCTGCCCCAGAGATATCCCATAGATAGATTAGGACGAGTTATTTCAGTCTTTTGGAAGTGTGGTATTGGTTATTTCCCAGTTTTTTGTTAGATATTTCCCAGTTGTAGGTAGATGGTGTATTATATAATATTGAATATTTCTTTGCTATTGAAGGATAGTATATCAGATATATCAGAGATGTGGGAAGATGGCATATTGGATTGAATAATATTTCTCTGTTTTGAAGATGACACGTACCATAATCACGATATTTAATTTTACAGCTAGAAGATGTTATGGAAAATGAAACATATAAAAAGGCCAGGGAGATCTTAGAAAAGTTTGATCCAGCTCGCTACAGACAGTTAGAGGTTTGTAGATTACTGTATTTTTTAGAAATCTGTTGTAGTTAACTATATAAGTAAGCAATACAGTTTACAGTCAATCCTGACTGTTAGTCATATGAAAAATATGAAAAATCCCGTCTTCATTAGCCCAGTTTAGTAGCAGAACTGTAGGACGTTAAACCCATTTCATTTCATTTCATATGAAAAATTCCATGGACTTTTGAATTTGAAATTTGGAAATGGGTAAGCATTATGTCATTATTATTTGGATTTCAATTCTTATAAAGGGAGCTAATTCACTCACTTCTCCAGTATGATGTTGTATTAAAGTTAAACTGCTCAGTATTAAAATTACAAAGAATATAATAATATGCATTAATTGCATTAGCAACTAATTGATGAGAGATGGAATTTTTTCTATCAGTCTATTTTGCTTGTCAGTATCTCCTTTCAGTCAGCTCGCCTTTCACCCAAATCTTTTGATATTATAGTCAATGAAAATTATTTTTCCATTACTGTCACATCCTTTGTTTTCTTTTTTTGGGTAATTTATAGTTTTGATATTTAAAAATTGATTAAAATTCAATTTAATGCTGTGTTGGGGTATTTTTATATTCCCCTGGTATGGTTATTAAGATATTGTAATGTGTGGCAAATGTACCCACTTTGAAATACCTGGTTGTGCAATAAAATTGTATGTGAGAGAGAGAAATGTGGTTTGATTTAATTTCAATAATTCGCTGGTGCTTAGGGACCCGTAGAAAACCCATGGGGTTGGTAGGTAAAACCCTGCTCCTTGTTATGTATGAACTGGGAATCAGGTCTTCTACAATGTTATTGAACTAACTACAATATGTTGTTTATTTTTGTAGAAACCAGAAACTTCACCTAAATCGGCAACACCATCAGGTATGTGATAATCTCAATAACTCACATTTCTTACAGTTAATAAGAAATTTAAATTATGATGAATAATTAAAATATTGATGATTTATCTAGGGTTACTGAATCACTTGTCACTGGTGGTGGAATTATTTCTGAATGACAGAATTGTAGAATTGTATTTGTTTATTTTGTGGGATTTTGTTTTGTAGAGTAGCTCTATACTTTTGTTTGGAATAGTTACATACATGTATCTTGAATGCACATGCTCATTCTCTCTAGTCCCCGATCTTTAAATTTTTTTTAGGGTGTAAAATTAAATTTTTATACGCCCACATTTTCATGTGGACGTATATTGTCGTCGCCCCTGTTCGTCCGTCCGTCCGGACGTCCGTCCGTCCACAATTGTTTGTGAACAGTCTACAGGTCACAATTTTTATCCGATTTCAATGAAACTTAAAACATAGGTTTATCACCCTAAGATCTCGGTTCCTTTCGATATTGGCATGTATCGGAGTGTAACTTCATGGGTTATGGCCCCTGATTGTACGAAAAATCACGTTTTTATACGCCCACATTTGCACCAATCGGATCGTAACTTCCTGAATTATGGCCCCTGATTGTCCGAAAAATTGCCCTTTTTAGCTTGTGGTCCCTCTGGAGGTCACAATTGTTATCCGATTTAAAAAAACGTTTGATTATATCACCGTCCCATGGTTATGAAGATTGAGTATGAATTTTGTGAAAATCGGACCAAAATTGACGGACAAAATGGCCGCCGTTTGTACGCGAATATTGCGAAAATATGTTATATAAAGGTTGTGGACCTTATAGAGGTCATAATTTTGAACAGATTTTGATGAAACTTGACATGTATGTTTATAACCCAAAGATCTTGGTTCCTTTCGATATTTGCGTCCATTGGATCATAACTTCCTGAATTATGTCCCCGGATTGTCCGAAAAATCGCTTTTGTTCGCTTTTGGTCCCTCTGGAGGTCAAAATTATTATCCGATTTAAAAAAACGTTTGACTATATCACCGTTACATGGTAATGAAGAGAGAGCTTGAATTACGTGAAAACCGGACTAGAATTGACGGACAAAATGGCCGCCGTTTGTACACGAATAGTGTGAAAATATGTTATATCAAGGTTGTGGACCCTATAGATAGAGGTCCACAATGTGGACCCTATAGATAGAGGTCACAATTTTGAATCGATTTTGATGAAACTTGACAGGTATGTTTTAAACCCAAAGATCTTGGTTCCTTTCGATATTTGCGCCCATCGGGTCATTACTTCCTGAATTATGTCCCCTGATTGTACGAAAAATCACCCTTTTTAGCTTGTGGTGCCTCTGGAGGTCACAATTATTATATGATTTAAAAAAAAACGTTTGATTATAAAAACCAAACAAATTCTAATGATTTTCTTATAATTCCTTAATATGCGACAATTCTTGTTGACTGCCCGGACGATTTGGCTGCTGTGTGGGTGTATGTTTCGTTGCCTGGCAACCTATTTTTTAGCTTGTGAACAGTTTAGAGGTCACAATTTTGAACCGATTTCGATGAAACTTAAAATGCATGTTTATAACCCAAAGATCTTGGTTCCTTTCGATATTTGCGCCAATCGGATCATAACTTCCTGAATTATGGCCCTTGATTGTCCGAAAAATCGTCCTTTTTATTTTTAGCTTGTGGTCCCTCTGGAGGTCAAAATTGTTATCCGATTTAAAAAAACGTTTGATTATATCACCGATCCATGGTTATGAAGGTTGAGTTCGAATTTCGTGAAAATCGGACCAAAATTGACGGACAAAATGGCCGCCATTTGTACGCGAATAGTGTGAAAATATGTTAAATCAAGGTTGTGAACAGTGTAGAGGACACAATTTTGAACCGATTTGGATGAAACTTGAAATGCATGTTTATAACCCAAAGATCTTGGTTCCTTTCGATATTTGCGCCAATCGGATCGTAACTTCCTGAATTATGGCCCCTGATTGTCCGAAAAATTGCCCTTTTTAGCTTGTGGTCCCTCTGGAGGTCAAAATTGTTATCCGATTTAAAAAACCGTTTGATTATATCATTGTTCCATGGTTATGAATGTCGAGTTTGAATTTCGTGAAAATCAGACCAAAATTGACGGACAAAATGGCCGCCATTTGTACGCGAATAGTGTGAAAATATGTTATATCAAGGTTGTGAACAGTGTAGAGGATACAATTTTGAACCGATTTGGATGAAACTTGAAATGCATGTTTATAACCCAAAGATCTTGATTCCTTCCGATATTTGCGCCAATCGGATCGTAACTTCCTGAATTATGGTCCCTGATTGTCCGAAAAATTGCCCTTTTTAGCTTGTGGTCCCTCTGGAGGTCAAAATTGTTATCCGATTTAAAAAAACGTTTGATTATATCACCGTTCCATGGTTATGAAGATTGAGTATGAATTTTGTGAAAATCGGACCAAAATTGATGGACAAAATGGCCGCCATTTGTACGCGAATAGTGTGAAAATATGTTAAATCAAGGTTGTGAACAGTGTAGAGGACACAATTTTGAACCGATTTGGATGAAACTTGATATGCGTGTTTATAACCCAAAGATCTTGGTTCCTTTCGATATTTGCGCCAATCGGATCGTAACTTCCTGAATTATGGCCCCTGATTGTCCGAAAAATTGCCCTTTTTAGCTTGTGGTCCCTCTGGAGGTCAAAATTGTTATCCGATTTAAAAAAACGTTTGATTATATCATTGTTCCATGGTTATGAATGTCGAGTTTGAATTTCGTGAAAATCAGACCAAAATTGACGGACAAAATGGCCGCCATTTGTACGCGAATAGTGTGAAAATATGTTATATCAAGGTTGTGAACAGTGTAGAGGATACAATTTTGAACCGATTTGGATGAAACTTGAAATGCATGTTTATAACCCAAAGATCTTGATTCCTTCCGATATTTGCGCCAATCGGATCGTAACTTCCTGAATTATGGTCCCTGATTGTCCGAAAAATTGCCCTTTTTAGCTTGTGGTCCCTCTGGAGGTCAAAATTGTTATCCGATTTAAAAAAACAATTGATTATATCACCGTTCCATGGTTATGAAGATTGAGTATGAATTTTGTGAAAATCGGACCAAAATTGACGGACAAAATGGCCGCCATTTGTACGCGAATAGTGTGAAAATATGTTAAATCAAGGTTGTGAACAGTGTAGAGGATACAATTTTGAACCGATTTGAATGAAACTTTAAATGCATGTTTATAACCCAAAGATCTTGATTCCTTCCGATATTTGCGCCAATCGGATCGTAACTTCCTGAATTATGGTCCCTGATTGTCCGAAAAATTGCCCTTTTTAGCTTGTGGTCCCTCTGGAGGTCAAAATTGTTATCCGATTTAAAAAAACGTTTGATTATATCACCGTTCCATGGTTATGAAGATTGAGTATGAATTTTGTGAAAATCGGACCAAAATTGACGGACAAAATGGCCGCCATTTGTACGCGAATAGTGTGAAAATATGTTAAATCAAGGTTGTGAACAGTGTAGAGGACACAATTTTGAACCGATTTGGATGAAACTTGAAATGCATGTTTATAACCCAAAGATCTTGGTTCCTTTCGATATTTGCGCCAATCGGATCGTAACTTCCTGAATTATGGCCCCTGATTGTCCGAAAAATTGCCCTTTTTAGCTTGTGGTCCCTCTGGAGGTCAAAATTGTTATCCGATTTAAAAAAACGTTTGATTATATCACCGTTCCATGGTTATGAAGATTGAGTATGAATTTTGTGAAAATCGGACCAAAATTGACGGACAAAATGGCCGCCATTTGTACGCGAATAGTGTGAAAATATGTTAAATCAAGGTTGTGAACAGTGTAGAGGACACAATTTTGAACCGATTTGGATGAAACTTGAAATGCATGTTTATAACCCAAAGATCTTGGTTCCTTTAGATATTTGCGCCAATCGGATCGTAACTTCCTGAATTATGGCCCCTGATTGTCCGAAAAATTGCCCTTTTTAGCTTGTGGTCCCTCTGGAGGTCAAAATTGTTATCCGATTTAAAAAACCGTTTGAGTATATCATTGTTCCATGGTTATGAAGGTCGAGTTCGAATTTCGTGAAAATCAGACCAAAATTGACGGACAAAATGGCCGCCATTTGTACGCGAATAGTGTGAAAATATGTTATATCAAGGTTGTGAACAGTGTAGAGGACACAATTTTGAACCGATTTGGATGAAACTTGAAATGCATGTTTATAACCCAAAGATCTTGATTCCTTTCGATATTTGCACCAATCGGATCGTAACTTCCTGAATTATGGCCCCTGATTGTCCGAAAAATTGCCCTTTTTAGCTTGTTGTCCCTCTGGAGGTCACAATTGTTATCCGATTTAAAAAAACGTTTGATTATATCACCGTCCCATGGTTATGAAGATTGAGTATGAATTTTGTGAAAATCGGACCAAAATTGACGGACAAAATGGCCGCCGTTTGTACGCGAATATTGCGAAAATATGTTATATAAAGGTTGTGGACCTTATAGAGGTCATAATTTTGAACAGATTTTGATGAAACTTGACATGTATGTTTATAACCCAAAGATCTTGGTTCCTTTCGATATTTGCGTCCATTGGATCATAACTTCCTGAATTATGTCCCCGGATTGTCCGAAAAATCGCTTTTGTTCGCTTTTGGTCCCTCTGGAGGTCAAAATTATTATCCGATTTAAAAAAACGTTTGACTATATCACCGTTACATGGTAATGAAGAGAGAGCTTGAATTACGTGAAAACCGGACTAGAATTGACGGACAAAATGGCCGCCGTTTGTACACGAATAGTGTGAAAATATGTTATATCAAGGTTGTGGACCCTATAGATAGAGGTCACAATTTTGAATCGATTTTGATGAAACTTGACAGGTATGTTTTAAACCCAAAGATCTTGGTTCCTTTTGATATTTGCGCCCATCGGGTCATTACTTCCTGAATTATGTCCCCTGATTGTACGAAAAATCACCCTTTTTAGCTTGTGGTGCCTCTGGAGGTCACAATTATTATATGATTTAAAAAAAAAACGTTTGATTATAAAAACCAAACAAATTCTAATGATTTTCTGATAATTCCTTAATATGCGACAATTCTTGTTGACTGCCCGGACGATTTGGCTGCTGTGTGAGCGTATGTTTCGTTGCCTGGCAACCTATTTTTTGGGAGGTAAACGATTATAATTACTATAATAAATAAAAATATAAAGACACAATTACTTTTATAGTGAAATTAAAGATATTAATATCCCATGTATAAGTATATTTTATGCATATAATAAAAGTGTGTATGGATATTTTACGAAATATACTGAGTGCCATAGAAAACGCATCACTTAGTTTTTCGTATAACAGAATGATCCTGTAAAAATATCTTATTTGTTTTACTTCTTATTATGAGTAATATTCAAATGGTAACACATCAATAACAACATATTTGTACACTTATTGATGTTTAATCTGTAATCAACGATACAAACCAAAAGTATGACACAGATGTCAGTAGCGCGCGTGTCCTCAACGGGCTCTTACTTACGCACGCTGTGCAGCGACGTCTGATGGAATTAACCACCTGTGTCATACTTTTGATTTTGACCCCTCTGACTTTGTACTGTTGATTACAGATTAAACATCCATAAGTGTACAATTGTGTTGTTATTGATGTGTTCCCATTTGAATATTGTTCACAATAAGAAGCAAAATAAATAAGATATGTTTAAAGGATCATTTTGTTATATGAAAAACTAAGTGATGCGTTTTCTATGGCACTCAGTATATATAGATGATTACTTACAGTGGTACAAACCAGATTACCTACACCAAGATCTGTTCAAGCTGTCCAGCAGACCAGACCTCAAACAATGGCCCCAACCCCACCGCAATTCAGGCCACGATCGCCTATGAACATGTCAAATATACAGCGAACACCAATTCAAGGTCAACAACAAATGCAGCCAATGATGACTCCAGCTCAAAATGGAAGTCAGATGTGGATGAGATATGGTGATGATATAAGATTTTATCCATAATTTCTCCACAAGTTTTGAAGACTTGTGGTCGGAACTGTAACCAAAAACAAATAGACACTGTTGATTTTCAATTGAAATTATCAAGATTTACTACAATTTCTTTTTCAGGCTAAAAGACAAAATTGATTTTGTTTACCATTCCAACATGAATGTCCCTTGTTTGATATTATTCTTCTATTATGATATTCATTCATAAAAAATGTTCTTGGTGAAATGTAGAATTCAAATTTGTTTCCCTCATACTTCAAGGATTAGTAAATTTATTTGTTTCTGGTAATGGATTCTCTCTTCTCTTCTCTCTCTGGTCAGTTCTTGGAGTAGGGCATTTCATTTAAATTGCATTGAGTTTCCTTCAATGGTTTTATTTGTCTTGTTAGTGTTCTCTTATATAGAAGTATAATCTATTTCCATATGAATATATTTACCTAATAATCGTATTTTCAATTTATGAAATGTAGTATCAAAAATTCTAAATATATATTGTTAGAACCAAGTGGTATTTAAATCTTTCAGTTTAATTTTATGCTATTGAAAAATCTGTTTTTCAGAACGTCCGCCTGGTCCACCATTACCGCGTTCTCTTTTACCAAGGGAGAGAACAACTTTTGATAAAACTGTTGATTATTTGTTTGGCGATGGACCACAAAATAGATACGCTTTAATTTGTAGACAATGTCATTCACATAATGGTATGGCACTAAAAGAAGAATTTGAATACATTAGTAAGTAAAATTTGCTTAAATTTTCTCTATTTATTTTTATTGTATGTTTCGGACCTTCAGTCAACATGCGTATTGTTTTTGGAAGTGTTTTATTATTTTTTTTTAAATTTTTGGTGGGGGGTGAATTAAGTCTGAGTTTGCAGCCAAAACTGTGCATGGTGCAAACATTCTGCGACCCAGATGTATTTGACCTCTGACCGTGGATATATTTATATTGGGTCATTTTTTACAAACGAAAAGTTTTACGGATGGGACAAAAATAATCTCAGATTGCCCATATCTCAGCTATTTTTCAATGGATCTTCTTCGGGTTACCATTTTTGGATTCTGACTGATGGTTTTTCATACTTCTAAAATTTGCTCTATTACTTTTATTATCACAAAAGGGTGTATCTCCATTATTATTGGAGGTATCAATTGAGACTTGGTAGGAATAAGAAACACGTCTATGGCTCTGGAAATGACAGAGGCTCCTGATTTTTCCCCGGAAAATGAATAGTTCTCTCCATTTTAAAAAATAAACCAAAATTGACATGTCATGTCATGCCAACTAACAATTAATGTCAAAAAGTTTGGTCTTGAAGAATAACTTTCAGTTTTATTAAGAGTTCAAAATGACTGGTTTTTCCACTTTAATAGGTGGTATTGGATGTGTTGACATGACGTGACATACCGAAACACATCCGTACTCCTTCGAGTTCTAGTTTCATTTGGTTATAATTTTGATTTGCCTACAATACATGAACAATATAAACTACTCTTCATGAATTTCTTGATCGCTTTGAAGTCTTGATTTTTGGGCACTTTTTTTTTTGTTAAAAGTGTTTTTGCCCCAGCCAAAATGGTAGTTTATAAGCTAAATAAAATGTTGGGCCAGGTCATTTGAACAAAAATTTCTTAGCTTAAATGGAACGGATAAGAAATGAATGTGGCCTAATTCAAATAAAAAAGTTTAGTTTTTTCCGTGTTTTCAAAATAAATATAGCATAAGTTTTGTGATTGCTTACATAAATTAGAATAGCTGAAAGGCAGTCACCCACAAAATACCCTACATACATCCCGAGACAGCAAAATAAGTCAAAAGTTGCAGGTTTTTTTTAAGATATGAACAAAATTGTTAGAATAGGCTAAGATATCTTTTTAATGATATAATACAAAAGGTGAAATTTAAGACTTGACAAATAAAGCAATCTATTTTTAGCCTATTTAAAAATTTTTGATATATACATATATGCTAATTCGGACTCATTTTGTTGTCAGTGGTCACATAATTTATAGTGGCAACAAACATGCAGTCAAATATGTGTATGTCTAGGTAGAGCGTTTATAGTCACACCACATAAACAAACGGTTTAATCATCTTGCTTTCACAGAGAAAATTTGCATTAAATATTCATAAGAATTATATCAGACTCTCTTATTTTCTTCGTTCATAATCTAGTTACTCTTTGGTACATTTGTTGAATAAGATATGTTACTTTCGTATAAAATATGGCAATCGACAGCAAGCTTGACATATACTTATTGATAAGCTATGATGTAGATATACCATATTTTAATACATGTGTAATGTTTTTTCTGTTTCATATAGGTTTTAGATGTTGCTATTGTTTCACTTTCAATTCGGCAAGAAAACAGAAACCTCATGCACCAAAATTAGAATTTCCAACACCTGTTTTACAGAGAAAAATAATACCAAGTAAGTCGACTGATAAGATCATGTAATATTTTTGAATCACTTGAACTCATCCAGTTCCTTACACTGCAGAAGACCCCTACGAGTGTAATGTGGTGGAAATGACTAAATTCTGTAATAATTCTAATTCCAGATAATAAAAAAGATTCATCAGAAGAAGATGAGGATGGGGAAAGTGAGGAGGAGACAAGTTCCAGTACGCCTGATTCTACTACTGCAAGTGCTGATAATAAAACAGATAAAAAAACACACATTATACCCCAACCTACCCCCAAAACATTACCAGATAATCTAGTCCAGAGAAAAAATATTCCTAAAAATGTTGGTAATACTCAGCCAGCAGTCAATGGTGATTCAGTTTCGGCTAAAAGTGACCTTAAGGCATCTGGAGAAAAGACAGCCGTCAAATCAACAAGTTTGTGAATTGGGTTAAAATTAGAGCTAAATACAGATTTCTTAGTGTTACAGCTGCACATAAAGTTTGTGATTATTTGCACATATATGTTTTATTTTCATCACCCTATGGTGATGTTATTGTCACCAAAAAGAAAGAAAAGAATTATTTGTGACAAGAACATGTAACTGAAACCCATTGTCATCATTACATGTAGATATAGAGGAAAATATGTTGTTATTCAAGTATATCTAGGTATATGTTTTATATATGAATGTAGTAAATTAAGTAAGAACAACCAATGTAGGTATATTTACAATTGATTGTATACAGTGCTAATAGATTTGATGTCTCAAAAGCCTAAATTACATGACATATTAATAATATTTCATTATTGTAGCATAGAATATTTATTATTATTTTGTTATGGTTTTTTTGAGGGTTGTTGAAAGTTCCTTTATTTTCAATTTGAGATTTGGGTTTGGTTTTACTTTAAAATAAGCTTGTTAATTGGTAGGCATGGGAGTTATTGTGTGAAAATCAGACAATATTATTCAAAAGGTCATGATTTATATTAATATAATGTTGGTGCTTTCTCGTAATACAAATTATTTGATTATATTTTGTATGTAGATACAATGAGATTGAATTCTATGTATTTATTGTTTGTTCAGTATATCTATATTTAATGTTATTTAGCTTTAGTCCATCTATAAGGTGATCTTGTTAATAACTGTGTGTGATAAACTTGATAGTAAGATATGAATGGCTCATTAGCTCCTTTGTTTTCAATGTTCTGTCAGGGTATTGAGAAAAATAAATAAACCTAGTTATACTTATATTGTATTGATATAACATAATACTTTTGTTGCTGGGGAGATTCACAAAGATGTATTTGATTCTGGAACAATAATTGTAAGTTATAGTGGGGAAGGGGAGTGTGGCAAACATTTTCTCTACCCAACCCACTCAACAAGACTTTGCACACTTCTTTATTTTACTCATTTACAAATTTTGTGGTTAACGATTCTTTTGTGAAATCCTAGGTATGTCACTAATATAAATAGTATATGAATTATATCACTTTAACCAACCAGCAATGTCAGCTTAACTATATGTTTTTATTTTAATGAAGAACTGCTAAAATTTAAAGTTAAATAATATAAATTTTGATTTGCATTCATGTGAGGCCATAAATAATCAGAACATTTTACTCATTTTAAATAATATTGACAAAATGAATTAATGGTCAAATTTACATACACTGATCCAGTCTAAGATAGCAATCAATGTACTAATGGCAAAAGGTGATTAAGATTTCAAATCAAATAAACTCACAAATGGAATGATAATGGATTTAGCCTAATCACATCAATACCACAAGATTAGATTTTATTAGTACTGCTTATTTCTATTAAGTGTACCTGGTACAGCAACCTACGCATACTTTTATGTTCATTCTGTTTTAAATGCATATTTATCACGTCCAAAGCTACTTATTTCACATACAACAAATCTACATAATCAGATTTCAGAATTAATGAATTTTGCCAAAATTGTATACAGGTTATTTAATTGTAATCAAGATTTGATGGAAGTATGTTTTGTCCAGTTTTAATTTTTCAGAAGTGTTTCTTCTCTATGCAAAAATGATTCTGAAACTAACCAAATAACTTTTTATTAAAAAAAATGAATAAAAATAATGGAAAACATTCCAATATATTATGATAATTAAGGGTTGAATGAAATAGCTTATTGTGTGTGATGTCAGTTACGAACTTAGCTCATTGTCATTTGTTTATATATTATTCCATATATAGTATTAAAAAATGTGTTTTAAAAAATGAACTACTCAAAATACAAATTATTTTGATTTTAATTACCATTTAATATTAGGTAATCAGTAAAATGTAAATAGATGGCAATGGCTGGAGTAGATAAAATGTGTGTGGAAAACAATTTAATTTTTTTATGAAATTACATGTACTAATTAATTTAAATTCAAATGAACTATGCTGTCTGAAAATAGACTCTCAAGAAAGCTAATTCTAATTCTGGGGATATATATATATATTTTCTTTATGAGAACAAAGGCGTGGTTCATGTGTATATTAGTATTTTATTGTATTTCAATTGTATATATTTACTTTTCTATTGTATTTTCCCCCTGTTCTTCTTTAGATTTTATTTCAAAAATGATTTATAATGGTTCAATATCATGCTTTATACTAGTTTCTGAATCCAATGAAACATAATAATAATAATCTATTTATCAATCACTGGATATCCAACTAAAAGAGTTGCTCAGGAGGGCTCTAACTTAAAGCCCCAATAACACTCTTGTTGTAACTGAATAATATGTCCCAATCTTCATTCTGGTCAACAAATCGTATTATTTTAGAATATTCCAATTAAATGATGATATAAATTCCATCTTAACACACCTATTTTTAAAAAAAATGGAAAAATTTAACCAATTGATTTGAAAAGTCTAACATCATAAACAATTTCAAATGTGACTTGGATTTTAAAATATTTTCGAATCCTCGGGCAAGTAAAATAGGTTCTAATGGAAAATTTACACAACAGGTAGGACACTTAAACATCTAGTACTTAGAATAAGGATATTATTTATTTTCTGGAGCTACCAAGCCAGCAAGAATGTTATTGTCCCTTTAATATTGCATTGACCATTGTATTGTATAAAAGAGTGCTATGAACATATCTGTACAGAGATGCTTATCAGAGCTAGATAGATTTTATTGAATTTGATTTAAATAAGATTTTTATATAACAAGAATTTGCCTTAAAAGTGGGTTGGATTATTATGGTCTAAAGCTATACTAGGTAGTAATTTTTTATTAGATTCCCCTTCATTTCCCGGTAATATAGAAAATATGCTATTTTAATAGAAATTAGATATGTGAATTTAGAACCTAGGTAGCTTTTTTTCAGTTTTCTACCAGAGAACATTATATTATAATTACATGTACTTCATTACATTCGTTTCAATATACTGATTACTATATCAGTTATATACTTTCATCTGATTCTCTCTTCCAACTTCCATCAATAAATAATTGATTTCTACTGTTTCTGTATGTGTTATAATTTGTTAATAGGAAACATGGTAGTGTAGTGTATCACAGTCCAGGTGTGATAATCTGTCGGGAAATATAAGGAAATTATCACATGGAATGTTGTAAATTTGAATGTTGTGTTCTAATTAGGTGTGTTTCCAAATGTAATCCAGTCAGAGCCTAATCATAAACATCAGACTTTTCCCTTGAGCTATCTATAGGCTTTTTCGTCGGTTTAGGGAGTAAAAGGGATATGACAAGTTATCGGTACCCAGACCCTTTGTAGAATTTGAATCATTTAAATTTCTAAACATGTTTTTTGGGGCTGTCTTTTGACGTAGTTCTCGAAAGGTTTGCACAAACGAAGGAATCATTGATGGTATTTTATTTTCTAACGTCATCATAACCAGGGGTGGACTGGGTAGCTCTGGACTCGTTGATTAACTTACTGGTTTCATTGGGCACCTATTACCACGAAGAACGAGAAAAACCGAGTATGGTTTAATGGTCGAGAGCAAAACATTAAATACTCCACAATGTCTTTAGCTCGAGACCATTAAATAACTTTTCATGCCCCTTTAACGCATCCCACTCCCAGGATTATTTATCTCCTCGGACTTGGGAGTATTATATATTAATCAGTCAACGTGAAGAGCAATTCCTTGACAACGTCCGGCTGTCTGAGACCAGTCCGTAGCTCATCTAAGAATTATAAGAAGACTCTTCAGGCATAGCATCCTAGATGAACCCGAGGCCGAATTGATGCGTCACCGTAAACCCCCATATCATAGCTGAAAACTTGCCAACCAATAAAGTTTGCATTATTATCATTTTTATTATTAACAATATGTGACGGTTTACATAATGGGCACCGTACTTGACTTGGCATTTAATATTTCACTATTTCGAATCTATTAAATGATTGAATATATGTATATGATTGGCAATATATACTGTAATTAATATATGCATAAAAGACGATAAATATATAGCCTTTTAAAACATTTTTTTAGTGAATTATTTTGACAATTTCATTTCGTTGATTTTCTTTTGTGACTCTGGTAGTTTTAAAGGACCATGGGGCAATATGGGATCCGTCTACACGGGTCTTAAATACATTAAAAAAAATGAAAGAATGAATTGTGTAAGTTACGTTTTAAAAAAATAAGTTAGTTCATACAATATCAATTTAAAAGACCACCCTTTTGTATCTTCCATAATTTGGTTACATCAAGAAATTTAGTAGATACCTCGCGTTAACAAAAAGAGACTTAACGAATTCGATAACAAATTAATTAAAACATTGAAATTTTCACAGATATCATTTGAAAGGTTGGGTAATACACGGAATATATCTCACAAATTATCATTTCAAAGGCAGAAGTTTAACCGAATACAACAATCTGGAGCCTCTTGCTGCCGGATCACCCCTTTAATATTCTTTGAAATAATTAATATACATAAAATCTCTTACATTATTTTAAAATTGTAGCCATATAGACGGAAGAAATAATCGTAAATAAACTTTATAAAAGACGAAACAACTTAAAGCTTAAAGATGCATTATGTAAGATTTAGATAAAAAAAAATCGTGGTGGTTCTTGCTTTAATAGTTGAAAAAAATCCAGATTATGAAAAATGAATATATTGAAAATGCAGTCAAATTACTCTTAATTCATCGAAATTATGTTTGAAGTATTGACATGAAATAAAGTAATAGTTCCGATTGTCAAGTATTATTGCAACGATAATAAATAATGTCTCGATTTTCCATTTTAACGTTTAACGGCGGTCTAGAGAGTCGATTATATGCTTGACGTGTGAATAAATGTCTCTATAAGAATGTATATATCATTATAAGGAGATTTAGTTCTTACATATTGCATCTTTAAATATTAGTAATATAATGTATACATAAATATGATAGCATGTATATTAACAATAAAAGAATTTATATTTATTCAATGTTTTTTGAAAGCTCCGGTGCTGTATTCGAATACAGTTTTGTAGTTGTTACAATCTCTGCCAATCTTCATGTAGTCTAAAATGTTGCAGCCGGGTTTGGAGCAGATGTCGTTGGCACATGCTTTCATCTCTTCCGCCTGAAATAAACATTTAGAATAAAGGAGACCATGATACACAATTTGATACCTGACTGATCTAGCAGATCTTGTACGCTTCCTAAGATTTAAGATATCAAAATTAAGGGAACTAGTGCAAGCTGTTCATATGCAAATTAGGCCTTGTATCTCATAAACAAACTGCATGCCAACACCTGTAGTTATCAAATGTAGGTATTTTGCAGATTCTGGGTATGGTGCGCCTCGTGAAAAACTAAAAAAAAAATAGGTTTATAGAGCAGAAATTAAGCAAATGCAGAATCCCCAAAAGCATGATTATTTTGTTTGATTAAGCTACTTAATGTGTGGTAAAAAAGTACTCTGGAATTCAATTCTGTCTTCAATTTTAAGTGGCGATAAATTATTTTATTTTACTAGCCATTTAGCTTCACATGATTCAATTGAGCCACCATTAATGGAATTTACAGTCTAATTGCAAATAAGCTACACTATTATTTAGATTATCTGAAATATCATCTATGTAAATTAGAAATAGAAAAGGTCTCAGTAATGATCTTTGGAGAACACCTGATTCAACTTGGATATCTTATGAGTGTAACCTTAATGGACAACCCATTGTGTACGATCTATTAAATAGTTATATTATATCCAATCATATTTATGCGGACTGAATCTTACATGTATCACAGAATACAAGACTGATCTTGTTCCCTTTATCTAGAATACTTATCTAATTATCTTATATACCTCGTTTGGAAATCCCGTCTGGTGCTAAGACTATAATTCATATTGTTTAATAATCCTGAATAGAAGTTTTATTATAATTTCCCCAATGAACTTACAGTAGTGCATGTGGATGAAAAAGGCGGTTCGTTTCCATGTGTCCGGAGGTTCTTTAGTTGTAAGGCGAAGATTAAAAATCACCGGGTAAAAAGAATTGAACTGTCGGGGGATATGATTCTTTTTTAGAATTAGCCCACTGGTTTCATCTGCACCGGAGAGTTTTGAATAGTTTCGTATTTTATTCAGTAATTAACAAATTCATACGCGTTCATTAAATAGTGGTTATTCCTAATAGGGGTCAAGTTTACAATTCTGGAATGTGAAAGTCACACCGGGAAACTATTTCCATGATACATAAGGTTACACATGCAATTAAATAATAGCGAAACAAGGGGCACCAAAATAGATTATGATCTGAACATTCACGAAACATGCCTACGAAAAATAGATCGTGGAACGCCCTAAAGCTGTCTGAATATTCAGGGTCTAATATAATAATTGAAATTATTTTGTAGAATTGTAAAACTTACCCGACCATCATAGCAAATATTGCAGATATACAGACAGGCCATCTCTGGAGGCATAAGATCTAGATCATAGACAGGCAACACAGGGGATGCTATCGACATCGTTGATAAAACCACAACAACGGTGAAGGCGAATAAAATTTTACCGTTCATGATGAAAATATACCTGAAGCTGAAATTGAATAATTCATAGTTTAATTATTAAGTGATTTGCATTCAATCACATTTCCGTCTTTAACGCCCATCTTATTCAAATTGGTTACCCTAATCAACGAATTTATCGACACCGATTTCCGAAGCGATTACATCAAATCGCCAAATCACTTTAGGGTGCGATTTGACGATGTTGATCGGGTGATTACGTGGTTTTTTTTTCAACTGTGTCCTGCCACAAGAATTGCTTACAGCTAATCGGAGCATTTAACGAACTCGCCAAAATGCTTTAAAATCGACTATATTGTCACATGACATCTTTACTAAATTCAAAACAATTTGGCAAGTCGATAAAAAAGCCCTGTAATTCATATTCTGAAACATATTAATTATTTAACATAGCCGCTACATATATATATTCTGACAAGTACCATTTTTTCTAATTTGAGATTACACATTGTTTTCGTCAACACCCCAAAAATATACCACTTGTCAATAGCGTTCCAGAAGAAATATACCACTACATAGATTGTAATTTGTCAATGCTGTCAAGAAATAGCTTTTTGTCATTTCTAACAGAATTCCAGATCACATTTTCTTTATCTCCGGTTTTAACGTCCTTTAAAATTCTGTGGATAACAATCACTATACTGCCCCACAAAAGAGAAAGGCAGTATCTGCAAAATAGTCATTTTGAGAAAATCGACTTTAAAGTTTGTCACTTTCCTGTACTCATAGTTTTGTATAAAATAATATGATTTCTTCAACGTAAGGAAATATTTTGGTTCTCTTTCGATATAACTTGTCGATTTTCGTATATTTCTTTGAGGGACTGAGATAATGCAGATACTGCCCATTTTATGGCTCGGGACCTTTTCCTGTGCCCATTGTAAAACCAAGGTACAAAGCAGCATCTACACATGCTCTCTAATTGTTTCTTTGATAAACAGACAGTTTACAAACTGCATATTTATGCATAAACATTGTTCTAGGCATTTCCCCATTCAGTAGAGTCCAAATCCTTGACATTATATATATTGTTTTTTACCTTAGTTATATTCCAGGTCACTTTACATTTACTGCCAACACCTACATACATGTCCCAAGGCGAACGGCAGTATCTACACTTACTGCTTTTCTCCTTAGTTATATAAGAAAAATTTGCATTTACTGCCAAAATTTCGCTCTGGGTTGTAATAGATGTATCAAAGAGAACCGCAGTATCTACACTTACTGCTTTCATCCTTAGTTATACCAGGGCAACTTGCATTTACTGCCCAAATCGACAGTGTAAATCTCTTCACCTAATTGAAATATAGCAATGAAATTTTTACATGTGATAGAGCTGATACTGCCGACCACAATGATACTAAAAACGTATTTTGGCCAAAAGTGTAGATACTGCCTTCTTCCTTTGCACGGCAGTATATTATATAATAGGCACGAGGTTCCGATAAGAATTCACTGGTCGTTATCAACCATACAGTAATAACGACCAGTGAATTATTGTCGAATATAGTAATAATTGTATAATATAGTTATTGTTATCCATAGAACTGTGTTGTGTTATATTATGTTCAATCATTAAATGCCATTCAAAGATTATACCTTAAGTTAAACACGAGATAGACTATAAGAAAAGTGCATCGTATTGAACAACAACCTGTAAACAAAAACAGTAATAGACCACTATATGATATAGCTATAACGCACAGTTGTTTCGGTGATTTACAGTTATAAAGGTAAGTACAAAATATTAAAAAAAATGGTTCCAACATTAACCTTTCTCTCCAAACATATACGGTTGACTTATTCCATTTAAGTGTGCCAATCCAATTATTTTACTCTGTCTTTTTAAGGATCCATAAATATTTTCTTTGGTGTTCTAACTTACCGAAAAAATTCAAAAATATTAAGTAAAAATATCAAATGGATTCGAACCAAAACATGCAGAAATAAAACGAAGAATAAAAATCATCACGTTAAAAAAAAAGGTATGATTGAAAATGCAAATTCAAATTTCGTCTTGCTTACCGTTTTTAGTAGTACTGATCGTGTGGCGGTCAAATCTTTATTGCTAACTTTATTAATATTATTGCGCTTTTATAAAAGGAGAGCCGCGTGATATCGACATTGATTAATTTTTAGCTGTGCTGTCACGATAGAATGAATGTGTGAATGAAAACTAATTCTCTTAATGCGTGAATATTGTATATGCCGTGATCGGTCAATACACGAGTATGTAATTCTTATTGGAACCAAAATATGTTTGCGTCATATAAAAGAACCAACCACCTGCATGCTTTTGTTTTAACAGTTTGGCAAATTCATTTACACCTTTCAATTAGGGCATATTTCATATTAAGAACAGCAATGACGCACGCAACAATTCCAAATGATTGGAATGTGCTGTGGGGGGAGGGGACGGGAAGTTGCAGGGTTGAGGAAATGGGTGGGGTAAAGGTTTTATAGACACAAATTTCTACCCACTGATCCTTGAACTTACACAGCATAGATATTTGATTTTTTTAATATGGTATCCGATTTTCAATCTTATTAGAAGATCTATTTTACTGGTGAATGAATAAATAGGTGTTAACGGGTGCTAATATGAGCTAACTGGGTCGAGCTTTCTGCTTGCATTGAACGTGAAGCAAACTCATGGCGGAACCCACTCGCCCTGCACAACCCTAAAAATTAATTTAACCTACATAATATGACCGATTTAAGACATATATAACTGTGACACTACGGGTAGGATAATGTCGTGACTATCCTGGTCAGGGACTCCAAATAGCAGCCTGTGACACTACCGTGTCTCTTTGTGACTGTCGTCTTTGGTTTTCTTCGGACTTCACGTTGTTTAAAATATGATCAATTATTCCGATCTTCAATATTATTAACTGACACTGGAACACTTTTTACGTTAAATATATTTTTATATCTATCTAACATCCATAATACAGGTAACTACAATATTATTGCCTCTCAGCCGGGAAGGCTGTGGTGTTCTCCCAACCTCCCAATGGTATCTATTTTCTACCGCCTCATCATGATATCTGAATCCGGCCTGTGAGCCAGGGCAGCTCACGGTATGAACTTCCCCTTGAATCTCTCGGGCAGCTCCCGGTATGTACTTCCCCTTGGAGCTCTCAAATGATGTCTGAGTTTAAATCAGACGAGTTCCCTCCTATAAAGAAAGTCTAATGCGTCATCTAGTAGGACGGGACAATTGCCATTTATGGGTTAAGTGTTTCGCGAAGGCACCGTTTTACGTCAACACTATTCTAGTTAATTGTACTAATCTGTGCGGGGGGCTAGTGGTCTAGAGTGCCGCGCTTCGACCTCTAGCTGGCCGGTCAACACTGGCTTGCGGCTGTGGTTTCGAGCCCTGGTGTGAGCGTATGTGGCATGGAGATAGGGGCGCCTTCTCAACCTCGTGGGTTTCCTCCGGGCACTCCGGTTTCCTCCCACTGCTAAAGACCACTACGCGCAAGCGAATTATTGAAATAAAATGAAACCATGTGTTAGTCCCAAAATGACCTAGTTTGTGTCGAGTGGACGTTAAACCCCATTTCTCTCTCTCTCTCTCTCTCTCACACTAATCTGAGGACTGGACGATAGTACCCCACTTTCCAGAAATGGATACTGACACATCTGTCTGCGAGTTAGTCTAAGATAGTAGTAGAATAATGCAAGCTACTTCATTGCCCCAGTTTTCGCCATACATCATGTAGGTAAAGAATTCGTTATTAAACAGAACACTAAGTCTATAGTTTTACATAACTTTCTGTTTGCAACTGAACCTGAAGCCAAGATTTGGCATGGCTTGACCCATTCGAACCGTACAACCATAAAATTTAATTTAACCTACATATGACCGATTTAAGACAGATATAACTTTCTTCTTGCAACCGAACTCGAAGCCAAGATATGACATGGCGGGACCCATTCGAACCGTACAACCCTAAAATTTATTTTAACTTACAAATGACCGATTTAAGACGGATTAGAAGCGCATAATTACAAAACAAAATCCTATTAACCGGGCAGAGATCTATTCTCGATATACATAGTTCCATGGCACGAGCAAAATTTCTATTAATGCATTTGCAATACTGTGAAGGAAAAGTGGATCTCCAAAAGAAATACCGTCCAAAAAATGTTTGATAAATTGAAAACTTTCATTATTTGACATCCTCCGCTTATTCGACACCCACTGCAGTACGAGGACCGACTGAAAAGTTCAAAGCCTGAAAAGGATAGATTGGTTGGGTTGCAAATAACTTTTGCCACCAACAATCTCTGAATGAATCAGACGAATTGCAACTGTAGTGGTATTATTATCTTAGTAACAGATCAACCCATTAAAATCACTAGAAATGGATAACACTGGCTATAAGGAAGTCATCCAGCGCCTGTAACTGGCAGGACTAACCCTACCACAGAAAATGAGATACATGCAAACATGGTCTCCACTTTAGGGAATAATGCCCCTCCCTTTTCCACAGTAAAAAAGTCGGCTGCGGAATTCAAGCGTTGCAGAGAAAGACTTGGCGATGACTCGCGTCCTGGGAGGTTGGCAATAACAACCATTAAATTCAAGAAAACATTACAGGATGCATGATATAGTGCTGGCTGATCGACGATTGACCACTTGACTGCCAGTGTTGTGAGCATCTCTCGTTTGAGGGTGAAGCACATTATCGTCAACGAGTGAGGAAATGCCGAAGCTCTTGACTGCGAATCAGAAACGTGACAATCTGCACCGTTTTGAAGCAGATACTGATAATTTTTGGCCATGACGCTAAACAATGTTTCTTGTCCGGCCCCGATTGCAAGGTTATTGAATATGCATTTAATTATAGTCTTTATCCAGATGATCAATCGGATAACATGCTGCGAGTTCTACACTTACTAACCTCTTTATCATACCGTATTATAATGTCAAGTTTATCGTCAGTATTATAGCTGAAACAAAATGGGTTTTAACGTCCTATTTATCGTCAATTACGATCTGGTATACAAGTGATAAAATCAATCATCAATATACAGTTAATATACCAAAAGATTATTGAAAAAAAAACGAACAGAACCGAGAGGTGTCAGTTTTTGTTCACCGAATGTAGATCCTAAAATGTTAGAATAATTGTTTACTGTACTTTAGCGTTTGTGTTTAATATAACGAGTTTTCTGGAATGCCAGTCAGTAGGTTTCAACATTAAATGGACGCATTGAAAAGTCACATTTATAGCCATTTTTTAAAAAACAAATTTCTCTAAGTTTTTAATTTCGGTAGTACATAATTCTACGGGATAAAAATAAAAGTTCGTAAAAATAGGGATGAGGGGGTATAAGTAATGTACATGAATTACCATCACAATTTTTCAATGTTGTTGAATGCTGTTCCCTGAAACAAACATTATGCAAGAGCTAAATCTGCTTATTGTAGGCCTTTCTTTAGGCCTGAAATTTTATATAAACTATCAATGAGACATTAATTAACTTATCCAGACCATAATCATGCGATATTTGTTGAATTATGATCCGATTTGCAGCAGAACTTCATTCACGATTTAATGATTACATGGATAATCACTACTATGATTTTTTGCCGTACCGACATTAGTAATAATGATCGAGTCTAGGCGGAACGTGGATCAATTTGACTGAAATTACAGCAAATTGCTTTTACATTATCTAGATTTTATGTATTATAGTGTGAACTGCCAAATCGGTATTGGATCTTCTCGGGGCCATACATCTTTTATAAATATATTCTTAAATGGACATTCACCGCGTCCATTTTATTTAAGATGGGATATGTTTGCATGCAGGGCAGCACAGCCATGTCCCCTATTTTTCAGATTACAACTTCCAAAGGATCCGCATTATACAAGAGACACATACAAGTAGTACCCCGTGTTTAATTCTCGATGGTTTTTCTCGGACAAGGTTGGAACACGAGTCCGTACATTTTCGGCAGATTATGTCCTGTGCCCATAAAAGCTGAGAATTCATACTTTAAAAAGAAAACCCCCAAACAACTAACAACTCTTTATTGGGGTCCTCATAATATGTATTACGTTTAAAGACAATTGAATAAATGGTTTGAATGGTTAAAAACATTGCAAAATATTTTATATACACCGGCAAGAGAAAAAAAAACCGCTTAATTGATAGTCTGGAAATTCAAAGCTATGGGTATCTATAATCCAGTAACCATTACTTTTAAACTATAGAATTCAATTCCCTTTTTTTTTACATTTACCAAATATTGGTGATTTGAAACTCTTGACTTCAATTCCAAAAATATTGATTTGTTGATTGAATTAAAAACAAAAATTACTTTTAAACTATAGAATTCAATTCCCTTTTTTTTTTACATTTACCAAATATTGGTGATTTGAAACTCTTGACTTCAATTCCAAAAATATTGATTTGTTGATTGAATTAAAAACAAAAATATGTTGTGCTTTACGAATAATTAACGTCGATAAGTTTTGAGAATGTGCTTCATACCAGCCAATGTGTGACTTTTGTAATTAACTAACAAATTGTGGTTTAATAAACCGTCACTTTTAATATCCTCCCTTGATACGAAATAATAAAATAATCTTTGTTTCACCTGCTTTAATAATGAAGCAACTTGAGATTTGCATGTTACGGTCATCCGATTGCCAATGCTTCATTAATTTCCTTAATTGCCAGTTATACTAATCAGCATATTTGATATGTATTGAAACCATGTTTTGACACATTTCCATACATAATTAACTGCCTATTCGCGTCTAAAAGCTTTCAATAAAATAACACTTACTTTTCCGTGCCATTAGCATTAACTGGAAGTTCCATCAAAACACTCACTTTATTAAATTAATGTGCATGTATTGAAGAATAGGAATTGTCGATGCGTATAATGGATTTTAAACCAAGTTTGTATTTCATGTAATGACAAAGAAACGGAAAAGGTCATCACGCGAGGATAAAAGATAAATTTCGAATTTACATTAAAGTCCGAAGATTATCTAGTCTATAGGTTCATCGGTCCGAGTGTCTGTGGTTCAAGGTTCAAGGGTCATTCGTCCAAGAGTTTCAGTCTGGAAAAGTTACATTGGTACGAAGGAATAATAGTATATTACATGATGGGTGGGGGGGGGGTGTATTAGTTCATCACAGCTCCGAGAGTTTAATAGCCCAAAAGTTCCCGACGGGTTAAATAGTCAATAGGTTTAATACATATCTAAAATTGATGACGGGCAACGAAAACGACAATATGTAATAAAATTGTAATAATTAATAATATGATTTCTCAAATTTATTGAAAAACAAAAATGCATTTACTATCTAGTAGTCAGCTGATATCAGATAAGCATTTATATTACCACACTGCACTCTACTGAAAGTCATAAGGGTCAATCAAGTAAAAAACAATTATGTCGTAATTTGTAATTCCGTAATTACGACATAGTTAAAACGTAATGGCAACACAATTTTAAGGTCGCTACCCGCTTTATTGAGAGCATGATATTAAAGAGGCATTATGCAGGTGCTAGACTTGCCATTTGACGAACGGTTATGTCCAGGCCCGTAGCCAGTTCCGCCTACCCTCGATCATCATTTATACTCAAGTCGGTACGACAAAAATCACAGTCTCGATTATCCAATTAATCATTAAATCGTGATGGAAAGTTATGCAGTGTCTAATTAATAGTTTTTATAACATTTCAGACCTAAAGAAAGACCTACAATAGGCTGATTTAGCTCTTTCATAATGTATGTTTATACATGATTCTATATGAGAATAAAATGTATAAATAGCCTTAAAATAGTTTCAATGCTAGTATCTTTAAATGGCATTTAGTAAAAGCGATATATTATTATAATAACAGGCAGCTTTATGGATAACATTCACCTAGTCAATGCTTAAGAGTTTGAAAGAAACTGAAGATAAGCTCAAGATAATCCGTGTGCGTTCGTGGGAGACCCGTTCGTGAAGTATGTGTACGGGGGCCGCACTGCACGCAAACAAAACCTATAAGACAAACTACACTGCTAGTGGTTACCGCAATAATATGTCTCATAAGCTGTTTCAATGGCATATAGTGATTAAACAGAAAATACACAACATCACACAATTCTATGAAATACAATTACTGCTTAAAGGGCCAATCTTGATAATATTTTGGAGAAAGATAAGCTGGAACTGCCAGGCAGGATACGCCAACATTTTTGAGAGATGGATAGAGAACAAGCAATACCGAAAGTGATTTTTCCTACATCATTAAGTATGGTATTTCATACTGTATTGGGAGCAGCCATTTTGTTGGTCAGTTCCAGTCTGATATTCATGAAATTCGACGCCGGCAATGATTATGGTGTGACGGTACACAACCTAGAAATGTGACTTTTCGTCAAAATCGGATAAGAATTGTCACCTGTAGAGAGTCCACAACCATGATATACCATATTTTTACACTATTCGCGTACAAACGGCAACCTTACGGTGCAACAGTAATATAATCAGAGTTTTTTTTGTTTAAATCAGATAATAATTGTTCGAAAGATAGACAGAGAACAAGCAATACCGAAAGTGATTTTTCCTACAATCAAAGGCCATAATTCATTAAGTTACAATTTGAAATGCGCAAATATCGAAAAGAATAAAGATCTTTAGGTTATAAACAAGCAATTCGGGTTTCATCAAAATCGAATTAAAATTGTGACCTCTACAGGGTCCACAACTTTGATATACCATATTTTTACACTGTTCGCGTACAAACGGCGGCCATTTTTTCTTGCAATTATGGTCCGATTTTCTAGAAATTCGAAATCAACCTTCCGTAGGGTGTAACGGTGATAGAGTCAAACGTTTTTTTTTAAATCGGATAATAATTGTGACCTCCGCAGAGGGACCATAGGCGATTTTTCGGACAATCAGGGGCCATAATTCAGGAAGTTATGATCAGATATGTGCAAATAACCAAAGGAACCAAGATCTTTGGGTTATAACCATGCATTTTAAGTTTCATCAAAATTGTGACCTATACAGGGTCCACAACCATGATATACAATTTTTTAACAGTATTCGCGTACAAACGGCGGCCATTTTGTATGGCAATTTTGGTCCGATTTTCCCGAAATTCGAACTCAACCTACCTTACGGTGTAACGGTAATATAATCAAACGTTTTTTTAATCGGATAATAATTGTGACCTCCAGAGGGACCACAAGCTAAGAAAAGGCGATTTTGCGTATAATCAGGGACCATAATTCAGGAAGTTACTCTCCGATATGCGCAAATATCGAAAGGAACCAAGATCTTTGGATTATAACCATGAATGTCAAGTTTCATCAAAATCGAATTAAAATTGTGACTTCTACAGGGTCCACAACCTTGATATACCATTTTTTAACAGTATTTGCGTACAAACGGCGGCCATTTTGTATGGCAATTTTGGTCCGATTTTCCCGAAATTTGAACTCAACGTACCTTAGGGTGTAACGGTAATATAATCAAACGGTTTTTTACATCAGATAATAATTGTGAACTCCAGAGGGACCACAAGCTAAAAATGTGATTTTTCGTACAATCAGGGGCCATAATCCATGAAGTTTTGATCCGATACATGCCAATATCGAAAGCAGCCGAGATCTTTTGGGGATAAATGTATATTTCAAGTTACATCAAAATCAGATAAGAATTGTGACCTGTAGAGAGTCCACAAACAAATTGTGGACGGACGGACGGACGTCCGAGTGGACAGGGGCAACGACAATATACGTCCACATGAAAATGTGGGCGTATAATAAAATTGCTAATTTTTGTGTTAAAATCCTTTAAAATACTCTCCCTTCTGACCGAGCAACATAACTCAATATACGTGATAGGTTTTCAAACATCTTAAACCCATTAGTTTTCATTTGGAAATGAAGACTGGTTTCTCAAGCTGTGTTATTCATAAAAATAATATGTAGGTGAAATTTACCTATATGACCCAAAATCTTAAAAGGATTACGTATCCGTATAAGCAGTGTTGACGTTCACGTCCAAACGTCTCAATATTTTCAACTGAAATTTTGAGACAGGGTAAATACACAATTTCTCTATATTTTTGCGCTGAAGTTTCATACGTATTCGGACTTTTATTTTTTTAGAATCTGTCAAAATCGGGTAGTCCCTTTAAAGTTCAATTACTATAAATATCATAATTGCGACAATTGCAACACGACATTATCGAGGTAACTGATATGGCCAAATAATTATGAATATTAAAATGATTTTACCGCTTTGATTTCGACAAAACGTTTCTGTATAGCGGATGTGTTGATTTGTTTTCAAGTGTTGGAACCGGTCTACATTCAAAAAATAAAACTAATCAACTTCCCTGTATATTGAAGCGATGTCAGAGTCTACCCACCCAATTCTTCCAACAATTACAAAGGCAGGCGTAACGCAGGATACGTGAGTGGTGGATAGATTCTGGTATCTTTATAAAATAAAAGCAAATATGAATATGGGCATACCATAACCACTCCTAGTAACTTGTAGTTGTGTATTTTAATATTGCAAATGCACCTCTTCGGTTGGAACAGGACTCTCACACTTTTAAAATGCACCCGTTCCATTTCTTTTTTTTTATTATATAGCACTACTCACTGATAACCGAGCTATTTTTCAAAGATTTAGCGTCTTATTTTTGCAAATGCGCCTCTTAGGACGGATTACAACTACGAATTATATGTCGCGCGTATTTGATGATACTCTTTTCTATACCCGTCTATGAAACCATTTGTATTCGCTGCGAAGGTGACAGTTCTTTTTGATATCGACATAAAGCCCAGTTTTTAAATTTACGAACCGTGTCGTAAGTTATACGATGCTCACAACCCAACGGTCCATTAGCGGATACGACAAATCCAAAAAGGGGCACACGGGGTTCTGTTTTAATCAACGTTCTGTTTTATAAATGTTCGGAACGATTCAAACAACGAAAACTAATATGTATAACTATAAATGAAACTAGAGATATTTTGCCAATGAAAATATCCATAAGTAATCTATAGTCAGATTAAAGATAATTACCTTGTTATATATAAGAATGTAGAAAGATGACCGGTACCGTCTTCTATTAATACTGGAAATGTTAACGGAGTTCTTCGCGGCGTCAGATAAACTAATAGAATGAACTTCTATTGATTCAATTCTTATATCTGCTGAACGGACAGTCAACAACACATCGCCTACACCATAAAAATGCTTACTGGATTCTTTATATGGCAGCCATTATTGCGGGGTTTCGATATAATTGGTCTTGTAATGAATTTTACATGATAATAATTATGTTTCAAGGTCAATACTTTACATAATTATCTATTTGTGCTATAAATGCAATATATCCGAAGTCGAAACTATACGGCGCAGATTGTCACGGGATTTCAGGAATCTGATACGGTTCTGATCTGCAATCCCCATGACATGCATCCAGATAATGTTTCCTTGAATGGGTGTCGTTGATGGCCTTCCAGGACCCGGGTCATCATCAAGGCTCTCTCTGCAACCCTTAAATTCCAAACCCCACCTATTTACTGCGGAAAATGAAAGGGCACCATACCATCAAGAGGGAACCATATCCGCATGTAATTGAGTTGGGGTTGGTCTTTCAGTTGCAGGTACTTGATGGTTATAGCCAGGTTGTCCATCTTTGGTGATTTCAATCGGTACGTTCTCTAGATGGTCTTGCGCGAAGACAATACTAACACTACAGTTGTAGTTCTTATGTATATGATTCATTGTATATGCTTTTTATGAAAACATAGCATTTATTCAAAAGTTCCAGGTGCTCTACGAACCCGGGATTGGGAAGCCAAGTTATAGATCAACAAAATCTTACCGGAAAAGATCCTCCTTGCCCTTTTGTATAACATTGCAGATGTTAGGGATTTGGTTAGTTTTCGTTAAATCTTGTTGACGAAAAGGAAGACTCAAATTTCCCCCCTCAAGTAGTAGTATAAAACCATTGTACATTTATTTGGGAAACTGTATTGACCTACGAGGTGAGATGGTGCTTTTGTGCGTTATAACATACGATTTGTCATTTAGCGAAGTGTCGTTGCTTTGCTGACACATTTGGACGTTTCAAGTAGTAGAGTCGCCTAGTGTCTAACCTCCTGGGCTTTCTCGTGGTCTTACGATTTAATCCCACCGTCAAAAGGTCTATATATTGAAATAAATAATGTGCCTTACTTTAGTCCAAAAATGTCATCGCTTGAGTGTACGATAAACCCCATTTCTCTCTAATGGTCGCATGTCGAATTTATTGCGATAAATAAAGAAATATATTCAATATTATTATATTTCTCTGGATGCTCTCGAAATTAATTAAATGGGTCCCCGAATTGAAAATCCCGTATTATGTTAGGCATACAACTTATTACTTATGTATCGAAAAATAAAGGTAAATCTCACCAGTAAACTAAAATATAAAGATAAACCTCAATTGTAAATTGTAAAACGAAAAGAAAACGAAAAGGTCGTATTGGAGTTATCGAAAGACTGCAGGGTGTCTTCAATTATGGATTTCTTCACAGTCTAAAGGTACGTTGTATGTTGTTATATAACACTGTGGTTGCTTAGCTTGTATTAATTCTGATCTGGTTCCAGTACAAACACACGTGTCTCATCCCTAATCCATTTCTCCTCCCGAGTGTTTAATTAAAAACCACAACTTTTAATACCAAGTAATTATTGAGACTTAATGGCTACGTTAAGAGGATCGCTAAAGGAATACTAAACCATCATTACATACTAAATATTAAATCAACATCTGTCCAAAATTTTACTATACAGACTCCCTTCGTTTCCGTGCCGTATACAAAATAATGAAATGAAATTGCGTTTAACGTCCCACTGTTTTGCGTCGACTGCGCTAATCAGGACGGGCAGAGCGACACGCGTTGACTATTTTTATTTCGATTTTCAACTGTCATTGTACTTTCACGTACACTCTTATGTGTACACGGGACCTTGGTTTTTCGCCCATCCAGATTATTGAAGCAACTTCTGTCTTCAACAGGATTTATAGAATAATTGTTTTCTTGAAACTTCTATTTATAGGTCATGCCATGTTATATTTAGCCATTTCTAAATGGTTATTAAGGATGGAGACGATAATCAACGATTCTGTTAAAAAAAAATAAAAAAAAAACCATCAAAGAAAAAGATGGGGTTAATGTCCCCTGCCAACTTTCCCAGAATTAGTTTGTATACGCCTTTGGCCGACGGTTAGTGTATTAGAAATTTGGCGGTTTTCGCCGATTAGTAAAAATGCAAATTTTAATTTAACGTAATTTGACAATACAGTTACATCGTGCATGTTCAAGTTTACCATCTCTCACACATCCACATTTTGTTACGAGTAGCACAGCTCTGTAATGGCGTTATCGCTCTTCCCAAGGAAATTAAGTTTTGAACGAAATATTGGTCAAAATAGAATCTTAAAACCATTATATTTAGTATACATCCAAAGTTTCAATGCATCTCCATATGTGAACCGTGAACGTTTTAAAAATGAGGTTTTACTATTGTTATAAAAATAAAAAAAAACCAGTAACAGCATTCTATGTTATAGTTCAGTTGTGTATCGTTCTGTATGACAGCTGGAATCTTTTACCATGCTTTACCAGTAACTGTTATTCTAGCGCGAATTCCAATCCTGTATCCTGCTGAACTAAGGTTGTTCGTTCCATATTGATAAAAACAGTTTTATACACCGTATTCATCTTTCAGGGCCCTTTTTGTCAGAAACAAGAACCTATCAAACATGATTCTCTGTATGAACTGACCAAATTAGATTTTGTACTAATGGTCCCCTGTGTCTAATAACGGCATCAATTTTCACCTGTTTTATCGGAATTGATTGTCCTCAAAATCTGTTGATTGCGAACGAATGTTCGAAGATAACTAGTTTTGTCCGTTAGAATACACCAAACTTTAAACCAATTGTGTACAACATCGTCATAAAATGGCACGGATTATATTCTTTTAGACACTATTCCCGATTTTCAATTAATATTATGGCTTCTTCTATAAATGGATTAGTTTCTATGAAGATATGAACACTGCAGCATGGCCAGCCGCTTTTTATGTATAATCCGATTACTAGCAGGTACTATAGTCTAATCTCCATATAATAAATATCATACATATGATGTTTTTAACGTTTCTATTGTAGTCCACTTAATAATAATATTGGATATTTCTGCCGTTTGAGGTGGGTGGATGGCCGAAAGGTTAGCACGTGCGCGCTGTATCATAAAGTCTGACATTGAGTTAGGTTTCGGATCCGCGGGCGTACGTGACAAAGAGTAGGGTCGCCTGTCCAACCTCGTGGGTTTTTCTCCGGATCCTTCGGTTTCCCCCCACTGTTAAAGACCCCTAAACGCGAGCGAATTATTTAAATAAACTCAAACCATATGTTTCCAGAAATGACCTAGTTTGTGTCGAGTGGACGTTACTTCCCATTTATTTCTCTGCCGTTGGCATGAAGTCATTGAAGTTCGTGTAATTCAACAGAATGGGGATGTTAAAAATCAAGATTTTATGGAGCAGACATGGCGTACAGATTAAGATGTTGCATTTACAAACCTAGGACCAATGCAACTTGTGCAGTAGCCTACTCTGGAAAAAACAATGATATGTCAAGATTGATTTCGGAACACCAAGTACGTGACGTTTCGTAATAATTCAATATGACACGAGCTAATTTGCTACTCATGTGCTACACGTACAGCTTATAAAACACCGCTTGAAATTTAACTGGCATTTTTTTTTTTAAAATTAAGCCAAACCTGTACCCCGAACTAGTAAATGCCTAACCTACAATCATACAAAACATCACATGTCAGCGAACTATGTCTCACCATCACTTCCTGGGAAGCAGCGTTGCAATATGGGTTGAGAATGGTCCCACAGTCATTGGCTTATCTCACCAATCTGGCGACGTCAGCGAACTATGTCTCACCATCACTTCCTGGGAAGCAGCGTTGCAATATGGGTTGAGAATGGTCCCACAGTCATTGGCTTATCTCCCCAATCTGGCGACGTTGCGGGTTTTGGTGGATCCACTTATTCAAACTTTTGATTATATAATCTCTTGTGACCATGTTTATTGTGTCGGTAAATGTTTACTCTAGTATACAATAGTGCTGGTAATTAAAGGGACTATCTCGATCGTTTTAAACAGTCTCAAAAATAAAAGTTCCAGTAAGTATGAAATTTAAACGTCAAAATATTGAAGAATGGGGTATTTACCATGTCTCAAAATTTCAGGTCAAAATATTGAGTCGACCCTTTTAACAATTCAGGTCTATTTTTTCGTTGATGACCTGATATCAACGCCCGTTTATTGAGAGGTCTATATAGTGAATGACCCGTGTACTGCACTTAAATGTTATCGAAAGGTAAATTTCACCTACACATTATTTTTTTCTTATAAAATGAAGCCTGGTTTTATGTAGATGAGGATTGACGGGTTTAAGTTGTTTGAAAACGTATCACAAATACTGAGTTAGTTTCTCTGCCCTTCGGTAGAGGATTTTAACACAAAATTAAGCAGTTTTATTCTTTAAAAAATTATCGGGATTAGCCCTTTAATGCTCCTTTGAGATTTGTTATTGAACCCCTAATTTAACACTGATATTTCTCATGAACCGAAAAACAACGCATAAACATGACAAAGACGCTTGCAAATAGAGCAACGAAGATTTGAAAAGTCTGACTGCTGCCGTCAATAGTTTCTTGGCACTAAAGCAGGAAAGATTTCCCCAGCAAGAATTCGTAAAAATATATTAAATTGCGAATTTGATAATTTCCATGTAGTTTAAATCAAGCTTAATTAAATATAGAAAATAAAGCAACACCTTTAATTATAATATTATACTCCCTGATGTGAAAAAAAAATTCAGCCGCCTGAACAGCACAAACAACTATTTAACAACTTTTCGTAATTAATACAAAACGATATTATATAGTGTCATCAAAAGTTCAATAAGATATATATAATAACAGATAAGTATGGTGATTACTTTCTAAATTATCTATTATTAAGATAGCTGATTAGAGATCAAAGTTATGGTCTTCTCCATAATTAATCTGTTCAATCATCTTAAATATCGACAGGCGGTACACAGTTTCAATATTAGGCACCAATGGAGAGGAAATTATGTAGTTATAAGTATAGAGCATAAAAATTGAGACAGATCAATTCTTTCCCCGCATCAAAGATTTATTGACAATTGAAGAAAGAGAACAGCGAGGAGGTAGACACGTGTCGTGAACTGGAGACCTTCCTGATCGATGTCTTACATCTTCTAATGAACCCAACTATTGATTTTGTTGTCACAATTGAATTTTAATGGCTCAATCAATTGATCGATCAATCAATCAAAAATTTAATTATGTCCTTTCTGTGAACGAAACACTAGAAAAAAAATAATAAAAAAAAAAATAATTCGCCTTTTATCAACAGGTCTACTTTTCACTTTATGATAGTCCAACTACACAGAAAGGTAGACTGTCTAAAACATTCCTAACTATTGTACAGTGTGGTACTATTAAATGATAGCAATATCAATGGTAACGTAAACCATAGAGCTGTACACCTCCATGACGTAAACTCATATCTGAACCAAAAATGACACTGTTTGGGTGACAGAAAGCGAGAAAAAACCCTCCCCATCAACAGCTGCAAAGTCGCCCGTGCTAGTTCTAAAAATCATAATAAATGCGGTATTTAAAACTGTTCATAGTGCTCGTTTGATCACAAAGACTAAATAATCAATTTCAAACGTATAAAAGATGACTACCCATGTACAAACACGGTGATTTGATGATATATTCTAACTAATTAATGTATCAATGATTTGCCTCAAATCCGTTTAAAAACATTGGATTCGCGAGGACATACCCCAAAGATGTAAAAACTCTATTTAAGAAGCCATATTTGTCACGTAACTTAATTGAGGGAATGTATTTGTGGTTACTTACTGTCCATTTAACATACACATTGAAGCTAAAGCAAATTCTTGGATTATTTCCCGCCGTATAACTGTGGAGTCTGTTGTGCGCCTAAATCAAATAAATATTCCCCAAACCGCCTAACCAATCGATCAAGACAAGCTGGCGGACAATAAGCCCTCAGACTGACAGTAAGTCTAGCATTTGTACCCAGTGCCCGGTAATTTCAGGGAATCCAGTATTTTTCAAGTGACACTGGGCGTCTCTGCTTTTCATAATATACCAAATTTGCATCACTTTTTAATGGAAATAGGTACCTTTTAATACTTTCGGAATTCATCTTTAAATGGCAGCAGAATAAATACTTCTCAGGGGTATAAAGTGATTTCGACTGAAATCGTTGACATAGGAATTACAATGTCGCTCCACAAGCTTCGTGTCCGCTCTCAAGAATGACTTGACGGTGTAACTTTCGAATGTATTTATTGTTCAATAACACATGCTGCGGAGTTTCTAAGCCGTGTTTCAAATGATATTCCTTTTAGTTCTTGATAACCAAAAATGTATTCTTTTATCGTTATTAGAAATGTATGCCAAATTTGACAGCGTTCTTTAAAATCAGCTCCGTTTTACATATCGTATTAAAAACTCTTATTTAATTGGTAGTGAGCAATGTGTTCTTTTTAATGGTGAATAGTCTTCCTTGTGTTTAAAATTTGGCGTTCCCGAGGGTTCTGTTCTTGGTCCTATTTTAATTACGTTATACACCCCACCACTTGGACATTGATTTAGAAAAAATATCACTTAGAATTTCATTTATACGCGGATGACACTCAATTATTATTGTAAAAAAAAAATCCAAAACTAAACGACGATAAAACTGAATATACATGTATATAACAATGAAATGAAATAGGTTTTAACGTCCTATTCTCCTGCACCTAACTTAGGCTAATGGAAGACGAGTATACGCCATACAGTGTGCTATATGTGTACACGGGACCTCGGTTTTTCGTCCTTGTAAGGCCCATACATGCGAATAAATAATTGGTTTGAATAAACAATTATCAAAAACTGATTGTAAATCTCCCTGCTTGATTATTAATAGTAAAATTAATCCATCGTCGTTTGTCCGAAATATTGGTCAAATTTTTAATATGAATATGAATTTTGAAGCCCAAGTAAACTATATATGTAAACTGTGTTATTGTAATATAATAAATATTGGTAGAATAAGTAAATGTATCTCTTTAGACTCCACAAAACACTTTGTGCTTTGGTCACTTCTAGATTAGATTATTTTAATACGGTATTAGCTGGTCTTCAAGGAGTTCAAAATACAGCTGCAGGTCTTATTACATGCATTAAAATACATGACCATATTACCCAAGTTTTAAATTTTTACATTGGTTACCTATTTCTTATAGAATCGATTTTAAAGTTTTATTAACTTTTAAATATTTGAAGAACTTAGCGCCTGTTTATCTATCCGATGATAATATTCTTTTGAAGCCCAAACATTTAATATTTTAACGTTCGGTCAAAGAACTTTTAGTGAGTGGCAAATCGTAGGAGAAGAGAGCAAGAACTATTTGACAGTTCGCACCACGGCCTGATTGTGTTCGCTTCACTAATGACAAACGGACATTTTCCATTCTCCCTATGGGAAAAAACTCATCAGACTAAACGAAAACGTGACACGAAAACGACAACATTAAATAAAGAGTGTGCGTTCCTCTACCACTCCCAGATCCGTGACCATTTGTAGTGGAACATGTAGTTTGCTACCTTTGAAAATTACGGGCCAAGATGGGGGCCAAAAATGACAAACATCGGCTTTATTGGTATCTGGACTCATTTTCAACAGTTTCCGATTCATCTCACAAACGGTCGACCCAATATGTTGGCCAAAATCCAAAATGGTGATAGACATTAGCGTCAAATGTTTTCCTTGAATACCAAAAACAACCTTCATGTCTGATACTGTTCTGTTATTTTCAGCTTACCAAAACACAAATTCTTATCAATCTGTAATTTCAAGTCAAATTCGCTAATTAGATGCCACGTTTGACAATTTTCTACTCAAAATCAATCTTTTACCAATGTGAAATTATAGCAAATCAAAAGACCTACTATTTTCTGAATAATTTGTACATATTACACTGTTACCATGATTAGTGTAAGTGAAATCCTTATTCCTGAAAGAATCGGAGTGGGCGAGGGTGGGTGTGTCATAATAATATAATAATAATTAAATCAATCTTCATAAACTTTATCAAGGAACATTTAAATTAAAGTCACTATCAAAATTATTTAGGTAAATGTTCTACTACTACACAAGTTATTTCAAGAGATGTTAGCAAACCCCTTTTTTAAAGTACAGCAACAAACTTTCTTAGCTGTGTTGTATAAGTTTAGTTCATTGGTAGTTTTTGCAGTAAACTTGATATATGTAACCAGATATTAAAAATAGGATACAATCAAGTCACTGCAGGACAGGTTAGAATCTCAGTCAGTACCCTAACAAGAAAGTCTTACCTGGTGACTATAGTGGTATATTTCTGTTCACAAATGTAGTGAATCAAAGTTTTCAAATTTAATTAAGATCATTATCAAATTGTGGTGGGAATGTTAAAGGGCTAATCCTGATATGATTTTTGAGAATAAAACTGCTTAATTTTGTGTTAAGAGCTTTTAAAATCCTCTACCTAACTGCAGAGAAACTAACTCAGTATTTGTGATACATTTTCAAACAACTTAAACCTGCCAATCTTCATCTGGAAAGGAAAACAGTGTCCCAAGCGTTATTCCGCAGTGTCCATGTAAAACCAGGCTTCTTTTATGAAAAATAATGTGTAGGTGAAATTTACCTTTCGATATCAAGTACAGTACATGGGTCATTCTATATATAGACCTCTCAATAAACGTGAGTCGATTATCAGGTCATCAACTAATAAATAGACCTGAATTCTTAAAGGGTTACGTGTCCGGATAAGCAGTTTTGACGTTCACGCCCAAACAACTCAATATTTTGAGCTGAAATTTTGAGACAAGGTAAATACAGCATTCCTTGATATTTTGGCGCTTAAATTTCATACATACTCGGACTTTTATTTTTGAGACTCTGTTTAAAACGGGATAGTCTCTTTAAATTTGTGTGCTAAAAGAGACAATAACTAACAACAATATAGTTGATTTTGCTTCAGTACAACAAAAACCCATGTTATTTTATTATACATAGAAATATTCAAAATGGATGGCAGTATCGTTAATGGTCGACTTATTATTCGAAACCTTTTTCACAAACGTTGACGTTTATTTAATGAGGACAACTTTTTGTTACATTATAGCATTATAATTTTCTATTCTATTTTGCCATATTTTAACAGTTTTTATGCCTAGTTCTTCTGCATACAAAAATTATCTTGTTTGTCCATAAAGCTCGTCCTGTCAAAACATATCTTTAAGACCTTGATTTTCACCGTTTCTAGTCATATATTCAGCACTTAAATCAATTGTTCCCATAGTTTTTTTTCAGTTTATACAACTATATTCAGTTTCCAATTTTATCCACCATTCCTGTTCCTTCCACTCCATTATAGAAGAAAAAGTTGTTGTGTGGTGCATCTTTTTGTGAAACTGCCTATAATATAAAGAATAAATAGAATTAATATTTGTCTAATATTGTAATAAATGATTGAACAATGTTTTTAACATGTAGTAAACAACACATCAGGAGATAAAAGATAGGTTGACAGGCTACAAAAGGTCCTACAGTAACTAATCATCTGAGCAGTCCAAGATATTTTTTGAGTTATTGTTCCAATAAATCCATTATTTGGGGATTATCATGTGAACTGTTCTAAACAGTTTTAAAAATTTTGTATGCATGATTGGACAATATCTATAAAACTGAAAATGCATCAAGTCATGAATTGTATATCATTATTTGTTATCTCAAAAATACATAGTATCATTAACTATAATCTACCTTAATTATCTCTTGTCCTAGAACACCTCCAACTATTGCACAGATAGGACTCAATTCAGCAAAACAATGTCTGAAAATCATAGAAAAGATTCTACAGTTTGGCAATACTTTTAAAATTTGACCCTTCACTGTCAATTGATGGATAGATGGATTCATCTTAAACTTTGTTAATGATTAAATCATTTATATTGTTTAGTGATATAAATACAGTGTTTTTTATTTTCAAAGATTGGCAAGGGCCACCAAGGTCATAGTTTCTCTTTATACAGAGAGATCCAGTACACCTGGCTACCTAGATACAATGTTGTGACTTCCTCACTGGCCATCAAGTGCTCACTGAAAAAATGCCATGCAGAAAAATTACTTATCACCCTTGTCACTGAAACCTTGTAAATACTCTACATGTCAGCTTTTTTTCATGTTGACCCTTGCAATTTGAAACCTAGTAAATACTCTTACAATTAAGAGGTTTTTTGAGGGGATGAGCTATTGTTCCTATGACTTGCATTACAAAATACCATATCAGGCTTGTCTCCCTTATGGTGAGCATATTTACATTGTCTGGCAATGCTATGTTTAAAGTCACAAGATGGCAATAACTTTATGCACAATCCAATTGCTAAATATGCACATTAATTCTACCAAATTCTTTGTTATATAAAACAATTTAACCTTTAACTGGTCAACATTATTTTGACATCATGACCTGAACTGATCACGTTAAATAAGGTGAAATGTTAATATGTCTATTTCAAACGTCTACTACCAGATAATTATAAGTGATCTATATAGACACTTGACACCAATAAAAGATAGGTTGCCAGGCAACGAAACATACGCCCACAGCAGCTAAATCGTCCGGGCAGTCAAGAAGAGTTGTCGCATATTCTTACTTTTTTCCGTAATGAAACATTTATAATCCTCTGAAATCTGATTAACAATTCATAAAGTAATTATCAGAAAATCATTAGAATTTGTTTGGTTTTTATAAAGTTCTGCCCCATGCTAACGCTTAGTATACGAAACATTTAAAATCATGAATTTAGCTGTTCTGTTGTCAAAATTCACTGAAAATCAATATACTTGTTTATCTCAAGACCTTAAACTCTGTATCAATCTGATGTCAATTGGGTGATAAGTTTGGCCTCCAGAGCGTTGCAATAGATTTTTCAAAGTGATCAAGAGAGACAACTCTGGCAGTAATTATCAGAATTCGCTGAAAATCAATAGGCTTCTTCATCTCATGACCTTAAACACTGTGTATAAATTTAAAGTCAATCAGATATTAACTTTGGCCTCTAAAGTGTCCACAAGAATTTCTGAGGTGATCAAGGGCCATAACTCTGGCAGTAATTATCGGACCGATGAATGGAAGAGGGCAACGACAATATACGATGACATTTCAATGTGAGCGTATATAAAGCAAATTAAATAAGAAACTAAATACTCAAATGCGGCTTATAAAAAAGGATCTTGCTGTGGTTGCAAATATGTGAATGTGACCGTGACCACTTTGTAGTGTAACGTTGTGGTGCAAATATGCAACTATGACCGGTTAAGGGTAAAGGCAATATCCTATGTTTATCCCTTGATAATGTCATTAGATCAAACATATACTATATTGATGGACAACTAATTTAATAAGTAGGGTTTTCAAATATTTATTTGAGAAAATATTGGAGGTTTTCGTATGAAGAAAACTGTAAATGACCATAACATATTATGTTTTTACATTACGCACAGATTGAATATGATTTGAGTTATGTTTTGATAACAGTATTGCTACTTTTAACTTTTAAGCATGCATAAATAATTCTTACTCTATAAAGTTCTCTGGAAGATATTTATCATCTAGTTGATTTTTCTCTATAATCATCTTTCTACATTCTAACAACTGTTTACTGTCTTCTTCTGACGTAGACAGTTGTGGTCGACGTTTATTCTTCTCCATAAAATCAAATATAGCTAAATAAATTAAAAGAATGCTAATGATGTCTAATACACACAATCATTGTTTCAGGAATATGCAGGAATGGGAAAAATCATTGCTTCAATATAAATTAATGTATAAGGGTTGAAATCTACATGCCTTAATACCAGCCGAGTAATGGTACTTTTAAATTATACACAAGGGTTTCATTTAAATCTATGCTCAATCTGTGCTACACACAAACAAGTGTAAAATGTTCTAACTTCAAGTTTTACCTAAAGTTATGAAATGAGCTGTAGGTGTTCGTTTTATTTTAGTTTTAATCTCTGTAGTTGACCAATCAACATCTAAGGCACTCTGCAAACGCGAAAATATTTCTTCCTGAAATTATAGATATTTATAGTTTTAGAAATGTTTCTTTCTGAATTATTTTCAATTTATATAGAAAACACTATTTCTAATCACTTTATCGTGTTTTGTAACATGCCAGAAGTACTAAGCTGTAATTCAAAATATGTCACACGTTTGTTCCTTGTCATTTATGCCAGTGGAAAGATTACATACGTTGGAAACTGGAGGACCCAGAGAAAACCCACAAGGTTGGACAGACAACCCTACTCGTCATGTACAACTGGGGATTTGAAACCATGCTAGCTGACCCAATGACAGGCTTTATGATACAGCACACACATGCTAACCATTCGGCCATCCAGCCCCTCCTAACTTTGAAGAGAGAGAGAGAAATGGGGTTTAACGTCCACTCAACACAAACTAGGTCATTTCGGGACTAACATATGGTTCAATTTTATTTCAACAATTCGCTTGCGCGTAGGGGTCTTTAGCAGTGGGAGGAAACCGGAGTGTCCGGAAAAGAAACCCACGAGGTTGAGAAGGCGCCCCTATCTCCATGCCACATACGCTCACACCAGGGCTCGAAACCACAACCGCAAGCCAGAGGTGACCAGCTAGCTAGAGGTCGAAGCGCGGCACTCTAGACCACTAGGCCATCCCAACCCCCCCTAACTTTAAAGAGAATAGATAACCGAAAAAGAAGTAGATAGTGGAAGTAAAACATCAAATACCTATATAATTTTAATTAGATTAACATAATATACAGTCAACTCTTTGTCAAAATATTACACAATGCATCTTTAATCACCTTTTTAACAACTACAGTCTCCTTTTCATCTTTTTTAATTTTTTTAGGAGCAGGTTCACCATCACCACATTCCTCGCCTTGTTGACTTGATTCTTGTTTCTGATTCATCTTGGGTACCTCTCTATAACAAAAGGTACTTAATCATAAATATTATATTATAAAAGTAAAAATTTTAATGAAATTTATATCTTTAAAATATACTGAATGTCTTTTGACTCTTCCTAGACTTTATGCTTGAACAGGTTTTTTGAGCCTTCTTCTCAACTTGATGTCAATAAGGAATGACTGCAAACTGTCATTTTCACTTTATCCACCGTTTTTTGCAGTCTGCCTCAACCACCTTGCTATAATCAACAATAAGATGTAGAGTAGAGTATTACAAGGCCTGTAATAGCAGGTTGAATATGCTTGTTTGTAGATGTGCCTGATTGGATAGAGTGTAAAGTATGTCTTTCTAACTAAATGTTGGGCACGTTGATGTGTTTGTTCCCAACAATTTGTACTTATTTCATAGTTCCAGATGGTGAGTGACTGAGTGTTTGTGCTTTAACTAGGCTTGGGGACAAGACATCAGCAAGAACTTATAAAAACACTGTGTGGCTGTCTGGAAAACATGTATAACTTCAATGATGGATATTGTAAGGTTGAAATGGAGAAATATCTGTCACACAATCAATTACAGATATCTTAGTCAACATTCTAAACTATAAATAGTTGTGGATTGGGTTTCAAAAGGCAGCAAAAAGAGACTAAGAACTTACTCAGCAAATTCATGCTTTCCAAGATCAGCAAACATATAACCATAGTAACCAAATACATCTCCAGCAAAATATTTAATATTATTTTCTGAACATATATTATTTATTTTACATAGTATAGATGAAGGACAACATGTAGCACAGATGACATCATACTGTTTAAAAAAGTCATCATTCTTGTCAGCCACATCATCAGTATCAGCTGTTACATTCACCATGGGATTTAATAATTGGGTTCGTTCTAGAGATGAGACTGCACGCTAAAACAAATTAATATTTCTAATTTAATTGTTCTAGTTCAATATATAGAAACAAGTACATACACATGCATAGAATAGACAATATTTCTGTTTAAAGATAGATTGCCATTCTCCACGAACCAAATGGACACAGCAGCTATGTCATCTGAGCAGTCCATAGCAACTGTTCCATGTTGATAACTATAGTCTCCAGTCTTAAAATAAACCATCAATTCTGAACATTAATTTTAAACCTATTCTCTGTAGCCTATGGATTAAATTATTTGGTCCATGTGATCTGGTATGGACTATAAAGGTTAAAGTTGGCAATAGTGGGCCCATTTTGATACATTTAATTCAAAAAGAGTTTTTCTGTTAATACATCACAAAGACTTGTCAAAAAGCCTAATGTCGGAAGACTGGTTGATAGTCTGTCAATAACTGGTGGAACATCTTGTACAGGCAAGTTCAAGTGAAATTGTAAAACCTTTTCTACTTACATTTTTTCCTATTTCTTCTCGTGGAATCAGAAACTGGGACAGCTTGTCCTCTTCATCAACCTACAAATAATATGAAAAACAAATTGCCAAAGGCAGTTATTATCAAAGAAATGAGGATGAAGACATTTTTCAACATTTTGTTTTAATTAGATACAAGGTGTATAATCAAACTTCTTATCCACATGATCAGTACAAAGGGTTTAAATTAATTCTGAAATCATTGTAAAAGAATTGATGATACAAGTAAAAAAAATAAATATGTCATGCAAACAATTGCTTATGGATCATTCCATGCCAAGTGGGTGGTAAATTTTGCACAGTTTCTAGTTTTGACATGTACAATAACATATATTTTTTCCAGATTTTTTCGAGGGGTCGATTTCCCAAATTTCTGAACTCTTTTAAGATTTACACTCACCTGTGTATGGTCAAGTATTGTTAAAGATTTTATTCCTGATAGAACAATATTCTTTGCTACCTCAGCTCCTAATCCTTTTATTCCTATCAATAGTACCTTTGCTGCTCTTAATCTGAAATAATAATAACACTTGTTTGAGGCTAACTAAATGACATAGGCCTATTAGCCCAGTTTGGAGCAGAACAGTAGGATGTGAAACCCCATTTCATTTTCATTTGTTTTACCAATAACTGGAGCCCTTTAATTTCACTTTAAAAATTTTATTTACCGGCAACAAGTATGAAAAATCGAATGCATCAATGTATACGATACCAGGGCCCTGTTTCACAAAAACTGCAATATCAATGGGGAGAGTTTTATACGTTGAAGCAAAGTTTGCACATGGTCAGTCATTCGTAGAGAGGTGAAATAAATGAGTGTACTGCGTAATATAAGATTCGATAAGTATCGGTGGGTTGGCCTTGAACTTGGCATTTGATTCGTGACATTGGAATATGATTTACTCGCAGGCTTCAATGGAAATAATGTGTATCGATAAACTAAATCGCATGGATTTGTAGTTTTATGGAGAATTGTCACAAACATATCATGATATTTGTGCCTCAAACGGCTAATCTAGGTTGTAAAATATCGTCGCATTTTAAAAGTATTTATCAACTTTGAAATTAATACACCAAATAGCCAATGTTCCGATGCCTAGATTTGACATGTCATTCTCATAGACCCACCCTTTCAATGATACTTTGAAAATGATACTTACTCAATTAAATAATATTTTCCACAAGATAAAATAGCTTTGGCTCCTAAAATGCCAATTATCTTTGTTGTTTTATTAACGTAAGACTTCATTAAGAAATAATAATAAATTTCTATTAAAATTGAATTTCAAATAGGCCTAGGCCTATAACATTTTTCAATAAACACATTTGAGATTATTGAATTATCTCTTTAGTATTTACATATCACCAAAAGTATGCATAAATACTACACATGGTTTGCCTAGTATTATAGGCCTTTAGGCCTTCTAAAACCAAGAAATGGGCCATATTAAACCATTGTACACGAACATATTTTCTTTATAGATAAGTGGGCTATTCTCTCCAAGAAATTGGAATTGAATAAATGATTTTCTTTTAGTGTTTAGTTTACTGGGGTTTTAAGTGGTTTTTATTTTGGAAGTTCTAATTTGGCGTGCCATCCAAACGCTTAAATTGACTTACAATAAAATGAACCGGTGAAAAGAATTTAAATGAGAATTGTTTTTGTGATTGATGGTTGGAATATTAAAATTATGTGACCTGGGCCGTTCACAATATTATCATTATTCCAATTATATCTATATGTCGCAATATGTAACAAATGTAGCTCTAATCAATGTTTGTTAATGTCTTGATTTTAAGTTAGGACAGGGTGAAGGCTATCCTAAGTTAAAATTGATTTCAGTTACAATTGTCCTTAAAATGGGTTTGTGAAATGTCACTATTTTAAGTTAAGATTAGATTTTAACTAAAAATATTATTTTAGTGAATTTTAACTCGTCTTAAAATTGTTTTGTGAAACTCATCTATCATAAGTTAGGATGAAATTTTAGTTTAAGACGATTTTATGAACAGTTTAGTTTTTGTGAACCGGGACCCAGGACCTGACCTAATCCAACAATAAGATGTTACTTGTTGATATTCTGACAATGTAACATCTAACATCCTAACACTTTAAAGCTTGGTGCTAAAGTTGATAACTAGTTTACTTCTTTCAGCAAACCGCAAAAATCAAACTTTTCGAGAGATAGAGAGAGAACTCCACTTGACAGCCACTTGCCTCAATGATAGGCCTTACCCTAGAGTCAGGCGCAGCCCTAAGCTACATTTCTTCAAGAAGGATTCTTTTCAATTTCATTTTGTAGAATCCATATCGATTTTAACATTTCAGATATTCAACAGAAAATTCATTCTCGATCAAAAATAAGCACTTTTGGCATGTGGTCGGATTGGCAACTAGTCTACATTTTTTTTTAAATATTTTTTTAACATCTTCGCGCACCCCCATTGATAGTGCCTTTAAAGTGTTGAAGTTCGTCAATTTAATAGAAGAAGAAGAAGGGGATGCTCGATTCACAGTCCAGAACGTCCCGAATCGACAGAATCACAATCGAGTGACGCGGAATTCAGTCCTGTCACAATTCTGCCAGTCCTTGACAGCTGAGCTGGAGTGAGTAGAATCTTGACGTATTCCTATTCCTAGGTAAAAAATATGTTTCAGCTGTCACGATTGGTTGAGATATTTTTTATACAGTCAACGCATGCGTTGTACTCTGAAATTCTCCTTTTCACTCGATTGACACCAGTTTTGGAATTTAATTCCTAAACTGTGAATCGAGCATCCCCGAAGAAAACAAAGAGATTATCTCCCCTTGATTATAAACTCAGAATAATGAATTGTGAAAATTAGACACCTTTTCTGAGCATCCAGACCCCACAAGCGAATCTGTCTATCATAAAGAGCAGCCTCAGCCTCTGTTATGTTTTCTTCTCCCATTTTAAAAGCTAGTTTCGCCAACAGAGAAACTTTAAAATATTTATAATTTCTTGTTTATAAACTTGGAAATGAATGAATGCAAGCGGGGGTTGAGTAAAATTTCTGCAACCGAAACGAAGTAGTAAATAATAACATCAATTAATTCTATCAAAGTAAGGTGATATTTCAATCCATCTTTTAGATTACTTGTCATATTCTTCAACAATCTTTTGGTACGACAGCAATAACCATAATATGTACAGCTTATTGGGTTTCGCTTGTTGTATAAATTCAGAATTTTACAGATCAGGTTTGGCATTCGGAAAAATTTGTTAAAAACTGCCTGACATGGAAGCCACAGCAATTTTTCTTTAAATTTTACACCAAATCGGCAACAATTTCATTGAAAATTGCGTGATCAGGATTTAGCTTTTCCTGAGAATAGGATTTCAAAAAAAAAAAAAAAAAAAAAAAAAATGTCTTCTCGAAGAAATTACATTATTAAAATGTCATTTGAAGAAAAGATAATTTTGTTAATTTCGATAAGTAATGAATACCACTATTCACTAATTATTTTACTGATATTATCAAAAAATTTTTTTATAACATATCCGATCGGTACCACCATCCCCTATTTAGGTGGGATAGCTTTAAAATTGTTACCGTATTGACTGTTTTTGTAGAAGCTCGCTTTTCCGATTGAAGCACCTGTTTTACCTTACTCTGTTCTAAAATTGAAGAGTTTTCCGTGATAGAAAGAGCTACGTGTGTGTGAAATCCAGGAAAATGTTGCTTGAAAACGATGCCGTATGTTTATTTAATTTACAAATCTTAAGTAAAACAAAACGAATTGCACCAAGTTGTGAATTTAAAGTTATTTATTGACAAACGTAGCCCCGAGTCATTTTAGATAGACTCTGGCTGGCACGAATACTTATTTATTATTATACCATACCATACCAAATATTGAAATAAGCCAGATGGCTCGCCACAAAACACCATTCAATTTCAAGTTGAAAGTACCAGATACGATGATCTTTAGTTATAGACAACTTCTATTTCTCTATATAATGTATAGAAATGTTTGTTTGCTACGTACACTTTTGTCTGTGTCATAATATTGTGAATATCGAGTACCGGTATTGAAAAAATTACAAAATTATTTTGGTTATTATTATTGTCAGATTCTTCCCGAAATTATCAGAATGCTCCATAAAACTCTTATTTGTCTTATTTTTGGTGTTTTATATTTCAGTTTCTATCAGAACTTACCAGGATGTTCCAAAGATCCAAAAATTCAGGTTCAGTGTCAATAACAATGAAAAGATGTAAGAATACAAATTATTATTTCATTTTATGCTTTTTATATGAGGCTGAAGATTATGAGTATTATGAGCGTATTTAAAAGGACTGGTCACCGACATGCTTATATTAGTTTTAGTTTAATAAATGTTTTAAGCAGTTCAGTGTAAAATTTTGTATTGAGAAGACCGAAGCTGACTGCAACGAATAGTTTAATAAGTTGATCACACGATAGCCAAATACTTGTAATCTGTCAGCTAAATTTAAATAAAAAATACATTTTCATGCTTTACTTTTCAAAACGTTTATGTTCCTTTTTTTAATACGGAGCCAAGGTGTCTCGGCGAATAAGACATTGGCTCCCTAACCTGGAGGTTCTGTGTTCGATTTCTGCATTGGCCAAGAAAGTTATTGGGATTTTGTCAATGGTGGAGGATGGAAGGGGACACGGTATAGTTGTACAGATAGTACGAAAAACCAAGGTCCCGTGTACATATTGGCATGCTCATAAAAGAAACATTATCAGTCGAAATTCGATGTAATAGTAGGCCATAGTGCCGCTGTCCAGGTAAAATCTCCCTGTTTGGCATGTTTCTGTCTTCATTAGCTCGTCAGAGCATAACAGTAGGGCGTTAAATCCCAATTCATTTTCATTTATTGTGTATACACAATACAATAGAAATGAAATGAATAAATATTGAATTTCATGAATTATTTTTTCAGGGGATGGACACAATAAACCTAAACCAAGAACAGGCAATCCTCCAGAACCAACCGAATATAAATGTTTATTTAGAGCAACAGCTAAAAATAAGAAAATAAGCACAGTGGTATGTATGATGTTTAATTCTTGATAACACAATACATGTATGTACAACAAAACTTGTCCCATGAACTCCTTAGATCTGAATCGGGTGTTCTAGTAAGCATATCCTGCCTGACGCTTGCGTGACCACAACCTCTGTAAATGCTTAAACGTAGCTATAGCTGATTTGAAACAATGGTTGTGATGTTGGATGACCTAACGGACAAGTTTTATGTCTGCATTGGGAATCTCTATGTATATGAAAAATATATAGGTTCTAAGACAATCTTTGCAAACCACAACTTTCAAGTTCGTATGTCCCTTATCAGTTTATTCTTGCTGTGTACAGAAATTCTCTTACGTAATTAGTATTTAAGATCCATGTTACATCTAAAATTTACTAAGTTGAACTCATATAGAAACTATAACTATTTGTTGTCTTGGGTCCACAGAGTAAATGCAGTCTTTGTATGATAGTTATAATGTGAATGCTGTTCTTTTCATCTCCTATTTCCATGAAATTGTGGTAGTCAGGCATGATGTTTTTATTTTTTTGAATAAAAGGCTCATGAAGCTATTTCAATGTGATGCATTACAATCGGGGAACCAATATATTTTATTTTTTGTATTAATGGCTTTAATTTATAATTCACGCCTTTCTTGGCGATTTTCTAGTACATGCTGTACATCATAGAGAAGGAGATTGTATGTTTATTTTATTTTAGGTCAGCCAAAAAGATGTAACAAAATTCCAAATGGTAAGTTATTTTTGAAATCCATATATAATTAGAATCCTTGTTTAGATACATTTGGTATAATTATGTATATTGACGAAGAATGGTAAATTTTTGTATTTTAAGAACCAATCAAACCTTTGGAAACTTTTGAATTTTAATCAAATTTTTGAATTCTTCCAAATTTGGAATGAAATACACTATTGGAATTCCTTTCTTATGTCTCTGCATTTGAATCATTTATTTTTTCAGGCATATTGTACATTACTGAAAGGCAATTTGGTTGCCTTAAAGAGAGGTGAAAAGAAAGACACAACTAAAAAGAAAACAAAGGCAACATAATTATTGGTATTGCTCAAGGAAATGAATATCAAAAGAACATTTAAGGAGAAGCCAAAAAAAAAGGATAATTTGTGTTTTTGTCTTTGTTTAAATTTTACGATGCAATGTGAAAAGACAGTCTAAGATTTATCCATTTATTACAGTGTTGTGAGAGGTGTAGGATGGTTTTATTTTTTGTACATTTTTCATTAACTATATACTTTTGATTATAAGTGTATCATTTTAAATTCATCTGATACTTCTGGACATATTCCGCAAAGAATTCTGATGTTATGAATATGATTACCATAACTTTTTCTACATTTATTATGGCAACAAGCCAAACTCAGACAAATTAAGTCAGTTGAAGTGAATATTTATTATATGCCAATAAGAATAATTTTGGTAGTATCAATACATACATATTTTATTTGTATATATAAATTGTTTGTTTATTAAATGTAAATATTCATGTTGTACCTTTAAACACTTTCTCTGAAAATTAAAATATTTAATTTTCTCTTCATATTTTATTTAACCTGGTCCACCCATATACACATTGGGGGTACATGTAAAAGAAACTGTGACATTTTGAATTCAATGACGAGTAGGCAGGAACACAACGATCTAGCACACAACATTAGAAAAGAATAAGCATATGTTAGTGTTAAAATGACCAGATTATTGTGTTTCTGAGATATTAAATTCCTATCCTATCTTAAATCTGGATGTTTTTCTTCCTTGATGTTATTCAAAAAATGTTGTTTCCTGTAAGGGGGGGTGCACTATAAAGCAAGGGGTCAGAATAACTACCTACAGTTAAAGCCGCAATTTCATATCTTTAAGTTATATTTTTAAGATATATTAGAATAAAGCCTTAAAATAGATGGTATCTATTAACAGTCCTACCTTGTCAAAGAATAATCCTATTGATCCTATAATTCACTATTGCCAGTTGAGAAATTGGCAAAAATATCATTTTCAACTTCAAATTCAAACGTTTGAAAATAGCTTTTGCATGGGTGGAATTGGAAAACAAGGGAGACAATTGTGCTATTATTTCATGTGTATAAGTGTGGGAAATAATCCCTATGATCGTATAATAGTGAGTTGACAGCCTATTGAGCAAAAGACAGAAATAATAATGTTTTGACTTTCTGGCAAAAACATACAAGAATAAATACTGTATCTGGTAAATGAAATTAGAAAACTAAAGAAAACCCATTGTTCAAATATCATATAAATTTGTCAACTTGTCCAATATGCTTTAACAATTTATTTAATGGATGTTAATAGAGCAACTATAACATGTTTAACATTTATGCATTATATATTATAATATTTTAGAAAAATGCCCTTTGGGTAATATTTGAGTTACTGCACTTTGTCTGTTGGAGAACAATAGCATATTTGCTTTATTTTCCTTGAAAGAAATTTTAATGTCACCTAAATGTGTAGTTTGTATATTTTTGTATTTGACGTGTAATTTATCAATAGTTATATCACCCTCCACTTGAGAACTAAAAATGGGACAGAATAGAAAACAATTTTACTAAACACCTGTGAAGGTTCAGATCACTTAGAATATTATCTATCTATGTATTGAATATTGGATAAAGTGATACAAAATGGACTGAGAAGATACTTTGTTTACCAGAAAATATTTCATGGATTCTACTAGATTTCTAGGTTAGTTACTAGTATCAGCTGGCTCTCTGTGTTAATTAAAATATTAACACATTGAAACTGGCAATTTATATTGTGATAATTAAATGGATTTAGCTACCCTCAATCACTTTCGACACTTTTTGGCACACAATCAATTTTCTTCTAATTGAGCTAGAATGTTCCAATTCAAACTTGGTATAGGTGTGTATTAGGTCAATACCTTGATAGAGGATCGAAGATAGCAATGTCTGCAAAGGGTAAGCCGAGATATTCAATTTGATTGGATGATGCTTTGGGCACGATAACTTTAGTTCTAATTAAATGAATAGTTTCTTTATGTTAATACCTTGACTAAGTTCGATAATGAGCATTTTGTACTCAGGGTAAGCAGAGTGATAAGCAATTTGATTGGTTGAGACTTTGAAACTCGACAACTTTGAATCTAATTGAGTGATAGTGGTGAAACTTTGCGTATAGTTTTATTAAAGCGATAATTTCATATTTTCAAAGAAAGTTAAAGCATAATTATTTCTATGTCTTTTGCTCAATTAGGTTGTCAACTCACTATTATACGATCATAGGCATTATTCCCCACGCTAATAATTCATTGTTAACACAATTAGATGATATATTTGCCAATTTCTCAACAGGCAATAGTGAATGATTGGATTAAAAGGATGTTTCTTTAAGGACTGTTTATAGATACCATCTTTTTTAAGGCTTTATTTTAGTACATTTTGAAAATATAACTTAGAAATATGAAATTGCAGCTTTAACAAAGTTTGATGCTGAGCATATAGAGACTTTAATCTGATGGGTTGAGACTTTGGAACACAATAACTCTCCTTCTAATTCAGGTAGACTGTTCTTAATTGGTATAGGTGTCTCTTCCTATTCCGTGAATGCCTTGACACAGGTTGTTCTAGGTATTTTCCATTAAGGCTAAGCAGAGATGAGCAATTTAGTAGGTTGAGACTTTGCAACATGATAACTTTGGTTATAATTGGGTGAGAGCGATGAAACTCTGAGTATAAATTCATTATATCAATACATTGACTAAGTTAAAGATGAGAATTTTCTGCTTAGGCTAAGTATACATGTGGATGTTCATTAGGCGAATGTCTTCTTGACTGAGTCTAAAGACCCCTGCGCGCAAGCGAATTATTGAAATAAAATCGAAACCATATGTTAGTTCCGAAATGACCTAGTTTGTGTCGAATGGACGTTAAACCCCATTTCTCTCTCTCTCTCTCTTGACTGAGTTCAATGATTAATATTTCCTATTAAAGCTAAGCAGAGCTACGGAATTTCTTTAGTTAATGCTTTGGAACAAGATAACTTTGATTCTAACTGCTGGAAAGTGATGAAACGTAGTGTATAGTTTCACTCACTACCAAGCACTTCAAAACCTGAGTGAACTTTTTATGCTTAGACTAAGCATAGATAATTAGCTTGATTACTCAATACTTTTGAAAAAAATAAATGTGCAATTGATTGATATGTGTCATCTGCTTTTTTTACTTTGGTGGGGGACATGAGCCCCACTGTTGGCTTGTTCCTATTCAAATTTTAGTCGATGAAGATTTCAATATATTATTCACTCCTGCTATACCCAAAGTACAAATCCTTTGTCTTTAACAAATATGATTCTGATGTGAAGTTATAAGGAGCACCATCATTCACTGTTTAAAAACCAAACCAGGTTGGTGTTTTCTAGTTACTTATTGTACTCAAGTTTACTCATGACTGTAGGTTAGTACATTAAGAAATTTGTTGGATAAAAGACTTTTAATTAGAAGATGCTGCTTGTTTATTTATGATGGATGACAGTTACCTTCATAATGATACAAATAAAATGATTAAAGACAAAGTCATTTGAACATGAACTTAAAGATGGTTAAACTATTTCAATGCTAGGTAGTTAAAATTATTTATGTATCCGAGGGTGAGATTCTATCTCTAGCTAGAATATTTTTTGTCATACCTTTTTAAAATTTAAACATTATTTATTGGATAATATCTGTGTGTGTTTTATTTCAGAATGTTGGAGGTATTCTGCCTTATTCCAAATTATGCTATTTTGAATTGCCTCCCTTTAATTGATAATCGCTCCATCAGAGTGGGGGACCAAAAAAGTTCTACTATCATTATTGATGCACTAATCATAATGGTTGGCCAATAGATGAGTGAATTCATGCTTCCATTAAAATAAAGAATCAAGAAAAAAGCCAGTCAAGCAAGTATACCTATGTGAGTTTTTAAAGTGAACTTCTTTTTACTCTTGTCTTGACCAATAAACATATTTTGGTATAAAATTAATTAGCCAATTCAATTCAGGGTAGTTGCATATTTATATTTAAGAAAAGTGTCTTTACTGTTATAATATGTATAGTAAGGTTTTCCCAATGAAAACAATTTTCATACGTCTTAAATTAATAATCCCTTTTATGAAGCCTAGGTGGTTTATAGAATGATTAAAATTGATGTAGATGTTCGATATTTGAATTTCTTGTCTGATTTTATTGATGGATATTTTATGCATATTGTCGCCCAAAGACATGTCTTTCACACCATTATAAACATAATGACTATTGTGAGGTGGAATTTCATTTTTGGTGTAGAAGTATGTTATGTTAATGTTTTGATTGGGTTCAATGATTTTCTTCTTAGACTAGACTAGAGATATAGTTTCATTATAACAGTACCTTGACTAATATGAATTTGATAGTGAGCAATTTCTGCTTAGGTTTAAGCATAGTGATAAACAATTTGATTGCTAGATTCTTTATATAAAGATAAATGTGCAAGTAACTAATGAGTCTCATCAATTTATTTTGGGACTGAAGCAAGGTACTTTGGCAAGGCTGATTAGTAATTTGTTCAGATTAGTGAACAATTTTTTAATATTAATTTTAGAGTTATTGTCCTTCCTCCATTACACAGTTTAAACATATTTTTGTTTTGTTTACCCATGCATATTACTTCATGTTAAAATAATAACAAAGACATTGTAACTTAATAATAAAATTCATTTTCTAAAAGATAGAATAATTCTATCACTAAGATCGACTAAAGCATTACATCAAGGCTACAATCATTGAATACTATTTATTCAAAAAGACTGTGTGTATATGTTAGGATAAGCTTAGTCAATTTGCACATCTTGTCTTTCAATTTGATGTTGATAGTTTCATTATGTAACACGTGCAAACCCCGGCACCAACCCATGTTATCTACATGTGTAACAGTAATATGGAAATTCACACCACTCGTATGGAAATGAAGAAAATTTGAGGACCACTTTAGCAAGGATGTGCGATAAAATTAGGATTTACAATGAAATTACACCATACTGTTATTTCTCACACTTTGGCAGTTTCTTTAATTTGAGCTTGTGTATTAGATGAAGTTTAAAACTTCTTCAAATAAACTGATTCATTTTTATGTTTGCCATCACTTAAAAAAAGTGAAAACCAAGATGGGCTTGAAATGGACGCAGGTTGTGGCAGGTCAGAGTTCACGCTGCCATATTTGTGTAAATGGGTGTACCTGCGACAATTATTGAAGTATGTTTTCCATAAAGAAGCTTTGATCCATTCACACCAGACCAATTAAGTATGTGGATACTGTTGTTATGATGTAGATTTGAGGCACTTGTATGTGTATAACAAGTAGCCACAGTAGTAGTATAGTCTGTAGTCTGTACCGTCTGCCGTTCACAAGACCACCCAATTTAATTTACTCTTTTTATTCTGGCTTATTGCTTTTAGATTAAATGTGTCTGTATCAAGTAATTAGTCCGTGATGGAATGTTTTGCCTTTTTTTGTATGTTAGATCTACAAAGACTCAGTGAGGTTGTTTTTTTTTACTATACATGAAGCAATTGGTTATAAAATAGTAAAATCAGGAACATTTGAATATGAGATGAGATTTAACATCCTACATTTCTACTCCGACTGGGCTAACGAAGATGGGCATACACCATACAGTGTGCTATGAGGGGCATTTTGCCCGGCTAGGGCCTACTCTACAGGACCTTGATCCTTTCTTTGTCCAAACGAACGACTAGACAGACAGCTGTCCTTGTCAGTAATGAGGGTGGAGAGTCTGATAAAAACGTTCACGCAGTGTGGGTTTTCTCTGGGCACTCCGGTTTACTCCCATTGCTAAAGACCCCTACGCACAAGCGAATTTTTAAAAAAAAATTGAACCATATGTTAGACCAAGTTTATGTCAAGTGGATGTTAAACCCTATTTCTCTCTCTCTTTTTGGAACTTATGTTTCTATAACAAAAAGTGCAGGAAAACTGCTTGTTGCAGGAAAACCAAATAAAACCCCAAAAGACAAGACACCAAATAAATATACAGACATATATTTATTGTTTAGACTAATATATAAGTATTATAATATTTTGTGCAATATGTCTGTACTGGTGAATTGTTACTTTTAGCCTTTATAGGTTGTGACATTCTATACTGGTTATCGCCCTTATTAATCCTGGGGTTTTGATGTTGTAGCTTATTGATGTAATACAGCAGTCCTCATGATTCCACTGACTGATATTGTGTACTTTTGAGAGTCTAGGAGAAATAGTTGTGTTCTACTTTCAATTCAAGGAACATAATTTGATAGGACTGTCCACATACATGTATGTGTAGAATACTGTGTTTATTTGAATATTAATATTCCAAATCATTAATTATCAAGGAATGACATCCATACATCCAGAAAACAAAACTTAAAATAAAATAGGGTTTAACATCGCACTTTTCTGCACAAATCTATTCTAGATCGAAATGGTTCTTTGTCATTACATATAGTTACAAATCGAAGTGCCAGCGGAAAACTCTTTCATGTTAACTTTTAGGGATCTCATTTTTTTTTGTTGGTTTTTTTTTTTAAAAAAAGAGAGAAATTTCTTCTAATAAAATGTCTCTACTTGAAAAAACTCATTAAAAGCAAAAACTATCTGAAAGTGTAATTGAGTCATTCATATTGCAAGTAATTATTTCTACGATTGTGTAAGACTTGAATAAAGCTAAAGAAGGGTATGTGATAGTTGTTTACAAACCCAAGTACCCTTTGTCCTTAGAACCTTCATAATTACAATCACCGAATTTGCAATTCTCATTTTCTTTTGAAGATTTTCTTTACTATTCAAATCAGGGGCTGACAGTTATGAGTTTGAAATGAGTTGTAATATCTTTGATAAAGAACGGTATGAGGTTGTTTCATTTTGGACGCAATCATTGTAAACAGTTTGTGTTGAAATAAGTGTTTGATCAAGTTGAGAAATTAAACATGGAGAGGATAGAGAAAGTTTACCCACTCCGTTTTGTTTACTTATTTATTGTCACTGATTTCACACGCAGACAATTGCCAGTTTATTATCCTTGCAACATTGGCACAACTTCCATCAACTTTCATTTTTATTCCGTGTAATTTGTGACCTCTTCATAAATTTCTCTGGCGGTAATCTTAAAAAATGACAGACAATTTCTAATTTGTGTAGTCGATTGGTATGAATGATTAGTAATAAGGCAGAAATTTGACGGGGCGAGAAGAGTTTTAACCAGTGAGCGAACGGTTGGAGGTTAGTTTTGATGACTTTCCAGCGATCAGTGTAGCTGAGTAAACAATATTTACCGTGGAATGGTAACTTGTTGTGATTAAAATTGATTGTTGGCAAGGAAAGGATTCCTTGGGGTGACGTTTAGACCTGTACGCTACAGCACAAGACAAATGAGATGTGATGCTTTGTTTGGTTTCAGCCAACATAGAAGCAATGTAAACATAGCCTTATTCAATTATGTTTGATGAAATTTGTGCAATTTTTAACAAAGTAAACAGCGAGTAATTCATTTGTGTGTAAAGAGGTGAGTGTAGACCTCTGCAGTAATTAACCCTGACTGAGACGATACCCATCGTAAATTAAGCGCTCAATACAATCACTCCAGTAATTTGTGTCAACAAGATGCTATCTTGACTAAACCTGGGCTGCCCTTAAATGATTACATTTATCTTGACAGAAATATCTCTTAAATATTTTTTTCTATGTTATGGTTCAACTATTGTGCTAGGTAATCTCGATAATTAGAAAATACACATTATTTCACAAAAAAACGTTTAAATCTCTATAAAAAATACCAATTTGATCTGCAGGTCTGTGAGAAGTAACAATTGATTCTTGTATAAGGATATACGTGTACACAGTTTTTCCTGATTCCCTCTTTCATGGAGTGGAATATAAACTAAAAACCACAGATTTATTTGGTAAAATCAAGAACTCTGGCCCATATCCAAATTTAAGGACAAAATTGGTTTTACGTGAATAAAAATGCTATTTTATAAAATTAGAGATTGATGGGGTATTATGAAATTGAACTTGGCTACATACAACCAATAGTAGTTTTTTTGCCTAATTTTTATTGAAAATCCAGACATTTAATTTAATTATCTACTTGGAATAAAACTGGTTGCTTAAATGTCTGCTGACCTCCTCATAAGAAGGAATGTAAACGTAGAGTTAACTTTGAAATTTAGGGCCTATTGAACTATCCCACCAAGATTTGAACTTTTTTTAGCATGCAGTTTCCCCAGTATCGCGTCCACAATGAAAGACATGACTTGAAAAATCAACAAATTTAGAAATTCCATGGTTCTTCGTTATATTAAAGACAATGATTCACACTATTTTCCATCCTCACAGTAATTGGGTCTGTGACCACTACCACTAACTGGATATTGTGTGCTTCTGAGAGTCAAATAGAATAACTCTTATCAAGAAATTATGGTATAATGGTCCCAACATATTAATCATACTACTGGACAAATATATGACATTTTGGTATAAATGGCTTTCCATAAAACGTCATACTTTTCTACACAAACCTGGATGAAGACAGACGTAAACCATGCAGACAGTAGTGTTTTTGTCTACTTTTAATGAATTCCAACTGCAAGGGTTTCTTTTATACACTCCTAAAAGACTAGGGCCCTCCATCGTTCACCACTGACTCTAGTAGAAATCAGGCTTGAAAATCCAGAGGAACCTTCTCGACCAAAACTGGGATTGAATACATAGGTTAATGAGCGAGTGTTCTATTCACTGAGCCACATATAAAGGGAATGATGGTTTTGTACGTGCTCAATAATGTAGATAGCAGAAGAATTTGAATTAAAAAATAATTTAATTAGTGTGTGTTTCTAGTGGATGAGATAATTACATATGCATTGACCTTATTCTTCTTTACGGGGGTTGTATGGCTGAATGGTTAGCACGTGTGCGCTGTATCATCATAAAGTCTTTCATTAAGTCAACTGGCGTGGTTTCGAATTCCTGTTTGTACGTGACAAGGAGTAGGTTCGTCTGACCAACTGTGTGGGTTTTCTCCGGAACCTCCGGTTTCCTCCCACTACTAAAGACCCCTATGCGCAAGCAAATTATTGAAGTAAAATTAAACCATATATTAGTCCCTAAATGACCTAGTTTGTGTTGAGTGGATGTTAAACCCCATCTCTCTCTCTCTCTCTCTCTCTATCTCTCTCTATTTTCTTTATGTTATCCATTCTTAATTTAGGTTTCAGTTTATCACTGATTAACATTGAAAATTTTGAAAAATGAAACAAATGGGGAAATTTAAATCTAGATTTTTACTCAGTTAGTTTATAAAAATCATTACCTATATGAATTTTATCTTTCAAATATTCTTACACTACACTAAACTCTACCAATAAATACCACACACTAATAGTTTTTCTACTTTAGTTTTTGATTGCATAGAAGCTCTTCTCAAACCTTCAGTTGGGTTTCTGTAGTGTCTAAAGAAGCCAATGTGAATTTGTGTTTCATTACTTTGAGTAAACGGAAACCTCTCATGTGCAAAGTCCATATAACTAATGTGTGCATACGCGGAAGACCAAACTTTGCTCTGAAAATAAGAAAGGTATGGGTTATAGCACTTTGCGATGTAATAAAACAGACTTTAGCACACAAGGTTGTTGATTTGGTCGAGATCTGTATATTTGTATGGCTATTATAACTGACTAGCAAGTGTTGATTTTGCCTGATAAGAGAATGTAAATTTGTAATCAAACTGTCAAAATCTTTATCATCCTCAAATACATTCTACATGATATTATGTGTGAAGAAAAATATTTGCATCCCTGATTTGAACAAACGGTAACAAACTGTTATGATTGTAATCTTAGCAAGATGTCAACACACCATAGTTTGTTTTTGTAGCCCGTCCCCTTTACATAGAATATGAAAACAAATATTAGCGAATTTGGAGGGACAGGAATAAGTGAGTGTCTTTTTCTCAGTTTCAACAATGTACTTACACAGAGCATCGCTATGGGCAGGGCTGCACGTGGTTAAAAACCATAACTCAAGCAAGCTATATCACTTTTATCAATATTTAAACTTGGTTGAGTTATTAGACTAGGAAAACTCATCAGGATGTGTGTCCAGCTACAAAAACTCCCCCAACCAAATATTTGAAATGGGGAGTAATAAACAATTTAACTTGTTCAATATTTGTAATAAGCAAGAGTCCCTGTCTGTCATTCAATCATTGTATATTTTTCAAATGATCTCACTCACTCTCATATGATTCCTGCCATTTGTGATCACGTCTGTCCTGAAGGAAAGTCACTGCAGATCTTCGGCTTGTTTATTGATAAAATTTGTAAAACTGGAATTTATTGTTAAAGATTGATGCCAAGATTGGTCTTTGGATTATTTACCAGAATATAGAAATAATCCTATGTTATGGTTTTTATTTGGTGTTTTGAACAGTAAGATTATTGAATACCTATGATCTATTTTGTGAATATATTTATATTTTATGATTATTGGATGATACAAGTGATATGTTTTTGAGACAAAATGAGAAGACTTTGAGAGGAGGATTTCATGTTCGTAGAATGTTTTTTGATACTTATCAGTTTGGTTACTTTGGTTGAACCTTAATTGTAACTGAACCATTACAATAATTTATATGTATGCATTTTTGTTGTGTTATTGTTTTTCTGTGTGCTATTACATCTCTTATATCTCTATCTGTACACCTAAATCACCATTCGATGGTCATCCTGTGCCAAGTTCTATATCTTAATAGGGAATAACCTATCTTATTTTTTTAGGTTAACCCTTTCCACCTGCAAGATGTCAGAAAAGAAAATCAAATAAGCCTTCATTACTGGAATTTATCAAGGAAAGCTGTTTAAAAATGACGAAGATAGGAAGTAAGGATATGAATATTTTCTGTAACTCAGTCTCTTGAAAGTCTTATCACTGATAATTTGTATGAACCGTAGTTTTCAATGCTGAAATCTGTGGAATATGCTATTCAAGATAATATGACGCTTATGGACGAGAACAGGTTTCGGAAAGATTTATCATGATAAATATAGATTGAATAGGATATATATCTGTGCCTCCAAGGCATTTCCTCGCTTTCACCAGGAATAGCACAGATATGATTCTTGCATTGATGAAAATTGCAACAAATTGCAAAAATAGTTATTCAGTTTGTAAAAAATTTAATTAAGAATTTTTTTTCTGTTGAAATTTTAAAAAATGGATTTCAAGAAAATAGTTATTGAACAAGCAAATTTTGTATAAAATAATTCAGGATATTTTTAATGTATTCTGACCCAAGATTCAAAATGATTGACATATATACATTTATTATCCCATTAATGCTAACAGGTCAACGTGCAATTCTTAAACATTGTGAAATATCTTCAGACAGTACAGTACTTATGACAGTGATGGTATTTTTATCGCTGGCATGACTAAGTTATTAAAAGTTATTAAGGAGGACACGATGTATGGGGTATGTAAATCAGAAATTAGTGGATTAGGTTGTTATGGCCTGAAGTGATTCTGTGTACATGGGTTGTGAAGAGTTCCCTAGAGATAACTTCATAAATGAGAAGAAATATCGTAAATGGGCACGGATATGATTGAAGCTCAAAATACTATAATCAAATACTGAGTCAATATTGATTCAAGATAATATGACGCTTATGGACGAGAACAGGTTTCGGAAAGATTTATCATGATAAATATAGATTGAATAGGATATATATCTGTGCCTCCAAGGCATTTCCTCGCTTTCACCTGCGATTTATTCTCCATTTTCCCTGACAGATTTATTTACCCAGGTATTGACAATCTAATGAAGTTGGGACAGTAATCAGTCTCCTCCATAATACACAGATTACCCTGATTAAAATACTTTTCACAGATTCCTTTCTCATACAGGTACACTATACACACATGCTAACATGCACACATAACAATGCCCGCCATTTAAAGGTAATTAGGCATTCTTTTCATCATCATTATCTGTATGTTCTATTTGATAAATTTTCTGATTAAACAACTATGTTTTCATGGAACTCTGTGCAATCAGCTTACATGTGACTTATTTTGGTTAAAATTATTCTTATAATTAAATCTTCTGTGTATGTGAAACACAACTTGCGGGAGAAGTAATTAAGTACAAATGAGTAATTCTTAAAGGGACAATTTCACCATTTGGTACAAATATATTTTTCAATTTGTGAATTGTGACTATGCTATGTAATGAAGATGTGTTCATCGCTATGACTGTTTATAATAAACATCTATTTCTCTGTGGCTATTCTCTATTATATACTTAATAAAAATGACTTGTCTTGCTTTGTACATTAAGTGAATTTCATCACATTGTCACATGCACCATTATTTACATGTTGAAATAGTCAAAAAAATATCTTTCTTAATATTAGATAGGACATTTTATTAAAAATGTTTCTAAAATTTTGGCCTTTTTCCAAATTGTATGAGTAGGCTACTAGGTATATAGATGTCAGTAGATACTTATTGTATTGTTAAATATAGATCTTGATCAGTTGTGCATTGCAGTGATATCACCAATTAAATTTCAAGAAATCTTATACTTTATAATGTATTTATGGTTATCAGTCAAATCACTATATTTGTTGAAGAATCACTTGTATTCTAACAACACTTGTTATTCTATTAAGAACATGGCTTACATTGTAACAAGAGCGCCACCTAGTGTGAAAATGAGATGCTGATATTATAACCCCCTGTGAGAAACGAAAAAAAGACCAGGATAACTTCTAACATAATCTAAACAGTCCTTTATTGGACACAGTTTTGTTGACATCAGTAATAAAAACTGAGATAAAACGAAACTTTCATTACCACTGTTCATTCCATTCTCACTAACACAATAGGGGGAGAGTGGCAGCCATGATTTGATTGAAGTTATGAAAGTTGTAATGGATAAGGTACACAGCTTGTACATTTACTGTTGAAATGGACCAGTGTTTACATAATGAATTCAATTATCTGTCAAGAAAAGTAAACACTTGTTCTCCTTGATTGACCGTTCATTTGGAAATCTTGGTCAGTTTGCAGACGCAATATTTCTGTCTACGACTAAGTGACTATTTCGGTAAACATGGACGTGTTGCTTGTCTTTTGTGGCTGCCATTATACAACGGAAAAGCCATCTCCTGCACTTCATCATTTCCAACTTGTGTCAACAATTTTAATTGGCTATAACATACAGCTTCGATTCAACCCTTGACCCCTCAAACAATACCATAAAATCTTGCAACTCCACACCAAAGTCAATTTTATCATTTAGAATTAATGAAGAGATCAGGTTGTACAGGTTCAAACATTGTTCCACCAGGTCACAAAATAGTTGAATTTCACATTGTGAATGAGTTCTAACACTCTGTGTATGATCTGAGACATGTTACATGCAAATTACTAGTATTCGAATATAATTGTCTGTCTAAAACTATTCATTATCTTTGAAATTCTCAGGTAATTTTATGGATACAACAATGATTCTTTTTATCTGTGTTGTGACCTTGCTTTTTACTTTGATGAAAATAAATACTTACTAAAGTCACAATTAGAGCCATAAAGAGTGGAAATCAAAGTTCAGCATTTGATCTAAAAGAAGTAATTTCATACTAAGTGATACACATATAAAAAATCAAATATTTGTAACCAAGATGTTTTTTCTTTTATCTCCAGCCAGCAAGTCATGTATTGATCTAAATAATGTCATGACATTATATAATCGAGACCAATGTTGTCAGTAGAACAGGTATTTTTTTTTTTTTTTTTTTTCATATGCTCCGATTGGTTTATGTGGTTGCATACTGTCATTGTCCAGTCCTACGGTCCATTTACACAATTTTTATAGTAAAATATAATATAAAATAGTTTGTTTGAGGCAACTATCAGCTTATTGATTTTCACTGATTTCTCAAAATTACTCACAGAGCTACTTGCCTTGATAGCTTGATAACATTCTGGAAGTCATCTGTTGCTGTCCTGAATTTTATGATTTAAATTTGCATCATTTTTATTGTATTTTGGAAATCCTGTTACTCTTCGTGAACATATTTTGTTGTCTGACCATCTATGTTCCAGCCCCCCCCCACCCCCTAGTTTTAATTTGGTTCTGAAAAAGCATATGCCAGTATTCTTGCTTTCAGTAGTTTGATACCAAAGAAATGGTTTCCAACTGACTACATGTTATTAGAAAGACAAATACGGTTAATCAGTCAGATCATCATGTCAACTTACCATCCTTGACAATGACATAGCATGAAAAAATACTTTTAACTATTTGGGTAGCAACTTTATTAAATCTTGTATATCAATTCATTAAAAACACTAACATGGAATCACATTAAAACAATTTAAGTTTGTCTGCGTGCTGGAAACAAATGCCTATATTTATTGTCCGTTTGTGGGAATATATTATGTACAGTGCTTGTTTAAATTGGTTAACCATGTCTGTTAAAAGTTACAACTCGCGATATTCAAAAACAAATAATGTCTTTCCAACAAACAATGACTGTAAAAGCTCATGTACATTAGTTACGATTTTCTAGGGGTTATACTGATGGTAATTTCTATTTAAAGTTCTCATTTTCACCTTGCATTTTTCATCAGCGCCAGAGCCTCTTTTTAGTCCTTGTCAAACAATCCTTGTGCAACCCAGCCACGTTGAGAATTTCTCATCAAAGAAATGGAGGGCTTAAGGGTTTGACAAAGCAAAGACGTTCACATACACATTGTATTAATCAAAGCGCGTCCCCATCTTTTCACATATTCAATGGAATGCTTAGTAAACGCCGAGAGAAACTACGAGCTGTAGATGTATGTCGTTCATAATATCTTCCGATTTACTGTGAAAGCTTGCAGTTCCTGTGGTTCGAGATTATTTCTTTTTTTTTGAAAAAGAAAAGCCTGAACAGAAAAACTTGTCAAGTGCACATGGCATAGAGTGTACTTGAGTTTAGAAAATGCACCTCAGGAACTAGGGTGGGGAGAAAAATGTCGTGGTTCAAGTAGTGTAACGTAAAAGCCAAATCTGCTATCTACCTTGTTGAACTTTAGTCAATTACTTTAGTAAAAACGACAACTTGTTAACTAACAAGCTGTAGCGTGAGATTCAGGCTTTTTAGCCGTAAAAAAAAGTTGGCGGCGTGGCATTGACAAGTTGCTATGTTTATTCGAATTATTTCAAATACAACAATGATAGTTGAATTGAATTCTAATTTAGTACATTTAATTAAGCTTATTTAAAATGTACAGGCATCCTAGATTTTATGTACAATGTTTTAAATGTACATACATTCGTTATTATTTTGAAGATGTGTTTTATTAGGGATTGTTGAATTTATAAATGTTTACTGGAGTACATAATTAAAACTATTACTGAAAGTAATCAATGTTTTTTTTTTAAAATGGCATGTCATGGATATGAATAATAGGGGTACCTTTTAAAATGGATTAAATTCAATAATTCTAAATCATAAAGCTGGTACATGTAGTTTTAATTAAATTTCTTTTATTAATAATTTGGCACACTAATATATTAATAATTTGGCACACTTTCATATTAATTAAATTTCTTTTATATGAATAATTTAGCACACTAATAAATTAATAATTTGGCACACTTTTATATTAATTAAATTTCTTTTATATTAATAATTTGGCACACTAATATATTAATAATTTGGTGCACTTATATGTTAATAATTTGACACCTCTTTTATTAATTTGTGATTTATTTTAGGAAATATTGTGAATTTAAAGATGAACTTGTTTATTTTGTTTTCATGTATATAACAATAGTATTTGATGTTGATGTTGTCGTTTAGATGTTAATACAAGGACAAAAACCATGAGTCAGTGTGTGCTTTGTATTTTATTTTCAATATCTGATATTTTATAATAAGAGATTAAATTTCTTGATCAAACATAAAATGTAAAAGCTGTCCCGCTCGCTAAGCCATTCTACCGATTATTGTTTGACTCGCTAGAAGTTTTGATAAGCTCAGGATTTTCACTGATCTTTGCGCAAATATGCGATCTTTATTTGATTGAAACAGAGTAATAATCTTGACCTCCAATGCTTGCCAGTTCACTACTATAACATAGCGAAACTGTGAATAGATTCTGTATACACGATGTCAATGCTTAAAGTAGCCGTTAGTAATTAGTTATGAAAATATGAATTTTTAAGAAGAGTTTAGTAGTTAACGTGTGAGGCTCTCCTGTAGTTTTGTTTATCATAAATGTACATTACTGATATTCCAAATTAAATCTGGCTTTTCTCCTTCAGACTTTAAATTATACCTGTATGTAATTTAAAATAATTTCATTTAGATAGATTCCGTAGAATTCAAATGATCCCTCTTAATGTTTTTGTCTAGTTTGAGATGTAGTTGACAAGCACTATCGAGAAAATGTAGGCAAAAAGTGACTTCTGTCGAAAAAGAAAAATAGCAGTATTGATTCTGTCTGATTTAAAATTCTCAATATACATTTGATTCGTATTAAGAAATTTGTGGTTATGTTACACATTTGAAAGTCTTTGGTAAAAAGTAATGAAATGATTGTTTCTAATCTGTTGTCATCAATATTGGAACAGTAGCATTATATTTTATTCTACCTGCATTTATATTTAATTGATTGTAAAATCATTAATTAAATAATATGTGTTTAACTTAATAATATTTTTTACTCACATGTTTTGGTCCGCCACACGCAGTCAGTGTAGGACATTAGACCTCATTTATTTTCATTTCATTGAGTATCAGTGGTGTTGTGCTTCACAAAGTTTACAGCAAAGAGGGGTAACTCAGGAATCTTTGCTTAGTTTAGTTTAGTCTGGACTGAATTGTTGGGCTGTAAACTAAAGATAATTTAGTAATGAGTACAATAAAAAAATTTATTAATTTATGTGCCCTTCTATAAAAGACGTCAGGTGTAGCTTAGTAGTGATTGAATCACATGGAATTAATTCATCATCAAATGAAATATCATTCAAACAAGTGATGTTGAATTTGACAAAACTGGATTTCATGAGATTGATGCCATATTGTACATGACACTTTAAGGGTTGATGTAATGTTAAATCCTGTTTTTTCATTTTATTTCTTAAAAAATGATGAAATGTTTGTCGGTTTGGATTAATTAAATATGATGATCATGATTTCTCTAAAACACGGGTATGATCACAACTGAAGGTATGCAAATTAGCACTTCAGACTTGTGTTGATTGGTACTCAATCAGTTATTACTTTGATGTAGTAGGGTGAAAGTAATTTCAGTTGTGTCCAGTCACGCCCTATATTTATGAGACAATAGTTGGTGAAAACACTCTTTCTTGCTTTCATTGTCGCTAGCATTGTATGTTTCCTTTTACACTTTCTAACGGTTTGTTTGACCAACATGGAAAGCCTTATGGCCTTTTACTATACATCATTGCTAATGGTCATTATGATTTTAATGAGACTTTTATTATTAGGCCGATAAATGACCACTCATGGGTGGACAAAGGTCAGTGTTTGAGATGAGTGGACAGAGTGGTCATTGAGAAATTTTGAGCTGGGAAGGTAACCGATGTCAATTTGGGGTTTTAATTCGTTGACCCCGACAAACATCTGGGGGAGAATTATGGTCAGATTGATTATTACTCAATAAAGAGCATGTGAAATTATCTTGTTTGGCCATTCAATAATCAAGGGTGCGCATTTGTTAATTTAAGGACTGGCTTTAATTTCTTGATAGTTTGATTAGTAAAATTAACACATTTCATGACCAGGATTGGATCGATGTGGATGACTTTCTACTTGTGATTAAATTGAACTGAAGATCAATCAAAGAGTAAAGATGGCACATTAATTAATAAACTTATCGGTAACATCAAAGTTAAAATATTCTACAAAATCTGTCCTCTTATTTCACTGTGTTTAACTAAGCAACATAATTTGACTGATAATGATTCCTTTTGTTGGTTAGTTTTTAAAGCTAAACAGTCTTTGAAAAAAGTGAAATTGATTAACGTTTTTTAGTCTGGTGCATTCACAGCTCTGACTTGTGTGAATGCCATAATCAGTAACTCTGGATCTCAAGATAAGGAACTGTCAGGTCAAGAAGGAATTGAATTATATTTCTAAATATGTAATCAAATGATTTTGGGACTAACAAGGTAGTTATTTGATGCATAATGTGGTGGACCAAAGATATGTAAAAAGATTTCTTTGATTTTTAATTGCATCAGAAAGAGAGATGTTTAGGTGCATCATTTATAATTCTTTAGATACATCATTTATAATCTTTTCATGTTTCTTTTAACTGAAAATATTTTATAGATTGGTATTTAATATCAGGGGGGTTGGATGGCCGATTAGTTGGCATGTGCACGCTATATCATAAAGCCTGTCATTGATTCAACTTGTGTGGTTTCAAATCCCCGGTTGTACGTGACAAGGAGTAGGGTCAATCGCCTGTCCAACATCATTGGTTTTATCTGGGTCTCCAGTTTCCTCTCACTGCTATAGACCCCTACGCACAGCGAATTATTGAAATAAAATTAAACCCTATGTTAGTCCCAAAATGACCTTGTGTGAGTCGAGTTGATGTTAAATCCCAATTCTCTCTCTCTCTCTCTCTCTATTTTATAACAATGTTTACAATCTAAAATAGTATCTTTTAGTAGGCCTACTTACATTGAATACTAATTTTAGGTCTACTACCGGGTATTTGAATATTCCAAGTCATTATTCCAATGGAATGTGAATATATGCTATTCAACTGAAGTAATCAATCTTGAGGCAATTTTGATATTTCTAAAAGCTATAATTCTTTCAAAGCAATTTTTTTTTTTCCATTATGTTTGTTTCTTTTGGGATATCATTTAATTTCATTGAATTAATATTACTAAATATCACATAGGAGACAAATAACAGACCAGATCCCATCAATTTTAATTGACATCAATGAACAAATGTATACTGAAAATACAGTTTGAATAGATTTAAAAATCATTTGTATATTGGTGCTAGCTCTAGTTTCATGTGGTTTGATATTTTCTATTTAAGGGTTTAACTGTAAAATGGATTTTGTGCACCATTTGAATCAAGGGTTTGCAATTTAATTAAACTTTCATGTAAGATTGTCTACAAGGATGCACGATTCGATGTATTTGGACATTTAACAAATGGATTACAGTACATATTAAACCATGTGTCAAAAGATGAAGCTTAGTTTTGTTAGCTGTATGAAAAGATTAAATTTTTGGCATATGAAGGTCAAAGGCGATAATCAAAATACTGTCTCTGATTTATTTCTACATATAGATATTGAAGACAGGCGCCAATATGAAGTGAAGCCCTTGAGGCATTTAATCTCTCACAAGTTGACCAGGGAATGGAAGTTTTGACGGCAATCATGATTCAACTTACCTAGCCAACTATTGGACGTTATTCACAGCGATAATAAATCACACGGCCAATGTTTATCTAGCAAAATTAATCGTCAGTTGGTCCGGGAATTAAATCTCTGACCCTTAAGCTCTTCAGTGTTGGCTGATTTGTCCAGGTTATCAAGTCATTTGGGTTGAAAACCTGCAATCAAATAAAGAGTCTCGAAGTGCAAAAACGTGCTTGAAAATTGATATTAAAATTACATGATTTGATTTCTTGAAGTGGGTTATATAATATATTTTCCTGTGGTCAAGTTTGTGAATGAATGAATGTATGTTTGAGGTTGTTTTTTCTATTGTTTGTACTTTTCAATAAGTAGAAGTCGAGAATATTGACAGAAATTAGCTCCACTCTCGAGCTGAGTAAATTTGTTTTCTGTCGAACTTGCAAACACATCTCATAAGTAAATATACATAGTCAACACTCTGTGATGACATTTCCAATCACAAGAGATAACAAGCTAGAAAAGAAATCGCCATTTAATTTGCTTCAATATGAATAGTTACTTCATAGAATATCACATTTTTTTGGTCCACATCAACAGAGATCGTGATAGGTGATGATAAGCTGATAATTTTGGAGGTATAGGGGCAATATAAACATTGTAATAGAAAGATGTGGAGGTTTTAAGGTAAATTGTGAATGTGTGCTTACTGTATCTTATGTAAATTTGTTTTTTCTTATCGCCACTATCATATTTGTCTAACTAGTATAAACTTTGGTACAGTCTATAAAAGCTTAACCCCTACCGCAATCTGTTGATTCACTTACTATTAACACACATAGTAAAGCTTTTGTCTATATATTGTATAAACTATATCTATATTGACAAAGCCAACCCCTTCAAACTCTTAACACAACTTTCACTACAGATATACATAGCGTTATCCATGCATTTCAATATATAATCCTCTACTAGTTGTTGATGGTAGCTGAGCAGTTCATATGTTAATTCTCATATCTTTAAAAGCAGACGGGTTAAAATTTGTCAGTAGAGTAGCCTCAAATTCAAAATATTTTTTAACGAGATAGGTGGTGCAGAGTTGATCTGTCTAGATATTTCTTAAAATGGTGGGGGGCTGGATGGCCGAATGGTTAGCGTGTGCGCACCGCATCATGAGGTCTGTCACAGAGTCAACTGGCATTGTTTCAATTCCGCGGTTGTATGTGACAAGGAATAGGGTCGCTTGTCCTACCTCATGGGGATTCTCCATGTCCTCTGGTTCCTACCACTGCTAAAGACCCTATGTGCAGGCGAAATATAGATATAAAATTGAACCATATGTTAGTCCCGAAATAACCTAGTTTGTGTTGAGTGGACATTAAACCCCATTCCTCTATCCCTCTCTTTCTCTTAAAATGGTCATCTTTGTACTGGATCTCTGGCCAGATAGACTAACCCAAACTGCCAAAATTGTCCCCATGTGATCTCACTTGATCACTAAGATCAACGAGGAGGCATGACATTAGAGAATCTTCTATAGTCTGTAATTAGGATGAGGTATATGAATATGAATACTCATTGTTAAACCAGTTTTTGTTGATAAGTTGTCTCTATGACTACATTCATAACAATCGCTACCTAACTAGCAACATACTTGATAATCTGCATACAAACGTCAGTCGTCAAACATACATACATAGGCACATTCGACCAAATGCTCCAATTCTTATGTGTGGTTCGTGCAATATAGCCCAGTTAGTGCTGATGTGCCATAAAACCACATTTCATTCATTTTTATATGCCAGCAGTTTCATAACAATGACAATGTGTAGAAGTTTAGGATCGACCTGGGCTTTAAGATTGGCAGATCCATGGGGGTGTGTGTGTGTGACTGGGGTCACCCCCCTCCCCACCGGTGTATAGGAATCCCAGGTCCTACAAGCTTCCACCGGGACATGCACGCATGGTCGTAAATATATAGCACACGGTACGCATCTTATCAGACACACAATCAGCATCTATGTTACTAGCGGCAGAAATTAGCTACGTAAACCACGGTCGGCGAGACAAAACATGGGGTTGTCACCCCCCTCAAAAAAATCCTGGATCCACCACTCATTGATATTAGTCAGATGTATGATAGGGTGTAAAGGGATGGAATTAAGAAAACGACAGAGCCTGTTGCATCAGTGAGAACAAAATGTCTGAATACTGTAAAACAGTTTCATTTATAGTTCTAATATATAAATAAACGAAATATAGGATATTTACTATTTAAACCAGTATTTTCAAACCCATCACCATCTTCATTAGCCCAATGTAGGAGCAGAACAATAGGACGTTAAACCTCATTTCATTTTATTTCAAACCCATCAAAACAATACAATAATCACTTATTAGAAGATAGACTAATCACTTGATAAAATAACAATCATGTAATTATCTTATATAATATAAGCTAATTTAACCTGTTTTAAACTGGAAAAGCTTTGGAATTTTAACATGTATACGCTTTATATAGATCATAAGGCCTGTCACTTAGTCAGGTTTCGATCCCAAGTTTGGAGTTTGTTTTCACCTGGTCCCCTAGTTTTCTTGTTCTATTTGAAATACAATGCACAATTGAATTTTTGAAATAAAATGTAAACTACGGTATATTAGTCCCAAAATGAGAATACGAATGGTCACATTATTTTTGGTTACTGATTATGTTGACCTCTTTTTACCACTGATTAATTTCATGTTTTGAAGTACATGTACGTAAATGAATTTTTAGAGAGACACTCAACTATTAATATATTAAATTATTAACCATTTTCTGCAAACCATGTTCCCCTGATTCTATACAAGTACGTGTAAATAATAATATATGATAGTTATGATAAAACAAATGATTTATATAAGAAATATGAAGAAATACATTGCTGGCCTTTGTTTACAAAACATTAAGAAATTGACAGTTAGATAAGTTTATTAAGATTTTATTCGTACCTATATATCAAATTGTATCTGTGTAGTTTGATAACAAGCCACTTCACACACCAAGATCAAAGTCTTATATTCACCCCTGATATAAAATAAAGATTATTATGTCTGTAAAACATTGTCTAAATTCAATAAATTTTGTTTTGGGTTAACCGTAATGTTGTTTCTGGTATATCCCTATTAGGAAAATGTTCTTTAGTGCATTGGCATCAACAAATCACTGTACTGGCTAAGAATTTGAGCTGAACATGACCTTAGTGGAATTTCACTTGGTATTTACAATTACTGATAGGCATGAGATCAGCATCATGTTAATTAGGTAGTAATATATTAACTATGTATTCTGATTGAATTAAATTTCTAAACAATCTATGTAGTTAATGATACATTATGTAAGATCTATAATAGCTCAAAAATAAATAATGTGAAATGAATAATTTGAAAATTTCATTCAAATTACTCTATAGTGAGCCAAGATATTATCCTTCGAAGGTTTGACAAGACGTGTGCAATAATTTCAACCATGGTACTGGTTGTTCGAAGCTAAGTCCCCCCGTTCCATTTTTAGCTTAATTCAAAATATGGCTGAACTGGATAAGATAATGTCAAATTAGTAATTTAGAAAACATTTCAGGCCTAAAGAAAGACTTGCAATAGGCAGATTTAGCTCTTGCATAATGTATGTTGAATAAATAATAAATTTGAAGCACTTTATGATTGGAGAAAAAAATAAAATTTGCTAGACACCATGAAGACACCAACCATGTCTAGTTGCAGATTATATAGAGTAGGTATTGGACCACTCATTCAAAGAACTTGTTTTATGAGACTATAATATATATGTACCCTACACAATGTAAAGTAACTCAAACACATTCATTTTATGAACTGTCAATTTTCCTCTGGATCAATTTATATTTAATAAAATAATTAGTATTGTACATAATTCCATATTTATCGTTGTCGATTTTTATTGATTCCACATAACCGTTCTGTAACTCTGTTATCTTTCTAAATAACATCTAGTATGAAATGCTTTTGATTTGATAGGTGAATTTTATTCATCCTAGACCTTAGCATTTTGTTAATTAATTGGAGAGATAAGACAAGAATGAACAAAGGAACTACCATTAGACATGGTAGATTGTGGGAGTTTATGCCATAGATCTAATTTTCCAATAAAGATAAAGCTAGATGGATATCTTTTTATTGATCAGTAAATATTGAAACAAAGATAATCAATCAAAATTAATGAATTCTCCCTGATTACCAGAAGGCAAGCCTAAATAATTGGATGTTTGCAAAAATCAAAGGATTGCAGAAATATGTCAGGAAAGAATTTATTCCCATAACCTCATTGACCTTTGCCAAAGTTTTGGTTTTGACAGAATCCAATCTGCTCTCTATCTCCTAATATTTAAATTTTCACTTATGAGAAATATATAGTGTCTGTGAGATACATATTTTGAAATTTGGTATAATGAAAAAAACTTATTTACTGTCGGTAGATACAGTTTGCCTGGCAAAAATTTTAGTGGTTGTTATTGGTCTATTCTGGAATTGGTAATTCAGTTCATGTCGAATATAAAGAAGTTTTTAAATGTGATTTTTTTTAACTGAACAAACGTATCCTTAACTTTATTGTTAGCGTTAATCAAGAAGAGATTTCAAAGAAGTATAATGCCAAATTTTGTTCCACACCCATTGGGTTGGGTAAGATCCACCTTTTTTAAATTTTAAATTCTTTGATATTCACTAGTAACAAAGGCGTTGATCATAATCTATTAGATTTTCCTTGTTCATTCAAAATCCTCCAATCCTTACATATATGCAATTAAAGTGCTATTTTGGCCTCATCTTCAAAATTTCTTTTGAATGATTCACGTACAAATACATATTTTTTCATGTACCATTTATATATTATTTTGTGTGTTTTAAGGTTTATTTACAAAAGGTTTATTTAATGCTTTACTATTAATACATTCAACCAGACAACTTGAACTCATTGAAGAATATGCAATTATTACTTGTCTCAATGACTTGTGTGCATCATGGCCATGAATCACAATTTAAGGCGTTTTCGTGAACTGATTGAAAGAAGTCCAGGAAATTAAATGGATTTGTTGGGATTTCTAAAACGAAGATACAAAATTGAGCGAAAATGCAACTCATTAAAGTAGTAAGGGCTCATTTAAAGATATAAGTGAATCCAGAAAAGCTGCTTCAGCTTCTACTTAAATGATGTGGGCAAAATTGCTTTGAAATTTGCACTAGTGTAAACAGAGATAGTAGAAGCTAAGCGTGTGAATCAATTTGACGTGATAACGTGAGAGGCCTTGCAGATTCGTTTGCTCCCTGCGACATATTCTTTCTGTTTGTTTTGCATGTTGTAGCATATTAATGACGGCACGACTTGATACCTCTTGTTGTCTTCGTCTGTTGGTCCATTACTTCAATATGCTATTCCAGCCAGGTTGTCAAGAATTTAATATGGGCTACAAAACAATAGACCAGAGATATAATAATAATGTCACTTTCATTGTGTAGATTAGTTGAAAATGGAGATGAATTATATACGGTTTTTGGAAGTATCCATTCGCAAATGGCTTCAACTTTTAATGTTTTTCATTGACAGCTTATATGATTATGAATTGAATTTCAATTAGTAGAAATTCAATTGAATTTTGTTTATTATTGAGTGATATAGTTAGTTAAGTCATTTGTTTTCCAATGAATAATTTCCTTAGACAAATTTATATGATGTTCTTACTATAGTAATTCAAAAATCAATAATGAAAAGTGAATATATTGAAATTTATATTCCAATTATTTTATTCTGAGCAAAGTTATGGCTATTTGAAGTTTTAAAAAGATGTAGCAACGGTACTTGACAATCGGGAGTAAATCTCAATTATTCATTTTATCGTTTAATTTTTATACTCCCTAATTATCATGTGGATGTACCGTGGATGTCATTGACCCTGTCCATGTGTCGGTCCGTTCACATTTGTTTGTGGGCACTCTGCAGGTCACAAATTTTATCTGATTTTGACAAAACTTGAAACATAGATTTACATCCGAATGATCTAGGTTTGTGACGATATTTGCATGTATTGGAGACTTACTTGTCCCTGATTATACGAAAAATAGCTTGTTTAGCTTGTGGACCCTCTTGAGTTCACCATTTTTATCTAATTTTGATGAAACTTAAAAGGTATGATTATAGCACTAAGATCTTGGTTACTTTGTGAATTGTTGCATATCAGACCGTAACTATCTGGATTATGGCCTCTCTCTGAATATACAAAATATCACATGTTTATATTCAAAATAAAAGATTTCGGTTTCATTCGATATTGACGCATGTCGAACCGTAACATCCCTGATTATGGCCCTTGATTGTATGAAAAAGTGCTTGTCCTATGTTCATCTCTTGCAGAATGTGGGCGCATCTGGCATGGCAACCACTTATTAAATCTATGTTGTTCTAATCCATTTAAATCTTGGCCATCCGTTGATTATATGCTGTCATGTGAATAAATGTCTAAATAAGAATTTATACAAGATTTAAAGCCAAGCAGAGACCTGCAATAGGCAGATTAAGTTCTTACATAATGCATCTTTAATTTATTTTAAAATTTTGTCATTGATCGACTGGTGCAGTTAGGATAGTCCCCTGGCCTAGACTCCAACAAAAAAAACACTGCCTTTTCTACCACCTAGAGCAGAACCAACTTTGTTATTTAACAGTGATATTTTAAATACATTTTCTTCCTATTTCAGTATTGAAGTTTAAGGGAGACTGTATGTAGGAGCAAAGTTATTACTTGAATATTCTGAGGTAGATATTAATTTGTTATGGTAAAACTTTTTATGTATTAAGCTCTGTAAATAAATAAATTATAGGAATTTATGAGTTAATTCAAACTCACTTCATTCTGTCTATACAATGCCTGGTAAGGACAAGTTTATGAACAACGGTACTTCATAAAATTTATAATGGCCTCATTATAACTGATATATAACAAGCCCTCTGGGAGGTATTTTTAAAAGAAGTCTGGTATTTAGAGTTTGGTTCGTTGTAGGAGCAAAGTTTACATAGACCGATTCACCGCTACCAGTCTCAACATAGCTCAATTCAATCAGCCGATTAAAGCAATACTGGGTTGTGTATCTCTTGTACGCAATATGACAGTGTTCGTGCCAGCCACTGTGACCCCTTGTGTCACCTGCCTTTTAAATTGAATGGTGTTCTTTTCCTCTAGCCATGTCTTATTACATCTTATGTAAGCTTTACAGGTCATGACAAATTATATGACGGAATGATCATTCTACTATAAAATATACTTAAATCAGCATTCCTATGTTTCGTTCCGTGTCGTTCTTGGAATTTCTACAAGATATTCTTTTACTTACAATTAATAAGAATTAAGTTACACATCTTAACAAATGGTAATATCAGTTGTCATAAGATACTTGATAGGTTTTTGTAAGAACATGTTTTTTTTTTGTAGTCATGTACAGAGTGTGATAACCTCTCACCTTTTAGATTCCTAGATAGAGCAGAATGTGGTAGATACATTAATTTTGAAATAATTTCTGCTAAATCAATACTCTTCAATTAAAGCATTACAGGAATATAAGGTATCAAACCCTATTTCTTTTCATTTCATTTAACTTATTCTTTACTGTAGTTACTAAATTAATTAATAAATGATACATTAAAATGGGTACAAATTTTATTACCTAATATTATAATAGTAACTTAATTATTATATGATATTATTGTGTATTGCAGATAATATTTTATGATGAAACAGTAGGCCAGATAATTAAAGAGTTTTTCTCATCTAGTGAGGCAGTATTCACCAATATTGGTGGAAATTTTCTAAGAAAGGTAAAAACTTGCTACACAATTTTGGTAAATAACTATAGCACATTAAATAATCTTTTCCTTCTGTTGGTTTCTGGAGTTCAACGTCCACTTCCATTATCAAAATAGATATAGTATTATTGATATTAGATTTTGGTTTTATTTAATTTTTTACAGGAATGTCTGGTGCAAAACTCCTGAAGGGAATGTTATGAGTTTGCCCCAGAGTAGGCCTGTCTTAATTAAATTCATTGTAATGGGAAATAACCTCTACTTTATAGGTTTTAACACTTCCTTCTGCACAATCTCATGATAGGAAGAAATTTATCAGACAGATCAATTGGCATGCACGTATTAAAATGTTATAAACTTATGCATCTGTGAATAACATAAATAAATAAAATCTTTGAAAATTAGGCTTTTACTTTCTCTCTAATTAATGTTTTTTTGTGTGTTTACTATATTCTTTTATATGACATGGCATATCTCTCCTCTATTTTCACATTGGTCTCCAGAAGATGGGTACCAAAGGATTGACCCCGTTTTTCCTGTTTTCCAGACCTTCCAATGATTGTAGTTTTAAGAATTTTCACATAGTTTTCCTATCTGTTATACATTTTATTATAGGCTTAAAACTGATTTAATCACCATTGTAGATGTTGTATATTATAGGTAGCTGTGTTTGAAACAATACCATCTATGAATATCGTATGTGAACAATTTGGAAATGTCGACATGTGGGATGTATGTTGTTTTGTGCACCAATTTTGCCGTGGTAGGCGTGGCTTGAAAACGCCCTCCACAACTTTGTTAAGAAATATCGGCTTGAGATCTTGTCAATCCCATCTTTATTATTCCTCTATGTTCATATGTGGGGAACAAAAGATTCGACACTGAATATATATTCAGGAGTGTTCACGTGACGTCACCAGTGGTGGATCCAGAGGGGGGGGGGAGGTGTCCAACTACATAAACAAAAATAATGTCTTGCTTCAATGAAATTACATCACAAAGTGATCCTACATCAGTATGAAAATCTTTTCTCTGTTTAAAAAGCTCAATTTGTATGTATGCCTAAGTAATTTAGAGACAATGATGGCAGATTACCGTAACAGAAACCTGGCAAACCCCCTCTTGCAAAAATTCCTGGAACCGTCCCGGCATCACTGTAAGAATACCCGTGTTAAATTATTGAACTGAAGTATCAAAATAGTAACTCACATATATAGATCAGCCCCACAAAAAAGATGTGTGATGTTTCGATATAATTAGTAAGAAATGTGACCTGAAGTTCATTTACCAGAAAACCGTGGAAGTAACATTCCCTCTCCTCGCCTACAGCTATTTCACTTTATTAACCTGAGTGGAATCCTTTATAAAAGACGATGTTAAAGAGGAATTAGATGTTTACAGTTCCTTCGCATGTCGGTAAAAAAGAACCATTTTCGATTTGACTTAGTTACACTTTACAGTTATATCGGTGGTGTTAATATTAGTTTGTATGCAAGATTTGAGATAGTGAAGGGATAATATTTCTTTAAATGGATGAATGAAAAGCACGGATTTTACAATATAACCATATAAACTCTTGGCAAAAATTCAAATGTAATACTATTACATGGCAATCAAGGTATCTTTGAAAAGTCTCTGCACTCCACTGGTTAAAGTTTTTTCCTTGGGTGCATCTAGGAACGGAAACAACGTGTCTCGGGATGCAATATTGCTTTTAATAGTAGTTTTATTTTTGTAAACTTCATTGTCTTATCTCACGAACACATCGATCTAGATTTACAAGTCGCTCAGGATGTTTTAGTTCTCTTAAGTTTAGGTCACCTATGACATTTTCTCTTCCACTAGATATCGCTTCATCAAGAGTAAATTAAATGGTAGATGATTCAAACGAGCTATAGCTGTGCTAATTATTGTCGTCGTCCTTAAAAGCAGTTCCATTTTCCCCTTCACGCCCTGTCGTGTTGCTGACAAAGCCCGACCCTTTTTAATTAAAATACCATTGAAGTAATGGCTGAGCCAGGTGAGGCATACCTATATGTGGTATACCGTATATACGTTTCCCTTTAACCCAGCACCTGGCAACTTGCAATTAAGATACATATGCTATTTTGGACGTAAAGTGTCATTGCTATTGTCGATAAAGATACTACCCAAATTGGTTTCATCTCGTTGAAACTTAAGACACTATACGCCACCGACCGCTCGCCTTTCTATGGCTATTTTTTCTGAAGTATGAAAATCCAGGTGTTGAGCCTTTCTCTTCGTACCTAAAGGATGTATGTAACAAAACGTTTTCAATGGCATTGATTGTTACTTGTTTATTAGAAAATTGTGGTTTGGATGTCAACACAATGTGTTAGCCCATCAGCACGCCACATAGGTTGATTTTCAAGGTGTTTATTATTAAGGGTTAATATGTTTTAGCAGTAGTAAGCCACTTCAACACGATTGCTATCAAGCTGGGTGCCATACTTGCTGCGTACTTCTTAAAGAAAAGCTACACAATACACTGGAATAGACAGGAGATTAAACCTCTTCGTAACATTATGTTAAAATCATATTATTTAGATGAAACCAAAAACAGGATGCAGTTTATAAAATGAAGACTTTTCCAATCTTCAAATTAAAAAAACCATGTGACATGAACGTCTTACGAAATTAAATAAGACAACTACATCAAAAATTGCGGGAAGGAGGAATGTGGGTTTTTATATCAAAACTTACAGCATGAAAAGTCTTTATCGTAAATTAAGAAAAATGGAAAGAGAAATTAGACTGGAAAATACCATTTCAAGCAAAAGACAATTATAGAGTTATTTTATCTTTCTACCTTAGTTATATTTTTCATACTTAACTGACACCAAACAGACTGAATCTCATTAACTCAAATGCCCTATACCACTTATCTTTAGACCATGTTCTGGTCATAGTTGCTGTATTTTACGAATGCATCACAAACCTTTCAAAAGTAAATCCCATTTTCCAAATTATCCGTAGACGATCCGAATATAATAGTCTATGTTTTTGAGATATGTATACTAATTATCTACAGATCTTGACGAACAACACTTAATCCTCCACATTATCTGCTTTAACACGATTCTAGCGACAATGTCTTGTTTGTCAGACGTGATACAACAATTAAAAAATATACGCTAAAAACCATCTGCTAAAAATTTCGATTATTGTCGTCTTCTATGTCAGCTTCTGAATTACTGCGGAATTCCTGCTTCCGGGAAGTCATTAGAAACAGACATCAGTAAAAAAATGTTTGCTTGGATTTCAGAGAATGGCGACAATGCGCTGACCTTGTCAATTCGTTTACCTTTAACCACAAATACCAATTTTGTTTTGTTATTTTGAATAACTTTTTGGTTGACAATTTCTTTTCCCGATAATTCAACTTTCAACTCATCTCTTTAACAAATATTAGCATTGAATCGATCATGTCTGAATTACTGTTTTATAGAACATGTCAGATGAGAATCTGAGACGAACTTGACCCGAAAATATAATACAATTCCGTCTAAACTTAATAACAAAGTTGTTCAGACTGACTGGGTGTTAGCACATATAGCTGCATGCCCAAGAGAAAGGATATAAAACAGACAACTGTTTAGACTATAAATAGCAAGCCACGTTTAGCCCCTGCAGCATCATGGGCGTTGCCTCTAGCTCCCGGTGATTTCTAAATCACCTATCCGGGAAGCAGATGAACATATTTCGGAAAGTTAATTCCAACATAGTGCCACAACCTCCTGATTCGCATGAGCTTGTGTTATCAGGCCCGTAGCTAGCAAGGGTGCGGGGCAAGAGAGGCAGTTGCTTCCCTTGGAGGAAAGTGGGAACCCATGGGATGCCTTTACCCAATGTGAAACAAATCAGTTACCCTAATGGGCGCCTTTGGTACCCTTTTCCATTGGACACAATACGAAACCAACGTACCACTCTTGCCCCCCCCCCACCTCCTCTGGCTAAGCTACGGGTCTGGTTATAATACGTGGTCACAATGTAATCCCGTAGTTTTATCTTGATAACACCAGTGGTAGGCCCACTTCCAAAATTTGATTGAACAGCAATATGACAAGTGGTTCACAAATGGAAGTTACAACTACGTGCTTTATTATCAGGCCTGTGTCGTTGTTGGGACAAGTGACTTCTTTTGGCTCAAAAATAAAATTATCAATTTCAATTGATTTTGTATGTTCATTGTTTTTTAGGATGCTAATCTGTGACTCCTGGAAGAATAATTTCATGTTCTTTGTTAAAGACAGTGATGAGATATAAACGATTTCGTGTTCAATTGTTGACGCGGTAAACAAGCCAACGTCCGCATAACCATTCGAACAAAATATATTGCATATTGCAACTTTCCCCATCACTAATATAAAAAATTAAACCGATAAACCCAATGCAGCGGACTTCTTTATTTTGGATTTATCAAGTGGATTTAGTTCCTTCCAGCACGCCCAAACGCCAAAATGGACCGTAAAAGGCAGTAGCGGATCTACAAGCTGTGAACAGGGAGGGTGTTTGGTGGGTCAAAATAGTTATACAGGGTGCCATCCACAATCCCACCCCAAATGAATGAATGATTGAATGTCAACAAAATACTGACTGTAACACTGTCTGAGCGCCCCGGTAGAACATATATCGCCTTTGGGTCTGTATAGTTGGTCACTGATCGTTATCTCGCCGATAGCTATTTTGAACATTTATGTGTAGGCCTAACTGAGCTTTCAGATATGTAATTTGGGACTGGGTCGGAGGGGATTTTGTTCGGGTATGCTTACTTGGTCCTAATTCCTGGTAGTGTTATAAGAAACCGAATGGTTCAGAGGCGGATTACCCTGTAGGCAGCTACCCAAGGCCCAAGAAAGAAAGGGGTCCATAAGATTTTGGACGATCTTTTTGAATTTGACGTGTTACATTTTAAGTGAATTCAGATGTGTTAAAGTGAATTACAGGATATTAAGCAACAATAAATTAAGTTGGTTTTCATTTTATCCAGCAATATTGTCCGTTGCTGTGCTCCTCTGAGCATCAAAAGATTACCAATGGAAGAAGGACAGGGCAGTGTTTCACTAAGTTGTAGGCCTACAGTGCTTGACATTATTTCATTAGTATATCCTCGTTTCTCTTACAGTTATCTTTCTTTTACTACGGCAAACCTGTTCCGCTAAGGGTCAAGGTGGTCGAGCTGTGTAGGGCCCATCAGAACATTGATCCGCATCTGGAATGGTTGGTAGGCCTATAAAACAGACAGCAGTACCCCGACGTATCGACATAGCGGCGACGTGAATTCAAAAGAAAGTATTTCGTAAACTTCAAAATGACAATAGCTTAAGTTAGAATTAATCAATTTGTCCCCCCCCCCCCCAACAAAACAAACCCCAAAACATTAACTGCGGGACTTAATATGCCCTAACGCATGAGACGCATCGAAGGGACATAACTCGCATAACTGTTATTTTTTATCCATTAACTTAATTCAATGTCCAATATTTCACAGAATCAGCTGATATAAATCTTGACAGTAGTTGATCATATAGATTTGTTAGTGGATGGTAGCTGATGTCTCTCCCTATTGACATCAGTTTTTCTTGATACCTGTGCCCATTCTTGGCTTCCACAATGTAGAGCGGGTGTCTTCCCCTGTAAACTATTGACATCAGTTTTCCTTGATACCTGCGTCTATTCTTATTCTGCCTCAATGGAACGGGAAGTATCTTCCTATTGACATAAATTTTGCTTGATACCTGTGCCCATTCATATTCTTCCACAATAAAATCCTGAGAATCGGGATCGATCCCCTTCCAAGCCTCTGTAGACCTCCCTCCCCGCCAAAAAACAAAAAATAAAAAACCAACAAAAAAACCCCAAATACCCCCCCCCCCCCCCCACCAGAAAAAAGGAAAGAAATAAAAAATACACAAAGAAGAAGAATGATTACTCTATAAATAGATGATCCTGGTCATTACATTTCCAATGTAAATGAAAGTCACTCTGTCATTCGTACCTCAACTTAAAAAAGTATTCCAAACGTTGGTATACTATATATTATAGTATTATTTCCCAATACTTTTCCCAATATTTTTCTAGATGTTTTCAATAACTGGAAATTGATTGTTATTGAATCAACTATAAAAGGTGTAAAGAAAATAAAGAGTTCGTGACACTTCTAGAGGTGACATCTCCATCATCAAATTTCGCACCAAAATTAACTTTCTGTGACAATACTTTAATAAAGCTGTTCTTGAGGCAAAATAGCAATTTTGAACTTTGTCGCCTTTCCACTTCAAAGAAAGACACCCAACATAAATGTTATTTTGTATACCACGATATAACTATAGTAGGTATATTAAAAAGGTGATGGGATGGGAACCGATCGGTACTCTTTAATAAGCTACATATCTACTATGCCAAGAAACACAAAGAAATCTTGCACCCAAATCTGGGAAATAAGTGGCGTACATATAATACATAATACAAAAATTGTAATATAAAGTTACGTGTCATAAAAATAAGTAAAAAACAAAGTATAAAATGTGTTTCCAATTATCCATGCGCAGAAAGATTGAGGACTGATTGGGCCCTGGCAAAATAACAACTTGTAACCGTCGGTGAATTACTTTAGGATTTACAAACTCAATTCTGGCTCCGTTCTAGCGCATTATCGCCAACCCTGTTACAGACACAGCACGCCTCTAATTATTTTGATAAGTTCGTATGATTAACCGGAACTTGTATTATCTGGCATTCGAATGAATATAGGCTATATATATAAATGTACGGTTATTTCTATTTCATCCATAACATTAACCCCGCTTTCTCCTAATGCATGTAAAGTAGCGCACGTTACCATATCAATACGGATGACCGTATGTTAGTTTAAAAAATTATTGATGTATTTTGTTTACGAAGTAAATTCCATCATAATTTATGCGACTTGTTAATGAACGAGACTTCTTGGTATATAGGTAAATGTATGTCGACTTGAGATTTGGTTACAACTGATCAAGTATAGATAGAATGGTTGTTTCTGTTGATAAAACAACTTGCTGTTTAATCTTAACTAACATCTATCCATTCTCTTTAATTACACTCAAATTCTTAACAACACATTTAAACCCAAAACTATTCCATTTGTGTTGTTTCAGCCCGATCTTTCACACCTCCAACATAAATGTTTAAAGTGCGTTAACACTAGGATAAATAATCTTTCTAAATACATATGTTTATATCTTCCTACCATTTCACAATTTCTTGTTTTGATCTCAAATTTACCTAGCAAGGTAAAAAAATAGGGGCGTCTCTTTTTCCTAACTATAGTCAAAGACATTCTTGTTTCACTTTGACAAATTGTTTGGCGAGGAACAAGATCAACATGAAACGTTCGATACAAATACCACTTTAAAATTATGTCGGAATTGGGATCTGTTGTCACCGATGCATTTCCACTATTCAAAAATGTGTTTACCATATGAAATACCAACGACGACTCATTGGGGAGTTCAAAAAGTTATCACGGAGACATAATCGAAAAGTATTTCGCGGCACAATTTTGTTTCGTTTTAACCGAAGAGATTTGTGTGACACGATGTTGAAACAGCATTTAAGATGTTTTCTCACAGAGTTTTAAAACAAAGGACTATTGTTTGACTGACTGGACTCTGTCCAATTTGAAAACCTCCGCAGCATTTTGTCATGAACTTCCCGAAAGATATGCAGGTTGTGTTTACTTGAAGCCAGTCAGAATCCAAGATTTTGATAAAGATCGATGTAATTTTGTTTGCATTGAAACGGCTGAAACTTGAGCGTTCGACAGTCGGACTCGGGAACTTTCGTTTTCACTTGGAATTCCGAGTCGCTTTTTTTTCTCTTTGTCCCACAAACATGACACTGCCAACAAAATCGTAAAACATTCCACCGAGACAATACAAAGCCACTAGATAAACAGAATAAAGACAAGATTTATTTCTAATAATATAAACAATCTAAAGTAACTTTAATTCAAGTTTACGTTTAGTAAGGTACACACAAAAAGCTTTGTCATCCACGGACTACATTTCGCCGACCGAGGAGATGGGACTTGGTGCAGTGAGATTTTACAAATTCAAATCGAGCTGTTGTTAAAACGTGATCGCACATAAAAAAAGATGCACCAGGTTTCATATAGAAAATTTTAGAAGGCCAGAAAATAAACTCCAGAAAAAATAACCCAAATATTCGATAAAATCGAGGAGTTTTTACGAAATCCTAAGCTTTCCATTCAGTTTTGAAACTGTTCATGCTGACAATATAGAATGATAAAGCTTGCTAAACTATGAGCTACGTAAAGATAATGCAGTTAGTCAGGATCATTATCTTTGGATAATTCGGAACAAGTAGCGCCCCAAAGACAGATCCGTTAGGGACATCTTCATTGTAAATATTCAGATTTACATGTATTCGGTGAATACGCCAACAATTTCATTTTTATGTTGTTAATTCTGGAGAGACACCTCTTCTTACAAAAAAAAAAAAAAAAAAAAAAAAAAAAAAATATTCTCATATAACCTGTTCCCTTGAGCATGAATGGAAAGAGGTTTTTTTTAATAGATAGCTCATTTTACACGTTATTAATTGTTAGCTGCGAATCATTGGTTTCGGTACAAACCACTTATCACATAGTTCAATATATTTCAAAGATACCACTTTTCCCCCCACAGTCTGTTTGTACTGAGTTACATTAACGATTTTTGATAATGACACCAGAAATGTGCCTATTACAATACTTTTAGCCCACTAAAGAACGACGTATATTTTTTCAAACATTATATATCAGAATATAGATGAAATGTTTCATGTAGGCTTCATTGTTAAAAATGGAATATGATACGTCTACCACTCAAGTGTCACCACAAAAATATGATGCTCGATATGATTTTCTCAGTGATAAAATTACTCCTTTTTAATGGGGTCGTTATTCATAGAAATGTTCCACTTGCAAAGTTGTAGAGTCGATATAAAAGCTTTTTTGAAAGAAGGCAATTAGCTGATTTCAACTTTGACACCGCGTGCACTTCATAAAAATATGATAGACAGAAGTTTTTGATTTTAGCTTCGTTATCAGTTATTATTGTAAAATTCTAAACGTTCAAAGTAACAACGATCCTGAAACGAAAAAACGTGAACTTGTTGTTGAAGATGACAAATAATAGACTTGATTCTTCGATGACAAAAGACTAATTTTTTCGGTGGTAATTTAGACAGAATGTAAATATTTGTTCACAACATGTCCTCCTGTCAGTATTGCTTAAGATTTTTATTTTCATTTATTATGTCACAAAACAAAAACATGCGACAATTTAGTTACAACAAGTAACGTCGTACAGTACTTTTGCTTTCTGTGATTTTTATATTCAATGATTCAGAGAGCCGCTGTCTGGTTATTATTGATAGATTTATTGGTTCCGCCGGATTTCTTTCAATGTCCCCTGAATGAATGTATGTATTGGTAAAATATGAATTAATTCCTGTCGCTAAGATAAGATTAAGAATTGAATTTGCTACTTTCCAAGGGGAGGTAATCATATTGAACGGTCGACGAACTGTCGATGTGCGGATTTACAAATTGAATATTATATTTTAATTAACAAACACCAACCTGATTGCTTTTGAATAGTTAACAGCCAACATCGTCAAGATATTGTTTTGCATCTTTAATAAAATTATGGTTTTAAGATATTCTATTGATGATTCCTATTTATAGGTTTAATATGTTTATTAAGCATTTAATATGTGATGATATCTATTTGATAAGCTCACTAGGGATATAAATATATTTGTTATAAGTAAATACATCCTCGTCAGATGTGACAGTTATATAGTGAAATCAACATTGCCTGTCACTCGAGCGCACATATATATTCTTCTTATTCTAACATTGACATAACGCAGTGGACAATTTACTTGAAGTAAATAAAGATATATTTCATTTTTGTCTGGTAAATAAATATTTAACTTGCCACGTTTTTTATCATTGTAAATATTGGGTTAATATCAATTCTATAAATCACATATAAAGAATAAACTTTGAGGTGTAAAAAGAGTAAATAAAAACACAGCTATTTCTACCACTGTTGGCAGTAAACTGTTATTGGCTTAGGTAAACATTTAATAAGATAAAGATTATCCTGTTTATTAGGATAATTAATCAGTTGTGTCGGTGCTACAAAGTTGTAATTCATTAACTTTGATGACAATATATAGACTATGGTAAATATTATTAAAATTAATTAAATATATTTTTAAAAAACACTATCACTTACACCACATCCCACCCGTACTTTAAAAATAAAAGTAAATCCGTGTATATTTTAGGCGCGTTTAAAGTGGGGGGGGGGTTTAATATGAATTGAATTCAGAATTAAAGTCTTTTTCCGCATTAAAGATTCACACTCCATTCCCTATAAAACCGAACTGAATCTCAAATAACGAGTATGGTTTTTTTCCGAATTCAATCTGGAACAACAATTCTTATTGGGGTTATTCGCAGTCAAGATTGAAGTGTGGGCGCTTGATTCAGATGCAAGGGTTTACCAGAACCGAATAATTCTGCGCGCATGTTCATTTCTACATCCGTTTTGAAAGGTATGTATGAAACTGCTGATGTTAATATGGCAATCAACCGAGGTAAGATGAGGGAGGGGCTTCTCACTCTTTAAATTTGGAGAGACGAAGATGTAAAGGTGCAGCTGCAGGACACGCACCGCTACCATGCAATTAACAGAAGGCAGTCCGATCTTCTGGGAGCCCATGGATGTGAGAGGACGGCTCATCAGTGCCGATCACTTTCACCAAATTCGCCATGATAAATTTCGTGCCAATAATTGCAAAGAACATAAATAATGATAAATAAGCAGCAAAATCACCATGATCCCTAATGGGAATGACGGGTGCTTCCATCTTGTTTATGAATAACCCTCATCTCTGTGAATAGGGTACCGATAAGCAGTAAGTGTGGCGTGGTTGAATTAAAATTCCATCCGAATAAGCTGTAATGTGAACGCACAGAGACCAACCAATCCGAATTCCGGCCGCCAGAAGTCGGAATTCAGATTGAATTCGCACATAATGTGAATGTACCTTTAGATTTATTTATAAGAAATATACATCTTAGTTATATAATTGATACGAAAAAAAAATAAGTGTAAGATTAGATAGAGATATACCTCCGAAAATACCATTGTTTATGGATAGTTATTAAAAAATAATTTGTATGAAATGTGGATTACTTTATATATTGTTAATTCATCGCCGCCCTTCTCTCTCTCTCTCTCTTTATTTTATTTTTTTTTAATTGCCATTAATGCACCGGTCAATAGGAATCTTGAACTACCCCCCCTCAAGCATCGACGGCTATTCGACGCCATGTCGGCGTCGAATCTTGACGTCAAAATAGACAGCTAAATGTGAAAGAGGTGTGAATCTTTGGCGAGAACAAAATTTGCCAAAGGTGAATCTTGAACAAAATAAAATATTGTGAACACAAAAAGACGTCGAATCTTCAACCAACACATTTTTCAGTAAATATTGTATTTTTGAAAATGTGTTTTTTTTCTGAAAACGGACGAACCTCCATCTGTTTTCGTTGGCTGTCATACGGAAATTCCACCTGTATAATTGTAGACGCGATTTTCTTTATGATGTTTTCGTGGTAATCTGGATAATCGTAACTACAAAATGGTGTATGATTTGGCGGTAAGCTAATTTATTTGTACATAAATTTGCTGATTCGTTTGATTGTGTGTCCGGTTGATATAGACTCCATTGGCCAGGTCTGAGCTTGCACGTATGTCTAATATAATGAATGACAAGATAATCTGGTCTCAACTTACGTCTTACGGACCATGCTCAATCAGCCAATGTAAGTTAGTTCAAGCCGTTGATGTACCGTTTTGTCGTTTTTATGAAATTTGCAAATAAAAGTTAAAATAAAAATATATTATTAAAATAAGTACTTTTACAGTAAGGTGTACAGTCACGTGACTTTAAATGTGTCTAAAACAGCCTAAACCTGCATACCCTTGCACGCTTTCCTCATTTAATGATTTTTCTGTTTAAAATAAACACATGTAAATTTTACATCGTTAAAAGCAGAATTAGATAAGGAGATGTCCTAAATTGATAATACATGTATTTCGAGTTGAACACAAATTTACGGCTCTCCGTGACGTCATGTTCGCTTCGAAGAAAACGGCCCGTTTTTTTTGGGGGGGGGGGGCGTGGCTTTTTTTATGTGTTTTTAAAAGTGCCATATTCATATGATCTTTTATAGATATCAACACAATTTATTTTAATCTACAGATAAATAATTGAACTAAAAAATGTCTTTGCCCGAATGGCGAAAAAGATCGGTTCGTAAAAAATATTTTTAAAATGCTGGTTAAAAAGGACGATAAATTTTCAAAGGTAAAAAATACCATCAAGGGTGAATGCTTGGGGTAGGTAGTTCAAGATGACTATTGCGTGAATCTTGAACTAATTTTTATTTTTGGACCTGCGTTAGAAAGTGAATCTTCAGTGAATGTGTATTGGCTTCAAGTACATTGCGGGGTGAATCTTGACCCTAAAATATTGAGCTAAATGACAATCCGGGGTGAACGCTTGAGGGGGGGTAGTTCAAGATTCCTATTGACCGGTGCATAAATTGCATAGATAGATTAGATAACAATTGTGAAATCTAACATAAAATTATATACAAAATCCCCTGTTTTACTACGCTTCAATTGTTGTGATTTACAATAATGTACAATTTTATCTACGAGTTGTATATGATATTACTTAACATTTCATAGGGTATATTTTTCATTATTTTACCATTAAGAAAAAATTAAATTTGTTTATACTTGATTTTATCTGCACAGATTTCGCTTTAATTATTTAAAACTATAATTGAAAGTGAACTGGGTAAGACTGTTATTGTTTTTCAAAAACATTAAAAGTTCTTTTTTTTTTTCTTTAAAATGGGTAAATAATTTTTTTTTTTTTTGCGTCTTTAAGAATAAATTGACACGTGTTCGAAGTACAGTGAAATTTGTTTTATCATTTCTTGTTGAATGATTCATGTTACAGGATTCTAGTTAATTAAATGTGATGGGGGACTGTTATTTCTAACTACGGCACGCCGTAAAGGCCACACGAGTTTTACAATTGACACAGTAAAACGAGTAGCTTCTATATTTTAATAACAAATATCTCCATACACCTTAATGTATGTTCTTTTCACTTTTTCTCATTTTCTCAGCCCGTATTTTAGGTCAGCGCATTATTTACTTGTGGTATACATTTGCTCGGGCTAGTTTCGTAGCAGTAATTCGGATTTAATGTGTGTACGAACAAATTACCAAGCGCCAATAATACGTCAAGGTTATTTACGCGGTGTAGTGTTGTGGCCAGACAAACATGTTGAAATTTGATTTGAGTGAAAATATACTGCCAAATAATCAGAGTGTAAGCAAATTAATGTTGATTTCTCGATAAAGTTTTCGTTTGTGTTCCTTAGGAAGTTCGCGCGAGGTGAACGCGGCGCGAGCGTCACGTGTGGGGTTGAAACGTACAGCGAACGTGATGGTCGGCGGATAAATGTTGTTTACATTGCGACAAATACGGTCGGTTAATTATCTCATACTCGGTCATTTAGACTTTTGTACTTTCAATCCATTATGATTCTATCAGGCGATATCGAGTCTGAATTAATTCCACGTCACGTAGCCGGAATTTCTACCTGTAGTGACAATTGTATATCAACAACGTTAAGTTACATTTACCTTTAATTAAACACACTAATGCATTTGTAATGTACTTGAAATTCTCAGCCCCATCTGAAATTCTGACTAATTTTCAATAGCAGTCCAAACACACTCTGCGCTATAGTGTCTGCTAATTGTGTGTGCTATGCTTTTGCTTCATTAAAATGGATTAAAATATAAAGTGGTTCAATCACACAATTATTCTGTTGCTTATATATTTTCTTACAAAACATGAATTTGAAAAAAAAAAAAAAAATAAAATAAAATAAACTCGTTAGATACATATCTATGAGTGGAAATAATTAATTTTTGAATAAGCGGAATATTAATGCTAGCTTAAGATCCACACAATAAAAACCGAGTTTCACCCATTTATTGTGAAGGTTATGTTTCAAAAATTTTTAATTAATGATTAGATGAACATGATATATCAACAATTTTTTTTAAAAAAAACCCCAATCCCCCGAAATTTCCATACTTATTTTGAAGGTCGGTAATTAAGTTTATGGGTTATGTACATTATTAGAAACACATCCAAATAAGACATAGTTGATGGAATGTGTATTTAGTCCTGTTTTGTATACCGTCGCTAAATTGTCCGAAGGACACGTCGTGTCCGTTTCCGAGAATAGGGCTGAATTTGCGTAGTGATAAGGATAGTGGCCACCATCGACCAGGCAGTATATGTCATCCTTCATGTAAATATAATATAAATACTTAGATTGCTAAGCGCATTACTGGGTATTTGGATTTAACCACGGACTTCTTTCAGCCTTGATTGGAATACTGAAAGTCCAATTATACTCGTGCACCTTTACCCCGGTAATCTTTTATAAGTTTGTATGGGCCTAGATCTGTAAGTGAAATGACTAATACTGGTTTATTACTTACATAAATCAAAACTATTCTACACTGTTCAAAAATAAATAGGCCTATACTGTAGATTAATTAACAACAACCAGGTTAATCATCGTCAGACTACAGATTCGCTATGTTCAGTACAACTTCTATTATATTTCTTTTTTCTCTTTCTTTCAGTGGCTAGTCATGTTTTTGTCACAAGGCGTCGCCTACATTCGCTTAATAGTCCGAAACAGACTAATTAATACGAAAGAAAGGTCGTGTCCGTTTCCGAGAGTTTCACTCTTCATTTGGAACATTTCACATTTCTACATTTTCCATTGTGTTATTTCGGTTTTGTGTATACAGTCGGCAAGTTTTGTTTACCAACTTTGTCAATTGTCTAATCAAGACCTCTCGAAGCAATTAAAGCTCAGACTATGTCCATTGTTATAAAGTCTTTAAATGATGTCTATAGTTTAATAACAGTCATTTTCTCTTTTCTTTGTTATAGAGGAATTCGTTTTCTTCTACTTTCGTATTTCGGATCCATTCGGGACATCTTTAAATTCATTTATAATTTTGATTTTCTCTAATTCCCGCATCTGTATTGACGAAAGCGATGTAGGGGACTTGTTCTGTTATTCACTCCCATTACCTCCTTGTGAGTTTTTAATACCTTCTTTGCTACTTTTCAATATTTGTCCATCAATTAGTCGTTCAATCCTTCATCTGTCGTGGTTATTTCCCACAAATGGCCACTTTCATCTCACTACCAACCTCTCATTTCTACAGTCCAATTTTACAATACCACTTTTAGCCCTATATACATTAGTCCAGGATCGAAACCAAATACATAAAAATATTAATGCCATCTTACTCCGAATACAGGAAATGGGTGAGATCATATCGTGAACTTGTAAGTTCAATTTGCAAGAAAATTATAATGTTTCTACGTTTCTTGTAGTTAGGCCTTTATTTTTATTCAGACCACTTCATTTCTGCAAACACGACAATTCAGTTAACGTAGTCAGTATTGGGCCAAGGAGGCGCTCGATCTAAGAGCTTCATCCATCATTTTGAGATCGCCAATTCAATATTGTCGGGGAGTGTCATCCCTTTATTAGATCCGGGCAACCTTATTGGCTACACAACATTCGTTAAGCATTTTAGTATCATGGACCTACTATGATGACGAAAATATACGAATCACGTTAATTATAAAGATAAATATTAGCCTATGCCCAAATCAAAGCAGCAAGTGCATTATCATTATAGTTGATTGCTTGAAAAATAGTCATTAAATTTGTAGATTACAGACTATAACCGACCATTAAAGTTCTTTAAATGCATATCATTAATGTACACGTAGATTTAATAATAATAAATAAGTAAGCCCTGTGTAAGTAAATAGAGGATATGTATTTATATGAACTAATTATATTCTAAGCTTGTCATTAGACACTCTTTAACTGCAGCTGTTCTCTAAATTTCTACAGCTAAAATGATCATTTACAAATTTTCAATTTACATGCATAACTTGCTATTGATTTGTAGAAAACACACCAAAAATTCGTGCTTTCTAATCAGTTTCCTCCTGATTTTAATGAGGGAAATCAATATAGGTATCAAGCTACCATTAAATCTGTTCCTTTACTTTTAATTGGGAAAACTAAAAGACATGCTAATGGGCTAAAAAAAAAACAAACCCAAAACAAGCGGTTCAATGCATATTGCCCTTAAAATAATATAGTGTAATGTGCAAGATTTAATAATTGATTGAATTCTGTGGTTTGAACGACAAACTCGCATTTCGTATTGTTGATTTTCCAGGGGAAACTTGTTTAACCGATATATAGTGCTCTTGTTGTATAGACAAAAATGCAAAAGTTTACTAACTAATGGTCAACACTCCCCAAATGAGTGATCTTATAATTTATTTTTTAAAGGAACAATTTTATAGAGATGTCGGTCTGTGCAGCTCCATGCTGAACAAATGAACATGTATCTCTGGTATTGGTAAAGTTACATGGATATAATAGTCATTTCCGTTTAGGCCTACCCTGTAGTCAAGCACAACAGCGAAACACAGAGAGAGAGAGAGAGAGAGAGAGAGAGAGGGAGAGAGAGAGAGAGAGGGGGTTGACTCAATAGTACACATTCTAATGAAATAGACAGATACGAACATCACAAAAAAAATCACATTTAAATAAATTGAAACTGTTTTTCTCTCTTTAGATTTGAACATTGTATTTGCCTGCTGTTTGGACTTGGCTGAAAAGAATGGTTGTCCAGACGTTCACATGACAAGAAATAGATTTGAACCTCGTATTTGCCTGCTGTTTGGGCATGGCTGAAAAGAATGGTCGTCCAGACGTTCACATGGCAAGAAATAGAGGCAACCATTGTACCCAATGGCGGTGGACGTTACATACCCCTTGATATTCTATCACAGCAATGGCAAGAAGCATTACCAGTTCATGTAACTGTTGTCCAGATAGCACTCATGGATGACCGTTTCCATTGGTCTTCCCAAGTTCGCTTTCTGAATAATGAAAATGGTCGATATACCCTGTAGTAAATTACTTTTTAAAACAACACACTGCTATCAAACGTGTACACAATGCAAACAGACGTCGATCAGTTAGTTAGGCTTTTCACAACTATAGTGTGCATTGAAATGCAAGAAACTACGACTGCGTCAATCGTAACAACATCATTAGCCAATTGCAGTCGAATTAGGAATATATCTAATCAGAAAAGCCACAGTGGCTGTAGCAATGATTAATAAACTGATGATCGCCTTAACCATACATCAAAATATTTTAAACCTTTATCAAAGCCATAAACATCTTCATGACCCCATCTTGTAATGATCTTTACTCAATACCTCATGTGATTAGACAGATTTGAAACGTTATTTTAAATGGGACAAATTGTTGAGAAGGCGTTAAAACATGGTATGTCAGTTTATAGTATAAAAATATTATTTTATCGACTTATATACTTACGTTCAATATCTCAATTTAGTGTATATGTACAATTTTATTCTTTTAAAGACATAAAGAAGGACTCCACAACCAAAAATCAACCTTTTATATTGTATTCTGGAGTAAAAAACACAGATTTGGCTCCAATTCTTCCGTTAGAATCAGTAAGCACATTACAATCAAAAAGAGAAAGAGCTTTTAAATGTCTGGGGTTGAATGCTCTAAGATAAAAAAAGAAGTCATTTTCGAGAATAAAATTTAGTAGTTCACACAGAATCAGAAAATAGAAAGGTTTGCCAAATAATTAGTGAAATTGCACAGGAGGAGGAACACTCAAATATTAATCTCGTTACTAATTTATTTCAATTCATAGCTATGTACATTAGAAAAAAAAATCTTTTGATAGAAGAATCGATTAAATATAGATGTAATTTTCATTGACAAAGAGAATAAACATATCAGAAGTCAAACAGTTTTATATTCACAGAAAACGCACTGTAACAAAAAATATTTGAAATAAGGCGAGTTGTTTATAAGGAAAACAAATCACTTAGTCTGCTTGCTGATGAAGCTATTGAATTTTTCCATCCTCTTTTTACATTTATTATAAATTAATGACTGTATTTAAAGGCTAAAGTGAACAAAATGCGACTTTTTATGTGCCTAATTTGGCTAACGGCAGTTTGTTTTATATATCCTTTAAACGATTCTGGTCTTCTTATATTTCACAAATAATATTTACTCTTTTAATTAACTTGCAAATAATCAAACATCTTTTCCCCAGCTTCATAAATTTTCCACATCATAAAACTTATTGTTGTAAAAGACAGTTTTAACCTGCGGGCATCAACCAAACGACAGTTTTGTTAGTTTGCAAATCTTTGTCAGTTCTCGTTGATAATTTACTCGCCCGTATCCAGCATATATCCTATCTTATATACCATTACTTTATATACCCTAGATATGGTTACACTAGATATAATATTTTTCCAAATGTCGTTGCCTTGCAATTATAGTATTCCAATAGATACTGATATGTGACTCAAGTATGGAACAAAGTTAATCATCTTTATCTTTTTGAAAAATCATGCAGTGTTTATATAAATCATATACTAATACCTAATGGTGTATAAAAACTATTAATATAGTATTTATATAAATGATATTTTATTCTTTTAATACAATGTTATATAAATGTTTATATAAATGATATATCATGATGTAATACAGTGTTTATATAAATGATATTTTATACTTTAGATATATTCAATGTTATATAAATGTTTATATAAATGATACTTTAAACATAATACATTGTTTATATTTAATGATACATTATACAATTACCATGTTAATATAAATGATACATTATGCTATTGATATAGAGTTTATATAAATGATACTTCATACTATTAATACAGTATTTATATAAATTAATGATACTATACATGTACACGATTATATAAATTCTACTATTAATTATACTGTGATATGCATTGTTTGTTATTTAAATTGCAATATTGATTTTTTTGTAAAGATTGTTATTATATAAATTTTTAACTATTAATTATATAATTGTATTAAATTCTACTATTAATTATAATAAATGTTGTTATTGTATAAATTTTGCTATTAATCATACTGTAATAAAGATTGTTATTATACAACATCCTATTAATTATACTGTAATAAATAGTGTTATCATATCAAATAATGCTATTAATTACTTTACTGATACCTTGTTAAAATAAATTACATATCAATGATGTATTTGTCATAGAAGTATACTAATAATCCTTTATACCTTTGGATGTATTGTTGATAAATAATACCAGTGATACAATATCAATAAATTGTACAACTGGTATATAGTTTTACATAAATTGTACTATAAATATACTATTATAAGACACAATTATAATTGTATAAATTATTCTAATGATACAATGTTAATAAATGATACTATTGTTTATAAATCAAATTATTGATACATTTTATAGATTAAACCATAGATACCGTATTTACAAATTATATGAAAATTAATCTACTGATACAAAATTTATATGATTTATACTTCTGATACAACAAATCATGCCTATTTTCCAATTTCCAATGTGTAAAGTTTATATTTTATTCATTCATTCATGCAAAGTACTGCACCTTCATTGTGACGTCACAAGGACACCATAACAATGGCTTTCCGTTGAAATTATACTGAAACATGTAGAAGCAAGTCGATGTTATTTTTATATTTTATACTATAATATATAATACTGTACATTAGAACAACCACATAGTATTGCTGTAAAGTTTAATATAGATAGAGTAAAAACTACCCCTCTCCCGCCCAAGGAAGAACTCTTTGACTCTTTATTTTGATGTGTTTATAAAATATTATTTGTATGTATTGAAAATTATGATATTATATCTTTTGGATATTTCCTAATAAATTTAGTGATTTTTTTTTTATGATTTTGTGTGTGTGTGTGTGTGTGTGTGTGTGTGGGGGGGGGGGTGAGTGCATGATTTCTGTTTTTATCTATCTATGACTATACATATAATGAATTAACAGCTATTAAGGAATTTTGATGTGCTCACCACAATCAACATTGGTTTTGTTCATCATCAATGTGGGTTATTTGACAATAACGTGAAAGCACGAAAAGATAAAAAGTAAAAAAGTTTGAGTTGGTGTTTAATGATAATTCTTAATTCTTGTTTCAACATATAAACAAGAGACAATCAGACAGCCAAGGATGTCAAATGGTTTACTTTCCTATATTCCGGAAGTAGAAGAACGGTATGAATGGGCGACAACTCGCATAAGGCACGTTTTGCGGGGCTTGTGTCTACAAAAAACAACCGAGAGACTTATTCGACATTCTGTTGAATTGTTTGGAAACGGGACGAGTTTAAACAAATACTAATGATTATTCTGTCACAGTCATATTGTCGATAGTTTTGACGATATGCAGGAATTGTATTAGAAAGAGATCTGCTTGTTTTGTACGTCAAGCGCGTGTTGAAGATAAAAGTAGGTTTTAGCTACGTTGATATAATAATTAGGTATACGTTACATGTTAATAATGGCGATACGTTGATTTTATTTGTGTCATTAGAGTTCAATACATCATATTTCCTTTGTATGTTGAGTACAAAATTTGGAAATAAAAAGGCCGAATGGAATAATAAAATTCAAAATGACACATTATTACAAATAAAATATTAAAATGTGTATAGTTCCTAATTTGAAATAATTTCAAAACTTTAAATCGCGCACCATTTGATCTGTGGTGCACATTTAGCGGATGTAGCCCGCGAAAATGTCGATGTATAACTACAGCCGACCGTCTAATCTCTTTTGGCGCCAATTGGCATAACGGTGTTTCCCGCCAATTTAAAAGCGCCCCTTACTAGACATATAAAAGATAGAAGTAGCACGAAAAAAAAAAAAAAAAAAAAATAAGCAGCGTCGAATGTAAATTTCTTTAAAAAGGCGTGAAAAATAAACAAACGGGGAATACAAAACCATCAACAATAACCATAGTGTGTGTACGTATTACATGTTAAACATTCTCCAAAACGACGTCCACGCAAATTTGATGGCAACGTTTCAGTTTATTTGCTTATGCTTTGTCTGTAAGCATGGGGTTATTTAGCCCTCCAACGAGTGAACAGCACTGTTTATGCGCGATTTCCTTGGTAAACAACTTTGTTTGCCAGCGGTATTTCAAATTTTCGCCCTCAAGGTCTGCATGGGAACCGAAGAATCTTCCATGTATCTCAGCAAGATTACTGACGACTCAAGGCAAAGAGTTTACAAAGTTCAATATACATACTATTTTTTCTGATCTGTTCTTTATTCTTAAGGCAATATTAGATCCTGATTATTTTCACCTCAAAATCATCAATATTGGGTTTAAGTTAGTTTCACTTGTCGTGAATCGGCCTTTAAACAGAAAGTATTTAGACTCGGATTACTTGAGTAAATTTTGAAACTTGTGACAGCGACAATACTAATACACTCTTTACCTATACAATGATGACATGCGCCCCATCTCACACCTTATCGTTTACTTAACTGTTTTCCTACCAAACATAGTAGAAACACTTTCCCCTTTTACACAACCGTAGGGGTTGGACATTGACTTAACATTGTGTTCAACATCAACATTTAACGTTTGTTTCAGCACAGCGTAAATTTGAATAAAAACAAAAGATTATACCTCCGAGAAATAAAATTAAATACAAGAAAACTATTTCCTATCTATTGATTGTTTCAATTTCGTTAACTCTAACCGTATTTTTTATACATTTCTCCCCCTCCCCGCCTGTCTTAAACGCTCGTAATAATAATTAAATCTTAAGCTAATATGAATTACTATAACACCGACATTCTCACAAAACTAAATTAATCACCTTTCATTGGTTGAATTATTTTTCACTAAAATGCTCTTTTTATCGCTTACTGTTTGTAAGGAGTCTCAACAAAAGAAACATTAGGGGTTTTTTTAACGTTACAATTTATTTTTTAACGAATTGTTTCTAAATTTGTACAAGCTTTAAAAGAGCTTGGTAACCTCTGGTGTACCAACAGAATAAAATGAACTTTTATAAAGGTCTATCTCGTGTGTGTTTAACAGTGATATCAAATTAATTAACTTGTTTCGTACATCTGGATTGAAAATACCATAATGCAGACCTTTCGCAATGACACCTCAATAGCAATCCAATTGTACTGGATGCCCTGTCACATCTGAATAGAAAAGGGTGGACTCCATTACCGTTGGCTCACCTACGCGGTATTTGGAACCTGTTTGTTGCTGTGCCCCACCTTCTTTGAATCTCGTCAATTTTCTGTTCTCGTGAAATATATTTGAAAAATGAAATGTTCCTTTCATGACAATTTTAATTTGCAACATTTACTCTGGTTTCTATTGATTTCAACCCGTCAACACTATGCTTAGGCAAATAACGTAATAACACTTCTGTTATCGTTTTCGTTCCGTATAAAGCTCTTTGTAGATAATTTCAGTCGAACACGTTGAAAAACATAATTTTTAAACAGAAATATAGCTTCCCAATTTACTAGAAGTAAAGCTAATATATTTCCATAGAAGGTACATTTTTGACACCCTCTTTCCTCTTTCTTTGAGTCAATAAGGAAACGGGATGGTCAGATATAGCCATGGGCTAATTGAGGGGCTTTTAGACAATACCTATTATAGGATACGTTAAAGTAAGCGACATTAGTGAATGGTAATATGATGTCATTAGATAAATGTAATGCTTTCAGGCCGATTCAACATTTATTTACTTTACGTGCCTTATAGTTCGACACTAATCCGTTCTGGAAAAATAACCCCGGATAAAATGGCGTATTCATGCTCACAGCTGAGAAAAAAGTAATGAAATATAAAGTAATTTAAACCCAGAAAAGATAAATGGCATAAAGGCCCAGATTCCCTTTTATATTTTCTAAAGGAACTTTTCTGCGTGTTCATGAGATTTAAAATATTTGATAAAAATATAAGATAAAACATAATTTATTATGTCAAGATATTGCGTATGCCCAACAGCTATCGCTAAAAGAAAAAGGGTAACATTTTTCATTACCCCAGATATACGAGAAATAATTTGCAGCGATCAGTTAAAGGTCATCATCTGGAAATAAGGGGAATAACTCTCCCTGTTCAACATTTCATGCCAGTACTATTCGTGAAATTATATAACAGGGAAACAAGGATATAGGACAATAATACAATAATGCTTTCTGTGTTGCATGTCTTTGTTTATTTTTTGTTTTCTAATATTAATAGGCTGGTCAAAAATCCGGGATTGCACGATCAAAAGATCTTATGAATACAATTGAAATGCAGATTTAAGAAAGCATGTGTTTTTAAGGATGTCGAAACTGAAACTTGGAAAAGTACAATAGATTTTGTTTGTGCGTTTGGAAAAATAAACTTCCCTTTAGTTTCTCTGACTTAAAGTTTAACAGGAAAGTAGTTTATATATTAATTATATTACTAGCTTATAGTAATAGTTCTCTCTTAATTATAAACATTCGTGTCACGGACAGTAAAGAGGGTCCTTATTCTTTAGAAATCCTATAATATGAAAGTACGTCCTTAAGATACGACAGAAGAGGTTGTTCGAGAAATTGTCTAGCGGGGAAGAAATTAGCATACAACAAAGTACGATATTGATAAGTGGTTCGTGGGAGACAGTCCTATCGACCATCTCAAGTAGAGGTCTCCCTTTGTTATGGTATATACGTCATTATATAGGTAAGATAATCCCCACCCATCAATAATCTAAACATGTAAAAGTGATTAAACTTTGATAAACCCAAAACATAATACAAGTAGATGTATATCATTTTGCTTTGCTTACGACAAGGATTAAAACGTTTCATATTGTATATATTTTTATTATATCGCGTATTAAATTCTTAATGCACAGTCTCAAGTAAGGGGCGTTATTTTCAAAATAAATATTGAAATTTGCATTTTAATGATACTTTAGCATTGAAAGAGCTGACGAGCAGCGTCTCTTGTGTCGTTTCGTGTTTGTCACATGGAAAACTGTGGACGTTAATATTGTGGTAAAAAGTGGCTTTTGAGGAGGTCGATCAAAAGCTTTCCCCGAGTTACGTGACCCACTCCTAGCAGGGTACACGCCATACACCTGCTTGAATATTCATTATAGTTCTTGAGAAAATTACAATTTCACCACCGACACAAGATCACAAGAGAACCGAAAACGAAGTATATGAATGTGACATCTCAAGATGCTATATATAAAAAAGGCAGGGGAATAGCAATTATTTTGTTATAATAAAAACACGTTTGTCTATCATTTTATAGCTTCTAGGAGTGGTTTTTATTTCGGGTAGGGAAATCAGGATGTTAGTGAAAACAAGAGGCCTCTTTATAAACAAATTGTGACGTACTGGTTTGTGTATGTGTGACAAAAATAAAAATCCCGAAAAGAGGCGTTAATTACATCCGTGTCTGGTACCGGGTTTAAATTTGTGTACTACCGATCATGAATTATTCATCATTTATAAAACACAAAATTGACCAAAAACAAAATTCTTTCGATATGAAAACCAAAGAATTTGCGTCCATGTAGTGCTTTGTTTATTATTCAGTTCTACTCACAATTCGGAAAATTTAATCCAGTTAGTTGCCGTCATAATCAGATTGCCGTCAATATGTCAAATATATACATAAGTTAAATGGCTACTAGACAGCGAATTACGTCAACTCGACACAAACGAGGTAATTTCGGGACCAACCTATGGTTATTTTCTTTTAAAATCATTAGCTTGCGCGCAGGGGCCTTTAGCTGTGAGACGAAAAAAGGATGATCCAGAGAAAGCTGGTACAGTCGATCTACAAGAAAGGAATCGAACCAATACTACTTGACAATGACGCGTTAGACCATTAGACCACTTACCACCTAACTGGTTGCTTCCGATTACACCGAGTTGTATGCAGGGCTACATTGGAAGTGCAGTAACGTTAGTAATTCAGGGACTTTTATTTTGAAAATATCGAATAATTTAAATTCTTATTTCCCAGCACCCTAGCTTACGCCATCACTCTACATCGTTATCAATCACAGTTGCCAAATTAAATTTAGGGTCATCATCCTTAAAAATGGACAAGCGAAGAAAAAATCATTTCACCTGAATGTCCGCATTCTATAAAATGTAGTGCCGTTAGACCATTCCTTTGTGTGGCGGGAAGGTAAACGAGTAATAAGGAGGAATGGTAGTGAAGTGAAAGTTTAAAATTTCACTCATTTAATAAGTGATTCTACTAAAACCACTCCACAACAACTGTTCCATAATTTTCATTTTTATCATCTGATTAAGACAAAGAAACGGTAACAGATTGACGTGGTCTAACAACTAGATGAAAGTAATTTTTGAAATGAGGGATTGGTCACGCTCAATCTTGCTGGCTCAATAATCACTTTTCCTTGATCAGATATCATATTGACTAAAGAGGCTATCATTTACCCTTAATACCATGTAATATTCACATACCTTATTTACTTAATAATCACAGGTTTTCATATTAATTTATACCACTAGGACAGCTGTTGTTATTGACAACAAGAACAACTTCAACTTAACTACACATGCATACACTTACATCTTGGAAACAGCTATAGACTTGTCACCATGTAAATTTGACTGCGTTTTATTCTTATAACAATTATTGAAAAAACACGCTAAGAGCATATATGTAGCCACGCCAAGTTATCAAACAGATCGACAGTTGCTTTATCTATGGGGGGGTCACGGTGCGGTCCCCCCTCGTGCTTGTGAAAAATTCCTTGACAATTAGAATTAGATAAAAGTGTATGCCGTAGTGCCGCTGTCCGGGCAAAATTTCCTTCCTAGCACACTGTATGGCGTATGCCTGTCTTCATTAACCAAGTAGGACGTTAAACCCCATTTTATTTCATTTCACTTCGTTTTATTCCAACCTTACGGTTACTCCAAGCTGTGAATTGGACGAAACAGAAACACGCCGAAGCCTAGTCGAAACGTCGCTCAGTAATAAGCAGTAATTGTATTCCATAGAATTGTGACCTGTATACTCCAGTTCAATTACTAAATGCCATTTTAACTGTTTGTTATAAAGACGAATAATGGCCTTATCTCTCTGCTGGTTTCCATCGCCTGCCATGTCGTTCTGGGTCACCTAATGCCACTTTAAAGATAGCACAAAATTTGGTTGTAATTTTGTATTCTACCCAGTAGCTCTCAGAAGTTTGAAATACAAACCATAACTCCATACGGTTATATCCAACTACAAAATGAAAATTGACCGAACATGGAACATTGGTACACGTAGCCCTCTAGATGACCCGCCTTGGTGCAATTTATCATAAAAAGTCACTACTAACTATAGTTACAGTTTTGTAAGGCCTGTTTGGTTATGGAACCCATTGACATTCAACCCCTCCTCTATTATCTGGAAGGTGACGTTGAAGATTTTTAATCCTTCTGATTACGCAATGAGTAATCTTAAATGCGGGATTTACCGAAACCGGATAGTGAATGGAGGGCTGGTGCTTAAGTTGCGACATCTGTTAGCCTCTCACAAAATGCAACACAGACTGCCCAAGAATATGCTTTGTGAAGTAAAAGATGTTCTGTTTCTGTATATCAAAAATACAGAACGCTATCTCTAGGTGTAGTCTTCTGAAAGTCGATAGATCAAACACCATCCAAGAGTTTCTTATCTGTTGACATACATGCGATATATCAGCTTACAACTTTCTAGATTGTTCTATTATACATTTGAGGTACAGTGTAGGCATACAAACCAAGTTCCAATTTCGGTTCCACATATTTCTCTATTCTAGCAATAAAATGATGACAATTACCAATACCATAGACTGCATTATCTGCTTTTTGTTAAATACGCAAGATGTATCTGTACGCAACACCCATGTTTTAGCGCAACTTTAGTAATAATAGACAGGTTAACCCTTGAGAGCTTAATTCGTTATATCTACATACATGTATCAACATTTTTCATTGATAATATAAATCAAATTTCATCTTCTCTCAGGTTGTTATGATCATTAAAACCTGATCAAATCATTGTTAATACTTCAAAACATGTTATCCATAAATAAATTTGTTTTATATTCAGGTAAAGTGGGATATGCCATATTGGATGTTGTTATAAGCTTTACACGCCTCAGCCTAGATTATTTTAATAATTATATTACTTTAATTAAGGTAGGTTTCATTCAGGTTAATTAGAAGGATGTCTCTTGTTGGTCTGTATTAATCAAGAATGTTGTTTACATGTGTATTGTCTTGTTGTATTTCATATTCTAATTGGAGCTTTCTCCTTTGCACGAATTCTACCTTGGACGCTACTCTGCAAAAGGCACTGTATCTTTAACAAGGAAGCAAGATCGAATGGGTCCAAAGCTGGTCTAAACCTACTTTTGGCTTTTCATGGGAAACAATTTTCTGCGATATCACGCCAGGCAGAAGTGAACGTAAACACCCACGAACGAAAGAATTGCTTGATACTGATTAGAGAAGCTCGGTCGAAACGTCAATCAGTAGTAGGCAGTGAGTGTATTCCATAGAAATGTGATCTGCATATACACATGAAATTAGTTTTTAACCCGAATCCTTATTTCTGTTGTATTAAGTCTTTGGTGCAACAATTTTATTAATTATCTATTGGACTAAGGGTTAATTTCGACACAAAATATACCAGTTTTACCGATTGCAAAATTCTAAGGTTGCCGGTGCCATACTAAAAGATCTGGCCTGAGTTCACAAAGCATTCTCAAACCTTAGTTAAAGTTACATTATGGGAGATAAGATAACGAGATGGCAGTTCTAACTATAATAGTTAAAAACTAAATAGTGTAAAGGTAATTTGCTGAAAATTGCAGTCAAACTGATGCACTATTTGCCGAGAAAAAGGCGTTTGAAATATTCGCATAGCCTCGGTCATCATTACTCATAGCCTCGGTCATCATTACTCAAATCATTAATATAAACAGCATAGTCTCGATTATCCACTTGATTGATTTAATTATCAACGGCCATTAAGCGGCATATATGAATTTAATCAACATCGAAGGCTAGCCTTGCCATCAAGAGTTTATTATGGTCTGGATATGTTAAGTAATGTCTAATTGATTGTTTAGATAACATTTCAGGCCTAAAGAAAGACTTGTAATAAGCAGATTTTGCTCTTGCATAATGCTATTTTAAGAATTTACTTAAAATTGTTCGCCTTATTTTAACTAAAATATAGCCATTTATACAGTATTTGTTGCTTTAATGTATCAAATACAACAATAATAAACCATGTTCAAAGTTTTGTGTTTCTGGATCAAGGATATTTCTCATAAACAGTGATTGAAAGTTGAGTAATCTTTTTTAACTTAAGTCTAAGAATGCTTTGTGAAACTGGGACCTGATATAATTGATAACGCACCTAGAGTTTCTTTTAAAATCTTGATCCAAGTGGTTCTCGGGCGGGGTTTTAAGAATAGAAAGGAGTAACAGTCAAATCTTTGAATCCAAATCTGTGAAATAATAAGAGTTCAATGAAAAAGAACCCCGTAGGATATTAAATTGTAATGTCCGGTCAAATAGAATGCAATATTTTCAAGTATTATTTTATAGAGGCTTCTATGACATCTATTTAATGTCATTTGGCTTACAAATAAAGTGGCAAGACAAAAAACAAAAACTTCATACGATCTAGAAAAGTGTATGTTTATTTAGCAACACGAAATTACTTTAATGGAGAAGAAAAATATGGCGGATATTTTGAGAATGAATCCTTTAGAATTTGAAATGATAAACCAATAAACACGCTGTTGTAGCTTACAGGCAGAACTACATGATGACATGCTTATCATTCGCTTCATTAATTCTACTATTGTCACCAACTATTTTCATTAATCGTCTCATTTGACAAGAAGAATGAGCATCTGCCGTCGACCATAGCAAGAGCCACTAAAACAATGAGGGACCAGGTAAAACAGGCAGTTCTATTACCAGCTTAACACAATCCACTTGTTTCTTTGTCTTGGCGTGGCTTGATATTATTAAATCGCTCGCCGCATTCATCGTTTTAATATCACCACGAAGAGAACGGCTTTTTACTTCAAGAAGTGCTCTTGTAAATGCATAAACTGTTATATGAAGTCTCGTACAAAGTCGAGGCGTGGAACTGTTGAAGAGATGTGCCCGAGAACAATTCATGTCTAAGCAGGATATTGAGAATCTCTAGTGGCAGACTGGGCATAAATTTCCCACAAAGCTTTACAACAATGGACACTAAGCGTGGCAATATACCCCAAGTATCGTAAGATGAGATTTTGACGTGACCTTACCCAGAGGGGGTTGCAGAGCGGGAAATGGCTTGCAGCCAGCTCGAGTATAGTTTTATCACTTGGCATCAAAACATCCAATTATCCGTCAAAATTAAATTCTGGCAGAAAGAACTTTACAGCAAGTTGTATCTTGACTTGATAACCTTTTTGTTAGTGGGCCTAAGGACTAACAAATGAATACACTGATAGAAGACTTTACAACAATATGCCTCTTCTCCCCGTCTTCATTAGCCATATTAGTATTGGTATCCTTCAACTTCTTTCACAAATATTTGGGGATTTAATATTTAACCCCCATGTTAATGAGAGAATGACGTCACTAACAACTACTTTGTCTGTATGGTTATTGTTTTATATTAGATTGTATTATTAATTTCTTTCAAATGACATCGGCCGGACTAAGTCATCTGAAGCAGGAGTAAGGAAACTTGTTAACAAAAGATGCGTCTTACCGGCATTATGTCACACGGATAATACTACTAATGAATATGAGGGTCATCTGAATGCTCCGGTGTCTTTTTTTTTTGGCTTTTGTGCCTTTGATTACGAGATAGGGTAGTGAGTGGAACTTAAAACAAATAAAATATAAGTGTTTGTTTTAGATAGTGCTTTGAGGCAAAATCGGGAAAAGAAAGGACATTCTCTCATCCAGGCAAATAAACGAACGTAGGTGAGACCAATCGTCAACATTGATGACAATTTGGTGATATAATGGCTTGATTAAAAGCCCGTAGTTCAATCATTTTATAATATACGGGTACTGTCTTTACACTCACAAAAACAATACTTAAATTCTAGACTCGAAGATGACATTTCATGAAACAGCTCTTATGTGTCTTCTGGGAAGGACGACTACACTGGTTATTACGTAGTGTCGTCTGAGATCCTCTTTCCTTTCCGGTGAGACGTTCGTCCTGTTCTTTAAAATTCATAATAATATGTGAATCACGATTCGTATTATTTTCCATTTACCCCGTTGTAAAAAACAAAGAGGAAAATAAACGAAACGAAGAAGATTTATGTCGAGGCAATAATAATATTGTTCCGTTTTCTTGTCTACACTCATGGTTGATATAAAATTGGATTGTATGTTTATATTATGATGCTGTAGGTGAAGGGCATTGTTGTTATTAACCATAAAACTCAGTCATAAAATTATTTATTATTAAGATTCTGGTTAATGTTATTCAATACATCCAGAACACCCATTAAAACAATCATAATTTTATTATAATATCCCTCCAAAATATGTCATATGTTATATTTTATCCGCTTTTATATCTTAGACAGTTATTATAAATAGTTTTATGAGAAATGAAGAGTTTTAGTGTTCAGCCAGCAGTATCATTAATAATATTTTATGATACCTTATTTTTAATTTCTAGAGTTAACTTAACAAATTATACGCAAAATGAAACAGACGGCCCGTGATAATTAATGATCGGGCATTAAGTTACTCAATTATCAATTAGCTATCTTTCTTTATAATAATTATATTTATCACCTGTTCACCTAGCCGCTTTATCTCGCCATATTGGAAATTTCATGATTTATAGGCATCAGCCACAGTTTCGAACCTGCTGGCCGAGGCACGTGATGTACACATATCTATAAAAGCGTTTTGATTGGTTAGTTGGTGGGTTAATGTTGCTCGAGATCAAAGGAGTGTAGTTCTTTGGGAAAGCACATATCACATATCTTGTGGAGTTGCCGCTATGTTCATGTCAAGGAAAACTGCCATATGCCTTTGAAGTCAGCGACGAACTTGTAAATCAATGGATTAGATTGGGTTCTTGGGTCGTGGTGCCGGTTTAAATCATTCAGCGATCGTATGTAGATGGTAGAAAATGTCCTAGTTCGTCTCTCGTCTTATTAATATGTTACTGGTTGCGAGAGTATTTTTCGAGTGTTTCACTTTTGTAGCGCTATAAACCTGTCTTCGCGTAAAGTTCAAAGAGATTGTGCTAAGTCATAAAAAGACCATCGTGTCTACTTGAGAATTTGTTGTAGATTGTCTAGAGCTAGTATAAAAATCTATATATGAAATACTTGTTTTTAATGTATAAGTGTAATTCAATATCGGCTCTAGAGTAAATGTTTTATATTTTTGGAAGGGTTATCATCTAGAACCCCCTTTCATTTGTCTCTCATGTTTTGTTTTAGAGATCGTAAACTAAGAAACTGGAACTTGCATTATTTCTGATTATTCAAAACCCCGTGATAGTTAATTTTAAATTCAATATAAGCTTATTTAGCATTATTAAATTAAAAAAATTGACCATTTTAAAGAATAAAATCAACCTATTCTAGTTTACTGCTGGGAACACCACAAATGTAAAGGATTCACAATATATATTTGACTTGAAAAATAATGCAACAACTCTGGTTTAAACATATTAATGTTGAGTGCAATGTTATATTGCCATAATCTATGGCACTTTTCTTTGCCAAAAGTTGAAACAGGTGTCAAGTAGAGAATTAACTGTCATGATCGTAAAACAGAAGAAACAATTCTTTATTTTGCCCAGTTTGACCCCCTCTTGGAATCTGAAGATTTAACAACGGACTGTTCGGGGCAATCCTACATAAGACGAAAATCTCTTTAACGTGAGGAAAGTTTAGTTCTCTAGATGTTCGTTTCCGGTGCTAATACTATAAGTTAGAATGATTATCTCTCCTTGTCGATAGATATGTAAGTTGTTCAAATGAAATTTGACACCAATATTTTAAATTTATGTAGGGATTTTTAGTCTAAAGATGTGTAAAATTTCTTTCAGATGTTTTACCTACAGAGTCGCCTCAGAACCAAGGCAAATAGCACATTATTAGTGATAGAAATTCTTTTATAATTAGTTTTTCTTTTAATAAATTTTCAAAAAAAAAAAAAGAAAAAAAAAGAAAAAGAACTAAAGAAAAAAGGATGGTATAGGGTAGTATTCGGTAGTACTGGGTACATCGTCCTATACAATTTTGTTCAATTTACTGTAGAATAAATAAATAAGAGAAACCAGACGAGGCATAAAATGGCTACATTAATGAAGTAGTATTTGGTTTTATTTGGTTAATATTGGGTGGCATTGGGTTGCATTGGGTAAATCGTCCAGAACAAAAATTGTGTTAACTTTAGCATAAATAAATAAGATAAACCAGATGAGACATGAACTAATCGTTCAACATATCTATTACACTATTATACTGAAACCTTACATTTCGATTTTTACTCTTTTAAAAGGTTGTTTGAATGGCATTTTACATTCATTCGGTACGTCGAGTGTACCTATTCACCCTAGCTCTGTATTGTCTTAAGTGGAGTTTTGTTTCTTGACAGTTTAATATATTTGCATCTTGGATCGAACAATTATTTGTCCCCGGGCTTTAGAGCGACGGAAAGGAGGTGGAAGATGTCGATAAGACACATACTCTTCTTGAATGGACTGTGTATAGAAACTAATAGAAAACAATAGAATATATTATAACAACCAATAGCACATTGGAGGGCTTTTTATTGACATTACTCCAAGGTGGTCCAACAAAAAGTATCAAATTCCTAAGACCTAATTGTTATATACTTAATAATACCTGACTTTTTAGATAGTTGCTTGATTGTAAGACATAGCATAAAACAGTATTTAGTGCTATGAAATCTTAACAGATTTATTTTTCAGCAAAACGTTTATTAAATTTTGTAAAAATAATTTTTAAAAGCACAACCAAGCGTGTGGTTCAAATAGAAATATTTGCAAAGAGTGTTGTTAATATGTAATTAAGCACATCTATGTATTAAAGGGTAGTGTTATTGTATTTGTGTAAGATACTTAAACATACACTATACAGGAGCTCAATCTGCATATGACAGGTCTTTCTTTGGGCCCAAAATGTTATATTGTTAATAAAACATTAGTTAATTAATCCAGACTATAAAAATTCTCGATGTTAACGGTAGGACGTGAAGTTTATTGGATTAAGATCTGATCTGCTGCTCAACTTTCATTCATGATTTAATCAATTTTGCTGAAATTTTCAGCAAATTTTCTTTACATTATATAGTTTTAAACAATTATAGTGAGAACTGCCAGCTCTTAATCTTATCTTCAAAGATGGTGAGCGATCAATGGAAACAAATGTAAACTTTAAATGGCCATAGCGTGTGATACGATACTTCGATTTAAATAATTTAGACGCGAATTCTTGTAGACAAAACAACAAGGCGTAGACAGAAAATGAAACTCTTTTCTTTAAAAATTAAGTAAGTAAACTAACTGTACGCAGATTAATAAAAATTTATAAGAAGTATTATACTACATTTTATCAAAGCCTGTCAATGTTACATGATTCGGTGTACATTTTACTATAAGTATGATGAAAGTCTTTATTGTTCCCACATGACAATAAAGCAATATAAATGAATGTACTATTGATTGACATTAATGTAATTTTTGGTATAAATGTCTTATCTGATATAGGTACTTAACCGGAGAATGCCTAGCTTATTATATCTATATAATCATGGTATATAAAAACCGCTAATTTGTCTATATATAAAACATCGTGTAAAATATTTACATTGATATCAAGCTATATTGACATGTTAAAACACATGTATCGACAATATTAAAGGGAAACGGCGCTTAGATGATCGGTAAGTTGTAGTACACTTGTTGGCGTATTATTGCAATCTGATTGAAACACAAATCCTATTTCGTTTCGTTTTTATAGTTCAAAATTTGTTTTTCCTTGTCTCTACACGTAGTGCAGGTCATCGAAAGTATAAAAAACGAAACGAAATATAAATCTGTATTTTAATTAGATTGTGTATTATTGCTAATTTATATTATTTGGAAACACTTTTGCCAATAATGAGTACTGAAAATTTAAGGAGCACATACTACCAATAAAATCAACAATATTCCCCAAAACAAAAAATAAATCATCTGGTTGATATTTTTGTTTTTACAATAATTTGAATAACAAATGAAAATTCTTGTTTATCTCCACCATCGCCATTTCCAGCTCACTAATTGTGCAGTCTGGTATCTTGTGGAAAAAAACCCTATTTAAATGTGATGTGCACCCTAAACAATTCCCACATACGTCCCTTTTGTGATAGATTTACAAATCGAGAACCAAATTAAAAGCCCAATTATTGTATCAGAAAGGCAAACAAATATCCCTTTTATAGAAAATTTAAAGATCAATTAACATAAATATATCATAATTATTATTATAGATTTATATATGTGAGTTACTCAGTAATATAATTAATTTAGTGTTTAAGGGGTTAAAGTTTTATTGATGGGAATAGAGTTTTTCAATTCTAATCAATTATTCCTCTTTTTCCACTATTTTCCCTGCAAAAGCAAAGTAGCGTGAAAATTAGAAAATTAAAAGATGCGTGATATGAGATTAATCAATATATTTTACGAGAGAAATGATTACCTCAGCAGGTAGTTTGAACCCATTAGTAATCACCACTTTAAAAACAAATACAAGTCAAAGGTGGGGTATTCGCGTTGTTTAACTCAACTGTTATTTAGATCTATCCAAACTAGTACAACACAAGCTGGTTTCAGTGAATAAATTTAACGCGTCGCCATTCTGAGACCCTCCAAATACAAGCGTAAATTGAAATCCGCCAATAAATACTTGTATTCATCAGTCAATATTTTTGTTTTAACACCTTATTGGCTGTTTAACCATGATGATTCAGTGAGTAAGACGTTGCCTCGCTAACCTGGAGGTCCTGTGTTCATTCCTGGTGTTGGCTGGCAGACCAGAGGCCCTAGCAACTGTAGTTCTGATAGGACGAAAACCCGAGCTCCCGTGTACACATTAACGTGCACGTAAAAGAACCCTTGACATGTAATTCGAAACAAGAGCAGGTCGTAGTGCCACTGTATGGTTATGCTCGTCTTTAATAGCCCAGTCGGTGCAGAACAGTGGGACGTTAAACCCCATTTCATTTCCTTTCTAATTATTAGTCCTTGACGCTTACACAATGAATAATCGTTGTAAAATTCTGGCATTAATAATATGGTTTACTAAATTTAAAGTGGACCATATGAAACGTCACCTCTGATTGTTGTTAAAGTTGCCACACTCACCCGGTTAACGAAAAATATAATAAGCACGAAACGAAAGTGGTGACGTGGGTTGGTTACTGTACGTTTTTTATTCCTGATTATTGTTTGTACAGTAGTTATTCGTTGTCATAATATCACTATCCTTTCCGCGTTAGGTCGGAAGCCAAAACTGAGTCCCAAGGGGAGATAACAAAGGGAAGATAATCTAAACATCCTCATTTATATAAACAATTAAGAACAATATAGTGTATTGCAGAAGATTAAACAGTTACTGAGTACTTCATGTATGAATGTTGAAATACATGTACATTATAGTATTCAGATATTGCCACGAATTATTAGGGTAATTAATATACAGTACTAAATAGATATTACACAATACACAAAAACACATACTTATATATTTGGGACGACGTTTCAAAGAGTATTCTCTCAACGTTTTCGAGTGTTGTTTTTATATATTGCTCTATCCGGCTACTAAATGTTTCTAAACGATTAAATAGATATCATTAACCAATGAAGCATAATTTCTTATTTCGATATTACCAAAGGCATAATTTAAACAAAACAAAATAAAACAAAACTAGCAATAGTTTTAAAAGATTCACAAAAAAGCGACATCATTTTGAATTATTTATGTTTGAGGAATTCATCAATAAACCAGTTTACACCTTTTTGTTGAACAACGAACCCAGATCAAATATTAGTGTGGCGTTCGAATTTATAATTTGAACAAAAATCTCAGATTATAGGCTGCAGATTGGAAACTTATTAAGAGCTTAGTCATATGAAAATTAAAGTATAATTCAAATTATTATCAGGCAGTTAAGGGCTGTGCCAATTATCTTCAACAAACAATTGAGAATATGAATTATATTTTTTTTTTACAATAATGTGAATCTGTAAAGAGGATCTGATTAAAATTTTGTAGAAGTTTTTTTGTGTGAAGGGTTTGTATCCGTTTTGATAAACGTGAGACCAGAACCGATAAATAGTAGTATGGACGCCTAGAACTTCATAAAAGGTGGGTTGCAAAGAGAATGAAACAAGGATAACAATTAAAATGGCGCGTGTCCAAGAGATAAGGTTTAAAAATGGAAGTAGAGGTTAATAACGACATCATGTGACCATTTATACAAATCAACGCCTGTTCTAAGTCAAAGGTCCATGTCAAAATATTGCTGAAAATTTCCGTTGGAAATGTTCGCACGCGCGGAACGATTTGTAATCTTGCACGCGCGCACATTCGGACACATGGCAATCGAGAGAAAAACAATTGGGGTATTATAAGAGCATATTGGTCCTTAGAAAGCTTGTAATATTCTTAATACAGTGTCTGTGTTATACGTCTAACATTCTTCGTTTCAACTCATCACTGCGGTTGATTAATTGGGTATGAAATCGACCATCTCACGTGCGCGCGTTCTCGCTTACAAGATGGCGACCTCTACATCCGTTATTGAATATGAATCCAAACCAATTAGGTGGAACTGGCTCTCTATATAAAGAGGCGAATTTAGTCGATATCTTTAGCCCCAAGCACACAAGATAAGAAAGATGGTGGAATAAAAGTATTTCTAATCAACTTCTAGATACAAGGCCTATTATTTCTTTAGTAATTCTCTTAAGCCGATTTTAGATTCTATAGTTAGAATAATCTCTGACTTGTTATTGTTATTAAGGTATTAAAGATGTCTGCCAGATACAGACAAAAAGAGATAAGCTGGAACTATTTCATAAACTGAACCCACGTAAAGATCAAAAGCGTTTATCAAATGCTCCAATCAGATAATGCCTTAAATGTTTTAAAATTGAAAAAATAGTGGGGGATGAATCTTCTTTTAAAATGTAAGATCTGCGATGGGGAAACCTTGTACCAGTTTAAGCAAGTTTAAACTTTGATCAGTGATGTCTCCTTATTTCGGTTTGTAATCTATTACGCATACGTTATACTTTAGCCATTATGCGTTTTGAAATATAATCAAAAGGGGGCGGGGGAGTGTTGAATATCACACATCTTCTGTGGCATAATTTTATTGGGACCTGTTCCTCTTTATCAGAATCGTTGGTACCAATATTCCTTCTTATATTTAGTAGTGAGTGTGGTCAGATATTTTGAAAAATCTTATGATATGCCACATATATCAAGATAATTGTGGTGAGGCCCATCTGTCATCTAATAAAAATGTGTTTACAATTAATATGGCTTTAGTATACACATGTAACATTTGTGGCGATATCTGAGAACTTGTGTATTTTTCATCAATATGGACTAAAATTTGTGTGAAAGTAAATTTCCTTTGCGAGTTCGTTGCAATACGAATATATGCGTAAATAAATACTAAAACATCTCCTTTCGGTCTAATACAAGTCAAACTGAACAACGTGACTACAGACAGCTCGCACATAAATATATTATACTTCATAGTTTTCCACAATGCAATTAAGACATCTTATAAATATGTAAATATACAAAAAGTATTTGAAGACTATGGATTACAATACGCGATTTGGTCGAAGAAAATGTTATTTCTCTGAATATGTCAACAGAATGTTGTTCAGCAAGGTAGGCTGATTTGTCAAAATCGTAGGCCTAAAAAAACATTCGTTATATTTTCTAATAATTGAATTTAAAAAGTCAGTTGAATGTACGGATATGCAATTTCAGGCAAACTTGTCAGACAAAAATAATTAAAAAAAACAACGATAAAAGATATTTAAGGATGAGAAAGCTTATTTTATTAAAGCCATGATACATTAATCAATTAAAATAATAACTGAAAGTATATCAAGAGAAGCGAATGGAAATTACTGTGCTTAATAATTTCATTTCAAAATTTGACTATATATTTACTAATGTTAAATTCCGTTATTAAACTAAAATATTTAAAAATGTAATCATATATTATATTTAAAGATCATAAAATTATTTTTACACAAACATTACAATACTATCTGTTTAATAAACTGATAGATATTTCGACTGTGCACACTTATATTGTGAATATTTTTTATGTGAAAAAAGGAGGAAATTCATAACATACACACGATTTTGTAAACAAACTAAGAAAATTATATAATAAAAACTGTACCGTCATAATATTTACTATACGTAAACCTCTTTGGGCGGTTATATGAGGCGGTAAACATCAAAGATTGTTCTCCGTTTTTGGTAAGAATCTGGGCGAGTCCAGGTGTATTAAGGAGATGGTTCATTTATCTTCCCACATAAGCTGAAAGTAACAAATAGAATATTTTATAGAAAATAAGACTACTTTATTCTAGAAAAAGTTTAAAGAGTTATTTTCCAAAAAAATATAAAGGTAAATACTCTATACATACTGTAAATATGTAATGAAATAAAAAAAGATTAAAGCAGAATTACATATTGCATTGAATGATGATTTTATACAGATGCACATAAAGCATTGAATGATTTTAAGATTTGGAAGAAAAAAAATATTATAAAAAGAGATATCACACAAATTAAATTCTATAAAACCAACATTAACAAGATCTACATTTGTGTGAATGGGTTAATTCTCATTCAGCAAATAAACTGAAAAACAAAAAAATGTGGATTAACGTTCCATTTTCTGCACCAACTGGGCTAAAGGGGAAGACATACTACACCATGTCATACGCTATGACTGAAATTCTGCCCGGACAGCGGCTTACTCTCATTTCGATTTCAAACTGTGAAACTTACTTTTAAGTGCAAGCCAATGTGTACATGAGATCTCGATTTTCCGTTGTATCCGAACGACTTTAAGGCACTGTTCATTGTCATGTTCTTCGTTCTGCACCAAGGAAGGGGGGGGGGGACAAGTTTCTCGGGAATGGACTCTGGGCCTCCTGGATAGTGAGTCTTTGCCTTACTCAATGAGTCACCGTGGCTCACTTATTCAGTAAAAGGGGGTGGGAGTCTCACTCAGCTCTCTTTTATCCCCTTTTAAAAAAATAAATAAATAAATAAACTGGCAACTAGCCCAGCTCTAAAAACAATTTAATAAATGTTTGTGCGAGTGGCATGACACAATGCAGAGTCATCTCCCCCTCTGCGTTTTCTTTCAAAACTTAAGTCGCCTTTCAAAATAATTCAAATATCACCAAGAACGACAACTCTGCAACAAAGCTCGGTTATTTGCGAAATTTTAAAGGGACCAATGTTGTTTGCTGTCATAAAGTCTTGGAATGAAATGCGGATATAATTTAGTCATTATTTTTAAGAGTATGTGCCATAAAAAGGAGTGTACGATTTTTGTGTGTCTGAATCTGGCTCTTATCTCGCCTGACCATCGACAGGAAAACGTAGCTTAGTTTAACTTTAGAGTAAAAGAAGAGCGAAATCTCTGACGAATTGATGGGTTCAGGGGTTAAAGGCTAGACTAATATAGGAGTTTATAAGAGTGTAGGCAAGCTGTTTAAAATTGACAGTTAAATCATTGTTCAATATTTAGACAAGGCTATTTAGTATTAACGTGATACCATGAAAAACACCTTCCGCTATGTGTGTGCTGTTTAAATTGTTTATATATACTTTACTCCAAAGGTCTGTAAATGTAACTCATTTTATTTTGTATATTAATAGCTGTAAAACAGAAGATTTCGTTTTTTAAAAAAATGGCCAATCTATCAGTAGACCTAATTTCGGTCTTAAAGACTATATGCGTGATTTTAGCGCTGTATAATCCCTTGCAAAATACGCTATTGTCAAAATTGCATCCAAATATAGGTCATTTCCGTTCAATATTAACAAAGATATAACGAACTGAAATTTCCATGGATCTATGGCTGTTCCCTACTTAAATGTAACAAGACCGCCGCCATCTTTATTTGTCGTCAATCAAATTGATGGGTCTTTTTAAAATCCGAATTGAATCCATGCCTTGAGATTATCTAGCATTTGTATTTTGAATGTGGTTTTCTTAATCAAATGTTAAATAATCAATCTGAGTGGATCAAGCCGCGATAAATTCGATATTTTCAGAAAAATGCAAATCATACATCGTTACTTTAAACACCCCCCCCCCCCCCCCTCCAAAAAAACACCCCCCCCCCCAAAAAAAAAAAAACCAAAACGAAAAAACCCCAACAAAACCCGCACACTACAGTCTAAAACAATCCAAAAGGAATAATTTATTTTGAATTGGAATCCCTGTTTACATTATAAAGTTAATTAGAAGTAGGCCTGCTACAACCATAAGTAACCAACAAGGCTAAAACGTTATTGAAACCGCTAAACAATTAAAGCAAGCTTTGAAAGAATCTGTTTGCCAATCGATGTTCATCTTTAAAATTAGCAACTATTTAAATCTATCCATATAAAAAAAAACTAACACTATATTACTCACAAATAAATGAATATATTATACCTTATTCCGCTATAATAATAGTGCGGTTTTAGAAAATGAAAGGGTACATTCTCCTAGAAAAATGAAAACTCAAAACCAATGTTGATAGGAGTGATATGGAGCAGAATCTCGAAATAAAGCGATGTTCATCTTTAGAATTAGCAAATATATTATCATTTTAATACAACTAGTATCCGGTAACTTTTATTCCATTATATTAAAAATATTTTCGTTAGTAATGAATGGACACATAATCAAAGCAAGTTTTCAAAAAGAGGTCATTAGAGTGCAGAATGAATTTAGTTAATGCTGGGTAATTTACGGTGGCACGTAACGGTGGGTATAGAGAACGGAAACCAGCGATTAAAACTTGACGAAGATTGGTTATACCTGGACAGTGGTGGGGGCGGTACCTTCCACTATTCAGACTTCTACTTTTTAACTTCTCAACCAACCTCAAAAACAACAAAACAAATACAGCTACATTTAGCGCACGTTTTGTCATAGCCATACTATGTGCTAAAACACCAACGATGGTCACAAATACGCCGCATTCTGTTTCTAACCCGCTCTAAAATACACTAGACGTGACGCAGGCAGAAGTGAAATCAGGACGAGGCTCACGAACCACGGAAATTGACGAGAATTGTGAATCGCCGTGGATTCTCACCTTCGTGGCAAAGAGTTCCAAAATTAACATATACCAGAATGAACCTAAGATTATTCAATGTGTACCTGTTGCCCTTTTTAGAGATAGCTTTAAAGATAGACCAATGTCTTAATACACGTGAAGGACTATTTTCGACTCATCCGACTGTTACGTCATGTATATATATTTCAAAATGCAGATGTTTGTAATAATATACCTTTATGATACCCGTTGAGTTTATCATCTTATTCGATACTTTATCCATACAGTTTTATTGATCCAACATTTTATTAAGTGTCGATAAAAGAAGTCATATGAACTTATCAGCAATTAAACATTTGTCTAATACTTCCATTGTTTTCAACATACGATTTCTTGCAAAATTCTGGTGAACTATAAAATATTTAAAATCACATAAAAGCTTCTTATTTAGTACCCCTGGATACTCGGACGATGCATGCACTCTATTTTTGGCTGAATTATCCTTAAATCTTCAAATTATAATAATCAAAAATGACCTAAACAAATAACGCCATTCTATGTACAAAAAAATTAAAGGCTGGATAGATTCTCTGTATCGGATACGCCATCTAACACCACCTTATACGGGGATTATCACTTTCTCCAAAGAGCACCATTTTAATTAGATATATTATGGTTTAGATATAGAGGTGGCAGCTGTCACCATAATAGTTAAGAACTACATAATGTAAAGCCAATTTGCTAAAAAAAAAATTCAAATTGATCCACTATGAACCGAGAATTAAGCGATTAAAATTTCCGCCTAGCCTCGATCATCATTACTAAAGTCTTGATTATCCATTGAATTATTAAATCGTGAAGGAAGGTTATGCGGCAAATCGGACCATAATCGTGGGCTATCGTTGCAATCGAGAGTTGATTATGGTCTGGATAAGTTAATTAATGTCTAATTAATAATTAAGATAACATTTCAGGCCCAAAGAAAGACCAGCAATAGGCAGATTTAGCTTTTGCATAATGTATGTTTAATTTGGTAAAATTAAGACATTAAAATAACCATGGACTTTATGTGTCGAAAACCCAAGCACTGACCTATTTACTTTCAAATATTTTGAGTAGGCGTTTGCTCAACTCCTTGAAAACTTCTAAATAAAAAGGAACGACTCGTTCAAATTAAAAGTCACCAGGAATGGATGGACTGATCTGTCTCAAATTGCATCATATCTATTTGAATTCTGTATATTTTTTGTCAATTGGATTATTTGTAATTTACCCCACGACGAAATCACTAACACCTCTTTAATGAAATTCAAATTTTAAAAGAATTATCAATAAAATTTGTAAAATTATATCGAACAAACGTGAAGGAATACATTTGATACATCTCTAAAAATGATGATGAAAATTTACTCATGTTATCAGCTGGGACAAGTTAAGTCAATATTTAAAATAAAAGAAAAGGTGTTGATAAAATGTTTAAGTTAATATGACGAGACCACATAGAGATTTTATTCTGGCTAACACGTTCAATGTCTATTGGTAAATATTGACGAAAACATTGTACTATCAGTCTAGTGGCCATTTTTCATTCATCAGAACATTTTTTACTATAAATCTTCTACATGACTGATATGGTGTGTGTAGCGCGTCAACTCGATGCAGGCCATTTTCAATATTGATACAGATAGCAGGTATATGGACCTTAAACGAGTTTCCGTCAACAGCGCTGAAATGGATAATTAGTACGGCCATCTTAACTATTTATTATGCCTGAAGTATAAATATTAATATCAATGGCCCGGTTTCCTCCCACTGCACTAAAGACACCTACGCCCAAATATTGAAATAAAATTAAACCATATGTTAGTCCCGAAATGACCTAGTTTGTTCCGAGTGGACGTTACCCCCCCCCCCCCTCTCTTTTTTAATATACAGGTAAGTGTGTATCTTTAGGAGATAATAATCAAATAGAACAAAGGAAGCAATGGCCGTCAAAATTCACAATCATTATCCGACCCATATTGATGATTTAAAAATGTTAGTTCTTCAACATACAGCAGACGATATGCATTTTCTAGTGTGTATAATTATATTTAGGTACAGTTATATTATCAAAAATAAGTAGACTTTTTTTATTTAGATAAACAAAAATGTCGTTTTAATTAACTTCTTTGAGCGGTATATGTAAGCCAGCCACACATAATTTACACAAAAACAAATATATGGACAAGACATAATATTCAAACATCACAAACAAACGAACAATTCAAATAAAGTCAATGGATCCACTGAGACAGAACCAATGTTGAGATAACTGAATTTGCGTTTCAATATCGATACATTAGTAATCCAGAAACGAAAATAAATTAGGAAACAAAACGACCAAATAGGATTTAATTGTAGAGATTTTGTGTCCTAAAAAAAGGGGTTTAGCTCCTTTGAGAGAGAGAGAGAAATAGGGTTTAACGTCCACTCAACACAAACTGGGTCATTTCGGGACTAACATATGGTTTAATTTTATTTCAATAATTCGCTTGCGCGTAGGGGTCTTTAGCAGTGGGAGGAAACCGGAGTGCCCGGAGGAAACCCACGAGGTTGAGAAGGCGCCCCTATCTCCATGCCACATACGCTCACAACAGGGCTCGAAACCACAGCCGCAAGTCAGAGGTGACCGGCCAGCTAGAGGTCGAAGCGCGGCACTCTAGTCCATTAGGCCATCCCAACCCCCCGTTTAGCTCCTTTGAAACTGGGGTTCCTAAACCGCGATCCTAAATGGGGTCGCTTGATACTCCCGACAGTGTCGTCCAGTTACCATGGGGTCGTAGGGTCGTATGGGGTCGCAAATGATTTTTAGTTTCAATGTCTGTGAATTCGATGAGTAAGTTTCTTCTGAAATGCTCGCAAAACTCGTTACAACTTGTCGCTCAAAATAAGTTGTGAGAATCCTAGCTTTAAGGTCAAATTAGTTAAATAAAGATCTTGGAATATATCTGAGGACCTAGTTTATCAGGATCATTTATATTTTACTGACACGGTATTAAATAACAGAGTCCTAATTTACAAGTGTTCTGGTGTTTTTTTTTTTACCAAAACATTTTTTTAAGAATTTGTTTCCAATGTAAATAGGATTAAACATGTATAATACATGCCATTGTTTACTTAAATTTTACATGTAGACTATTTTTATACCTATATACTATATTATTTACAGTAAGACAATTACATTACAAATATTGTTCTTGTAACTGTATACATTTAAGGTTAAGAACAAAAATATACATCTACAAAATTTGTACTTATATTTATTGACACTGCTCTTAGTCGCGTTATATTTCGTGGATTTTAAAGCTAAATTCTTATTTGAAAATCCTTAGGGTTCCCTGCATCGAATATCTGATACTTTTGCGGTTGTCATGGTCTTGGGTAATATCCTTAAGAATGACAATAGGTTGATCCACGAAGGCGTAATTATATGATTCGGCACTATTTTTTTTATATCATTGAGGGAGTGACATACACGTATTAGTTTATGTAAATAATACTCTTGACAAAAGATTACTTAATTAAATACTGTTCATGTTAGCCCTTTAAAAAATATCCAAAATATCATGGCTCTAAGAATCAATGGTGCCGACATTGAAATTATAATGAAAGAAAATCTTTTGAAAGTTCAAAAAAATAAAATTTCTATGTCTATTTATGTAGTGACAACAACAGAAAAAAAAACAGAAAAAAAATCATAAGAAAATGCAAACAAAAAAAAGGAATTATTCAAAATCATTTTTTCTGAACAATGTAAACAGTTTTGTATAATTAAAGCGAATATATCCCACTTTCATAATAAATGTCTTTTGAACAAATTTTATATATAGAATTGCGAACAAAAGCTGATCTAATTTATAAGAACGGAGCCTAAACTCATAAACATAATGTATAAAATTGAATAGTTGTATGTCGTTTTAAAAACCGAAATATATAAGCGTAGAAAATCCTTGAAATCTTATGGCATACGATCTCTACTGTATGTGCGGACAATTGACTGGTTTCGTATATTTACCGAAAAAGACGTTACCAAGGTAACGACACAATCATCAAGCTTTAACAGCACCCTAAAGGTCGAGGGGTGGGGAAACGAGCGAACACGTGGCCGAGACATATGCATGTACATTTTATCGTTTCTTCCTTTGATATGGCCGACGTGCTCTCGATGTCGATTTCACAGTAATTAGCAGTCCAGGTGAAATTCAGCCCACGTGCTTTGTATACGAAATCCTGTCGTCTAAAAACAATAGATCGATAGAACGAGTTCTATTTCAGTTACCTTCTACGTGACAATAACTCATATACTTGTTCAGAAACAAATATTAAAAAATTATACTCGTCTTTTACTAGATTTAATAATTAAATATTAACCTCTCAGTCCTACCCATAAGTAAAGGTGCACGTAGAAAAAATTAGGTGGTTTCTTTTTCTTACAGATTACATGACATTGTTTGTTTTATAAAAATTTCAATTATCGCAAATTGTACAAATATCTTTATATGTTTTATCTATTTTCATCGCACTTCATGCACTTTTTTTGTTAAATGACATATAAGGTAAGTGGCATCTGGGTACCAAAACGTAGGCCTACTAGGACATTATTTTTATTTTTAACATTGGACGAAAATATAATTACAGCTGCGTAATAAAAAATAAACAGTGCAATGCACAAGTTTAAACTGGATGCGAAATGAGTAACAATTATTAGGGCACTATTTTCCATTGAAGATTTACATTCAACATTCTGGTATAAGCTGACTTTTTTTTTTAAAAAAAAATCTTGGCCCTGAGTATACAGATAGTATTGATCTCGATAGTTAAGAATCAACAGAGTTGTCTCCCTTGTAAAGGTAAACACTTTGCTAATTTTTTCCAACTGAATATACGGGTCAATTTACGTTTCTTTCACAACATGAATTTCAATAAATGTTTATAACATACCCCCCTCACACTCCACAATTATGAAATATGCCCATCTTATGACATTAAATTATAAACAAAACGAAATCATTTCGGAATAAAATCACAAAATAAAAAATTCTTAGCAAAAATAATGTTTCAACTGAATTTGTTTTATCAGTTCACATTGAAACTATACATTTGTGCTTATATTTAGTATGACACAACTAACCACGTCTTTTTTCAGTTAAAGGTAATTCTACTAGTGGAAGTGGAGAAAATAAACAAGAGGGCAATATATTACTACATGGGTTATATTTTTAGGGACCTTTTCAAGCAATTTTTTTTGTAGTAATTTTGAAAATCGGCATTTCTTGTTCTCACTTTCTGAAGTTTTGATAATATTCGTCGGATTCTATCGAGATCAGCTCTACATTTTGTAAAGATAAAATAAATGCATATTTTTCTCGCATTTCGCATTTGATGCCAATGTGGCAGTTTATTATTTATACATTTGTAAGGGATTTTTAATGAAATTTCTATCAAATAAAGTCTATTCCAATTGAAAGTTACAAAACTATAACTCAAAGATCTGTCTCAGTCGGATTACTTTCTGCCATTGAATAAAAACTATTATAGAGTAGAACTGCAATGTCTTTCGATAAATTGCTTGCGTGCCTTTCAATATTTTTTTAGATTCTTTTGTCAAAATTTAATCGCTTGGATTCATTTTATTAATAATAACGATAGCAGAGAAAATACAATCCTAATGCCCAGATAACGGGAACAGTTCGTCCTGGTATTTTGAAACACGATAGCTCATTGGTCAATTTAGGATTTCCGATCAATTATGTCAACGTCTCTTGTGATTGGTCAATATAGTAATTGATTGATAGCGGTATATGGCGCCGTATTTTACAGATTAAACTTGTTTTAGATGACTTAGACTGAGCCGGCTCATTTGATATTACTATCTTAATATAGAATAACACAGACGTGATATTGAATGCGTTCTATTTATTTTTGTAAATGAATTAAGCGCATCTCAATTTCAAGAAATATTTCATTTTCTGGTATCGCTACATGACTCATAATGCATTATGCTAGTACGGTATATTTTAAGACGGAAACTAATAATTCAGCAATGATGCAAACAAGCTTGATTTTTTTCAATATTACCCTCTCTTATCGTTACTTTTATCATGGCCTTGACGAAAAACAACGGATCAAAGAAGTATCAAGATTCTTTGTTTTGTGGTAGGATTGACTTTCGGGTATACAAATAACCCACGCCATGTTGACGAATGCATGGTAATATGCCTTACTCTTTCTCTTTGATGTAACTATTGCGTTCCATGCATGAGTAATCATTTTTCCAGAGCTACGAAACCCTGAATAAAGTTAATGTCTAAAATCAAGCGAGTCAGTGATGTAAAACCATCAATTACAATGTTTTCATCGATACAAGTATTCACTTTGTTTATGTAAGTGACTTTGATGATTATTTACATTGTATTGCAAACTTTGAGTATATGGTAAATTACAACATCCAAGAATTCGTTTCGCAAATATTACATCAATCAAATTTATGATAGGATGATCAAATACGCATTCTTGATAAAAGTTAAATAATTAACTGACATAATTGCAAAAATTATGCTTCGAGTTATTTTGGTGAAAGACGAAACTTGATAATAATGATTTAGCAAAAATAGTGAATTTGGGGTCTTTAGGGCAGTAGTATCTAGATAATACATTTGAAAGAGAGAGAAAAATATGGGGTTTTACGTTCAATCGACACAAACTAGGTCATTTTGAGACTAACATATGGTTTGGTTTTATTTCAAAAATTTGTTTGCGCGTAGGGGGGGGGGGGGCGGCGAAAAAAACCATTAGGTTAGACTGGTTACCATTTAAAGCCCCAATAACACTCTTGTTGTAACTAAATAATATGTCCCAATCTTCATTCTGGTCAACAAATCGTATTATTTTAGAAAATTCCAATTAAATGATGATATAAATTTCATCTTAACACGCCTATTTTAAAAAAATTGGAAAAATTCAACCAATTGATTTTAAAAGTCTAACGTAAACCTTTTCAAATGTGACTTGGATTTTAAAATATTTTCGAACCCCCTGGACAAGTAAAATAGGTTGCAATGGATAATTTACACAACAGGTAGGAAACTTAAACATCTAGTACTTAGAATAAGGGTATTATTTATTTTCTGGGGCTACCAAGCCAGCAAGAATGTTATTGTCCCTTTAAAAGAATGATCTATGAATTTGCAATGGCCATCAACAAATCATAAAAACAAAAATGGCGTCCAACTAAATTTGAGGTTGATATTATACTGTATATAACCAACACAAAGCACATCACCACGAACAGGTGTGGTGTTTACTTCTGATAACAAAATACTCGGAGACAAATTTATTTCCCAGCAACCACGCAAATCGCCTTCACCAACACAAATATGACAAAAGACTGCTTTAGCTAGCGACTAATTTCCTTCAAAGCATTGCCTATTATAAATTACACTATGCTGTAGCAAATCCGTTTCAGTGGATTTCTAATGTCGTCATTAATATGTGACTTTTCTTTGTAGTTTCCAACTGACAATGACATTTTAGTCCTTTAATATAATATCTTATAATTACCCAATTTATTACCCTAAACCGATATATCACTATGCCCATTCAGCTAGGCAACATGTTAAATTTAACAACAAATTAACACTGAATAAGTCATTCTGAGCATTGATGAATTTAACTGTAAGGCAGGCGAATATTGCAAAGATATGAGCAACCACTAGTTAAACCTTTCTATTTCATAATGATTAAAAACAAAATGTATATGCCGTATGGTAAGCCTAGATATTAAACGGGAGAATATCCTTAACAATTATTATACAGCTGATATGCACTTTTTTTTAGCTGGCATCATTTTTTTTTGTCTAATCTGTCAAAGGTGTTTAATAAACAATTACAATTCATTTGATACAGATGAATAAAAAAATGAAACCAATTTTACAGAAGGTGTAAGCTCATCATATAGTCTATAGCCACAGGAAAATCTAACATACCCGTGGAAATGAAATATATTTAAATTTATAATTTTTAAAAATGAGAAGTAACTCACTTGAGAATAACAAAACGACAACAGAAGTAAGAATTATTCACGTGACTAAATACAAAGCTCATCAAATCTATCCATTTCGTTCCGTTATAAAGAAAAAGATCAAACTTGAAGCGACCAATAAAGAGGCGAATCTGCCCGGCCTATTATTAACAGAGTTACTGTTCTGTTTGTAGAATTGGTATTAATATAATCTCATTTTTAGTTTACATTAGATAGCTGAGAACACAATGTGGTCATACTACCCCCTCGACACAACCACCCAGTGCATGACAAGTCAATATTGATAGAGTTGCTGTATCTATAAATACTAAGTAAATTTATCTGTTGCATGTTAGTACACACTTTCTATTCTCTTAAAGGACAACTTAACACATAATTTACCATATAGTAAATATTGTCCGCGGTATTGTTAGTTCATCCCGGGAGACATATTATTTGTGTTGGTAAATCATCGAAGCGTTGAAAATTAAAACGAAAATCTATAAAATGAGATAAAATCTAATGAATAACTATTCATTGTATTCCGTTATTTATTTTTTTCTATCTAATTTGGAAGCACTTCAGTGTTATATTATTTGTAATAATTTAGTAAAAGGACTTTTTGTTATTGTATATTAATGAATAACCCGTCTGCCTGTTCATTAACCATAAACAAAATATAGAACACTTCGCGGAGCAACGGTAAACGTTCAATTAGGAATCAAATTCGATGGTGACTTAATGTTTTGTTGGCACCTGTTGTATGACAGTCTATCTATTATCTCAAACGATAAAAAATACCTTTTAGGAGAGAGCCATTATAATTTTATTATAAACACGCACTCCAGCTGACTTATCAAACCTGTAATTAATTTCAGGTAATTAATTACGTCAATTAGTTTTTACCTAGTTTCAGAATTTTGTCTTTGATGAAAATTATTATCCTGATCTGATAAATTACAGTAGAGCAGATTATACTATTTCATTGTAAACAAATCAAAAGATAAATATTTTTTCTGCCAGTTTCCATTCAACTGCTCAAATGAAAGCAAATATGTACCTGACAATAAGATCGATTTTCTTTTTCAAAAAGACATAAAAAGCAACTAACGTTATGCTTGTAAACCGGAAGTAAACATCGTGTCAAATGAATGGAATCTGCAAAACTTTCCCCACTTTAATCACTGATTTACATCTGGTAATGATATTCTTTAATAATCTAAAGTATTTGAAAGCTAAATGTCTGCAATGTTAAGGCAAGGGAATAAAGTCAATTTTCATTTTTTTTTTCTATCATGGGTTCTAATATAGTTGATATTGTGTGGTGGTCTCTTGGCTGCAGAAATCAAAGGCGACTAAGAGATATAAAGACATGATATATCAACCTACAGATGGCGCTGTCGATTGTTAATCTCTATCTTGTCGGTATTAAGATGAGAAAATCTGCCAACTTGAAATCCTTGTTATGATTATCTGACCCCGAGTTAGGGAGACTAGCAAACATTTCTAAAAGGGCTGGCCATTGTGAACTTTAACATAGCCCTTCTTTCTGCCCGTAAATGTGGTAGTGTTGACATTGTCGGAGCAAAGTAAACACCGGAGAACAAACGATGAAAGAGGAGGATATAAGCGACATATTAATAGATGCTTCTCAAACGAAATTGGGGTTTCGCTTCTAATCCCCAGTGCTGTAGTTCTAAACGCCCAACTATAGACGAACAGTTCTTTAATATCTCTCGAGGTAGAAGAGTTATTAATTCGCCACTCCATTTCCAACATCTTCCCATTAAGCCAACCTCGTAAATTTATTTATTTTCTCGAAAGAGAAATTATTTGAAGAATTGAGATAATATTGACATTTTCATAGGTCATTTATAATTTTGGACTATAAATTTGGTTAATATTGTACTTATTAATATGCAGAAAATTTGATGAACGACTATCGTGCATTGAAATATAAATGCTGTAGCCTTGTAAAGGCCTGAGAATAGAAAGATAATCTTCATTGTTAGCTGACCCGATATGAAATTTTGGATATAAATTAAAACAATATAAATGTATCTTTTGTATTATAAACAAAATGGCTGATCGCTGGCAGCTATAAACTGAGGTGTAAAATTTTCTTTATTAAACAAACATGGAGGACGCGACAATTCTGCTCGCACATTATTTACACCAGCAATAAAACAGAATTGAGAATATGCTAATTTCATCGAGGACTTTACTGGCGCGACGGAGTATTACCTGACACCGCACACTTACTGCCGATTGCTACCGTGCTGGGGTGGGGGTGGGGGTGCAAAAGCTGACAAACCATACACCGATAGGTATTTTACATAAAAAATAACCTGACTGTTATTTTCATGAACAGTTTTAACAACACAACATATTAAGATTTAAGTTTCTAAATGTCTATGACAAAAATGTAGTAAATTGCCAAATACCATCATCCTCACTCAAGAGTTGTCAAATTACTATGTATCCATTCGGAAATAGAATAACGTTCGTACCAAAGTTTGTAATCTTCGTTTTATAAGGTGGGTTAGGAGTCTACTTACCATGAGAGTACTTCATGCTTGCCTAAAAAGGGGGACCTTCTTTACATCTGTATTAATCTGACATCCAAGTGATCGCCTACGGAGTATCGTACCTGTGTAATGAAAACAAAAACTTCATATGCCAATACAATAAAATTAACTCTGGCTCGGTTTTACGAAACATTTCGAAAGCGGCAGGGATCACCTTCGTGAAAATCGAATGGATTGGACATAATAATATTACCTTAGGGATTGGAGCTGCGAAACAGTTCGAAAACGCTATGTTGGTCGAGGTCGTTGAATGCCGTAACGACAATAAAGATCATCTTTTGTTTATCAAAGTCTTTATTGTAATTTATAAAATAGCAACATGGTATCTAAACGAGTAGAAAAAATGTCATTAAAAAACACAATCAAATTAAGTGAAGTCAGTTTTACAATCTGTTTGTAATTTACTCGCCTCATCACATCAACATATTAACCGATCTAAATAATGATTTCATCAATTTACCCTTGCGTCCAATACAACATAAAATCTATTCAAATGTCTAAATAGATTGAACAAACGCAGAATAATGGCCGTCATTCATATCTTTCTGGCCGACAAACACAACAATTTCCCGCTAATAATTGGTAGGTTGATGACATCTCGACGACCAATATGATAGAACAAATAGGAAGTTCTCGGAACATAAATACAAAGTTTCGTTAAAATCCAATTACCCATCATTCAGGGTTCGGTGTCATAAACCACTAAATTACAAACGATGGCATAAAATAAGCGCCGTGACCCTTAAATTGACGTTAAATTACACGCTTTGTGTTCTGAAAATCATTTTCAAAATCAGTCGTTGACAATTTTTTTGTGACCAAAGGCGCAGAGAGTATGACGAGAAAAGAGTGAGTTAAAAAGTGACGTGCCGAAGAATAGCGGGTGATATGTTTTAATCTCACTCTCTTAATAAAAGCATTTGGTAATAACTCTTTTCCTTTCGAGAAATGAGGCGTAAATTATTAGCTTAATATTACCAGTTAATTTGGTGCTTACAACAAAACATTTGCGGACAATTGTTTCAAATCTTCACCAGACGATATCCTGTCTGTCGCGCGCGCTCGTGCAGTAAAAGCAGACGATTTGGCAGAAGGTAGTCTAAATCCTTCATTTCCATTAAAATGACGGACAGAGAGTTGAAAGCAAAGAGACTATAGGTCTTTTTTCTGTGAAGAAGACAAGCATATTTAAATTTCATTATGGCAGAGCTGGTAAACTTTGGATACGAATTTAAAAGAAAGTTTTGTCAAACCGGTGAATACGATTATGCAGAAAATGATCCCCAAAGACGAAAAGGAAAATCGACCGCGTTTGTGTGAAGTTTATTTGAAAGAGTGAGGTATTGAAAAAATATTTGCAGCTAACGAATTTATAATGAGAGAGTTGACTGTTATCAAATTGTTGACACATTCAATAGCAACAATATGGCACTCTGAAAACTATTTACGTTCGGCCATTCATTCGCATATTCTTGTTGAACTAACTCACTATTTGCAAGCAACGATATCTTTTTGAGACATTTGGCCTGGGGTCAAATCATCTTGAAGATTATGTCAATCTAGAAACAAAGAAAATGTTTGGAAAAGTCTTGAGGATTGAGTTGAAAAATTGGGCATATGGGGTCCTGTCCTAGGCACAGGCGGCACAATTTGGGCGGATGAATAATAGAGTAAAAGGGCGTGCGTGACTACGCATATATCACTGAGTTTAGGAGAAGTCGACTGGATAATGAGGTCTGAATTGGCTGCCGCGTCTAGAATTTAAACATTAGAATAGATTTTGATTGTCGTTTGAGTAAAGATCGGATTGAAAAAGGTATAGGAGAATAACACGGGCTTTAGTTTACTTATTGGTTGTAATATTACTAGTTTATTGTTGTACCTGTAAATTACTGCCTTGTAGCACACCAATCAATTTTGCATGACAAATCCAAAGCAAATATAGCGAATTTGAAAGGGGAACGAGGTAACACAAAACGAATTATTTGCTCTGGGTATCAGAGCTCATTTATCCTATTTAAAAGAGATGTAAAAGTACAATGTGTTTTATTTGGGTTAGACATAATAAACACTTTTTGTGCTCTGGTTATACAGTAATCATATCGCTTACAATAATTACATATTGGATTATGGTTGATACATATTCTATTATAATCAATAATTATATAATTCATAAATATTGCACTGTTATTCACGGAAACAATAAAGTGCAACAAGCGGAATCAGGCTCAACGGAATTTAAAACGATTGCTAGTACAGATGCTATTAAGATTAATCAATTCAATTTCTGTTACGATAAGTACAATTAGCACAAAAAGAAATAATTAGAATGTGGAATGCCACGGAAAATTAAGTTTTCAAATCCAAATATAAGGACCGGATGAATGGAACATACATCGTCTCTGTTTCAAAATAACGAACACTTATGGATAAAGCATCGTGATCAATCTTTAGCACCAATTTTATAATGCCAAGTACAGATTTCATAATGGTGAAATAACAAACTGGACGCAGTTACAAGCGATGGTATATAATTTATACGAGGTTGCTATAAGATCTTATCAGTATCATAAATAGTCTAATTACAGTTTTATATCATTGATAAACCCAGACATGTTCATATTTTATTGAGCCTAACGCACGTCAATAGTTCGGCAAGTTGCATCATAAGATGACGTTTACTGCGTTCATTACCAATAATTAACATTAGAAGCACCTTCTAACAGAACTACATATCATAACTATACTATAATTTAAAAGCCACTAAACGGTAACAAGTGTAACGGATTCATGACTGGACATTTTTATAACCTTCTCTTCGTCCATCGAGTAGTGTGGGCTTTAATGATGCTCTTTGCTAACCTTCAGACGCATTTTATCCCATAATGTTCACTGGCCAATGTGCTTGAAAACTGTAGAAAGCTTTCATACGACAATTAAAATCCGACATTTGACAGTCAATGATGTCATAGCCATGAAGCCATGTTTACTTTCGGCCAGGTAGAGGCTGAAAATAAGACTAATTTGTAACGCCAAGTCTCCCAATGCCCTTCTTATCGCGTGTCAAAGTCTTGAGAATGCGACTAACCCAGCTCATAAACCAAATCTTTTTATAGTGAAGATTATCTGTATAAAAGAGGGATGAGAGATGAAAATGTCTTTTATGAGGATTAGCTGTATTATTAATATAATAATTGTTTAGTGTGCGATCAGGACCTTGAAGCAGTTTCTAAACATTAATGAAGGTTGATTGTGGGCGAGGTTATAAGCATTACATAAAAATATAGCAAACAATTCAATATAGCTTTATGACAGCCTGTCACCTGTTGAAGCCATATTATGTTGTGGCGACTTTAATATCATAAAGTGACATACATAGCTCTCAACCAACCAGCACAGAAAAGGATTTTGTTTTAAGAGTTTTCAATTGTTTTGAGCTTTCTCGATAGTCTCAATGAAGTGGCATAAAGCTGTAGTAATAGCTTTGACCAACCATCACAATATGGGGTCATTATTTTAGGGTGTTCCAAAAACAGATTTCATTAAAATAGCCTACAACTGAAAAACACGACGATGTAAATATTTTGTTATGATTAAACGATTATTGAGATCGATTTGCAAAGAGTTTGGATATCAAGCGTTAAGAGAATGTCTTCGCATAAATCCTGACCTAATAGACAAACTATGGTATCACCCAAAGGCTCATAATTCTACACGCATTATCAAATTTAAGTCCACGATTACATCAGAAAAATTAGGTATTATAATATAACTAATGCTAATATACCCTACAATTTACCCATGACACGTTCGCTTATCTGTTACCATGGCTACACCATCGGTCATTGATAATGTTGCCTCGATGTGATATCGAAGTATGTGTAACTTAATAAAATTTATCACCTGGTAAATTGTATACTTCGAGAAACGTAAAAACTTTGCTAGATATCATTATTACTATCCACGATAATAATAAGCACTTTATCTTGTTTTGTTGTTCATTTAAAACTCTGCCAAAGTTAATTTATTTCGTGAACAATCAAATCATTTATCAACCCTGTTTAATTCATCTGATGACTAAACCGCTTTTAATTTGCACCGAAATACACCAGTCAAATTATTGAACATCATAATAATTAGGAAGCGTGAAATTGTAACATTATTGACAAGGATGGTCTTAAATATAACATTTGTAAATTGGTGTTTGATAAAATAAAATATCCCTTTATTCTCAATTCTTAAATATTCTATATAAGGTCTTTTATTTCTAGGGTGGTTTCTAATATTATTCGTTCATAGGTGTCATGATCGTCATAGCCCATACATCAAACTCTAACACACCTTTCTTTAGAAAACTGACGGCCTACTTAATATCTCCCCACCTGTTTAATTAGTCTTTTGCGAATTTTGCTCCATTCTATGACTAGGTAAAACTTGGTGACATCCCAAGATAATATACATCTTAAGAAATTTTTTCTACAATTTAAATGTTAAATCTAATTATATATCAGAAGTATCTAGGCTTGAACAATAAAATAACCACGTGGTTTAAAGTTGGGATGTAGTTTTGTTCGATAGAATATTCACCGGTAGCATTGACTTACAAAGTACGTATCTCCACCCCTAGGAAGATTGTTAACGTGTCCTAAATGTGTAAGTATAGGCCTCCTCTCCGATGATGGTTAATATGTACATAATATCTCGTGTAAAGGATAGTGAGAATTTGTTATCTTCAATATAGTGGTGCTGTGACATTAAGGTCTAAATAATGTAGGCCAAAAAATAAAAACAATATGGAGTCACTTCCGGTAAATTATTGAAAGATATGCACGTATAATTGAATTCTATCGGTAAATAATTTATTGGTTAACTTTATAATGATCATATATCTACCATTTGGTTTTTAAAACACGACAGTTACATTCACACATAAAAAAAAAACCTAATTTCAAGACAGAAACCTTTGAACAGAGAAGTTTTATAGTTCTTTATGGTCCGAAAATTTATACAAATGAAACTAGAAGCTGTAAACAAATACCGGAATAGCTCCTAAATCTCCCCCTTTTGAAATAAAATGTTTGCATGGCCTAATTACACTAAACAAACCGTCACAAACTTTGTGACGTAATCAAGGTCAGGGGTGAAGTAGGGTATATAACTCACACTTCATCGTCCGACCAAAGTGCAATATCTTAAACCTTATTAAAGCAGACCACCTCTTCTTTTACCTTTAAGCTGGTAACCCACGAAATCTCTGATTTTATTATCGTATGATCCGTCATAAATATGTCATATTTTGTTAATAATAAATATTTCATTCTAGTGGGGGCAATCGTAACCCCAATATCTTAATGGCGTGACTCTCTTATTTCTGACATGTTTCTTTAATTTTACTTTGACACGGCTATTTCTTTTTATATACCCGTACTGGAATACAACTAGTGAAGAATTGGGCTTGATCGCCTGATAACTAACCATTAGTGGTTCGAGTTAGATAAAGAGCTGGTCGTTTTTAATATAATATCCAAAAATAGATAAATGAGGAATGGGTATATGTAAAGTTTCAGTCAAATTAGCGACGCTACGAGTGTTTGAATATTTGACATGATAGTCGCGATTGTCAAGCACTTTTGCTGCGATAGAAAAGCCTCGATTGTCCATTGATAAAATGATGGGAGGGTTCTAACTCATTCATTATCTTAGCCAACCGATAGCCCAGAAAGTTATAATTTATATAATTTAAATAATTTAAAAAACACTTGAAGAAAGAAAAAAAGACATGCAATAGGCATTATGTAGCTCTCATATATAAACACACCCTACAATAGAAACTATTAGCCATGCACTTCCGGAATTAATGAGAACTGGAATCAGGTATTCTAGAAAGGGTAATCACATAACTTCTTTGTGCACGACACCCATTATTACTTACATATATATGTACATAATATATACAACATATAATTTTAATTATTTTGTAATCTTATTGATTATACCTTTGAAATTTCATCTTCGATTTTTGATTCGGTTATAATGATAATGGATACACGTGTTGTTTCTTTAATAATTTAAAATCTTTTATCTAAATGCACTAGACTGAACCATAATAACGTGATAACATTTTCTATGCTGGTTATCACAGAGTAGCTTTGTCACACTACACCGAGTCTTCTCTTTGAATGGATCAATCATAACGGCAAATAGTTTTTAGAACAATAATATTTATAATAGTTTAAAGGTTAATGCACGATGCATCAAATGAAATTCGCCCACAAAAAATAGTTGTAATATAACTTAAACCCGGTATCTTAATTTGCTTACGAAACCTACCAATAATATCTGATAAATCGATGGTCGGAAATAGACTGTAAATAACCGGATATATGTAATCATATATCAAGATGTGGTTACCGTTCTTGGAATCGCTGAACTACTTTGATATCTAACTAGCCTGGAGGTCCCATATTCGATCCCAACTTTGACCGAAAAATTCATTGTGATTATCCGGCGTAGTTCCCCCTCGTCAGTGGTACAGGAAGGGATAAAAAGTATATTAGTCCAGTCGAAACAGAGCAGTAGGACGCTAAACCCCATTTCATTCGTTCATTGTTATCAAGGACGTGTATCTCTTATTAAAAATAGTATATAAATGAATTCAGGTTAAAAAAAACAAACTGAAATCGTAATATTCAAAACGCAGGACATTCAGCCTGACATTCAGGACAAGACTTTAAAATGAAAAAAATCATTCACTAGAAAATGTAATGTTCACATTTGAAGAGTTCACATAAGTGGTTGGTCTAAAGTTTTAAAAAGTTTTATTTTCGGTTATCACGTACCGTTTATAATCGTCTGTGGCGTTAGTCTAGGTTATCTCGTCTTTCGAGAATTTTGAAGTCGGGGATAATCTAGGTTACATTTATATTTTGCCTCCTGGTCTTCTTAATTAGAAAATAAGTAATACAAGTTTTATCTTTAAGAATAAAGCGCTAAGTTATTTTGAATATAAAGCGTAACGATCAATTAACTTTGAACTGTTTGCAGAATCTGACTCCAGACAACCTTGCTAGGTACACGTACTATTGAGGTAATCAGACGAAGTTATCTGAAACAATGAAGTGGGATGCGCTCTTAGGATATTAACGTATCTAAAATATTAACATCATGACACATTGTATGCCCTTTTTCTACATTATTTTGAATAACAAGCCATTCGACCCACATAGTCTAAAATGGTCGAATTGCATAATCATGTTATCAACATGGCGAAATAATGAGGTCACTAGAAGCAGGTATTTGAAATGACATTGAACAATATTATCCACTGCATATGCTAAATTCTATGTTATTTTCAATATTTTAATTGGTATCGATTAATATAATATGGCCCCATATCGCCAGCGTATTAATTTGTATATATTCAGGATATTATAAAGCGATGGCTACGGTCGTCAGTTTTTTTCATGGACTAGATCCATTAAGGTATGTTTGTTCAACAAAATATAATTGATTTGGTATCTTTGTTACCAGTTCACGTTTATTGAACGTTTTGTTAATTAAGCCTTAGGCAAAACAATCCTCGTTACTTTATTCTTTTTTGGTCTGAAAACATATAAGTTATTATATAGAGATATTTGAAATAGTTTTGATCTTTGTAGGAATATCCCAATAATAGACAGGTTTTCGTGTTAAAATTTTATCAGTGTGAGGTAGACAAGTTCTGTAGAATAAAAGTGGGAGAAAAGGGAAATATGTTTTCGAAAAGAAAATAATTTTACCTATTTGTCTTTATTCTTTTTTTCAGACAAATGTTCATAATGAAGAATTCCCATTGCATCGAAGAAATATAATCCCAGCATTATTTGTTTGGGCGTACATGTATTTAGAACATTTCGAATACCTTTAGAACATTTGGTACCTTTCAATAATAAGTTTAATTCATCGTTTTTAAATATTGTAAATGTTTTCCATACAATCAACGAGTTGGCACCGGGCATCACCAAACCTGGGCCCGCCACTCTTTACCATCATGTCTTGGAGAATATGTAGACTATATGATACTGACTACATCGGTAGACTAGATCACTAAAGACATTACTGCCTTAATAGAAAACACTACAGACCCGACATCTCTTCTATACGTTACAATTTATTCTATTTTTTTTCAATTCATCCCATCCTGTCCAGACTCCAACCGAGTAAGTGCCATTCTGGGTTCCATTTTCTGGTTTTGAAAAGAAATTCCATTTTTTTCTGTTCCGGGCTTTCTTTTATCATTTTTGTTTTCAAAAAGCTCTAAATGATTGGAAAGATAGTGGAATATTGAAAGGCTTAGTAGACATTTATTGATGTCCTGGTAGAGAAGTCGATGGCGTCACAACGCCACCAAATTGCAATACCAAAGATACGAAGATCTATAATTAAAACCGTGTCTGCTCAAATATTGACACACGCTTTGGTATCAATCAAATTCCTGATAGTCGAACGCATATCGCTGGAAAGCCTCAACAAGGCTTTTATCACGTTTGGGCATTAATTGTTAGATTTATATCAAAAGAATAGTATGGATTGTCTACGGCCCATGAAAAAGGGATTATTTGCCCAGTCTATTTCTATAAAGCTAAATTATATTTCCGTGCATGGATACAGTTATCTAGTCTCGAAGAGAGAAGGGGACTGACGGACGAGAAGAGACATTTAAAAAAAAATTCCTCGTGTATATTGTTGTCTTCTTCAATTCTCCCATTGATTCCTATTACCTAGGAGAATGGCGCAGACTGGTCGAGATATAACCGTATTCCCGGCAAATTAACTCGACTGCCCTCAAAGCTGTATTCCCAAATCCCCTCGCCTTAACAACGATCCATGTTTAGGCCAGTGATAATATCGTTAAAAAGATTAGCGCTATTATAAACACGGGCGACCGTGTAATAAGATGACGGCGTAAATCCCCTCGAGTCGAAACCTAAATTCTAGTGATCGCAGAAAACGGATTTAGAGAATTGAAGACAGAGATCACTAATGGATTCTCAGACGAAGCGGTTCGGACAGATTGTATGCCGTGGCCAGGGAAAGGCAAATAAAGCCTGTACATGGGTAAACATGAGCAGACCGACGAGTTATTGCAACTAAATGAGCTCACGAAAATTTACATAATTTGTCAGAACTTCTATTAAATTATAAGCCCCCGTCGCACGACTCCTCTTTTTTGCATCCCATCCTCTGATTCTTCCCTGAACCATCATCATCTCAATAACTGCTAACAATGTGGGTTAAAAACTCCACGGTTTGTCTTTAACAAGGCTTAATTCGTTTGCTCGATTAGGTTTAAGTGTTCTGAACCCGAACAAGAAAAGTTTTAACTCAATTATCCGCGACCCGTTTCTCAGCGAATAACTTTCGAATTATCCTTTTACGCGTTTGGTCCTCGCCTCAACAACAGTGTTCGCCCTGTCCGCCATTGTTGTTGGCCTTTCAAAACTAATTTTATCTTTCATGTTGTGGCCCTTGGCCCTAACTAGAGTGTATTAATTTGATAAGGGTATTTAGAACGAGCTCCCTCAAGGAATAAAACGATATGAAGATACAAGACAAAAGGCGTGATCAAGTCTGTAAAGGAATATAACTGTCTATAGGAAATGACTATACATTGCATTTTCCGTCTAAACTCTAGAACGAACCCTTAAGCTGTCTTCGGCTCATCCACGTGATAATTAAATGGCGAAAAAAGTAGAGTGAATGGAACAGAAAGAAACAATATAAAAATCGATAGAGTTGTAGTTTTCTATACAAAACAATCCCGTTATCTTTTTTTCTTCCCTTAACTGGCCACCGTACAAAACGAACGATTAGTTCAAACCCTCTCATGCATGCTGCTCTAAAAGAGAATGCACTGAAAAGAATCCACATAAGGCGACGGATAGAGTAAAAAAAATAAAAGTAGAGTGACTTTACCTAGATTAGTGAATGGCGTAGACCAGAATCCCCAGATTGGTGACGTTGTCTTTCACATCTAAACACAGACTCTCTGTAGTATTATCCCCAACCTTGTTGCTAGTATACAGATCGCCATTTTGGGCGCCATATTGAAACTTTCAAACTACATGTAATTCTTCAAACGATCCCATTATGGGGGTTATGCGTCGTTGTAGGTATGAATATATCCGAATCTTTCCCTATCCGACATTTTAATGTGATCGGGCCCACCTCGCACGGATTTGTGTGCTCGAGAAGTTTGTTTCTCGGCGTTGATACTCTGGACAAACTATCGTGGCGCTTTGGCCAGTAAAATATGAGTCTTTTATTTGAATTTCTCAGTGTTGACTTTAGAAGCCGTAGGAAAATAAAGAAGGCGAAGCGGGTATATTTACCCCAGCTATTCACATATTGATTAGACAATACACGCTGCAAGGACGTTAGATCTGAACTTGTGTTAATACAAGGCAATTGGTTGTACTTAGACCAACACATTTGGAATGTTGGCCTTAGTGCGTGATTTAATATCTAAGTTACGGGGAGAATGAAGGGAGATACGTGATCAACAGGGCAGTAATTTGTCAGATGATATCGAGAGTGGGAAACTCGACATTTAAACGCTATAATTCCACTGCTGATCAGACAGAGATATTATTGCACACGAATAGATTGTTTCCATAACCCAAACGGTTCAATAGTCGTCTTGGTGGGGCTTTGTTTGGTGAAAAGACGACATCGCTATTGAGATTGGATAAAGAAAATAGCTTCTTCTTACTCCAGTACCATCGACATCAATACTATTATTATAAAATCTAGGTCGATATATCTACAATATATAGTAAAACATCATGGCTTCAGTTTTATCTTCATATAAAAAGCGCCAGCCTTTTCATTTTTTCGTTCTCGATGGTGTTTTGTTACGATTACAACGGAGGGCTAATCTCTCAGTCTATGGTAACATGTTTACATATCTAAGCAGACTTATTATTTCGACATCTCCGCACAGCTTTACTGATTAACCAGCATTAATCAAATGGAGCCAGACAAATTGATGTGAGATAATATAACTTATATCCCTTTGATATAAAAACAACCAATACGAAATAGGCCAGATATAAAATTCACACAAAAGAATAATAAATTATTATGGTTTTATTTAATTTTAAAGTTATAAAGGTGCATGAGTGATAAATATATAATTGGTGCTAACGTTAACATTTTTTTAAATTTACGATGCGTCGGAGAAGTAAGTGCTAACATAATATTATATTAATATAGTCCATTAGCTATACACCTATTTTTTTTTTTACAGCGGGCAACCCTATTTTGGTCAACATAATGTGATTTTAGTATGTACACCCCACCCCCCTCCTAAATTTAGAAGAACAAATATATACTAAATCTTATCTGGCTTTTGTAGAATATAATTACATGTTTATTCCATTATTTAATTTTTAAAAAGGGTGATTACATTTTGCTATCAGCGTCTAACATAACCAGTAAGTTGAAGTAAGTTCGCTTGATGTTTTGGTCGCCCCTCTTTAATCTGGATGAATTCGAGTCGGGATTACATATAAGCGTGGATTAAGGCGTGAAAAAATATATATTTAGAAAAATTCAGGGCCTTTAAAAAAAATTCATAATAAACAACTATAGTTATTTTGTTAATTAATGTTCTGACAGATAAATTTAGAAATCAACTGTCTTGGTAATTAAACCCTTCATCTACAAGCAATAATCAACAAATAAATTCTTATGAATGATCAGAATGAGAGAACACAACAATCTAAAACATTCTTTAAAAAATCTTCCTTAAAAGATGGCAGGTTTGTTGCTACTTTTCTTCCTCATAGAATCAGAATATATCTACAGATTGCTAACTCTCACGTTTTGTGTCATTCAAAGCTTCAACGTTATCTACTTGAACCAAAACGACGAATTTAATGATGGTGACACACCTATTTTCAATCTACCCCCTTCTTAGAGCTAATTTTCTAGTGTTTTATTCATAAACTAATAATTGTGAGGGAAGTTTGGGCTGAATGCTTAATGAAAGACAATTTTTGTCTTGTGTTCTTTAGGTCAATATTTGCTCATGTCGTCCTCGTATTCATAACTTCAATACGACAGGATTCATCTTCTGTCGCCATCTTTGTTCTTAGTTTGTGTTTGTCGATTTTGCCCTAACATCCTGATTGTAATTATGAATCTATAAACAAACAGGGACAATGGGAAAGTTCACTTTCTAAAACTTTTCTAATTTAATTACCCAGAAAGAAATTTAATTGGATGGAATTTCTAATTTTTTCGTTTTATGATAGAAATAATTATAAAAAATAGAAAATCTGTCAATAAATAAATTAGGTTGTTCAAAACCTCTCAAGAAAAAAAAATGCAAAGCAACTTTATTAATTTATTCTCAGTGGATATAGAATTAGAAAAGGTTGAAACGAAAATAAGGGTCCAAACAGATACGTATAACCCGTGCATTTTCACACGTATCCAAAGCAGAAGAACTGAGTCAAACCCATTTTTGGACACTAATGATTGTATACGCCATCTCATCACGTGGAATGGTTTGCTTACCTTTTCTGATACAGCTAGACAATTCCTTGCTGAGCTGGTGGATTTCCGAAACTCGCATAATTGAACCTTTAAATTGGCAGGAATATGCTGTAGTTCTCTAAGGTTTTTTGTTTTGCACTTTACTTTACCTTTTAACATTTGTAAGAGTGTGGGATTTGCAGATTCGCTTGTTCAATGTAATTAAATATGATAAAATTAAGTGTATTATTAAATCAGGTTTAAAATACCATTATGGACAACAATGGTCATTTCTATGAACGTCTTAAAATAAACTTTTTAGGTATGTGTACGACACCAGATATAAAATGTGTTTGAAATGTTAGTTTGATTGAAGACCGATTTTTACAGCTGTAATCTGTATAATGAACGAAGCACGTGTAAACCGGTAGAACTTCTTTATTTCTATCAGGATGGTATCTGGCGTACGCGTTCAGCTTGACAGACTATGCATGTTCATCATGGTCTAATACAGATCCCGACGAGCAGTGCACGTGTATGTATTTGAACCTGTCATGTATTATTGTTTAGAAGGCTAATCAGCTGTCGCTACTCACAAGATGGAGAAAAAGAAACAGTTCTGATTTGTAATAATTTTGTTACAGTCATTAATACAATGTATTCAAGCAAATAACTCAGATTGTATGTGCTTGTTTATTTGTTTTTATAGGATATTTCAGTACATGTATGCATTTAAAGATTTAGTATATTTTTTTAGCTTCTTAAGAGGGGCGTATGCTGGTTGGTGCAGAAAAATCGGTCGTTACTCTCAATTGCATTTCATTTGTATATACTGAACAGAAATATTGCATTTCATTTGAAAATACTGAAGGGAATTTAGCTATACAGCTAAGTATGAGTAGACTTCCGCTTAATCTGTCCTATATGAAAGTTTCGTCATTTAACTTAGACTGCAAGATTAGTGCTGAAAAAGTTCGACATTAACTTAGAGCTTACCTCGTCGATAATAGAATAATACTAGATCAACTAAATTCGGTACTTTTAATCTTGAATTTCACCAAGGCGTAAAATAAGTTTTGATTTAGCCAATGTAAACTGTTGAATACTGACGATCAGATTGATATATTCGATTAGTGATTGGACAAGCTCTATAAGGTTAAATTTGGGTGTAGAAAGAGTAACCGATTTACTAATTTTAGCTTATATCGGTTTCATCTCACTTTCAAAATCGGTTATATATCACTTTAATTTTGAACCAAATCGCAGAGATCTAAGTTTCATTTTGAAGAGTTTCGTATTGCCACGTGCAATGTTTGTATAAAATGTAGAAATATGAATGCCTATGAATTTTTTATATATCAGAAAGACTACCCACTTATTGACACATATCTTAATCATTGAATTTCTACAAAAATATCTCAACATTACGCCCATTGTGGTGCCTGTGTCCGTGAGTAAGTAAATAGACTTTCATATATGTAGGTATTATCGACGATTTTCAGATGAAAATAGTCATGTGATAATGTCATCGATATTTCGAATAAAAAGTACATATTGTCGTAAAACGGACAAACGACAATCAGTTGCCGTGTTTACTTCAATAATAACTCGACTCCATCTTTCTCCTGTCCCACTTCCGTTTCTAAGGTTGAGGTACGCAGCCATTAGCTGTCATTTCTCTGTGTTAATATGGTTACAGCACGTGCGATCTTTGACACCAATTTGCTGCTTGCCAACCTCCAATATTTTGGATACAGTTAAAATGATTATGCTGATAGGTGATACAGAATACATGCCATCTTTTTAGGTCAAATAACTATTGTTTTATTAGCATGCCTTTAATAACGGAAGGATTGAGCATACTACGTTTTTATATTAAAAAACCCAACAATATAGCCTAAAGGATTGTCAAAGTAGTAATATGATAAACACCCCTATACACAAACAAATAGAATTGAAAACAAAATAGTGTCTGGATTTTCCAACAAGAAACTAATAGTGTTCCTAAAAAGTATTGGCTGGGCTGAACGCTCATTAGGGTTAACCAAGGAGCAGATAACTTTGCTGAACTTTACACCTATATACACAATACACCATCTGAATACATAATCCATTAAAACACGGATCTGTAGTGAAGAGAACTGAAACATAATTTTGAATTACCCCCCCCCCCCCAAAAAAAAACCCCAAAGCGAATGTCGATGACACCTACTCCTACTATTGTAGTTACGGCAATTGATACACAACTGGAATTGCGTCAAAACCGAAATAAATCCCTTTGTTTAAAGAACGGAATTTTGGGAAAATCTGTCGGTGAATAGTATGTCAAAATTTGCAACATTATAACGATTAAATGTATATTTTCATTATTATAAACCAATATTTAATCAATATAAATCCATCGTCATCTATTTTGTTTGAGTTCCATTCAAGAATCTGGTGTTCCAACCATAGAACAGAGAACAGATAAAGACTAACAGAACATGGCTGCAGGCATCTACATTAATTATAAACGACCATAGAATACTCTTAATAACATTAATGTGTGATAAAATAGAAAGCCAACACAATGCCTACATCCCAGTCTTTTATTACCTCGTTCTTTTAACCGGTTCAAATATTGATAACATTTTAAAAACAGTTAGAAATCACAAATGTTCCCTTTTAATGTCCACGACTTGGTGTTAGGTTTATTGAAAACGTTCCCCATATACCGCATTTACAAAACACAAAGGGTATATTTGATATTACAACTGTTGTGTGACACTTTCGTATTGCGAATTAGTCTAATATAGATCTATAGAACAGAAGCACAGCAGGCAGCTCTTGCATGCAGCTACGTTGGTGCAGATTGTAAAGCGAGAATTTCATATTTTAAGCCATATTATCAATATAAAGACTTAAAATAGATGGTATCTATAAACTGCCCTACCTTGTTTAAGAATAATTAAGAATAATTCTATAATTCACTATTGCCAGTTGAGAAATATTGGCAAAAAATTTCATTTTCAACTTCAAATTCAAACGTTTGAAAATAGCTATTTTAGGAAAACAAGGGAGGTTATTATTACCGGTGTGAGTGATTTTTTTAAGTGTGAGAAAAATACCTATGATCGTATAATAATAGTGTTTTGACTTTCTTAGAAAATATGAAATTCTCACTTTAATTGCATTATAAATTAATCAAAAGGATGGAAATACCTTTGTTTCTTTATAAATATATTATTCACGTGCATGGCAACAGGTATTCTGATATCGTTTTGATTATAAAAATACGTAGTGATATATTGGTTTGATTGTATGGTATGCCGATTAAAGTGACGATACCTCTATGTAAGCCAGATTAAAGTGTCATCGTTGTTTTATCATATTGTTTAGTAAATGTATATTAATATAAGAGTACAAGCACCAGTACTTACACGATTTTTTTGAAAATTAATTCCCATTGTTTATCTCTATATCATGCTCACAATCTGTCAACAAATGCTATTTAGTAGCCTGTCAATTTAATTAAGGGTTAGAGTTTAAAATTTAGAATATATACGAAATGGGGAGGTATGTAAGGTTGAATAAGTTTGTAGATGACCACAGTATAGTATGTTTAACTTCCCAAGAGTGGGTGTGTTTGTTTATACAACTCAATAACAATACCGCTTCTATTATCGACAGACTTTATTAATTTGTTTCGTTTTATATAGTTCGAAATTGACATTGCACCGAAAGTGTGATGTGCGTGGAATCCTGGGAGATTTCTAAGAACAATCCAGAAAGATCACTGCTGTTAACAGATATGTATATTTGCAAAAAGAATAGTCTAAGTTATTCAGACATAATTTACGTACATGATCTGTAATCACCACGGCAAACGGTCAGATATATATTATACATGTACATGTATATGTAGTGGAAGCCATCATAACAGGTATAAATTGATCAGATTATGTAAAGAAGACTATCGAAATGAAATGAAATTTGGTTCCTCCTCCTACTTTCTTGCATCATTCCATCTGCCTTTGAAAGAGATGACCTGTACAGTTAGTTTCAAATACGTTACTCCCGAACATAAGGACATAAAGTGTATTAGAATCAAGGTATATAAACATTAGACGATTCTATAGTATATTTGTAGCTGGTGGTTAAAGGGGGTAACCCTGTTAGATTTAGGCTGGAATAAAGTGTTAAAATGAATTAATGTAGGTCGAATGGTGGTTGACAAAGATCCATATTATGATTATAAATTTTAATTGTGAAATATTAAGCGAAAGTTGCCCTGTCTGCTAATATTAATGTTCTTGGCTCAGTATGTCAACTGTGTCCCACCATTTGCTCTGTCTTCAGATTTTTAAATACAAACGGATAACCGAAACAAAAGCAGATTAATACATCGAAATCAAAAAGGTTAGTTATTTGAATCGAAAACTAAGCCAGTGGCGTCCATCTTCTGAAACTCACTTTATATCGCCAAAAAAAAAAAAAAAAAAAAAAAAAAATGAAATGACATGGTTTTAACGTCCTGCTTTTCGGCTCCACCTGGGATAATAAAGGCGAGTATAAACCATATTTATATTTATTTCGGTTCGAATTCAAACTGCCATGCAGGTTTCGTGGCTCACACAGGTGCACGAGTCTGTGCCTAATACTGTGTCAGTATCGCTAGAGGGAGCAAAAAACATCACATGGTTGATGACGGTGGCTACTTTTCGAGGTAAATATATAAATAATATATTATACTATTGTATACTAAATCATTGATCACTATTAAGCATACTAAACCTCTCCTTTCATCATTGTACTGAAGCTATTTTGGTTATCGAGCTTTAAATATATTGTTTTATTTGCTGGAACAAAACAAGCAAACCAGCGTAAAAATGCTAAATTAAATTGCTGTAATACCATACATGCTGATGTAAATCTCAATTATCGGCCAACAATCTATAACTATATTGCATTATGTGTTTATAAGAGTCCTTAGAGCCTTGCCAATATACGTTGGTGTGGCAGAGCTGCTGAAAATCAATCAACTAAGCACTTAGAAACAATGAAATATTGAGAATGGGATAACAATGACGAAACGAACGGTAACATACGAAACGCAAACAAAGGCATAAAACGCTTGACAAGTTCACAATATAAATAATTTTATCATTGATAAAGGCAGGCTTGACGATTTGTGTGGAAAGTAATCATTTTAACTTTGCTATTTTCGTTTGTTGACAAATCTGTCTTCTTTCATCAATTCACACTTTCGATTATTTACCAAAGTTTATCTTGATACTGTATTAATCGCTACCTCAAATCTAATAGTGTTTATCCACCAGGGGGCGCCATAGCAGCGTGTCTGTAGGTTAGTCTGTCCAGGATGTACTTACACTCACCAGAGAGAAATATTTACTTTTCAGTATCAATATTGTTTCTTGATGAACCATGGTTGACCTTGGTTATGTGATCTAATATACACCTAGGTTACTGGTTCTAAACTAAAAACTATTGATTGTGATGTGATGGTTTCTAATGTTATTGTTATAAAGCTATATTACATGTTAAGTGTTCTAGATATCGTAACATTAAGTTAAAGATGAGGGTGAAACAATAACAATATTAAGTACATCTGATCCACCCAATAATATCACTATTATGGATGACGTTTAATTTATTGTCTTAGAATTAAAGTGGTATAGAAAATGCGAATGTATAATATAGTTCATTAATATCCAAATTCGGTATATACGAATATAAATCTGAATTTGTCCTGCAAATTAGTACCCTTTATGTTGCTGGTAAATCTGGAACACCTTTGAAAACCTTGTCTGTTCTTCTGCACTACTTGATCTATTCTTCGGTGCTTGGTATCTGTTTTCTTGCGTCGTTGTTTATAGCTCTTTTTTTTAGGACTTAGAAGTTGGACTAATGGTTTGGATTGTTCGTACTTGGTTTTATTTTATTATTGCTATACCGAGATCTTGTTATTTGCTACCAACAATACTCGTTGTAGTGATTTACATCTATTTTTCTTAGTACTGGCAAAACTGCTAAAATCGTGAAAAGTTATAGATTATTTCTTCTTAGTTTTTAGATCATTAAATACTTATTTTGTATTTGTTTAAATTTAAACTAAATAGAGACATATTTAATTCGACCCATGCTGACCTACTTACAAGTATCTATCTATGTCCATTGTGTCTGTATCAATTTTGTCTGTACATATTATGTGGGTGTTATCTGTTCGTTGTTACCGGAGTTCATCGTTGGAACAATCAAACCTGCAAACCGGATTGGGGGGGTCAATATAATACGCTATTAGCCGTTCATGGTGATACTGTCAAAAACGTATGTTATGAAAAACTGTAATACTGTTTTATCCCGAGAAACTACCGATAATGACGAAACATGATCCATTACGAATCGGTTTCATAATCCCGACGCAAGCCCGGAATTTACAGTTAAGCTCAATCATAAAATGAGTAATTTTCAATTTTCCTGTTTTCGCACTTCGTCCGTCCTTTCATTCGTTCATCCGTCCGTCTCGATTCTTTCCCGGTGCATATCTCTTAAACCGTTCAAGATATTTTTTTTTATTAAACTCTACATCTCATATCCTCCCATTTATAGTTTTGCTGTAGTCTTTTATCAAAGTACGTGTATATTAGACAATGTGACTTTAAGATAACTGTCATAAATCTATACGCTCCGTGTCCTCATAGACGGACATATGTTGAAAAAAGACCAACTATTTGTCGATAAGGTTCCCATACATTTGCTAGTAAAGGCTGATGTTTGAGTAGACTGGACGACTCTCTGCACTTACTGAAAATATTTACCCGTTCACACCCTCGTTTAACTCTCCACATAATCCAGTGTCGCTTCAAAAATTAGGCCAATTTTTTTTATCCCGCCATTTTGCTGTACCCGTCCAAAAATACTCTTTAAACTTTACCATGTTTAAAATATAAAACAAACTTTGTTATTACTTGCAGTACATCAACATATAACTCTCGGTGGGGAATATAATCATTGATATGTTTCATGGATATAATACGGTTATCTTATTTACTGAAATGCCAACCTGTAACAAGCGCCCTCCTTTATTTCGTCCCAGATAGTCTAATATAATATTTGGGAAATGCGTCGGTTTTAATTTTTTTATTTTCCAGAACAAAATTAATGATTTCAAGAACACCAAGACGAGAATTTTGAGGACACTGGATAATTCTCCCAATATTTGTTTTAACAAAACACCTTTCCCATTGCATATTGACATACTTGACACGTGACAATAATCAATGATATTACTAAATGTCTAATCATGATATAGGTATAGTACAGGGTGACCTTTTATAATGCTTATTATATATTATATATTTATATAGTCTGTGGGTCATTATCATGACATATCTTATATAGTATATCTATATTTTACTATCGATATCCAGAGAAGAGATTGCACATTGGAGATATGTGAACTCATTTTATCACTAATAAAATTGAAAGCAGCTACATGATCTATTAATGTAGTCTTGGATTCTTCTGGTTTTATTATTGTAACGCTGGCGGTATCAAAGTTTGCATATATTTTTTAAATACCACATGCCATAAAAGATCGTGAAAATGTACTTGGTGTAGTTATTTAGATTTTGTTCGTGACCAAACTATTGACACATATGACGTCATGAATTCCGAATAAAATTCCTAACATTGAAGGAGACATATCACAATTATATTACATGTATATGTACTGTATTAACATTCAATATAAATTTATATATATATATTACATGCTTGTACTGTAATAACATAAAACATAACTTTCTATATTACAAACGTGTGTGCTTGCTCAGTTAATAACATACAATATAACTTTATATTACATATGTGTGATCTTGTACATGTACAATATAACTTTCTATATTACATCTACATATGCTTGTACTGTAATAACGTACAATAAATGCCTTTCAATTTTTTTGTTTTAGACTCCTCTGTTGTTTTAAAATGAAAAAAATGGGGGAATCTAAAATTTATTTTCAAATACTTCTTTTGATATATTAATGGATAATATTTAAGGACTTCCCATACAGAATATTAAGTAATCTTTCTGGTTTTATTTACTTCCTTAAAAGAATGGGTAAAATCCACAATATTCCAGTATTTTGGTTAGTCTGACATTCAGTATTTTTTCCGTATTGACATAGGGTATAATGAAAGCATATTATATACATATAAATCTAGTACAACACGATGCCTTAGTTCCGTGTCAACGTTATATTTTCCGTGAAAAAAATCTCGAGACATCTGATACATATCCACGGTTAAAAGTGTCTGAATTGCATCGCCCCCAAAAAACAGCTCGGGCCCCAAGTTCACAAAGCATTCTCAGACTAAAATCACTGTTTAAAAGAGTAATCTTTGATCCAGAAACACAAGACTGCACATAGTTTCTTATTAGGGTATTTGATACATTAAAATCACAAAAGTTTTATAAAAGCTGTAGTTTAGTGACAATAAGGCGGACAATTTTGAGTAAATTCTTGACTTAAGTCTGAGAATGCTTTGTGAACTCGGGGCCTGGTGTACGTGTCTTGCGATGTTGTATCGGATTTAATATAGTACTTCCTTCCATTGGCATCCCCACATAATACTGGTTACCTCCACCTGACAACAATTCTCACAAACCACAAGATGGAAATACGAAAAGAAAACAAACAATAAAAACTAGAGGAAAATGCTCCTGTTCGAAACTCCTATTTTTGTTCGTTATAAGCATTTTACAGTCATTTTAAATGGCTCACTGGTTGCCCTAAATATTGCATTTTCGGGGAATAATTGGCAAAATCCGTAATGATTATGCCAGCATTTATTCAGGGAGTACGGTAAGAAGGAACAGTAGATATAAACTCCTGCAGATGGGGGAAGGGGTGTAACTTGCGGTCTGGAACCTTATTCACGAAAACTTAAACTAAAATATTCTAAGGATGTAGCCCGTTTACTGGTTAAATTTTAAAATCCTAACACCAATTTTAGCATACAAACAATGTACAGACTGCATCTTTACATTATTTTAGTTTACATGAATAAATGAAATGAAATGGGGTTTAACGTCCTATTGCTCTGCTCCGATTGGGCTAATGATGATGGGCATACGTCATACAGTGTGATATGAAGGAAAGTTTGCCCGGGCAGCGGCACTAAGGCCTACTCTTATATCGAATTCCAAATGCCAATGGATCTTTTACGTGCACACCAATGTATACACGGGACCTCGTTTTTTTTGTAAATTCATGAATAAGTCCTCTCTGGTTTTTGTCTTGTTTCACATTCATCCTTACTGTCACCATCGAACTTTTATTTATTACAAGTTCAGTATTGAACCCCACAAGGTCAAACAATTCCAAATTACTTCATTTACTGAAGGGGTCTGGAACTCGACTGGGGGGCTCAATACTTGTATGGAAATGTTCTCCCCACTCAATTCCAATCTGAAAAGACCTTCGGGCACATTACATATTTCTGGGGTAAAGAATTTATTTTTTGGTTTATACTGGTAGACCACTCTCTTTCTGAAACTTATTTTAATCGCTTGAAGAAATGAGTAACTTTTCAGAAGAAATAAAAGAGCGAGGGATCATAACCCACATTAACGTATTTCCGTTCGCGATGAAAAAGCCTAAAATGTTTCCGATGTGACAAGCTATAATTTTCGCCATATTCCTTTCAACAAGGAATAAATGACAAATTTTGTGATCCGATTGGAGACAAACAATGTCAAACGTATGAAGAATTTTTTTTCTTCTCATCCTTTTTGAAGACGAAAAAAAAGGAGATGGTTATTATTCTCGCGTTTAGTCGGAGAAAACTTTATAAAATGCTACCGTCGTTCTGCTATTGGGGAGATCTGTATAGAAATTATTTTAGCATAGACACTAGACGGAAATAATGGCTACCGAATTTAAGTGCTTTACCGTGTGGTACAGGGCTTTCAGTTTCAAGGACTTGAATAGCCTTTATATGAAACACGCATTCACACATTGATTAAAACGGCATCGCCTGTTCGCAGTAACTGCTTTACTTCTTTTAACCCTTTAACTCGAAGAGGGCCATCTTTGAAAGAGTTACAATGAGCTCGCTCCAGGCGCCTCTCTCAAATAGAACCCCGGTATGAATCCTCGGGCAGTATTCTCTGTCAATGCTCAGCTCATTTCCGAGCACATGGAGATATTAAATCGGGCCAAAACATATTATTTATCAAGATTAAATAGATTCAAACAAGTCAAAATATTACACGGAAAGTCCTTTATGTAGGGCGAGAGACTTAAAGAAAAATGTTGGGATAAAAGGTCGCCTTTTATGTTACAAATAAAATGGTGTCATTGGTAGCGGAGAGTATAAAAGGTTAACTGAGGGATAACTAGGGTGGACTTTCTAATATCATGTTTTATAACCCATTACTGCCAGTCAGGCATACCTTCATAATGATAATTATATCAGTGTTAAATAATTATTAAATAATAGCTGAATTCGATACTGTGTGTCTTGTCTGTGAGTTTTGTTTTATGTGTGGTGTGTTCCTCCGGCACTTATGGTTAACATTGTTACCTTGTTGGAGCTGTTAAATTTCTTAAAATTATATATTCTTTACGTATGTATTGCAAACTTGTAAACATCTTTTAAATATTATTATGTTAAATGAATAGCTATGTTCATAATGGTTAAAAAAATACATGATATGCTTGCCTTACCAAGAACATCCGGTGCCACTTATTGGGTATTAAAGAAATATCCAATGATAGTTAAATATTTGAACAACGAAGTAATGCAGATAGTTTTGGATTAAAGATGCAGTGAATATACCCACCTTTTATATATTCCCGATGCCATGTCATGTGCATTTAGTTGACCTAATTATCACGTAAACTTGTTATTTCCTATCGTACAGTATTTTTTCCTGAAATATGTTCCAGGAATTTATTATAGTCTGTGATATTCTAGAAAAAAACACGTGTAATAGTAGTAGTAGTAGTAGTAGCAGTTGAACTAATTTAGATATAATAAAATTTTCTTGCAAAAAAAAAAAAAAAAAAAATCCACGCAGGTTTTTTAATGTTATTTTGTTGAAATATAATTATTTTACAAAATTATCTGTATTTAATAAACGGTATAGGTAGGCTTAATCTCCAATATATTTTTCGCTCTCTGGGTTTTTTCAATTGATGATAAAGATGAAGCCACTTCACCTCATAAAGCTAGGGCAAGATATAAGGTCTCGAAATGAGTTTTTGAATCAGCGTATGAACGATGCGATTTTCCGGCTGAGTGAAATTAACATCACAACCAAAGAAAAATTGACACGGCTTTAAGAATAAAGGCTGAACCGCGATTAGTGATGTTTCATGCTTGGGTTGTTCCGACAACTAAATGTGTGAAAAGGCGGGGCAAAATAATGCTTTCTCGCGTGGTGAATTTTGCTCTTGAGCGACATTGCCCCTAGGGTGGCGAGTTTAGTCAAAATATGACACCAAAATCGCACAAGACATTTGGATTGCTACATTGCAACCAGAATAGTATAACATTTTCTAGAGATATTTTTGATGTTAGAAATTGAAAAGCAAATTGTAGACATAACTCTATATATATTTTTTTGATTAACACAAGGTACAATTTTATGGAAACACAATTACTGAGTTTTATATTCAGCGACGTTTTGACTAGGATGCTCTCGTTGCTTAGTATAAAACTCAGTAATTGTGTTTCCATAAAATTTTACCTTGTGATAACCTTATATACATAACGGACAAGGGGTTAAGATTAATTTCTGTTTTCCTTCTTCCATAGCATCGCTGTTCCTGTATAAATATATTATTTAATGATCAAAAAGTATCTTAATTTTCAAATATATATACATGTACAGCCAAAATATTTACAGGATGATGAAATTATTTTAGTGAATAAATTTGTTACTGAATAATTTATTGTATTCAGTAACACTTTGCATGTTAGTAAACAAATTTGTTATGGAATAACTTTATGTATTTCGCACACTTTGCGCCGTAGTAAACACGTTGGTTATTGAATAATTTGTTGTATTCAGTAGACTTTGAACGTTAGTATACAATAGAAATAGTTATTATCCATAGAACTATTGTGTATATTTTAGTCAGTAAACAAGTTTGTTTTTGAATAAATTTGTGTATTCAGTACTCTTTGCACGTTAGTATACAAATTTTGTGTATTCAGTGCACTTTCTACGTTAGAAACCAAATTAATTTGTTATTGAATAATTTGGATAATTATTTCGCTTTTTACGTAAATATAGCACTTCTATTATTATGTTTTTTTTATTATATTTAAACTATGCATTGACGGTCGTGATAAATGAAAGATAGAGGAATAATCAAATCGTGATTTTTTAAAGATATAAGTGATAGGTTTTGTTATCACTATAACACAGCTATGAAATACGTCATGTTATATGACTTATTTTTCTGAATATTTATTACCTGTGTATTCCTAATCCAAAAGGTCAATGACGTTCAAAATTCTTGATTCATCAAAAAATTAAATTCCCGGGTGTAAATAATAAATATAACTGCAAACACTTGATACCATTTCGTTTTTTGTTTATTTTTTCATAAAACACAAAATTTAACCAAACGGTTGTATTCAGAAATTTCAAGAAGAGGAATATGCAAGACAGGTGTCTCTTAATAAAAATAGAAAAGCAATTTTTTTTAAAATCTCTCTAGAAGAGATACATTTCATGATTTTACTTCTCTTAGTCCTTTCTATTGTTTAAATTTTAAAAGAGATGTTTAATTGTCGACTCGCCTGTCTAACCGCGTGGGTTTTCTCCGATTTTATCCCACTGCTCAAAACCCCTACGCGCAAGTGAATTATTGAAATAAAATTAAACCATATTATGTTAGTCCAGAAATGACCTAGTTTGTGTCGAGTGGACGTTCAACCCCACTTCTCTCTCTCTCTCTTTCTTTAATTGTCGACTTGTTTCTCAAATTTTTCTTTTCGTATTTAGCCAGGTAAAATGTTTTATAAAATAGTGAGAACTACTTTACTTTGACAACATCTATACTGCGTAAGTTGAAATTTGGGACACCAGCCTCGTGTGTTGAACTTAAACTTTGAATAAACCCCGGCGACCTTTCTAAGCAAACCTTCAAAAATATACAACGATGTAAATTAATAGTGTAAAGTTTGAACATGTCATATATCATATTGAACCAGCAATTTCACGTTATCTCCAACTTATGTCGTTTTTATCGCGGCCCTAAAAAGAATTTCCGATTTATTGAAGTTAGTATAGTGACGTCAGACTTGATATTGCTCTTTCCGAGGGTATAATATTTTATCTCTGATGGTGAAGAGCGAGAATTATCTTCAAGGAAACCTAGGCCACGGTGGTAGTCGTGTTGTCAATTCAGAAAGGTCATTTTCTTGAATCACCACTACAAGTCCCTTTGAAAGAACAATTACTTGCTTATTTTGAAAGTATGTGCAATCATTGAAGAAAATAAAATATTTCAATGTATGTTTACAATGTCTTTTGTTCTATTTCTGACCACGATGGGGTTTTTGATTAAGAAAGGTTAAAATTTGGATGTTGTAAAGGTTGTTTTGACATCACCCACTTCCATAAAGTGCACATGAAAATTCATGAATTGCCGACAAAAATAAAACAAAATCGTCTGGTCAAGAAAAAATTGAATGAAACCCCGTGATAAATCATTTGCTTAATTAAACAATCATTACTAATTACTAAGTTTTACATAAATTTATCAGTCCTAATTAGAATCCTTAAAGGTGTAAATCGTTAAACTACTGAATTTCCTTCGGCCTATGGTGTATAATTGTTGTTTAATAACAATTTAAAAACAACGTACAACGTTTAAAACAGAAGACTGTGTAACTTTTAGCGCCTAAAAACCTTTAGACTTGGTTCAAATCACAAGTAATCACACATTTAAAATGAGGGGTAATATTTTGATAGTGTAATCTGGGGTCTTATTGTTAATCAATTACCGGGGTGCTGTTTCATTAACACCTTAGATAGATTCTTTGTGTCAAAGTTCAAGTCCCAAATAACATGTATTATGTACCGATAATGTTCATTACACCTGCTAAATGACCGTCATAATAAACCATAGTCCACGGCCCCATGTTACACAATCATCTCACTTCACGTAAAAAGATAAGAGCTAGATGGACACTGGTCAGTTTTCAACATTTTTTATAAGCACCTGGGAGATTGTCTACGACTATTGTCTCGTTATCAAATGAAGCCATTACGTTGTTGCAGATTATCTTAATATATTCCGAGACGATAGAGAAATAAATTTGGCCTTTTGTTCTTTTAACAATATATTTAATCATAATATGTTAATGGCAAATCTGAAGAAAAATAAACAATTGTTGTTGATACCTATTTAAAATATTGAGAAAATAATTATGAATATTTTAAACCTTAAAAATATCTTCCTACATCTGTTTTTAAAACCTGTAAATACTATTAAATAAAATAGTTACTATAATATTTATTTTTAATGTCGATCATTCAGTAAACTAAAGGAAACCTGTAAATAACTATACCAAATAGATGTGTTTTACATTGTTCCATATAGCTCTAAGTAATGACGGGTGTCGAGCAGGAGACGGGAATATGATTTCTGTTTCCAGAAAAACTGTATTCGAGTTTTCATTTGATAAGCACACACACTTTTTTTACTATTCAATTTTACCCTTTATAAAGTTCATATAAAAAATACAAACGCAGCGGAATGGTAAAAGGCGGAACAAAATCATTATAATTCATGACAAATTTTCGTCAAATTGTATTTAAAAAAACCCCTACAAAATACAAAATATTCTTTCAGACCAAATTTATACGCTTTCGCAAAATTATATATCTGGTTTCCCAATATCTACAGTGCAAATTACACGAAAAAATGTTTTTATTTTAGGAAAAGCGCATCTCAAATTACTGTGAAAATTGCCCGCTGTCTTTCTCGCTTAATGACGAAATACTAAACATCGACAATAGAGCAATTTTATCAGAAAGCAACTGGGAATTAACGAATACTAATATCGCGAGATAGCGTTTTAACTATAAAAATGGTATTTGATTAAATTCATTATATAGAAACCAGAAAAATTGACTATTCATCGTTTACACCATTGTCTAATAAATTATGAACGTTATAATCAAATTATTACCAGAACTTTTTTGTGAATCGCGAAGGTATTTGTAGAATTATTAAACAAGCTAAAGGAATGAAATCAAATCACTCTTTTACACGCTATAGAATCTCTGATCAGGGAGATAGGACATTGACATGAACGATTTAAAATAGGAACATTTATTTCCTAAAAACAATTCGTGTAGATACTAGTTTATGACATTAACTGCCTGACAATAAACGTAATAAATCAATAAAAAGATAAATATTTCTTTCAATGACGTCACAATAAACACCAAACATTAATAACTCTTTGAAAAAAATTATGTAGACATTTTCTGTATTGAAATTATTGAATTTTTAACATTAATCAACATTCGGATTTACGTTTTTGAAACGTGATGAACATTTTGTTCTAAAATGGTTGTATATCAAGCGACGTTCTTGTTTGCGAATGATAAAAAAAGAATTAGAAAAGGGGCTAGTAATATTAAAGTGTGGCCGGATCAAACCTCCATTAATAGTAATACGAAGGTTTCTAGGTAAAAATCTAAAATGTAACGAAATTAGTATGGACTTTATTATTAGGTTTAGAAATCCATGTGTAGGATATTTGATTTTAATTTGAAACCTTTGTAAAAAATAACAATCTAAAGCTTATATTTGAAAATACGAAAGTAAAAAACTTGTCACGTTGAATACGGTTGAATAATCTCCATTTTATATTCTTTATCTATCAATAAACAAAGATAATAAAGAATTTAAATAATTCTTAATCTCATTTTAATTTCAGTGGAAATGTTGATATAATAAATAAAACTGTTGACTTTTATTGTAGTTGAGTATATAACTTTAAACGGGAGTAAGTTTACCTTGTCAATAACTATGGTTTAAAAAATTAAATATTAGCTCGGCATGTTATTCCAATTTATCTTGTCAATATGCAAATATTTGGTGCGAGTCTATGTTGTACAATATAGATATCATGTTCAGCTATTGATGTAAATATTAAGGAACAAGCGAAAACCTGACTAAATCGCACACATGACAAGGTTTTAACAAAACTACTTTTCAAATAGCTGAATGATTTAATCTTTTCTATTTTTTAATAACACGGACCGCCGATGTTCTATTAAACTGCCTTTTTGTATCGTATTCCCAATTTGCTACGTCGTTTTGACAACCAGTTATCCCCTCGTACAAGAAGAACAAATAATAAGAAATGAATTTTATATTTAGATAAATTTTTAATCTTTTTTCAGTCTAAAGACAGTTTTTTCTTCCGTTGAGAAGAAAAGGAATTGAGACAAGAGAACGATAGTAAAAACAAAATGAGGGAATGTAATTTACATGAATTTTCAGAAATATATATATAAAAAAATGAATGAAAAGCATGAATGAAAATTAACGAAATATACATGACAAAGTATAATAGTGATATTCAGTTTGTTTTCATGTAATCTCAATTTGTTGTAGTTCACAAGACGGGAAACAACCTTAAACAATTTTTAAAGATTGAAATAGTAATTAACAACAAGAAAAGTTCTCTAAAATATTAATGTCCACGAAGGAATATCTCAATTTTATCTCTGATATAAAATGTTCTCAAGAATATCATGATGGATATTTTTGCAAGGAAATAAAATAAACATATTCTTTGTCCCAAAAAATAAAAAAAAAAATAAGTTAAAACAAATTATATATCTCTATTTTACAAAATAAGACAATAGTTTTTTTCTACATATATTTATAATATATTATATTACCTGAATTTAACGGCTACAATAGTTAAAAACCTCATACTCCAATTATTATCTCACAACAAAAGGTTCGATAAAAAAAAATGTACACACGAAATATACAAATTCGACCCGTTCAATTTGTCGCCAATTTCACTAATAATTCGCGTGAAATCACGCACAAAATATACAATTAATTTTTCTCAGTTTATATTGAAATCTAAATAATATTCACAACAAATAAGGATACTATATCTTCGCTTCGTCTTTGTATCTTAAAGTACAAAAATTGTTTTTCAAGAAAACACAAAAATCTTTGGCAGTATTTTCACATCTGCGTCGAGACAGTCGTGTCTTATATAAGTATATAATATATAAATTTTTAATATAATTAAGTCAACACATCTTTGGTAAATCGCTGTTTTTGTCCTTTTTTTTTATCTTTTTGGTAACGAAGAGTTGAACTGAATCAGATTTATTTTGAACAGTAAATATATAATAGGTTTATATAATAAATGGATTTTCACTCGTTTCACAAACTTGCCGTAGAATGGGGCGCGTACGTCTTATAGTAACTCCCGTCCTGAGCGTTCATTGGGGGTGAGGCTTCTTTCGGCATGCTCATAGGGGACATTTGAGTATAAGCCCCGTACCCACTGATAGCTTCGTACATTTTTAAGTCCATTTTATTTTCTGACATGAGATTGGTAATTGAGAATGGATGATTAAATGAATGTGGATGATTTAACTGTCCTGGTGCCAAATTTAAACCGTGATTCATGGACATATCATGATGTAGTTGCCGCATGCTTGTCAGTTCCGTGCCACAATTTCCCATCTGATTTTGACTAGAATGTGTAAGATGGGACATATCTTGTTGCTGAACGTGCGCCTGAGAATGATTCTGGTGTGTCGGCTGTTCAGTTTTTGGTTGCGCCATTTGTGACTGTTCGACGGGATGAGGAGGGGTGTTGGGAGCCGAAAGAGGGGTTCCGTCCCCAGTCGAGGTAGGTGTTGAATCGGCGCTGTTTTGTCCGTTCGACATGCCACAACTTGGATCGTCGTCGTGTGATGACCGCATGGATTCCTTCTTCAAACACTTGAATCGTTTCTGCCGACGGAGGTAACATCCATTTTCGAACATATTCCCCGAATCTGGGTGTAGCGCCCAATAACTACCTTTTCCCGGACGGTCGGGAGTCCTCGGAACTTTCACAAAGCAGTCATTAAAAGACAAACTATGACGAATAGAGTTCTGCCATCTCTGTTGATTTTGACGATAAAAAGGAAATAGGTCCATAATAAACTGATATATTTCACTTAGAGTACACATTTTGTTAGGAGATTGTTGAATAGCCATTGTGATGAGCGAGATATAAGAATAGGGCGGCTTAGCGTGCGTATAACTTCGGCGATAATTTTTGTCCCTTGCTCTGTTGAGGGCCTGGGCTCGATCCATCGACATCATGTTGGGGTCCATTTGACGATTCATTCCATTCATCGATGACATACTTCCTATACTGGACATCCCGTTCATTGAGCCCATGGCTCCCATACTGTTCATAGAACCCATAGTGTTCATAGGATTCATCGCTGTCATAGATCCGTGCATGCTAGATCCGTGCATGGCCGCCATTCCACCCATCCCCATGCTACCCATTGAAGGGGGCATGGTGTTCATCGAACTCATAGCACCGTGCATACCTCCCATACCCTGCGAAGGGTAATTCATGTTGCTCATGGGTCCTACACCTCCCATGGTGTTGATACTGGTCATGGAAGCCATGGAATAACCACCTGAACTCGTTGGGTCGTACGAACCCGGTTTAGCTGACAACATTTTAAGATGGAGTAAAGTCCGTTCGTTCTTCTATCAGTCGCACCCAGTGACTGTCACTAATCATACAACTCACAACAACAAAACACAGATTCGGCCAAGCCACTTCACAACCAGCGATGGGAAATATAGCCAACTTCTCTGACCTGGGCAAATATACCTAGACCACTTCAATATCGAGGCGGACTCATTCTCTAGCCTTCCACCAATCAATACTCGTCATTGAGTTTGAAGCTCCGCCCACATAACATGTTTATTTGAATATTGTGTTGACAGTTCACTATTGGCTGTCGATCACGATAAAGAACAAACAGTTAGCTTCAAAACAAGACAATTTTTACTACACTGATTTTGAAACATTTTGGTATACACGGAAAAAATATCGCACAAAACAGCGGAAAGCGTAGAATTTCTTCGTTGAAAAAAAAACCGACAACGCAAGCTAAATTCCACGTATTCAATAACGACTGAAAGAATATTCAGACGTTTGACAAGGTAGCAGTTTTTAATTCGCCCTACGAAAATTTGTCACGTGTTTTCTCGGTTTCATCAGAATGACTGCCTGTCAATCAATTGAATAAATCGTCCCTCTGTGTCGACCCAATATAGATGTGCCTCTTCATTCATAAAGGTATCCTATGAGGAAAATTAGAATACAATCTAGTACGGTATTGTACTGTAAGTAAAAAGATTGCTTTTTTTATTTTGCTCATGGTAAAAGCGCCCAGAGAAGTCCTATTACGATGTAGTACGACGTGAATGAACTAGCGTTTCTTAATCTAAATCGCTTTTTTATAGAAAATGTATTCAATGTTATATTAAAAGAGAATATTACCAATGAATGAAATAAGACTTTAAAATGTGAGGCGTATTGAAAACGTGTTAAAAACTTAAAGGGCAACCTGGTGCAATTTTTAATTTTTAAGAATAATTTGCCTCCATAAATCTAATAAAAAACCCCACTTAGTTACATAAATAGTATAAGGATAGTTTGTTAGTAGAATGGATAAAGTACAGTGACGTACTAGCCTTCTTCAGGTCTAAATATGGATAATACCAAAATTCCTGTTCACGGGTAGAATAAAATTAAAAGGAGAAATGGGTACACAATTTGGAATAGGTACCAACTTCCAATTTCTTGTCTTAAGATCCCCACGATAGAAATAAATGACATTTTTTATATCCACATTAGTTTTATATATACAATAAAATATATACATGTATTATCTATACGGTGCATAATCCCACAATTATGGAGTTGTGGGTGTGAAGCGATTAATACTCGCGGCTTATTTTAACTAGGAAAATTTATAAAATAAAACTTCATGTTAATAGGTTATAGCCAAAGAGGTATTATGTGTACCCCTTTATCTAACCATTTAATAGTCATATTCAAAAATAGATTAAGCTGATGTAAGCCCTTTTAAATACATGTACATGCATACCAACCCAAACTATCATTTACATAGGCGTACGGGCTAGATGACAGTTAGGGGGGCAGAACCCGAAATGCCCCCCCCCCCTCCAAAAAAATCGGTTTTACAGAGAGCGGCGCCGGTCTTCCCCGAGAGGCAAAGAAGCAGAGCTTATCTTGTATGGATCCCCCCCCCCCCAAAAAAAAAGGAGAACATTTTGGAATATTTGACGACTGCAAACACGTTTTCCTGCTATTTCAGCCCGTGAACAAAACAACTTCAAAGTGGTCTAATATAGTCTAATTTTAATTAGGGGTTAGGGGGTAAAGGTGACCGACTCGAATTCAAATCAATCGTTTACAGTCCAAGAAAACGGGTCCGTTGAGAAGTTTTTTTTTTAATTTTTTTACTCCAGCCAACGCGTTTCGTTTTTCTGCTATTCCAGCCTTTTAATACAGCAAGTTCAATTTGGTCCAATATAACCTACCTGGCTGACTCGAATTCCAAACAACTAATCAATCGTCGCTGGGTTTGGAAGTCTTAACCTCGCGGTGACAATTTTGAATATTTAACCACCGCAAATGCGTTTTCTGTTATTCTAGCCCGAGTAAGCAACTCCAAAAGTATCCAATAGTTTTGCAACCGAAATCACATAGCCAACTCGGTACAAATTTGTGATATTCAATAAAAAGAAAAGTAAAATATATTAGGGCTCGATGACAGTTAGCGAAGCAAAACTAGAAAAACCCGAAAAAATTCGGGTTTACATGCCGACAGCGGTGCTGGTTTTCTTGTATAGAACCCAAAGAGAAAATATTGGATTATTTGACGATCGCAATCGCGTTTTCCTGCAATTCCAGCCCGTAAAATTAGTGTTTTACTAGATTTCGGGCACTTTATTTTGACAAATAGATGAACTAATAAAATGTTTTCACTTTATCCGTCTGCCCGAAAAGTCAGCTTGCCGGAAAGTTAGGGGGGGGGGGCGGGCAGTTGCCCCCTTGGCTCGTCCGCCTATGATCATTTATATGTTTTGAATTAAATTGCATAGTACAAGCTATTTGAAAATAGATTTACGATCCTACCTACAAACTTTTAGTATATCTGTATCTCTATTTTCGGATTTAAATACTGTTCCAAATCACCCACCATGTCGATCTACCCAATAAAATGATGTTTTATGACATGTCGATATTGACGAAGTTCATCAAGAGCATTTAGATAACAATATTAGAGATGTAATACATGTTGATTTTGGTCTTAGTGATCAAAATATAACCACCAGAAAATAATACTATGATTCTTGTAAAGGTAAGACCTTCAAAAAGTTTTAGATGACACGCTTGGCCTCACATATTAAAGTACTCTTAGATCCCGAAATTCGTTTCCAACATAAACGGTTGCATATGAATGCCACCACACTAATGCTTTGAACGATATTTTCGATCTGAAGGTGATGCCAGCCAGGATCTCTAAACACCAAAGTGTACGTTGAGGCTAATTGTTGAGATTTGATGGTGATGCTGACGAGCAAATAAAATCAGAATATATTGTTTTTATATCTGAACTCTATATTGTTATATGCCAAAACAATTTAGAATTCGGTACGTATTGGATTAATGTAACACATTCTGTACTTTGATTTATACAGTGATCTGTTTCCGAAACACTCGAGGTGCGTTCACACTGTATGCGAATCCGATGAAGGTCATTCCTATCCAAGACGCGCCCGTCATTCCTATTCGTGATCCTCTGTTGCTAAATCTTAATTTCTTGAGGCGAGCAAAGCTACATCAGCGATGCCGGGTCTTGCATCTTCGGCATCCTGCCATTGAGTGTCGGGCACGGTTTCGTCGGCGCCAGAATCATTCAAAGGCTGAATAATTTTCTTGTAGCGTTTACTATACATCAACAAGTATGTACGTGTACTTTACTTTCGATGCTGTACTAGCGAAGATACATTTCATAATTAAAATCCGTTCAGCTCTAAATTTTGTTGCAATTTTCACCCAGCTACGTTTATAATATAATACATGCTAGAGACTCTACTAGACTCAAGATGTCTGGAAGTAGCATGTCCTGCTCCTACGGTATAGACCTAATATGATCAGCCGTGATCTGAACACACAATATCTTTGTATTTGAATTTTTAACTGAATATGTTACCGCAGTATATGTTTCGGTGAGGAATGGCTACGGCTATACCCCAACTGATTTGTGTTTGTAATACATGTATTTATTTTTATTTATTTGCAGAATGTTGGCATGGACCATAATCCCCGTCGGTTTAGGGTGAAATATCGTCTTCGAAATTAATGGCACGAAATTTATCATGGCGAACTTTGGGGAGAAAGCGATTGGCACTAATAAGCTAGAAATTAGCCAGTCTGGTTGTGGTGAGTGTTCCGATCAAACCACCAGTGTAAAGGTCTCAGCATTGCGTCAACTATACTGGCCCTTTGGGTATGGTGCACTTCCGAGAGGACGGTAGTCCTTATCGTCCCCTGAACGATGCATTAAATCGATGGAACATTGCCACAAAGCGTCCCACAATACTCACCGACCAAGTAAGCTCCGATGTGGTATCATTTTCGTCGCCCAATGCCTACATTCTGCCAACGTAGATGGTGTTGGCCTCCGTGAATCTATTTATTAAATATAAACATGGCCATTTTTGTTAAAAAGAAGTGTTTTAAGGGCGGAACAAAAAATGGTCTCATATTGTCCATATCTCGGTTATTTCTCAACGGATCCCCTTCGAGTTTTCATTTTTGGATTTTTTTGCAACAATTTTTAGGGAGCCGATTTTTAAATTTCGATTTCGTTTATTTCCGGTTTTACTTTGAATTTTGTTCGACTTTTCAACTTCTATCTGGTGACTTAACCTGTTAATGACCTTTGGCCTTTGTATAGATGACGACCCTCATGTCTACTAACAATTAATATCAAAGAGTTCGGTCTTGAAGTATAACTTCGGGTTTTATTAACAGTTCAGAATGAGTTTTCCCCCACTTTAATAGGTATTGGGTCTTACGATGCTTGATTGTTGACGTGACAAGGCGTGTGAGCTGACGTACCGAAACACGTCAGTACTCCTTCGGAATCTAGTATTCAAATTGGTCTTACTAAGTAGTTTTCACAGTATTTTACGAACTTTTGATCTTGTGATAAACGGGTGTTATGGAACCAGACCTCAACCTGCAGGTCTAGGTTTAATTAAATGAAAACGTTGTTCTTACGCACATGATATTAGTTCAACAATAAAATGATACACATGTTTCAGAATTGACATATAACGGTATAGTGTATTTGTATTACTTTCAAGACTTGAATGAAAGGATATATCTTTTTAAGAATAAATACCAAATTTCTAGCGGCTTAATCCACCAAGTGATTATCTAATTAACAAAACAACACCGCAATACTAACGCAAGGTAATATTCTGACTTGGATTCAATCCGATTAAAAAACTACCAATAAATCTTCGAGGACAACAAAATCACGACAGGCTTATTACATAGTAGCAACATAAATCGATGAAATTTCAATTCCACATATTTTTGCAAATACTGAACATTCACAGCAAAGATTTATCTTTCGTAATATTTTAGTTGTAAAGATTCATTGTAGTTTGCAAGTTATTCACGTGGCGCTAAAATGTGATGTGACATCGGGACTTTAAATAAAAGGGTGCATATATTCTGAATAGAAATACAATGGTATAGTGTATCTATATTACTTCTAGACTTAAATGAAAGGATGTGTATTTCAGAATAGACATAAATGGTAATGTATTTGTGTTACCCACAACACCGTGTATCTTAAATAGGTTTTATCGATGTTCCTGGACGTCCACTGTCTGGCATTAATCAGACTAGGTCTCTGAATATTTCTATGTTATTTCTACAAGTATGTTTTCCTTGGCTCGATTTATCTGTAATGTCTACGTTTACTATGGATATTTTGTTTCAATAAATAAGGTTTGTAAAAAACTGATGTTAGATTTTACTGTCATATCAACAGGTTTATAAAGATATTTTACGTAACCTCAACTCCCAACCTCACTACGCCACATAAGGTGTAGTGGTCTTGGACATATTTCATTTTAAAAGATCCGGAACAACTGCTTCGGTATTACATTTTGTTATCATAAGCGCTTATATGCGTATATTCCCTAACCCCTTCTAAAAATTACCAATTGCTCGAATCGCTTACTTGGCGATACGTGAAACACTGAATACCATGGAGTACTACTGCTGAGGTTGTGCAGACTCTCACCTGGTCAGTTGACGATTTGGGGAATATAGTCTGCTATATTGCGCCGCCTGGAAGGGGATTTCAAACCATATTTAACAGTTACGAGTCGTTTTGGTGTGACATCACAACGTACGCCGTAAAACCGCCTTGTCCAAAACCCATGACGTGAAAGGTAATCCCCGAAGAACGAAATCTTTGGGGTTATTTTTCAAAAAGGCCTGATATGAACTATATCACGTATTCGCGTTTGATAAACGATGATTCCGGAAGAATGTTAAAGACGTAACAAAATTTTGTTTTGCTTGTGTATTAAAATGACATGAATTTATTGATCATATTTTCCTTGTATTTTTTTTTTTACATAAATTTACATTGTTGTTGAAATTTTTGCTTGTTAACGTCATGCATTTAAGGCGAGGAAATATTAAAACTTTATATTTGTGATTGAATTGAAAGTATCTAACGCTTTACTGCTTCAGTACATATTATCATCAACATTTTATCACAGTTGCGAAAACAAAAACAACAAAAACACCGTCAGAAAAACGTATGTCCGATGTAAAGGATTAACTCTATACACAGATGCAACTCATACAAGTTGCTAATCCCACGTGGGCGATTGTGGTGAGATAATACGACAAAAGAGAAATTCAAAAATTACCAACGACAATTCATCACGCTAGGCTGCTACTCGCGATAAAATGCATTAATCAATTTGGTGATAACTAAGGATAATAAAATCAGTGAGGATAAATGAGAAACATTTTCATATTCCTCTGGCGCCGCAATATCATTTACCTGAAGGCTGACAGGTGCAAAGCGCGTACTTTTTCCATAGTACAAAGCTCGCTCCGAAACGTAACGGCCAATAGCATCGACGTTTACCGTTATAATGGAGAAGGGTTTAATTAAGCTGCCGGGTATAAAATCAATCCTAATATCGCGATCTTCGTCTCTGACTCTTCTTTTATTCTGTTTCACGTGATTACACACAGGTGGTATATACACCAACTAACAGTAATCAATCAAGTTTAAAAACATCAAAATCCACCATTGCATATATATTTTTGTTATGATATTTATGTTGTTGTTCTGTTTTTAACATTTAGAATCCCCGGTTGTACCTGACAAGGAGTAGGGGCGCCTGTCCAACCTCGTGGGTTTTCTCCGGGTCATCCTGCTAAAGACCCCTACGTGCAAGCGAATAATTTAAATAAAAATAAACCATAAGTTAGTACCGAAATGACCCTCTCTGTTTTTAATATGTAACCAAGTACCAACCGAACTATGCATTTCATAATTTGTTTGTGTTTTATTGTGTTTTGGGTAAATGGGAGTTATGCTAATTTGATTACGGTCATCTGGATATAAGTTGCCTTTTTGGCCGTTTGTGGTTTCGATCACATGCTCGTTCGCCCCTCTCATTAAGGCTACCTAACCTCGCTGGGTTCCTCTGGGTTCACTGGTTTCCTTCCACTAACTTACCCCTTCTCGCAAGCGAACGACTAATGTAAGATTACCGTGTGTTAGTCCCGAAATTATCTAGTTTGTAAAGCTTGAACGTTAATTGGATGACGATAAGGCGTAAAATCAAACAATCAAAGCAGACAAGTAACTATACTTGAGTAACTAAAATGGTCAGTGTCGGCTAGTTGTCTAACCATAAACCCCGATATGCATATGGCCACTGATTCTTTAGTTCGTTTATTTGCGGTTCAATTAATAAAAATGTATCCAAATGCCATAGTCCCCATTAACAAATACATTCAATTGTAGTTAAACCAAATGATTAATTAGGGTATATACTAAGACATTAGCCCGTCTCCATTGTGTCAGCACTGTGTTGATGTTTTCATTAACACACTACTAGGACTTATTCACCGATTTTTCAAATATCAATGTAAGACTAGACCTGCATGCAGGAATGACGGGTTTCACTGGTGCCACGTCACTTTCGGTGCCACGTTACCCTTAAACATATGTCACTTCCGATACCAATGAAACCATCAAACAAGTTTCCACATAAGCATTGTAAACATCAAATAAAATGGACGAAGAATCAACCAAATCCAGCAATATCAATTCATTTTATATATATGTTACTTGTAAGTGATCCTGGCAAAATTTCATTACTTCCGGTGATAATGAAAATGTTCAATTAGTTTTATGAAATCAGAAATGGCATAAAGCAGCATAATGGTGAAAATTGTATGTAAATCGAATGAGAATTGCCACTTTTATAGACCAAAAACCTTGAAAAGTGACTTGTAGAAAATCGTCTATTTCTCGGCAACCGTACACGATAAAAACTATCTTTTGGTATCTATATGATCGTATGTGTTCAATCCATTTGTTGATTGGAATCAAATATCATAATTTGAAATATATTACAAATCAGACTCATTTGAAAAAAATGTCTGTTTTGAAGGCTAAAAATACAGTTTTTGCCAAAATGACATTACTTCCGGTGATACTGAAAATGTTAAATTAGATCTATGAAATCATAAATGACACAAGATATCATATGGTGAAAATTTTATGAAAATCGAATAATAACTGACACTTTTATAGACCAAAAACCTTGAAAAGTGACTTAAGGAAAATCGCCCATTTCTCTGCAACCGTACAAGTTAGAAACCATTTTGTGGTATCTGTATGATCGTATGGGTTCAATCTATTTGATCAATAGAATCAAATATGACAATTTGAAAAAAATAACAAATACGACTCATTTGAATAAAATATTGTTTTTTGAAGGCTAAAATTTAAGTTTTGAGCAAATGACGTCATTTCCGGTGGCAGCGCAAGGGGTAAAATGGTTTGACATAGTCCACTATGGCATTAGGCATCCAATGGCGAAAGAAAATTGAAAATCGAATAATAATTGATTCTTTTACAGCCAAAATTACGTGAAAAGTGACTCATGCAAAATTGCCTATTTCTCGGCAACTGCTTATGTTACAAACTAATTTTCACATACATTCTCTTCGTATGGATTATAGCTACAAGTTTATAAAAGTTACGTAAAAATATTTTAAAATCTGAAAAGCCTGAATGAGTTGTAAATAGGTCAATTTTACGCCTTTTTTCACCTCTTAATCCAATTTGCTAGAAAATGAAAAAGAAATTAAAAAAACTGCTTCCGACATTTTTTACGCCTTTAAAGGACACACTCTTTGAGTCATATAATTTTTCAAAAAAATAATATTTGTTTTCAAAAAATGTACCTAACTGTCAAAATTGTAGTTTTTGGTAAAATTATGCCACTTCCGGTGCCGACAGATAACACTTTTGGTAATAAAAAAAATGACAATTGAGACAACGAAGCATATGAACTTTGTTTTATACAAATCGAACAATAAAAAATTAATCTAGGACTGAAAAACTGAATTAGCCAATGGAGGCCAAGGAAAATTACTGAGACAAAATTTTTTAACATTTTTGCGCAAGTCAGATGACTCTTTAATTCTGTGCACAACACGACTAAAAAATATTCATAAATAAAAAAGTTTTTTGTAAAATTTTAAATTTCCGAAATTTGGCGCCTAATATCTTCGAAGATTTGCCGAAAATCAAAAATCGAAAGTAGCGCAGCTATGTGCCCTGTCTCCAGCTATGCCAAAATGTATCGAAAGTTAAAATCCCATGATTATTGTTAAAATTACCGCAATATTTGTAAAAACGATAACTTCGGTGATTTCGGACATTTCGCATTGTCGCAGAACGTTCAAAATAGCTTTATCCTCTAAGTCACACCCACTTTCCCAGTAAAACCGAAGAAACCGTAACGATGCGACACGTAGTTGCTGAGATCTACTCAAAACAAAAGAAGAATAATAATAATAATAATAAGAACTAGACCTGCAAGCAGCACTGAACCGGCTTTCAGGAATCATACAGGAAGTGTATTATACCATAGCCGATCCATTGAGCTACCAAACTATACTTTAGTTGTTTTGCTTCAGTGACACCCTCTATCATATGTAAAAGTAATATTTGCTGGCTAAAAGACCGGTCAAAATTGTAAATTATGGCAAAAGTATGTCACTTCCGGTGCCGAAAGAAATTTTTATAGATGAAAAATAAGTCGAAAATTCGCAACATACAAAATACAAACTTTTTTTTATAAATATCAGACAATAAATAATTAACCTATAACCCATAAACTGAAATTAAGAAGGTAAAAAACTGAAAAGTGACCCTCGGAAAATTGGTTATTATTCGGCAAGGGAACATGCTAGAAGATTTTTCTTGATATCAATATGATGGTATTGATTCAGTCTTACTGCCCATTAGAGTCAGACGTTATAAAGTTATACGAATAATAAATATAAATCCCTTCAAAAAAATGTTTGTTTTAAAGGCTAAAAATACGTTTTTTGCAAAAATTACATTACTTCCGGTGATATTGAAAATTTTAACTTGGTTCATAGAAGTCATAAATAGCATAAGGCATGAAATGGTAAATAAATTGTAAAAATCGAATAATAATTGACAGTTTTACAGACCAAAAACCTTGAAAAGTGACTTATAGAAGATCGCCTATTTCTCTGTAACCGTACAAGTTAGAAACCATTTTGTGGTATCTGTATGGTCGTATGGCTTCATTTTATTCGTTGATGGGAATCAAATATCATAATTTTAAAAATATTATAAGGCAGACTCATTTGAATAAAATATTTGTTTTTTAGGTTAAAAATACAGTTTTTGCCCAAATGACGTCATTTCCGGTCACAGTGAAAATGTAAAATTGGCTTGACCTAGTCCAAATTGGCATTAGGCATCAAATGGAAAAAAAATATTGCAAATCGAATAATAATTAACTCTTTTATAGGCAAAATAACGTGAAAAGTGATGCATGCAAAATTGCATATTTCTCGGCAACTGCTCATATTACAAACTAATTTTTCAAAATATGAAGACGCTGAATGAATTGTAAATAACTGAATTTTACACTTTATTTTACATTTTATTCGAAATTGCCCGAAAATGAAGTTGAAATTAAAAAATATGAGCTAAGGTTTTTGTGCACCTTTGCAGGGTGCATCCTTTTAGTTATATCAGTTTTGAAAAAAAATAATATTTGCTTTCAAAAAGTGGTACCGAACTGTCAAAATTGTAGTTTTTGTTAATATTACGTCACTTCCGTTGCCGACAGAAAAATTTCACCGTAACAAAAAAAATTACAATTGGGACCATGGTGCATATGAACTTTGTTTTATACAAATCGAACAATAAATAATTTTTCTGGGTACGAAAAACTAAATTAGCCGATGGCGGCTAACGCAAATTACCGAGACAATTTTTTTTCTCATTTCTGCTCAAGTACGATGATATTTTAACCCTGTGTAAAATATCATCAAAAAATATTCATAAATAAAAAAGGTTTTCGTAAAAAAATTATTTTTTTTCGAAATATCGGACATTTTTTCGACTACTTCCGGTTTTACGATCGTTGTTGTGATAGCTTTACGAAGTCCTTTGGATACTTAACTTTCTGTACCAAAAGTGTCAGAAACATCCATTGAGTAGTTTTAGAAAAAAAGATAAATTAAAGAGCGTTTCAAAAAATTTAACGATTTTTCAATTTTTTTCAAAGTTTGAGGCCATTTTTCGACCACTTATATTATTTCAATGCTTTTCATTTTGGATTCCCTATATAGACAACTAACAGGACTTTGAGTAAGAAAAGTTTAAGAAAAATCGTAGGCGTCGTTTTCGAGAAAAGGGCGTCTCAGAATGTTAAAAAATTGGAAAATACTAGATTTTTGGCATACAATAATTTATTTCCTTACCATCGAAATCGTATTATTTAGATACCATATGATGGTCCATTAATAGGGCTATCCAGCGACACTTTAGTTCTTTTGGTCCGCTATTACCTAAGGGAGAAATCAAGTTTTTCGCAAGTGCGACAATGTTTTTACTCTTTTTTTTCATTTTTTGAATACTTCCGGTATGGTTATTATTGTCGGAATAGTTCTAATAGCCGGTTTGGGCACTAAAATAGCCACAGGGCTCTGTAATGATATATTACATTATCTGATCAGATAAAATGCCCCTGAGAAATCCTATGTTCAAAAGTGCCAAAAATGCAAAAAATTTAAAATATCGAAAATTAAATTTTAATAATTACATACATATTATACATCGTTAGAATCGTAATTAGGTCAGCTATCTGAATATACAACCTTTTTTAAAAAATCTCTTAAAATAAAAAAATAGTAGAGCATTTTCCAAAATTTCACGATTTTTCGACTTTTTTCGATTTTCAGTCCCTTTTTTATCCTATTCCAGACATTTCAAAGTCCTATTGGATGGCTTCATGCCAAATACCTCCAAAAGGACTCTCGATAGAAAAAAAATAAAAAAAATTGTAGGTTAAGTTTTCGAGATACAGGCATCCAAAAACGCTCCAAATCAGAAAATACTTGATTTTCAGCGTGCCATATTTTGCTACCTTTTCATAGTATCTGTATGATTTGGGTATCATACGATAGTCCATTCTTCATGCAACCCAACGATACCTTAATCCCTTTAATCCGTTGATATCGGGCGAAGAAATCACGTTTTTCCCAAAACCACCCATTTTTTTCGTTTTTTTGCAAATTTTGCACATTATTTCGACCACTTCCGGTTTAAGGAGTCTTGTCGAAATTGCTTTACCTGTTGATATTGGACTTTAACTTCATGTTCCAGAAGTTTCAGAAACGTCAATTCTGCCATAAAACGAAACCCGAGCTCACAAAATGGGAAGAAAATTCGAAAAAAATCGAAAAATAAAGGGCGATAACTCTGAATGAAACTTATATTACTGGAATCGGATGGACTTCAGGTATCCAAAAATGTAGGTCAAATTTGAAAATTTTGAAAAATAACAAAAATTGTCTCGTAAACAACATGTGTTCAATTTTCGAACTATAAAAGTCATAGACGAATGTTCGAAATTGAAAAATGTGAGATAGCCATTTTCTCAGAAAAGATCCAGGGATTCCAAAAATGTAATTTGTTTGAAAATGGATAAAGAATTGACGAAACTATAGCCGATTTTCAATTTTTAGAGAAAGTACAAAGTTCGGTCACTTCCGGTATGCGCAGAAATTTCAAAAATATTTTATCAAGTAGCCACCACATGGTTTCCCAATAGAAAAGCTAATTCCAGATCGATATCTGTTTTCGATCATGGAGATCTAGGCCCTCGCGGTAAATAATAATAATAATAATAATAATAATAATAATAATAATTTTAGTAATCTCAATAGGCTTTCAGACGAAAGTCTGAAAGCCTAACTAGACCTGCATGCAGGAATGACGGGTTTCACTGGTGCCACGTCACTTTCGGTGCCACGTTACCCTTAAACATATGTCACTTCCGATACCAATGAAACCATCAAACAGGTTACCACATAAGCATTGTAAACATCAAATAAAATGGACGAAGAATCAACCAAATCCAGCTATATCAATTCATTTTATATATATGTTACTTGTAAGTGATCCTGGCAAAATTTCATTACTTCCGGTGATAATGAAAATGTTCAATTAGTTTTATGAAATCAGAAATGGCATAAGGCAGCATAATGGCGAAAATTGTATGTAAATCGAATGAGAATTGCCACTTTTATAGACCAAAAACCTTGAAAAGTGACTTGTAGAAAATCGTCTATTTCTCGGCAACCGTACACGATAAAAACTATCTTTTGGTATCTATATGATCGTATGGGTTCAATCCATTTGTTGATTGGAATCAAATATCATAATTTGAAATATATTACAAATCAGACTCATTTGAAAAAAATGTCTGTTTTGAAGGCTAAAAATACAGTTTTTGCCAAAATGACATTACTTCCGGTGATACTGAAAATGTTAAATTAGTTCTATGAAATCATAAATGACACAAGATATCATATGGTGAAAATTTTATGAAAATCGAATAATAACTGACACTTTTATAGACCAAAAACCTTGAAAAGTGACTTAAGGAAAATCGCCCATTTCTCTGCAACCGTACAAGTTAGAAACCATTTTGTGGTATCTGTATGATCGTATGGGTTCAATCTATTTGATCAATAGAATCAAATATCACAATTTTAAAAAAATAACAAATACGACTCATTTGAATAAAATATTGTTTTTTGAAGGCTAAAATTTAAGTTTTGAGCAAATGACGTCATTTCCGGTGGCAGCGCAAGGGGTAAAATGGTTTGACATAGTCCACTATAGCATTAGGCATCCAATGGCGAAAGAAAATTGAAAATCGAATAATAATTGATTCTTTTACAGCCAAAATTACGTGAAAAGTGACTCATGCAAAATTGCCTATTTCTCGACAACTGCTTATATTACAAACTAATTTTCACATACATTCTCTTCGTATGGATTATAGCTACAAGTTTATAAAAGTTACGTAAAAATATTTTAAAATCTGAAAAGCCTGAATGAGTTGTAAATAGGTCAATTTTACGCCTTTTTTCACCTCTTAATCCAATTTGCTAGAAAATGAAAAAGAAATTAAAAAAACTGCTTCCGACATTTTTTGCGCCTTTAAAGGACACACTCTTTGAGTCATATAATTTTTCAAAAAAATAATATTTGTTTTCAAAAAATGTACCTAACTGTCAAAATTGTAGTTTTTGGTAAAATTATGCCACTTCCGGTGCCGACAGATAACACTTTTGGTAATAAAAAAAATGACAATTGAGACAACGAAGCATATGAACTTTGTTTTATACAAATCGAACAATAAAAAATTAATCTAGGACTGAAAAACTGAATTAGCCAATGGAGGCCAAGGAAAATTACTGAGACAAAATTTTTTAACATTTTTGCGCAAGTCAGATGACTCTTTAATTCTGTGCACAACACGACTAAAAAATATTCATAAATAAAAAAGTTTTTTGTAAAATTTTAAATTTCCGAAATTTGGCGCCTAATATCTTCGAAGATTTGCCGAAAATCAAAAATCGAAAGTAGCGCAGCTATGTGCCCTGTCTCCAGCTATGCCAAAATGTATCGAAGGTTAAAATCCCATGATTATTGTTAAAATTACCGCAATATTTGTAAAAACGATAACTTCGGTGATTTCGGACATTTCGCATTGTCGCAGAACGTTCAAAATAGCTTTATCCTCTAAGTCACACCCACTTTCCCAGTAAAACCGAAGAAATCGTAACGATGCGACACGTAGTTGCTGAGATCTACTCAAAACAAAAGAAGAATAATAATAATAATAATAACTAGACCTGCAAGCAGCACTGAACCGGCTTTCAGGAATCATACAGGAAGTTTATTATACCATAGCCGATCCATTGAGCTACCAAACTATACTTTAGTTGTTTTGCTTCAGTGACACCCTCTATCATAGGTAAAAGTAATATTTGCTGGCGAAAAGACCGGTCAAAATTGTAAATTATGTCAAAATTACGTCACTTCCGGTACCGAAAGAAATTTTTATAGGTGAAAAATAAGTCGCAAATTCGCAACACACAAAATACAAACTTTGTTTTATACATATCGGGCAATAAATAATTACCCTATAACCCATAAACTGAAATTAAGAAGGTAAAAAACTTAAAAAGTGACCCTGGGAAAATTGGCTATTATTCGACAAGGGAACATGCTAGAAGCCTTTTCTTGATATCAATATGATGGTATTCATTCAATCTTACTGCCCATTAGAGTCAGACGTTATCAAGTTAAACGAGTAATAAATATAAATCCCTTCAAAAAAATGTTTGTTTTGAAGGCTAAAAATACGTTTTTTGCATAAATTTCATTACTTCCGGTGATATTGAAAATGTTAACTTGATTCATAGAAGTCGTAAATGGCAGAAGGCATCAAATGGTAAATAAATTATAAAAATCGAATAATAATTGACACTTTTATAGGCCAAAAACCTTGAAAAGTGACTTATAGAAGATCGCCTATTTCTCTGTAACCGTACAAGTTAGAAACCATTTTGTGGTATCTGTATGGTCGTATGGCTTCATTCTATTCGTTGATGGGAATCAAATATCGTAATTTTAAAAATATTATAAGACAGACTCATTTGAATAAAATATTAGTTTTTTAGGTTAAAAATACAGTTTTTGCCCAAATGACGTCATTTCCGGTCACAGTGAAAATGTAAAATTGGCTTGACCTAGTCCAAATTGGCATTAGGCATCAAATGGAAAAAAAATATTGCAAATCGAATAATAATTCACTCTTTTATAGGCAAAATAACGTGAAAAGTGATGCATGCAAAATTGCATATTTCTCGGCAACTGCTCATATTACGAACTAATTTTCGCATACATTCTCTTCGTCTGGATTATTGCTACGAGTTTATGAAAATTACAAATAAATATTTCAAAATATGAAGACGCTGAATGAATTGTAAATAACTGAATTTTACACTTTAGTTTACATTTTCTTCGAAATTGCCCGAAAATGAAATTGAAATTTAAAAATATGAGCTTAGAATTTTGTGCACCTTTGCAGAGTTCATCCTTTTGGTTATATCAGTTTTGAAAAAAAATGATATTTGCTTTCAAAAAGTGGTACCGAACTGTCAAAATTGTAGTTTTTGTTAATATTACGTCACTTCCGTTGCCGACAGAAAAATTTCACCGTAACGAAAAAAATTACAATTGGGACCACGGAGCATATGAACTTTGTTTTATACAAATCGAACAATAAATAATTTTTCTGGGTTCGAAAAACTAAATTAGGCGATGGCGGCTAACGCAAATTACCGAGACAATTTTTTTTCTCATTTCTGCTCAAGTACGATGATATTTTAACCCTGTGTAAAATATCATCAAAAAATATTCATAAATAAAAAAGGTTTTCGTAAAAAAAATATTTTTTTTCAAAATATCGGACATTTTTTCGACTACTTCCGGATTTACGATCGTTGTTGTGATAGCTTTACGAAGTTCTTTGGATACTTAACTTTCTGTACCAGAAGTGTCAGAAACATCCATTGAGCAGTTTTGGAAAAAAAGATAAATTAAAGAGCGTTTACAAAAATTTAACGATTTTTCAATTTTTTTCAAAGTTTGATGCCATTTTTGGACCACCTATATTATTTCAATGCTTTTCATTTTGGATTCACTATATAGATAACCGATAGGACTTTGAGTAAGAAAAGTTTAAGAAAAATTTGCGGCGTCGTTTTCGAGAAAAGGGCGTCTCAGAATGTTAAAAAATCGGAAAATACTAGATTTTTGGCTTACAATAATTTATTTCCTTACCATCGATATCGTATTATTTAGATACCATATGATGGTCCATTAATAGGGCTATCCAACGACACTTTAGTTCTTTTGGTCCGCTATTACCTAAGGGAGAAATCAAGTTTTTCGCAAGTGCGACAATGTTTTTAACCTTTTTTTTCATTTTTTGAATACTTCCGGTATGGTTATTATTGTCGGTATAGTTTTGATAACCGGTTTGGGCACTAAAATAGCCACAGGGCTCTGTAATGATATATTACATTATCTGATCAGATAAAATGCCCCTGAGAAATCCTAGGTTCAAAAGTGCCAAAAATGCAAAAAATTTAAAATATCGAAAATTAAATTTCAATAACTACATACATGTTATACATCGTTAGAATCGTAATTAGGTCAGCTATCTGAATATGCAATCTTTTTTTGAAAATCTCTTAAAATAAAAATATAGCAGAGCATTTTCCAAAATTTCACGATTTTTCGACTTTTTTCGATTTTCAGTCCGTTATTTCACCTATTCCAGATATTTCAAAGTCTTATTGGATGGCTTCATGCAAAATACCTCCGAAAGGACTCTCGATAGAAAAAATTACAAAAAAAGTTGCGGTTAAGTTTTCGAGATACAGGCGTCCAAAAACGCCCCAAATCAGAAAATACTTGATTTTCAGCGTGCCATATTTTGCTGCCTGCTCATCGTATCCGTACGAGTTGGGTATCATACGATAGCACAATCCTAGTGCATTCCAATGGTACCCTAATTTCTTTAATCCATTGATATCGGGCGGAGAAATCGCGTTTTTCCCCAAAATATCCATTTTTTGCATTTTTTTCAAAATATTGCACATTATTTTGACCACTTCCGGTTTAAGGATTCTTGTCGAAATTGCTTTATACGTTGGTATTGGTCTATAACTTCATGTTCCAGAAGTTTCGGAAACGTCAATTCTACCATAAAACGAAACCCGAGCTCACAAAATGGGAAGAAAATTCGAAAAAAATCGAAAAATAAAGGGCGATAACTCGGAATGAAACTTATATTACTGGAATCGGATGGACTTCAGGTATCCAAAAATGTAGGTCAAATTTGAAAATTTTGAAAAATGACAAAAATTGTCTCGTAAACAACATGTTTTCAATTTTCGAACGATAAAAGTCATAGGCGAATGTTCGAAATTGAAAAATGTGAGATAGCCATTGTCTCAGAAAAGATTCAGGGATTCCAAAAATGTAATTTGTTTGAAAATGGATAAAGAATTGACGAAACTATGGCCGATTTTCAATTTTTAGACAACGAGCAAAGTTCGGTCACTTCCGGTATGCGCAGAAATTTCAAAAATATTTTATCAAGTAGCCACCACATGGTTTCCCAATAGAAAATCTAATTCCAGATCGATATCTGTTTTCGATCATGGAGATCTAGGCCCCCGCGGTAAATAATAATAATAATAATAATAATAATAATAATAATAATAATAATTCTAGTAATCTCAATAGGCTTTCAGACGAAAGTCTGAAAGCCTAACTAGACCTGCATGCAGGAATGACGGGTTTCACTGGCGCCACGTTACCCTTAAACATGTCACTTCCGGTGCCAAGTTACCCTTGAACATATGTCACTTCCGGTACCAACGAAACCACTAAACAGGTTTCCAAATTAACATTGCACACAAATAAAATGGACGCAGAATCAACAAAATCCAGCAATATCAATTCATTTTATACATTTGTTACTTGTAAATGATCTTGACAAAATTAAATTACTCCCGGTGTTAATGCTAATGTTCAATTAGTCTTATGAAATCAGAAATGGCATACGATATCATATAGTGAAAATTTAATGTAAATCGAATAATAATTGCCACTTTTAAAGACCAAAAAACTTGAAAAGTGACTTGTAGGAAATCGGCTATTTCTCTGCAACCGTACAAGTTAGAAACCATTTTGTGGTATCTGTATGATGGTATGGGTTCATTCTATTTGTTGATTGGCATCAAATACCATACTTTGAAAAAGATTTCAAAACAGACTCGTTTGAATAAAATATCTGTTTTAGAGGCTAAAAATACAGTTTTTGCCAAAATGACGTTACTTCCGGTGATAATGAAAATCTTAAATTACTTGTATGAAATCCCAAATGGCATTAGGTATAACATGGTGTGACATTTATGAAAATCGAATAATAATTGACCTTTTTATGGCCCCGAAACCTTCAAAAGTGACCTGTAGAAAACCGTCTATTTCTCGGCAACCGAACAAGTTAGAAACCATTTTATTATATCTATATGACCATATGAGTTTTGTTTATATGTGAATTTAAACCAAAAGTTAAAATTATTAATACATATTAAGTTATTCTTGGTTGAATAAAACATTGATTTAAAAAGTTTAAAATGCATTTTTTGACCAAATGATGTCACTTCCGGTGTCAATTTTAAATTGTAATCAACTTGATATGACGCTACGTGCTTTTTGAATCAAATGATGTCACTTTTATAAAAATCCAATCATAATTGACTATTTTACAGGCAAAATAACGAAAACAGTGACTTGTACAGAACTGCCCATTTCTTGGTAACTGCTTATAGTACAAACGAATTTTAACATACATTTTCTTCGTATGGATTATAGCTACAAGTTTATAAAAGTTACGAAGAAATATTTTAAAATCTGAAAAGCCTGAATAGGTTGTAAATGGGTCAATTTTACACTATTTTTAGCCATTTAATCGAATTTGCTCGAAAATGAAATCGAAATTAAAAAAACTGCTTCCGCCATTTTTTGCGCCTTGAAAGGGCACACGCTTTGGGTCAAATAATTTTTCCAAAAAATAATATTTGTTTTCGAAAAATGGTACCTAACTGTCAAAATTGTAGTTTTTGGTAAAATTATGCCACTTTCGGTGCCGACAGATAACACTTCCGGTAATAAAAAAAATGACAATTGAGACAACGAAGCATATGAACTTTGTTTTATACAAATCGAACAATAAAAAATTAATCTAGGAGTTAAAAACTGAATTAGCCAATGGCGGCCAAGGTAAATTACTGAGACAAAATTCTTTAACATTTTTGCACTAGTCAGATGACCCTTTAATTCTGTGCATAATACGACTAAAAAATATTCATAAATAAAAAAGTTTTTTGTAAAATTTTAAATTTTCAAAATTTGGCGCCTAATATCTTTGAAGATTTACCGAAAATCAAAAATCGAAAGTAGTGTAGCTATGTGCCCTGTCTCCGGCTATGCCAAAATGTATCGAAAGTTAAAATTCAATGATTATTGTTAAAATTACTGCAATATTTTAAAAAACGATAATTTGGTGATTTCGGACATTTCGCATTGTCGCAGAACGTTCAAAATAGCTTTATCCTCTAAGTCACACCCACTTTCCCAGTAAAACCGAAGAAATCGTAACGATGCGACAAGCAGTTGCTGAGATCTACTCAAAACAAAAGAAGAATAATAATAATAAGAATAACTAGACCTGCAAGCAGCACTGAACCGGCTTTCAGGAATCATACAGGACGTTTATTATACCATAGCCGATCCATTGAGCTACCAAAGTATACTTTAGTTGTTTTGCTTCAGTGACACCCTCTATCATATGTAAAAGTAATATTTGCTGGCGAAAAGACCGGTCAAAATTGTAAATTATGGCAAAATTACGTCACTTCCGGTACCGAAAGAAATTTTTATAGGTGAAAAATAAGTCGAAAATTCGCAACACACAAAATACAAACTTTGTTTTATACATATCGGGCAATAAATAATTAACCTATAACCCATAAACTGAAATTAAGAAGGTAAAAAACTTAAAAGTGACCCTGGAAAATTGGTTATTATTCGACAAGGGAACATGCTAGAAGTCTTTTCTTGATATCAATATGATGGTATTGATTCAATCTTACTGCCCATTAGAGCCAGACGTTATAAAGTTAAACGAATAATGAATATAAATCACTTCAAAAAAATGTTTGTTTTGAAGGCTAAAAATACGTTTTTTGCAAAAATTACATTACTTCCGGTGATATTGAAAATGTTAACTTGGTTCATAGAAGTCATAAATGGCATAAGGCATCAAATGGTAAAAAAATTATAAAAATCGAATAATAATTGACACTTTTATAGACCAAAAACCTTGAAAAGTGACTTATAGAAGATCGCCTATTTCTCTGTAACCGTACAAGTTAGAAACCATTTTGTGGTATCTGTATGGTCGTATGGCTTCATTCTGTTCGTTGATGGGAATAAAATATCATAATTTTAAAAATATTATAAGGGAGACTGATTTGAATAAAATATTAGTTTTTTAGGTTAAAAATACAGTTTTTGCCCAAATGACGTCATTTCCGGTCACAGTGAAAATGTAAAATTGGCTTGACCTAGTCCAAATTGGCATTAGACATCAAATGGAAAAAAAATATTGCAAATCGAATAATAATTCACTCTTGTATAGGCAAAATAACGTGAAAAGTGATGCATGCAAAATTGCATATTTCTCGACAACTGCTCATATTACAAACTAATTTTCGCATACATTCTCTTCGTCTGGATTATTGCTACGAGTTTATGAAAATTACAAATAAATATTTAAAAATATGAAGACGCTGAATGAATTGTAAATAGCTGAATTTTACACTTTATTTTACATTTTATTCGAAATTGCCCGAAAATGAAATTGAAATTTAAAAATATGAGCTAAGGATTTTGTGCACCTTCGCAGGGTGCATCCTTTTAGTTATATCAGTTTTGAAAAAAAATAATATTTGCTTTCAAAAAGTGGTACCGAACTGTCAAAATTGTAGTTTTTGTTAATATTACGTCACTTCCGTTGCCGACAGAAACATTTCACCGTAACATAAAAAATAACAATTGGGACCACGGAGCATATGAACTTTGTTTTATACAAATCGAACAATAAATAATTTTTCTGGGTACGAAAAACTAAATTCGCCGATGGCGGCTAACGCAAATTACCCAGACAATTTTTTTTCTCATTTCTGCTCAAGTACGATGATATTTTAACCCAGTGTAAAATATCACCAAAAAATATTCATAAATAAAAAAGATTTTCGTAAAAAAGATAATTTTTTTCAAAATATCGGACATTTTTTCGTCTACTTCCAGTTTTACGATCGTTGTTGTGATAGCTTTACGAAGTTCTTTGGATACTTAACTTTCTGTACCAGAAGTGTCAGAAACATCCATTGAGCAGTTTTGGAAAAAAAGATAAATAAAAGAGCGTTTACAAAAATTTAACGATTTTTCAATTTTTTTCAAAGTTTGATGCCATTTTTGGACCACCTATATTATTTCAATGCTTTTCATTTTGGATTCACTATATAGACAACCGATGGGACTTTGAGTTAGAAAAGTTTAAGAAAAATCTGCGGCGTCGTTTTCGAGAAAAGGGCGTCTCAGAATGTTAAAAAATCGGAAAATACTAGATTTTTGGCATACAATAATTTATTTCCTTACCATCGATATCGTATTATTTAGATACCATATGATGGTCCATTAATAGGGCTATCCAACGACACTTTAGTTCTTTTGGTCCGCTATTACCTAAGGGAGAAATCAAGTTTTTCGCAAGTGCGACAATGTTTTAACCTTTTTTTTCATTTTTTGAATACTGCCGGTATGGTTATTATTGTCGGTATAGTTTTAATAACCGGTTTGGGCACTAAAATAGCCACAGTGCTCTGTAATGATATATTACATTATCTGATCAGATAAAATGCCCCTGAGAAATCCTAGGTTCAAAAGTGCCAAAAATGCAAAAAATTTAAAATATCGAAAATTAAATTTCAATAACTACATACATATTATACATCGTTAGAATCGTAATTAGGTCAGCTATCTGAATATACAATCGTTTTTTGGAAATCTTTGAAAATAAAAAAATAGCAGAGCATTTTCCAAAATTTCACGATTTTTCGACTTTTTTCGATTTTCAGTCCGTTATTTCACCTATTCCAGATATTTCAAAGTCTTATTGGATGGCTTCATGAAAAATACCTCCGAAAGGACTCTCGATAGAAAAAATTACAAAAAAAGTTGCGGTTAAGTTTTCGAGATACAGGCGTCCAAAAACGCTCCAAATCAGAAAATACTTGATTTTCAGCGTGCCATATTTTGCTGCCTGCTCATCGTATCCGTACGAGTTGGGTATCATACGATAGCACAATCCTAGTGCAGTCCAATGGTACCCTAATTTCTTTAATCCATTGATATCGGGCGGAGAATTCGCGTTTTTCCCCAAAATATCCATTTTTTGCATTTTTTTCAAAATATTGCACATTATTTCGACCACTTCCGGTTTAAGGATTCTTGTCGAAATTGCTTTATACGTTGGTATTGGACTATAACTTCATGTTCTAGAAGTTTCAGAAACGTCAATTCTACCATAAAACGAAACCCGAGCTGACAAAATGGGAAGAAAATTCGAAAAAAATCGAAAAATAAAGGGCGATAACTCTGAATGAAACTTATATTACTGGAATCGGATGGACTTCAGGTATCCAAAAATGTAGGTCAAATTTAAAAATTTTGAAAAATGACAAAAATGGTCTCGTAAACAACATGTTTTCAATTTTCGAACGATAAAAGTCATAGACGAATGTTCGAAATTGAAAAATGTGAGATAGCCATTGTCTCAGAAAAGATTCAGGGATTCCAAAAATGTAATTTGTTTGAAAATGGATAACGAATTGACGAAACTATGGCCGATTTTCAATTTTTAGACAACGTGCAAAGTTCGGTCACTTCCGGTATGCGCAGAAATTTCAAAAATATTTTATCAAGTAGCCACCACATGGTTTCCCAATAGAAAATCTAATTCCAGATCGATATCTGTTTTCGATCATGGAGATCTAGGCCCTCGCGGTAAATAATAATAATAATAATAATAATAATAATAATAATAATAATAATAATAATTTTAGTAATCTCAATAGGCTTTCAGACGAAAGTCTGAAAGCCTAATAATTTTAACAAAAACAATAGTGTTTCACACAAGCTTCGCAGTGTGAAACCCTAATAAGAATAATAATTTTAACAAAAACAATAGTGTTTCACACAAGCTTCGCAGTGTGAAACCCTAATAATAATTTTAACAAAAACAATAGTGTTTCACACAAGCTTCGCAGTGTGAAACCCTAATAATAATTTTAACAAAAACAATAGTGTTTCACACAAGCTTCGCAGTGTGAAACCCTAATAAAATGGACGAAGAATCAACCAAATCTAGCAATATCAATTCATTTTATATATATGTTACTTGTAAGTGATCCTGGCAAAATTTCATTACTTCCGGTGATAATGAAAATGTTCAATTAGTTTTATGAAATCAGAAATGGCATAAGGCAGCATAATGGCGAAAATTGTATGTAAATCGAATGAGAATTGCCACTTTTATAGACCAAAAACCTTGAAAAGTGACTTGTAGAAAATCGTCTATTTCTCGGCAACCGTACACGATAAAAACTATCTTTTGGTATCTATATGATCGTATGGGTTCAATCCATTTGTTGATTGGAATCAAATATCATAATTTGAAATATATTACAAATCAGACTCATTTGAAAAAAATGTCTGTTTTGAAGGCTAAAAATACAGTTTTTGCCAAAATGACATTACTTCCGGTGATACTGAAAATGTTAAATTAGTTCTATGAAATCATAAATGACACAAGATATCATATGGTGAAAATTTTATGAAAATCGAATAATAACTGACACTTTTATAGACCAAAAACCTTGAAAAGTGACTTAAGGAAAATCGCCCATTTCTCTGCAACCGTACAAGTTAGAAACCATTTTGTGGTATCTGTATGATCGTATGGGTTCAATCTATTTGATCAATAGAATCAAATATCACAATTTGAAAAAAATAACAAATACGACTCATTTGAATAAAATATTGTTTTTTGAAGGCTAAAATTTAAGTTTTGAGCAAATGACGTCATTTCCGGTGCCAGCGCAAGGGGTAAAATGGTTTGACATAGTCCACTATGGCATTAGGCATCCAATGGCGAAAGAAAATTGAAAATCGAATAATAATTGATTCTTTTACAGCCAAAATTACGTGAAAAGTGACTCATGCAAAATTGCCTATTTCTCGGCAACTGCTTATATTACAAACTAATTTTCACATACATTCTCTTCGTATGGATTATAGCTACAAGTTTATAAAAGTTACGTAAAAATATTTTAAAATCTGAAAAGCCTGAATGAGTTGTAAATAGGTCAATTTTACGCCTTTTTTCACCTCTTAATCCAATTTGCTAGAAAATGAAAAAGAAATTAAAAAAACTGCTTCCGACATTTTTTGCGCCTTTAAAGGACACACTCTTTGAGTCAAATAATTTTTCAAAAAAATAATATTTGTTTTCAAAAAATGTACCTAACTGTCAAAATTGTAGTTTTTGGTAAAATTATGCCACTTCCGGTGCCGACAGATAACACTTTTGGTAATAAAAAAAATGACAATTGAGACAACGAAGCATATGAACTTTGTTTTATACAAATCGAACAATAAAAAATTAATCTAGGACTGAAAAACTGAATTAGCCAATGGAGGCCAAGGAAAATTACTGAGACAAAATTTTTTAACATTTTTGCGCAAGTCAGATGACTCTTTAATTCTGTGCACAACACGACTAAAAAATATTCATAAATAAAAAAGTTTTTTGTAAAATTTTAAATTTCCGAAATTTGGCGCCTAATATCTTCGAAGATTTGCCGAAAATCAAAAATCGAAAGTAGCGCAGCTATGTGCCCTGTCTCCAGCTATGCCAAAATGTATCGAAAGTTAAAATCCCATGATTATTGTTAAAATTACCGCAATATTTGTAAAAACGATAACTTCGGTGATTTCGGACATTTCGCATTGTCGCAGAACGTTCAAAATAGCTTTATCCTCTAAGTCACACCCACTTTCCCAGTAAAACCGAAGAAATCGTAACGATGCGACACGTAGTTGCTGAGATCTACTCAAAACAAAAGAAGAATAATAATAATAATAACTAGACCTGCATGCAGGAATGACGGGTTTCACTGGTGCCAAGTTACTCTTAAACATGTCACTTTCGGTGCCAAGTTACACTTGAACATATGTCACTTCCGGTACCAACGAAACCACTAAACAGGTTTCCAAATTAACATTGCACACAAATAAAATGGACGTAAAATCAACCAATCAATCCAGCAATATCAAGTCATTTTATACATTTGTTACTTGTAAATGATCTTGACAAAATTAAATTACTTCCGGTGTTAATGAAAATGTTCAATTAGTCTTATGAAATCAGAAATGGCATACGATATCATATAGTGACAATTTTATGTAAATCGAATAATAATTGCCACTTTTAAAGACCAAAAAACTTGAAAAGTGACTTGTAGAAAATCTGCTATTTCTCTGCAACCGTACAAGTTAGAAACCATTTTTTGGTATCTGTATGATCGTATGGGTTCATTCTATTTGTTGAATGGCATCAAATACCATAATTTGAAAAAGATTTCAAAAAAGATTTCAAAATTCAGTTTTTGCCAAAATGACGTTACTTCCGGTGATAATGAAAATCTTAAATTACTTGTATGAAATCATAAATGGCATTAGGTATAACATGGTGTAACGTTTATGAAAATCGAATAATAATTGACACTTTTATGGCCCCGAAACCTTCAAAAGTGACCTGTAGAAAACCGTCTATTTCTCGGCAACCGAACAAGTTAGAAACAATTTTATGATATCTATATGACCATATGAGTTGTATTTATATGTGAATTTAAACCAAAAGTTAAAATTATTAATACATATTAAGTTATTCATGGTTGAATAAAACATTGATTTAAAAAGTTTAAAATGCAGTTTTTGACCAAATGACGTCACTTCCGGTGTCAATTTTAAATTGTAATCAACTTGATATAACGCTACATGCTTTTTGAATCAAATGATGTCACTTTTATAAAAATCCAATAATAATTGACTATTTTACAGGCAAAATAACGAAAACAGTGAATTGTACAGAACTGCCCATTTCTTGGGAACTGCTTATATTACAAACTAATTTTAACATACATTTTCTTCGTATGGATTATAGCTACAAGTTTATAAAAGTTACGAAGAAATATTTTAAAATCTGAAAAGCCTGAATGGGTTGTAAATAGGTCAATTTTACACCATTTTTAGCCATTTAATCGAATTTGCTCGAAAATGAAATCGAAATTAAAAAAACTGCTTCCGACATTTTTTGCGCCTTGAAAGGACACACTCTTTGAGTCAAATAATTTTTCCAAAAAATAATATTTGTTTTCGAAAAATGGTACCTAACTGTCAAAATTGTTGTTTTTGGTAAAATTATGCCACTTCCGGTGCCGACAGATAACACTTCCGGTAATAAAAAAATGACAACTGAGACAACGAAGCATATGAACTTTGTTTTATACAAATCGAACAATAAAAAATTAATCTAGGACTGAAAAACTGAATTAGCCAATGGCGGCCAAGGAAAATTACTGAGACAAATTTTTTTAACATTTTTGCACTAGTCAGATGACTCTTTAATTCGGTGCACAATACGACTAAAAAATATTCATAAATAAAAAAGTTTTTTGTAAAATTTTAAATTTTCGAAATTTGGCGCCTAATATCTTCGAAGATTTGCCGAAAATCAAAAATCGAAAGTAGCGTAGCTATGTGCCCTGTCTCCGGCTATGCCAAAATGTATCGAGAGTTAAAATTCAATGATTATTGTTAAAATTACTGCAATATTTTAAAAAACGATAATTTGGTGATTTCGGACATTTCGCATTGTCGCAGAACGTTCAAAATAGCTTTATCCTCTAAGTCACACCCACTTTCCCAGTAAAACCGAAGAAATCATAACGATGCGACACGTAGTTGCTGAGATCTATTCAAATTGGAATCTGAATAATAATAATAAGAATAATAATTTTAACAAAAACAATAGTGTTTCACACAAGCTACGCAGTGTGAAACCCTAATAATAAGAATAATAATTTTAACAAAAACAATAGTGTTTCACACAAGCTTCGCAGTGTGAAACCCTAATAATAACATAAATATTTCTGGAAAACCTAACATATTTATCGTTGCACAACCCTAAGATCGCATAAAACTGTTGATTGAACTTAGTCTTAGTAGACAAAAACATAAAAAGGAGATAAATGTCTTATACTACAACCAATATTTGCCATGAACTTTTTACCAGAATTTAATGAAACAGAGAGAGGAGCGGAAATGGGGTTTAACGTCCACTCGACACAAACTAAGTCATTTCGGGACTTACTCATGGTTCAATTTTAGTGCAATAATTTACTTGCGCGTAGGGGTATCTTTGCAGTGGGGCGGGTGGGAAATCGAAGGACCCGGGGAAAATTTGGACTGTCAAGGTGTACAATTATGTCAGATATTAAGATATTGATAAATGGTACCAAATATTCCAAAATCCAGAAGAGCCACCAAAGTTATTTATATTAGGTGATGAACTAACTTGTGTGTTTGTGATTTCAACTTTGGTTTGAGTATTAAAAAAGTAATGATTGTATGCTTATTGTGAGAACACTTAAGGTGTGTAAGCCCCTAGAGACTACATAATTAGACTAATAATTCATCTATTCCAACATCGCATGGTCACTAATCACTTAATTACATCCAACAAACAGCATCTTAAAACAAGGACTATTTTTTCTGTGTTAATTGTTCTTAATACATCATGCTTGAAATGACCGGATAACTAATTAGCATCTCGGTCATGAACGCAATATTCTTCGCTCGTGTCTCTTGTCAAACACTGATTAGGATTACCTACAGGGCATTACTTTTCGCCATGGCGGCCCTTTTGATTTGTTACCTTTAATCTGATTAGTTGATGAAGCCAGATGGTGCGGTCCTTCGTTTTTGAGACTCGTTTATCCAGAGCTTGTCCAAAACAAAGGTAATAGAATAGTGATAGGACCAGATGACCGAGCACCAGATAATGTAAGGTACATTACGTCATTTTGTCATTAAGGCGAGTAAACAGGTAAATAAATGTTACACCACTTTGATATAAAATGGCGGAATTTATAACCTGTGTTAAAATGGTACGAATAAGGCGCCATTTTGCAAACAATGGCCTATATTCTAAGAGTAAACACTGCGAACAAATGGAGGGAATCAACATGATTTTCACGGGTGTCGATTACATGTCTCACACCATGTCAACAAAAACTTAACACATGTTAAAGGTAATTCATCTATTAGCTGCCCATCAAAATTACCTCATCCACAAATAAACGATAAGTACAAAGATAGGTTTTCGTTCCAGATACATCAACATTACTACAGTATGGTTTTTGTTTCGTCTGAACAAAAAGTTACCGCTACTAGACTTTTAGACCGGCGCTTGGATTTAATACATTATGTTGTTTTGTTACAATAGTGGGCATACATATTGTACAGTATCTTACTAAAATAACTCAATCAACAAAAAAACACAAACAAATATTATGTATTTAAATATAGGATATTCAAACCCAAATTTAAGCTATATGGCCTACCTGTAATAACCATTTGGTTTGTTGGGAAAAAAACCCCAGCAAGTTGATGCATAAAGACAAGATACAAGCGGGAAAGCAACATGTTAACATGACAAAACAGTTCCGGCATGTTATATACAAGGTTTCATACCAAAATAGTGAACGTTGAAAAATCAATAAGATAAACTGAGTACCAAGTGAAACCGTGGTGGTAATTAACCGTAAAGTAAGGAAGTTGGGGGGGGGGGGGGTATTTCAAACTTAACGTTGCAACCATTTTCACAAAAAATGGAGACGCACGTAGTGTTAATCAAAAACTACTAATGGATATAACCACTGTTCATAGTATTTATTGAATCTATTTTTATAATACTATTTGATTACTTGGCTAAGTGGGTAAGACGCTGTCTAGCTAGGCTGGGGGTCTTGTGTTCGATCCCTGTATTGGCCGAGAAAGTTCATCCAGATTTTCCGGCGTGGTTTCCCCTTGTCAGTTATGCAGGACGGAGGTCCCGTGTACACATTGGCGTGCACGTAAAATTTTCTCTGGCTGTTGGAATTCGATATAAGAGTAGGCCGTAGCGCCGCTGCCCGGGCATAATTTCCTTCGTAGCACACTGTATGGCGTATGCCCGTCTTCATTAGTCCAGCTTACGAGCAGAACAGTAGGACGTTGAACCCGATTTCATTTCATTTTCTAATACTATACTATACCCAATGCTGTGTCAATTCTACATCTGAACTATATGGTTCTTTTCGCGTGTCATGGGTATGAATAAATATTTGGTTTATGATTTGTTTACATAATAATCAAATAAACATTCGGCTAGGTAGTATTGTTGTGACGATTAACGTAGGTGTCGAGACAAAACACCGGGGTGAAGTAAATATGATTGCACTAATAAAACACAAATTAATCTTAAATTTCGACTAATGAGTGTAGAACAATAGCACGACTCAGGTGTTAATTGCTCTTGAATGAGGTGCCGATGACAACTGACATATTCATTAAGTGTTCGAACACTTAATTATGTGTTTTACGATCTATTTACCATATATTATGTTTGTTTCTTGAACGACATATTTAGTAAATAAATATACATATCGCTTAAGAACAAATTTCAAATATTAATTTTAATTGGATAAGTATTTTTGATTTAGATCAACATACACATTGGTTTTGATCTTGTCGTTTAGAGACGAGATAGGCTACATTATAGGGTTTAAATTGGTACTACGGAAATTTGACTGTTCACAAATTTTAGTGTTTTAATATTGCTCACTGTGTCGACACAGGGATGCATGTGTTGGCTCAAAGCCCTAATAACACTCTTGCTGTAATTGACTAATGTGTCCCAATCTTCATTCTGGTCAACAAATCGTATTATTTTAGAATATTCCAATTAAATGATGATATAAATTTCATCTTAACACACCTATTTTAAAAAATTGGAAAAATTCAACCAATTGATTTGAAAAGTCTAACGTAAACCTTTTCAAATGTAACTTGGATTTTAAAATATTTTCGAACCCTCTGGACAAATAATAAAGGTTGTAATGGATAATTTACTCAACAGGTAGGACACTTAAACATCTAGTACTTAGAATAAGGGTATTATTTATTTCCTGGAGCTACCAAGCCAGCAAGAATGTTATTGTCCCTTTAATCTGCAGACAAAAATGTTTCTTCTCACACAGAAAATCAAGATAATATTTCAGATGTGAACACACACCATACAATGTGCTATGAGGGAAACTCTTCTCAGATGAGATAGCGGAGCTGAGATCTTTTCCTGTAATCCACAGAATTTCAACTGCCGCAGGTTCTTTTACGTGCAATGTCTACACGGGATCTCAATTTATGTACCACCCGAATAACTAGACACTGTTATTTTCAGGCACTCTGTCCTGCACCACTCAATATGACACAACGCCTGAAAATCCCATCTGACTTCCTCCATCAACCCAAGACCTCCAGACAAGACATGTCAGCATCTTTCTCACCGAGCCACTGCGGGGTAGGCCTACATTACACGTTGTCAATAGTTTTCGGTTTAGGATTGCAACAATAATATTCATGTTTTAGATAAACTGTTAATTTATATATGGTGACCTAGGGTAATGGAAACATGCGTAATAACTCACGTCTGTATCATTAGAGTCAGGTAAAGTTTGTTATTTGTTTCTGGTATGGACTGGTTTCAGTGTTTTAGCCCACCCAATCCAAACTGAAAATGTCGGTGTCTAGTTATTGCTGGTCTCGATGACAATTTAATCACCGTTTATACCCTCTTCACACATACACTACCCCTCGCTACTCCCAAATATTCCGAAATCCACCGATTGAGGTGAGGTGAAGCGCCATACACGCGTGACGCGGTCTTCTATCAAGAAAGTGACAGGGTTGTCTTTGAGCGTGGTAGGAACGTGGTTGTGTACCGCGCGGGTGTGTGGGTAGCGCGGGAAGCGCGTTGCGTGGATGCCTAGGTGCGTGGGGTAAGCGTAGTGAGAACGTGGAAAATTGTGAATATTTCTGCCATTTTGAGCGTACTGAGAGCGTAGTTGCCTACTCACTTGAAGGGCGTTTTCTGCATTCCCAGCGACCTCACCACAAGCTATTGGTTTTCGTTATATGTGAATAGGGCTTTAGAAAAACCAACGAAGTAAAGTTTATATTTTTTTAAAGAAAGGTTAATGAACAGTGTTAACGAAATACAATTATAGGCTACACCCCACACGCTGACCGGAACTAACACTCGTCCCGTGTAATAACGTCTTGACGAGAAACGAAGTGGTCTTGAGTTTTACTGCCACACTATGGCCGTTTTCATATTAAGGTAATGTTCGCTCTTCTGTCCACCTGCAAAAATTGAAACACCATTGTGTATTTTAATAGAGGGGTCAAGATTGGTGGACCCATAAAGCCTGGACTCCCCATGCATACTCTTTATACCTCCTTTGAAAGAGAGAAGAAAGTATGGCAGCCGTGGTGTGGAACAATAAGGGGCGTACAAAGTTTTATTGCTCGCCTGATGAGACATGAGTAAACAAAGTCAGTGGGACGCTTAATGATAATTTGTTATCATTTGTCATTTGAATAGCTTTCATTATATAGATGACAAATAATATAACAATTAATGAACGATTTTTGAAGTCAGGTTTGACTCGTCGTACAATGGCGGTGGATGTTAACAGTTGCGGTGATTTGGCCTTGTTTACACCGACTTGTGATAGTTGATAAATAGTGTTTACCCGTGTTGACAAATATTTAAAGGTCTTATGTTACTTTTTAACCCTTGTATTATTATATTACAAGTGTTTTTTGAAGAGTATATTTTCCTTTTGTTCCGTAGGACAGCTAAACTGTCTTTATTATCCTATTAACCCGTCGGTAGAAACACTGGATCAATGCTATCTCCCCAACAAAGAAAGAAAAAAAAAGAAATTATATGAAAAAAAAACCCTAAACAAAAATATAACGAGACAAAGATCAAAGAAAAACGCTCTTTTCGCCATTTTTCAATCAATATAATCAAAAACTAATCGATTAATATTAGTGATCGGATAAAATTATCCATTGTTGAAACTATTGAAATGTTTATAATTATTGAAATATAAAAATAAAACTTTATCTGCGATACCAAACTCAGTTTCAAGCAAATGTTACGTAGTATCAATCTATGCGATATCACTTTGAGATCAGCGACTACTACACTGTTGGCTTGGTTTTAAACTTAGGACAAAACTGAACGACTGGGCGGTGATATTTTTAGTGGGGGGGGGGGCCGGCACAGTCTATAATTGGTATTTAGAGTTACGGAGCAACTGCTGCACAACGTGTAGGTTGATAGACATATTGCAAATATCGACAATAGTTATGGACACCGGGAAGCATTCTTGACCAAAGGAGTGTATCAGCAGGCGAACCGAATTCGATTCTACACTGAATATCAAACTATTAATGCTGAAAAAACAAATGATAGAAATAAATCAGCTGGTCAGGTACACAAATGTATGGGAAGAGAAGATGTAGCCCATAATTCAGTATTATTAGTATAGTGTCATTAACAATGCTGGCGACAAAATAACCAGCCGAATCGTGTGCAAGACAACAAAACTGTCCTTCGAAATTTGTTAAGTAGGTTTATAAGGATTGGTTCACAACGCAATAAAACGCTTGACATTTGGAGATGGAAGAAGGGGCGGTCGAAAAACCTACGGTCTGCGTAAGATTCTCCTACCTGACGTATTATATTATTTATCTCAAAAATTACCGAAGTTTAATTACTCCTACCGAGTTTTGAACACCGTTTAGCCCTAGGTAACGTTCAAACATGATGGTAAATTTCTAATTATTTATAGTGCTCCGTAATCCAATCTGGTTAAATCCAGGTCGTATTTTCGTTCGGGAGCTACTGTGGCCCAGTGTGTTAAGAGTTAATTTACTAACCAGAAGATCCTGATTTTGTTTATGGACTACAGTTTGATAAGTAACTTTTCATTTTCGTTGTCGCTACCTGGATAATAACAACAAGGATTTTGATTCGTAGTACGATCACACTGCTATACTTAACACCCCCTCCCATCCCTCAAGAAATAAAATGAGATTTAACTTCCTACTTTTCTGATCCAACGGGCGGTTGAAGACCACACAGATGAAAATAAAACAATACAAAATGTTGGTATGATGTGTATGGTGCGTTGCGTTCCAGAAAGACGCCACAGGGTTTTCATTTGCCACTATATATAAACCCCAAGTCTGTGAACATTCTATGACTACATGAACTAATAAATCATTTTTATGAATTAGATTTTGGTATGTATTTATCACACTATCAATAGTAGGATTGAAATGGATATATTTATTAGACTGTTTAGTAGTTGTGTTTACCCCACTGAATAAATCATTCTTTTTAATGAAGCCGCATATGTATATAGAGTGAAAGGGATTGGGTGAATACAAATGAGGAACCCGTGTATGACTTCACTATACAATTGGTAATACATTGACAATCAAACAACCGATCGCCAAAACCAATAATAAAATGATCAAATAATTTCTATGTCAATATGTGCACGTGGCTGTATACAAGGGTTTATTGATTGTGTATTATGTAGATAGTGTATATTATAATAATATATCATTTTATAATACAGAGAAAAGTGGCCAGTCTAAGATATGATTATATGGATATCTGTGATTGACCAAAGTGACAGCTCTACGACTCACAGGAATATTGTCAGATATTGCAAATGTGCTTAATGGTGTAATTTACCATGGAGACAAATTCCCAATAAAAATACACCGAAGCATGACAGTTTGCACTTGTATCAGAAATATTTGCATTGTTGCGAGCGATTTGTACTTACACTGGCTGACTAAGTCAAAACTGTATACTTATTAAAACCATTTGACGACATCTATTGAAAAGCGTAAAGGTCTGAAACCAAACTTACAACATAAGGTGATGCAAAATACCGGATTAACAATTTCGACACTGCCCCTTTAAGATGCGGGAAAATTAACCGTGCTTTTGTTCCGCTGTAGCTATGATATCCGATTATCTCTTGATAACTTTACGGAACCGTTCCTTGTTTGTCTAAATCTGCACATCATAAGAATAGCTTAAATTTTTACAAGTACTTCCAAACAACGTCTTGAAAGCCAAAACAATGTAAACAAATTAATGTAAAAAATCAACCAATTGCCAAACTTAAACTTTTCTATATGCAGATATACGATGTTGAAAATACGATGTTGAAAAATATATAATGCGTTGCTTTAAGGATAGCATTTTTCTTTGTGAAGGGAGATTGTATATCATGCATTTGTATGCGGGTGGCCCTCTTTTCACTCTTCGTTGGTCACATAACAATGCCTCACAACAAACGAAGCTCACGTGCGAGCTAGAGAATCTTGTTAAGATCTACTTTAGGGTATTGTGATCTATGGGTTTGTTTGACGTTAAAAAGATAGATGCCGAGTTAGTGAGATAGAAATAGAAGAGAGAAAACATCTCTCCTTGCATTGACCCCCTTTTTAAAGACGAGGGACGAATATTGAAGTGGTCGATTTTGAAAAGCGTATAGAGCAATGAGCTTACGAGAGAAGAGGGGATTAGATCCATTTTTTGAACAACAATAGAGCACTTTATCGTGTATGGTTAGATTAAAAGTGTGGCTGTAAAGTAGATGGCGAAATAAAAAGTAGAGGGTGTCCTATGAATCTAGTGAAATAATAAGATTGCTTCTGCCACTTGGTCTCCAATAGAGGGTTTAACGTTTCCCTTTCTTAAGCCCAATCACTTTTCTCACCTATTTTATACCATTGCATCAACGTTAAACTGTATTTTATAAGCCGGAAACTCACTCCAGCTTGACACTTATGGTTTCTTTTTGTTGCCCTCCTTTGTGTCCCTCCATAATGTTAGGACTAGTCAAAGAAGACACGGAAATGTTAGACTCCACTAACAATAGTCTGAATATGCAGGAAAAAATAATTAAGATTTATTAAATATGGCAACAGAAAATGGAATCCTTGTTTGACTCACTGCATCTTCCGGGGAACATATTGTTGAAATCTTAGGCATGTCGTTTCAAGAAACGATATGAAGCAATTAGTGTTTTATTGTAGCCAATTACAAGTTTCAAATTGTGATCGCTGCTGCTTTAAACTGAAAAAGAAATTTATAATAAACTTTAGCGTGTGTAGATTGATAATAAAAAGAGGATGTCTTCCTTTTCTCGGTTCTCCCCCTTTTACAACATTACCTCACTAGTTTACCCGGTAAAATGAAATAGATTTTCGTCTACAAATAATATTATCAATTCAATAATTTTTAAATATACCTTTCCTGAAATATCGGGAAACCCCCTTTGTATTTTTCTTTCGAATGTTATATTATTTAAATTATTCAAGCGACATGTAACTGTTGAAAGCAAAGCCCGATATATATTTTGTACCCATATTATTAGTGTTCAAGAACATATTTAATGTACACTGATTTCTGATTGATGTTTTTATTTAATAGTGAACGTCTTAAGTTGAATGACTCAATAAGAAAGTACTCGAACTTTTGGAGTTTTTAGACCTCTTATATGTTCTGAACATTTATCGATGCTTAAAAGCACGAAATTGTGGACAGTGTTGAAAAGGGTGTGCGTTAACTTTCTCTTTACTAATTTATTTCTGAAACATTTGGTTTTTATATAGAAACATATACCACATTTCTTTCCAGAAAAACATGTCACTTCAAGTATTGTTGTTGTGCACGAAGACTGGAAAAAGTATCCTTCATTCACACTTTATTGAGGATGAATAACCCATTTAAGCATATTTTTGGAAATCATACAAGGAATGTTCCACAATGGTTGACATTATTAACTATTTGGCGATTGTTGGTCTTTATTCATGATTATCGTAAAAGGGGACAAGAGATTTTTTGAATTTATCATGATATAAGGAAATAAACCCAGCCGAACATTCTTTCCAATATCCTCCATTTAAGATATTGTTCAACAAAAACCGTTAGCAGCATATTTACATGTAATCAATGAATTTAAATCGATTTAAGGTTTTAGATAATCAGATCAGGACTCCGATCGATTTTTTACTAAAGGAAGACTAATATTGACTATATTTTGTCTACACAAGCCAAGATGAACAGATGACAGATTGACAATAGATGTCACATTGTAAATCTCTTTTAGTAACAATGAAACAAATATTGAACTTTTGCTTGCAACTCCTGACCTCTCCATTAGTTCCCAAAAGTTTCTCCATGGGTCAACAATGCCCCGATCTATTTTAAAATGTTAAGTAAACTCGACTACTCATTTGGTTACTGTGCGCGACTTGCTAATTATTTATTTGTCATTAGAAAGGGATTTTCTCTTTTATAATTCCAAACTGCTCTTACAGTGCTACACTGTGTATATAACTGTCAAATAGATTGTCAAGGCTTTAGCCACACCCTTTTATTTTTTTACTCGTTATATATTAACTATTTTCTCCTGGCTTCCTGTATAAATCACGTTATAATACTAAAGGTATTTAAGACAAATTGATTTGCCCTTCCTGTTTACAGGTCTAATTTCTAATTCCAGTTATTATTTACTGCCCACTATTATTTCCACTAAATCTCACTGTAGAATTTGATGTTTCAAATTCAAAATATACGAGATTGGAGAAATTCTCAACATTTTGAATTAGAACAATGCTTTATGTTTACATTATACTATATTCATGGTGTATTCTTAAATTTCTCTTTCTTGGGAATAAAATGAAAACAGTTCAGAACGGTCAAATGTAAATAATACTCACCCCAACGTAATATATTATTGAAACTTATTGTTTTTACACCAAATCTACGCGCCATATATGTAATGGTTTGAAATATATTTGATTTGTATATGCTAATATCGGATTGTCCGACCTGCTTTGTTCCATGTACTCCTCAGTCCATTTTCAATAATTTAAAGATATATTATTGGACGTGTGTCATGTCTCTTGTTCAAATACAGTATTATATTGTACACAACAGTGCGAATAGAAGTTCGGAGTATACATTTTACCGAAGTTTTTGATTCAAGAATAATAAAACCCCATCCTAAACACCACGCTAATCTTAAGCCCCGGGGATAAATAACGTTTCAACCTTCGTTAACACTCTTTATTCGAAGAAATATTTACACGACATGAAGCTAGAATTTATAATTGTGAGATCTGAAAACAGAAATGAAATGGAGATTAACGTCTTGCTATTCTGTTGCGACTGGGCATACGGCATACAGTGTGCTATGAGAGGCATTTTGTCCCCATACCGACACTACCGCCTACTGTTTGCTGATATGAGTATAAGGAATAATTCTTCGGAATCGTCAACAACGTCATTGGCTAATATATACAATGGAATTTGTATTGTGGTTAATGGGGTAATAATTAGTAGTCTGATCCTGACTTAAATTTATTGAGTTATCTCCCTTAAGACAAACACGCTAAACACCACCTACCCTAATTGTACTAGTTACCTTAAAAAAAGTCTCATTACCAAATTAAAGAACCACTTTTAAAACTTCATCCTGGTTCGACAAAGAAATTTGAGTATCTATTATGTACAATACAAGAAAAAAACGAGTCAAGGGCAGCATTATCATAATAATGTAATCGGCCATTTCAAATTCTACATTTTCTTGACCAACCACTCAAGTACAATGCCGAATAGAATTCAATTATGTCTCTTTTACTTTCATTTTGCGCCTTGTTATGAAATTTCTCACATCGCATAAAAAACACAATTAAAACATTCAAATCAGGTCTACAAAGCTTAAGTCCCGAATGAAAAAATTTAAATTTTATGAATGTGCAATAATGACTTAAGATAGTTGGCCGCTTTTGTGAAAGTATCTTAACCCAAAAAGAAACTTCTTTCATTTTATTTTTGAGGGGCTTCGCTAAGAACATCTGCAAGACTGAAAGTATAATTGATGATGCTTACGATAATGCGCGAACACAATGGTACCTTTTTCCAACCATAAATCACCTAAGCTAAGTCTCTGAATGAAATCTAAGAATAGTAAAGTGACTATGGACGGGTTTCTCCCCCTTTTATTTAATGTAAGAGCCGCAAGTTCCTCATCATCCTACTTACAATAGTTACACAGAATTGAAAAGGACTTACGAGTTACGCTTGAGGAACACCACAAAGCGCGGAAATTATAAGCCTATTAGAGCCGAGGAAAATGTTGAATAATTTTGCGTATTCAACCTTAAGACCTTTTAACTACCAAAACAAGTGGACCCACATCAGTTACTGACCATAAAAATTTGTGAGCAAACTATTGTCCTGCACGCTTCGAACGATGATCACTCTGGTGGGGTTATGACTTCATCTCCAGAAGGCGCGCTGGTTGTAGAAAACAAGCCATGTGGTGGGCCTGATGAGTCGGTGGAGTTTTAATAGGATATCAAGTAGAAGCCAGTTATGTTCTGATTTTGATATCAGTTAGCCCATATTGTGAAATCTGTCAGCTCTTTGCTCGGCGCTAGTACAGATTAAATTAGGCGTGAACCAATTTGAAAGCAATAACTGGTGTGGATTTGTCGCCTTATTAAACCTAATGTGTGAAAGAGAGGGTACAAACAGGAAACATACTGTGCCCCCCATATTTCTCACTTTAGTTATAATGATAGAGTAGAAGAAGGAGTTAATATTAAGTTGTAACAATATAATAAGCTGATACCGATCTTCCTAATTATAGTCTTTAATCACATTTCGTCATACACTTTAGTTGGCTTAAGACTGGTGTGTTTCGAGTATCTTTACATAAATGTGTTTCTGTGCAAGGATTTGTGCAGTTGGGTAGTCGAGTGGTATGGCACGTGCTTTGTAAGTCCTAAAACTCGTAAGTCATGGGTTGAATCCAGGGTATATATGTGACAAGGGACAAGGTCACCTGCCCTAAACCAGGGTTTATATGTGACAAGGGATAGGGTCACCTGCCCAACACCAGGGTTTATATGTTAAGGGATAGGGTAACTTGCCAAATATCGTGGGATTTCTCCCGATACACCGATTTCCACATACTTTTTAACGATACTGAGCACAAATGAATTATTAAAATATATGTATGTTAGTTTAGTTGCTAACTGACCGGGTAAGTGTGGAATGGACGCTAAACTATGCCGGGAAAGTGTTTGAGTTCGATCCCGGTGTTGGCCGTATGGGACGAAACGCTGTAAGTGTTGCACGAAGGGTAGACGGCACGTCCGCGGTATCTGCACAATTGTCGTCATAGCACACTGCAGGGCGCTAAACCCTTTCACAATGTATATTTTTAAAATCGTATTCACTACTTCCACTTAACTCAACCTAACAAACAAACTTAAATAGATGCACAAAGCATTAACATTTCCATAATGTAAAATATAATCATTTAATTTCATGTCAGAATGCATTCATTAATAGTGTGAACTGAAACACTAATCATTGCATACCAGTATTTACCTACCGTTGTATTTGATCGAATGTCAGAAATATCTAACAACGATTTATTAATTAAATACTGTCATTACACCATCCAGAACAAGGTTATGTTCATGTATACTATTTGCTATGATATGTTGTCTATATGATAGTTTTAGTTTGATCTACTTACGAAATACATGCAAACATTATCCTTCAAATTGAGATATAAATCTCAAACAATGGATGTGATTCCTGTCAAATGTAACAATAAAAACTAATTTGTGGGTACCATTCTTTCAGGAATTTTCAATTACGGTCGCGATTCAGACACCTCTACAATAGGAACAAACAGGTCATATAAAATGGCCTTTGAAATTGCTTGGCTACATCTGTCATGGCGTATCAGCCATTCTAGTTCAATCCCAACTGAATTATATGCATTTAATATAAAAAACAAAACAAATATATTTTGATATAATCTAAACTGTAAGTGTTAAAGAGTACAATGCCATGTACTTTAGTCCAACATGCATACAATTATGTGACCGTTTTTAGTTTAATAACAATGTCAATAATGATTACTTTTTATTGTAAATTCTATGTAAAACGGGATTTTGAACTGGTGCATGTTTTTCCTTGTGGTGTGAATCAGAACTTATCAAATGAATAAGAAGTGGTATCACCTGTTTCAGGTAGTAGGCATAACACGTTTTGTACACTGGAGTAGTTATCCCCAGCAAGTAAGAAATGGTATCAATCTGTTTCGCGTATAAGTATATGTATACCTCGAGCAGTGATCACAGTCAAGATAAATGACCAGCAATATATTTAATAGTAAAGAATTATATTTAAAAAGCCAACATAATGTTGAGGTGTCAACCGGTTTTGCCACACTAGCTTAGCAAGCTTAAAGATATGCACTGTCTACCCGCATCTAAACGTATTTCCATCTTATAGTATGGATCTTATGTTGCACTTTTATATACAAAATATTTGTGATGTATTTGGTATCGCATTTGTCAAGGAAATGCATCATTATCGATATAAGTACACCGTGCAGAAATATATTAAAGTGAATGGATTTAATTTAGGGCGATAAGGCGTTGGTATGAAGAAACACACACAAGCCACCCACCCGTCTTGATCTGTCTTGCCTTTATTCAAAACCAATGTTTGATGATAACTCACGCGGAAAATGTACGGTAAACAGTTTGTTTGAGAAGGTATTCAATTCACCACCGTTAGTCAACTCGCATTAGATCGAAAAATACACTTTCTTGTAATGGCTGGTGTCAGTTGGATTTGTTGATCAAATTCATAAATGATTGTAGAGTGTATATTATTGTTGGTCGACTTCATAAAATGAAAAGGAAAGAGTTAATCGCCGAAGGAAGCGGTCAACCTCATAACGAGAGTAAATTTACTTTATGTTACAATGCTGAAATGACACGCTTTTCTTTCCGCTTTTCTGCACTTGTGAGTTATCGTTAGCTAACCGTTGTATTTAACGATGTCTGTCAGTTGTCAGGAAATGCGACAAATGAGAGTTTTATTTCTGGAGTTTGCTTTCAAGCTTTCTTAATAATTATTGCATTTGGTTGATGGAATACTAAAGTTGTATATATGTAGTTTCATTTCTCCAACCTAAATTTTATGTTTAAGGACTTTTTTATCCGATTTGCAAAATGCCTTCTGGCTTGATGAATGCCCCAATTTGTTTTGGCTTGATAATCGTAAACCCAAGCTGTGGAGCAATGAAGTTTCAGACTTTGGGCACATGATAGCCACGTCTCATGTGGCTTTTGTATCACAATTGAACTGTTTTATCTGTTGACAATGTAATATTCTAACCCATAACGTCACTTCCAAATTCTAACGCTATAACTAGAGTAATGCGGAATTTATCAATGACAAATCAATCAAAGAAAAGGGAATTAATCAAAGAAAAGATGGTGTGTTATAGCATCTATAAAATATCGGCACAATATTCAATAATTTCCACACTAAAAGACTGTGTGCCTGGGTGATCGACAAGCCCCAAAGGAGCAAAGAAAACAGAAATCGTTAAAAAGATACCGGTACACTGTAAATCGAAAATGGTTGTCGGGAATTGTTAACTGGCTAAAGGCATTAAATCCTGAAATAGACGCGGCTAATCATTTTATCATGTTCTACAACATATGATTATCAATTATTATCATTCAAAGCGAGTCCGCCCAATTACGATAAATCTGTCTACATTTATTACCCTGCGCGCTTCGTGCCCCCGGGCCGTAGTCCGCGCCTTTTAAGCGCTTGATTGGCAAAGAGAGGAAACAGAAGGGGTATTTTGTGATTTCTATATTAAATCAATACTGTAGCGTAAATACACTAGTTTAGTACGGACAGTGAACAATATGACAATCTAAGGGAGGAAATTGTAGTCGGTAATATAGCATTGTCCCTGCTAATTCGTGTTAGAAACACACATTACGATCTATAACAAATTGAAATGTGGTGTGAAAATTAGATCCCAATCTTCAATTCATCGCCCATTTTCAACGAAGCATTTTAAACTAAAGAGTTGATCGATTTTCACTACTACCAACGCAGCACAATATTTGTACAAATCGCCAGGAAAGAAAGGCCGTAGCTTCAATCCTTTCAGTCAGCACAATGATAGTAATAATTAGGCGACGAAGACTTTAAGTCTTTACCAACAATGTAAAAAAAGGGGGATCCTCTGTCATCATGTATAGTTACAGACACTTGCTTTATCCGATAGAATTGAGTTTCCATTGATAAAGCTTTCCAAATAACACAACTTTTACGCCATCGGTTCCAATTTGCGACAACAGTGACACCTTTTCTCCTCGCTGAGTTGAAGAGCTTCAAATCTATCATGGCGGCTTCTTGGTAACCCATTTGGCTGAAAAAAATTCAATGTAAATTAATGAGGATATAACCTAGAAGAGAACTAGGCTATTGTTATTATAATGGCACATCAAACATGTTGAAAATCTGCGATGTTTGTATAAGCGAAGGAAATGTTTACATGCTTGATCAAGTTGAAAGATTTTTCACTAATGCTGGGCTTGATTATTCATCGTAAGCATCCATTTGGGCTTCTTGAAAACAAGTATTTTACCCTTCACAAATTAAAAGGTATGACAAGGGATGAATAACAGTGACTATCAAAGATCGTATTTCTTAATTATTTGACATATCGAAGAACTTCTGTCACTCTGTTTTAAAGGAAGGACTGATCAGTACGCTTGTGTATGGAATGACTTTAATCAGGATTTTGCCTAATAAGCCTTTAAACAAATAAAATGGCCTTCTCCGATAACGGGGCTATTAACTCATTTGTCAGCAAGCATGGGGACAAAAAATCTGGCGAAGATTTTATTTTTCCTTTCTATGTGTTTCAATGCGTGATAGCCTTTGTTGGGGTTGTTATTGAAATTGACGAACACGATAGAAATCGACATGCCTTAATTAGTTGTTGATGTTTCTGCTGGGGACGTCTGCAGTAAAGGACGGGAAACTGTATACTGCAGACGTAACCTTTCCCAGCAAATTCTTAGCCTGTCATGTTTACGTCAACTAGAGTGCAACTGGTATCGTCGATTGTTTCTCTGGAACCAAGATAGTGAAAAAATTAAAATATCGCATATTACTGCTATCGTCCCTGTAAAGAAGAGTTAAAATTGAGTTTCTTGTACTGCTTAGCTCAATTGGGTAGCCTGTCTACCTAGAAATTTTCTTTTTATCTGAAAGTATGATATTTGGGATGACCAGGAAAAAATGTAATTATAGAACCAGTAAACCCACAATAAATTTTTGCAAGTTACTTACAGTGTGCCACCCACTATGTATGTCGTTGCTATCCCAATGCCTGGACTACTCGGAAGATGCCTGCTCACGATAGTGCTTGTTCATTGAACTTCTCTTGAGGCATAAGAAATATAGTTTTCAATTTTGAATATGTTTTCGAATATATTTGGAATATGTTTTGAATATAATATTAAGAATATGTTTTGAATATATTAAGAATATGCTTTGAATATATTAAAAATATGTTTTGAAAATCTGAATATACATGTATTTTGAATATATTTTTTCGATTTTGAATTTATTTTTCAATTCTGAATATATTGTTTTTTCAAATTTGAATATATTTGTTTCAATTTTGAATTTATTTTTCAATTCTGAATATATTTTTCATTTCTTGGAATATATTGTTTATGCATTCACGGTCGCGATAGTCAGGGAAATTTATATTTAACACACTATCTCCATATAAAATAGTATTAATTATTTATTCCCAGAGTACAACCAGAAAGCAACGTAAAGAAAACTGTTTTCTATAGCCTACGATACCTTCCTGGAATATCTTGCATCATGTTCTACATCTTTGACATACAACTGAATCGCAATAAATACCTGAAACAAAATTCAAGTTCGGAAAAAGACATGTAAGATGCATCGGTGCTGTTATAATAAAGGGTTAATTTCCAAGATTTACCAGTGGTGAAGACAGCGATAATTGTGTCCCTTGTACATCAGTTACCTCTCTATTGACAGAGTCACGTTTAGACTTCTCACACTTAGTAGAAATCTGTCTGTCTTAATTTTCGTATGGGTTTTCGCAGCCCGGGGAGGGTTTCAACGTATTAAATGCCGAATCGTTCGTCCATTACAGCGCTTGCCAGTCTTTAATAGATTTTTCATTGCTTTATGTAAGCCATGTAATTCTTTATATCCACATTTTTCAAAGAGGGGCCGGCTCCTGCCTTCTTTTCCTGGACACGTTCCGAGGTGAAATGGGTTTACTTGTCTGTGAAAGGAGCGCAAAGTCATTAACGCGTATACAATGTCTTTTCAAATGTACATTTTATATTGAATGGCAAATGTAAAATACCACAATTTGTATGTTGCGTGCGAGAAGCCCTTTTCTTCGCGTTCTTGACAAATATTACCATTATATACAAGAATGTCCTTAATAAACTGGCGAAATATTCATTATACGCCTGACTTGTTGAGGTCTCGTGTTTTAAAAGTTAACAAATAACACAAAAGATTTTCACTTAAGCTTTAGGTGCAAACATGGGTAAATATTAGAGCTTATTATTTGTGGGTTATTCGGGTTATGTGTTCCTATAGTTATGGTGATAATTTAGTTATTGTTATATGCTATTCATAAATCGGTAATTTTAAGTGCAAACATGAGTAAATAATAGAAGTTATTATTTGTGGGTTATTCATGTTATTGTTCCTACAGTTATAACGATAATTTAGTTATGGTTGTACACTAATCGGTTATTTTATAATATACAAATGTCAGCGAAATAAACAACCAATTCGTACATTTTGGTTCATAAATATGATATATCGTGATGTTATTGATAATAATAGTGTTAAACCATAAGAGTACTTTTAAAATGACATTAAAATACACGTTATTGACTATAATATAAATATCAATTAACTATCACAAATTCATTCTTTTAGTAACACCATACCGACCCAACCCTCTCCTAATAATGATTGTTATACATTCGGTGTTTTAAAACATAATATGGATATTAAAATGTTTAACAATGCCAATGATAGCGGTTGGCACGGCGTAGCACAGGTATAGCCATGAACCGAAACCGGAAGTGGTAGTCTATTGCCACCAGGCCTATGTTACTCCCCGGTCAGAGATACCCCTATACATCAAAGTTTCAGCCACGGGACAATACTAGTGTACCCGTCAACTCTGAACATACAGTGAGTTGGCAGTCAAAAAATATAAGTATAAATTATGATTTTAAATATCTTTTTACACGGGTTTAAACATACAACATTTAGAGAAATATTACTCCTTAATTTAAACTTCCAGGTTTTGTTCCGTCAGCTACATGCTGTCCGTAGAATGTCGACACCCCTTACCCAATGCACAGAAAAACAGTAGGATGTTAAACCCAATTTCATTTCATCTACCCAATGCATACGTAACCATCGACATATACGAAAGAACGTAAAATGAAATGGGGTGTAACGTCTGCCTTTACGACAACCTGGCTAATGAAGGCGAACGCCATGTAGTATGCCAGGACAGATATTGTACCCGGGCAGCGGCACTACGTCCAACTCTTTATTTCGATTTCCAACTATCAAGGGCTCTGTGCGTACACGTCAAAGTTTACACCGAATTTACGCCCCATCCGAATGACTAGACGTACCTTGCCAGATACCCATTATGTATCCCTTTCTCCCGGCATCTCCTGGTTAGTGAGCCATCGCAACTCACTCCCCGTCGCCATATAACTGAAAATTTACGTTATGCTTCATGTTAAGAGGACTGTCCTGATTTAAACAGTCTCAAAAATAAAAGTCGGAGTACGTATGAAATTTAAGCGATAAAATATTGAGAAAAGTGTATTTATCCTGACACGTAACCCTTTTATGATTTCGGGTAAATTTGTTCGTTGGGTGACCCGATGATCAATCCCCGCTCCTTAAAGAGGGCTATACCGTGAATGTATACTTGATAACGAAAGGTAAATTTCACCTGCACATTAGAGACTTTTGGCAAGTGGCATTTTTCTCCTATCCGTATCACGTAACCGTATCGTATACGTGATACGTTGCGTCAGAGTAGTTTTGGCAGATTTTTTTCGCGTCGCGTACGTATGCGTCGCTGAGCTCAGTCCTATTACAGCATGATGGTAGTTATCTACCAAGATCACCAATCGGTACAAGTCAAGTGCCTAGCCTACAATTTCTCAAAGTGAATGAAGTCGTTCGACAGTCGCTGAGCTATTTAAAAAAATAATAATGATAATAATGTCGCATCTTATTTAAAAAAATCGTTGACTTCGACTCGACAGCAATTTTTGGTTTCACTAATTTATCATTTACTGATTTGGAAGCTCCCATTTTACTTAAATTTATCACGTAGTTCAACCAGCATACTGACAGACAGACGGGGAAAATATGACTATTCCGAGAAAAACCCATCAAAAATAATGATTAAATTCCTGTCTTTATTATGGTTAAATTCACATCAAATATACACCTTCGTGTTCTAGAATACACATAGATTCATAGAAACGCTATGATACAACATTTCAGCGTCTAAAAAGACGACAATGTTATACGGACCTACTCCGTGTGGAAGCTGTTCGCTACGGCTGTCGTATCCGCGTGCCGTAACACGTATGAGAAATACACATACATTGATGACGTCACACGCAAAATCCATATGGATACGCGATAGGTACTAGGAATTTAGGGTTGCCAAAAGTCTCTATTATTATTGTAATCGTTAACAAGACAATGAAGATGAGCTTCAAAAATACGATCCCTGCATGTTTCAAGATAATAACAATCCTATTCCTAGATAGGTTTGCACACAAATTACTTTGGCATTCTTGGGTTAAAAATATCAAAAGAAAAAAGAGAATTAATTTTCCAGAAAATTAAATAATGAACATTTGATTGAATAATTAAGCGATTTTATGCTAAAAGCAGGATCATGTCTAATAAGTAATAAAGCGTTTTTATTGACATTCAACAAAGTTCATAATAATCCTCGACTGTTTTAAGGTAATTTTATGTTTTGTTGTGGCTATTAGGCAACAAGCACGATCCCATCTATTGGCGTTTCTATTGACAAAACCTGTTTTCCTTACACTACATGATGCTAGAAACACACTAGGTGATCAAACATTGTTTATACATACTTTAACCAACCATTCATTCACATTTTACTCTTTTTCTCAATTTGTGGTAAATATTTAATCGCGTCTCGAAGTTCATTTAAACGTTATCTATCCAAATATCGCATGAATTATACATTGTGTATTAATATTATAGGTTTCGTGTTTAATGTAAAATAAGGGCAGACCATAATGCACAATTACATAGAATTGTATTCTCATCATTTGCCCATCGGCTCCATTTAATCACTGTGTCAATTCCGACTGGATATATTTATTTTCGTTTCGTTTTATAACAATGTTAGCAAATCCGAAACGAAATTGAATCTTTTGGATAACCCGTAGTGTAAATAATCTATTCAATTCCATTTGGCCAGGAGCATGAATATATGTTATTGCACAAACATATTAAATGATTGCAACAATGGGATGATATTTTTATCAATGTAAGCAATTGAATGTAAAAATATTATGTTATTCGGATGTTAATAGAGGAGTTATGCAATATAAGTAAGTACTATAGGTCAGTCGTTAACTTGTGTGGGTTTATTATTACGAATCACTTTTAAAAGAGGGTGTGACCTGTAGATATTTTCGACAATAAAGGACTTTAAGCTTAAAACTTTTAAGTTTTAAGAGTCCTTTATTCACGAAAATATCTAGTAAACGCTCAACTAAACATGGAATGGCACAGTTCGTTGATACGAACTGTTTTAGCAAGGGGATTAATTAACGATTCCTGAATATTGTAGTACTATTTGACTAACTGTTGTGTCTCTGTGACCATATTATATTTTTAACTAATTGTTGGGTTTCATTTTGTAGAGAAGTCATATCTCATGCACTTATTTGAATGTATGATAGGTTGTCACATAAAAAGGTGAACCCGAATATCATGTTTATCACTAATGAATGGGAAATTACCATTCTACATTTGGAATGAGTGGCCAATCACGCTCTTAATTACATCATAATTAGCCAAAAAATTAATAGCTGTGAATCTGAGCGTATATAACAAATAGAATTTGCAATCTTGGGTAGACGCTATATATAGGGCATAGATGGTTGAGGCACAAGGGATACCATCTGGGGTGGGTAGACCTCATTGATTTGTAGAAGAGACATGTGATGTAGGCTTCAGTATAAACTCATCTGCGAGTTAGTGGCAGGAGACAAAGGCATTATAATTTTAAGTATTGTAATGTAACCTATGCGTGTAACCTATGTATCCAGCCTTGATCTACATGTAAGATGTAAAAACGAACTGTAGCATTACCTGGTAGACAAATGTATAACTACTGAGATAGTAAAAAGAAAATACACAACGTGAGAACTACAAATATAACCAAAGACAATACTTGGAGATCACAAGGCTATTAAATATGTTGCAGAACAGAATATGCGTCCAACGGCGGCGTTTTGGGAGTTTTCCTGTGTATTTTCCACATCAACCACCGAGGCATAGCACTGCATAGTGCTGCAATATTGATTTTATAAAATAAAAAATACAAATATCTACCAAAATGATGCAATTTCTATACAGGTTACAGGGTTCATGACACCAAACAATATAAAGAAATGGTTCTGCATGCAATTTTGTTCTTTATACTCTTTTTTTCAATCAGTTGTTTGGAACGCTTATGTTTGACAGATTGGTCTTAGTCTTTAGATGGAAAAGATGAAAAACCCAAACATATTCCGAAAGTAAACAAACCACCATTAAATTCCCTTCAGCAACTAAAACTGAATTCACTTTTTAATAATCTTCTTTTCTATATTTGTTTAAGATTATGCAGAGTAATTAATTGAACGAGATTTTATACGATTTACGTCAAGCCACGTGATTAGTCACGTGTCGATTCTTTAACGTTAGAAGATTAGGAAAGGAATGAAAGATCTGACAAACTGCAGTATTCTTTAGTTTCGTATTTTATGTTTGACCCATTAGTTTGCTCAGTCTGAGAAGTTCATTTCTATTAAATTTTAATTTCTATTTTATATGCACGTTTTAATCTTTCTTTAAATGATTTTCCACTTGCACTATCTAAGAGTTGCTACAGAGAAAAACAGCAGAAAATTAATTTGAAACATTCACAAATTTATTCCTAGAATTATCGAAACTCCTTACTTATTTTTATACGGATTTATTCACTTGATTTGTTATATAGATCTATTCACTTAATTTGTTATATGGGTCTATTAACTTGATTTTTTATACAGACCGATTCACTTGATTTGTTATACGGATCCATTCACTTGATTTGTAATACTAGGAAAGATATGTCATATATATACGTAAAATAAAGTATATGCGTCCATTCTAGATAGTTATTTTATTGCTCACGTTTCACACAATTTTCAAAGTAATGGACGCATTTACTTTATTTTGTGTATATTATCTACTTTTAATGAAAACTTATAACTACCGCATGTATATATGCAAATTTTATATATGTTATTCAAATTTTTACGTGGCTTTGTCTATATACGTGTATGTAGAATATGCATAATTTTCCATGTAGGTCAGTTCTGGTCGATGATTAGTGGGACAAAAAAAAAGTTTGAGTCAAATTAAGGCAATTCGTTGATTATTGCCGTTTTGTGACCTTGAGTAGCAACACAACGAAGCTTTTTAATTGAATATATAATATTTCAGATTTTCCTTTTAGAAAAACAAAATTGGCGTGTCCATACACGTTTAAGATAATACATTGTGATATGACAGATCTGAAACGATGATACGATGATCGCGGATTATTGGTGGTGATACACACACACTGGAGATATTAAAGAGTCATTCTGTGATCTCATTTTTAAAATATTCTCATACTCGGCTAACTATGACAATCCAGGAACTTGCTTACTTTATAGCAAAGCAATGTTCACGACCGTCCATTACACGGTGTGTGGAATGAACTCTCTTATCTGTTTCAAATTTTACTTGTAGTCTTAATTATTATCACTGTATAGTCAAGCACGACAAATCCAAAATTTTATTTTTACCGACCGGCGAAGGTCTCCGAAGTTCCAATCCTCTTTAAACGAGACCATGTCTACTCTTACAAACCTATTTGGTCGACTCGGATTATTATTCACGTCTTCAAAATTTGTCTTGTGTATATAAACAGAAATATGTCGAGAGTTAGGTAGATATTCTGATATCTAAGCTGCCTGACAATGTACGTGTCACTTATTATATTTCATATCCTATTATAGCGTTATCTTCTCCTGAAGGATGAACTCTTCAAAAACAGAGGTAAAATGGGCGATCCTTTTACCCTCGAGTACTCTCGGGCATACCGAACAGGTGAAAGTAAAGTGTCCCCACCGATTCTTCTTCACTGTACGTTATGAGGGTTGTATTGTATCTCTCATCACTCGAGAAGAACTTATCTTGTCATTGTTGTCATGATATACTTATCAAGTGTGATTAGAATATTCGAACTTGACCCATAATATAAGTATATATATTCATTTAATAATATTCTCCGTGAGCTATCTAAATCATGGTGAGGTGTTATATAGCCACACAATGTTATTTTTTGGTCGTCACTGAAATGAGAAACACAAAGAAAGATGTTTTCAGAGAAAATCTCCTTTTTGGGTTACTCTCTTTCTACTCTACCCATCTCATTAAGAAAAGGTCTGTTTTTAATTTTACCCACTTGGCATAGGTAAGAGAAGTTGTTGAACGGCAATACAGGTGTATGTCCTCGGGCCACCCGTGATACATCAAAGCCAAGCCGCCGTGAAAATATATCTTTTATAATAAATGAAACAGTATTGAAAAAAAAAGACGAGACCCGAAAAGGTTTAATTTCTGTATGCAAAGAGATTTTCACAGGTGTGAAACATTGCAATAAATGTTCTTTTCACGGAGAAAAATGATCCAGAGATGAGCTGTTGGCTGTGAAAGAATAAAGTTTAAGCCTTCTGGCTTTCTCTCCTCCAATTTTCATACATATTTGTCAACTTTGAACCCCTTCCCGTCATTCACGACTATGTATTCTTCAGGTAAAAATATTGGATCTGGAGTGTTTTTATATCATCTGTATATAGTCCTCGTCAAGTGAATATATATTCTCTTTTCTTTATTCAGAAAACATAATTAACTGCCCTGTATCTGGAGGGCAAGATGGACAGAAAGACCATCGACCTTACGGTTGTCCCCAATAAGGTGATTTCTAATGAAGATGACTACTGGCCTTAAGATGACCGTTCAGTCCATTGTTAAATCAATGAAAAGGAGCGGAAAATGATTTGTTGGTATGATTTTCCAGTCTACGTCCACTTAACTAATTCATATTGAGTTGTTATTGAAAAGTTTTGGGAAAACATTGTGATCGCTTCTTGGTTAGAACCCTATGGGTGGTGTTAGCATTTTTAATAATAGTATTGAATTCATTGTATTTGGGTAGTAGTCGATCTCTCTCTTCACAAACAATGCTTCTTTAACAATATCATACACAAGCTCAATATATATGGTATTAAATACTCCGTTGATTTTAAATCATTTTTAATGTTTTAAGTGTAATTAAATCTAACAATAAAAAGAAAAGTTTAACAGGATGCAAAAAAAAAAAAAAAACTAGACCTGCATGCAGGAATGACGGGTTTCACTGGTGCCAAGTTACTCTTAAACATGTCACTTTCGGTGCCAAGTTACACTTGAACATATGTCACTTCCGGTACCAACGAAACCACTAAACAGGTTTCCAAATTAACATTGCACACAAATAAAATGGACGCAGAATCAACCAATCAATCCAGCAATATCAAGTCATTTTATACATTTGTTACTTGTAAACGATCTTGACAAAATTAAATTACTTCCGGTGTTAATGAAAATGTTCAATTAGTCATATGAAATCAGAAATGGCATACGATATCATATAGTGACAATTTTATGTAAATCGAATAATAATTGCCACTTTTAAAGACCAAAAAACTTGAAAAGTGACTTGTAGAAAATCTGCTATTTCTCTGCAACCGTACAAGTTAGAAACCATTTTTTGGTATCTGTATGATCGTATGGGTTCATTCTATTTGTTGATTGGCATCAAATACCATAATTTGAAAAAGATTTCAAAACAGACTCATTTGAATAAAATATCTGTTTTGAAGGCTAAAAATTCAGTTTTTGCCAAAATCACATTACTTCCGGTGATAATGAAAATCTTAAATTACTTGTATGAAATCACAAATGGCATTAGGTATAACATGGTGTAACGTTAATGAAAATCGAATAATAATTGACACTTTTATGGCCCCGAAACCTTCAAAAGTGACCTGTAGAAAACCGTCTATTTCTCGGCAACCGAACAAGTTAGAAACAATTTTATGATATCTATATGACCATATGAGTTGTATTTATATGTGAATTTAAACCAAAAGTTAAAATTATTAATACATATTAAGTTATTCATAGTTGAATAAAACATTGATTTAAAAAGTTTAAAATGCAGTTTTTGACCAAATGACGTCACTTCCGGCGTCAATTTTGAATTGTAATCAACTTGATATGACGCTACATGCTTTTTTGAATCAAATGATGTCACTTTTATAAAAATCCAATAATAATTGACTATTTTACAGGCAAAATAACGAAAACAGTGACTTGTACAGAACTGCCCATTTCTTGGGAACTGCTTATATTACAAACTAATTTTAACATACATTTTCTTCGTATGGATTATAGCTACAAGTTTATAAAAGTTACGAAGAAATATTTTAAAATCTAAAAAGCCTGAATAGGTTGTAAATAGGTGAATTTTACACCATTTTTAGCCATTTAATCGAATTTGCTCGAAAATGAAATCGAAATTAAAAAAACTGCTTCCGACATTTTTTGCGCCTTGAAAGGGCACATACTTTGAGTAAAATAATTTTTCCAAAAAATAATATTTGTTTTCGAAAAATGGTACCTAACTGTGAAAATTGTAGTTTTTGGTAAAATTATGCCACTTCCGGTGCCGACAGATAACACTTCCGGTAATAAAAAAAATGACAATTGAGACAACGAAGCATATGAACTTTGTTTTATACAAATCGAACAATAAAAAATTAATCTAGGACTAAAAAACTGAATTAGCCAATGGCGGCCAAGGAAAATTACTGAGACAAAATTTTTTAACATTTTTGCACTAGTCAGATGACTCTTTAATTCTGTGCACAATACGACTAAAAAATATTCATAAATAAAAAAGTTTTTTGTAAAATTTTAAATTTTCGAAATTTGGCGCCTAATATCTTCGAAGATTTGCCGAAAATCAAAAATCGAAAGTAGCGTAGCTATGTGCCCTGTCTCCGGCTATGCCAAAATGTATCGAAAGTTAAAATTCAATGATTATTGTTAAAATTACTGCAATATTTTAAAAAACGATAATTTGGTGATTTCGGACATTTCGCATTGTCGCAGAACGTTCAAAATAGCTTTATCCTCTAAGTCACACCCACTTTCCCAGTAAAACCGAAGAAATCGTAACGATGCGACAAGCAGTTGCTGAGATCTACTCAAGACAAAAGAAGAATAATAATAATAAGAATAACTAGACCTGCATGCAGGAATGACGGGTTTCACTGGTGCCACGTTACCCTTAAACATGTCACTTCCGGTGCCAAGTTACCCTTGAACATATGTCACTTCCGGTACCAACGAAACCATTAAACAGGTTTCCAAATTAACATTGCACACAAATAAAATGGATGCAGAATCAACCAAATCCAGCAATATCAATTCATTTTATACATTTGTTACTTGTAAATGATCTTGACAAAATTACATTTCTTCCGGTGTTAATGAAAATGTTCAATTAGTTTTATGAAATCAGAAATGGCATACGATATCATATAGTGACAATTTTATGTAAATCGAATAATAATTGCCACTTTTAAAGACCAAAAAACTTGAAAAGTGACTTGTAGAAAATCGACTATTTCTCTGCAACCGTACAAGTTAGAAACCATTTTGTGGTATCTGTATGATCGTATGGGTTCATTTTATTTGTTGATTGGCATCAAATACCATACTTTGAAAAAGATTTCAAAACAGACCCATTTGAATAAAATATCTGTTTTGAAGGCTAAAAATACAGTTTTTGCCAAAATGATGTTACTTCCGGTGATAATGAAAATCTTAAATTACTTGTATGAAATCCTAAATGGCATTAGGTATAACATGGTGTAACGTTTATGAAAATCGAATAATAAATGACACTTTTATGGCCCAAAAACCTTCAAAAGTGGCCTGTAGAAAACCGTCTATTTCTCGGCAACCGAACAAGTTAGAAACAATTTTATGATATGTATATGACCATATGAGTTGTGTTTATATGTGAATTTAAACCAAAAGTTAAAATTATTAATACATATTAAGTAATTCTTGGTTGAATAAAACATTGATTTAAAAAGTTTAAAATGCAGATTTTGACAAAATGACGTCACTTCCGGTGTCAATTTTAAATTGTAATCAACTTGATATGACGCTACATGCTTTTTGAATAAAATGATGTCACTTTTATAAAAATCCAATCATAATTGACTATTTTACAGGCAAAATAACGAAAACAGTGACTTGTACAGAACTGTCCATTTCTTGGTAACTGCTTATATTACAAACTAATTTTAACATACATTTTCTTCGTATGGATTATAGCTACAAGTTTATAAAAGTTACGAAGAAATATTTTAAAATCTGAAAAGCCTGAATAGGTTGTAAATGGGTCAATTTTACACCATTTTTAGCCATTTAATCGAATTTGCTCGAAAATGAAATCGAAATTAAAAAAACTGCTTCCGCCATTTTTTGCGCCTTGAAAGGGCACACTCTTTGAGTCAAATAATTTTTCCAAAAAATAATATTTGTTTTCGAAAAATGGTACCTAACTGTCAAAATTGTAGTTTTTGGTAAAATCATGCCACTTCCGGTGCCGACAGATAAAACTTTTGGTAATAAAAAAAATGACAATTGATACAACGAAGCATATGAACTTTGTTTTATACAAATCGAACAATAAAAAATTAATCTAGGACTTAAAAACTGAATTAGCCAATGGCGGCCAAGGTAAATTACTGAGACAAAATTCTTTAACATTTTTGCACTAGTCAGATGACCCTTTAATTCTGTACATAATACGACTAAAAAATATTCATAAATAAAAAAAATTTTTGTAAAATTTTAAATTTTCAAAATTTGGCGCCTAATATCTTGGAAGATTTACCGAAAATCAAAAATCGAAAATAGTGTAGCTATGTGCCCTGTCTCCGGCTATGCCAAAATGTATCGAAAGTTAAAATTCAATGATTATTGTTAAAATTACTGCAATATTTTAAAAAACGATAATTTGGTGATTTCGGACATTTCGCATTGTCGCAGAACGTTCAAAATAGCTTTATCCTCTAAGTCACACCCACTTTCCCAGTAAAACCGAAGAAATCGTAACGATGCGACAAGCAGTTGCTGAGATCTACTCAAAACAAAAGAAGAATAATAATAATAAGAATAATAATTTTAACAAAAACAATAGTGTTTCACACAAGCTTCGCAGTGTGAAACCCTAATAATTTTAACAAAAACAATAGTGTTTCACACAAGCTTCGCAGTGTGAAACCCTAAAAATGAATGAAATAAAAAAAAAAAAATGGTCGAACTGGGTTTTTTTCTTTTGTCAATTTCACTTATCAATAAGTTTGTCATTTGGTAATGAACTCATTTAAATTTTGGAATTAATGTGTAAAAATGTGCATATCTACAAAATGTCTTGGGGTTAACGTCCACTCGACACAAACATATTTCGGGACTTGCATATGGTTCAATTTTATTTCAATAATTCACTTGTACTGGTCTTTAGCAGTGGGAGGAAACCGGAGGACCTGGAGAAAACCCACGAGGTTGGACAAGGGAGCCTACTCCTTGTCACGTACAACCGGGGATTCGAAACCAACCTAGTTGACTCAATTACAGTCTTTATGATACCGCACGCACGTGCTAACCATTCGGCCATCCAATCCCCTTTTTCACACACAACACGCTTGCATCACATCCGTGTGCAGACTGTCCCGTTTATCTCACCCTATTTTGAATCAATTGTAAGATTCAATAAAAAAAAATTGAGCAACTACATTGTTGGGCCAACAAACACATTAAAATCGAGAATTTGGTGTCCCAATACTGGTATGAATTTGTATTAGCTTCTATAATTGCCTGAAATATTGTGCCTTTATTGGACGTCACTGGCACTACCTACCAAAAACACATTGGTAATGTTTGCTCATTATGACAATTTTGTCATACACAAATTCCATTTGTAGTCGAATTGAAGTAAACAACATTCTCTACGGGAAGTCGGATAAAATATAGGTGTCGTGTGTGAGGTAGGAAATGTTACTCTTTCTCATTTAACTCGGAGCTAGGAAATTTTGTTTTTTTCTTAGTGGCAACAACAAACAGATATAAATCTTTAGATATCTGTTTTGAGAAAGCAAGTTGTCGCGTATCACCATTTCCATTTTATTAGTTCCATACAATTGGTTTGCGCAATATGACCCGGTTGGAGCTGACGTGCCATTAAACAACATTTCATTTCATTTTATTTCGTATACAATTTATGACGCACAAATCATTCGTCTATAAATTAGAACAGATTGCACTTTTGTGGAAGCAGACGTAAACAACAAGACCCCAACCAGGTAGATGTTAACTCTCCACAAAAGCTGACATGTACCCGAATATGTTATGATGCAAATTGCAAAATGTCAACGCCAATGAATGAAATTCCGGATACATTCCGAGGATCCCAAACACAGTCAATCAAATTTTTGTTCGATGGTATTTTCCCACGAAAGACAATAGAGTTTGTTTACAGTTTCATTGACAAGGAACGGCGCCCGGAAGTCCCGGGAAAATCAACTCCGAATTTACAAATTTACCGATCGTGTCAAAACGCATGAAGAAGAAAAGAGTTACACTCATGTTTAGTGTTTTATTAACAGGTTGCCAGTCCATAGCAGGTAGCGATATATATTTACATAAGTAACACCTCGTATTTCTTACCTTAACACCCTAGTCAGCGATTCTGTGGTTTGATTTAAGATGCATATTGTGTATACTTCTATTATAAATAACATAAAATTAGCAAAGACCTTAGTTGGAAATGAAATTGAGAATAACATCATATTTTTCTGCACCTAAACGAGCATCCGTCATTCAGCGAGAGTGCTCGGACAGCGGTGTATCCGCATATACTTCATCGAATTTCATGCGCGAATGGTTCATTTAGGTACGCGACAATGTATACACAGGAACTCAGTTTTTCGTCCTATCTATTAATAGACAATGTTCTTTGCCAGGCCCTCCGCCACTGACAATCCAGGGACACGTAGAATATTTCCTGCCAATATACTGCGATAAAACCCGTTACCTCCGCAGTTCCTTTCTTGTCGAGTCCTTGTTCTTCCTGTCCTCTAAATTATTTATTTGAGGTAAAATCCTTATGACCATCTTCAGTTAACAATATATTTCCAGTTACCATTACGACAGGGCAGAGGGAATGGGAAGGTTCAACTATAGACGTTCGGATGGGACGTAAAACTAAAACCGAGGTGCCGTGTACACATTGGCGTACACGTAAAAGACGCATTTTTTTTTTTTAACAATATTTTATTCAGAAATTGAAAGGGATTGAGGAATAGGCATAGCCTATATGACCTCTCTCCTAAATACAAAAATTAATATGGATATGTAAAAAAAGTAATTGAGTAAACAATAAAATGAATACTTAATCAACATTTCATATATACATATTTACACATTGGCTACGCAGTTGTTCATGTTCGCATTTTGGTCGATATAGATCTTAAAACCTTCTACTCATGTCAAAAAAGACGCATTAGGTATTTGAGTGGGCCGTAGCGCCGCTGGCCGGGTAAAATGTCCCTCATGGTACGTTGTATAGACCAGACGTATGCCTGTCTTCATTAGTCCAGTCGTAGGAATTAAAACCCATTTCGTTTCATATTTATTTCCTGTTACCATTATGATACATTTTTATTTTACCTATACTAAGATATTCTCAGCTTAACGATATTCTCACAAAGGTACTCGGGGTTTAACATGACACTCTTCTCTTTGCTTAACATTTTAGATATTACAATGGTAATCTTCCTATTATCCAACTATTCAATCAACATTCCGGAAATTGGACGCTTTCTCGTATGGCGAATCTACTTTCTGTCGTTACTCGCCGAATTCTTCCACTGAAATGAAATGGGTTTTAACGTCCTACTGTTTTTTTTATCGATCTGGACTTTGTATTTTGACAACTAGGTAGATTCCATTAGGCTTCATTTTTTGACTGGATATTTAGGACATGTTGCATGTATCGTGGTGGACATAACTAATATACAATACCGTACTCAAAGCAGACTATATTAATAAGAAATAAGACTATTTAGATACTGTAAAATGAGCAGTATATATTATGACAACACTGAATCATATATAGATAAGTACCAGACACAAAGAACTAACCGAATCCGGGCCTCACGACACTGCGATACTTTAATGATCATCTATTCCACTTACTAAACAAAGGTACTTATTTTAAACCAACTAACGTTATGGCAACTGTATGGTAGTTTCTTTCGATTAGCATTGTACGTATTTTAATATTCCCGAATTTCTCTACGTATATCGACATAAAAATATAGCCTTTGTAAGTTCATTTATTACGAAATTCCTCCCTTATAAAATTTAATCGATACCAATTAGTTTCTAATTATACATAATCTGTTGTTATTTGTCTTTCTCTGCACATTAAAAATATTAATTAATATGATATATTATTGTGTATTTCTAATCTAAGGTTACACGGTACAGTAATGATTTTAGAGAAATAACAGTAATCAATTAGAAGGATAATATTCTAAACTTATCGATATATTTTATTTGATATACCTACGATATCTAAACAGACAGCCCCGGGAATCTATTTCTGGCGGTGTAGATGAAAGATCAACGTGTGGGTTCTGTTCGATGTCTTAAGTGTATTATTTACCGTAAAGATATAATTAAGATCCGAGATGGGCACGGGATCGGAAAGAAGATACCGATCGTTTTGATTGACATTGGGTGACATGGACAAGGGACTAGTGGCGATGTTTACTTAGTAACGTTTCGTCTTTAAATGAAAGTGATTATGAATAAATGTACCCCCCCCCCCAAAAAAAAAAAACCCACCCAAATAACGGTTTATTGCTGAGAGATTCATGTTAGGAATGTATATTCCTATATTACAACACCGTCTACATTTGAAACTCGACTTCATGGTGTTTTAGGATGGGGTGGGAGAGCACCATAAGTTATTCGTTCTAAATTGATGGCTATTCTGTAAATAAAACCGCGTGGAATAGGATGTTAAACATGGTCAGCCAGCTGTGAATAGAAGATGTTAAAGACTCTTTACTCCATCAACAGTTTTATCCTCCAGAACATAAGTTGTTGTTCTCCTCATCTGCACATTATCTTATTTTGAGTCAAGTGAATGTCAAAATGCATTGATGAATACCTTGATACTTAGTGCTGAATCATATGACTTATCAGTGATAAATGAAATGAAGTGTAATGGGGTTTAACGTCCTGCTGTTCTGCTCTTAAACTGGGCGGGGTTGTGTGGCCGAATGGTAAAAGTGCGCTCGCTGTATCATACGGCCTACCATTGAGTTAACTGGCGTGGTTTCGAATCTCCGGTTGTACGTGGCAAGGAGTAGAGTCGCCTGTCAAATCTCGTGGGTTTTCTCCGGGTACCCTGGTTTCCTCCCACTGCTAAAGACCCCTATGCGAAATGACCTAGTTTGTGCCGAGTGGACGTTAACCCTCCCCCCCCCCCAAACTGGGCTAATGAAGACGGGCATACGCCATACGGTGTGCTATGAGGGAAATTTTGCCCGGGCAACGGCGCTACGGCCTACTCTTATATCAAATTCCAATGTGTACACGGGACTTCGGTTTCTCGTCCCATCCGTACGACTGTTTTGCCTTCCGTCCTGCAACACTGACAAGGAGAAACCACGCCGGAAAATCTGAATAAACGTTCTCGGCCAATGCGCAGGGATCAAACACTCGACCTTCAGGCTAGCGAGCTTACGTCTAACACACTTACCCACCGCGATCTGAATCATATGACTATCAACATTCATCGAACCTTTAACAATCTTTTTAGGATCCAAACTAAGGATTATCTTTGAAACCCCGAAAAAACTAACACGTGTTCTTTAAAATGTACGGTCGTGACAGACATTAATAAAAAATTATTTCCCATATAAAAGCTTGAAGTTCACACCTTCATAAGGCACGTGCACCTTATCATATTATTAATGTCTAAATATACAGAGCACGTTCCCGAATATTATTGAAAAGATACGTCAGTTTTATTATTCAGGAATTCATTATGAATACTAGCATATATTTGGATTGTCACCTTCGCGATCACAAAGCAAATGGATGTATTACTAGAAGGGTTTTATTTAGGCTTAGTCTGTCCCCAACTCGACACAGAGAGAAATGGGGTTTAACGCCCACTCAACACAATCTACGTCATTTCGGGACTAACATAGGGTATAATTTTATTTAAGTAATTCGCTTGCAGGGTCTTTAGCACACGAGGAGGGACCAGGGGCTGATTATGCCGTCGGGCGATCGGGCGAAGGGCGGGTCGGACAAAAAAATGAAAAAAAAATTTTTTGTCTAATCTTTTCTGCTGAACATTATATGGGGAGGGGGTAATGGACCGGCCATGGAGTGATGACGATCATGTTGTATGTGGTCGGTGGCCTTAACGGGCCGCCACGCCGTCACTGGAGTCTGGAATGGGCTGCTATAATAGACTGTCCGGGCCGGGTGTGCTGGGCGTGGGCCAGAATTCGGAATGCAAAGGGGATTCTGAATTTCATCCGATAATTTCATTGGATTCACCCGAGAATTTACTAATTATTAAGTCACCTGCACCTTGTTTGTGGGGATACGCCAGAATCCAAAATTCAAAATTCGAAAGCAGCTTTTATGAATTTCACTTTCGTCACTCTGTGCCAATCTATCTCGTGGCCTTCTATCACATCAGGAAACAAGTGGCGCTCCCGGCAATAAAAATGGGATATTTTTCAATGAAAATATTTCTATTTAATATTCCTAACTGGTTAATCAAATGGTAACTGGTTAATCCCATTTTTTAACCAGATAAATTCTCTTGACTCTTGACGATACAATGATAATACGTTAATTAATAATATGACGATATGATAATTTCACAGGTTGATGGTTGTTATAAATTACTTGCACGTCGGGGTTTTAGCCTAAGTTAATCGACTTATGAAATATATTATTTGACAGAGATTATAATCAAATATACCACCAAATCGCATATTTGGGATTCATTTTTCAAAAATTTCCAGGGGGAGAGCTCTCGACCCCCCCCCCACCGGACTGATTCCGCGGCAGTAAAAGGGGCCGCTCCGACACGGGAGCCCGGGTCGGTTCCCGGTCCCAATCCGCCCCTGGGTTGGACAGTTGATCCTACTCCTTGTCTCTTGTAACCGTGGTTGACTCAATGACAGGTTTTATGATACGGCACTCAAGTGCTAACCATTTGCGCCCCCCCCCCCTTCGCCCCTTAATATACATGGAGTATTGTTAATAAAAACTATAAGTATTAACCGCGCCAGATTCTGTGGAACCGCAAATAGCTAATTATGTGAAAAGTGAAAATGAGGAATACTAACAATCACATATGGATTGTTAGCATTATGAATCCCCTCCACCAATTATCAGACAATTAAAGCAGTTACTTATATTTATAACAAACGTGTAAACAAAAATAGGATTCTTCTCTCTTTGATCATTCAAGATGTATGTCCACTGTTATCAGGTCAATACTGTCTCCGTGTTATTGATGATTGAAAAATGACAGTATATCAAACCCACTTATCATACTTAAAGATGTCTGGCATCTATGTCTTCAGTTTCTCTAATTAGGTTCCATGCTCTCGTAGTCCCTCCTCCTCCCCCCCCCCCATTGATAAAAAATGCCATGGATTAAATTCTGTATACAATTCCTTCTGTTTCCCCTTTTCATTCCTTAGGCTAGAGCAACAATTTAACATGCAATTTAATCTAAAAAGAAAGTCACCCCATAATAATACCTTTGGTTAATCGTATGTCTCATTAATAAAATGCTTCCTAAAGACGTCACTACATTTCTGTAGAGCAGTTTTAATTGGTAGGGTGATCTATTGTCGACCAATAACAATCTATGCATTTTTGAACGCACCATATAAAGACAATGCAACAAGGGGGTCTCGAAAACAACCTTAAAATTTTATGATAATTTTCATATAGACAGAAAATTATATTTTACACAATGTTATAGAGAGGTCTAGGCAACACTTACAAACAGAAACAATGTTTGATATTAATACACGGTTATTATTTATGATTAAGATGCAATTTTACAACAGAATTTATGTAAAGACAATGCAACGCCGAAGTGTCGTCAACAACCTTAAAATTTCCATACAGACATAAAATTAATGTCTTATAGGGAGATACAGGCAATAATTACGGACAGGAAAAAATGTTTGATATCAATACACCGTTATTAAGATGTAATTTTATAAATATATACGACAAAAAAAAAATAGAAAATGGCAATGTATTAAATACAATAATCAAGAGAATATTACTCGCTTTGTTTAAATATGAAATAGGTTACATCAATATTTAAACAAGACGGGTTTTTTCTTCCCTGTTTAGTTTTTATACAAGATAAATTTCTCAAGATGATATTTTAACTTGTTAACTTAAAAAGACAAGCGTTTATTTTCTTACGGACTCCATATATAATTATGTTTAATATAAAAACTAGACTGGAATCCGGAGCCTTTCAACTAGTTGGTGAGTCGATCCATATTAGCATGTACGTTATATAGAGCTTTGACTAGGTGGTCCTAGCGAATCAATATCTTTCAAAACATTTTAGATGGAATCAATTTTCCAAGTTGAACAAAAATATTTGATCGAACACCGCCATGCCTATAGGGCTACAATATTATAACCCAGAAAAAAATATTATATATTGATGACGTCATGTCTGTGATTTCTATTAATAACTATGGCAAATTTACTCATTTTACCTATATATAATATATAGATTTTTTTTATTATAAATAACTTTACAAATATAATCAGCAAACGACGTATCGAAATATTTTCGTTTGAAGAGAGTTTGATTTGATTTCAAAAGAAATACTAGTAAGGTTTTCTTTGAATAATCGTCTGTAAAAATGCTGCAGGTATTAGATTGATTTTCATCTGCTAATATAAAACTAGCTGGGGCTGGGTTGCTGAATGGTTAGCACGTGCGCACTGTATCATAAAGTCTGTCATTTAGTCAAATGGCGTGTGTCGCCTATCCAACCTCGTGGGTTTTCTCCGGGTCCTCCGGATTCCTCCCACTGCTAACGACCCCTGTCCGAAATAAAATTAAACCATGTGTTAGTCACAGAGTGACCTGGTTTGTGTCGAGCGGACGTTACCCCCCCCCCCCTCTCTCTCTCATAAGTTTTATGGTTAAATTTATATATTTGGGGAAAGTGAAGGGCATTATCCACATCTAATACCTGGAGCATAACAGCCCCGAATTAATGATTGAAAAGTAGATAATTAACAAAAATTAAGGCACCAACGGATGAGAAACAATATATTGTTTTCGGAGCCTGATATTTGTGATCAAATGAAGCAACTGATCAAGGGTCCACAAATAGGGAATCCAAACATTACATGGCATAACCAAACGGCCTTAAAGATGTGAATCCGGCCCTGCTAAACGGCCTTATAGATTGAAGCATGGACCTTATAAGGTCCATGATTGAAGTTCTCCTTTAATAACAATACATGTATGTAAATTGATAAAGTCAACATCTTCGATATCAATAGCAGTTTTTGTTTATAAATCTTACGCTTCAAGTCATGAATATAAGGAATTATCGCTATATGATATCAAAGTGTGTATTTATCTGCCCCTGCTAATATTTGTTTCAATATTTGTTCAAGGGAGGCAACTTCAGTTTACATAAGAATAACGACGGGCATCAGTCAATACGATAGTTAATGACGGGTATAATTCCTTAAAATAATAGAATGACCAGGGGCGAATTGGGCTATCGGGCGATCCTGAAGGGCCGGTCGGAGGATCACCCGAAGGGCCGGTCGGACAAAAAGATAAAAAAAAATTTTTTTTGTCCAATTCGTCTAAAAAACCCTTTTCTTCCGAACATTATATGGGGGAGGGGGTATTGGACCGGCCATGGAGCGATGCTGATCATGTTGTAAGTGGCCGGTGGCTTTGACGGGTCACCACGCCATCACTGGAGCCTGGAATGGGCTGGTATAATGGACTTTCTGGGTCGGGTGTACTGGTTGTGGGTCAGAATTCTCCTGCAATGGGGATTTCGAATTTCATCCGAAAATTTCATCGGTTTCACCCCAAACTTACTAATTACTAAGTCACCTGCACCCTGTTTGTGGGGATACGCCAGAATCCAAAATTCAAAAAGCAGCTTTTATGAATTTCACTTTCGTCACTCTGTACCAATGTGCCTCGTGGCCTTCCATCACAGGAGGAATCAACTAGCGCTCCCGGCAACAAAAATGGGACATTTTTAATGAAAATATTCCTACTTAATCAATATTCCTAACTGGTTAATCAAATGGTCAAAATTTTCTCAACTACATGTAGTCCCATTTTTTAACCAGTTAAATTCTCTTGACTCCTGAAGATACAATGATAATACGTTAATTAATTATGACGATATTATGATACTATGATAATTTCACAAGTTGCAGGTCGTGGTTTTGGATTAAGTTAATCGATTTATGAAATATATTATTTGACAGAGATAATGATCAGATATGGAACCATATGGGATTCATATATCAAAAATATTAAGGGGGAGAGCCCAGCCACCCTCACCGGTCTGGGCTCCGCGGTCAATGAAAGAGGACGCTCCGACACAGGAGCCCGGGACTAAATTTAAACAACTGTAAAATTCTAAAGATGTGTATTACGAATTATCTGTTCTCATACGCGATAAAGTTTTTTTTTATGTTCGTGTAATAAGTCAATATATTTTTAGAATCACCCATTTTGTGTACCATCAGTAGTTTTTGAATAAACCTGGTGCGGCTACTGAATCTGTACAAAATATATTGTCTACTATCGGATATTGTGAGCTTCAAATGGCTAAGTAACTCTCAGATGATGTCACAAGCGACCATTACATATTATTGTCATGTTTGTTGTAATTTCGGGTTTTAACTTTTTCACTTTCAAGATTCGAATATTCCCAGCTAAGTATAAAATAATCATGTGCAAATATTGTGACGCAACAACATACTTTACATGAGATGAGTATTACGTCATCGAAATATGTGAGGCGGTAATTTGATGTTTTTGCTTTGATACAAACTATTGACATGAACTTTTTGTTTATTTAAGAAATGTAAATTAAACTCTTACTTCAAGGAGATTTGTTTACAATCTGCCTCCTTTTTTTACCTTAATATCATGTTAGGTTTCCTTACGTAAGGGCCATAAAGATGGACATTGAAGTGTTATTATCCAATTATCTTGGACAATACGGCGGCTAATTTACAAGTATTTCCTGGGTGTTGGCCATTTTGAAATAAAATATAAGTGCTGTGTGTTTACAGTTTATTTCACAAGCATGAACAAGGGGAGCGGTTAAGTTTGACTTTGAAATTAGTTTATGGAATTCAAATTTTGTGAGGAGTTTTCCATAACATTGGGCAAAAGCTTAAAACAAACCAGTTGTCAAAGACCACCACCTTGTTTTCCGGAATGGTAAAATCCGTTATCCGCAAAAAATGGAACGAATGAAATGTAGAAGCAACTTAAGTAGGAGTATAAACTTGGTATGACATTAAAGACAGGGATTACATTATCAACCAGATGAATCAGTAAATCTAGTAAAATGTACCCGGTTAACCCTATTCTCCATCATCCATCTTAATCCACGACTTAATGTCCACGAGAACAGCTTCAAATTTCACTCTTTCACTTTTATATTGAATTCGACACGTTGAGTGAATCAATTAGTTCAAAAGTTCTCCGATTTCGGGTCAAACGAGGAGCGTACACCTGTGATTGGGTGCGGACGGTCCACACCACACTTGAAACCTGGCCATGGAGAAAAACGAAACAAGTCACACCATTTTAAACCTCCAATTATCTGTCTCTTGTTCAACTTATGTCCGTAAATACATTTGAAATTCCTCGTTAAGGGACAATTTGGAGACGACATGCGTTATTCATAGCGGTTGTGCGCGGGTGGCAAATAAGCTAATCCCTTGCAATTACCTGTAGTACTTCCGCTAATGAGCTCATTTCCATATATTAACTGCTACCACGTTGACATCGACTCTCTCTGATCTTCCAAGTTTTATGAGCACTTAGCTTTTAATAAAAGAAATGAAATGACATGTCTTTAAACCAACAAAATACGAGAAGCACAGAAATGAAAAGAAATGAACTGGCGTTTAACGTCCTACAGTTCTGCTCCTAAACTGGGCTAATGAAAGCGGCTATACGCCATACAGTGTGCTATGAGGGACATTTTGCCCCTGGCAGTGGCGCTACGGCCTACTATTATATGGAATTCCAACTGCCAAGGGATTTTTTACGTGCACAGATATCCTTGTCAGGTCCTCCACCCTGCATCACTATCAAGTGGAAACCGTGCCGGGAAATCTAGATGAACTTTCTCGGCCAATGCAGCGATCGAACACCCAAACTCCAGGATAGGGAGCCAGCGTCTCTCCCACTGAACCACCATGACCCACTTTAATAAAAGAGTTTTTCCATATCTACAAACGTTATTCAGAGTTCTTTATTCTAACATGAATTTGCGATTTTAGTACAGCTTTAATGTTATATTAAATGTGACATATCAAAAATTGCAAGATACGAAGACTGGAGTTGGAAAGCGTCAAAACAAATCGCTGATCTGTTACATTTAGGCTTAAAGCTAAACCTTTTTGATTTAGCTCAAACTAAAGTTTCATCTGGCGTGTTCTTGGGGTTAGTGATGATGCGTATTACACGATAACATTTTGTATCGAAACATAAGTCGGGATAATTTTAATGGAAATGTTGACTTATGATGTGTTCATAGTGAAACACGAAATCGACTCTACTGCCTTATCCATGGTAAACATAAAATTTTCAATAAAGAAATATTGTCTTCCCACAAATCAAATCAATGCATGAAATCCAATAAAATTGACAATTTTAAGATTCAACACCCTAAAATAATATACGAAAATTCTTGAAATTTGAAATTTATGCAATAGCTGTCAATAAGTTTGATACTGAATTGAAACTTTTAACTTTGAAGTTATCGAATTTCCTTTTTTTTCAGTAACACATCATTTATCATTGAGGGCACTTTTATTGCACCGCTTGTAAACAGAAATGAAATATTGTATACAATTATTAGAAAAGTTTTTGAGTGTAAATTGTTACGCCGAAATACTAATCTTGTATCCATATAATTTCTGTCAATCATGATGTTTTTGTATCGTACTTTAATGTTTTAAAAAAGAAATAGAACTTAAAAGCTTTACATGCCATTGATATTTTTTTCCGAACACCGAAAGTATCATATACACTCCTTTAATGAACACCTTTTAGCCTTCTGGTAACGACATTTCATTACTTCATGTGTACGCTGTAGTTTGGTATATTATTTCATTCGGCAATAATACCATGCCATGCCTATATTGGCGTATTTTAGCGAAGAAATGCGAATGACCCTGTGTCAACTGTGTGCATGCTCAGAAGGACCGCGTGAAAGGAAGCTTTATTTGCTGAATGAATCTTTGTTTGTCCAGTAGGACGATGTATCCGGCTGTGAAAGAAGGTAAAACACGACCATTAGCCCTGCGTGTGACTCTAGATACTGTTAACATCGTTCTAAAATCTCCAGCGTCGCCACATTGGCTATTTCTCACGATAGTCCGCGAGAATCCGCGAGTGCAGGCAACTTTCCTACCTTCTCACGAAGAAGATTCTTTCATTTTAAGTCCGCCGTTTGCAGACCGGAAGTCTGGCATAAGTGGCCATACCGTGAAAGGTACGACATATTGCATTCGGGGTTTATAGAATGGGATTAATTCTTCTATGCAGATGTTTAGAGGGTGACCGGCGATAGTCAACAAATATTCTTCAACGTTACGTATGCGATCGGTCGCGTCTTTAACCTTAGTCACGACACTCTTTATTTGACCATGAACTTGGCTCAGTTCTTTTGTTCTTCGGACAATCCTACTTAATTCCGAAGTTTCGTTTCAAACTAATCTTTATTTGGAGAAGGCGAAAAGGCACGCGAAAAGCTCCGGATTATTTATTTTGTTGGTCAGTGGAAATACTATTGTGCATTTCGTGTTACAATTGACTGTTCCTTGTTATTTGTACATGTTAATCTAGGGGATTTTTCGTAGTTTCTTTGTTTTTCAAGCAACAATAAAATCTAAATGTTGTAATATTGTCTCGTATCTTAGTCTCAGAAAATTCAGTTTCATAGAAAAATCATCAATATTCAGGCCCGTACCATATGGGGGAGAGGGCGTTGGGTTGTGGGCAAGAGGGTCGGGTTGGTCGTTGGTTTCGTATTGCGAACCATGGAAAATTCACCAAAGCACGCCCATTGCGGTAAGCGATTACTTCCCCTTTGGGTAAAGGTACCCATTGGGTGTCAGATTTTTCCAGGTCAGGCAACTGACCCTCATGCCTTCCTCCCGCTAGTTTCGGGCCTGGTATTGATTATGGTTGGCAATATGTTTTAATTCTTATCCGCTGTCCAGTCATTTTAACCACCATGCGATGTTGCTCGGATATATCATAATCGTATCCTATAAGAACCATAGACACGTATCCTCTAATACTAACTACACAGGGGTTAAAATGTTTGATAGTTTAAACGCATTTTATTGACGCATATCAAAATGATCAGACATAAGTTTCAAAAACTTAGAGTAGCGCGTTTTATACATATTGTTATACACATTACAAGATAGCGAATCAACGTATCGTATTATTTAAACACGTAGATGATTTATTATCCCCTGGACAAAAAATATAACAGTCATTGTCATGGCAAGTTAATAAATGTCTAATCAATAGTTTACATAACATTTCAGGCCTAAAGAAAGACATGCAATGGGCAGATTTATCTCTTGCATAATGTGTCTTTAATACACGTACAATATACTGATTTAGCTCTTGCATAATGCATCTTTAATACACACACTACGTACTGATACCAAAATTGTGATTCAATATACATATTACAAAGTAATATCAAAGTTGTGATTTAGTACACCACATATTACATAAAATATCAAAATTGCGTTTTGATACACCACACATACAAATATCAAAATTGATATTTCATACATACAATAAATAACGATATCAAAGAAAGGGACTAGTCCACGCATATATCTTCTCTGAAGAAACTGGACCATTGAAAAAATACTATTAGTGCTGTTTGCATATTTGAGTTTCTGTTCAGATCAGCTAACGAAGCATCATGTTAAGTCTATAGTAAGATTGGGGTTTAGTCAATACACAGTTAGATTTCTAACCTGACCATTTCTATATGGTTTAACATGTCCAACATATACATAGTGTTCATACGGTAATCTATTGTCCTATTTGACTAGAACTTGTCTCAGTATTGACTATCAGGCTTGTTCTTCAAGACTCAGCCACACGTACTTGTAAACTTAACATGAACTTTTAATGTATTGCTAAATATGAGGCCTTTGACAGAACATAAAGCCGAGTCGTCAGAATAAGTATTTGAATATGATTTGTGTGGTAGTGGGCAACTATTTAAATTGAGCTCTGGTGTAGTATTCATAACTAATATAGTTGTGTGATGTTAAAGTTGACCGTTATCAAAGAGGGACAAGGGATAAGTAGACATGTCTTATTTGATGGTCAAACCTGGGTTATTTACCAGTATGTTATTATGTAAATGACGAATTGATTCCACGAACATCAATGATAACTGTTAATGTCTATAGGATCGCTTTAATGAGTAAATTTGGCATCACGTTGAAATATATTGGCTCAAACAAGAGAGGAGGGAGGAAATGGGCTTTAACATCTACTCAACACTAACTAGGTCATTTCCGGACTAAGATATGGTTTAATTTTATTTCAATAATAAGCTTGTGTGTAGGTGTCTTTAGCAGTGGAAGGAAACAGAGGCCCCGGAGAAAATCCATGAGGTTGGACAGGCGACCTTACTCCTTGTCACATACAACCGGGGATTCGAAACCACGCCAGTTGATTCAATGACAATGACTATTCGGCCATCCTACCCCCTGTATTGGATCAAATTTGGCCAGTAGGAAACATTAAAACAAAAAATACACTTTTCTTGTCATTTTTTTTTTATATCTTACAACTTAAATAATTTAAGGAAAATTAACTGTAGGATAAAGAAACGATGGAATTTCAAAACGTTTTCCTTATTTACGCAGTCAGACCTGACTCTTGGGTTAAGCCTACAAAAAAAAACAAACAAAAAAATTTTAAAAAAATAAAAATTATTTGTTCCTGAAAGCGGATTTAATAAATATTGAATATGATTTATTGAACAGGAGAATAAATAATAAAGATATACTTCCTTGGCTTTTTATGTAAACATGTGTGTTTTAAAATCGAGAGCTACAATTAAAGGGACAATACATGAAATGAATTTGGGTTGACGAAGACGGACATAAGCTGTACAGTGTGCCATTAGGGGAATTGTTTCTGGACAAAAGTGTCCATGCCAACACGGTTCTTAGCACCACTGAAAAATTAAGGAAAAACGCCAAATAGATGTTTGATCAGACGTTGTTTAAAATTATTTCGACTGCATTGATATTTACGGAAGCGTATAGGGGTCATGCAAAATTTTGTAGAAGTCCTCGAGATCCAGCGATCCTGTGATACTTTCACGAGATCTCAATTTAATGTTTTCGAAACCCCCTAACAATATTTTCGAGAATCTCCCATTCTGTTTTAACGATCTGGAGAATTCGAGTTAATTTTCTGGGGTTGTGTATGCGTAGTTTTAACGTATTCTGTCGTTTCGGAGCTTACCCCCCCCCCCCAACACACACACACACGCCCGCTTAATGAAAGCCTTGTTCATTTCATAGAGGCTTCTCTTTACAATTTTGTGCGACGCTTTTTGGTCATCATCCGGAATTATACTCTACATTTCGATATTCAGTGTTCCGCGACAAGGATGACCCCTGTCAATTTTCAGCAATACAAGGTTATCTGTCCCTGAGATATAACAAGCACGTGGAAACACAATAGAGATTAGATTTCTTGATGTATATGCTAGATCCTTATTCAATTTATTAAACAACCAAGTTTTCCTTTCGAATAATCTGCTGTCGAGGCATACATGATGCGTGGGCGTATCTCCAATCTTTGCGTGACTATCGTTCAAATTTCGTTTGAATCATTATTAGGGACCTTTCGCATCGATACGAAAACGAATACGAAAACGAACACGTCATCAATTCGTGTGTACTTGTGACGTCAATCCGTAATGAGTGTTCGGCCAGAGAAAAACGTTACACGTGTGGAGCTAGGTTCACGTATGTACGCAAACGAAAATGTTTTTTGTCTCGTACACTGATTTTTCCACAATTTTTCGAGGCCTTGTGTATATTGTTGATTGTGTAGTGTTTGTAGAATGTGTTCAAATGCAATAGTCTGCTTGATTTGTTGTACATCTACCAAGTTATCGAATTAACACTTTGCCTGCACAGAGAAGTTCATGGAATGGAAATTAACCCATCTAGCTATTATCGTACATCGGATTGCGAAACCGTGTGTTAGAGGATTCGTATACGAAAACGTATGTTCGTTTTCGGGTTCGTTTTCGTACCGATGCGAAAGTTCCCTATTGTCATAATCAGACGAACCCGTATTTATTTTCGGCGGAACAATGAACCTCATTGATTTTCAGCGCTCTCTGAAATGGCGTTATTCCTATTTTCCGGTAAACCTCGTGAAAGCGTTAGAGCCCAAAGTTTTTCAAGATATTTTATTTAAAATCTGATCCGAAGCATTTGTGCCATAAGACAATAAACTGTGTCTAGCTTTATTCTAAAAAAAACAATATGGCCTGAAAACCATGCATTTTCAATTAAACGTCGCCCACAAAATTAAATTGGAAAAATTTAACAACCATGCCTGTAATTCAAAGCTTTACACATTATAGCTAACGTGGTAGGAATTTTATATTTGATGTGAAGTATAGGGCCATGAGACGATGAACCCTATCGATTTTAATCATATTTCAAATTTAGTGTAAAACATGGGTATCGATTGTCCTTTTATTATTTCATTAGTTAGCAGTTTTACTTTGTAGCAAAAAGTTAGGGTTTTGGGGGGTTTTTTTTGTTTGTTTTATCAAATTTGGTGCGAAGTATCGGGCCAATGGTTGGTTCACAACATGGAGACACAATCATAAGGTTTCATATTATCTCGGGATCTGGATAAAATTTACATAGTATGTCAATATCTCTTCAAGATTAATTCGAATTCCCGAGGAAGTTTACATAGGATGTCAATATCTCAGGAAAATTATCAAGGGGTTTCGAGAACATTAAATCTAGATCTCGAGAAGAATATACTCTTATAACGTTGATCGGTACTTTGATTCTGATAATAAGGTCTTTTTTTCTAGTCTGATTAAAATTATATGTTATTAAGTTTGGTTTGTATTTTTTTTTATGCTAAACAAAATATAATTTGCACATACCAGAAATCGACATGTTTTTAATTATCGGCCAAGATCCCCAAATCACTAATGCCTGTCTTGTTAAACTGAGGAATTAAGGTAATTTTGTTTTAGTTTCTCCCTTCATATACATAATATGAAAGACAATAAAGAAAAATATCACGTTTGCCGTATCATGGAATAATTTTATGCATTTTCGTTCTAAAATTAGTACCAATCAATTAGTACCAATCAACAAGTTGTAAAGTGAGAGTTTGAAACTGAAAGAAAGAAAATATTGGCTGCTTGACATCTCGCCATGAAAAATATTACCTTGAAATGGAAATAATGTATATTTATTTATAAAGGCGTGTCTAGAGTATGATTGACACATTCTATTTGTCTTATGGTCAACATAATAACATTCTTTGTTTTCATTAGATCAACATTTACATGTAGATGGTAGCTAATATTGACAGGACTAACAACATACCAAAATTTGTTGGACTAACACATTTCCAATTTGTTTAACCATAGTTCTCAACCTACACAGATAATATCCATTGACTATTTCATATATGTTTACTAAATTCAAATTATATTATTATAAAATCGAAACAGTCGCTTTTGAAATAAATGCAGTTTCTATCGTACGTTTGTTAGTGATTATTAATTGTATTTGTCGGACATCATGTAACTTTCAACAGTTTCATCCACGCTAAAAGGTGCCCAGATTAATAAACTATAACACATACTTATGGAATAACAGTTACTGATTTATTTAGGCGACGTTTCGAAGAGTATTCTCTCAACGTTTTCAAGCAAGTACAGTAACAAATGTGTAGGGCAATTATATATAGGGAAGCAATAACAACAATTCAGAAACCATGCATGACAACAACAAGATCAAAGGCATAATAACAACATATCAAAGGCAAGGTGCACATGCATGATTAGTGCCCAGATTAATTATTTTACATCTAATTAAAAAAAAAGAAATATCAGCTGTAGGTGATTTGTCGACTTGGAATATAAAGATATCCTTTAAACCATCGAAAGGTATGAATATTTATATTCAGCCACAATTATAGGTGACGCGGCTAGTTTTGGACTATATCCCAGGTATCGTCTGTATTAGTTGTCGAATGATCGGAATTGAATCATTAAGTGGTTGGTATTTGATGTGGTGAGAAAATTACTTTTATTTTTATGTCTCGGCATGTCAGTTTTTATCACAGGTAACAATTACATAAAAACCATGTTCAAAGCGAAACTGACATTTTTCATTTTAAACATTGTAAATCATTGGCGAAGTCACTTAGAATTCTGTTCCAAGATTATGGGTTGTTTTAATGTCAATATTTATGTTTGTAAAGCAATGCCCTTTACTCTTTCCGGAAGACCGGATATGCCATTCGTATTGGTAAGTGGGTGGACTCGAAAATCTAACAAAGTTGAATCTCTGACAGGAATACCGGTTCAAGCTAACGACACTTATAATTTTCTCTAAAAATTTTTCAACAATCATAGATCTATATTTCGTTTCGTTTTTTTATACTTTCGATGGCCTACACTCATGTAGATCTAACAAGTTATAGTGAGAGCTCACGTTCTATGACGTCAGGTATCAAGCACGGGATATTTGACCCGATAATGCCAGTCATTCGATCGACCAATTAGCGACCGTCATGCTTTTTAAAATCTACTTTTGTTTTAATTTCTATCCGCTGGTAATATTTACCCACAGTTCCACGCATGAAAAGGTCAAACGGTCGATTCGACAGACCATTTGATTGGCCGACCCTTCATTTCAGGCAGAACACGACTTCCAGATCCAAGAGTAGTGATGACGTAAAAACGAAATTTGGAACTATAAAAAACGAAACGAAATTAGATCTGTGTTTTAATCAGATTGATTTTTGATGCACCTCTTTTTAATTCGATTGAATCCAAGTCAGGAGATTGTATACTTTTTTTTATTTTGTTTCAATAACCAATTCAATTACGTTTTAGTCATGAATATTTAAATATTTTACGAAAAATGTCAATAATGAACAGATTAAAAATTCAAAATAAAAATGACAGCAATTCTTTATTGGAACCAATCTGATTAAAACACAGATCTCATTTCGTTTCTTTTTTGTAGTTTAAAATTTCGTTTTACTTGTCTTTACAACACTAGGACCTGTAGTGGAGGCCATCGAAAGTATAAAAAACGAAACGAAATATAGATCTGTATTTTAATCCGATTGTATTGGAACTGAAACCGGTTAATAGGATTATGGTTCAGGCACCACCCGTCACCCTACAACAAATCTAGTTCAAATACATTTTCCCACCTTCACTAGTATTTTCAAACGATAGACTTTTTAAGTTTATTTCATTTTTTTTTATTAAATTGAAAGAAGAATTCAGTGCAAAGTGTCATTTGATTGTCAAGTATCGATGAGTTGACTTTCACACACTGGGATTAACGTTGGGATTAAAATAGATTAAAAGGAAAATCTAAGAGGTGACATGTAATCGTGTTTAAAACCAAATTTTTACGTCTACAAAAATGCACTTGATCACATAGACTTTGCCCGTCTCCATTTCTCCTACCCTGTGTTGATTTCACTTCGATCATTGCGTTCATTCCATTTCAACAATGTGTTTTTTTCTTCCTCCTTTCTATGTTTTGGTGTATTTTTCTACTTGAACATCCGTCAAAAACCCGCGTCCAAGGAAGTGTCATATTCCTTAAGCTAACAAGAGGCGTGAAAAAATTGATGAAAAGTGTCAATTTCACCGAGAAGAAACCTTTTCTGACATGCCTGGTTGTTTGTGGAGCATACATGAGACCGACTTGTTTCGGGTATGTACTACTCCCCTCGCTATCGACCCATCAGCATCGTTCGCTGATTTGAAAACCTATCTCAGCACGTAATAACATCATCATTTAACCCACAAAGTTCCGACAGCTCTCTTAAGAAAACGTACATGAAATGTACACGTATGATGTCAATTTCTTCGTCTCCAATTATATTTGTATCGGTTTTTAAAACCCGTTGGCTTTTGGCTGGGAGAATAAGCAACCAGTTGACTTGTTTGTCAGCTTTACAAGTAGCAAGCAAAAGGCAAACGAAGTATAGACGAAGCAAATATAATCTAACACTTAGACGAGCTCTTGAAATATGACACTGCAAAGAAAAGAAAATTAACAGTGTTGTCAATAGGAAAGAAGTTGCATGTTGAGACTTTCAATAAGGCTGTTGTTCATGTTTGTAACAATAGATTTTATGACAATTTATTGTCTGTAAGTATATGAATAGTGATACGATCAACGGTAATAGCTAATGCAAAACATGACGCAATAATAGATAAATTTCCAATCGAAAACATCAAACATAATGAACGAGATTTTATTCTTTGTTGGATTATTGGAAATGTCCTTTAAAATTTCCTTGTAGTTTGATGTAGTAGAAATCGAGACAGTTTTAAAAACATTTTGTTTAAATCCAATAAAATCGAACGGTACAAGGGATGAAACGTGTGCAAGTTTCTTCAACTTCCAGATAAACTATTACAGAGGTTCATTCATTACCTGCCCTATGGACTCGTCGATTGGTTTGTGGGACAAGCATTGGTCTTTCTGGACTTATGACTGCAACATTAAAGATGCATTACATGTATGTAAGATTTAGATAAAGAGTTGACCATTCTTGCTACAATAAGTCAAAAAAAAAAAAAAAAAAATAAAAATAATGCTGATTGAAAATTTCATTCAAATTAACCCTTTGAACACTGACTATACATGGGGTGTTGCACGTCCCTCCCTGGATTTACAGGACGTCATATTAATTAGCGACATTTCGGGTATATGCGATACAACGTCAAGCCGGTTTTGCGTCATTTCTGGTTCTAAGGGTTAAACTATTACTAGTGAGTTAGCCTTTTGAGATATCCGATGGCATCGAGAGTTGAGTATAGTCTTATCGTGTTAATAAATGTCTTATTATTAGTTTATACAACATTTCAGGCCTTAAGAAAGACATGCAATGGACAGGTTTAGCTCTTGCATAATGGATGTTTAATTTCGTGATCCTCAGAAACTAATTTTGAAGTTGTTTACCTTATGGTAATGCTGGTCGTTAATGGTAGCGTTTCTCCGAAATCAAAACCCTGCAAATATTGTACACTATAATTCAGGCGAACTTGCGTCAAGTAAAATGGTTTTGCGCATAACCGTGTGTCTGAAATAGTTTTATTAAACGTCCGAATTCGCCAAAGTGAAAGCAGACAGTGGCTCGCTAAGGAACTTGAAATTTAGATTTTGAAAAATTTTCATAGACGATTGAGTTAGTCAGTCAGGACTGGATTAGAACGGGTGAAATACAAAGACTATTCAGAGCGGAATAACTAGCATGAGCCAGATAGCGATAACTAGCATGAGCCAGTTTGCGATAACTAGCATGGGCCAGTTTAGAGAATATCCACCAGTGATGAAGTTAGAACCAAACCAGTTTAGAGACCAGAGAGAAGGTCATCATTAGTGTCAGAGAAAAGGTTCTAAACTAAGGCCAATGAGTGGGAATAGTGTCATCCATAAAGGTGTCACTTGGAAACCACCAGAAACCAGAAGTCAGGCACTTGCGAGGAGACGCTGGTTAAGAGAAACATGACTGAACTGGCGTAGATTCCCTATCATGTACACATAAAGGGGGAACTAAAAAAATCAACGACGCGCATATGCAATGAAGGGCATTTTACTCTTATAGCTGGGCTACGACCTTTTTTAATTTCGATGACCATCTGACAATGGTTCTTTGGCATGCTGCCTAGGGTATTCATGGATTTTTCGCCTAATTCGACCAAATGGACACTATTCCTTGTCAGTCTCCCCGTCCTACACCATCGTCAACGGAAAGTCAGGCTTCAAAATCCGGGGAAACTTTATCGGCCAACATCAAATTTGAATCCGGGACCCACTGGTTAGTGAGCCGGGGCCTCATTCCCCGAGCCAACAAAAGCAGACTGGTTCAGCCTGTATTGCATTATACCCGGAGAGCGCATGTCCAATTCTCACATATACAGACGTCTCAAAATCATTACCAGTATGTCCCAATATAATTATGTGTATATCTCAAAATTATTACATATATGTCTCTTATATGTCTCAGAATTATTACTGCGATATGCCTTAAAATTTTTACCCCGTGTTTTCCCTTATCGCCTTTTCGATTCTCAGGTTGTACGTGACAAGGAGTAGGGTCGCCTGTCCAACCTCGTGGGTTTTCTCTGGATCCTCAGGTTTCCTCCCACTGCTAAAGCCCCCTAGTTAGTTCCGAAATGACCGAGTTTGTGTTGACTGGACGTCAAACGCCATCTCTCTCTCTCTCTCTCTCTCTCTCTCTCTCTCACTCTTCCCTCTCTTTTCACCTAAAGGGGAATATTCGAGAACATAATTAAGATGGCGATATTTAAATTTTCCATTCTATTTATTTAAATAAGGCTTGAATACACATCAACACGAAAGTCCCAGCCAATTTCAAGTGGTCCCATCTGAATGGCGAATACCTCCTCCCATTTTAATTATATGTGATATTCTGGTTAAAGGTTGTCTTCAGTATACACGAATCCGTAAAAGAGAATTCCTATTATATTTCAAACTTTTAATGACTCCTTTCTGTCCTGCATGTTTCTATTTTGAGGGTACTTATATTATTTCTCATCAAGTTTGCAGGTTTCTGTGTACATGCATTATCAATAGTAGATGGCAATAATTACAAGGACTAGATAAATATTTCAAGTGTTTACTATGCCTATTTTATTAAACCAAGAAAGTGAGGAAATCCCACCATACTTCAATACAAGGATATATTACTATTCACATACAGCTAATAATCACGTGGTTTAGTGGGAAAAAAATATCCTGTCGGATGATCGAATGGTGTCGTGTATACTGTAATTCACACGGTTACCATTAACTGAAAAGTAAAAATATTGCAAATTTGATTAAAAGGGGCATTCCACGGATATATTACTATTCATATTCAGCTAATAATCACGTGTGGGGGGGGGAGGGGGGCGGTGCCATGTCGGATGATCGAAGGGGGGCGTGTATACTGTAATTCACACGGTTACCATCTTAACTGAAACGTTAAAATTTGCAAATTTCATTAAAAGGGGTATTCCACGGTGTAAAAAAGGATTTTTCTATCTTTGGTGATTGGACTATCTGAGATATACAGATATTTAACCATTCGATTTCCGAGTCATTCAAATCGGTAACTAATTATACCTTACTCTAGGGTAGATCAAGGTTTGTTTTTTTCTGTTCGGGGTTATTTTGAATATGATAACAAAATTAATGGCACACAATGTATGGTAAGAGTGATAATGCCGCTTTAATCCCTCCTTCGAGACCGCTTTACTCCAGTGCGTCTAAATAGTTTACATTTAGACTACTACAGGAAATTGTTATAATCCTCATAAAAAGAGAGCCGCGCAATGTTAGGAAATACGCCCACATCGAAAACATATAGGACACAGTTCGCAAATCAAGGGCCAAACTTATTTTTATAGTCTTTCTCACCCTTTCCCTTTTCTCTCATTTGCATGGCGATTTTTGTTGACTTTTTGGTGTAAAATCAAAAAAAAGGGTATTGAAAATACATTTTCTGCCAGGTTTTGGTGAATAATCATGATTCTCAGACTGAAAAATACAAGCGTTGTGAGGTTCGTTATGTTGAAATGTAGGGCCAGAAATTGCATATTTACTTGTTTCTATTTCCAGCTTGTGTATCTCAAGTTTTTCATGGTTCAAGCATTCTACCCAAACAGAATTGGGGGAAAAGTTAGAGCCGGTCTAAGAGACGAAAATTAATATTAAAGTCAATGAGGAAATAATTAGTGGTCCGTGGCCTGTCTAAAAGGAAACTTGGTTGTTGGCTAAATTTAATAATGATTCTTTGTGCCTTCAAGAAACCTTATCTCAAATCTTTACCCCACACATAATATATCTCTGAAATAGAAGTCGTAGTATAGAATGAGAATGCTGAAAATCAACAGGGTTCATCCTCTCCGATCCGAATGCTTCACAACAAATATCCGTTCTAGCTACTGTTTCTATCAAGTTACCAAGGTTTTCAGAAAAAAAGGGAGGGGTAACGGAAAGGTGGTGTTCGTCTTCTCACGACCCCAATGAGGGGGTAACTCTGGAAAGGGTAGTGTAGCGCTGTAGACCTACCGGTTTGTCCTCTTATAAAGTCAATGTTTCACAAAAATTATTTGCTAAAAACTGTGCACTCTATCGCGTTGACAAGTCATTTTTTTTTAAAAAAAAAAGAATTAAAATACACGCAAAAAAAAAATACACAAAAAGAAAATCACTAAATTTTGGTTTAAAAAAAAATCAGCATCCAATAATTTAAAAATATTAGTTAATATCCCTTCCATTTAAGCACATTATTCTGAAACATTCACGGATAAAATTAAAATTGTTTACTTGTACGTCATACTTTTAGCAGAAAAATGGGAAATTGAGCGCGAATAAATATATTCAGGGTAATTGTAAATTGAAACAAAAAATTAAGAGAAAATCTTTTCAAAATAAAATTCAATACAAAATTCGCCATTAAACACGCTGTATCGACTGTCTTGAATTCAAATATTTATGCCCCGCTAAACAAATGCTTTTTCTGCTAAATCATGACTTATTATATTTAAATTTTGCAAGTTTTTATAAGGTGCACTACGGAAAAGGTAATTTGTAATCATATTTCATCTTTGCACTTATAAAAATATCGAAATAACACGAGCATTTTAAAGAGATTATTTATAAAGCAGATCGGTATGAAAAAGGTGTATTTGTCTACATGCAAAAATCATAAATATAAGATGTGTGACTGGAATGAAATAGGCTTTAAAACTTGGTCAACACAAACTTGGGTAGTATACTGAGACCAGCACAATACTGTAATTTTCATCTCTACGGCTACGTACACAATGTGTACCTGCTTGAACAATGAGTTCATGGCATGACGTGAAAAGCACTTTTATGTTTTCGCCACCCTGTGCTTTCACGATTCTACATTTTCTTTAGGTTAATTATTACCTTACCGAAAGAACGCACTACAGGTCAGAGTTTGGGGGATTGCTAGTCCTGAAGGGAAAACCCATCAAAATCTGTATGGATTGTTTTTGGCCGTAACGCTGTACGGGAGTTTTTGAGAGTTAAATTATTTGCTGGGATTGTTCAATTAGTGGAACCCTATCGAAATACTGAGTTGCTTAATCAATTCACCGCCAATATCACCAAAACTTTGAAACACTCTTCAGATCATGTCATGTCAAGTGGACCAAATTCTCAGAAAGTTGTTAAGTGACCCCCTCAGAAAATTATGAAAAAATATATTATGTCATAATACATGTATAATTACATAAAGCTGCAAAGTTAAATGACTCTGGCAATAATATTGACTGAGATATGGCCTTTTACATAGGGTATCCTTTCGCATGTCTTGTAACTACTATTCTATGACTCGATTTTGTGGGGTTTGTAAGGGGATGTTATTATAGATTTAGAATTCACCATCAAATTTGACAGAGCAAGTACCGTCATCAGTGTATGGAGTACCTAAGTGCCAAAACAATATTTCGAAACAGTTTGAAATTTTACTACACTATATTAGAAGTACATGTAGTTACTTGTAAAATGTATCAGTGGGTTTTGTTTGAAGAAACGTTATTATATTTTACTCCTCGATTTTTTATTCCATTAAATTTGAACAGTAAAATGTAATTTTTTGCTGATTTGAATTGATTGATTATAATACTTCTGATTACCCGATTATCATGAAACAAACCCTTCTAACAACAGAATGCATAACAATCAATTGTGTATCAATCCTTATCTACATAGCATTCTCTTGCAAACCCCAGAATTTCTAGAATATAGACCTCGACACAAACGAGGTCATTTCGGGACTAGCATATGGTTTTATTTTATTTCAATAATTGGCTTGCGCGTAGGGGTCTTTAGAAGTGGGAAGAAACCGGAGGACCCGGAGTAAACCCACGAGGTTGGACATGCGACCTACTCCTTTTCACGTACAACCGGGGATTCGAAACCACGCCAGTTGACTCAATGACAGGCTGTATGATACAGAACGCACGTGCTAACCATTCGGCTAGCCACCCCCCTACAACAGGGGAACGTTTGTTGTCACGCGACAACTGTTCTGTAATAGACCAACAAATTCAGGTTGCACTTTTTTATATTTTACTTATAACTTAAAAGAGAGGAATGACCCACATTGCCAATGATTTTCTATTATTTTTTTCCTTTGAAAATTTCTTGATAAGAAGGGGATTTAAACTGTCGAAAAATTCAATATATTCTCATGATCACAGAAATATTTTTCTTTTTATATTTTTATAGCTTGAAGTAAATATTGGCATGGGTTATTGCGAGCATGTTTCAGTATGTCTCGCACATTATCATATTGAAGTTGTTTACATTTGACAGATTGGAATGTCAGGAAGGTTTACCTAAATATTCCGTGCGGGTAGATTTACATAGCTGACAAGGACATTACGTATAAACGAATTCTTTGTTATTTTCACACCGATTGTGCATACCTTAGTTTTGACGCTGTCCACAATTGGCACCTATTTCTTGACATAAGCCCACAGATTCAATGGTTTAGATTTGATTTGTATATATGTTTAGACACCTCGCAGGAAACATCTTTGCAAAATCGTACGCGTTTTTTTACTTCAGCGACTTTGTGTAAGTAACGATTTCGAGACATTTCAAACATAGATGTTAGCTGTTCACAACCTACCCATGACAATTGTGTCGCAGCAACGTTACCTTTTTTCGGTTCGCTCCGTGTTATAAGCGTCCAGTGCATTCATAGAATCAACAGCCTACCTGTATTATCATATTTGTTCTTAGTTTCCTTTTCATATAGGATCAGGTTTGTTAAAATACCGGTCTTAACAATAGAAATCTAGATCTAACTCACGTATACTTTTTATACATACACTGAAACATTTTTCGGAATTTTTTCTTGTCGTCGCAGTGTTCGTCAGATATGTGAAGTATATTTGTCTCGCGGCAAGATTTTTCATCATTTGGTTTGTGGTGCATGCTAACAATCAAAACCGTTAAATCAGCAAATGAATGGATGAAATAACGAATGAATGAAATTACTGTTAAACAATGAATGAATAAGAGAATGGACGAATAAATGAATTCGTAGAAGAGGCGTAAAGTTAAATTTTGTTTCGATATTCTTTATTGTCTATTTGTCAATTAGACTGTTTTAATTGAATTTTCAATTTAGAAAAGAATGCATTATCAGTAAAAACAATCCTTCTTTCGCTTCTTAATCACAGAATAATTAATTTTGCTTTTGGAGCTTGAATAACGAATAACGAGACATAATGTGTTTCGTTACAAGAGATTTAAATAAAATTATTATTTTTTCTTATAAATTTCATGTCATTATTATCCATTTGACTTATTAGAAGGATGCCGCAGCAGTAAAAATAAACTCCTCTTTTCTTTCACGTCTATGTCATAAAACAATATTTTTGCTTTTCGAGCTTAGATAACAAGACAGGACATAATATTTTGTTATTCGGGATTGAAATAGGACTATTATTTTTCCTAAAAATTCCATATGGTTATTGTCCATTTGTCAAGTTGACATTTTTATATTAAATTTACTTATACTAAGGATGCTCCAGCAGTACAAAACCCCTCTTTCTTTTATATGTCCAAAAACACCCATTTCCCTCGTTGAACATTGCATGGCATTTGCCCGCCATCATTTGTCCAGTCGGTGCAGAACAATAAGACGTTAAAGCGACAATTTCATATTTCTAAGTTATATTTTTAAAATTCATTAAAAGTAAGCTTAAAATAGATGGTATCTAAAATAGTCCTACCTTGTTAAAGAATAATCAGCTTATTAATCCAATAATTCACTATTGCCAGTTGAGAAATTGGCAAATATATCATTTTCAAATTCAAATTCAAACGTTTGAAGATGGGGAGAAATTAATAGAAAAACAAGGGAAGTAATTGTGTTATTATTTTCGGCGTCAATGATATTTAAGTGTGGGGAATAATGCCTTTGATCGTATAATAGTGAGTTGACAACCTATTGAGCAAAAGACATAGAAATAATTATGTTTTGACTTCCTTAGAAAATATGAAATTCTCGCTTTAAACCTCATTTCATTTGATTTGTCAAAATGCTATAAAATATATACGATGTGAATAAAAAAAACTGGCGTGTGTGTCAAATCTCATAATCAAAAGTGGTTATCGACATTTGTTGGGTATAATACATCGCACATTACAGGACCATGTTGCTAATGTGTACGTGAAGCGTTTGAAGGAAGCAGCTACATTAAATGCAGCTCAAAAGCAACTGGTGGATATTTTTTGCGGTATTTTGCAACTATCTAATTTTTTGAAAGTCTCGTGCTGAAAGTCTCGTGTTTAGTATAGTTTTTAAAATGCCATGTTTAATTTATTCATTTTTAGGGCGAATGTCTGAAATAAAATTGATAAACACTTTTTAGCAAAGTTTACTGAGGGGCTTTACTCGCATTTTCAACTTGCGAGAGCGGATGGTACAACGACTGCAGCCGTACTGTTTGTTGAAAACTTTTCTTCAGAAGCGAAAACAGATTTTGACGTTTAGCCACAAAGAATTATGGGAAATTAGATCGGAATAAAAAAAAAAAACATTTCTCAAAGTTGAATATTCTTGATATGTTAAATGAAAGATTTTTTTGTCAACATTGCCATGCAGTCCTCGTAATTTGGAATTTTCTAATAGGACACCAACTACCAGAAAATGCTAAATATCACCTGTTCTTCGTCCGAAATGCGGGCGAGTTCCCGTGACTAGACATAATTGAAATTGCTTCATATAATACTACATTACCAAACGAACTTGGCGTAGTAAGTAGTAAGCACTAATAATGGCATTGATTTTAAAATATTCAGCATGTGTAGGCCTATAAAATACTAAGTTATAACGGTAAATCTTGAATCGCCGCCTCGCTGACGTAATTCCACCAGTAACCCAACAGTTATATGCATGTCACGTGTCATCGGTAGGAATTTAGCTATTTATTACATACATTTCAAACTAGTAACAATTCGAGGCGTTGATTGTGCTGAATATATTTTTTCCAATACCATTTTACTTGTCTTGAAAAACATCTGGTACAACGGGTTAATTTCTGAGGCAAATGGAATTTGTTGTGGCAGTAGCAGCAAGATTTCTTTTGTTTATGCCACTGGGTTACGGTGGTTAATTTACGCATTTCTAAATAGTGTATGAAAATCGCATGGTACCTGCGTCTTGGGTCCTAATGATCTACACAATAACACCCCTCTAAATGCGAAACAGGAAGTGTTTCTCAATTTACATTGGAGTCAAGCCTTGATGAATTGTTAATCACAGAAACTTGGTTGAGAGAAGGTGGTGATTAGAATAAAAATGTTCATTTAACCCTCAACGGTTAAACAATTATACACATGCCACGTTGTTAATAAAATCGTCGACGGAATAGCTGTTTGTACGCTAAAAATGAGATCTGGATTTTTTAAAACTACAAAATTCACATCTTTAGAAATTTTGAGTTGTGTACCCAGTTGTGGCAAAATGCCTTTATGTTTTGTGTGTCTGTAGAGACGTCAATTCACTTATCGAGAAAGACATCACTGTCATTAATGACAACAAAACACAATCCAAAAGTTATCTTCTCAACACTAAACAGACTTTTAGTGAAATCACAGGATGCTGTACTGCCTCGTGAGGCGAAATCTGATGTTTTCAATAATAGTACTACCATGGGTCCTTCGTCAGATGTGGAAAGCGGGCACACCCAATCCGGTCGCCACATTCTACGTATGCCCCATGTATCTTTTCTTACTACGTATCTTAGTAACCCCGTGATCATCTAGTATTTTCACCAACCCTCTTTGCGACGCTTTCACGTTGTGTATTCTCTTTTTCTTCTTATCCAGTAGTTACGACGTTTGTCTTCTCAATAGTTAAGAAGTTTGTCTTGACAGGAATAACAGTTCGTTTTTACATTGTATATAACATAGCTTGGTAGATACAAGCATAGTAGATTACAGTAAAGTCATTCTTTCAAACCCCAACCGTCCAGACTTCCATTTTTAATCTTTGAGTTACAAAGGAATATAATCTATCAATAGAAAATCAGACCAGTTTCCTCTGCAAGACATTGCTTCAATACGTCAGCGTCTCTGGGCCGATGTCTTATTCTATCTCGACTAGACTATTGCAATAGTCTGTCATCTGGAATAAAGAAAAGGAAATAGTCAGCGGCTAGAATGTTTTTTCATGACTTAAGATCGCGACCACGTTTCACATGTTTTATCCTCTCTTCATTGGCTAACATATTCAGCAGTTCACAAAGTAGCACATATGTACCTCCAGGAACTTATCCAGGAACATTTACCCTCTACTATGCTTGTATCTACCCAGCTATGATGTATAGTCGAGAGGCTGGTGTTCGATCACTGCATTGACCGAGAAAATTCATTCAGATATCTTAAATTAGTGAATTTGGTATAGGTTTGTACAATTAATTTATACTGTTTTATGCAATAATTGCTAGTTTGAAATTGCATCTGCTCCAAATCCAAACCTTTCCCCACGAACAAAAAGTGTCAATAATTAGTGGAAATACTACACAAATAAATAACCCCGAACGTTTATAGTTTACTGTTTATTATATACTCAAGCCATGTTGCCCGACATAACATCAATGTTGGAAAATGAAAGTAAGGTACCATTGACATCGCTTAAACACCGATTTAAAAATGTCAATAGAAAATAATTTTTGTAGGCTATAGATTCAAGCCCAGGCTTTTATACGGAACTTATTTTGATTTAAACCATCTAGGAGCGCTTTCTTGTATTCGTCCTAAAAGGTGACACATTGGGTAGAAGAGGTCAATGGTCGTCGTCTGTGATAAAGCACAATTTTCATGCCGACTAGAAACTGGTGCAAGAAAATTCCACCGGCCTTTAGCTAACAATTTGCTCACCTGATATGAGATGTGGTAGCTAAGACATTAAAAGAAGGCGTTAGTCTTCGGATATTTTCGGTATTCTCGAGTCATAATATCATCCTGAAAGCTTATAATTTATGAACTTTAAATTAGACTTAATTTATGCATAATTCGAAATGCGCCCATGTTGTATTAGTTTAATTTTTGTTCTGTAAAAATAATCACATGAATCAAGAATGCCGTTAAGATTTTTTAAAATACCAATCTTGTCTGAAAACTACAGGCATGTCGCGTTTTAGAGGAACGGGGGACTCTATCGACGTTTGTTGGTGGTTAGACGTCGATAACCAAATATGGTCAGTGGCCATGTCTTTGATCGGAACAAACAATAAGACAAGTGTAGCTTTCACACCGACTGTCCACCCTCTTTATCATCATTCATTTCTCACAGACAACTTCCCGCCAATTCTGTCAATGAAATACTTGACGACTGTATGTGTCAGATGATATATTTACTCATGTCATGACAGTTGCTACAACATAGTCCATTGTTTCACTCCAAGAATTTCAAGAATTTATTTCATACTCTGTGTCTCAATCGCAATTTCTGATTATCAACCGGATCCGTGACAAATAAAATAAAAAAATATACACTTATTTCTTCTTTACTGGGTTAAAACGAAAAATTATTTGATATTCTTAAAATAAATTCTAGAACAGACAAATAATAATAAATAAATAGTTTATCCTAGTAAGTAGGTCTAGGACCCATAGTTACAAAATTCAAAAACATAATTATGTACAGCAGTGATTTAATAAATACGAAAAGCATATAAAAATCAAAATGTAGTTTGATCTATAATTTAAAGCGACATTAATAAATTGTGAGATTGAAATTAAAAGAGATGTATTTTTAGTTGTACATAACTCATGAAACATATATCCATTATTGTTCACATTATTAACAAATTTTACTGGAATATGTTTACATCTAATATGACTCAATTTTATACATACACATAAAAAATGATTATTATCTTCATCGCTTATCTTACATAATGGACACAAAGGATTATCTTTCATCTACTTATTGAACAAAGTTGTGGCTAATGGAAAAAGATTCAGCCTTAGTTTTGTAATATTCCTTTTAACATTTAAATTTATTTCTAATGTTAGATATTTTTCTAGACAAAGATTTAGTTTGAAACAATTATATTCATTTAAACTGCTACTATTGTTTACCAATTTTGGATCTCTATATCAGTAAGACGTGTTTTCAGAAGACACCTACTGTTGTGCTAGTTTTGTGAACGCCAAGGAGAAACTTAAAAAAGCCTCTTCTATATTCGTAGCCCCACACCTGTGAACCATATAGCAATATCGGCCTTACAATAGAATCAAAGATTTTAAAAGGCTTCTTTGGAGAAATTATACCCTATTTATTAATTAAACATTTAATAGGGATAAGTGCTTTCTCTGCTTTCAAGGACAGAACACATTCGATCTTAAAATTCCTCTACTTTTTTGTTATTATTTTAATCAGTTAGTTCAAATAATGGAAGATAGTGATGTCCAAGGAATATTCACAAACCACGATGCACAAGATATTATAATGCTACTGTATGCAGATGACTTGAGTATCCTGTCAGATTCTGTTGGTGACTTACAGAGAAAAATAAACATTCTCCAAAGATTTTGCAATAATTTTAATTTATCAGTCAATTTATCAAAAACGAAAGTGATAGTTTTCAGAAATGGTGCTTTTATACGCAAAAATGATGTGTTTTATTATGACAATGTTAAGATCGAATGTGTTAAGATCGAACAGACAAATCAACTTGGTGTGTCTAAATGTATGCGAATCATTATCGTACGGAAGCCGTGGAAGCTTAATGAGTAGGCCACTGGCTAGTAAGCAAGGTTTCGCTCGCTTTGTTAGTCGAGAAAATTACGCTCGTTTTTTTTGGACGGTTACACCATAGAACTACACGGTGACAAAGGTACAGGATGGTGGTGGTGGGGGGGGGTGTCTGACAAGAAAACACGTTCTATTGTTAAGACGAAAAATGTCTTCTTCGTTGACACTTTACATATTTAGTATGCACATCGATCAAATTTTAAAATGTGGCATTTTTACCCGATAACCATCATTTTCAAGCCGTTTGGTGTCGCCAATGTGAATTCAATTTGGTTATTGAGGGTCTGAAAGGGAACGTTACGGTGGTATAAGCGACTCGTTCTCCGTGTGGTTAAATGGGTGGATGGGGTGCTATGTACGGCAACTAATTACATGTTTTTGGTATGCTTCTTCAAGTTCCTCCCAACTTTGGTGGACAACTTCATACAAATTTAAGTGGAAGGACATAAAACTGGAAACAACATCGAAAGTGCTATAGTTTAAAACATACTATGTCAAATAGATTATAAAACATATTCATTTTCTGAAGACAAGTGTGGGGTTTCTGAAATTTTTATTCTTTTTTGCACCACCACCACCACAACCACCAATCCCTACCGTGTCGACACATTACAATATGGGCAACGTTCCCACCCCAATCCAACACAAACTACATGCTATAATATCTATACTGATAGTTTAAGTAGAAAATGTTCATTATTGAACTTAGTCAAGGTAGTGTAGTGAAACTTTGCACCGAGTTTCATTACCCACCGCCATCAAAATCAAAGTGTCCAAAAGCATCGACCAATCACACTGCGCATTTCTGCTAAGCCTTCTAACCTAAGAAAAAAATTATTATCATCGAACGCAGTCAAGATATAGGTGTGGTACAGCTCTCAATTAGTTTGAGTCAACGCTATTCTGTCACAAAGCATCAACCAAACAAAATGCTCACCATCGAACTCAGTCACGACATCCACCTATTACCTAATAGCTGGAATGATTCTGTCGTAAATGCGACGAAACAGCACATAAAATAACCAAGATAGTTCATCAATTACAGACGGATAGATAAATAAATATATACTGTCTTTGGAATTATACGTTCATGGTTTATCATAACATTACGGTTGTATTTTCAAAACAGATGGATGCAGTGAAACATATAAGATCTTTCTAAATAACATATCTTTAAAAGACAATATTGAGGTCAGTCATTATCACATAATTAGAACTGGTTCAACACGTTCAAATATAATTTTAACACAGATATCATTGCTACGATAGATGCGTTAACAAGGTTTCGGTAGACTAAAGGAAAACACGGGTTATCCTTCTATATAACTGACTGAAGTGACGAGTGATAACATACACGGGCAAATGTCTGGTCACTAATGATTCCTTCGAAGACCAAAAGCTGTTATATGAGACTGTGTGAGGATATTTGGCAGTTCAAAACAGAAGATATAAGAGTAGGCCGTAGCGCCGCTGTCTGGGCCAAATTCCCCTCATAACACACACTGTATGGCACACGTCCGTCTTCATTAGCCCGGTTTAGGAACGGAACAGTAGGACGTTAAACCCCATTTCATTCCGTTATCACTCGTTACTTCAGTCAATTACACGTACTGTATATAGAAGGATAACTCGTGTTTTCCTTCTGGAGGCAGACCACCATTAATTTCCCCGTTGACTTCAACGTTAATTCTGGACTCTTTGCCCTCCTCCAACTTTTCCCAAAATTTTCGTTGGACGAAATGCTTTTCACTACAGACAGAGGTGGGCACTAAAATTTTTATGAGGTTGACCACCAAAATTTTTAGATACACGAACTTGAAGAAGCATACTCAAAACATGTATCTAGTTGCCGTACATATCACCGTAGCCAACCTCATAACGCCGTTATCCTTCCGCCTCAAAATCATGAATATTTACCAAAACCTGGCAGAAAATATTAATTCAAACCCTCTTAGTCCATTCTAGGCCAAAAAAATCAACAAAAATGGGCATGCAAAAGGGGAGAAAAGAGACAGAGACTGCTATACATGTAAATAGACGAACTACAATTTGTAGGGTACCGAGATGGTGAAAATTAATGGTGTTCTGCCTCTGTGTTCGTCGTTTTATAGAAACCTTAATTACGCATCTATCGTAGGAATGACGACCTATGTGTTAAATCTATATTTGGAGCGTTTCTGACATGATCTGTCACATATGTGATAATGATTTACACCAATATTGTCCTTTAAATGTTCCATATGAACGGACGTATGGAAGACACGTGTAGACTTGTGGGGTTGTGGTCTAGGGGGGATAACTCATATATTTGACCTAGCATATGGATGCAGACCACCATTAATTTTCCCATTGATTTCAATGTTAATTCTCGACTCCAACTTTTACAGAATTTTCGTTGGGCTGGATGCTTTTCACTACAGATAGAGGAACAAATGGCCATGTCCTTATACTAAAATTTGTATGAAGTTGACCACCAAAGTTTTGAGAAACTTGAAAAAGCATAATAGGGAGATGAATTTATATAAGCCCCTGGCTTGTTTTCAGATCCCAGATTTATATATATTATATTTATATTATGTAAATTATTTACTGAATAAATAGTGTTAGAAACAAAAAGAAGCATACTAAAAACATGTAACTAGTTGCCGTACATATCACCGCAGCCAACCTGATAACACCGTTTACCTTCCGCCTCAAAATCATGAATATTTACCAAAACCTGGCAGAAAATATTAATTCAAACCTTCTTCGTCCATTCTAGACCAAAAATTAACAAAAAAAAATGGGCATGCAAAAGGGGAGAAAAAAGACACAGAGGGATTTGCTATAAATAGACGAACTACAATTTGCATTTAATGGTGGTCTGATCCTATATTTGTCATTATTGGAGTTGTCTCCCTTAGGTCGTATCAATCTCAAGTTTTATACATCACAATCACTGGCCCAGATGTCACAGTAAATACCCCAACACACACACACACACAACACACACACACGCCCCCACCCGTTCCATTCGTAACAAATGTGAAACACTTTTCAGCAATTCTACAATACAATTTATAAAAAAGAACAAGAAAATAAACATATATTTGTCATTAATGGGGTTGTCTCCCCTAGGTTGTATCTCTCCCAATTTTACATCTTAATCACTGCCACTGGCCCAGATTGCCAACAGTAAATACCAACACAGCGTCAGTTCGGCGATGATATTCATATCAATATTCTTTGCTGGATACGTTTCCATGATTATCCATAACAATTACCTTATGTTTAGTGATATAGTAACAGGATGGAAAGCATTTCAGGACAGTAGAATTTTACCATTTTCATTGACATTGTTTAAAACGCGACGATAAAAAATGACCCATATAGATGCATTCTATACGATTTAGATAAAGCTTTATATCGAATTCCAACTGCAAATGGATCTTTTACTTGCTCGTCAATGTGTACACGGTCTTTCGTCCAATCCAAGCGACTCGACAGCTGCATCACTAATAATGGGGGGGGGGGTGCACGCCGCAAAATCTCGGTGAAGTTTGTCGGCCAATGCAGGGGTCGAACACCCGACTCTAGGCCTGCGAGCCAGCGTCTTACCCACTTAGTCACTGTGGTCCCCTCTCGCTTTAATAGTTCCAGTCAAATTATTTCATTCTCGGCATAGCTATGGTTGTCCCGAAATAGCATAGTCTCGGCTTTACATGTTGTTGCAGGGCGTGTTACAGGCCAGTACTACCGGGACAACATCTTGGCAGTCCATGTTGTGCCGTTCGCACGACGGCATGGCCGCCGTTTCATCTTCCAGGATGACAACGCAAGATGTCACAGGGCCAAGATCGTTACAGGTTACCTCCAACAACAGAACATCGCCACATTACCTTGGCCAGCACTGAGTCCCGACCTCTCCCCCATCGAGCATGTCTGGGACATGCTTAGACAGAGGTTACGTCAACGTCAACAACGTCCTGCCAATGTCCAAGAACTTGCTGCTGCGTTGCAACAGGAATGGGACAATCTGGACCAAAATGACCTTAGACGTCTCATTAGGAGTATGCCACGTCGGATCAATGCTTGTTTGGCAAACAGAGGAGGATTTACCCGTTACTGACTTTGTTGTGATGCTGTGGTAACTTTGCTGTTTGACCCCGGGTATCATTTTACCCTTATAATGGTCAGCCTGTGCCTTACTTAGTCTAACGATCATTTGGAATAAATCGATGAATGTGAACTTCATTTCATTTTGTCATTTGTTTCTTCGTCAGTTTCATTAGGTGACTTTAATAACACTTTAAAAAGGCGTTCACACTGCATGACGTATGCATGTCTATCATAGCCAAGTAGGAGCATATCAGTAGGACGTTAAACCCCATTTCTTTTGTGTGCACGATCCAAACGTCCTGTATCATCGATAAGGAACGTAGGCCTTCAAATACTGAATTTTCGTGGTATATAGATCCGGAAGACTGTATAAACAGTGTAGTGTTTGTTGCCTGCGTGTAATTTTCACGGGATTATCAACTTATTCACGATAAATGTAAAATACATGTAGTATATTTAGCTCTAACGGTATTTAAGGGGATGGTCAACTAAACCGCCGTCGTGTTCCACGGCGTCTGTCACGTGGAAAATATTTTACAAATGACATCAAACTATGACTAAGTGTTAAAAGTCTGCTACGTCCATGTTTGTGAGCGAGATTATCACATAAAATGAAGTGTCCGCCGAAATCCGGGACTTTTAATGACCCCTGGGTGAAGTGATGCAATTCCCAGTTTCCGACAATCACATAATTCTGATTCTGAATCAGGGTTTGAGACTGCGGCAGTTCCAGAATATTCGCTTCTCTCCGAAATTTGATTATGAACGCACGCATTTTGCTATCTTGTCAAGCGGATTTTCGTAATTACCGATATATTATTATTTCCATATTGTTTGTAATATTGGGATGACTTGGTTGCAGACGGTAACGGGGAATAAAGCCTTCAAACCGAATAAGCTTCAGCGCAGAAAAAACGTCCATATCGATATTAGTTTGGTCGCAAATGGGAGGCGGATTCTGGTTACCAGGAGAGCCACACAAAAACTTAACACAAGGGCATCAACATGTACACAGTTGTAAGAAACACAGATCGGATTCAGGGCCGTATGTAAGATTTTAAAAGTGGGGGTGCACGTGTGAGTGATGTATGAAAGTTTGGATCAGGGCAAACGAAACCATTGGCGTGTGGGCGCCCTTAAAACTGACCGACGGATCAGAGCCTGAGGAGCACCACTGTGTGATAATAATTAAGTGTATTATTTTATAATTGAAAGATTGTCAAATTATATTGTTTTGGATGGGGGAGGGGGTGCCATTTCTCGGGGCGCCTTATTTTTCTAGGGGTGCATTGTACCCCCTCCACCCCCGCAAGATATAGTCCTGATCGGATTCGCTTTTAAGGAAAACTGACAACAATACCTCAGTTGTTGAGACCTACATTCACGACACATTTGCGTCCACCTTTCTGGGCGTTATAGCGCGGTAGTTTTCGGACAACAATGTGATACAGAAACTGGAGTTAAATCGAGACCTCCTATAAGTGGTTCAGACGTGTGGTCCGTTTATTACAATAGTAGGCTACATACGTAATTCGGTTGAACAAAAAAGATGTAAAGTAAAGATTGGGTTACATAATTTAATTAAGGGAGGTAATTTACAATAAAATTGCACAGCTAATTCGCACATGCATAATTGTCAAAGGCCTTCGTAAATTACCATGATTATAACAAGTGGCATTCATATGTCCATATAAATATTACTGTAACCTGTCCTACTTATGTTACTGCGATGTCATCCACATCCTTAAAGACATTAACTGATTAGACTTTGTATAATACAATAACCCGGATATAGCGAAACCACAGCTGCCCGAATGACGTATATGTTATTCTAAATTCATACTGTAGGCTATCATTTAAATCTAGATCAAGTTCATTTCAAATTTATTTAAAGGTCAAACGTTAGTCATAAGGGCAATTACCTTCAAGTGGCATAAAGGCTACAGTGCATGCACACGTCAACTAGGGGGATTGGGATGGCCTAGTGGTCTAGAGTGCCGCGCTTCGACCTCTAGCTGGCCTCTAGCTGGCCGGTCACCTCTGGCTTGCAGTTCTGGTTTCGATCCCTGGTGTGAGCGTATGTGACATGGAGATTAGGGGCGTCTTCTCAACCTCGTGGGTTTCCTCCGGGCACTCCGGTTTCCTCCCACTACTAAAGACCCCTACACGCAGGCGAATTATTGAAATAAAATTAAACCGTATGTTAGTCCCGAAATGACCTAGTTATATTTAGACAGGTGTGTCGGTATTTGTTCGTGTGTTCCCGGGTGTGCCGTAAGCAAAAAAAGGTTGAGAACAACAGAACAACTGATCTAGACATTGCCAAGTGTGGGAGGGGGGCACGTTGGCTAAGTGGGTAAGACGCTGCATTGGCTTAGAAAGTTCATTCTGATTTTTCGGCGTGACTCCCCCTTGTCAGCTGTCTAGTCGGTCGCATGGGACGAAAACCTGAGGTACCGTGTACACATTGGCATGCACGTAAAAGATCCCGTGGCCGTTGGAATTCGATATAAGAGTAGGCCGTAGCGCCGCTGCCCGAGCAAAATTCCCTCATAGCACAATGTATGGCGTATTCCCGTCTTCGTTAGCCCAGTTTAGGTGCAGAACAGAAGGACGTTAAACCCCATTTCATTTCGTTATCACTCGTCACTTCATTCCATTTCATTTCAGACAGTAAACAGTAAATAAACTGACTTGCAGGATAATTATAGTCAGATTGAATATTCTTTTGCGTGTCATGGCTTAGATCTTTTATCCCGTAATTATTTTTACTTCCGAAATCCGCGTCCAAAGGATCGTTTATCTATCTGTATTGAATACTCTACTGATTACCTTTGATCCTGAGGTTATCTTCGACCATGAACATATTTTTAGAGAGAAGTGAAGGATATTGTTACCCCAGAATTAACGTAAAACTGTTCTACTCCTAAATTGGGCCAATGAAGACGGGCATATGCCATACAGTGTGCTACGGCCTACTCTTATATCGAATTCCAACTGCCAAGGGATCTTTTACGTGCACGCCAAAGTGTACGTCAACCATTCAAAACTGTAAAAGGTGGAATAAAAGAAATATTGTTTTGACGTTCAGATACCTAACAATATTCATTATCCAAGATATTGATCTTCCCCACCAGGTGCTATCATGGATGAGTCGGGGTATTTATAGATATATACTTATAGCATAGATATAATCATCTTTAAATCTTACCACTGACATGCGCAAAATAACAATAATTAATCATTGATTGGTAAGGTGATATTGTGCGTGTGGGCGTGGGTGTGGTTGGTCTTATTTATTTAAAATGGGCTACAAGGATAAAATATTGATTTTATGATATATTACTCAGCCAGTCTTTTAAAGGTTTATGAAGCACTATCTACATTGGTGTCTGCGTTCATATTTTGAAAGACTTCTCGGTGTACATGTATTTGCCATTCAGTTACTACAAACCATTGAAGAATATTTTGGTTTGATTTTTTATGCTACTTTGTTTCAAAACGTTTGGGTCGTTTACATATTTATTCCATTAGCGGTTTCTCCAACTGTATACATTTTAACTAGATCCCCAGATAAAAAAGGAAATAGCAAAGGTCAAAGTTCAAACCAGCAATTTAATATGCTTCGTGTCCTTCATGCTAACACGTAAAAAAGAAATTATTAAAAAAGATTTTAAAATATTAATTAGTGCTTTCGAGCTACATATAATTAAATGGTTTTGTTCGTGTGATATTTTGTTCTTACAAAACATTTTCTTCTTAGTTAATCGGCTTCTCATTTACTCTAGACTTTCTTATTGCGAATTTGATCCGCCTGTTTGTTTTAAAGATGCATTCCTTCAAATCTGATTAAAACATAGATCCTATTTCGTTTCGTTTTTATAGTTCAAAATTTAGTTTTACTTGTCTTTACTACACTAGGTTCTCGAAGAGTTGTTATCATTGGCTTGTTCTGAATGGTGTGAGATATTAGCCAATGAAACGGTCTGTTACGGTGAGCTTTAGGTCTGTTTTGCACGGTACTGTGGGTAACCCACTAGTAATATCAACGTCATATGGTGAAAGGGTGCTCGCATGACCACTGACGTGAACTCCCCACTCTATCTCGTCAGATCTTCGTGTAGTGTAAGCCATCGAACGTACAAAAGACGAAACGAAATATATTTTGAACAGATCGTATTCCTTTGAGAGTCGGTAAATAAGTAATTTGTATTGCCATGAAAATATAGCATTTGCCGTCGAATAACAGGGATTTGATTTTTTTTTTTTTCACTTGATGATGTCTGCAATCTTTAAACTCATCGCAGTTTTCACTGTTTTGAATAAAAATCTATCAAAGTGGGTTCTAGGGGGGCGGTTAGTCGAGAAGTTATTCTCATAATGAAGAGAGACAGTGTTTTTATTCCAGTCTACACCGGAAGTCTAATATTGAGTTAAAGATGTCTCTCCTTTAAGCTCGTTAAACCGTGGACTCTATTACAATGTCCATGGTTTAACCACCACAGGCATACGGTGGCCATTTTATGAGCCATGCACGTGTACATGATATCACATGATCGTTAAAAGGGATTCCGTCTTTATTCTGACACATCATTTCCTCGGATTATCAAATATTCGGACCACATCCACTCTTCTTATGATAGCAATCCCACGTTTCCCCTTTTGTGTGGCAATGTTTATTGGCTTATGGATCTAGAATTAAAAAGGGTGTTTGAGTTTTCATTTTCTGCCATTTGGACTTGCAATTAAAATTTCATAAGCCGAGGAATTTCCGGATTTTACATTAAAGTTATTATTGAGCGAAGTACTAGTCTGAGATCATAAGAGATCCATCCATGGCCTATGGTACTTCATTGTAATCAGCTGGAAGCGGCTACAAAGTTATTGACAAATTAACTTTTACTTATAAATGTCTTTCCCATATTGACCGTGTATGACACCAAAGTGCGGTGAATTTTAAGCTAATTATAATTTCCACAATATATACACGCTATATGTATATATATATACATGATTGAAAGTAATGAGAGGGGCTTTAAAGTCCTACTGTTCTGCCCCTAAACTTGGCTAATGGAAGACGAGCATAAGCTTATACAGTGTGCTATGAGGGACATTTTTCATGAACAGTGCCGCTACGGCTTGCTCTTATATCGAATTCCAACTGCCAAGCTCTCTTTCACGGGCGGGCCAATGTGTATATGGGGCCTCGGTTTTTATTCCCATCCTAACGACTAGACAATTTTCCTTGTCGGGCTCTCCACCCTGTCCCACTGACAAGGGGAAACCACGCCGGAAAATCTGGATAAACTATCTCGGCCAATGTAGGGATCAAACAGGTTGAAAATAAACATACAACACAAACTTATAGACATGTAAATTTGGCACATTATTTTTAGTTGCATTATCACAATCATTTTGGAAATGGAACATTACAAAATAAAGCATCATCTTTTATGCAAATGTGAATAGTTTTATGCATGTTTATTCCTGGTTTTTGCTACTAGATTCAGTTTATAACATAGGGAAATACAAACTAATCAATGTCACAATATAACCAATTTAGAGCAAACAATTGACATACAAATAGAGATTCGTTATCATAGGAAATGCTTACGGTTATACCCTATTGATAATATAAACCGGTAATATATATTATCACAATAACAGATGGTGGTATTATATAAAATGTTGGTTTTCATGTCAAGCACCTACGGATGTTTTTCACGACAAGTAACTGTCTCTAGTAAGTGTTTGGCTTCCGCTCCATGTTCAGTGCCACGAAGAACGTTGGCGGCTAAGTAGAGATTTTCTAAAGATTTAGCACTTACTGGACGCATATCACGACACGGCGACAAACTGCGTTCCCGCTTGCGCTCCTCCAATTTTTGCAAATTCTTTGAGAGTTTGTCGGACATCAGTAAGTTATGCCTGGTCTTGATCTTCAGGTGATCACCTTCCTGGTAGTGAGAATAGCGTTCACTACTTGTCAGAACTTGAGGATGCGAGGTTATAGTTATACTGGGCACTGATCCTCGCCGTCGTCTAGGTGTTGGTGATACTGAAGTTGATGCTTTGATATCTGCAAGGTCTTCTTTGGTGCTTTTGATCTCTTTATCTATGTATCTTTGCACACGAGCCGATTCGCGGTCCTGACAGTTATTTTCTAGTTCCAATTGTTTAGACACCTTAAGTTGCTTTAACTGAAAGTTCAGCTCTGCCCGAGAGACATTTTGCGACATGATTTCACTTTCTTTAATGACATAAAAGCAACAAAAAATGCATCAAATCTTCAAAACCAATTGTGAATATCTTTTCTTCAAAGTTTACCTTCGTTTTTCTGATACATTTGTAAACCGTTTTTCTGTCACCACAAGCACAGTATATTTCTAGTTCTGGTAGGAATAATAAAGTTTTAATCGAACGGCTTTATTAACATGACGTATACAAAAATGAACCTTTGTGACCCATGCAAATCACTTTTGATCTTGATAATCACTGGCTATAATCTATGATCAACAGCTTTTGATGGCGTAATGTGTTATGTCATAATCTTGATTATTTCTAGATGACTTTCACTCTCGGTGGTGGTGATGATACGTAACGTGATTGTGGGATATTTTAAGCTTAATGAGGTATAAAGATTAATGAAGACAAACACGATTTAACATTCAGAACCAACTGGCTGACATAATTTATAATTATTAAGAACAAATGCGCATACGATTGGGCTTGTTGAAAGACCCGCTTTAGGGATCTTATCTTAAGACTGCAAAGTATACGAAGGTAGTTTGCTTTCGATTGTTGGTCCAACCAGGTAGGTTTCTTCTGGGTTTCTGTTCACCAATAACGGGTCAAACAGTTTAAACCACGATCGTTGCTACCGGTATAAATACGCAAAAGCTATATTTCGTGGTCCCTGATTTGATCGTTATGTGGACCTTGCATTAAAAGAATAACTCATTTAAAATTGAGACCATAAAAGAACTATGCGATACGTAAATATATCGTAAGACCATATCTGAAGTGTGTTAATTCATGTGTTGGGTGACTCATTGCGTAGTTACGTAGATTCGGATGTCGTGCTTTCGATCACACTCTTGTACATGGAGGGGTAGAGTTACATTCCCCATATGGTAGGGGTTTCCAGGGTCTCGGGTTTCTTGGCAGTGCTAACAACCACTGCACGCACATAGCCTAGTGTTATTTATTAGGTCTTATTTGACTGTGCATACTTACTAGCCACAATTCTATCATTGTTTAGCATAGCACAACGGTGCTCAGTAATAAACAATTGTTTTCTACAGAACTGTGTACTTTGAGTTGAGCGGGCGTTGACCCGCCTCTACGCCCTCTCCCAACCTCTCTGATATTTTATAAGTTATTTGATCATCACAATTCAACTGTGCGGAGATACTGAACAAGGCAGTTAGAGTATGTAATAGCGGGGCGGGGGCGTAACTGAAACGTTTGCCCTTGGACTTCACATAGACTTGTGAGGACTCTGATAGTAGCTGCTCTTGGATTCTTTCAACATCGTTCTTAATCTGTTCTTTAGGGTTGCTAATAAATTCGTTGTAGGATATCCAAAACAAAAATATATACATGAATTAAACATATAAAACAATTGGGATATATAAGGGAAACCACACCCACATCGTTATCAGTACCTTTTTATCGTTTGATTAACTATATTGTATTACTCTATCTGCAGATAGCACGCGGTCAGTCTATCACATTAATTCTTAAGTTTAGAACAGAGATTTAAAATATAACATAATCTGGATATTATATAAATGTATTATTATATAAATGGATATTCATGTATTAATGGCAGCTCCAGGGGGCGGGGGCAGCATAAATCAATGTTTTTAAGATAAAATACTAAACAGCAAATAAACTGCTAGTGAATTCTCCCGGTACGTGTGCATTTCATCGCCAAAAATGTAAACAATATCTGTTTAGAAAAGGCGATGTTTGAAGAGCGACGTCGCGTTGAAAACCGACGTCGCTTTCCTTTCTCAATAGCTTTTCAATGGCGACGCGGGACGTGGCCGAAATAGAACACAGATCGGCCATATCATTATTCATGCAATGCATGGGTAATCGAGTTACATATGGACTAGCAATTATTTGCCCATTGACTTCAATGTTAAATGACTGTAACATCACAGACTTTAGCTTTTTGCTCAACATTCCGTTGGTTCCAATCTTTAAAGGCATAATGGGGACCACATTTGGCAATCTATTTATCATAATTTTGTAGGGGGTTGACCGTTTAATGTTTCATTTTGTTTTTGCTATGGGAATTGGAAGTTGACTGGGGTGAAAATCTCGCTTCCGACACAATGATTGCTCTGTGGAAAGACATTTTACACCCCTACCCCTCCGCTGTAATGTCACCAGTATTACCCAAAACTGTTATGAAATTGCAAATGTGATCCCTTTTCTCTAATTCTAGACCAAAAAGTCAACCAAAAATGCAGGAAGAGGGGAGAAAAAAATGAAGGGAAAAGGGGTGAAAAAAAAATGAAGGGAAAATTGTCTATTTATAACTCGCACTACATTCGTCCATCGTGAAATAAGGGAAAATAATTACTAGTCCGAGTCCGTGTTTTCACTAACTACATTATAAGTAAAAGGTTGATGACTGTTATATAAGCTGAGTTATACAAATTAAACTATTTTACACCGTAATCGATAATATTATCTAATTACTGGAACGTGCATGGAATTATAAAGACTATAATACCATTTCATTATAAATGTGATTTCCTGTCTAGAAAATCCAATCGAGTCGGGATAATGTCCGAAACATGGGCCTATTGTTGTCTGAACTTATGTAAGCCTGTAAGGTGCTTATCATAACAGAAGAATAATTATTTTTTTACAACATAGATGACGAAAAATAGTATTAATCATACAAATAAATCCAAACTATTATATTATATAAGACTATTACGAGATGAGCGCACATATGTAAATAGTATTAGTCATAAAATGACTGCTGGTGTATAATAATGAATTGGTTTTAATTCTATGATAGATTATTAGTGGTTTTTAAATGTAAATATCTACTAAAACACAGGACTTTAAGTAATAATATTGGTTAAAGTTTGGGATGAGCAGGATAATATTATATGTAATACATAATCTGATTAGTTCCACTAATTTAACAGAATTTAACGTTATTAAAATTTTATTGACATAGCTAAATCCACGGCACGTTTTCTAATAATTCGTATGTATAGGTCTTGTGAAGTAGGTCCCTGTTTCTCTAGAATGCATGATACCATTTACAATCTATTGAGATCTTTCGAAAACCTGGGAGGCACTTCCGAGCTACGACTTCCAACTTACGAGTTCTTAGTTCCAACCTTCCAACTTCCGACTTCGAACTTCCGATTTCCAACATCGAACTTCCGATTTCCAACATCGAACTTCCGATTTCCAACTTCCGACTTCATATTAGCCAATTTCTGGTAACAATTTGATTTTCATCTCTTTTCACTTAGGTTTTACATAATCAGGGATTGTTATGAGTTTGATATCATTGAAAGGAGATCAGCTAAGGTACTTGAAGCGACTTCTGAAGTAAAAAAAACTAAATGTTGCTTGTTGAAAGTGCCTAGCTTACAAAACAATATGGAAAAGGGTTATTAGGAATTATGGCTTCGTGATGAGGAGCTAAACAGTACTAAACATCTTAAGACTTCTGGATCCAGATGGGATAGCAGGGAGAAAATTCTATTTTAACAGAACAGGTGCCGTTTCCTTGTTTGATTTAGATGTATATTTTGTTGTTGTTTTAAAATAAAATCCATTGTCCCTGTATAGTATAACCCATTCGTGTACTATTATTACAAACTTGTTCTTTGAAAGCTGTGGTTCTAGACAATATTCTTTTGTGATAAAAAACCCCAACAACTTTAGCCATGATGTTTTTGCAAGAAAAAAGGGTGACCACATTGGTCTCCGTCTCGTCCGAAAGACACGATTGATCCAGGTCCAGATATTTTTGCAGGTGGGGGTTTGTCAGGTTCCTGTTAAGGAATTTTGTCATCATCGTCTCTAATAGTAAGTGCAGGGGGACCGCACTACACGAAAAACAAAAACTTATAAGATTAACCTGCTAAAAATATCAAATCAAGTGAATGGATCCGGGGGCCAGCCGTAATTGGCATGCATACAAATTGAGCTTTTTAAAGAGAGAAATCATTTTTGTTATGATGTAGGATCATAGGCTAATTTAATTTCATTGTGGCAAGGCATTCAATTTCTTTATGTAGCTTAGCAGAGTGGGGTCCCCCCCCCCCCGATCCACCCTTGCACTTTGTCGTAATATGTTGAACCATACTCCAGTCCGTTGAACTATAGCAATATAATCAGACCGATTTCGTGTCCAAATGTGACAGAGGATTGTCATCTTTTGGTTAAACGATGAATTTAAGTTAAAAGGTGAGAATTGTTATTGCAATAGATTTAAGTACATTGCCCTGTGTTTTAATATTCATCGTTTTTAAAGGATGTCACAACCAGGTGTATGTCACTGTTCAACGAGCACAATAACATGTCACAATCCAGGATAGACATACCTGTCACGCATATACATTCGTCACATTTAATATAGGTAAAATATGTATACATACTTATGTTTTATTCATATACAGACATATGTTTATTTCTTAACCCGTTTAAAGTGGCAGTATGTAGACTAGACACGTCGTGGATATTATAATGACGTCTAGCACATCAACAAAATTAATGCGAATGCTATAATTATTGTCTCTTTACATTGAGGAAAAGACAGAAGTTTTTTGACAAAAATGTTGTTACAAATCTAACGTCCGATACATTATACGATGTACACTATATTATGGACAGTGGCACGACCTGATTGCTTCGGCAAATATATTATTATCTCTTAGATCGGATTCCAACTGACAAAGGATCTTTTACGTGCACGTCAATGTGTACACGAGACCTCGGTTATTCCTACAATCAGAACGACTAGAAAGCAACCCTTGCCATGTCCTCCGTCCTGCATCACTGAGAAAGGGGACCACACCGGAAACTATTAATTGTCGGTTAGAATAGTCGATTAGAATGTTTTATTGGATGAAATTACTTTTGATTATATAGTGGTCTTAAACTTTGTATTTATCCCTTAGTTTGACTTTAAAGAATTCCACGATAACGTAATTTGCAGACAGCTTGCGTCATTTGTAACCAAAAAAATGGGAGAAACCATGTTTGATAGTTATTGTCGTTGTGTTACCTGTTGCCCGAAAACAGTATTTTTTTATTTTCGCATTTTCGTGCCCGGGGCAAATTCCATACACAACACTAGGACTCCGAAGAGTAAACAGATCCATAACTTTATGTTATTGTAAAGATCCAGTAGCCCCGGGTAGTGAATATGCAACCAGGCATGCATGTGCCCCGAACGTCCTTGTTTATCACAAGACACAAATTTAATCGGAATAAATTTAAGTTAACAAAATGGTGTGATGTTTTGATGTAGATCTAACTTTCCAAGAAACGCGTAATATTACATATACTTAAAGATGCATTTCCACGAAAGTATTTATAGTTATTTTACAATAAAAGTACGGAAAGAAACTCAATTATACCAGAATAATACTATAATTTCAGAGCGCGCACTGGGCAAAAATATAAGGGTGTCGCTAACTGGCAACCCGTCACCTTGTCGACCGCTAGAGTGACATGTAGTGTGCTTCGTGGAGGGTTAGCGCTTGTGAGAACAGTATGTGGCTGAAACTTACAACAGACTCTGTGTTTAACGGCGGAAAAGTCATTGGCAGATGATTATACGTAGGGTTCGATATTTATGGCAAATGTACAGCAAGTAACGACAAAGTGGCTGCAAATGAACCCACCCTAAAGCCAGGCTGACACTTGCACGACTTTTGGCCACGATTTTGTCATGCCCATCAGTGTCCACATTGACACGAACTGACACGACGAGTTTACGCATAGTTTGCGCATTGTTTACGCACTTCCCGCATTGGCACGACGAGTTTGCGCAAATCGGACTCGAGTCGCGCCAATGCGTGCCACGGAATCGTGCAAGTGTCAGCCTGGCTTTAATCTATTCAAGTGACGACAAGGTTGCTTAAAATAGAATTTTGTCGGCTTTGAATAGTTTCCCGCTTTCAGAATATTTTGAGAAGGATCTGAAAAAATATTTGATAGATCGAATATGTTTGAGTCCAAATATGTCACCAACTCACGAAGTTTATACGTTGGAGGGCATTTTTAAAATAAAATTATATCTTACCAACAGTGTCTAATGGTTAATATAAACCTGGTGTTACTGGTTCTTTAAACACAAAACAAATTACGAATCAAATAGAATTCACGAGGCGTTGAGAAGAAAGTCGGGTCAAGTAAACAACATATATAACTGATACTTATCTACATAATAAATGGTAAATTAATCATTCTAAAACGTACAATTAAAGGGGTATATCCTTTAGGCATATATTTTATTGTCAAAACAACAAAACGTCAATATCTATGATCGTCACGTGTGACGTTGCGCCAGTGTAGTTTATAGAGTTATGGCATAATTTCGCGTCGCTAACGTTTTCCAGCCAAAATGTCTACCTGTGTTAATCGAGTTGCAAAGTTCGGGGTTCATCCATTGTCAAGAATTTCATAGTGGTCGCCATTGTGAATGTGTTTGTTACTCCCAATCTGAACATCTGAGACACGCTACCTGCGGAGAAGTAATAAAAAGCCAGCTACGTCATAAATTTCGTCACGTGAGTTACGTTTGTGTTACACCCTCTTATCGAATGCTATGGTCCACGTGCCATCAGTAAAGGGAGATAACGTAGCCTATTAGTTCTGGTGTTGCAGACCAGTTTAGCTTCAGGAACCTAATCGAAGATATTATTCAAACCATTCCGACAACAAACAATGATCGTGGTTAAAGTCGTGGTCATTTTTCACTAGCGATGACGCTTCCCTGTGTGTCGAGATATGGTGAAGTGAACAAATAATCACCGCACTGAAAAATAGTAAACAGATATTACGATTAGGCAGAGGGGGTGGGGCGTATAGTATCGCAGAAAGGCGCATTTTAGACGTCACTGGAAACGTTATATCTATAAGTTAGAACTTATATTATGTTCGGTTGGGGTGTTTTCATATAAAACAAAAGTACTTTGGATTGTGTAGTACTGCTGAACCTTTATCGTGACATCTCAAGATTTTAAAAGGATCTCTTATCTGTACACGGATGTTTATATTCAGTTTTCTGTACAATAAAATTATCAATTATTACCCATTATCAACTTATTGTCCAAATAAGTTCAAAATCGAGATATATTTGTGGTGTTTTATACTGTTTATGTGCTGTGTAGCAGCGACAAACAATTAGTTCTTGATATTGACATACATGTAGTTCAGTATGTCCCACATTTAATATGTTAATGGACTTCTGGTGTCGAGTTCCTCTTGGGTATTTTAAACATGAGGTTTATGTATCTTTGCTGGTTTAACGATCGCCGGCGTTTTGAAAAGTAGTCTTGGATTTCATGATTTATAGGTATGGTAAAACTAGCACCGGAAGGCCATCTTACTTAACAAATCAATCGTGGATTTAACAATGTATAGGTATGGTAAAATGGACAAATAAATTCTATAGTGGACATTTTCACTAGACATCGCCACATTCAAATAAAGGGAGGGGAAACAGGGAGAGAGAGAGAGAGAGAGAGAGAGGGGGAACGGGAGAGAGAGAGCAAGCGAGAGAGAGAGACTCTGATTCAACGTTAACCATTCGGCCAGCCACATTTTCACCTGAAATCATAAAATCATATGGTTTTTAACGTCCTACGGGGATATGGTATGACATGAAGCTATATTGAGCCCCGGTGGTGTGGGGGTGAGGCTTTAGCCACAAGTACTCTTCTCTATACTGATCTCTGGGTTAAGAGACTTGCGGTTCCGAGGATCGCGATTGGATATCTGAACAGTCGATCATTATTTCATCTCCATCTTACGTCCGTTGTATCTATGACATATTAGGTAATTATAAAACCGACAGGATGTAGTTTTATTTATAAACTTTCCTCGTGTCCCTTATTCATCAAATTATTCACTGCTGTCAGTTATGACCAGTTAAAACAAACGGTTGCCAAGCAAGATATGCCAACCCAACGGTTTGCAAGAAATGGATGGGGGAGAGGTAACATCAACCGGGCTTATCCTCTCGTTCAAGATCTTTTGATCCTTAACATACATATTTTAATTTTTGCGTGAAAAGCAGGAGCTATAGCTTTAGAATGTAAAGTCTGATGCTACCAAAGTCGAACTTATTCAAGAACTTTTGGTCCTTAACACACAGTTTAAGTTGCGCACGAAAATTGAACTCGTTCAAAAACTAGTGATACTCGTTTTAAGTTTCATCTAAATCGAGTATATAATCGCGACCTCTAGGTGCTTTTATCATACTATTTTCGTAAGAAAGTGGAGTGGCTATTTGACGGGGAAGTTTTGGTCCGATTTTGAAGAATAATTATAGCGTAACTATGGAAGCGCATGGGGTCAATAGCGCGATAGATACCTCAATATTAAATAGTAATATGTCAACATATTGTGATTTTTCTGATGATTTTATCTCTGAAACGTGAATTTTTGCCGAGTTGATTGAGTCAACACGCTTCAGAGATAAAATCATCAGAAAATCACAAGTCCGTAAGCTAAAAACGTGATTTTTCGTACAATGAGATCATAATCCATGAAGTTAGGGTCCGATTTATGCCAAAATCGACAGTAACAAAACCGAGATCTTTGGGAGATAGACCTATATTTCAAGTTTCGTCAATATTGGATACCAAGTGACCTGATATAATTGAATGGTTTTTTGCAATCAAATAAAAGCTGTTAGATCCACGGGGTCCACAAACCAAACTGTGAATTTTCGTACAAACGGGGGTCATAATCCAGGAGGTGGCTGTCCTATATGCACCAATATCGGTAGGAATCGAGATCTTTCGGTAATAAACATACTTTGTAAGTTTAATCAAAATCGAAAAAAAAAGTGAAATCTAGAGTGTCCACGACTTTGGTATTCCTATGCATTCATTGTCAAGCTCAGAGAGAGAGAGAGAGTGAAATGTGGTTTAACGTCCATTCCACACAAACTGGGTCAATTCGGGACGAACATATTATGATTTTTAATTCGCTTGCGCGTTGGGGTCTTTAGCAGTGGGAGGAAACCGGAGTACCCGGACAAAACTCACGAGGCTGGACATGCGACCCTACTTCTTGCCGCGTACAACCGGGGATTCGAAACCAGGCCAGTTGACTCGTTGACAGGCCGTATGATATATTAGCAATTATTATTCATTAGCAACTTGCTGTCAACATAGTTTCAAAATCGTGAGGTATTCTGAGATTTTGCTAATTTGTTCCTGATACGTTGGTAGACACGTTAACTATGTCAGTCACGCATTCGGGGTGCTAATCACCGCTGGTTCTGGGTACCTCTAGTGATTAACAACTCTCCCACGAACGGAGTACAAAACGCATTTAATACAAAGGATGTTTGGTTAAGATGTGAAATACGACAGGGCTATTTTAGATGTGTTTAACGCCTTCTACACAAAGTGCAATAAACGTAGACACAGGCGCCTGTTGTCTGTAATTTCACATTTGTGAAAAACAGTTAAAAAAAACTGTTAATGGTATAAATAATAAGAATGGGTCACCACAACGTGCAAGAAGTCCACGTGGCATAAAAACAATCAAATATTATTAGTTTCAAATGGTTTAAACAGTATGTAATTTCGAGGACAACATGAGTATTTACAAAACTGATATAATGAATTTGAAAACAAACCGAGTCTAATATAAATTCACATCGATAGTCTCTAATGACGTTCTAAGGCATCTTTTGTCTCCCTTAAACTCTTTTAAATGCATATATTATGATAATTCTTAAGACCATTGCCGTATATTCATCAATAGTTTTGAGTGGTCTAAAACTGTTTGAATATTGCTTATATAGATTTCACTGTATAGCAAGATCCCTTCAACATCCTAAGAAATTTCACAAATGGACAAAACCGATTAAATTGTTAAGCTACTGTAAACATTCTCAACACTGGTTATGGACTTTTCTTTGATTCCGTGGAGGTCTTCCCAACATATTCCATTGAAAATTTTAAAGTTCATGTAATTTTACATGTTGTTTGCTTTGTGATCATCGTGGATTTTAACATGGTTTCAACAATTACAATTTTAATATATGATTCCAGAATTAAATCAGTTTTCAAACAATTAACACTGTTGAAATAAATTGGTATGCTATTAGATAAAGCAGTGATGACATCTTGGTTTAACTGATTCGTCATTGTCTGAATGCTTTGATCTTGAAACTAATTATCTAATTAGAGACGTGGTCATTATTAGACTCTTGAGTGAAACATTTCACTTTGAAAATATAAACATGAAATGTGTCTTTCTTGTTAATTGGTGTTAAGATTACGTCATTGATTTCTTAGACTAGGTTAGAATAATTAAGTCGTCATAACCACGATTTGTAACTTTTTGACTTTCTGTATTCAGATTTTTCTGAACCAAATTCATAAAATAGAGCTGTAAAATGTGTAAATTTTACAGCTCTATTTTATGAACCTAATGAACGACTATAAACCTAATTGTAGTTACATTACCCAGGTTTTAACTCCAGCGCATTATCATATTCTGCATTATTATTATTTTTTTTTCTGACACTATTTATTCAATAAATATTTTACATACTATAAAAGTACACTATATGATTGTGGGATCTGAAAACTAGCCGGGGCTTATATAAATTCATCTCCCAGTATTATTTGCAAAATGTATATCTAACATAGTCTTTATATGAGATCAGTCAGTCAATGACATGAGTTGCGATCTAGCCCGGAGGTCGGGTGTTCGAACCCTGCATTGGCCGAGCAGTTTATCTTGATTTTCCAGTCTTGGTCCTTTCTTTTCAGTGATACAGGACGGAGGGCCTGAGAAGGACAGTTGCCTAGTCGTGCGGATGATACAAAAAACGATGGAGGTCGTGTACACATTGGGGTGCACGTAAAAGATCCCTTGACAATTGGAATGCGATATAGGAGTAAGCCTTGTGCCGCCATCCGGGCAAAATTTCCCTCATAGCACACTATCATTACTCCAGTTCGGGGCAGAAATGCAAGGACGTTAAACCCCATTTCGTTTCATTTTGCATAGTAATCTTAGTAAAACACTTTAATAAAACCACAATTGTGAACAGCAATCTTTTAATCTTTATTTGAATTTTTGCAGAAGAACATTACCAACTATTGTGTTCACAGCCAAATATCAGCATAAATTTTGATACCTAAATATTTTAAAGAGTAAAAAGTCTCTCTTTTCATACCATGCAACAAAGTCATTACCAATAAAAATGGTTTTATTTCAATGTAAATAACCATTTTAATAAATGATTGTATCATGAAGTAAATATATATGATTGTATAATGATGAAATTATATGATAATGTACTTGAATATTTGATTAAAATTGTATATATTTTATGCGTACAATATTGGCAGTTGGGCGATATAATGTTGTTAAAACTATCTACGTGTTCAGTATGACGATAGTGAACATGTGATTGTGAGTAATTCCATATTACACGTGGCCTCTATCGACCACACCGTCAATAGGAAGAAGAATTATATTTATTTATATATGTCACACATCGTACATTCACAGGTACAGTTGACAATGATGAAATTGCAGTATGTCCGCCAGCAGTATCCCGAGTTATGGGTTGTATAATAATAATAAATGTGTCCATTAAATATATAATCACTTGATAACTGATATAAAGCGATAAATATTGTTTAAACCAAGAGAAAAACAGCACGAAAACAAAACATATACAAAAATAACCATATATAAGGACTAAACTTACATCCAAGGACTAAACTCACAGCCTACTCTTTATATAGAATTCCAACTGCCAAGGAATCTTTTACGTGCACGCCAATGTGTACACGGGACCTCGGTTTTTCGTACCACCCGAAGGACCAGACAGCTGTCCTTGTCAGGGCCTCCGTTCTGAATAAATTATTAACCAATGTACTTTCTAAAATAATCTTCACGTCAAAACAGTAGTTTGAAACTTTAGGTGGATGGTAATCAGAAAGAAATACGTAAGATACTGATGAACAAGTCCAACTTAAGTCATTTTTGCCAAATAAAGGCATTTCCCTAAGTTGATTAATTCTTTAATTTTATTAGTGTTTGATACCGTATAAGCTTATAAAAAGCTAAAAGTTATTTCTTATTTAGCCCTTTATACCGACAATAATAGCCTAATTAATAAAATGTTATTCATCTTCTAATATCGTCTAACGCGTATTATGCATGTTATAGCAGCTTGTTAAATCATCACATTAAAAATAAGCTTATCAAGGGTCATAAAACTCTCATTTCTGATCTCAAGTGACGTAAAAACAAAAGCACCGATTGTTACAAGGCGTGGACGTGACCTGGAGACGTTTTGCTTGATTGATTTTTATTGTCTTATCTTCACACATGAGTAACATTACAATTTGACTCATTACAGGCTGGACTCTGTCTTTGATGAGAATGGCAGATAATTGATTGACACCTCTTGATGACAGACGTGAAGTAAATAACATTAAAGAATTTGGAGACTCCCTAACGAGTAGCGCACTAAAACTGAAGAACCCCCACAGGGCACATATCAATAGACTCCATCAACCAGTTCAGTCCTAATGACTACAGCCAAAAGACTGTCTGGTTATGAGGGATTAAGTTTATTGCGAAATTGGCGTGAAGCAGATACGACGTGAGAAACTAGTGATGACAAGTCGTCTATGACCAATCATGTACTCAATTTCAAAATAATCAAATATGTGACGTATTTACAACATCCAGTAACATTGTCAATGTCTAAACAAAATATGTTGTTCAGCTTAGGGTTGTGCCGCGATTATCAATTCATGTCGATCATCAATCATTCTTGACGTGTATTTCATTTAAATGAAAAATATTCAGACTTACAATCTATTCAAGGTCGAACGTTTTAAAAATATTGATCAGTATTAATTGGAAATGCTTGTTGTTTTTGTGGACATATGAATCAGGAAGTGACGTGATATAATGCATTAAATCAATCACATGTTATAGCGCACAAATTTACTATGGAAGCGTATAAGGGTCAAAAGCGTGAAATATATCCAGATATCAATAATATGTGATGATTTTAATCTTTAAAAGACAAATTTTGCCGTATTGATTGAATCAACGCGCTATGTTGTGTGTCGTCATTTCGGTCTGAAAGCTTACGTTTGCGGTAATATATTGCTATTCTGAAGCAATGTCAACATATTCCATTTCACCGTAGTATTTGTAGGCGTAGCGCATGGTCATTAATGGAATACTTTCATGTTGACAATTTTTTAGAGTAGCAATATCTTACCCCAAAGCTGTGTATTTAAAACGAAATGGCGCCACACGACATAGTGCGTTGGTAGTATTGATGCTTCTAAAATTGTTTTTTTTTAGGGGTACATTAACTTGTTAATATCACGATATCTTTCGCGTTATTGACCCCTATACGCCTCCATACTAACCTTGCTGAATGCTACCTGAAAATTCAAATTTACTGGAATTGTCCCATTACGTCAAGATATAAAGTTGTGTAGGTAAATGCCATACCAGCTTAACAGATTCTTTTCCCGAATACATACTACAATTCTTTCTTTATGTACTTCGACATGCATGTTCAATATGTGTAATTCGCATAAATATAAATCGGTTTTATTGTCTATATTTGCATATTATCTAGAAAGCCACACAGCCTACAAGGTAAATCTCTTCAAAAGTGTTTAATTTCTTTCGAATTTTTTGTTGCTTCTTCGTTTTCTCCAAATTCGGTTCTTCACTATCATAAAAGTGAGTTCCCGAAAAGGAGGTCCATGTCATGTTTAAAAGAACACTCTCACAGTAATGCACATCTCCAACGTTTCATCAATAACCGATGAGTAATATTGTGTGTACAAGTATGAAATTTTCAAAATGTTCGTAGACAAGCACACCCTTTTAGGATACCCCGTTTATTAGTTATACGTAAAGATAAAAATAAACAAAACACTTAATACTTGACTAAGTTTTCAAGATTCACTACAATTTGAGGTTCTGTTGGCCTAATGCCAATAAACATTGTTTTAAAATGAGTTTTACATAGTCACAGCATATTTTCAGTCGTTTATTAGTTTTATTTACTGTACTTATCGCATATCTATTGATGTTAAACTACATATTCATAAAACACTATCTAGATTTTTATTGATTGACATTTCTGATAAGGAAATAATTCGATGAATTAAAATGTTTTTAACCTAATACTGGTATTACTCATAATACATCATGCAGAAATAGGCACGCCTAAAAAATCAATAAAACAAATGTAGTAAACATGCACGAATTCAGATGAAACGATTGGAAACAATGAATGATAGCATTGTCCTTGCTTTGAAACGATTTTTCTATATGACACATGCCACTCTGTCATTGGCGTCGCTTTATTTCATTGATGTCTGCGTGTATTCTTGGAACAAAGGCATCTACACTCTGTGGTCACGATCTTATTTTCGACCATTTAATATATCCAATATAATCCCTAATGAAAGGAAATTAAAGACTACGCGAGTCTTATTTGACAGCTGTTATCTTTTCCTTGTTTCCGCGAAATTCGAGTGTGTTGTGACAATTGTCTATAAATATACAACTTGACAGTCTAATATACATTTCAAATATTCATGATTCTTGGAAAATGACACTAGAGCTCTTTGTGACACCAGACGAAAATATTATGTCTCACATTATGCAACTGACATCGTGCTTGGTGTTGCCAGACATAGAACTGAAGGCCATTTAGAGTGAATTTAAATCCTGTATATTTCGTTCCCACACTTATATGAAACGTACATTTTTCTGTTGAAAGTTTACGCATGATAAGCTCTCATACGTAAGCTATATTTTCTTATTACTATTCATAATATTACTTTTCTTAGAAGCTAATAAAGATCAAATATTTTTGGATGCATCGTAACAAAACTAAAAGTTAACTTGAAAATGAATTAGATTGCATTAGCCATATAAACTGAATTTGAAACTGACCATCGAAATTGACCTTGAAACTGACCAGTGAAAATGAATATGAAACGGTCGACTGAAACTGAATTTGAAACGGTCTACTGAAATTGAATTAGAAATTGACCACTGAAAATGAAAATAATAAACATTATCAAAGAAAACCATTTTCGATAATATTCCTTGTCTGTACATTAGTGTGGCAATCACAGATTGGGATTAGCCATTCTTTGTCTGGTGTAAAATAGACACTTGACTTTACGTAAGTAGAATTGTGTGAAATCCCTTTTGAAGATCACCAGTAACAACATAACACGTGAGCGGGGGATACTTTTTGTTTCGTGAAAAATCCGAAAAGCAAATGTGTCATCCATTGTAACAACGCTCTAATCTAAATCTTGATTCAATTGTGATAAGCCGGTAAATGGTTTTTGATGATTTTCACAAGCTTAGATAAGCCGACTCGACCAGGGCGCGGTTCATGTAGAAGTGTTGATTAACGATAAACAGTTGTCTATGCTACACGTGTGTTTTCAATGCAACAACCTCATCTCCAACGCCCTTGAACCAACCAATCAAATCACGAGATATCCGCTTTGAAGTCCATGCGGCAGTCAAACGTAACGCTATCAGCCAATGAAAACCTTGATTATCGGCCTTCGGCTTATTCTACAATATCAACAAGTGGTGTAGCACACACGTGGTTTACTATAGTGAAAATTGTATATATAGCTGGCGTGTTAGGAATGGGTCATTCATTCAAATGCACTACGATATTAGCTTTTTAGTTTACGATCATAATATTCAAAGATGTTGGACTTTACTACTGCTCCGCTTCACCTTATGACACCACTAACAGTGGATACTAACATAGACTATACTTTGGATATGAACCGATTTCCAGGATTAAATAGTGAAGAAAGTATGAAAGAGTTGGCATTGCTTCCATCTACATCATCCGGTAGTGTTACAGAAGGACCATATGTTTGTGAATTATGTGGAAATCTTATACCTTATCTAACAGACGACAGTGTGCCTTGTGGTTTTTGTGTGTATTATGGACTCATTGTTGAAGACAATAATTCCATCACAGAACAAGATTCAGACGAACTCTTTTCATTAATAGGTATGTATTGCATTGATAAACGGGATCAGTTTAAAGAAGCTTTCTTGGGATTTCTAAATGCAACTAGTGACATTCTTTTGGACTAATGTGTCTTAGTGTATTGCATATTTATTATAAATTATGTATTTAATTTTTTTCTTATTATATTTTTCAGCATCTTGTGATATCGATACAGAATTTGAGAACATGCACAGTGGTGATTTACAGTCAGTTTTAGAAGATATCATAGAATCCACATCATCGTCTACATCTCCATCAACATCTCCATCAACATCGTTGTTATCAGAACAATCGTTAGATTCAGTCATCACACAAGAACTATTCCTATCGCCTTTACCAAAGTTGTCACCTTTATCGCCAGTAGAATCTTCCGACTTGGACTCTTTTATTTCTGTCACTTCCGAAACAAACAAGAGTACTATTTGTGAAACGGACTACAGTTTTTGTGTTAAGGAAATAGCTGCTATTGACAACTCTGATGTCACGTATGAGGATATTTTTACGGACTCGACTTGTGTTCCCGATGTGCTGGACATTGACACCACGTTTTTCTCCCCCGCTGTGTATGACACTTCGATACGAAAAAGAAAGCTCTCCACGGATGTTGAAAGTAAACTGAGCAAGAGACAAAAATCGTGTGATATTGATGATATATTATTAAACTGTTTTTCTGACTTTAGTCGTGTTAATGACAAAGCCGAAGCAATGTCCAGGGAATCGTAGAAAAAAGAAGCCACATTAGTTATTCCCCAAGATCTATGATTCGTATCGTACCAGTATTATTAAAAGACATTAAAAACATTTCCAATAGATATCTTTTAATCTATTAATTGATTTGTTCTAGATGTGTATACAACATGTCTAGTTATTCGTGCTCAATGACTATATATATCTATATGTACGGTTGATTAATTATGTACATCTTCATTATTGCGTCCGTGAGAATACTCTCAAGCTTTGAATAGTTTTATTCGACCAGAAAGTTTATTTTTATATACCCTTGTTGTTGTTTATTGAATGGTTATAAAGAATTAAAAGTCTAATTGTTATTTTCTTAGAAATGATTGTTGTGTTGTTTATATTTCTATACCTCGTAAGATTGGATAGGGTTGGGTGGGGTCTTGCTATTTGCTGAAAGGATACGGTTATTTGCATGTTGAATCTACAAAGTTGTGCATGCCCAATAATCCCTAACTGCAATCAGTTACTTTGGAATGTCTACCAAAAAGAAATTTCTCGTAGATCAACTAAATTGTGTAAACTAAAAAAAGAGGTGTTCATATTATAAGAACTTTACAATTTTAATCCTGAATTGTCCGTCAAACAGCACACTGTAATGAAATAGTTCGGCTTATAAGAAATTTCTCGTTGAGCAACTAAATTCTTTAATCTGTCCAATTTGAATCTTGAATTGTCGACCAAACTGCACAGTATTGTTCTACCGTTAACCCTGTCTATATTATCTTTCAAAACAGGTCTATGAATACAACTCCATTAAAACACCCTGCACTTTCAAGTTGAGTCAATTATAAAAACCACGCAAGAAGAATCAGTTGCACATTTTTCGTTCGAAGGAATAACATTGGTATTTCAAGGTTGCCACCATAATGATTGGCAGTATAATATAGGATTTATTTTCATGGCATGTGATTAAATTCTTCTAATATCAATATGCAACGTTATTTAAACCCGGTTTGTTGAAAGGTCAAGTAAGTTAAAATGAAACGGGGATTAACGTTCTACCGTTCTGTCCCTAAACTGGGCTAATGAAGATGGGCTCACGCCATACAGTGTGCTATAAGGGGAATTTTGCCGGGGCAGCGGCGCTACGACCTACTCTTATATCAAGTTCTAACCCAAATTGAGCTCTACGAAAAACATGGCCAATCGCAACAACGTAACTGTACACTATTATTACAGGAGACCCAGCTGAAAGGGGGGGGGGGGGGTTCTGAGGTCTCGTTGGACGTTAGGGAGCTAAGTGGTTCCTTTTTCTGAGTCACCAATATAAAATATATTTCTATAAGGTATTCTTAGGAGAGTTGAATGTTTCCGTCCAAATTTTTACTTTCTACGAAACACACAAGAATTGTCGGGGTTCAGTACTTTAACTGTTCATGGACACGGGAGAGCGGTCGCGAAGGGCAAAAAACCGCGTTCGAGATATTCGATACAGTTGTTTTCGACCTAAGAATGGGCCATACAAATCTATTCGTATTTCCTCATTCATGATATTCAATGGGGATTTTTTTATACTTGAACATTCTAAGGGGAAATCTCCGCGGGATCTTATTCATATTCAGCTAACAGTATAGCGTAGATAAAATCGTGCTGAAAATAACTGTAGGTCTTACAAAAGGCCACCGGTTGCGCTCTGATAAATAGCTTAAGACGCAATATACAAGGTCGTTTAATAGGCCCTACCAACCAGCTCGATAAGATAACAGGCTTGTATTACTCATTCATACCTCAGTATATAACAATACACTCATAGTCATGTGAGAGGCTTATGAAATCGCCTCCACGTTGTCAGCCAACGTGTCGTGTCACCGCATCAAAAACATAGTTGAGTGTCAACTGAATAGACAGATCACGTGATTTTATATTGTCGACTGCTAGAATTTCCTTTAGGGTCGGTATAGGCCTGGTTTAGTATCGCATTGAACTATTGTGTAACTTGTTTCACAAACCATTTGAAAACCTGAATGATGGCCTATTGTTCATTAACTGTACAACTATACAATTACGGTGGGTGTGGTATTTCACGGCGGATTGATAAGAAAGGGGGAATGAAAAGAATAAAATAATGTCAAGTTAGGGCATTTGTGATTAAAAACCGTAACCGTGGGACAGGAAAGCCATCTGCGGTTTTTTGTATAAAGGGCTCTCCTACTTTATAAAGCATTAAATTCCTTTACACGCTGCCGTTATTTGAATACGCTGCATCAATCCAACCACACGTTTGCACCTTGAACGGATTTTCCTTTTCATCCTCCAAAAATGGTAAATGAAGTTTCGGTATCTTTTCAGATAATTGTATAACAGGAAATAAATGCTTAATTCGTCGAATTTCTGACAGTTAGATAATTATTTCAATGGCAAACTGCTAAAAGTACGCTGATAACGACGCGTCAGTTTAACCTACTTGGCAGACAAAAACAAGTGGTTATAGGTCTATATATATATATGTACGCCACACCTCGTGCAGCAGTGAAAGGTGTATATTATGCCTCATATAAGGTTTATTACACCAGTTTAGCAGCTGTAGCCGGTCGGTTGTAGTCCAATATAACCATGGTCGCATCTGGGCAATTGACCAAACAGTTTCTAGGGTTTAGTAATTTTCACACACTTTCAAGTTCACTACAATTTTTATGTGCACTCTACTTTTAAATGCATTCTAAAGGTTGTCTGGCGCATTCTTGCCTCCATCATTAAGTTTGACCGCCGACGGCTTATTTTATAGTTACTCTGTATCTAGATTGAGTTTTATGCTTTAGAATTCTGCCATTTTGTTCCTCTTGACGTCCACCCTAGATTCATATTGTGAAGAATCGGGTGGGATTTCAGGTTTGATCTGAAATAAATCTAAATCAAACCCAGAATCGCCCGCAATCGTTTTAGCCCTTACTTTACATGCCTCTCTTATAACAGTTACCTTGAACATTTTGACCAAAGGTGCTGTACTCGCATCCTATTTGTTCTATTCATACTCTGTAAAATATGACTCTGTTGAGTTGCGAAATCAATGGGGATAGGAGGTTGACTTGTGTTACAGGCGCGTTTTACATTCAAGGCTTGTCATTGATGCAGGTACCACATGTAGTCTCGATCAAAAGCTATGAGTTTGTTATTTGGGATAGGGTCGCATGCCTAACCTTGTGAGGTTTCTCTCGCTGCTGACGTTTCAAGCGGGGAGAATAATTATAACCATTTACCATAATTTCGAAATGATGAATTCGTTTGTGGTTAGAAGTGGGAAATTCCCATATCTATTTTATCTGACAAAATCTTGACACTAGTAGATCCATCAGTTAATTATGTACATGTAGTTTTTTACAAAACAAAACAAACCGTTTCCTGTAGGCATATTCTTAATTAAATTACTCCCTACATATTTCAACAGATCCGTAAAGCTAGCAGTGAAATGTTATGGGTTTATCTGCCGTTCAGATTGCATGTTCTGTCTTGAACTCCGTGACTGTTACAAATCCGCGTACATGTATATGTTATTGACACCCAAAGCTTCAGGGCACCATGAAATGGACACAAAAATAAATATTTTCATATAGAATCATGCTTTCAATCATATTTCAGTTTAGTAAGTCAGTCGATTTCATATTGATAAAGATTGGTTATGACGTTTTTCGTAAAAGTTAAAACAGCCAAATTTTGAAATAGATATCCTTTGAACCATATATTACGTCAATGATCTGGTAGTCTTGATTGGTGTAGTATAATATTACAATGGTTTAAATACCCACTCGCATTGTTATAACACAATAAGAAATATAACGATGAGAGAGATCAATAATGTGCATTATCGAAATGGTGACACACATCGTGTATTTCGTCAGAGGATTATGGGTACAGCTGTTATGACTGGAATTTGAACTTTACTCGGCTTTGCAGGGGCGGATCCAGGAATTTTTGCAGGAGGGGGTTTGCCAGGGTTCTGTCACGGAAATTTGCCATCATCATCTCTAAATTACATAGGCATACATATAAATTGAGCTTTTTAAACAGAGAAATTGTTTTGTATACTGATGTAGAATCACTTTGTGATGTTATTCTATTGATGCAAGCATTATTTTTTTTATGTAGCTGAGCAGGGGGGGGGGGGCTTTGATCTGCCTATTGTAGGTCTTCCTTTACGCCTGAAATGTTATATAAGTATAATTAGACATAAATTAACTTATCCAGACCATAATCAACACCAGTCATGGGTATTTGTTGGATTATGATCCGATTTACTGCTTAACTTTCCTTCGGGATTTAATGATTAAATGAATAATCGAGACTATGATTTTTGTGGTACCGATTTTAGTAGTAATGATGATCGAGGCTTGGTGGAACTTTCATTCACTTAATTCTCGGTTCATAGGGGATCATTTTGACTGAAATTTTCAGCAAATTGCATTTACATTATCTAGTTTTTAACTATATGTAGTGAAAACTGCCAACCCGTTATCTTATCTTCCATAATGTATCTTTAAACTTCAATAATAAGAAATTAGATAGATCATAATGTTAGCTGTACACAAGTTTTCTGCCACAATTCAGTCTTTATTGACACTCTAAAACACCACGTCTATGCAACCGAGCAAGGGAATCGATATTTGGAATTTAGAAAATTGACGTTCAAAGATATGAGAGATTGTTTTACGATTTCTAAGTGAACGTGGCTAAATCTGTAAAATTTGGGATCTAGAAATTTACATAAGTGGCCGGAAGTGGGTCGCAACGCATATAATAATGTAATCATGTGGATGTACATGTATATAAACTGATTTAATCGTTTCCATTTTTACTCTAATTTCAAATCAGTTATGCTCGACGAAATACGTCATAATTCTCTTTGGAGTGACAATCTCTATAGCGTCTATTCCAATTTACACCGACAGTATTTATTGCGCATACTCTCCAGATATGAGGTCACCGTTTGGCATGACTTGTGGAATATGTTTAGCTTCGTTCTTCGAGTCGATGCGCTGAAACGCATTATGGTACACGATTCGTCTACCAATGGTAAAATAATTGTTTTGTCTTAAATATTGGATATCACAAGCCCATCTTTTCTCCGTAAGATCACAACATCAATCTTGATGTCAATTGACAAAAAAATCGCGTTTTCATTGTCAAAGACTTTGAATGATATTGATGTAGAGACTTGGCTACCTACTTAAAGATAGAATTGTTAAAAATGAACATGTTTAAAACACGTTGGCGTTCGCATAAAAGAACCGTTGACAGTCGGAATTCAATTACTGTCAGGGCAAAAAACTATCATAACACACCGCATGACAACGCTCTTCGGTTGGTTACGAACTGTACAGAAAGTTAATCCCTATTCTCATTCATTCAGAATTTGACCAGGATATGTATTATGGGTGTAGCTACTGACCAACAGACTAGTCCATTCCGAATCTACTGACATTTACATTTCTTGTCGCGCAATAATAGTCAATCTATCAAACGAATTTGACCTTTAGTGTGAAATAAATTAACTCTTTTCAGCATCAAAATACCTCATGTAACCTTGAAAATACTGACAGAACATGATCAAGTAAAGAGGATTATCTGTTGATAATCTTAAAGACAAATTTAGATTTAGACATGGGTGGATCTATTCACGTCTGTCAATGCCACAATAGCAGCCCGCCATGTGTTATCTGTTGTATTCGTCAGCTGCCAAATTCATCACTTTGACATGTGATTCGGATTTCCTACAGCCATCGGCTTTGACGTCATTAGGTCTGTTATGTCATCGTTTTACGACTGTCTCTTGTCGGCGAACCGGGACGTTAATTAGCACACCAGGACAAAAGCGCATTATGTTAATTAGACTGCATATTACACCTGCCTTTGTTATCTTTATCTTTAATGTTGATTACTACCTACCCGCCATAAACAACGTCGCTGGTATGTAATTGAATCAGAAAGTGTCAGTCATCTCGTATGCTAATTAAAGATAACGTTATATCGATCTGTTACAAAGGCTGATTTACTAGTGCTAATATTTACTTTTTTAAAAGACAGAATTAAACATACAGGTGATTGTTTTATAAATTAATGTTATATTTGGATCAATTAACATGTTACATCTAAGTTAGATCCAGTTTAAACTAGCAAATTGTTTTTAAATGTCATTTTAAGAAAAGTAAATTGTCTTGGTTAAATCATTTGAACCATTTTACTAAATCCACCCTTTCATGTTTATGCATTAGGTTCGGTTATCCATATATCTTTCAACTGCCGTTGTTTCGAATTCCCGGTTGTACATGTACGTGACGAGGAGTTGAGTCGCCTGTCCAACCTGGTGGGTTTTCTCCGGTTTCCCCCCACTTCTAAAGACCCCTACGCGCAATAAAATTAAACCATGTTAGTCCCGAAATGACCCAGTTTGTGCCAAGAGGATGTTAAACCCCATTTCTCACCCTCTCTTTCTCTCGCCTTATATCTTGAAATATTTTTCTTCCCCTGGAGTTTTTTTCGACAGTCTGGATTTAAAGCTTCCGTGTACCTATGTTTCGCTAGAATCTAGAAAACTTATATTGCGTGTGGAACTAACATTCATTTAAAGCTATTCTGGTAAATTGTGATGCAAAATATTTTTTCCAAATCTTATATTAATGATCCATCATTATTTTCTGGTCGGATTTAGAGGATATTTTTATACCATAATATCTACGATGATAATAATTCTGCGTATATTTACTGGTTGATCCAAATATAGACACCGAGGCGTTTAAAACCTATTTGACGAACATTGATATACTTGACAAGCGACTTACGAATTATTTTTCATATTCTCAATTTATATTTTTCCATAAAAAGATTCTGGTTTTGCGTGATTACTGTGTCTACTTTAGTGGTTTTAACTAAATTTCGTACATGACGAGGCTAAGAAATCATATCAAATAAAAATGTTAATCATGACATTGTTATTATGATTTAGTTCTCAAATTTTGTTTTTCAGAAAATGGTGGTGGTTTAGCATGAGCGCCGTATCTATTCTCGTTGTTTAAGAAACTGAAATCACCCCAAAATCGGAACTAATGTTTAAAGATGCATTTGGTAAGATTGAAACAAAGAGCTCAACGTTATTGTTATAATAGTTCATAAATACGTAATCAAATAATGGATTGAAAATGTCAGTCAAATATAACTTTGTTATGCGTCTTTAAGTTTCGAAAAACTGAAATGAAGGTTTAATGCCCTATTTTTCTGCGCCGACCAATGTCATGATAATAACGAGGGTATGCATCAGACCGTCCCCGGGGCTTAGCGTCCGCTTCCTCCTAGGGAAACAAAGTTTCAATGGCCAGTCCTTTTATTGAATGATCTCCATTTTAAAGTTAATCGCTTATATAGAGCTGGTGCCCCCTCCCAATGAATATGTCTAGCGTTCGATGGTCTACAACGTTGATTATATGCTTGCCATGTAATTAGATGTCTAAATAATAAATTATATAACATCTGAAGCCAGAAAAATGACCCGCAATACATAGAAAGAGATCTTGTTTCGTTGCCATGGGTGAAGCGTAGATGGGTGTGCGCGTGTGTGATGGTTGGGAATCGAGTTACCGTAAACGAAAACGAAACGAAATAAAGAATTATTTTATTTAGGCCGGAAGATCAAAAATATGAAGTAGACAAAGTCGTAGTTTTGTGAATTGTTTTTCCAGTTCTCAATTTAATTGTTGCCAACATTTAAATATGGACACACATCACCAAATATTCATGGGCCGTCACCCACGAAACAAGGGCGAAAGTTATTTTTAGTCTTTCTCTCCCTTTCCCGTTCCCCCTTTTGCATGGCGATTTTTGTTGAGTTTTTGGTGTAGAATTTTCTGCCAGGTTTTGGTGAATATTCATGATTTTGAGGCAAGAGTTTGGCATATGTTGCTCCATCTGTGGCAGAAAGCGTTTTACCCAACGAATATTTGGGAAAAGGTTACAACCGGTCTTAGAGACGACAATTAACATTGAAGTCAACGGGGAAATAATTAGTGATCTGTGGCCATATAGTTGCTTCTTGAGTATCGTTCCCATATATTTGTTTAACTGTGGTACAATAAATAGACCGACTTATAGACCGACGTAAGTATTCTATATAAGTATGGAACCTTGGTCAATAATTAATAAAGCAGTAATGACATTTATATATGGGATAATATAAATGACACCGTTAATCTTATTACGTATTTATTTATAGATTAACTGGACTAATATAGTTGTAATTTACACCAATCCCCTCATTAGCATGTCAAATGGATATGTCGATGACTTGTTAGGACCTTTTATAATTATATAAACTACTTCATTGCATATATTTAATTTTGTTCGCATTACAAAACCTAACTACACACTTCCCGCATACAAACCAAAACTGTCCAAGTTTTGTTGGGGGTTTTTTGTATTAGAATATGTGAATATGAATGGAATACATGTATATCCACTCCGTTGCGATTAAATTAGACTAGACAATGGTGCGGGTAACTAACCTCGTGTGATAAGATGGTGGACCTTATTAACCAAATAATAGTCATAACCAAGCCTTTTAGAAAGAAAAAGTAAAACGAGGAAAACACAAAGAAATGACGCATGATGGGGTGCTTAGGTGTCATTTATTAGTCAGTTCACATTCACGTGGTAAAATAATTAACCGTATTTCTTTTAGCTATGGACGCGTATAGGGGTCAATAGCGCGATAGATACCGCAATAAGTTGATAATAAGTCAACATATTGTGATTTTCTGACGATTTTATCTCTGAAAAGGCAATTTTTGCCGAGTTAATTCAATAACTCGTTAATTTGCATGTCGTCATTTTGTTTTGGATGCACACGTCGACATAGCGCATGGCAATATTTTGCGTATATGTCGACAAATACTACGGCGAAATGGAATATGTCGCCAAAACTTCCGAATAGCAATATCTTACCGCAAACGTGTACATTTAAGACGAAATGGGGACATAAAACATAGCGGTATCTAACGCGCTTTTGGCCCCTATACTCTTCCATATTTAGCTGACTTATACCTTCACGTAATGACTTTCCTGTTATTTCGACACACAATTTACTTCTTTGTGATGCTTCGAAAATTGTCCTTATATTCCAATAAAATCGAATTAGTCTAAAAGGTGTATAAACCGCAAAAAACTTCCTCATACGTGAATATAATTGTTTATAAATAGACAAGTCCGGTAATCTACCTACGATGATTGCGAATAAATAGCATAGTGCAATAAACCGCTGAAAATAGTAAAGCGTGGTCATCTTATAAATAACTTTTTAATGTTTCAACAGCTTGGAAACAAAGGTAAACCCATTTATATAAATACGAAGTAACAATATAATAAGGAATCCTTCGGTCAATATTCTCAATAGATTTACATGGTCCCATTTTAAATGAAGGGCTGTATAAAATTTCATGATTTGCCCGTTTGGAAAATCTTTTAGGGAATAGATAGATTAATGGGGCATAATGTAGCATTCAATAAAGAGCTAACAGTTCTCGCTATGATAGATAATGATAACGAAGGGGGAATTTGTACGAAACATCAGTCAAATTTCTTCACTCAAAGACGAATTATCAGCGTTAGAATAGTGAAACCTCAATTCCCATTGCTATCGATAATCCATTTTTAAATTAAATCATTGAATGGCCGAACCGTTCTACTCTACATAAAAATCGGAGCCATCTTGTCAGGTTGATTAAAGGCCAGCAATATGCAGATTTAGCTCATGCATAATACCCGTCTAATAAGGAGAGATGTTCCAATTTGAATATATTTTTCAGTTTGAATTGAGGCATATCTGTCTATAGCATTTTATCAAATTTAAAGGATGTCAAATGATTAGATTTTTCCCAACATATCTCGACAGATCGTCTTGATAAATGATTTTATTTGTCGCAATGTATCTCGATTGATCGACTTTTAAGTAGATATCTTCGATCGATGTACGAAGTCGATATATCGACACACTTTAGGGGAATAAAAGTCGTTGAGTGTCTCCATCCAGCTCTGTACAAGTAATCGTTACTGTATGATAAACTATAAACATACCATTATTTGTTTGAAGGTGTTGTTTAAACATACATTATACAAGAGCTAAATCTACCTTTTACAGGTATTTTTAGACCTGAAATGTTATTTAAACTATTAATTACACATTTGTTAACAAAACAAGATCATAATCAACCCTCGATGACATCGGATACTGGCGATTTTAACTAGATTAGAACAGTTCGTCATTGAAACATTTAATTTAAAAATGGGAAAGCTTCCAAGTCGCGAATATACTGGCTACAATTTTCAATATTTTGGCTAAAATTTCCAATATTTTCTCTTTTTTTATCATCTATTTTTGAATTATTATAGCAAGAATGGCCAACTCTTTTTAAAATTCTTAACTAATGTATCTTTAATATATACCTGATACACGCAGTTTATAAATAGCTTATAATCCGTGTGTATAAGAAGATTAGTAGATATTTCGATAACGATACTGTGCATGAAAAGTCGGGTAAATTTAGATATAATGGCGTTTGTTATCGTTAATAAAAAATCTGCACCTGCCATATAATTTTGACATATTTGGTTTAATAATAAATATGTTTTTTTGTTGTTTTTTTTTTTTAATGTAGGAAGTTTAAAGATAAAGAAAATAGAAAAACAGACATAGAAAATAGAAAATTCTATATTTTGCGCTTACATGTATGTAATAATGTGATTAAAGTATTATTAAAAGAGATCATTATTAAAATATATCCAACCTGATTCAAATACAAATCTATATTTGTTTCGTTTTTTTTATACCTTCGGTGGCCTACACTAAATTAAGATCTGACAAGTTATAGTGGGAATTCACACCAGCGGTCATACAGGCGGCTTTTGACCCTATGGCGTCAGACAGTTGATTAACCAATCAGCATAGATGATACCAGTGGATTTACCCACAGTTTCTAGCAAAACACGTCCAAAGCTCGCCGTAACAGACCGTATCATTGGCTAACCCTTCACACCACGTCAATGATAAAACCTCTTCCAGATCCTAGTGTAGTATAGACAAGTTTTGAATTATAAAAACGAAACGAAATAGGATCCGTGTTTAAAAATCATATTGAAATATATCATTACTAAGTTAAAATATGACCATAGAAGAGTTCACATGGGGAGCACATTTCGTATTTAAAGTTAAGATACATAATTATTAAGATAAATAATTTGTATGTGTCTCAAAATGGAGGGGGGGGGGGCAATTTTGTTCACACTTAGCTAATTAAATTCAGATTTAAAAGGTTATAGACGTGTTCAAATATAGAGACGGTTAGATATATAGAAATGTTGACAGAAATGTTCAATTCAGATTGATATAGAAATGTTCAGTTCAGATATAGAAATGTTCAATTTAGATATTGAAATGTTTAGTTCAGATATAGAAATGTTCAATTTAGATATTGAAATGTTCAGTTCAGATAACTCATCAGTTCAGATATAAAAACAATCAGTTCAGATGTAGAAAAAGCTCATATTATTTGTATAAATATCACGATAAATATCTACTTTGTTTAACTCCAAATGAAAGATGGCTTTGTTCATTGGACACCGAATACAGTTCAAATTTAAATTTGTTTTTATGATAAATTCAGTTTTGTTGAATTACTCGATTTTGTTTGGTAAGTATTTATTAAAAGTGTTGCGTTAAATCCACTGGGCATAATATACGTCTCGTCAAATCCCTTTCTTTGTGGTTTAAATTTTCATAAAATAGTTATAATCGTTTGTGTCATTCCTCTTGAGGTGTTCTTCCCATCTGTTATCAACTTAAGTTAAAAAACGTGACCATTAAAACGGTTTAATTAATATTAACGTGTTTATGGCATTTACAGTTTAATGGCCAGGGCTATTTTCAGAAGTTTAATCTGTAAACCATATAACAATCGTCACTCGGACAAAGATTAAACGTTACAAAGACCTCGAGTGGTTAGTGTTTTCATTTTTACTTTTTTACGACCACCACCCTGTGGGTTATTATGTCTAATTCGCTTTTAACAGGTGACGATTGGGCCGTTTGACGGGGTTGTCTTATCAATGGTACATTTTACTTTACGATATCGGCTTAAATTATAATAACCACACCCCAGACAATGGTTTCTTTATCCCCGAACAATGACAAAGGATTGAAGTAATCCACATCACATAGTGAAGCATTATCGAAGTCGTGTCAAAGATCTTTTCATTAACATTAGGGGGTAATTTGCTTGACGAGGTTAAATGCCGCCCCCTATTAAGTGTAACCCCCCGTGACACAATAACGCAATGTTTTAATAGCGGAACCAATAAACACATCAGATGAGCGTAATAATTGTTCATGGTTATTGTTCTGGAATGATAATGATTAGATATTTTTATTGCCTAGACGTAAAGTCTTATCACGAAAAGGCATTGGGACAAACTAAATAGAAAGCAAACGTGTAAAAACGGGGAATTTGCGGATCGGGGGTCTGGACCTGTTAGCGCCAAACGACTTTCTCCCGGTTGTTTCTTTCGCAATTGTTCTCTATCCAAGCCTTTTTGTCCAAGGTAATGCTGAACCCGTCCGGACGACGACCCTTTTTCGCAATTTGTGATATAGCCTTCCCGAGATGTGTGCCGATGTGAACGATCGTAGGCTACTTTGACTGGTCTATCCAAAACAAAAAGTAAAAGACTGACAGTGCGTAAAGCCCAAAGTAAAAGCATTGTGTCTAGTTGAATACATGCATATATGTCCGATTCCATATAGACACTGTAACTTAAATTCCATGTACTTATTCCAGAATCAATACGACTAGAGTCTTTTCACAATCGGTGGGATGGGGTTAAATTCGATTAAGAATGTATTCAGTTATTAACAAATTCCCAAGCTATATGTTTGGTGTAGTTGTTAAGAGCGAAGCCCCAAACATTATGTTCTTATACGACTGCACAGCTTTACTGTGTATTTCTATGTTGCATTTACACACCCTCCTCCCGGTTTTATACCATATCTGAGTACTTTGCAAACGCTCACCGGAACCGCCAGTGTTGGCCATGGCACTAATTTACGAGTGGGTAATCTATAGAATTCCAAGGGCGTCGACAAATAGGGCATCAACTACACCCCGTGGTGTTTCACTATTAGCAGGTTACGACCTTTCAAGCGATTACGCGAATGCGATCATAAAAAAACTAAAAACCCCGCGGTTATGCCGGACTGCCTTTGGCAAAGGGATACACAGAGCAACATTTAATATGTGGCGTCATAATTACCTCTAAAGATCTAATACATTATGATAAGTTTTAATAAGGTCTTTTTGTAATCGGTTCATCTTAAAATGTATTCAATATAGGGGAGTTTGTAGATTAAGTTAGCTCAGAACGGCTATGATCAAAAGAAATGATTTTTATTAAAACCTTAAGTACATTCATTATCTGAAACTTCTACCATGATTATAAATTACTTGCTTTAAATACACAGTTTGAAAACATTAAAAAATAGAGACATTTCATTTTACCAGGAATATTCTTTATAATGCACCATCATAAATCGATGGACAATATGACTCTTGTTGTAAATGGAATAACACGTCCCAATCTTTATTTTGGTCAACAAATTGTATTATTTTACAATATTCCAATTAATTGATGATACAAATTTCATCTTAACACACCTAATTTAAAAATATTGGAAAACTTCAACTAAATGATTTGAAAAGCCTAACGTAAACCTTTTCAAATGTGACTTGGATTTTAAAATATTTTCGAACCCTCTTGGTGTAATTGATAATTTGCACAACAGGTAGGACACTTACACATCTAGTACTTAGAATAAGGCTATTATTTATTTTCTGGAGCTGCCAAGCCAGCTAGTGTCATTGTCCCTTTAAACGTAATTCGCCCTAAAGTGTCACCCAAAGTTCTGTTTAAAGAGTCATTCGACGTATTAGTAAAAGGAACCGACTTGTCTTGGAGTCACCAGTTGCTACGTTATTGGGTGGATGAATTGGAAGGGGACGATTCTGATAATTATTCTTTTATATAGGCTAAATAAGCTATACATTCTACCCGTGTTCAGCTCCCTTGCAACGTTTGTTGATAATCCAATCTTAAAAAAAAACAAAAAAACAAAAAAAATCCAGATATTAAAACATCAAGAGGGCACAAATCTCGTCATCTAGTTTCTATAGCGACTATCTTAATTTTAATAACCATTTTAACGATATAAATGGCACAGTTTCTTTTATATATTTTGCCGCCTGACATACACGTTATTGCCATCTCTTTAAAATTTAATTAAACGGCATATGTCATTATATCTTTATGTTATTGATATGGCGGCCGACATCGTTTTATTGAGAATGGGGTCGGTATGACTTTATCGCAGTGTTAGAGAGCCGCCATCGAATAATGATCAAGGCTTCGTCTTTGATGTTAGGACGATCTAATGACTAAATGTGGACATAATGTAAATAAAGTTAATGGCCCATGGAGCAACAACTATTCTCGTACATCCCGTTTTGATCTGAAGTGCTGGTCATCTGAGCTCCCAGCATGCGTACAAACGAGTTGAGGATTAAAGCTCTAATGGGATGAACATAATACGAGAAAATGAAAGGTCTTGGTCTCTCTTAAAATGTCTATTGAGCTATAAATCCTAAAGTCCTTTCATTTGAAGACGGGAAATGCGTCGTTGTAAGAAGTAGACAATCAATGTAACCCAGGGCTATTTAGTTAGAAAAGGAATTAATTTTTGTCCAGATGTAATTGTACAAGCAAAGTACGTAATACACGACCTGTTAAACAGTATTGTAACATAAGAGCTGTCGAACTGTATTATTAATCAATATACTAGTACAAATAAAAAGAATAAGAGACACTCGTATAAAGATGTTTTTGTATATTACTAATGACATATTATTCCAAACGGGAAATCTAAGGTTAATTCTGTCACGTTTGTTATAAATCAAGTTTTGATACACATTGTAATTTTTAAATTAAAACTTTTTTCATGACTAAACGCTGATATAAATCGGATCAGTATTCAAGTAGTTTTTATTTTTATTTTTACAATGGAATAATATATTCACGGTTGAAATTAAAATGGTACATTCAATTTATTTAATTCTGACTTCACGCCCGTTCTGGCAGAATAATGATTATATCGCGTTTAGCTTTCATTGTGAATTCTTCTCAAAAACGCCCAATATGATTATTACTAAGTGCAGAAGGTATGAAAAATTAATCAACTTTTAAAATCCAAACGTTGGCTGACAACATATTAATTCTTTGGAAGATTCCCAATTAGACTTCAGTCGCCTCATCAATACAATTAATGAAAATTTGAATACACGTACTAGATGTTTAAGTGTCCTACCTCTTGTGTAAATTATCCATTACATCCTAGTTTACTTGTCCAGAGGGCTCGAAAATATTTTAATATCCAAGTCATATTTGGAAAGGCTTTCTGAAATCATTTAGTTTGATTTTTCTAATTTTTTAAATTGGGACATATTATTCAGTTAAAACGAGAGTTGTATTGTGCCTTTAAATTAGCTAAGTCTCTAACCCAATATCATCCAAAGTCTTACACATTGAAAGCACGAATTATTTGTCAATTCAAATCAACATTGTTCTTTTACGTTCAAAAGAAAGAAATAAACATTTTGCCAGTGGTACACGAATCGTGTACCATAGTACGTTTCGGCGTCATTTGTAACAAGTGACCAGAAAGAACGAGGCAAGACATATTCCAAAACGCATGCCCAAAGTCGACGCCATGAGTTATTTGGCGAGCATGCATGCGCAATAAACTGGAATGACCAGGCATTAGAAATGCAGTATTTCGCTGGACATATTTGATAATTGTTCTATGCATTTCATTTTAAAACTTATTTATTATGTATTGTAAACGGAATCATCATAAAGAATATATCAAGTCACCTGTTTATACAGGCCCTAGCTGGTAAATCGCAATAAAAATAGTAAAACTCTTATTTTGAAGTCAGTATATTACTCCACATTCACCTTATAATAAGAGTAACGTTTAAGAATATCGTAAGTACGTCATATAAACGCTCCTAAATGGAGGAATGTTTACTTGATGAAACTTTCGTGGAAAACAATCCCGCGCATATCTTTTAGGTCAACCGATTACAATGACATACTGCCTTAAAAATTTGAAATTGGTTTGTTACGAAGGTATGCATGGTTGTATGAACCGTGTGTGTGTTGGTGGGAGATGGGACTGCAATCGGACAGGCGGCTAATGCAGCCTTATTTGTTTTATCAATATTTCGAGAATCGAAATTTCTTTAAATTGACTAAGGACTAAAAATAGCGTCCGACAGACAAAAATCCAGAGTTGTCACTTTGCTCTATTCGTGACATTTTTCGGGCATCATCATAATTTTGTTTCATCCATTTTTCGTGAAGTTAAATTTCTGGTGTCTGGTGACATTCTGGTTGATTGATTAAAATTCAGATGGGCATGAAGTGGGATTGAACCGATTTCTATATGCAGTACTGACGTGTCGGAATAGCAGAAAACCCGGTTTTTGGCCGTCTAACTCTTAACATTGTCCATCCACAATTCTTGTCAGCATAATTTTTTATGTTATTTTTCCGAAACTTTCAGCAGACTTTTATTGTCACAAGACGCGGATGCCTACTTTTTGTCGTCAAAATCGGGTTAATATTCTTAGAGTTATATCGTTTTAACCTAAAACAGCCGAAACTACAGGTTAGCACGACAGCGGTAGCAGTTTCATGTTTCAGTTTTTGCTTTATGAACTGACCAGACAAGGTTAATTAGATGAATATTTTAGAGTATAGCCGTTGATTTTATGTGAAATGTATAAAGGTGTCCACGGATCTTTAGTACGAAATTCTCATGAACTTATTCGCAAACCTTATGACTGGCATCGATATGCCTATATTCATTGCCCCACCCCCAACACACACACACTTTTCTAAAAACGTTGTAAACGTGAAAGAGGCCACAGGTTATAACAGATTCTTTGTTGTGAAGCATTTGGGTAGCGAAAGGATGTTCATACATGTATGTTCATACAGCCTACCCCTGAGTGTACGCAATTCACCGTCATTGTCTACATTTAAAACACGTCTCAAAACACATCTTTTTAATGAAGCATTTCAATAATTTTATTGTATTTACACCAAAGATGTTCATTATATACTATAACTGTGATAGTTATCTCTTATTTTGTCTTTCTTGTGGTTTACTAATTATTGTACTTTTATTTTATTAATTTTATTATTCTATACACTTCTCTATACAGTGATGTTTTAAGAATTTTAAATGTACGTGTCTTTCCTATTGTATGTCGTACCTTACCTGCTGTATATCCTTTTTTGTATTTATGTTTTTGTATTTATTTTATTTATACTTGCTTTTATATCTATATTGTAAAGCGCACTGGAGCACAGTACTGTGGAAGTGGCGCTATATAAATCCTTAATAATAAAAATAAATAAATAAATGTAGTTCTGCAACTTTCTCACTTTGAAACACAGCGATATACTGTTAACAGAAGATCTCCGCCCTAATCATACCAATGAAATCAATAAGCATTTTTTGGAAGGGTTTGTTAGCTGTTATGCTCTATTAAGCCGTGTTTGTACTTTGACTTGTCTAATTTACTCAATAATGATATAATTGATAAAGTGTTATCAAAACATAATTGTACTTATTGAGAGACTCATTCAAGTATTTGAATTACATGTACCTTATCTTTTCTATACAATTTAATTACACCTATGAATGATTAAGTTCGTGACTTGCCAGAAAATGTGGATAAGTACTCTTTCTTTAGAAATATGTAGACATGTAAACTTTTGTTGATCTACAAAAAAGAGCAAAAAACGGTGAAATGAATTGTGGTTTAATGTTGGTTCTACTGGGCTAATGAAGGCACATATACGATATACTGTGTACTATGAGGACAATTTTCCCATACAGTGGCGCTATGACCTACCCTTATTTCGAATTCCAACTGTCAAGGGTTTTTTTTAAATTAATGATTGCATGCCAATTTGTAAACGGGACCTCGTTTTTTTGTCTCACCCGAATGACAATATATGCTGTCTCTTTTAAGCCCTCCATACTGAACCACTGACAACGGGGAACCACTCCAACAAATCATGACAAACTTTCTCGACCATCACCACGATTGAGCACGGATCCCCTGGGTTAGCGAGCCAACATCTTTCCCAGTGACCCACAGTGGCCCCTGCACGGCTGAAATTAGTGGCTTCACTGGATTGATATGGTGGTAACCTGTTCACAGGTAGTGTGAAAATGATTTATTGTAATTCATCGGGTTTTCTGCTATGTATAAAAGCTGATATAATAATAATGTCAGTGAGGAAATATGTCCATTGCTATTGCACCAAATCCACTGGACAATTTGACACAAATTTCATGTAAGGAGGATTACTAGGGGCGAAGTTATAGATTTTTAAATTTGAAGGTCAGCCGAAAAGGCTCAAATTTGGGATGCGCCTGGAGGGTCCCATGGGGCTCCCAGCGCTAAAATTTTGCGCATCACGTTTTTTCGTCATGGTTAACTTGCACACCAAAAATCATCAAAATCTTTGATGGTCACGTCCGAACCATGTATACACTCGACGCGGAATCCCCAAAATAGTGCATTCAATACCCTTCATGTTTTTGTTAAGTTTTAAACTGATTTTGGAAAGAGGAGGTTGAAATATGATTGGACGTACAAAAAACCTTGCATGTATGCTAATATCAAAAAAAGTGAAGAGTTACGGTGGCTAGTTATAGATTAGTCCCTGGACACAGCTCACTATATCTATACACCGTCACACGGGCGAAAGTTATTTTTCATCATTCTCTCCTTTTCCCTATTCCCCCTTTAGCATGGGGATTTTGGTTGCCAGATTTTGGTGAATGTTCATGATTTTGAGATGGAGTGACACAAGAGTTAAGAGGTTGGTGAGGTTGAAATGTAGGGCCGAAAATTGCATGTTCACTTGTCTCTACTTCCAGCTTGTGTGGAGCATTTGCCAAATGTTGCTCCATCTGTGATATAAAGCGTTCTCTACCCAAGTTAGAGCCAGTGTAAGAGACGAGAATTAACATTAAAGTCAGCGGGGAAATCATTAGTGATCTGTTGCCCTCTGGCAGGGCAAGACATTTGGAGTTGTTCCCCTTAACTTCAATCCCTTAAGATTTTATTTTGACTTGTTCGATCGTCTGTTGTCTTTCAATTAAAAACTCAAATAATCAAAACTCTTAAAATTTAATGAGCTTATAAAAACCACAGCCGATTATGTGTTGTTTATGTCGAATTAAGTAATAAGTTGTGTGATTGTTTTCATATTCTTAGTCTTACAGTCTCATCAAAACAATCAGCATTGGTAAGCTATTTCCTGCACTGCAACACAAAAATACCTGGCTATAAATTTAAATGGCATCTTTAATCTTTCAAGATTTTAGAGTCAGTTATAAATGAAATTTACAGAACTCTTTATATTACTTTCCATGGCATAATCTTTATGTCTGACTCATTTATGGCACCGTAGCTTACTGACGGTCCATGAATCATCATGGATCAGATTTAATCTAATATAAATCTTAATTGAACAAAAAGAAAATAATTAAAATCCAATATCACTTCTTTCTGCCATCTTCTTGTATTAAATATTCAAATAATTCTCTAATTGTTTTGAATTCGGATCTTCCCGTGGATTCCCTTTTCGGTATTTTGGGCAAAATGGATTGCACTTTTGTCGTGAATTCTTGCATATTGTGAGCACCACTTAATTTCCACACAATTAACGAGAATAATCCTACACCGCCAACAGAATACAAAGAGGCTCTACCAAGAGCCCTCAGTGCCAAATGTCCTCCCGATTCTGATATTCCTGGTTGATACGTGGCCATGCCTTTTGAAAACATGGAAGGGTCTTGCTTTTTGGCCATTCCAATTGTCAGTCCGAACCCGCCTAACAGTGACAATCCAGTCAATGAGGCAAGGAATATTCCACCTTTAATTTTTTGAAGGCGCTTATCATTAGGCTCTTGGCCCAATGGAATGTCTGTGTCCCCTATTTCTGACATAGCTGCAGAGAAAATCACATTTCAACAACAACTTGAGTTTTTTTTCACCTTGTGAACACAACCATGTTTTGTTAGACATGAACATCCAGACCATTAGATTTTCATTCGAGTTTCGTCGTAATTTTTGAATAACGTGGATTTATTTCTGGCAAATTATCAATCATAATTTTACCCCTTTAACTTTTTACTAATATCGGCATAAAAACACATAAAAAAAGTGTTATAAATTTATATGTTTTGCAATTAAAACATAATCGCGCAACTGGACTTATGATACTGGTTGTGTTATTATCAGTTACATTGTGATATTCAATGACAATGTTTCCGAATGGAGGCAGGGGAAGACAACTCTCAGAAAAAAGTAAAGGGAAAGTAGAGAAAATGTAAACAAAATTGGCCAAGATGACTAAAAATTACTCGAATTCTTTTCTGTCTCCCACTGTAAAAGAAATATTATTGACGGATCATTGTTTTGAAAACAAAAACGATAAAACTAAAGAGATCTTGACGAAAGGTGATACACTCAACTGGTGTTACATTGGAAAACAGCTGAATGATTTGGAAGTCGACGGATTGATTTGTGGTACGTGTAGTAATACATGAATGCCATTGTCAATGACGCAGATTTTGTACTTTACTATGTATAATTGCCGTGAGACAGGGTTTATAATTTATTCTTTGAATTGTGGTATCAAAATCGAAAGGATATGAGAGTAGGAACGGTAGGATGCATGTTATGCATAGGCTACATTGTGCATGCATAGGCCTACTTAACGTTCAATCCAAACAACTGTGCTCTTTCTTACCAGGTTAATGTTCTTGTCCTGCACCACTAACACTGGAAAATGACATGGAACTTTCTCGGTCAACACCATGATTGAACCCAGTACCTCCTTATTAATGAGCTCTAGCCATATTCACTGATCGATAGCGAATAATGTTATTTTGAGGATTTGTTTTTTCAGGTAGTACAGAATGGTATCGTATAGCTACAGCATATCTAGCACCAGTATTTATATATTGTGAAAAGTTTTTACAACAAACAGTGGATAACTATCACAGGATATATTTGGATTTAATAAAATGGACAGCACATACACAAGTAAAGCATTCATTGACTTGTATCCACAATATGTGTCCAAAAACATGCGGATAGAGCAGAGTATTTTATAGATTTGAAATACCACCCCAAAATTTTCTAGAGGTTTAAATACGAAAAAAATCTATGCTAATGTTATGACAATATTAAGAAGGCCAGTAAATGGGTATATCTGTTAAAGGAAATACAAGATGTGGATCACATTAACCCTTTAAATACTTCACTGGGTCAGTTACTAAATGCTGCTTAAACAATTTAGATTATATATAGTGTTAGAAGACATATATAGCCTCGCTTTAAATGCAGAAGTACAAACCACTTTTAAATCTTAGAAAGGAAATAAAACCCATTGAAATTTGTATGAATGTAGTATTTTGATTTGTTACAGGTATTAACCCAATGTTTATCATTAATTGAAAGTGATGAGGATGGAGATGATCTGTTAGCTATTTTGCTGCTTACATCTGTAATTGAGAGAAGCTTAGGTGATGTATGTAATATTTGTATTAAAGATTAAAAATTGAACAGTTATATAAGTCCTTGCCTTTGATACAGATAGATAGAAACATGGGTATAACATCCACTCGACACAAATATGGTCATTTTGGGACTAACATATTATGATACAATTTTATTCCAAAAATGCACTTGTGCATGGGGATCTTCAACAGTGACATCAAAACCATGCCACTTGACTCAACAATGACAGACCCTAAGATCCAAAGTGCATGTTTTACAATACTTGCCCCCCCCCCACACACACCTGCTGCTTGTCCCTAACTATAAAGAGTATATTTTATTCAGTACTAGTTGTCTAGTGTGGCTTCTCATTACAACAAATAGAGTATATAAATACAATGATTTAGCCATTCTGTAATTATCTGTTTTCAGGTTTATTTATTAAAGGGTGATCAATGTCCATCAATGTTAAAGGATTTATTAATAACACCAGAGCTACATGATATACTAGGACCAACTATTGTAAGTGAGACTTAATTTTTAATAGCCTTTTTAGTGGAATATTAGCATTTCAGCATTTTCATAAAAGTACAAAATTCTGTAATGGGCATGGTGTGAAATCTGTTGATTTTCTTTCATGAACATCTGTTTTCATAACAAGTCGTTAAGAGACTTTGTTGCTGAATTTTGATATGAAAAGTTGTTTGACAATTTTGTAGAATTGATTTGGTTGTCACAATAACGTTTGGAATGTGTTCACGAGATTTCCAGACAACAGTGAAGAGAAAAAGATCCCAATTTCATCAATGCCATCATTTGTTGATTATTATTTGCCGGACCCAGCTCGCTATTTATAAATGACAATACTACATTTATTATCCTTACCTTAAACACATGGACTACTTTGCATATGTACGATAATACATGTGAAATATGTATAATCCTTTATACTGAAAACTACAGATAATTGGGTATAATCGGTTTAAGCTCCCTGTAAGCACACAATTAATCTAATCCTATTGTTAGTTTTAATCCCTCGACTCTCATTTTCACAAGAACAAGAAAGACATCTTTAGATTTTAGACCATCAGGGTCACTAAAAACCATTTTATTAGAAGTATCCTTTAAAACTGAGTCCCTGTACAAACAAGATTAAAAAATTACAAAGATCTTTTAGGTCTTCTCTCTCTATCTTTTTGTTTTGAAAATTAATCTATTGCTATTTATTTGACATTTATTTATACATTTGTATAAGAGTTGTGGATTGATTTTGATATTTCAGATAAATGTATTGAGGATTTTGATTGGATCTCCCAAATCTCTGAATATAAGAAATATTGCATGGCACGGATTTATTTCTCCAGGAGAATTGCCTAAAAGGTAGCTAGAACTATATGTACTTGATTTGATATTTGTTGTTTATTTCTTGCAATGTCTGTGTAGTTAATCTTGAAATGAAATAGAGTTTAACGCCCTACTATTCTGCTCCTAAACTCGGCTAATGAAGACGGACATACACCATACAGTGTGTTTTTAGGGAAATTTTGCCCGGACTAGGGCCTACTCTTACATTCGGCCCTATCCGAATGACTAGATAACTGTTCTTCGCCCTGCATCACTGACAAAGGGAAGTCTGGATGAACTTTCTTGACCAATGCAGGGATCGAGCACCCAACCTCCAGACTAACGAGTCAGCATCTTACCCACTTAGCTGTGTGATCCCCTTACTTACTAAAAAGTGTTGACATGAACATATAATTATTGAAAGATTTGATACAATAGAAAACAATTAACACATCAATTACTGACACATTAATTAATACGTCTCTATGGCTAATGAAGCATTATAATGGAATCTTTCAATATGAACAGAATATATTTTACCGACTGTTAGTTGAATATAAAAGTATAGATTTCAGAATAAAATTAGAATTCAAAGATAATGATATACCATGAATGATTATGTTATTTGGTTTTCTTAGTCTGTATTATTAATTTATTTTTACAGATTTATATATTTTCTGTTACTTTTGGTGCCTAGTATTGGAGAGAGACTAAAAGAAAAAAACATCACTCCATCCACCATACCTCACAGAGATCTGGTAACATTCTCTACAGAAAAACCTATTCATTTAATAGGTAATAACAATAACAAAATAGAAAGACTTTATATACAAAATGAATAAATATAACTAGGGAAACAGATATAATTTAGTACAAGGTTTCAGGTGAATACTTTATTGCTTGTGAAAGAAAACACATCTTGAATGACACAATAAGGCACACCTTATGAGATCTGTAACATATAAGATAACCATTGAATACATCCAGGACAATAAGTCAAATTTTGAAAATTAAAGACCCTGAAAAAGATATATTAAAGCAATTAAATGAAATGAAATGGGGTTTGACATCCTGCTGTTCTGCTCCAAACTGGGCTAATGTAGATCAATATTCACAGATTATAATTTATATTTATTTACTTTTTAGGACAGCATTTTGAAATTGAAGCAAATTTAGAAAAACTGTTAGAGAAAAGTTTATTTATTCAGAAACAAATGGTGCCATATTGGAAATGTGCATTTTCTTATTACAATAAACAAAAGTAAGTTCGGATAATACATCATAGTGTTAGTATAATATAATAAAAAAATTAAGGTTGCATTTAAACATACATTATGCAAGAGCTAAATCTGTATATTGCAGGTCTTCTTTAGGCCTGTTGATATTATCTAAATTATTAATTAGACATTAATTAACATATCCAGACCATAATCAACTCTCAATGGCATCGCTAGCCTGCAATGTTTATTGGATTACGTTATGATTTGCTGTTCGACTGCCATTCATAATTAAATCAAAAAATGGATAATCGAGACTTTGTCGCACCAAGATGATCAAGGCTAGCCCCAATATTCAATCATTAAAATCTCTGTTCATAGTGGATCAATTTGATATTTTCAGCAAATTCACATTACATTATCAAGTTTTTAACTATTATAGTGAGAATTGCCAGCTCTTTTTATAATCTCCCATAATGTTTCTTTAAGAAGGTAGAAGATGAGATACTTCCTGTTCAGAAATCAAAGGGATTATCGTACAGTTATTTCATATTGATGACTATTTCTAACATAATAGATGAAAACTACTATTGAAACTATCAATTAATTTCGTGTTCTGTGTCGGTGGTTGACATGGTACAAGTTTTGACAATATACTTTACTTTTTTTTGTAGTAAAATATCATTTGAAAATTCAACACCATAGAAAATATATTATGCAGCTTATTGTTTCATATTTCAATTACAAACCTACTGAATTATATTTTAGATATGGATATTGTGTTGTTTTATTATGGCCATTGATAGAACATTCATTGCGATGTTTGTTTGCTGAAGTAAATGGTTGTCCTCACCGAGTTTTAACTGCAGAGGTATGATTATGTAAACTTTTATATTGACACTCTTCTTGTGGATGTTAAATTCACTCAACGTCGGGGGAGGGGGGAGGGAGTGTGAATGGTTTGCACATATCATAAAACTTGTCATTGAGTCAACTGACATGGTTTCGAATCCTGGTTGTACGTGACAAGGAGTAGCTATCCTCTGAAACCTTCGGTTTCCTCCCATTGTTGAAGACCCCTATGCGCAAGCGAATTATTGAAATTAAATTAAACCATATGTTAGTCCAGAAATTACCTAGTTTGTGTCATGTGGTGGTTAATTCCCATCTCTCTCCCTCTCATTCAGTGTGTGGAATACAAGTCTTAAGTTACTCAATTTTTTGATGCACAGCCAAACCTGGAATCTTGTGAAGATGAGACAGATCTCTCTCCCTTTGGAAATAAGGGTAATAAAATGTAATCAATAATTAAAAAATATACAGATAAATGAATAAAAATTGTCATATGTGTACACCAATTATTGGAATAAATGATTACCTTATATTACATGTATATTAAACATGCTTTCAGTCTACAGTATTGTACACCACATTTGATGAGGTAAGATTTAAGATATATTCTGCAGTTAAATTCTCTCAAATCAAATCCTGCATCTGTTGCTTATTCTCCTCTTATAGGTGAAGAAAGAATGTCACCATTTGTATCATGGTCATTTTGAAACCCATCTAAATTATACCACGGTAAAATTGACTGCGTACTTAAAGTAAACACACCCTGCTCTGACACCAGCCCCGCCAGTCATTGAATATGAAAACTGCTGCAGTACTGACAGAGAGACTAACATGTCTACTAAAGCCCACAGCAGCATTACAGATAACGATAACTGTATAAAACATTATATAATTAGCCAAATATATATAGTGTTTGTGAATAAGAAATGTTTTACTAAACGTGATATTTATAGGCAAAATGTGATGTTTGAAGATGTTATGTAGAATGTGATATTTATAAATGTTATGTTAAATGTGATATTTATAGATGTTATCTAAGATGGTATCAGCTGATCAAGAGAATCATCTTATAAAGAAACTAGGACAGCCGTGTATGGTATGTAGTAATAACAGTTAAAAAAGATGTTAAAACTTTCTGGTTTGATATATAACCATGTTCCTTCATTCCAACTTTTATTCGCCAAGGTGTGTTTTTGTGTGGTTTGAGTTATCTATCCATTGCAAACAACATAATATTTGCTGATTCAGAAATACTTAAAAATAATTTGTCAGATATACTTTTACGGCACTGAAAGGAATCGATACTACCTAAAGCCATGTGTATGTGTTTCCCAGTACATTTGTATATTCAAGTTTTGAAATCCCAACACCTTATTAAAGCAATCCCATGTCTTATACATCAGTACACACTGGACAGTATGGTGTTATTTATTTTTTAAACATACATTATGCAAGAGCTAAATCTGCCCATTGCAGGTCTTTCTTTATGCCTGAAATGTTTTCTAAATTATTAATTAGACAATGATAAACTTATCTTGGCCATAATCAACTCTCATTGGCATCAATATTGAAAAGATTAGAACAGCACAGCCATATCTTGATTTAAGCTGAAAATGGAAGAGTGAGACTTTGCTTCGAAATTTGAACAACCAGTGCTTTGGTTGAAATTATTGCACACATCTTGTCAAACCTTCCAGCCACTTCCAGGACTAATATTGTCGTTCGCAGTACTGTAATTTGCATGAAATTTTAAAATTATTCATTTTACACATTATAAGGATTACACATTATCTATTTATGAACTATTATAACAAGAATGGCTAGCCCTTTATCTAAATCTACTATACTGTATCTTTAAGGATTTACTGATGGATTTATTGGTGTATCCAGCTGGACCAAGGTTACGGGATAGACTGAGTCATGGTGAAACAAATATAGACACATTTCCTCGTCACTGGGCTGACATGACAGTTTATCTATCTATGTATTGTATAGTATATTTTATAGACACTGAAACATCTACTGATGTAAGTAAATACCAGTTTGTAAACTTACTCAACTTTACAGCCATTGAATATTATCAATCATGTATGCATTATACAGGTCACAATTCTATAGAATACAGTTGCTGCTTATTAATGAGCAACGTTTCGACTAGGCTTCTCTAGTGATTATCATCAAATATGAAAATATGACATGTCATTATATACATGTACACAACAATACTTAGTTGATGCTGACACATTAAGAAAGTAAGATTGTTACGTACATGTACATATTTTCCTTCAGTTCTTCGTATCTGATCAATGAGTTTGACTGCCACATCTCCATAATTATATTCCATAGAATTGTAATCTGTATACTTCAGTTCAATTACTAAATGCCATTGAAACAATGTATGCATTGTGTTTTTTAAAAAAAAAGAATCCACAATTATGACTATTAAACCAAAATAGTTTCCTTATAGTTGATGTTTTGTATATATTTTAACTAGCTACGGGTATTTCAAGACAAAATGGAGGCCATGAAGCTGTATCAGTCCCATTTTCATCCTATTCCAATCCTAAAATCAAAGGTATGCTAATTTTATTTTTAAAAAATGATGATTGGTATAAGTTTTCATTTTTGAGGTAGACATATAGCTTTCAACCTATATGCAATGCACATTATGGTGGGTGGTGTGTGCGAATGGTCTAATGATTAAACTTTAGATAATAAGGTCTGTCACGAGTTTTCCCTGGGTCCTTTAGTTTGTCCCCCACTGCATAAAGACCCGGTCCAAGTTATTGGAATAAAATTGAACTATCTGTTGCTCCCAAAATGACCTGGTTTGTGTTGAATGGATATTAGACCTAATTTCTATCTCTCTTTCTCCAATGCATGTAATTTCATCATTGTTACAGTCCCACACATATATTTACAACCAAGTTAGCTGGATAATTGGTTCTCATTTTTGAAATTATCGTAATCCTATATTATTTATGTTACAGTTGAATGAGTTATGTACACTGAATGATTGTATGACAGAGTGGATTACTGTAGATCCGAGTTTACAGCCGTGGTAAGATTTCTGTAGATCTGAGTTTACAGTCGTGGTAACATTTCTGTAGATTCGAGTTTACACTCATGGTAACATTAATGTAGTTTACAGTTATGGTAAAATATCTGTAGATCCAAGCTTAAGCTTATGCAATCTGATTAAAACACAGATCATTATTTTGTTTCGTTTTTTTATTGTTCAAAATTTCGTTTTACTTGTCTTTCCTACATTAGCATCTGTAAGAGTTGTTATATAACCTACGTTCTGGTTGATGTGTGGGGTTAGTCAATAAAATGATCTGTTGCGACAAGAACATGGCATGCTGTGCACGGTTTCCCAGTAGAAACATCAATGCTGATTTTTTCATCAAAAGTCTGAAGTCATTGGGTCAAAAGCTGCTTGTATGACCTCTGACGCGATCTCCCACTTCAACTGGTCTGATCTTTATGGAGTGGCCATATTGAAAGCTATGCTTTCAGGGGGGGTGGGATGGCCTAGTGGTCTAGAGTGCCGCGCTTCGACCTCTAGCTGGCCGGTCACCTCTGGCTTGAGGCTGTGGTTACGAGCCCTGGTGTGAGCATATGTGGCATGGAGATAGGGGCGCCTTCTCACCCCTCGTGGGTTTCCTCTGGGCACTCCGGTTTCCTCCCACTGCTAAAGACCCCTACGTGCAAGCGAATTATTGAAATAAAATTAAAAACCATATGTTAGTCCCGAAATGACCTAGTTGTGTCGCGTGGACGTTAAACCCCATCTCTTTCTCTCTCTCTCTCTCTCTCTCTCTCTCTCTCTCTCTCTCTATGCTTTCATATCCTAGTTTACAGCTATTCGAAATTTGATTCTTCTGTTGGATTCTCAGTCCTCATGACTCATCACATTCATAACAGTGTTGTACACAAGTTGGCAACCGTCCATTAACATCAGGTATGTGTTTGTCTGATGTAGTTTCAAGCAAGTCTTATTTGGCTGTTAAGAGTATTTGACCAGGTTTCAATTTAAAGATGCTAGTGATATTAAGGTGAAAAAAACTAATTAATAAATTATAACATGAAAGGAAAAGAACAGAATTTAGCATCTCATCAGCAGAATATAATATGGTTACTTTTTCTATCATCTTCTGTGTGGATTTTGTCCAATTTTTCATCAACAGTAAAGGATAAAATAAAAAGAGTTGCATCATTAAATGAAAAAATTACCATCAAATTGGGTAGCATATAATTCACAGGTTGTATTATTAGATTATGAATATGGAAGTGATGCCAAGGTGATTCATATTAAAATGACCCTTGTCATAAAATCTGGTCCTGGCTCTGGCCCCTAAAATGCCTCCCCCCCCCTCGATTCTGCCATTCCACAACTGATTTCACACATTGCTTTAAATTATTTGATACTGTCTTGTTTTACAGGAATATTAAAGCTGGTTGTGATATTTTTATAAATAATAATCTAGTATATCACCTGATCAAATCATTGATTTTAGAGATGGATGAAATTATAAGAAATAAAACTGTAAATAATACAGATATACACATAGACACTTGGTGAGTTAATATCTTGTTGCGTGACCATTGCTTGGAGATTCACCAAGTTTGACAATCTGATTAAAACACAGAGCCTATTTCGTTTCGTTTTTATAGTTCAAAATTTTGTTTTACTTGTAGTGTAGGTCATCGAAAGTATAAAAAACGAAACGAAATATTGATCTGTATTTTAATTAGATTGAAAGATTGACTGAATTGCCGCTTTGACTTGGTTCCTTATTATTTATTAGTTAATTAATAACTTAAGACAAGTTGTAGGCATATGTAACCATCGGTTTGTCGAGGAGCCTCAAAGATGCGTGTTTCATAAAGACAATGCAAGTGAAGCAATAGGATTAATCAATTCTCATCTACAAAAGTAGATTCCAAACCAAACTGATGCATGTCAGGAAAAGTCTTGGGATTTCGCCCGTATATTCCGGATATGCCCAACGCTTTTTTCCAACGATAAGAGTTATGTCCCTTTATTTTCGAGAAAAAATGTCCGACAAGAAAAATTTTGAAATCCCATCACTGGTCAGGATAAAACCTTGCATGCAACCATGAACGAACAAAAACTGATGTGGTTTCAAGCAAGTCTTATTATGATGTACTAGGTACCGAGCCAAACTCGACAAGTTGATGCGTCAAACAGTGACAACAGATTTGAAATGTGGACCATATTTATGAAACATAACATGTACTTTCACTTGTAGTATTATAGGTTTAAAAATATTTTTTGTTGCAAAAGCAAAGACCCACATTAGAATCATCTGTATTTTAAAAAAAATAGTTTTGGGACCTTTGTTGAAATCCAGTTACTGTCAAATTGAACAGTATGGCTTTTCTATCAAACGGTTCGTTTTTTTTTCTTGAGATAATCTCTTTTAAGACATCACTGTTTGAATGTGGTTTAACATTTATGTCATTGAGATCAAAAGCTTTCAACTTTTTTCTGTTCAAGTTCTCTGAGAGAAAAGGTGAATGAATTCAGTCTTAAACCATCAAAAAGATTGGCCATTGTCAATATGTTTTAGACATTTTTTATATACTACAGGTTTTGTGAACCATTCACTAATAATGCTCATCTGTTAACTGATCTACTACAGGTCCGAATACCCACTTTATATCGATTTAATGAATCTCAGCAAGTTAGTAAGGTAGGTCTAAAATCATGGTGACATTTTTCTTCTAGAATATCATTTCTACTTTTTACCTGTGGGTCAATATAATCTAGCTGTAAACTTTATCGGAAAAGTTTGGTTCAAATGAATTTCGTGCCAACTTCTTGGGTTATGCCCCCTGCCTTGTACACAAAATATGGATTATACAAAGTTTGTGGATCTTCTAGATCTCACGATTTTTGTCTGAATTAGTTGTTTAAAATGGATGCTAAGGGTCAATCAAGTAGGACAATTAGGTCTGACGTTATCACATAAAATGATATTTCATTGTCGACCATCTTAAAAATGACCACCATCATCTTGTATTTTCGAATGGCTTCTCGCCTTTTCAAAAGAGTGCTTCCCACATGAGCAAATTAAATGATTTTATTCAGCTGTTAAAATCTCTTAAAATCCCCCACCCTAAGGCCGAGCAACTACCTCAATATATTATGTTATACCTTTTCAAACAACTTTAACCCATCAGTCTTCATCTGGAAATAGAGACTAGTGTCCCAAGCTGTATTATGCAGTGTTTGGCTAAAACCAGACTTTTATTTAAAAAATAATATGTAGGTGACATTTACCTTTCATTATTGAGTACAGCACATGGCTCATTCACCGTATAAACCTCTAAAGGAACGGCAATCGATTGTCAGGTTACCCAACGTGTCGAGTTGACATTCAACCTCATTTCTCTCGCCCCCTTTTTAAGCATTTACCTTTTGTTGAATAGCGGATTTTTTTAGACGTCAGTTGGGCGGTATTATAACTATGTGGAGTAAAGGGTAAAAGTGACTGCAAAAGTAAATCCAAAACATTTCCTATTTTAGGATTGTAGATCTACAACATCCAAATTAATTAAAGAATCAGAGCTGGTCAACTTGTTATCTCGAATCACCATGGAGATGTCCGCAACCATTAGTCAGTTAAAATTAAATGTTGTCTCTAGACAGGATAAATTACTAAATAAAGAATTACGATCTAGGCAACGAGAAAATATGAAAAAACTAATTTTAAGGTAACTGTAGCTTTTATTCAGTTATTAAATTTTGGCCATAGTTAATCCTACGATAATCGTCAGAGACGTACGTAATAATTACATACTCTAAACATTAGCCATTTTATATATGGAGTCATTGATAAAGACAGGGGTTGGATGGTTAGCACGTGCACGATGTACAGTGTATCATACGGTGGTCTGTCACTGATTCAACTGGCGGGGTTTTGATTCCCGGTTGTACGTGACAAGGAGTAGGGTCGCCTATTCAATTCAACCTCGTGGTTTTTCCCCGGGTCCTCCGGTTTCCTCCCACTGCTAAAGACCTATAACCGCAAGCAAATTATTGAAATTAAAGTGAACCATGTGTTATTCCTGAAATGACCTAGTTTGTTAAACCCCATTTCGCTCTCTCTCTCTCTCTCGATTAAAATTTGTAATAATCAATTTAAATGTTCAACATTTCGTTGCAGTTTACCCATATTCCATGTAGCAAGTCATCTCGTGTGTTTATTATGTGTATATTACTTATATAATCTACATTTATATACACCCGAATATACCATTCAATTACACAGGTAAGATATAAGTTTACTATCTCTGATAAATACGCACAACTTTATAACTTTACTATCTGAAATATAAAAGCAGGAAAGTTTACCATCTAGAATATAAATACACAAAAGTTTATTATCTAGAATGTAAACGCACTAAAGTTTACTATCTAGAATATATATTAAATGCACAAAACTTTACTTTCTAGAATATAAATGTAGATAGGATATACACAAAATATTATTTCCGTTTTATTCGTATACAACTCAAGTCATTTGCAGTTTTAGGACAATATGTAATTTTACACGATTCAGTTTCAAGCGAAAATGCACTCCAATTTATTATTTGAAGTAAAGAAAACGAAATGTCAAAGGTAGATAATCTCCTGACTTGGATTAAAGCGGATTAAAAGAGATGCCCATCAAAATATTCAGCGAAAAAATCATGGGTGTTGCTGCAGTGGATGTTGATTGTTGACAATGTTTTAATTTATCATATCTCTATAAATATTTAAAAATTCTTTTTACTGACATTTATTCTCAATGGTAATCAGAGCAAATAACTTGAGAAAATACTAAGCAATTATTACAAATTCTGAAAACATTTTATATGGACAATTTATGACAACTTTAACCTCCCTCGAACAGAAATGCAAATGACTTTCCTAAGCCGAATATATTACCATATGAGTCGGGTGATAAAGGCCCTTGGATCATCTGCTGTTTTAAAATTCAATGTGGTGTATTAATGTTTTGTATTTCTTTCTTTAAACAGATTTTTAAAGACAACTTTACAGTTCTGTGAGAACTTAAGAACTTATACAAGTCAAGATAAAAATAAATGGATTGAAGCCATGGAATTGATTTTGAAACATGTAACCATTGTTAATCGGTTTATCGCAAGTTAAATATTTGAAAAAATAAATTTTAACGACTTTAAAACACCTTTTATTGTCGTATGTTTAAAACTATTTTTTAAATTTTTTGTATGTTATTTATTAAAATATTCTTTTACACACTGTTTTGGGTTCTTCTCTTGCTTTATTTGAACATACGATTATGATCAGTAGCCGGTGGCTCAAAGCTCTGTTAACTTTTAACGGATCATTAACTTTAAGGAAGAGAAAGGTTGTTGCTGGAAACTCCGTTAACTTTAACGTGTCGTTAACTTGCCGTTATAGTTGACGGTGGCGTTGGGCTCCGTTATCTGTTCAACGGTGGCATTGGTGGGCTGTAGCATAAGTCATATTACCAGTGTAATTTTCTATAGAATATTCTAGAGGGTTGGGCGATGGGGGGCAATTCCATTTTCTTTTGGGGGTATGTAGAAAATAATGGCTCCAAATATTCTGCAGTAAAAATCCCATAATTTTTCATACAGATTTATGCTAAAATTTCTAAAGGAAAAAATAAAGTATTCTATAGTTTTTTTTTCTGTCTTTTGTCAAATTTTGTGAACAGACTACGCAGTTAGTTGTCCCACTGTCTCCAGTTTCTTGTTAATACTAACTTCTATGAAGTTATTATATGCATGTACGTTATATACATGTACATTTAAAATTCACCCAATGAACAAACAGTCTTCTCTTGGATTAACTTTAATGAATTCGTTAAATAACGGATAATGAATTTGACTTTCCAGCAACAGAAATTTAACGGACCGTTAACAAACGACATGTTAGCGACCCGTTAAAGTTTAACGGGTCGTTAGAATAACTTAGTTTTGAGCAACTGGCCCAGGGCCCCAGGCCCCAGACCTACTTCTAAATAAGGTAAACATCACTATTATTATGAGATTGAAAGACGCCTAGGCTAAGACCAAATTTCCCAAATGACTATAGTAGGAGTGGCCAACCTAGATCACAAGTGGTAAATTGGATGATTACTAGTGGCACATGAAATGAACGAATATAAAAAATAATAATCTGATTAAGAACAGAACATATTTCGATATACCTGCCTTCACCACACTAGGAATTTGCCAATGAAGTTGCCTGTCCAAAATACCTACTGAAAACATCAACGCTGATTGGTTAATCAAATATGTGGCGTCATAGGATCAAAAGGTCGTATGACCCCCGATATGAGATCCCAACACAACGGTCAGATCCAATCTGTTTCACAGAGAATTAATTACGAATTGTCAACCTGTTTCACAGAGAATTACTAACGAATTGTAGCGGCCAAGCGAATATTCACTGCAGGATCAGTTTGACGAATTGTAGCGGCCAAGCGAATATTCACTGCGGGATCAGTTTGGGTCAGATCGCCATGTAGTGAAGGGAGGTCATGTAAAGTATAATAAACGAAACGAAATACAGATCTGTATTTTAATCAGATTGTTTCCACATTAACACATTTTCTTAATTTAATTTTTTGAACTTATGCACATCAGAAAAACAACACTGATTGGTTGGAATTAAGAGGACTGTTGTTGTTCATTTGATACCGTATAAATCATTGGTGTTCGAGATCGCGTTATGATCATTCTACGCCACATGGGACGGACAATATTTGGCACATGGGACGTAAAAACTTCACCACCACTGGACTACGGTATTAACAAATGCTCCGGTCTAGACTAAACCTACTTGATGTGGGTCAAAGTAAAACTGCCCATTTCGTTAGTATTGATATATAACTCATCCTTTGCTCCACTGCCAAAACAGTCAGCCAAAGTCGAACTACAAGAATGTAATTAAAGCGCTTGTCCAATCACAAATCGAAATCGGTTTAGTGAGACAAATTGATAATATACAAGGGACAGTAAAAGATTATCCTAAATTTCGCAAATTTTCCCTTCTGTATATACGACCTGATTATTGCGCAGTATGAATTCATCATTATTGACTTCCTGGGATACCTCAAAGCTGTCATAAATGTATAGAAACAACGTTCATGGTGTTCTCGAGTAAAGAGGGGTTTATCTTACTCAAATATCCTTCGTTTTATGTTGCCTTTAGCTAGAATATCTGCACATTCCTAGAATTCGTTTGGCGATGTTTCGTGTTTAAGGCTTCATGTAAAATAATTGAAACCTTTAACCGGAGTTTATAAGACGGAAAATCGATTGTATGTTTGTCTATGTATCACCATGGCCGATTGATCTACATAGTAACCGTAGGGAGAAAGGGGGAAATTTTAAATATGTATGTTACAATGTTACATGTACATGTTCAGAATGAGAAAGAGAGAAAAAAGAGAGGTGGGAATGGGGTTTAACGTCCACATATAGGTTGATTTTCTTTCAATAGTTCGCTTGCGCGTAGGGGTCTTTAGCAGTGGGAGGAAACCGGAGAAAACCCACGAGATTGGACAGGCGATCCTACTCCTTGACGTACAACCGGGGATTCGAAACCACGCCTGCAGTTGACTCAATGACAGGCTTCATGAAACAGCGCACACGTGCTAACCATTTCATTTCCCCCGCACCTCGATATGAAAGGGTTTAATAGTAATTTAGTATTTCCCCAATATATCCTACTGAAGATCAAGGAATTTTTTCGAGTGTCATAAATTGAATTTTTTAAATTATTGTTTATAATATTTTGCATTTAAACGATATCTGTTTTTCCAGATATGATGTCGATATTGGGACTGGAATTGTGTCCTTGGCACCATATCTCCATCTATTTCCGTGTTTTGTTTTAAAGAAGAAAAAAAAACAAGTTTGTATAAACTTAGTTTGGTTGAGTAGAATGGAGTTTTATCGGCAAAATGTCACTAAGAAATTTGCAATACATCAGTTTAGTAAATTTACAATAATCACCAAAGTATTGAGAATACGTGTGCGGTCGTTTGCAACAATCGAGGAAATAAAGGTGAGCATACGTCAGGCTTTGTGCTATGAGAATGTTGTCCTGCTTTTCGTATGCTACTGTCCTGCAGGGGTATTTCTTAGGTCACATTGACTGAAAAATACAAAAATTGAAGAATTTTGGGCATCCGGCTATTTTTTCGGTCAGAATGGGGCACATTTTCAAAATTGCCACCCAAATATGTAGAAATCGTATTTTTTAAAGCTATTACTTCTAATTAATGCAATTTATTTTCATAAGCATAGATCATTAATAGGAGTTTTAAAGATATTAATCTGGTAAGACGTCACACGAAGTTTTTCTATAGCTCCTGGAATCCAATATGGCGGCCAAAATCCAACATGGCGGGCATATATTGCAGGAGTTACACGATATTTACAGAATAACAATAAACATGTTGTGTAATATATCGATTTATAGAATTTTGCTTATGCTCTTTCGATAAGTCACTATTTTTTATATTCCAGCAGACCTTTTCCTTTTAAATCCAAGATGGCGGCCATATATTTTCAATTTTTGTATTTTTTCAGTCAATTTGGCTTAAGAAACACCCCTACAGATTTTTTTAAAGGATATTGTCACAACCCTAGGCTAACGTACACACGGGAAATCTGATATTTGTCCCAAAAAAGACTGTATACTGTCCTACTCTACTAACAGGCTTGGAATTCCGATCCAGCATAATTCCCTAAACTGATTAACATCTGACTGTAATCGAATAAAATGTTAAGATCTACCTATAATGAAATCATGTGCCTATAAGTACATCCGTAACCCCAAATGAGCAGACAAGCAGTTTAACGTTCGATCGGCTGTTGTTAGGTAAGCGGTTTGTTGATCTATGGCTAATACTTCTTGTACAAAATCCGCTACTCTTTATAACATCTCTCTCAATGTTTGATTAAACTACCTCTACTCTCACACAACTCTCTCTATGTCACGTGAACATATTAAACCTTCTAAATTTAGACATTCGTTTATTTAAAAATCAAATAGGACCCAAATGGTCTGGACGCTATTCAAGTAGGAAAATTCCAAAGACGAGTGACTCAAATGGGAGACATAACCAACTTTATTTCGGGCAGACGACACGTAAATACGCCGAGCTGCGAGACGAAGAACTGGGCTATTATGAATATTTTCGTTTAACAATTTGACTATAAACCCCAAAACCCTTTCGAGTGTGTTTATTTCACTGGAAAACAGATTTCGGTAAGTTTATCGTTAATATAATAATATATTTGAAAAGTTAGAATATGTTTCAATATAACTTAATTTTATTTATAAACCGAGAATCGTTTAACGATATAATTATCCACTGAAATTACTAATAAAATTTGATGGAAGCGATAATTTACATTGTGAATCATGAACTAATGAGGTTTTTTCTCGGGGGAAGGATGGGGTATTTTTTATTTTTGAAAACCCATGAAGATCTATATTGTTATGATCCATCAATGGGTTTCCGCGAAGAAAAATAAACATTTAAATCGATGTGAAACCACATGATTATACATTTAGCATGTAGAACGTCTATGAAATTTAGATAAAAAATAAAATGACGTTTAGTGTTCAACTTTTGTTTTAATGTAGTTTAATTTGTGAAAGTGAAACTAAAATCAGGAACATTGTCTAGGGGGGTAGGGGAGGAGGTATCCATTGTTTAAATTATATTTGTATATCTTTTGAAAATTGAATTAAATGAAATAAAAGGGATGTTTTTCTGTACTAATCAGAGTATATTTTAAAACGACCCATACAAGCAAAAACTTTTTCATCAATAATATTGACGTGTTTTTGATCGTGTATGGGCGATATTGACCGACTAAAAGTATTGATGTCGATATGTTGACAGAGCTGTTCTAGATAGATACTTTTACGCAAACTATCTACATAAGGCTAGCACAAGAGCCAACTTGTGGTTCGTGCATTGTGACAGTTAGGTACAAACTAAATATTGCAGAATATATATTGAGTGTGTTGGGCAAATGTCAAACTGACAATACTATTGATGAAAAAGTTTGGGCGTACATGTATATGGACCGCTTAGTGAAGAAAGACATGTACAATGGTGCAATTTATCGAATTCCAACTACCGGCTTTCTTTTACCTGCACGGGCAGACCTCGGTTTTACGTCCCGCCAGCATTCTTGACAAATATATTCCCAAAGCAATGGCCGGGAACCACCTCTCTAGCATTGCAGAATCCGATTCCTCACACACCATTGTGACACATTGAACATATCTCAACGTTGGCTCTTCACCAGCTGCTTCGGAATAGAGGATGGGGCATCCAGAGTTCTTAAAGCGATCATGTAGGCTTTCAAAATATATGTCTGGGTTCTCGTGGATCTTTAGACTGTTGATTACAATTTATATGTAATACTGTATCTGTTTTTTGTGATACTGTTATAAAAACCAGGAGTTAAAAGAAAACGGTCATCTAGTTTTGACTATTAGAAAACACAACGTGGAGTCCATAAAGAAGTCAAAATACGAAACCAGCCTTACAGTACTCCTTGAAAGACGAGGACAGTATCACGTCTGTTATTTGGTAGCCCATGATCTGTCTATTTGGTTGCCGAGGAACTTGCTATCACATTGCGTGATTTGGAGCTGCGACTAGGACTATATTATAAGGGAAGGGAACCGTGTCTCATTTTATGTTTGTTTATATTTAATAGAAAGAGATTGTCGAACATGGATTTTAAGATCTATCGTTCAACTCGTGGTACATGAAACATGACAATCATTATCGCAGAAAAGTATAGTTCAGGCTTGATGTGCCTTTTCGAAAATAATTCAGGTCATTTATTATGGATTGATTACAACCTTGGTAAACCTAAATGTTACAAATTTTTAAGATTTTAATACGGCTTTTGTCTTCGGAGTTTCTTACTGTTAATATTTCTATTATTAGCAGAGGTGTGTATCGAAAACATGACTTCATTTCAGAGTATAAACAAATTATTTCCCAGGAAACAACATCTGAAAATAGTGTGGACTTGATAGATTTCACGTTTCTATGGTTGTTTAGAGAATGTAAACAAGGCAGACCTTATCATATTGTTGACAATATCATGTACATGTATCACAACAATAATCCTATTGTTGAATTCTTAAACATAGCTTTATAACTAATGCCATTGTGTATCTTTTTTTTTTCTTTTTCATCTCGGAAATATAACGTTTTCTCTGCCAAACCAGGTTAAATGCAAATAATTATGTTTTCATCATGATCATCTGGGCAGACATTGTTATAAACTAGTAGCATAAAATGCGGTAAAGATCGTCTGATTGCAAACAAAAAGAGCTCTAATCTTGCTCTCACTTTAAACTTAAGCCAATTTCTACAATGATAGGTGTATGTTTTATCTATATATGCAGTCTTCATAGATAAAGAAAAGATCTACCAGGGCTTTACTTTCCCTTAAAGAGCGAATGCCATGTTTGTTTTCTTCCAGGGAAGAAAATGATGTTGTACTGGGTAGCATTTGACCAATGCGAGCTATTCGCGACTAAAAGTTTTGAAATCTCACTGTTCAAAGCTACACAGACTGAAATAGACAGTCTTTATTTAACTTCATTGGCTTTTAAGATATCCCGGTTTCAATAAAATACCTCAATATTCTAAGGTTGTTTGTTAGGAAGCAAGTGATTAATTAAACGGTACATCTAAACATTGCAGCCATTACTAAAAATAGTTAAGCCATGGTGTTTAATGAAATGAAATAGAGTTTAACGCCCTACTGTTCTGCTACAGAATGGGCTAATATTGAAGACGGGCATAAGCCATACAGTGTGCTATGAAGGAAATTTTGCCCAGACAGCGACACTACGGCCTACTCTTATATCGAATTCCAATAACCATAGGATCTTTTACGTGCACGCAAATGTTTACACGGGACCTCGGTTTTCTGTCCAATCCGAACGGCTAGACATTTGTCCTTGTCAGGCCCTCTGTCGTGCTTCACTGACGAGGAGGAATCACGTCGGAAAATCAGGATGGGTTAAACAACTCACATTGGCTTCGTTTACGGTAAAAATTAAAATCAAAAGTCCATCCCTTTGCCATAATTGAAATTGAAGCTTGACACTTATTGCTTCAGGTGACATGTAGGGGTCTAAAATGTATTCAGCGCTTTCTTTGTGCATGTCGTCATATTATGCACCGGTCATGTTGATTTGATCCCCGCTGTTCATATTGTTATAGACTGGTTAGACAACATACCTGTAACACAATCGATATGAATGTTTATTAAATCGAAATTCTATGTAATCGGGAAAAAATATCGATTAGGAACCTGCAAGGAAATGAAGAGATGATCTACACAGTACTCCCGCCATTTTCAGACCAATATAATATGCAGTGGTTATGATACAAAAGAGTGAAGTGGACCACTCTTTTAAACACAAAATGGCATAATAAATTACACACTAATGATATCCCAATATCAAGACCAATATTATGTATTGCTAGCTGTAAATTTACTTGTTTATTTATGACATGAACTCTCCATTCAATTAATTCCTATGTCAGCAATTAGGAGTATTTTCGAATTCTCGAATCTTCGGACTATCAAATGTTTGTTCTTCGTCTAAACTATAAACAGCAAGATTGGGGTACATTTATATATGTACTCTTTGATGGAGGTACATTTAAATACATTTTTGGCTTAACGAATTGTTACAAATGTGTTGGTGCATTAGCGTTGTTATTTTTGTTCGAATTTGCTCGGTGGATATGACAAAGTAAGGTTCCAGTCTAAACTTTAGCTGGAGTTAGTGCTATATATAATCATATTTTTAGTGAGTGGTGGTGAAGCCAGGTATGCCGAAATGGCACCGTCTGGTTTACGCGTGTTCATGCTCAACTAATATCTCGTAGAGCTGGAGTATAGTCGTTATTTTCAAAGGAAAACCTATGGCTACAGAGACTTCCAATATTGAAAACGTACTCGTCCTTTGAACATTGATCACTAACCATCAACCATCACATCTGCATCAAAAACACTAAGGAGTATCTGTGTCTACAAATCACCTCCGCCAAGAAAAAGCAGGTCCACATACTTTAAGAAAAAACAAGTATATTGATACAGACTTTGTAAATGGCTTGAATAATCTCCATGAAGATCTTGAATGCAACGATAACATCCTTAACGCTGGAGATTTTAATGCACATTTTGATTTTCCTAATAATAAATTTACGAAACGTTTCCTTGAACGTTTGGATATTCACGACCTGCTACAAACCATTACTCAACCGACACATTAGTCAGGAGACACTTTGAACTGGGTTGCTTACAGGAAGATGCGCTATAAGAACTTCAAATGCATAAATATTGAAGAATTTAATATTAATTTTTTGAATAGCACCCTCTTCACACAATGTTCAAATGACGTTGATTATATGGTGGCTCGACTAAATAAAACATTACTTGACAGCTGGACAAACATGCACCCACCCGATTTTATGATGCTAAGCGACTTCGACGTGTAACTGAATTTAATTGGCGTAAATCAGGATTAGTGATACATGAACAACAGCGTTGAAAACGTTTTTTGAAATGTGCTCCTAAAAATAGCCAAATCACCGTATTTTAACAAGGAAATTTAATCGTGCTCAAGAAATCCGAAATTATTGTTTTCAACGCTAAATTATTTGGAAAAGAAAAGAGTGTCACCCTTTCAAGTCCAAATTTCTGGCCCCAGATGCAGGGAGATAACAGCCCAATCCTAATCAACATTGTACGCTTTGTATACCATAGCGACATAATTCTTTCTAAAACAAATTGCCCATTATTCCTAATGGGAGTTTGCCGTCTGAATTGTACCGGGGAGTTTTGAAACTGCAGTTTTCAAACCACCTATAAAAACGTCGACACTCGACCAACATTTGCTGGAAAATAATCGGCTTGTGTCAAATCTGACCTTTCCTTCCAGAGTTCTGGAGAAGATTGTTAACCAGTGGCTTCTTAGCCATTTAGAAAAATTTCAACGCCTTGAAGAGTTCACGACAGCTTATAGCGCTTGCCTTTCTATGCATCCTTCGTGCCATAAAATTATCTGTTGGTTCATAAAGATCGAAAAGTTGATCTTTTTGAATTTATCAGTCGCTTTTGATACTTTTACTAACGCAAACTACTGGATCGACTGGCATCAAACTACGGATTAACTGGATCCATCTAAAATGGTGTTCTTCTTGTCTCACTGGACTATTTCAGTATGTTGAAGTTACTACTCATCATTAAGTCAACAACTATTATCTGTTTCTTTGTCAGTTTTTAAATGCAAAGTGAATACTGGGTTATTTATTAACTAACGTTAACGTTTCTAGCGCCTCGTGCATTCATCAGTGGATTGGATAGTTGCGCGATAAGAATATCATTATTATTATTCAATACCGTACCGGGATATTCAGTCTCAGAGATTTGATCGTTTGACTCACATGCAGTTGGTATTTGTTGCCTGATAACGTTAAATGTTTTGTTTTTATATTTGTTGCCTGATAACGTTAAATGTTTTGTTTTTATTTGCAGTGGTTCGGTAAGTCAAAGAGCACACCATAATCCTTCATGTCGTCGCCTTCCGGTCCAGGCAGTATCCACTGGTTGCCATTCCACCTTTAACAGAAATATGAACATGCTGAACTCAAATTGAGTTCTGAGGGGATTAAGTGTTTACATTTTTTATACTTTTAGATTAATTGAAGACTGGTAGTGAGTGGTATTTACAGATCGTGTGTTCTTCAGTACAACTGGTGATCACAAGATAGTGTGTTTGGTTCATGGACTGTGTGATAAAACCCGGAATAGTGTGACTGAACGACGATTGCGTGATTGACAGTTGTATGTTTGGTTGGTCACGGGATGGTCTGATTGAATCACTGTTATCTTCGCCCCGTGAAAAGAATGACGATGAGAAGGAGCAACGATTAAACGAGTTTTGAATTGTGTGTGTTGTGTATAAATGTTTGTCGTGTAACTATCCTATTGCATGAACATGTAAAATCCAGCCTGAGTTCACAAACAATAACTCGCCACTGAAAGACAGTTTAGACTGAAGGAGTTGCGAATATCAATCCTTAAAACCCTGGCACTAATGAATTGACCCCCATCTCCATCCCCACTCCTCTATAAATAAGCATCTAAAATGTGAGGTGAAAAAAGCGTACGTGTAAAATATCAGTATAACCAAAATAGTGCTAAATCTAATTTTTCAAAATGGTAGTTTTAGCCGAATACTCCGATTTAATTGCGGTTCATAAAACTATTGAGAAAATCGCCATTATTAAGGGTTCTGTAATAGATAATAATATTAATTCTGTTAAGAATAATGAGGGTGGGTTAAGTTTCGAACAAATTGTAGGGATAGCGATAACAGCGGTGATGGTACCTTTTATTTTGCTGAGTAATATTTTAGTTATCGTTGCGGTCAGACGATTCAAACGACTGCAAATTCCAACTAATTATTTTCTTGTTTCTCTTTCGGCAGCAGATATTTTTATAGCATTGGTCATACCATTTTTTATGGCGGTAGAAGTTTTGCAAGGTGACATCCGCAATGTCTATATTTGTCTGTCACCTAATAGAGTATTAGTGATGGCGTGTGGCGTGTCCATCTTGACATTGGCGATTGTTGCATACGATAGATATACGGCATTGTTGCAGCCTTTAGAATATATCAACATAATGACGGTAAGAAAAATTGTTTCGCTCGTCGCCCTTTCCTGGGCTTATTCGGCTGCTATTTCTTGGCTACCCCTTTTTGTAGATTGGCATGATGGCATAGATCAATATAACGTTTGTTCGTTTAAGCTTCTCCATAGCAACGCACACATACTATTTTTAGGTGTTGTATTTGGTCCGGCTTGTGTGGTTATCTTCTTCTGCTATTCGCGGATATACGCGGTTGCCAAGTACCACGCCCGTGCCATAGCGGCGGTGGAGACTTCTATCCGACATAACCTAGAACTAAGCTACATCATGAAAGACACTAAATGTGCTAAGACATTGGGGTTGGTGATAGGTGTATTCTTGTGCTTGTGGTTGCCATATTTAGCTTTTCTTGTGATTGATATGTGGTTAGAGCAACCGGTGAATGAGTGGCTGAGGAACTACCTGGCTTTACTGGCATTCCTTAACAGCGGTCTGAATCCTTGGGTTTATGCCTTTAAAAATAATGAATTTAGAGCAGCTTTTAGGCGGATCATCAGAGAGCACTGCCTATATAGACTTTGTGAAAGTTCCGAGCGACGTTCTAGCACGGGCTCGGACATCAGTATATTTCAGGGACCGGGTCATGCTCTCTCTAGAACAAACAGCCGAATGTTGGCACCAGATGTGTTCCAGACCAAAACCAAAATTGACGACATTCTACCAGCGTCGGACATTACGTTATACCGACATTTCTTGCCGATGCCTAAAGTCAACCCCCACAGTCTGTTTCCCAGCCTTGTCAAACCGCCTGTATCCAGGTTATTGGAAAACAGTTTGATTGCTCATCGACCAGACCACAACTGCTGGAAAGAGCACGGCCAACAACATACCGGAAAGGTAAAGATTGCTTAATTTGAAAAAGAAATGTTTTAACAAATATAGTTGACATGATTGTTTGTAATTCCTGCGTTTAACTTGGCTGCAAATAACCTTTAAGACACGGGTCTAATCATAACACTATAAAACAATTGGTGTAACGGCATCGATTCAATCGTCCTCTTTTATTTGTTCCGGCAGCTCGATCGTGCCACCTTTCATGTATATTGAGTGGAAATATAATCCGATTGTTTCCTTTTCAATTTTTGTGTGTTTGATGAATCAGTCAACACGCACAACCAAACTCTATAGTGCTCACGTAAATTAATTTTTATTTTATTTTTTTTTTCTCTTTTGTTGACTTTTATTAGTATATATAAATGTTTATTAATTTACTCTGTAGAACACTCAACTTCCTTATAAATAAAACTTCCATTTTGAGGTTCATCTTTGTCAACATATCTCTGTAAATATTGACTGGCTTCATATATATTATTTTGCTTTGCTCATTTTCATGTTGATTTGTTTTCTCTCTTTGATATATAAACACAGTTCATTATATATATAATTAAACTGCTGAGTTCATTCAAAGTTACTTAATATGACAACTTAACTTAATGTAGATAAACCATTTGATACTGACATTAATTGATCTTGCTTTTTAATATCTTTTCGCATTTTAAATTCCAGATTCCCTAATGTCAGCACAGAAGTGTTTACGAATTGTCTAATTAGTTTTGTGTTATCTTTCTTTTTGTTTTCAGAAAACGAAAACTACACGCGTTGTTTTGCTACTCCCATGTTTTGAAACTGCTAAGCCCCCTGTCATATCTTCAGATTAAATATTTAGCAGTCGAATAATCTCCTCGTTTTGACTATAATAATATATTAGAAAGATACACGCTTGCAATTGGTTTCGTCATGCTTCTATCTAGAGTTGAACAAAGGTCTCTTCACATTTCGTTTCACACCCTTTTTTAAACCTGGACTATTGATAGAAGTAACCGCGTTGGCAAAAGTCCTTTCGGTTTTTTTTAACATAATCTTTACCTTCCTTTGCTATGTGTTATTGGACATGTTTGCATCCATCAATAGTACATATGGGATAGAACTGGTTAAATACATTATAAATATAATTTTAAGATATAGATCCATGCTACGGTTGATCTGTTACAAAGATTTGAAGAATCGAGAAGTGACGCAAAAACACTTATTGTGCGATAAGGGGTGCACGGACAATTGAAATTTTATTTGAAATGTATTATTTAACCAGTTGTATCACGCCCTGTGTGATATCCATGGACACCAACAAGGTACAATACACAGTAGACCGAGCGGGTTCTTCATTGCAACTGCACAGAGCGTATAATGTGGACGTAATTTGTCGTTACGCGTTTCCGTCCATCCGTTAATATTTTGTGTTTGTGATTGTGTTTCGAGGGTGGAGTGGGGGTGATAGTCTTTGCAAATCTTTCTGATCTGATTTTTAAAGCTTAGTAAGACGATACATGACACGATTATTGGAATCATGCATGGACGGAATATATTAAAAACTTAATGAAATATTTTATTACGCGGGGATCAGATCCAAGACTCTTATATCTTAAAATCCAAAAAAATTGAATGGATGACATTGATTCGGATGATGTATAATAAGGTTGCATGACAACCCAATATCCATTAATTTTTGTATGTCTAATAATATTTATTTATCAATTTTACAATTGTATTTTTGTCTTTTCTTTTCTAAGACACCCAAATCGTAATGGATGATACACGTTGAAATTCAAATGGATGATACATGGTGAAATTCAAATGGATGATACATGGTGAAATTCAAATGGATGATACATGGTGAAATTCAAATGGATGAACATGGTGAAGTTCAAATGGATGATACACGGTGAAATTCAAATGCATAATAATGGTGAAAATTGGACGACATGATGGAACTTAAGCAAAGAAAATGGTGGATATTGATTTAGTTGAAATAGATTATGAATATTTTATGGCCATCTGAGACGTCAGTATGGCCTACGGAGACATAACACATCTATGTCCAAACAGGCGCATACTTTGATAGGTTAAAACCTATCACAATATGTACATGCTTGGACATAGAGAACGGGTTAGTGACGAAGTGTGCGTTATGTGCGAGAGAAACAATTTAATGCAGATGGAAATTCAAAATATCAGTTTATTGGAAGTATTCAAACTTTGTGTCTCCTTGTAATAATGGGGAACTGTGAATGTTTTATCAAATTTAACAACGGATTTTGCACGTGAATCTGCGAAGAGAAACCAAGAGAAACATTTAAAGTATGTTTTAAGTTGTATGACAAATTGTATTATATTTATTTTTTGAAATATGTATGTTAATTGGTGTGTTGAATAATGGGTTATTCGTTTTTTATCTTAATAACAATTTGTGTTCTGAGTAGCGTCCTCGGTTGTGTAAAATATAAATACAAAATCCATGTTTATGATTCACAATGTTCAGACTGTGTCAATCGGCTATTTTATCCAACTTAATGAGTACATCAAACATCGAAACACGTCGCCCATTATAGATTATAAAGCTGCGCAAGGAAAACTAAGGCTATCGTCCCATTCCGGTTCCTTTTTTATGTGAGCTGTATTCTAATTGTCACCAAAATCACCTAAAGAATACTGTTTACTCAAGTGAGCAACAACGACTGCTAATGTTGTCTAGTCGTTCGAATAGGTCTCGTGTACAGATTGGCGTGCACGTAAAATATCCCTCATAGCACACTGTATGGCATATGCCCGTCTCCATTAGCCCAGTTTAGCAGCAGAACAGTAGGACGTTAAACCACATTTCATTGGATTTCATTTCTTTGAAAACAAACCACCGATTTATAATTCTAGAAATGTCACCCTAAAAATATGTACATATTTTTCAATGTGTTCATGATACATTACCATTGTTTGATAATAAACAACAGTTTTAACTGTAAATTTCTTTAATATATTAATAACTAAACAACATTATGACACTGCTTCCTCAGCTTTGTGTCAACAATGTCAGGGGACTTTCCCTCCCCGCTCAAATTAATACCCTCTGGTACTAATATTAATGAGTCTGGGCACGTGCTGGTTTAACAGCCTGCGTCAGCAAAAAAGCGTTTACTGGTTGGTCAGATGCTGACCATTCTTAATATCAATATTCCATAGTCCTAGCAGGGTTGATCTAGACCTTGCCAGCTCTCCGACTTGTTACAGAAAAGATACCGTGTCATTTATTATAAGCAGGCGCGGATCCAGGGGTCGTGCACCCCTTCCCCCCCCCCCGTCAGCCCCAGTGTGACATAGATGATTTTCATTTTCGTTTGCTTTGTTACTGTTGTAGTTCTCATATCTGCTCTTTAATATATAATATATAAACATGATTTTCGCATTTTCCCCGCCAAAGCAATCCACGGTCGCAAGGTATTACTCTTTGCTCCAATGTATGCGCCCCACCCCAACCCTTCGACAAAATCCTGGATCCGGGCCTGATAAGAGTATTGTTGAGGACATGTTAGCGCACTGTTCAGCTATTCATTTCAAGGGTTATGTTTACGGGCTGTTCATCAATTAAATAAAAGTACCAGAGTGAACTGTGGGTGAGCATTCGGCCTCCGAGAATTCTCACATGTAAATCTCGTAAATAAAAAAAAATCTCGGTGACCATATTCCCTGATTTCAGTGGGGACATAAACATTTTAGGCGTTCCAGAGTTACCCCTACCCCACCCCTTTCCAAAATTGGTGTGAAAGCATTGCGGTCGGTGCAGATGAAATGTGTAGCACACTACATGTACTTGTCTGCAATAACCGAGGTATAGGGAAATGATGTTCCGACCATGGCGTTTCTGCCCACTTTTCTTAGAATTGCATCTTTTTCCTACTTTTTTTTAACGTGCACGCCAGTGCCCACACGGAACCTTGGTTTTCATATGCCCGCATTTTCATTTTGTATAATTGTCGTCGCCCCTGTCCGCCGTCCACAATAGTTTGTGAACACTCTACAGGTAACCATTTTTATCCGATTTCATTGAAACTTGAAATATAGGTTTATCCCCTTAAGATCTCGGTTCCTTTTGATAGTGGCATGTATCGGATTGTAACTTCATGGATTATGGCCCCTGGCTGTACGAAAAAAAAAATCACGTTTTAGCTTGTGAACACTGTAGAGGTCACAATTTTGAACCGATTTAGATGGAACTTGACATGCATGTTTATAACTCAAAGATCTTCGTTCCTTTCGATATTCGTGCTTATCTGACCGTAACTTCCTGAATTATGGCGCCTGATTGTCCAAAAATCGCCTTTTTAGCTTGTGGTCCCTCTGGAGGTCAAAATTATTACCTGATTTAAAACAAAACGCCTGATTATGTCACCGTTACACCGTAATGATGGTTCAGGTCGAATTTCGTGGAAATCGGACCAAAATTGCCGGACAAATGATCGCCGCGTGTACGCGAGGTAACAATTTTAATCCCATTTTGACGAAACTTGAATTGAAATGCGTGTTTATAATCCAAAGTTATTGGTTCCTTTCGAAATTTGCGCATATCGGATCGCAACTTCCTGAGCGATGACCCTCAGATTGTACGAAGAATCGCCTTTATTAGCTTGTGGTACCTCTGGAGGTCACAAATATTATCCGATTTAAAAACAAATCGTTTGATTATATCACCGTTACACTGTAATGAAGGTTCCGTTCGAATTTCATGAACATCAGACCAAAATTGCCGAACAAAATGGCCGTCGCTTTTACGCAAAAAATGTAAAAATATGGTATATCAAGGTTGTGGAACCTGTAGATAGGTCACAATTTTAATCTGATTTTGATAAAACTTGAAATGCATGTTTATAAACCAATTATCTATCGATATTTGATCATATCGAATTGTAACTTCGTGAATTTAAATGGTAGAAAAAACGCTTTCTTTTTTAGCTTGTTCTCTATCCATCTGTCGAAAATGTGGGCGTATCCTACATGGCAGCCGCTGGTTTGTTTGGGTTTGTTTTTTTTATCACATCCGAGCCTTGTCCATTGAGCCATTTGACAAATCCATATTGAACACTACTATCGAAATCATACTGAATTCAAACAGAAAATTTTCTCAAATTGTCTTTAGTATTTTTATACCCTCAAGATTGCGTATATATAGAGAGAGCGAAATGGGGTTTAACGTTCACTCGAGGACACTCGAGGTTGGAAAAATGGCGTATTCCCGTCACTATTTGGGGTATCAAAATGGCTTATTGGAATATTTGTGACGTCTCCTGGAAACTTCCTGGTACTTCAGAGGCCTCCCGATTCCTCCAAAACATGAATATATTATCTCTCATTTATGAAAATATACCAAAAATGATATATGACCGTTCTCGCCCCAAATATTATCTTTCATTTATAAGCCCCTTTTCATATATATGATAACCATAATCTCAATTTTAATTTTTTTAAAAAGTTTTGTCTTGAAGTATTGCTCAGTACTTAAAATCAAAAGGCTCCAATGCTTCACACCACATTAAAAACTGTAGCCTCTTTTTGCGTTAGCAAGGTTTCATAAAAAGGGTGGGGGGTAACCCCAGGACGACGAAGTGAGCTAAACATCGATAGGAGCCTTCGACCCGTGGCCCCAATGCTTCACACCAAATTTGACACAGATCAATTAAAAACTGTAGGCTCTGTCGTGCTATTAAGGATTTGGCGAAATGGGGATAAACTCCGAAATGACAGGTCGTGAGGCGCTGAGAATATGTTAAAAACTATGCGCACGCATAATAATACTCGATATCTTAGTTCCTTTAGGAACTGTCTTTGAGCGGACATCTCAGCTGGCAGTTCCTATCGATTCCTATATAGCTCCAAATACGGTGAAATACCACTCTTCCCCAACTCAGTTCTCGGGCTATTTTGGAACACTTGCCTTCAATTTTCCACCGTGAATGTTTATTTTTCGCAAAAGGAATCATATCTCATCATATCTGACACCTATTTAATAATAATTCAACACTGTGTTCAAGTAGAATTTGGCAATTAAATAATCATGTGATCTGTGCATGTCTGGGTCTCGTAATGGTTGTTCAGTTCAAACGTATTTTGTGTATGTTTTCAATTGCAGAATTCTACTTGAAAATAGTTTTGAATTAATATGACTATTTGTTAGCTGTGGCAAGAAATGATTCCTTTTGGCAAATAAAGAAGAATCTGGGTGAAAAATAATCGAGAAGGATTCAAAAATTGCCTTAGACCAGAGGTTAGGATGAACGGTATTTTCATATCGCAGCTATCTCGATAGGGACTGTCAGCGGAGCTTTCCGCTTAAAGACAGTTCCGGAACTGTCGATATCTCAGACCTATAAATTTTGCATGAGTCGTATATTATTCGCACCGTGCGAGTTGCTCATATATAATTTGGAGTTTTGCTTTACGTTTACATATATTTGGGGTTTAGCATAAATTTTAAGTTTACGAAAGAAATAAAACCAAGTTAGACATAATTTATAAAGTTTAGCATTATAAAATTTTTTGAGTTGACAATTAAGTCTTAATCGGCACCTCATATCCTTCGACCTATTTGTGTTTTAGGCTATCGCAGTCTATAATATTATGGCATTGTGCTCCTTTTGTGCATCATGGTTATGATGGCCTTTCCCGTCCAGAACATTGGTAGTTGACTTGATGGTTGCTACAACTTAAAGTAAAGGTTTATTATTTTCATATTCCCCTTCTTTAAAATAAACATAACGCTAACGCTACAATATACGTCCACATTCCTACTTTGATTGATATGGTACTTTGTCAAGAAGGCTAGGCGTTTGGTTTGTTTAGCGTTGAGGGTCGTGCACCAACATTAATAGTTGCCGTCCTTAGAGTATAAGGAATAACTATACCAAGATAATCCATTCAGAATTGTGCCTTCCTAACACTAAAGGCAAAAAGTGGGCGTGGCTCTGCCCCTGGGGGTCGGGGAATTCATCAAAATCAATAGTGGACGCCCTCAGGCTATAAGGAATACATAAACCAAATGGGTGTTGCTGTCCCATGGGGGTCGGGCATGCACCCAAAACAAAAGGGGTAGCCTGTAGGCTACACACAAAAAGAAAATGGGCGTGACTCTGCCCCTGGGGGTTGGGCATGCACCCCAAATGATAGAAATGTTCCTTAGGGTACAAAGCATAATCATTCAAAGTTTCAAGATGATACGTTAAGAAATGTGGCTTGTAGACGACAAACAAATAAATACAAGGAATGGGCGTGGCTCTGCCATTGGGGGTCGGGCGTGCACCAAAAAACAATACGGATCATCCTTAGGGTAAGTATACAAAGTTTTAAGAAAATACAGTTAGAATTGCGGCTTCTAGGCGACACAGAGACACACAAAAAGAAAATGGGCGTGGCTCTGCCCCTGGGGGGTTGGGCATGCACCCCAAACGATAGGGATCATCCTTAGAGTATAAAGAGTAAGTATACAAAGTTTTAAAGAAAATCCAATAAGAATTGCGGCCTGTAGGCGACACAAAGACACGCGATAAGGAAATGGGTGTGGCTCTGCTCCAGGGGGTTGGGCATGCACCCCAAATGATAGGGATGTTCCTTAGGGTACAAAGAATGTGTATGCTAAGTTTCAAAATTATAAGTTAAGAAATGTGGCCTGTAGACGACAAACAAATACATACTAAAAATGGGCGTGGCTCTGTCCCTGGGGGTCGGGCATGCACCAAAAACAATAGAGATCTTCCTTAGGGTATAAGGAATACGTATACCAAGTTTGAAGAAAATCCAGTAAGAATTGCGCCCTGTAGGCGACACAAAGACACACGAAAAGAAAATGGGCGTGGCTCTGCCCCTGGGGGTGGGGCATACACCCCAAACAATAGGGATGTTCCTTAGGGTACAAAGAATGTGTAGTTTCAAAATTTTAAGTTAAGAAATGTGGCCTGTAGACGACAAACAAACAAATACTAGAAATGGGCGTGGCTCGGCCCCTGGGGGTCGGGCATGCCCCAAAAACAATAGGGATCTTCCTTGGGGTATAAGGAATAAGTATACCAAGTTTGAAGAAAATCCATGAAGAATTGCGGCCTGTAGGCGAACCACAGACACACACACACACACACACACACACACACACACACACACACACACACACACACACACATACATACATACATACACACACACACACACACACACAGGGGCGACGGCATAATACGTTCACATTATGAATGTGGACGTATAAAAAATAAAAAACAAACCTAGAAGTAAAAAACGCGCATTGGTTCGCTCAACGCCCGAAATAGGTTCTGTAGATATTTTTCTCATTTTATGGATCAGTGCGTGAGAATCGATTGGTTATAAATATTAACTTTGTGCCGCTTAATACAAAAAATATTGTTGGGTGTTTGAAGGTTATCTAATACGTAACCCGACATTCGCAAAGAAGCAGATTAAGCTGCATTATATTGAAGGCTATATATGTAGTATGTACCCGTGTAAAATACCACTCATATGGCCACAGAACACTAATTATTGCCCCATTGACTTTAATGTTAATTCTCGTCTCTTAGACCGGCTGTAACTTTTTCCCAAATATTCGTTGGGAAAAACGCTTTCTGCCACAGATGGAGCAATATGTGGCAGACTCTTGCCCAAAAGCATGTATGAGGTTTTTCATGAAAAACTTGAGATAGACAAGCTGGAAGTAGAGACAGCTAACCTTGCAATTTTCGGCCCTCCCTTTCAACGTAACCAACCTCACAACTCTTGTATCCCTCCGCCTCAAAATCATGAATATTCACCAAAACCTGGCAGAAAATGTATTTTCAAACCCTTTTCTTCGATTCTACACCAAAAATTCAACAAAAATCGCCATGCAAAAGGAGGAAAAAGGGAAAGGGAGAGAAGGACTAAAAATAACTTTCGCCCTTGTTTCGTGACTGCCCAGGAATATTTGGTGATCTGTGTCCTATATCTAATGACTAAAGGGGGGCAACTACACTTTTTTAAATAGAGTTATTTACCCTACCCCAGAAAAACAATAATATAGTCTTGATTGTCAAAACACATATCCACAGATGGCGCTTTTCCGGAAGTGATTGGATTCGATCTATGTGGAAATCTACAATGTCAAAATTATTTACATTTCTTGTTTACTTAATTGAAGCCATGGGTTAAGAGGTTGGTTTTGTGTGTAAGATTTTTAAAAATTTGTTGTAAATACTCAATGAAATAGCCCGTAAGTACCCCTAAAGCTTTATGACCCTCTGCGGAAAGCACCTGCTTTACTGCAGAAAGAAAGACAAGAACGGAGCAGGGCGTAACTTCAGTTCGCCGTCTCGACATCAAAATAATGTTCGACAGCTGTTAGTAGTGTTATTACACACTACGACCTTTTTGCTAGAATAATTAATGCGGTCAAAAATGTGTCAATTGAAATTAACTATTTCAAAATTGGACCGATTGAGTAGTCGTAAGCTAACTAATCAATTTTGTTTTTCACAATTAATGAAACACATGAATTGTCCTGCCCAGTGCCATGAAGTCAGTGAAGACTGAACTTATTTTTACAATAATGTCTTATAGTAACGTGTGAAAAATAATTATTTTCGTTGTTGAATTTAGATATAAATCCCCAAAAAGTCTGTTCTCTATTACTATTGGGATTTAACAATTATACGGTCGAAAGTATTTTGATATTAAAATCCCGGCCGGCAGCATCAGTGACAGTGTCAGTGTAGGCTACATGGAAAATAAATTGATTATTTTTCAAATTGTATATTTTACAGACAGATAAAGATGACAGTATAGGTAATCAATAAATAGTCATGTGAACTTTCAATGGCCATGACCTATATTTTGATTAATTAAATTTGTTTTGATGATTTTTTATTAACCTCGCTTGTTTTAGTGTAAGAATAACATTTTCAAAAGCAAGCTTGTTTTAAAGCTCTCATATATATAGATCTTTGAATTTGTTTTTTTTTTAAATATATTTGCAGCCAGTCTACATTAAATTGATGATGGCAGTGTTGTAACTGAAAGAAACTCAAACAATAACAACCAAAGATGTCTAATTTCATTCCTATGGTGTCTGAATCTCCACCTCCCTTGGATGAGAAGACATTTGAATGGGGGGAGGATGAGGAAGACTTTGGAACATTTACTGGTGCTAATGATAGTGCATCAGAATTAAACGTATCCAATAATAAATATGATTCCGATTATATCAATGATAATGTTAGTAAAAGCAATGGCAATCCAGTGTTAAATCATCATATAAGTTCTGATGAAAGTGATAGTTTTGCCGACTTCAAATCATTCAACGAAAGTAAAATTCATACTGTGTCAAAACCACAAGTACAAAAATTACCTCTGACAAAAGATGATCATATCAATAATGGTAATGGTGTAGAGAACACTGATTCCAATCTCGATGGAACTGTTCTTCCAGGGGGCATGAAACGTGATTCTGATTCTGGCATGTTTAGCACAGACATTTCTCCTATTCCAGTGTCTGAGGAGGGAACAATTGAGTTAAATAATTGTGATAAAACTGTTGATTCCATGGATGATGATGATGATGATGATGAAACGGACATAGTACCCGAATTACCAACTGATACTGATGTGAATGGTGAGAATATAGTTAGCGTTCAACAATCGCCACCAGAATTAAACTCAGATGTTGTACACACAGATAAAAGTCTTTGCTCAAAAAAAGAAAACACAGGTAGTACAATACCTGTATCTTCAGTTGATGTTAAATCTAAAGCATCAGTTGATAACTTAGTTGATTCGGATGAGGAATTTGATCAGTACAGCTCTCAAGCTTTGCATTCCATATCGAAAGAGGCAGCTCAATCCTCAATCCTTTATAGTCATTCTGTTAATAAGCCAGAAAATATCACTCAAAATAACACATTAGAAACTGATGATGATTTTGGAGACTTTGCTGATTTCTCAGATAAAAAAATAGAATCTTCAAATTGGGAAAGTTCTGATAACAAAAGTCATTCTGTGATTTCAAATAATGAGGTAGAAACGGAACTACCTTCAGATAGTGATACAAATTCTGAGTGTATAACACAGAGTAAGTCTGTGGAAGTGATAGATACCGACAAAACCAGAGACAATACTGCCGATAGTGTACCACCGTTGAATCTAAAAACGCTGGATATAAGTTCAGAAGATGATGATACATCAACGACTGTGAGCAATGTAAATATCAATCACAGTGAAGAAATTGACGACCAGAATAGTTTTTTTGATGACAATATAGAAAAACCAGAAGAAAGTAAAATTGTTACTAATGAAAATTCAAATGATGATGTTGACGACGATGAATTCACTGATTTTAGTAAAGCAAATATAACAGAATCACTGTCAGTTAACGACTCAAATGAAAATGATGAGATAAAAGACAGTGAAAATTCTGCACAAGCCGAATTTAGTAGTGTTCAGAATGATGTCAGTGATAATAATTCAAATATTCAGACAGATGATATTGTTACTTCTGTTGTCAGTAATGATGATGATGATTTTGCGGATTTTAGCTCTGTGACGTTTCCAGCAAAATCAGTTGATAATGATCAGTCCCAATCGAATGATTATGAAAAAGTGATCGATGATAACAATGATGATGATGATGATTTTGCAGATTTTAGCTCGGCAATACAACCTAAAGTTGAAAACAATAAAACTGTATCCAATGATGGTGATGATGATGATGATGAATTTGCAGATTTTAGTTCTGTGACATTGCCTAACAAATCACAGAATGATGATGATTTTGCCGAATTTAGTAGTGCGAATATTAATTCTGGTAGTGCCATAAAATCAGACTCAATAAAACATATGTCCGATAATTGTGAGGAGGACGACGATGATGATTTTGCAGATTTTAGTGGCGCAAATGTTGAAAATCAGGGTCTAACAAAATTTGAAGATAAAAAGGATAATTTTGCATCATTTGATCAAGCTAAAGTTGTAGATGAGGAAGATGATTGGGGAAAATTTGATGAAGATGATGACTTTGATACAGGTGTTACTAAGCAACAAGTATATAAACAACAGGAAGCAGTAAAATCACAGGTACTAATAACAATTATCATGTGTTGTTTGATTTCTTTTGATGGGATAAGACTACGTAAGAGCATTATCATATCTTACTGTCAACAGAATATTTTACAACTAATTTCAGCTTAGTAGCCATACATGTATGATTGTAACAACGTATAAACGTCTGGCAGCTCTGGCTACTTTACTTTGATTGAGGTTTTCAGTCCAAATCTTATTTCTTATTTTTGTTAAGTCAACCTTTCCTTCCCAAGTTCTAAATTTTGACTACAAGAAATATTATTATAGAGAAGTTAAAGTCCTTTGTATTTATACTAGTAATTGGTATTCTGGTCTGGATGCTTGAGTAATGGTCGCTGTTTTTTCTCTAGCAATACTGCTAGTCAAATCAGAGACATTTAGTTGGAGCACATGTAAATGAAACTAAATAATTTGCTTGTTGTTTTTATTATGTTTTTATGCCAGTCTTCATTAGCCCAGTTTAGGAGCAGAACAGTAGGACGTTAAACCCCATTTCATTTTATTACAGGTGAATGTAGTAGTACAGATAGATAAATTAAAGACTGTATTACATGCATGTTTTAATACTAATGATGATAATATAGAGAAGAATGAGGACATATCTTTATTAGAAAGTTTATTGGTTGGTTCTATATATCAACAACCTACTCATATCAACAATGGGTATGTAATTTTACACATCTCTTTACATTGGTATATATTATACATTAATCCATTTGTTAATGTACATGTATTTGGCCTGCTTTTAAAACTACATACATGTATATCTCCAATATGTATGTACATGTAGGTACACTTATAAATCTAGTGTCATACACTGTAGATCAATGGCAGATACACATGTACTGTACATGTAGACTTGTGTAACTGTATGATATCGATGTATGGTACATACATGTAGGAGAAAACATGATTTATTCATCCACAAATGCGGTTCAATATATATTGGAAACAAGCAAATAAATGTCTTCATAACTGTTGAGGTGTTAGCTATACATGTACATTATTAGATATAATACAGTTCATGTACATAATTACTGATGCTTCCTGTAACTTCTAGAATAATCAAACAAGCATTTATGAATTGTTATATTGCTACTATGTTAAGTAGTCTATCCTGAATCCTTAATTATTATGACCTTTAATAAAGGAGTGGTGTGTATGTAGAATAGTATAGTTATTTATGATCAGACTATGATTTATATTAACACACAACTCTATTGATTGACATTATTGATCTGTCTGACTGTATGTTCAAGTACAGTACGCATAATAAACCAAGATTATTTGTACAACACATGCTACCAGTCAGACTTTTAGTTAATGATTTAAAAATATATTTTGATTTTTAACATTACATATACATGTACTAAGATGTACGGTGGCCTGTTAGTGCCATACACTGAATTATACTTTTTACTTGAAATTCACCTCATATGAGAAAATATTTACACTGCGGTGGAAAGGTTTTTCATTTTTTTTTTTTATTTATCACTCACTGTTTTCACTGCAATTTCTCATATAAGCTAAATTTCAAGAAAAAAGTATAATTCAGTGTATGGCACCAAGAGGCCACTGTAGAGATGCAATGAAAACGAACCTCCTTTATAAATGGATGATAATAAATCTCATTTGAGAGATACATGTACACTTGAAATTCTGAATGCAACAAAAAACCGAAAAAAATGATATGCTATACAGAAGATGAAAATGTTGATAGTAATAAAAACATTTAGAAAAAGAGTTATGCAATAAGCTTGCATCCACATATAACTAGTGAAAATTAAGTCAAAATAAAAGAGTGATAAATTTCATGTATTGAATGAGCCTTAACAGAGTTTTTACTGTGACACCAGTAACCAGGGCCAGGCACATATATTACATGTAGCAACCGTTGTTCCCACAATATGTATGACATACTACTTCAAGTTCTCTACAATCAATTTGACCTGACTGTAAAAAATGACAATATTTGTCACCCGCCTTTCGAAGAAAGGACTATTAAAATGGGTTCGTCTGTCTGTCCGTCCGTCTGTCCACAATAACTCTCTTCCTAATTGAGCTAGAATGTTCAATATTTGTCCCCCGCCATTCGACCTTTAAAATGGGTTCGTCTGTCCGTCCGTCTGTCCACAATAAATCTCTTCCTAATTGAGCTAGAATGTTCAAACTTGGTGTATGTGTTTATTAGGTCAATGCCTTGATGGAGTTAGAAGATGAGCATTTTTCGCTTAGGGTAAGCAGAGATAAGCAATTTGATTGGTTGATGCTTTGGGATACGATAACTTTAGTTCTAATTAAGTGAGATTGATGAAACTTGGTGTATAGTTTCTTTACAGTAATACCTTGACTGAGTTCGATAATGAGCATTTTCTGTTCAGGGTAAGCAGAGCGATAAGCAATTTGATTGGTCAAGACTTTGGAACACAATAACTCTCCTTCGAATTGAGTTAAAATGTTCAAAATTGGTGTGTATGCTTATTAGGTCAATGCCTTGATGGGAATTTCGAAGATGAGCATTTTCTTCTTAGGGTAGGCAGAGATAAGCAATTTGATTGGTTGCTACTTTCCGACAAGATAACTTAGGTTCATCTTGATTGATGATTTTTATGCCAATACAATGACTGCATTCTCATTCAGTAATGGATACGACAGTAACAGTGTATAGAAACGATTGACTCGGACACGAGGGCCCTTTCCCTTGGCCAGAGGGGCCCTTTTGTCTGCCTTTTGGGTCCCCCCAACTAGGGTACATTTTCATTATTCTCGTCGGCTTTAGCATTTTTCTTTATAAAACACTTTTGGATGACACTTCATGTACAGTTTGATTGCTCGATACGTTTGAAAAAAATAAATGTGCGATTAATCAATATGTGTCATCTATTTATTTTGGGATTTCGGCGGGGGACATCAGCCTTACTGTTGGCTTGTACACTTACGTTTCCAAAAACCATAACAATTTCAATTATACTAGTCTATATTGCATCCAGCAAAGTATTATTAATTATGTAGATTGATATTGTATTTAACTTTAGTTACAACTCCCACCAAACAAAAGTGCCTGTGGAATCAACAGTAAATCATCACCCTTAATTGAAAAACCCTATCTTATATGAATGGTTAGTTCTCTGTTAACAATAGGCATATTGTTCACTCATTTAAAATTCTTTTTTTCAGACAAAATTCAGAAAAGAAAGTTTTGAAACAGATTTTTGACTATGATAACACCAATGCCTTAATTTATCAATGGAAAAAATCCCACAGCAATGATCATTTATTCAAAACTCTTAACATTGACACACAGAATATGGTAAGATGAGACACAATATTGATTGGATTCAATATTTGTTTGTTTGTTTGTAATTACAGTTTGTTGTTCGCATATTTACACTACTTTCTATGGTAGGTATTCTGCCAGTGATAGTTGTACATGTATGTATGTACGTCAGCTTGTGATACTACATGTATAACAGATCCACTCTTATAAGTTATATTATACTTGGGTTTTGAAATTCCACATACATCACCACAAGATGAAGCCCTACATGTATATCTTAATAAAAATCATCGGGCAAAAATGATATATCAGTTGTCAGTATAACTCAATATAATAAAATTAACTGAAATGTAACTGACCCATGTTATATTTATTGAGTTAATGTCACAGTTTGATTATGTTTCCTTCGGGTCCAAAAACAGTTTTGTTTCCCTTTTACTGACTGTGATACACATTTATTTTATAATATCTAAGAATTGTTTGTTTTTCCTAGCTTTAATGGAGCTTTCAGCAAGAGTACAGTTCACCTTATATTACAGTGTGTCACTGTCAGTATAAACTTGGTGCTATATTGGTTCAATTTGAGTTATGTAAATACGTTACAAAACATATTTATTATTTGGTTTGCTGATTCTGTATTGTATATTATTAAAGTCTGCTATTTTATTGGCAAAAAACTTGTGGGTTTTCTTCGGGTCCTCCGGTTTCCTCCTACTGCTAAAGACCCCTACGTGCAATAGAATTATTGAAATAAAGTTATTAAACCATATGTTTATCCCAAAATGACCTAGTTTGTGTTGAGTGGACTCTAAACCCCATTGTTCTCTCTCTTTCTTATTAGCAAAAATCTCATGGTGTTAGATTTCTTACATTGTATCCCCCCCCCCCCCCAAAAAAAGTAAAAGTAACCCTGGGTTAAACTTAATGTCAGTAATATTATTTATGATTGTATATTTCAGTTCTTTGGTTTAAAGAAACAAAGTGTGCCATTATCTGTAACTAGTCTAACTATACTGGAACCTATTCGTGGAGCTATTGATAGTAAAAAAGATAAAAATATTGCAGCATTAGTTGAACCTAATAATACAGAATCCATCCCTCCATTACAGGTATTAATATTAAATTAGACAACTTCTTATTCTTTTACAAATGCTCTTCTCTTTTTAAAACTCCCAACATTTTTCTTGAAATGTTATTTTAGGCTGTTAGTTAAAGCAGTTTATAGAATCTTGTATTTACAATCTTATGATATAGTATTAGTATTTGTATTTCTTATTAGCCAAAGGTTTGATCATTTCTAGATAATATTGTAATGCTAGAAATCCAAATGCCTATTTTTTGGCAATAATGATTGATATTACTACATGCATACTTTTCTATAACTATTTCAACCTGTTAAATTTATAAAATTATTGCTGAACAAACAACTATTTTTGATATCCTTTTTCTAACTATATATTATTAGTATTAATGTTGTAATGTAATTCTTGTTTTATTAATATATTTTCTAATTCTGCACGTTAACACTAATTTTTCTTTTTTCTATATATGTACTAATCTCATTTTTTGATGCTTTTTGTAGTTTTATTCATTCATTGTACAATCTAACTCAATCGGATTATCCTACCTTTATCTATTAACTACAAACGGATTAACAAAGTAGATCTCTTGCAATCAGAATGCCAATAGAATTATAATACGCACAGTTGAAATTTATTATAATTGCTTTTATCTTGACTATATTAATTATATATCAATCTTGTTTCCTGCATGCTTTAATTAAAAGCAGAAATAGATTCCTGAATGTTATTTAACCAAACTTTATAGTAGAGCTCTATATTTTCGGATTCTAATGATTTGATTATGCATGAACAACATTTTTTCCTATGTAAATTATTTTAGATTTCTAGAAATTTATTTGTAATGCTTACCCTTCAGACTTTATTTATTCGTAATATAAAATTATACGTAAAACGGATAGGACCTCTTAGATTGCATAAAAAATAAAAGTGTCAACTTGAGTGAATTTTATGTCTTGATTTGCTTTGTTGTAATGTTTACATCCATTGATAAAGTTAAAGTTGAGATAACTGATTTTGTTTTTAACACTCAACCGATTTTTGGTTCACTAGTTGACCATTTAATTAAAAAAAAATAATTTATAATGAACCAAGTTATTTAATTGTACAGAGCTAGGTTCATTACTAATTGAGATAAAGAATTAGATTATCCCATTCCAACACTTTATTTTGACTTGAATCAAAGAGGTTTAGTTCCCTAAGTATTTGTGGCTCTGTATATTATTGTAGGATATGCCTCCGGTTGAGTTTGACTGGGACAATAGCGGTCTCACTAATCCTCTAGAAGGTAGGCTCTTTTACACCTTTTTATACACTTTAAGATTTTATAGTAATAAATGGCACGCTTAATTTATCATGAGTGATGCAGTGATCATGAGTTTAGTAAAATTAACTTATAGATGCACGATTAGTTTGGCTCCCTCAAAAAAGTAATTGCAATACTCATTGGGTAATTCTGAGATTTTGGCAATGTACATGTGTAAGCACAAAACTAGACGATTATTGGTATAGGGTTATGTTGGAAATAAAATAATATTAGATACCCAGAAGCTGCAATGACAAATTGACAATCTATGATTATATGGAAGACAATGATCATGAACTTGTAGCTATTGGAAAAAATATTAAGTTGACCCATTTAGATGTGTTAACCCTCTTAACTTCATTTCAATTTACATACATGGAGTTGGTCACTGAAAACCATGATATATACGGTAATAGAAAACTAAATGCCAGGTGTAAGGAAATGATATTAACAAAACTCTCAATAATAATGACGTTATATCTAAAATTAAATCTACTAATAATAGAGTTGTGTCAGTAAAGACCATTTTATGGAGGATATTTGAGAATTTTGAAATTTAAATTGGTGTTGCTTCTCTATTTTAATGTACAACTGGTGGCCCCCAAGCTGCTTTAATCTTAATAAAGACTTGAAATTTTGTAGCTGGTCTTTTTAAAATTTTTCTCTGTGTTACTTAATTGATGCCCTTTTAATTGATGCCCTTTTATACACTTCAAAATATGTCCGTGCATTGTCATCAAGTCTGCCTATGAGATGAACAAACCCGAATGATTTCCAACAATACTTGCCTAGTTATGAAATTTATGCTCTGTTTTAGTGTTCATGAGATGGAAAAGCCTATGGATTTTCAATCTTTATGAGACAAAATGAAAGAAGCCTATTTGATTTCCAATAATTACTTTTTTAAAGTAATCTCTTGTGAACAGTGTAGCTGTTTAATTTATCATCTGATTAACATGTTGTTTATGTTACTACAAGCCTATTAATGATTTTAAATAATTACTTCGTTAATTGTTACCCAATCTGATTACATAAAAGATTCTATTTCTTGTTTGTTGAAGTTTGATATTTTGATTTCCTTCTCTTCGCTTCACCAGAACCTTTTAAATATCCCACTTTTTGGGTGATGCGGTCTGTTGAGTAGCACACAGATCTGGGAGTAAATATTCTCAGTGAAAGAAAACAATAAAAATCAAAATTTGTATTTCTGAATAGCCACTTAAAACACCAACGCTGATTGGTTAATGGAATGTCACTTTTGACTCTAATTTCGAACTCCCACAAAAAACTGTAGAAGCAGGCCATCAAAAGTACAAAGAAAACTAAACGTAATATAGATTTGTTGTTTAAAGTAACTTGTAAAAGAACCATAAGCTGGCAACCTTTGTCAACTGCTCAAATGGTTTACTGCTGTGTATGTAAGTTTCATAACCTGGTAGCCTATCTTCTGTGCAGTCAAAATCATGCAATTTGTTAAAATATGTTAAGTAGTTTTTTTGCTTATCAAGCTATCTCTTGTAGAAAGACAAAATCTTTCATGTTAGATAATAAATGTTTAGCAAATTGACAGAATCTATTAAAACCCTTTCAAACAAAGCCAATAGATGCCAGGTTGAAGATATAGTGATAGATTAATATTTAGAGAAAACAAATTACACAGCTTTAGTCTTCTCCTTATCAAGAATGTTTTTCTGTTGTTCTTTTTATATGCCTACATTGAAATGTTCTTGCATATTGCCCTCTGTCTGGAAGCTCTAGGGACTAAAGATATCATCCGTTTGACTTAAGACTTGTTTCCATGAAATAATAAACCTATTGATTTTAAGCAATTTCTGATAAGTCTAATAGAGTTATTGCCCTTGACCATTTTGCAATAGCTTGTGGATGCTCAAAAAGGGGCTGAAGTTATCATCCTATTGACTTGAAATTTATCCACAGTATTTACTTGCTCAGTTACGGCCCATGATCAATTTGAAAAATTTTGTGGATTGGATGCTCAAATTATTATTACACAATGTTTATGTTAATGATGCTACGAGCATATGTTTCTTCACCTGACAACTTGTCTTTGGTTATTTGTATTTTTTATGTACACATTTAATTCAATCATTTTTATTTCATCACATATTTTACTGTTTCAGCAAAAACTCTGGATCTAGATTTTATGGTGTTACAAGAAAATGAAAACAGTATCAAAACTGGAGGTAATTGAATCATTTTTTACACATTTACTGTTGGTACAAATTAGCGATCTAAAGTAGGTCAATATATATAGGTGGGAGAGAAAACAGGAGTCAGAAGTTATGCTGAAGAAAGACAAACAGAAAATGATGCAACCTCTTCGATTTGGGCCTAGTATAAGCCGTTGCTTTCATTGAATTTTATATGATAATATATTGTGGGATATGACTTTGTTGATTGAAATTTGATATCTCAGGCAAAGTTGAGATACAGCCAATTTTGTGTGCACATCACAAGCTAACTTCCACTTCAACTTAAATCAGATGTTTTATTATTTGGAGCTTGTCTCCTTATTAATCGACATTTGATACTATATTTTGACCTAAATCAAAGAGGTATAGCTCCATTAATGAATGAAACGTACATATTTGATGACAGTTAAAAGTTTAGAATACTTTCCTTACCATGCATTTTAAGGTTTAGAATTCACTCTTTTTCCATGCATTATATATTTAGAATTTCTCCATGATCATTAGAATAACATGTAAAAATTCAGCCCAATGAGCTAGTTACTCTACAAAGTCCTAAGATTAGAGGAAATCGTCATAGGCTTAATATGTTGAAAATGTATGATGTTTCAAGAATTGACATAAAGCTTCCTTGCAAATTCTCATTAGATCCTTGCAGTAATTTATTTTGTCAGAGGTTAAAAGAATTTGAAGAGGTTATGAATAACTTTATTGATATTAATTCAATACAGAATTATTCAATGTGTTACTAATTTGCATGAACCGATAGTACAAGTTGGTGACAGAATTATTTATCATCCAACCATCCTTACTAATGATATTTAGATCATCTATCCTACCATAATAAAACATTGCATGACCAGTAATGTATAGACAGACAAATTATAAATAATAATATAATATTTTTACCTTCCCAACTATAATCAGATGAATGGGATTGGGGTAAGATTTTTATGTTGTAGAATATTTCTAGTTTTTAAATGTATGCATGTATTAACTTTCTTTTTTACATATACTTTCCAACTGTTGAATTTGATTATATTTCCTTTTTATTTTCCTTCAATTAAATTGTTTTGAGTTTGTTTGGGGGGCTTATGTCGTCACTTCTGTCCAGTGTCAGGGTGGCATAAACAAATCACGTTTTGACTTCCTCAGAACTACCAGTGTAACCTAAACAAAATTTTTTATGTAAGGTGTGTAAGGGGTGGGTAAGCCAGGAGTCTTAGTTCTTAAGCCAAGGTCTGTAATTGAGTCAAATGACATGATTTTTATCCCCCACTTGTAAGTGATGAGGAGTAGGGTTATCTGTCCCACCTCATGAGGTTTATCCTGGTCCTCCAGTTTTCTCAACAGCTACGCACAAGCAAATTATTGAAATGAAATTGAACAATATGACCCTAAATGACCTAATTTGATTCAAGTAGACATTATACCCCCTCTCTTTCTCCTTCTAGTAGTATTCTAATAATGGTTTTTATCGATATTGGTGCAAGTTATGAAGTAATGGTCATTCAATCTTTTTAATTTTCATCCTTTTTTGTGGAACATGAACCATACTTGAGGAATATCCCCTTTATTAGCACCTTGGGCGATTTGCAATTATATATTTTGTCATTGAAAATTGTCCAGGTCAGGTTCAGGATCAAGGTATTTATATTATATATAAATTAGGATGCCCAATACAAAACGTTAATATATATCATAATTTTAAGAAGAACATTTACATTGTATATATACATTGTATTAATGAGTCAATTAACTTTCTGGAAGAGGATTGATTTAATGATTAAAAGACTTGAATGTGTAGACATTCATATTCTAAACATAGATATATCCATGTAATGTACTCTTAATAGTAAGTGCAGGGAGACCACACCACACATAAATAATTACACAAGACAAACCCAGGGACATTACAAACAATACATGTATATCAGATCAATTGAATGGATGGGGGGGTGGTAGTCGTAAGTGGGTATGGGACAATTTGTCCCTGGACAATTCGTCCCCAAAGACTATAAGTCCCCGGATAATTCGTACCTGGATAATTTGTCCCCGTACTATTCGTCCCCTAGGACAATTCTTCCTCAGATAATTCGTCCCCTAGACTATTCTTTCTACGTGTTTTTGAAGGCTTGATGAAGGAAGAAATAAGAAGCCCCCCCTTCCTGCAAATTCTGAAACCTCTTGGTGTAGGGGTGCGTGGTAATGAGGTACAGATTGCCCAGAAAGCAGGTGGACATCCTCCTTAACAGCAACGCGCTGTACACTGTGATTGTCAAAGAAGGATTTCGAATATTGTGCAGGACTATCAGAACACCCACAAAATTAGACAGACTACCCTACTCGGGAAAATTGAAAGGATTGACTCCCCAAACCCACGTAAATCACAAAAGGTGTCACTGATCACTGATTACCACATCAATTAGCCCACAAAAACTTCAGGAACCATTTATAAAATTAGCATCAAAACTGAGATTTAGGATAAAAAGTAAAGATTAATTCACTGTAGGCGATATCACTTTTGTGGAAGCGGATGTTAAAACTACTAGATTAGATTAGATTAGATCAGTGTAAGCAGACGTTAAATAAAGCTATTTCGCACACTGAGGAGTTTTTGATATTGGAACCACATGTACCATTATTGTCGTCCAGGGACAAACTGTTCTGGGGGATGAATTGTCCTAGGGAGCGAATAGTCAGGGAACAAATTGTCCGGGAGCGAATTATCCATGGGGACGAATTGTCTGACGACGAATAGTCCTAGGGGACAAATAATCCTAGGGGACTAATAGTCATGGGACCAATTGTCCGGGAACGAATTGTCCCTGGTTATGAATTGTCTGGGGACGAACTGTCCGGGGACAAATTGTTCGGGGACGAATTGTCCTAGAGCCGTCGTAAGGGTGTACACTGTCCTGTACAGACTTCATTCAAAATAAAAACAATCCAAGAAAAAGGGGGAAATATGTTTTAAAATGTTATTATGAGTGATTAAAGCCTTAAAATAATTATCATTTGAATTTATGTTTTCCAATTTTCTTATAATTTTGAGGTTTATGTATGTCTATAGTACACTCTAAGGGTAGTTTGGTTTTATAAATTAGCACATGTATGTGATTTAAAACCGAAAGTTGATTATGCCATATTGGATACTACCTTATGTTTAGTAATATTAGTATTGTATTTGTTATTTTCTCTTAATCTTGATGTTGTTTCTTTCTTACATTTAAAATATTTTAATTTCTATATTCATTGTATCCTACTTTCCACATGCATTTCTTGGTGTACTTTGTTGATATTATTTGGGTCATGACTGTTTGTAACAGTATATGTATATATTAATGTATGGTAATGTTAATTATAAAATTATGTTAATTTAGATGATATCGTACATACATGTATGTTATAATGTAGGTCTTCATGATCTAGTATAAATAATATTTGAATAACAAACGTCATTAGATGATATCTTTATATATGTCTATGAAAATATAACTGACTTAAATACACAACAAATTAACTCACCTTTAGAACAGATAAGTCATTTAACATCACAAAAAGACCATATTCGGAATTGGAACACTTATTGGAATTCTGTTATTGCAATACACATCATAAACAAGGCTTCTTGCAGTTTCAGAAAAACATTTTCATAGATTACATGTGTATAAAAATAATTAATATGTATCAAGGGACAATACTCCCATCAAAAGTCAAAACCTAGTAACTCACTTTTTTGTTAAAATTGAGTTAAGACCAAATTTGTAGTTACTAGGGTATGTGTTTCCTGTTGTTGTACTAGATATATTCCAATCTTTTGATTTTCTACGCTGTTACACCCATGACACAACCAAGCAACATTTGCCTAGTATGCCACGGAAAAACCTTGTTACTCAATAGTCAAATCAATGGATAAGCTGGGGTTTAATATTCATTCATTACATTTTATTTTGTTTTCTTAAAATAAGAAAAAAGTGAATGGATAAGCAGGGGTTTAATATTCATTTATTTTGTTTCCCTTTGGTTTCTCAAAAAAAAAAAAAATGAGTTACTAGGTGTTGCCTTTTGATGGGAGAATAGTTCATACTGCTTATTTATTTTCTCCAGTATCCGGAGTATAAATAGGTTCTAATAATCCTTCCAGGAAAAGTACTGAGATTATGTCTAATGTTTATGTTATAAAAAACACCTTTTTATACGCCCACATTGAAATGTGGTCGTATATTGTCGTCGCCCCCGTCCGTCCGCCTGTCAGTCCGTCCGTCGGTCCGGCGTCCACAAGCAATTGTGGACGCTCTACAGGCTAAAGTTAATATCCGATTGACTTTAAATTTATACACAGTGTTTAAGGTCATGAGACGAAGAAGCCTATTGTTTTTCAGCGATTTCCGATAATTAGTGCCAGAGTTATGGCCCTTGATCACTTCAAAAAATCTTGTGGACGCTCTAGAGGACAAAGTTAATATCCGATTGACTTCAAATTTATACACAGTGTTTAAGGTCATAAGACGAAGAAGCCTATTGATTTTCAGCGATTTCCGATAATTAGTGCCAAAGTTATGGCCCTTGATCACCTCAAAAAATCTTGTGGACGCTCTAAAGGTCAAAGTTAATATCCGATTGACTTTAAATTTATACACAGTGTTTAAGGTCATAAGACGAAGAAGCCTATTGATTTTCAGCGATTTTCGATAGTTAGTGCCAGAGTTATGGCCCTTGATCACTTCAAAAAATCTTGTGGACGCTCTAGAGGCCAAAGTTAATATCCGATTGACTTTAAATTTATACACAGTGTTTAAGGTCATAAGACGAAGACGCCTATTAATTTTCAGCGATTTTCGATAGTTAGTGCCAGAGTTATGGCCCTTGATCATCTCAAAAAATCTTGTGGACGCTCTGGAGGCCAAAGTCAATATCCGATTGACTTTAGATTTATACACAGTGTTTAAGGTCATGAGACGAAGAATCCTATTGATTTTCAGCGATTTCAAATAATTACTGCCAGAGTTATCTCCCTTGATAACTTCAAAAATTCTTGTGACGCTATAGAGGCCAAAGTTACTATCCGATTGACTTCAGATTGATACATAGAGTTTAAGGTGTTGAAACGAACAAGTATTTTGATTTTCAATGAATTTAGATAACTGAACAGCTAAATCCATGATATTAAATGTTTCATGTATATACTAATTGTTAGCGTGGGGTAAAACTTTATAAAAAGCAATCAAATTCTAATGATTTTCTGATAATTACATAATGAGTTGTTACTCTTAATCAGTTTTTAGTGTATTACAAATGTTTCATTACCGAAATTAGTAAAAATATGCGACAACCCTTGTTGACTGCCCGGACGATTTAGCTGCTGTGGGCGTATGTTTCGTTGCCTGGCAACCTATCTTTTCTTTTTTTCCAGTTTTCCAGTCTGAATTATTAGATGCACCCAGGTCCTCTGTAAAACCCATGCAGCCTCTTGAAGAAATCTTGAAGAATATGAAACTAACGACAACCACTGCTCCGACCACAGTCGCTAAAGATGAAAATCTTTCTAAAGAGGCAGACACAATTATAAACTCTCTACCGTTGCTGTCATTTATGAAGTCAAAAGTTTTAATGTTCAGATTGCAAAACTCTTAAACAAAATAACAAAAATATGCGCAATTATTGTTTAATTCCCTCAGATTTTTTTTTTCGGGGATGTGGCGAGAGTAATAGATTATTTTTGAAGATAAAACTCAATAAGGTATGAAAGGAACTTTTCCAGGTTTCACAAAAGGTAACGATTTAGCCGGTTTACATTATCCGAAAATTCTGAATCAAAATATTGTACTGTTCTCAAATCAACACTAGATTTCAATTTCTTGGGACAGTAAGATTGGAAAGAAATTAGTATACTAAGTAATTACAATGTGTTAAAAGACCATGTACAATTTATGGGGCATTTGAAACAATATCCGGGTATGATAGATGTGGGATAATTTTTTTAAATAAGTGCACTTGTTAATTGTTTGTTGTCACAGAATCAATATGGATTAACAATGTACATATATGTACAGTATTGTATTAAAACCCACAGGAAATATGTATATAGATATATTATTAATGAAAGAAAGATTGTATGTATTAAGATATAATATATGTTGTATTTTGATATAAAATTATATAGTTCATAACCCAGACTACATCTATAAAACTATACAATAAACACTTATCAAAAAAATGTATAGTTTGATCAAATGTATATGGGTACAGAAATTATCAGGGGTAAAATACAAAAGAAGTTGACGCTAGGAGCTAAACGTTTTTGATTTAGGTCAAAATAAAGTATTGATTTGTGTTAATTAAAATTTCCTTTCTGTGTTAACAATGGTACACAAAATTGGTTATTAAATTTGGACTAGTTAACCAGAGTACTAATGCTTTTTTTTAGATATATTTTAAAATGAGGTATAAAATTATTAAAGATGCATTATGTGAAATGTGGATAAAGAGCTGAAAGTTCCCACCGTAATAGATAATGAAAAGGAAATATGTTGAAATTTCAGTCAAATTACTTTAATCTGAGCCAAGGGTTGGGTGGCAAAATGATTTGCATCATAAGGTCAGTTATTGTGTCTACTGGCATGGTTTTGATTCACTGCATGTTTATGACAAGGAGTAGGGTCACCTTCCCGACCTCGTGGGTTTTCTCCCACTCTAGTTCTCCCCCAACCCACTACTAAAAACTCCTGCATACCAGGGAATTAATGAAATAAAATTGAACCATACTCGAAATGACCTAGTTTGTGTTTAGTCAGTATTAAACCCCGTTTCTCTGTCTCCCATTCTGAGCCTAGTTATGTTGTTTAAAGAACAGTGTAGTCCCAATTGTCGTTGCTACCGTTATTATGATAATAAACTAAGCCTCACTTATTCATTTTTTTAATAAAATATTAACTGGCAGTTGTGTTGAAAATCAAAATAACTGATGGTCTATAAATGTCTAGTAATTATACAACATTTCAATCCAAAACGAAAGATCTTAATTAGGCAGGTTTAGCTCTTACATTCTATCTTTATATAATTAAAATGGACAGAGGAAGAGTTATTACACTTTATGAATTTCTATAGAATAATAGGAATTGGGTAGCAAATGGTTTCAGTGTTGAAATCTTACACGTGTAGCTCATCAGTTTTTTAAATTATGTTTTAATCTAATCATTTTGTCATTTTGCTTTTTTCTGAACACCTACTCAGATTTAAAAATGAATATAAAGAAAATTATGTAATCCATCCAATTGAAATATTACTTGTATATGGTGTAATGTTATATATTTAAATTATTATGTATTTCTATTATATAATGTTATATTAGCAATTAAAAGATGTTAATATATAATACTTCATTCCTCTATGTTATGTTTTGTGCAATAGTTGGTTGTGTAGATATGGTGCAAATATAGGTATAGATATATCATACTGTTGTTATTACATATGTCGTACCTTGTGTGTATATATAAATTGTCTAAATTCATTAAAATGCTTTAAGTATTCTCAGATTAATAAACAAATGACTTTCTTAAATCATTTTTGTATCTACAATACATTGGTTTTACAAAACATTCAACCAGTAATTTCTTCAAAGAAAACATTAAGAAATTCTTAAAAATTGTATGCATTAATGCTGTTCACATTTTGAATTCCAGTAGACTTTTAAACAAGTATCTGAAATGAAATAGTGATTAAATTCAACCTGTTCAAAATCCAGATTCATTTGTTTAAGAGAATTAAACAATGTTGCTTCAAGTATTCATGTGTGCATTAATTAATTTTTAGATAAGGTTAATTTAATATTAGGGATTATTATTTATTTGTAAGTAAATTATTTGTAAAGGGTCATTGAAATCTCATTTATATAAAGGTTGCACGAGTTTCTATCACAAGCGAATCATTAATTTAAATGTTCAGTAAAAAAAAAATATTAAAAGTGAAATTTACAGTGTCAGAACTTGTCTTGTATTTATGATCAGTTAAACAACTATTCTTTAAGATATAAAATTAGAATACAATTTTTAGTTGTTAAATATTTTACTAGTCTGTATATAATGAAATTGTTTGAAAGTGTATATTATGCTGAAATTGTTAAACTTTATATAGATTATATATTTAATGTAGAGGTTGTTTGTATAAAATGTATGGTCATTTTACTGTTTTATTTTAATTCTAGACATCCTCAATTAGTCAGTCGATTGTTTTTCTGACTAGCCTACATTATAAACAGATTAAAAGTATATGTTAGAAGTCACCTGTGATTTTTATGTAGTGTAGATTAATAACAGTACTGTTTAAACTTTGTTGGAATACGTGATATTCAAATTCTTCATATATTGTTTCTTCATGTACAATGGATTAGTTACCTTATAGAATCTTGTGATTAGTCTGCCTATACAGATCTACATTTTCTTAAAAGAATTATTCTTCCTTTTATCACTTAGATAATACATCTCAATGCTTGAGTTTCGAAAATCACTCAGCTTTAGGCATGATTATAACTAAATTTTGGAATCTGGTTTCATGAAATTAATAGAAACCAAGGTAAATGATCAGAACATATGTCCAGTTTATGTACTTTTGATTGTACAGGTATATGGTCTTAAATTTAATCTTTGAGTCTAGCTTGTTAGGGCTTTAATATATGGCACCATAATACTAATAAACGCTCATCTAGGCCTGTATTTACAATGTATTAATATTAAAAATTGATTTTCAATCATTATCGTTACTGTTCATATCATTTACCTGATTTATAATTACTGCCATATTTGGAAGAATTAAAGGACATCTTTAGGGAGAGTAAAAAAGATATACAACAAAAAAAAAAAATCAATTTTAGAGCAGAAAGTTTAATAATTTGAAATTGCTGAAGTTTTATTACACCTGAAATACCATAGAATATATGGAATTTATTATTTTTTATCAAAAACAATATGATATTTCTGTGAAAGTTTCATCTCATTATGTTCAATACACTGTTATACATTATAGCTTTTGTTCACAAGATATTGCTTTAATAGCACAAAATTAGCATTCCATGTTAAAATAAATATAGAAATCTGATGTGTCCTTAGTTTTCTTTTAAAGGATAATATACTCAACACAAGTAGGAATAAAGATCCTTGTTGAATTCTCCCTCAGACTGCACCTTCAGAAAATGTATTATTCCTACATTATGTTAAAGATACCTTCCTATGTACAGACAATTTGGACTAATATCCAATTTATCTATCTTTGCAAAGTCTTGTAGAAGAAGCTCTTTGGGCTAAAGTTATGATTGACTTTAAATTTATACACAGTGTTTCAAGTCATGAGACAAAGAATCCTATTCATTTTCAATGACTATCGATAATTACTGCCAGTGTTAGGGCCCTTGATAAGCTTGTGGATTCTTTAAGGGTATTACTGTATTCTGATTTCATGTGTTGTAAATGTTCTCATTACTGACAAAGAAAAAATATGCCACTTTACTTAAGGAAACAGATCTCATCATGGTCACAAATCTGGCCAAAAAATTATCAGGATCTGCTTCAAAACGGTGCAGATGTTGACAGGATCTCAGGACACATTTCGGATGCTCAGTCCAGAAATTGGCACCTATCATGCAGAAACGTTTGTCATTCCTAACATGCCGGCGATAATGTGCTCAACCCTCTCACGAGAGATGCCCATGTCATGCACCCGGGTCATGTTTCCTTGAATGGTGGCGGATAATGGCCTTACAGGACACGGGTCACCGTTAAGGCTCTCTCTGTCATGCTTAAATTCCAACCCACTGCTTTTCTGTGGAAAAAGAGGGACATTATCCCCTACAGTGGAGACATTGTCAGCATGTATTGTACTTTCAGTTGCAGGTACTTGATGACTGTCCTATAGCTAGTTTTATCATTTCCTGGTGGTTATGATAAACTGGTGTACGAAGACAATAATAACACTACAGTTGCAGTTCTTACATCTATGATCGATACAATGATTGTTGGTGTCAAAAGTTTGCTTAAACCCAAATTGATCTGTCCATTTTCAGACTTAACACTTTTAACCAGCCCTGGTAGTGTATATTTCAATAGGTTTTTTTTTCAAATCTCCCTCAAAACCATTTTATAGCAAAGAACTGCTCCTCAAATCGATTTTAACCAACCATGCCATGTTACATGATTTCTTTGAGGGCGAATCCATTTCAGTTTGTATTTGTCGTCACTCTGTCCATTGGCATAAAGTAAAATCTTTGATTATTCTGTCAACTTATTTCCCCATCCTTTAATAACAGATCCTGCTGTAAGTTTAAGTATCTCACTGTTCTCACAACCACTAGCCATTCGATGAACACGTATATAAAGTGCTTTCATGAGTGGACAGGTTGCCAGTTAGTGATACCCTTTAACCCTTGCATTTTTGTCCCGTTCATGTGACATGGGTGTTTTTCAGGAAATCAAGTCTTCTTCTTGTAGTATTCGTTGTTTCTACTTTCCATTTATATATCTCCAAATTTACCATATTTTTGTTGGAAATAACTACCCAATAAATTATTTCCTGGGAATTCCTCTTTAAGTTTCAAATTAACTGAAGTATTTCTGCGAATATTCAGCAGGACAAAAAAAGAGAAAATGTATTGTATGATTTATTTTAAGACAAAAACATAGTGTAACAGACAATCATTCATCATGAAAAAAGCCATTATAAAAAGCCATTACAATGTGGAGTATACAGTGTCAAATACCTATTCTAAATCAAGCCACATTATTTAATCCATAGATCTCGTGTAATAATACACAGGCTAAAGTACATGTAATAATGAATAACTTTATTTGTTATATTGTACATTGTTCACTAAATTGTGCTTTGAAAAATTGTTTAATCTTTATTACAGAAAGGATATTATAGTGGCCTAATAGCATTTAGTGGATGGATTCTATGCCAAAGCATTGTTTAAGCATACAATAAACTACCTGAGAAAGCAATTATACTGCACACTAATGTACAGTTACAATCTAAACCACAGAATCTTTAACATTACTATTGCTTCAACTCACCAAACTCACACCTTCAACATAGATTATAGGACATCACAAAATAAATATGTAACCTTCGTGTCCCTAAAGGAGAAGTCTCCAATATATTCTTCATATTTTGACATTAAGTTTTTATTTTACATATGATAACCTAAATAATCAAGAACTGCTCCTTTAATATCAAATCATTAAATATATTGGTACTTATATTTGCAATGCCCATTCCTCATATGGTATACTTTATATGATTACTGTCTGTTCAACTATTTTGTCTGTTTTGTTTTCTTTAAAGCGAGAATTTCATATTTTCTAAGAAAGTCAAAACATAATTATTTCTATGTCCTTTGCTTTGTAGGTTGTCAACTCACTATTATTTGATCATAAGTATCATTCACACACTTAAAAATCACTCACACCATAAATAATAATACAACTACCTCCCATGTTTTTCTTTCCTCCATGTGAATAACTATCTTCAAATGTTTGAATTTGAAATTGAAAATGATATTTTGCCAATTTCTCAACTGGTTATAGTGAATTATAGGATTAATAGGATTATTCTTTAACAAAGTAGGACTTAATTTTAATACATTTTAAATATCTAACATAAAAATATGAAATTCTCACTTTAAAGGGATTAGATAGAAATGTTTCATCTTGAACAAAATTTACAACTATTTACACAACCAATGAATAATAGCAAAGTTAGTTATCCACTGTTTTGGTTTTTTTTATCTTATGTACGGTAAACCAACAACAAAAAGCACATCAGGATTAAAACTGTGAATGCTAAAACTAACCCTCATTGATATCCATAGTTATCTCAATGGAATAAAACTGAATCTAAAAAATCTATTTCTAAAGTCCACATAGCATTGGGCACTGAATTCAAGTTAGCAAAAACACATTGACCATTAATATTAACCTTGTAGTTATCGTCGAGATGCATTACATTAAATGATCAAAATGTATTGAGCAGACTGTTTTGTTCATTTGTTACTACATGTAGTTAAATTATATTTAGAAATTGCAAGAGATATGTATTTAAATTGTAATTAACTTGAAAGCTTGCAGCTTATTAAATATTACTCTCATATGAAAAACAAAGATAATATATTACACAAATCTCTATATACAATATAAAACATCTAATGAATATATACAATAATATACATTTACATCATTCTTTATATAAATAAATAAAATACTACCATCTTTATTCTTCTCATAGAAACACAATATACTAGAAAACAGAAATTCTTTATACCTCTTATTCTTAATTTATCTTACGGGACTCAAAATGCAGGAGTAACCAGATTTAGTTAGATCTTTCACTTTAATGCTTTGTTTAAAAGTGTAAAAGGGTTACACTGACTGTTTATTTTAGAATATGTTGTATTCGTTACATATCGTTCTCATCATATGAGTTCACAGTTTGGATATCCTTGAAGAATCCTGGAGACTTGGAATTAAAAAGTATTTTTTAAATGAGATAAAAAAAGTTAGTGAACATCACAAGGATGTTAACATTCAAATGACCAAACAACTTGATGGCATCCATCTGGAAATAAAGAGAGATGAAACGAATGAATCCCAAGCAGGAAACACTGATACCTGTAAAAGTAACGAATACAGCATAAGTTTCTGATGGAAATATAATTAAAATAGTATGAAATTATCAAACTGTATTCAGTAATTTCAAGTTTTAAACGAATCAAACGGTATTCACACTACATATATTGTATTTTAATCATCTATATAATCTAACAAACTCATAAAAATCAAAAACACTGCATTGCATACAAAGAGACAAAATCCAAGTATTTGATTATAAATTGTAGGTAACATAGGAAAACTAAAATTAAGAATATAACAAACTGAATACAAATATTCTAACATAAACAACTAATTAATAGGGTGAAATTTGAATATGTAGAATGAATCAGTTGTAATAATATAATTAACATGAAATTATGTAGTGAATACACAGTGTCATTCTTTGTCGTTTATTTTATCCGAAGAGAAATGTCTTTGATGGGCATCCAAAACATATAAATTATGATTAATAACCAATAACAATAAATAAAAATCAATTTGAAGAAATAAACCATCATGCTTATTATGAAACAAACACCATCAAAAATTATAAAGTTTGAAAATGATATGTATACAGTATTTGAAAGTAAAATGTCACTTCCAGTTGAAATAATCAGGAATAATTCAGGAATTAATAGAAAATAAACTATGGCAAGAAAAAATTCATTTTGATCTTAATTAAATATTAGATCCAGAAGTCATCAATTATTGTCGCCCCCCTCTGAATTGACTTTATGTTTGCTATATCATAGTCCAAAAACCCTTTGACAAACAATAATTTAAAGGACCAGGAGGCAATGCATCATGTACCGTTAATTCTATCCGGCCGTAATCTGTTGTAAATCCTTGGCAGTGGTGGGTGGCCAAGCCATCCAACCGCATGTGCTTTAGATCATCAGGGCTGTCATAAAGAAAAGTGTTGTGGCACTTCCATAAGTTCCATCCAATGCTTGTATATGTATATGAAAAAGAGTAACGTAGCCTGCAGGACCTTGTGGGTTCATTCTAGATTCGTCACTTTCCTAAAAACCTAGTCTCAAGTGATTATTGATAGTAATATATACCATATGTTAGTCCTAAAATGACCTGTTAAGTTAAACCTCATTACTATTTCTCTGATTACCCCAATAAATCATAAAATTGAATCTCTTAACATTAGTTAGTTTTTGTGAAGATACTGCCAGTTGTAAACAAACAAGAGACCGATTAGAACTGATTTAATTTAATCCCACAACAAACTATCACCCTGGAACCAATTAAAAACACCAAATATCACCAAATTCAAATATTTAATGCAATGGTAAGTTAGTGGTATTAAATTTATTTAAAGCCATTGGAACATGTTCAAAATCATGGAGGCCCTATTACCTGAAATTGCTCTTAAAGTAATTTATAGGCTAGATAAGTTAGGTTTTTGGTAGGTTAATGGTAATTTTCCAATAAATTTGGAGCTTAAAAGAAATAGATTCATTGGGGCATGTATTTATTATATAAATATGCAAATTGAATCAGAAACTTCAAAAATAACAAATATTATAAAACAACAAACATGAATGAATATATGTATAGATTAATAATTAAAAAAGCCAGTCAGAATTCGCCCTACTAACATATTGTATAAACTTGCGTGAAAAATATAATATAGTGTCATCATTCTACTTCCATTAAAGTCCACAGGATAGACTATTAATATCTTCCAGTATATATATTAATATATTATATTTGTCAAGTTAAACATTTACATATCTTGTCAAGGGATATTAATACAATTTAAATGATGTAAGTTAAAAAAAAAAAATGGAAATCTGTTGATTCTAATTTATTCACTTGGAATATCTGCAATCCCTTTAACCATGTACATATTACATTTAAAGGTCTAAGATCTTTGTTTATTTTTGGTGGACATTTCCCACACACTTAATATATAATATATATTCCAATAAAATCTTTAAGTGGCATTTAGCGATTGGGAAACACATTAACAGAACACAGTTTTTATGGGAAACAATCACTGGTTTATTCTAAAAGCACAACATTTTGACAAGTATTATAGTGCTTTATAAACGATAAGAGGATACTTGTCTAAACATCATGCTTTACGAATAAACCAGTGATTGTATCCCATAAAAACTGTGTTCTGTTAATATATTCAACTATCTTTCAGGGTTTAAACAGATTGTATCACAATTTCTTATCAATGTATTAATCATATAAGAGAGACAACAGAACAGAATAAAAGATAAATTATCACTGCATCCATCCTGAAGACAACATTCTAAAAATTGAAATTTGTCCATTCAAAACAGTTCTCATATCACTTGTCTTCATCATATTGTCTTACATACATGAGTATCATTTCTGAAATTGCATTTTTATTATGTTAAATAATACTCTTTAGTAGTTTTTCTTCTATAAATAACGTGTATTTACCTTTAATTTTTGTAAAATTGTCAATAAATTTCTATCAGCCTAACGTCATGTTGTCCCCATTAGAGAGATGATGGTATAATAAGCAGACTGATGGTAAGGTGATGATATTATTGATTAAAAGGTAAAAATGATCATTTTGATAATATTTCTCAGATAATAATAAAACTATGAGATGTCATCATATACACCAGTAAAAAAAGGAAAATATATAATAAGTAGTTAGTTATATATATGTACTGGTTTGAATGTCATGGAATAGTATACCAAGTGTATTCAGCATGCACAATCTGGTCGACGGAGTTGCGGTTCTTTGTTTGTTCTGTTTAATCGTCTGAGAGAAGCATCACCATATTGTATTCCTGATCCCATTCTTTCTGGATCAAGTTCACCTATTCAAGAACAAAAGATGATGAAGTTTCATTTTTATTATAATATTTCTATTTTTAAGTGAAATAACTGGTTTAATTCCTAAATATTGCTTTTGTGTATAATAATTGATCAACAACAGAAAAAGTATGGGTTATTATCCTAATAGTGAATATAATCTATTTACCAGAAAGGTACATAACTCATGCAAAACGAAAAAGAAGACAAAACTTACCTGCTTCAATTTTTGTCAATATACACCGGGCACATTTGAGGAAGGTTTCTTCTACATTTTCCCCTGTTAATGCACTTGTTTCCAGAAACATTAATTCTACAATAAATACACAATTAATACAAATGTGTCATATATAATGATAGCTGTGTGAACAGGCATGACAAGTGGTACTGGGTGTTCAATTCTAGGTAAAACATACTACTCTTTGTGAAATATCGAAAGGAACCAAGATCTGTGGGATATAAACATGCATTATAAGTTTCATCAAAATCGGATGAAAATTGTGACCTCTAGACTGTCCACATTCATATGCGCGAGTATCAATAGGAACCAAGCAAAATCTTTGGCCCAACACTGATATTTTATATAATGGTATATCACCTTATTTCTTTTAACTGTATCCTAACTTCCTGTAATCTAACTATAATATTAACTGTTCATCTTTCATAGCTTAGAAGAACCAGCCAAAAATTATATATTTTTTTTGGTTTGGTTTCTTGATAATTAATATATCTAATCTGATTTGTGTTTAACACACCATTGGAAGCCCAAACTTCCTGTAACCTAACTATAATATTAACTGTTCATCTTTCATAGCTTAGAAGAACCAGCCAAAAATTATATATTTTTTTTAGTTTGATTTCTTGATAATTAATATATCTAATCTGATTTGTGTTTAACACACCATTGGAAGCCCAAACTTCCTGTAACCTAACTATAATATTAACTGTTCATCTTTCATAGCTTAGAAGAACCAGCCAAAAATTATATATTTTTTTTAGTTTGATTTCTTGATAATTAATATATCTAATCTGATTTGTGTTTAACACACCATTGGAAGCCCAAACAAAACTGAAATTGATAAAACAATCAGGCTTCCACTCCACCTAATCTTTCAAACTCTAAACTTAATCATATAGAGTGTGACTCATCGTTAAACAAAATAACAAATCTGGTCCAAATTATTCAATATTCTATTTGGATTGAAATCCAAGAGGTTAAATTCCATCAAAAAGATATTAATGGAGTCATTGTTGATAAGACAACTTACCATTTTCTTGAGCAAATCGACTGGCTTCTAAAAATGTCACTTCTCTTTCAGCTTCCAGATCTTTTTTATTTCCCACTAATATTATTACTATATTAGGACTGGCCAATGTCCTAGCATCTGTCAACCAGTTAGTTAGGGCATTATATGTTTCACGACTATAATATATATAAAAGTTGAATATTAACTGTGTTTACAATTCAGTCATACTGAATGAAGGGTACGGTAAGTACATTTCGACAATTAGATGTGTTCTGGGATGATTTGAATAGATCATTATTGTCATGTTGCAAGTATTAATGACTCATATGTATTAATAATAATAAAAAAGCTCAGAGATACAAAATGAAATAAAATGGGGTTTAACGTCCTACTGTTTTGCTCCTAAAAACTGGGCTAATGAATACGGGCATTCGCCATAGGAGAGAAATTTTGCCCGGGAAATGGCGCTATGGCCTACTCTTATATCAAATCCCAACTGCCAAGGGAACTTTTACATGCACACCAATGTGTACACGGGACCTCTTTTTTGTCCTATCCTAACGACTAGACATCTGTCTGTCAGGTCCTCAGTCCCGCATCACAGTCAATGCTGGGATAAAAGACACAACCTCCAGACTAGCAAACCAGCATCATACCCCCTTAGCCATGTGATCCCTTCAGAGATACAAACACCTACATTTAATTAACAGATGTTAGGATTTCTAACTAACTATGTGATAACGAGTTAGACAAAAAAAACATCATTTGTTAACATTTGTTATTGTCTATCTAGTCAATACTTTTTCTGAATTATAGAATGCATTTATTCTTAAGAAGCATACATTTGTGAATATGTTATCCAGGATTTGTTACGGGGAATAGTGGAATAACTTATTAGGTGTAAGAAAGATTAGAGATTATACCTTGTAATATCATAAACTAATAAGGCACCAGCAGCTCCTCTATAATAACTTCTAGTTACTGATCTGTAAAATGAGAAAATAAATATTACAATACCAAGTAAAATGTAGAAGGGCAAACATAGTGTCCAACTCTGATGACACCAATGCCTTCTTTCAAAACTATGGAAGATGTCATTGTGCCCTTGAAATCAATCTAATTACAATATAATATCAGTATTTAAATTACATGTCAAACCATTGATTAAAATCACAGATAAAATCCAGTTTTATTTACAATAAATGTAGAATATGATACATTATAAAACATTTAACTGTTCCAGGCAAAACTGCCACATTTAGGCTCTTTAATGCTTGCAGATACTATACTGATTTATCACTTATACATTAAATGCAATACATGTATATCTTTTCTTCAAATCTACTTTAAAACGATTCATTTATTTTTCAAAAAATCTAAAAAATTGTTCTAGAAGTATATCTACAGAAAAATTGGCACTAATTTAGAAGTTACAAATCATTAATGATTATAAATCTAGATACATGTGTGGTCATCAACTTTACCTAAATCTCTCTTGGCCAGCTGTATCCCAGATCTGTAATTTAACGGCTTTACCTCCAACATTAACAACTTTACTACCAAATTCTACACCAATAGTATGATTAGAATCCTGTTTAACTGCAAAGAAACCAAAACACAATTCCCATAGTTATGTGTGCAACTGCAATAGGAGGGGGGGGGATGTTTTCGCCTACTTTTCTTCAAATTCCAAGTTCCGAGGGGGTTTCATGTTCATTTTAATATGTGTACACATGTAGATTTCAGTTTTCCTTAAGCAACTATGCACATTTTCTTTGCCCCACCAACACCAAACCTGACAAGGTTATTCTCAGCTCACACCAGGATTCGAACCTGTGACATTGTAGTGGATAGGCCAGTCCCCTACTGCTGAACTAGCTGAACTACAGCCTCCCCAACTACATAATTGAAGCTCAAGTAGTTGTTGTACTTAGTGTTTAAGGTCCACTTCCATCGAAGGTGATATCGCTGACAAGTTGTCTTATTTTCATTTTAATGATCTTAAGGCGCATTCTCACAGTGCGGCTTGTAGTAACTACTTGTAGTATCGACCTGAGTTGCAGCGTGAGAACACCCTAGTCGTACCAACTTTTACAAGCTCCCAACCAGTTGAAAGCGAGTTGGATGAAATAGAAACTTCCCTATTTCAGTCAACAGATCGTATGAAATTGACCAATCAGAGACTTTGAGTATTAGTACAAACACAAGTTCTCTCCCCTTGTTGTTTTTGTAAACATGGAAGCGAAGTGCACCCATCAAGAGCCGCTCAGCAAAAAAACTGAGACAGAGAATTTTGTCAATTTTTACCTCACACAACCTTGCTTATGGGATGCGAGTCATAAGACTTATTCCAAGAGAGACGTGCTGCAGGCTGCATTGGAGATGATTGGGCCTCTAGCCTAGCAGACTAGACTAAATTTAGTTTATGAACTTTTAGCTACTGTACCTTCATTCATGCGATTTTATTTCCTGAATCCCGATTTCATATGTCTATGCAAGTGTATACACTTTGTAGCTACCAGATTTAATCATCTTTGTATTTTTATATTTGGATCCAGTTAACTATGTTACGACGAGATTATCGCGAGATTCCAAGTTGTAACAACTCATTTATATACGATTTTGTAATACTACACGTAGTTACTACAAGTCGCACCGTGAGAACGGGCCTTTAGCGCACGCACAGAGGTCTTTGCTGTGGAAGGAAACCGGAGTACACTGAGTAAACCCACGAGGTTAAGAAGGCGCCTCTATCTCCATGCCACATACACTCACACCTGGGATCAAAATCATAACCACAGCCCAGAGGTGACCGGCCAGCTAACGGTCAAAGCGTGACACTCTAGACCACTAGGCCATCCCAATCCCCCTTTGAAACTCAACATTGACATTTGATATTGATATAGATATAACCAAACAATATGAGAAATGTAGGTCACATCCTTCATTGAAAGTTCAATACAGTAGCAATTAAATAAATAATGTTCTACTGGTATGGTGAGTCTCAAATCTCAAAATTCAATATTTGTTGAGCAGATACAAAACAGTGATCTGGACTACTTCACATTATGAAAATTATTCAAAGCTACTTACATTTATTTTCTATAAATTGGTGTAAAATACAAGACTTTCCAGCACCAGCACTTCCTATCACCAAAAACTTAAACAAAAAATCTGAAAAAACAGAACAGGTATATGAATATAGGTATAACCTTTTTGCAAAAATTTGTTTAAAACTAACAGATTTTGTAATTTGGTATAACATTTTGCAAAAATTTGTTCAAAACTAACAGATTTTGTAAAAGAATTAATTTCCCTATCATTATCATAACAAAATGCATAATGATGACAAGAGATAAGATAAGATGTTTATTGCATTATGGACAGCATGCATACATATAAACTTAGACATAGTCATATTATAAGTAACCATGAAAGTGTAACATGTTTGGAATGACTGCAAATTTCTGTATAAAACCATGGACTTGTATGATAAGGTCCATGATAAAACATACCATAAGCTTTTAAAGTTACAATAATAGTCTTTGTTTTGTTTGCTTAGTTGGGGTCAGCTAACAAACAAGATAATAGCTTACACCACAGGAAAAATGTTACAGCAAACAAAAGCACTAATTCACTGAATATAAGCCAACATGGAAGAACAAATCCAAAAGTATACAATCAAGAATAAAAGCAACATACACAACCAATATTACATCCCAAACTTAGGCTGCTTGTCTACAGGTAGCTCCATCTGTATTCTCGAAGTATGACGTAGATGGATTGCAACGTGCAGTATGCAGGGACGGATTCAGTATTTTAAGAAAGGGGGGGGGGGCGTGCTGCACCCACTGGGGAGTGGGAAGCAAGGCCGCGATTTTTGAGTGGACAAAAATGCCCTGTACTGTAAATTCACATTTCCAACCTAAACTATTTTTTTTCTCCTTTTCTGCAAGAATATATGGAGTTCAAAATTATTTGCCACCTCAAAAAAATAGAGGGGACGTGCGCCGGGTGCCAAGGATAGCCTTCGATGTTGGCGGATTAAATTCGTATATGCCGCTAAACGTCCATTGATAATTAAATCAATCAAGTGGATAATCGAGACTATGCTGTTTAGCCTATATTACCCGGTAATGATTTTAGTAATGATGACCGAGTCTATGTGAATATTTCTCTCGTTTCATTCTCGGCTAATAGTGGATCAATTTGATTGAAATTTTCTGCAAATTACCTTTACACTATCTAGATTTTAACTATTACTATTATAGTGAGAACTGCCATCTCCTTATGTTATCTCCCATAATGTATCTTTAATTGAATCATTCTGATTGATAAGTTTCTTCACATTATTAAGTTCTAACTTCAGTTTATATCATGCTTTCATTCATTATACTAGAAAATCTCAAAATGTTACTTGTGGAGTTGTTAAGCCCTTCATTAACTTATAGTTATCACTATCTGTCTTTTGGGGGTTTTTTTTACCACCTGTTACTTCATTTCATCTTGACAACAGGTTGCGGGAGGTTGGGTGGCCCAACGGTTAGCATGCGCGCACTGTATCATACAGCCTGCCATTGAGTCAACTGGCGTGGTTTCAAATCTCCGGTTGTACGTAGCAAGGAGTAAGGTCGCCTGTCCAACCTCATGGGTTTTATCCGGGTCCTCTGGTAATTCCTCCCACTGCTAAAGACCCATATGCGCAAGCGAATTATTGAAATAAAATTACACCATTTGTTAGTCCCGAAATGACCTAGTTTGTGTCGAGTGAATGTAAATCAGTATTCAAATTCAAGGATTCCTAATCAATGCGACTTATTTGTGTCCATTTCAAGGTGTAAAACGTTTGTGAAAATGTATCTTCAACACTAAATTTACTTCCCTTTTACCCTAAAAGTTATTACTGTAGTAGGCAGGCTACAGCTGGTTTAAAAAGGGCCGGCCGTAAAAGACTAAAAGGAGGTGAGACAGATCAAAATCAAAATACACCATTGATGTATATTCAACACAGACTGAGATTGAAATGAAACCATACAACTATAATTTGGGTATATCAATAAATTTGGCAAGACATCAGTAAGAGTGATTGTGTGACGTGCAGACAAAAAATAAAATAGAAAACGACATGATGACTTGGGGGAAGACAACCATAATAAAATGTAAACAACATTTTTACTCCATTCTAAAAATACTCACGACATTGACATCGACACATTTACAGAGATCTACATTAGTATTTATTAATCTCTCATCATACCTTTCCCCGAGACAGAAGCAACATGTTTCTGCTTACCGTAAGATTCTGACATTTTTTGATGTTTTGGATGTAATTGCTTTGCTTCGATGACCACTTCCTTCAAAATGGACGGCTTTTATTGACCCGATTATCCAGTCTCCTATACTACGCTTAATAAATTTAATGTCGGCCTTCGTTGAACACAGGAGACCGTCAATTACATGATATTATAATAAAAATTGTTTATTGGTCATTACCACCTATTACGTAGATAGAGTCGTTGTCAAGCCAGAATAACTTAGAAACCCATATAAAATTTAATTGGAAAATGTGCCGAGCGTACCGAGGCAAAAACCTTTTGTCATAATTCTTGCCCGAGAAGCGAGATAGTATAGTATAGCCTACCTTCGCATTTTTTGATGGTAATTGTGTTATATATTTTGGTTTGTTAAAATGCATTAAGACACCGGTAAATCATCGGTAAATTATGACATTTTTCGTGTGTAGTGTCGTAGGAAATTCAGTTCAGTAACACACTATACAGTTGTAATTGGGACGGTCTTATTATATTTATATAATATGCGTTTTGGGAAGGGGTTCGGGTTTACACCTTTTAATCATATACGAAATTGTCTTTATTTTGACTGATTTTTTTCTCTCCTTTTCTTTGAGTTGCTTTATTCGATATAATTAGCAGTGCTACTAATTTTACATTTCTTTTAATTAAATACCGCGAATTTGTTTTGTTCGAAATTTTCCGACCATCGATTATTATTTTGTAAATGCAGCTACAACAGCCTGATTGGATGATATAACACGTCTCTCTCGACTATTAGAGACTTTTGGCAAGTGGAATTTTCCGCATCCGTATCACGTATCCGTATCGCCACGTGATACGTTGCGTCAAGATCGTTTTAGAGTTTTGGCAGATTTTCGCGGCGTGTACATATGGGTAACTGGGCTAGCTTAGTTCTATTTACAGCATGATGTCAGTTATCTACCAAGATCTTCAGTACTAGTCAAGTGTCTACTATAACACAACATTTCAGCGTCTAAAAGTAGCAAAAAGTATGGTAAAAAGACGACGATGTTATATGTACCTTTTCTGTATGAAAGCTGTTCGATACGTGCTGCCGTATCCGTGTGCCATATCACGTATGAGACATACACATGCATTGTTGACGTCACACACAAAATCGATACGGATACGTGATACGGACCAGAAATTTACGCTTGCCAAAAGTCTCTATTATTGAAGATACATTTACTTGATACGTATATTATTTCTCTGATTAAGTCTGACTACTACATCGTAAACACAAACTGTTCATTACGTGCATTTTTGCATACCGATAGCCCATTGGCCAATCACGCTATTTTACCTACATTTCGTCTAATAGTTTCGTCTAATAACACGTCTCTCTCGATTATTAATGAAGATACATTTACTTGATACGTATATTATTTCCCTGATTAAGTCTGTCTACTACATCGTAAACACAAACTGTTCATCACGTGCATTTTTGCATACCGATAGCCCATTGGTCAATCACGCTATTTTAGTGTTTACCTACATTTCGTCTAATAGTTTGTATGCAGCTGTGCGGGTGTGGCGCCAGGTAGCTTACTCTCCCGGACACATGGGCGTCACACATGGGGGGGTCCGGGGGGGGGGGGGTCGGACCCCCCCAATTGTTTTCTTGGGGGGGGGGGGGGGGGGGTCTGAATATACTTGGACCCCCCTCCCCCCAAAATTTGGCAAACTAAAGTGCCCGAAATCTAATAAAACACTAATTTTAGGACTGGAATAGCAGTAAAACGCGTTTGTGGCCATCAAATATTCCAAAATTTTCTTGAGGGGTCGAAGAAAACCTGCTTCGGGCATTTCTAGTTTTTCTTCCCTAACTGTCATCGAGTCCTAATAAAACACTTATTTCACTTTTCTTTTAATTGAATACCACGAATTTGTACTGCGTTGACTATTGATTAAAATATTTTGTCTGGGGCCACTCTACTTTGTGAATGCAACTGCAACAGTGTGATTGGATGGTTGGAATTCAGAGTGGGATTTCGGTTACAGAACCATTGGATACTTTTGGACTTGCTCACACAGGCTAGAATAGCAGAAAACGCATTTGCGGTGGTTAAAATTTTCAAAGTTTTCTCCGAGAGGGTGAGTCTCTCATAGCCTGCGACGATTGATTGGTTCTGGGCAGCCAGGTAGGCTATATTGTAACAAATTGAAGTTGTTGTATTCACAGACTACAGGCTGGAATAGCAGAAAAACGTGTATGTGGCAGGTCAATTTTCAAAATTTTCTCCCAACGGTCCAACGAGTGATTGGAATTCGAGTCAGCAAGCCACCTTAATTAGGCTATATCAGGCCACTTTGAAATTGCTTTGTTCATGGACTGAAATAGCAGGAAAAAGTGTTTGCAGCCGTCAAATATTCCAAAATTTTCTTAGGTGGGAGTAAGTAAGCCACGCTTCTTCGCCTCTCGGGGAAGACCGGTGCTAATGTCTGTAAACATGATAAACATTGTATTGGTGTGATGTTAACAGAAGACTGAGACTTTATACAAAATTTATGGGGGTACCCCCCACCCCGTTGCGGACCCCCCCCCCAATATATATTTCACGGCTACGCCCCTGCCCGGACACCTATTATTACCATTGTTTGTCATGTATTTTTTACGTGGTGAACCGTCCATTTGCTCCTTACGCCATTTTGCCTTTACATGATTTTCAGGACTTAGAATTTTGTCTGGTTTGGATTGTTCGTACTTGGCTTTATTTTATTGAAATTCAAGATGACATAGAATAGGATTTCGGTTGCTAAATCATTCGTTGAAGCAGAAAAAGGATTCGTATTCCTTGCAAAGAGTATACACGTACAGTATATGCCAAAATTCATTCGATTCTGTTCGCTTATCAGGAAGGAGTAGCACTTAACGATACATTATTTGAGATTAAATAAAGAGCTGACAGTTCTCGCTATAATAGTTAAAAACTAGGTAATTGTTACATAATTTAATCTTATTACTCAGTTGTCTGACCCCATCCTAGGAATACTTTGTACTAAAGTTACTCCCCTTTACTTAAAAATCTTAAAAACTATCTTTGTCTACATTATTGCTCTGTCTTAATCTTGAACCATTTATCCTAATAGATGAAACATGGTGTCAGAAGTGATTAAATCTTAAATTTGAACACCGATTTCAATTGAATGATGGTGTAAAGTCCGAAATATGATTCATCTTAAAACAATTTGTATTTCGGAAATCCATCTCATCCACATATTCGTCAGCTAAATTGGACAATATGGCATCCCCCGGCTCTATTCTGAGCCCAACTATCGATTGGCGTCCAAAACTATGTTAGGGAGCTGGAAAATTCAAGCAACAAATCAATTCGATGTTCCAGGGGCCTCTCAAGAAAGCTTGTGCTGCAGAACAGTCCGCATATCTGCTAATTTAGCCAGGGGATAGGACAGGGATATTTTTGATACATTCCTACAGTCGCTATAATGAAGTGAGAGCGATGAAACTCGGAATATAGATTCATAGACTGGTGGCCAGTCTTCTCCACACACCAAACATTGGCCAGTCCTCTCAAAAAAAAAACGAAAAAAAACGTAATCTCTAAAGACTGGGCAAATAGAGCTTCATTCTCATCTAGTAGGTCAATCTGCATTATGTAGGTCGTGTGACGTCGTGCACGGGATTACTGCGTTTGCACTGGCAAACTGGTGTAGGTGCGAGATGTTTGTTGTGGATAACAGTTATTGTTATTTAGTGATACTTTAACGATCTAAGAATTTTGTTGACGGACAATATCTGTCGAATGAACGGATACAACGTATGGGATGAGGTGAATGAACATAAATAATTACACACGACATCATTATAACAACTTAACGAAGCCAGTTCATGCGTATCGGGACGAAGCCGAATGGCGAATGGAAACAAAAACGTGACATCAGCCCGCAGACGGTTTCAGCATGACTGCTTTGCACTCCATTCGAGACGCATGATTCATTAAGGTAAATATCGAACTTAATTTATCTTAGACATCACATTTACAAATTCGTGTCATGTGACTCGGGCTTGCTTGACAACTGTCAATCATTCCAAATAAGGAACAACGTAAAACAGGACAAGAAACGCCCATTTTATTGTGAAGCTCGCAAATTGTCCAGTCTCTGGTGCTGGTTACAGGTTTACTCAAATTTTTTTTTTATACAAATGGAAACGAAAGTGTTGGTTTACTAAAAATTACTACTTTTATATAAATCGAAATGTAAAATAAATAGAAGAGACTGGGTCAGTCTAATAGATTCATTACCCTGAATAGGTTTGCGAAAAGCAAATTGATTGATCAAAACTTTGGAACATGACAACTCTGCTTTTAATTGAGCTAGAATATGTTTAAACTAGCTGTTCATTAGGTGAATGTCTTGACTGATTTCAATGATTAACATTTCGAGCTGAAACTAAGAGAGAGAGAGAGAGAAATGGGGTTTAATGTCCACTCGGCACAAACTAGGTCATTTCGGGACTAACATATGGTTTAATTTTATTTCAATAATTCGCTTGCGCGTAGGGGTCTGTAGCAGTGGTGGATTAGGTGCCTCTATCGCGCTGAAGCTAAACAGATCTAATCAATTTCAATGGTTGATGCTCTGGGACAAGACAATATTCTCATTCTATCTGATAGAGAGTGATGAAACTTAGTGTATAGTTTGATTGCTCGATATTTTTGAAAAAATAAATGTGCGATTAATTAATAATATGTGTCATCTATCTATTTTGGGATTTCGGCGGGGTACATCAGCCCAACTGTTGGCTTGTCTGTACCTGCTTTCTGCAGTTGATACGCAATACCGGCTCTCATCTATGAACAAAAGTTTTCTCCCCTGCCCGCGTCATCAGTTGTGGTGTTGTTGGGCAAACTGTAAACGTTCACGTCGATAGCTAGGGGTACTGGTGCGTCTTCCGTGTGTTCCCACTGTCTGACGCGCTGTCTCAAATGCACGTGTGATGAATTATGCACGTGCTATCGCACAACGGTCTGGTCGTCTTGTGGTAACCCTTGGTCTACCAGTTCGGGGCGTTCATCTGTGGTGCTGGTGGCCCGAAAGCTTTGCTGAAGCCTGTAGATGGTCCGAACATTTACGTGGAAGTGATTAGCAACGGCTTTATCAGGGGGTGGAGGGGGGTAATTCGGGGGCGATCACCCGTGACGCTGGTTCCCCTTAGTTATCGTGAGTGGTGGCATGCTGACGTTGTAGTGTGAAAGATTCAACCAGGTATGGGGGTGCATTTTTGGTCCTGTATCCAGCTGTTCCCTGGTGGCCTGTTCCCTTGTGGCGCTGTGACCATGGACCTGACCCTGGTGGTGCGTGCAATGTACGATAGAAAGATAGGTAAAGAAAAGTCTACATTCGAACGTTGATGAGAAAGCAAATAAACACAAGACACAACTATCATTATGCGAACAGTCGTTTTATTGGTATATTATAGCTCGACGATGAACTCAAAATACCGAAAATCGGAAGGATGAGGAGGGTACCGCTTTTTCATTTATTTTCTCATTGGTAACCCTAGGGTCCCAAAGCAGCGGGTGACTTCTCACCTCCTCAATCAAATCAGCTTCAGTCATAGTGATGATATTGATGACAACAAATTTTAATTTCAACAGTGTGGATGTGCAATATCGTACTCGTAATGGACAAGTTCATTGTCTGTGTTTCCGGTCACAAGATCACGTATTCCGTGCGCGAGGTCACATGTTCCCTGGGTACAACCTATAGGAACAGGCAAATATAAAAACAAAGGTCCATTGTCCTTGTGGCGCGTCACAAGGTCACAAAGGAATACGCCAGAGGGAAACACGCCAGGGCAGAGCCTGTGGACACATATGGGCTTGTCCCGGTGAACAGCACACGCAACATGAGTACACTCTAAGTATATGTGTTCTATTACAGAACATACTTTACTGTTACTGAGAACACTATTTTTGTAACAGATTGAGAACACTGGGGACGCGTCCGTTTGGCAAAGTGTTCTGTGCAGAACACATACTGTTCTAGGTTCGAACACGTACTGTTCTAGGTTAGAACACATACGGTATTAGGTTAGAACACATACTGTTCTACTTTAGAACATTGTCTAAGCGTTCTGAAAGAATCTGTGAGAACACCAAAACAGTGTGCGTTCAAATGTAACAGATTGAGAACACTTGACACATGTTCAAGGTAACAGGGTGTTCTAAACAGATACATACAAATGAAACTCATGAAAAGAACGAAATCGGATTTAATATCAATCATAATATTACAACAATATTTTAATTTAATGCAGCATTTTCTAGAATACCAACATGCATTTTAGGTATGAAAAGAAAATACAAAAATAATACGTATGTTCACCCAAGCATTGTTTTTTGGCCCATCAATTTGCGGCATCTATATTTCATCATTTTAGGGCACCTGTATTTCATCAAATTCTTGCTGCAATTGCTTTACAAATGACTTGTATCTGGTATTGCTTCCTTTGGTTCATCAATAATAAAGTTTACAATAAGACCATACACATGGCATATGTCCTTGGGTAATCTAAATCAGAACATAACAACATCAGTTAAATTCCAAACAAATGACTTGTATCTGGTATTGCTTCCTTTGGTTCATCAATAATAAAGTTTACAATAAGACCATACACATGGCATATGTCCTTGGGTAATCTAAATCAGAACATAACAACATCAGTTAAATTCCAAACTTAGACTTATTTTGACTGCATCTACTAATAAATGTATATCATCATTTGATGTTTTCACATATTATTATGCTTTGACTCCTTTTCCTTGGCTGTGAAAATTTGATCTCTTTGACTATCTCGTATATCCTGAAAAGAGACACAGATATTTCATAAAATCAATAAAAAAAAATAAATAAAAAAAATGTTCACCGACCTTTAGATTTCAATGAAATGTAGTGATATAATGGACCATATACTGCAATAATAAGGGCAGCAACATAGGAGCGAAATATGGATTGAGTAAAGTCCACAATGCCCTTGTCGCTGCCCATAATTTGTGTACCATCGGCTTGCAACTTGCACATAAGAATTAGACATAAAGGATATTACTTTTGAATTTAAAGTTGAAATCGGAAGAAATTCGAACTTTAGATTGTATTATGAATTTTCATCAAACGCGGACCACAACTTTAAACGTTGTCGTTAGCCTATACACGAAATGTACGGACCTAACGCCAATATACTCCCACATGCGTTTGAATTTGGACATGTAAAATCTGAATACATAATGAGAAACGAATTAGTAAGATGTAATAACTGAAACATAAATAATTTGAAGGAAACGTCTTTATCATTTCATTTGGATTCTGATAATTAAAAAACGGCTTGAAAATGATTAATAAGATCGGTGATGTCCAGCTATAATTCTAAGAATGCAAATTTCATCACATTCGTGAATAACTGATGTCGTGAATAACTGATCCATTTATAATCACTTACCTTTTTGGTATCAATACTGTACTTCTTAGCGAATTCCTTTCCCTGATGTAGTGCTTCGATATACTTATTTAAATTGATCAATTCCAATGGGTTATATTTTAGAGATCATTTAAATCGAAAACCTCATCATCGTTTCATTTTCTACATTTTGATCTTTGTGTTTTCTGTGTAAATTCTCCTGACAATTTACCAACTGTTTAGATGAGGAAGGAACAAGATCTTATTCTACAAGGTGCATACAAATTCGGATCATTTTTTAATGTCTCCTGAAAACAACAACATTGTCAGATTAATAGATGCATACCAAGTTGGAATTAATTATTATAATTATTTGTCGGTCAGGGTTAGAAAATATTTATGTTGTTGATTTACATCTAAGTAATCGTAGCATTAGAACCTTTTTAAAACAGAAAAACACCATATTCTTAGAGAAGAACACGATGTGTTCTGGGGAGAACACCGCGTGTCCTTAGGAGAACACTAAGCGTTCTCAACAATGCCTTCAGACCAAGACGGCTTTTGACACACGAATATCAATATTATAGGCCGAAGGTATTTACAAGTAAATCGCCATGAGTCGGATTGAAGCTAAAGTAAAAATTACCTCGCACGCACCGAAATGAATAAGGACAACTGCATATGGGGCTAGGCCTAGGCCCTAGCGGTCTAGCCTAGAAGCCTAGTGATTCGATCATTGCAATTATGTTACGTTACGTCAAAAAGGCCTTTGAGTTATCTAAAATAAAATTTCAATCAATTTGTAAACAATTTCACTCATTCATTGACATACTTACCATTGAATTTTGTGGCTTTCTACGTCGGTGACAGCACACTCTAGAAACAGCAGTTAAAATGGCGTCCAATGTCACAAATGACGTCAGTGAGAAGGACTGATGTCATTTGAATTTAAAGGGAGATAACTGACATCCATACAGAACATTATATGTTCTAAATAAAACACCAGGTGTTCTTATTGGAACACAGCATGTTCAAAATGAACTCGGTAGAACGCCAATGCGTATTTTGTGGAACATTAAGTGTTCTCTTTCAAACACAGTGTTCTGTGATTCGTGTGTGCAATTTAGAACACGGGTGTTCTGAATAATACATACATTATCCAAATGATTAAAAACTGGAAGATTCGTTCCTTTAAATGTGTGGAAGTGTAATAAAACATAACATATGAAAGGTAAAATCATTAACTGAAAATACCCTTCTCAAGAGAAACATTGCAAGTCATATATCATAATGAAACAAAGTTATAACAAGCAAACTCATTTCATTGCATTTCCATGTGATTTTTCAATAATAATTTTGGGTAATCTATTTTTATTTTTGAAATATCATCGAATTGCGCCCCAACCATTTGGCATTTATTTTGATTTAACACCCAGAACACATTCATAGAACGTATTGTTCTGTTTAGAACACTCCAGTTATGGATACTAGAACACATAGAGAATTTTAGAACACTTTTTAAAAAAACAGAACACACTTGACGCGTCCGGGACGCGTCCAGCTTTTAGAGTGTAACACGAAAATCACGGAGAACACATTACCATCTCAGAAGTCCGGTTGCGTTTTTGAGAACATCTCCTGGGTTCATTTCTGTGATTGGGAAGGAACCTAATTGCTCAGGTAAAGTTGGAGATGTGGTCACAAAAATACAATAAAAAGCTTGGGGTGGGTCTACCAATTTAAGTCAAAAGTTTACTGTTAGAAGCCCCAATCCTCGTTTTACACCAATGAATAATAGATTCCCAGGAGTGAGCTATTATACTAGTTATATAGAGATATCTCATCTGATATTCACAAATGTTATTGGTTATTATAGTATAGCATCAGTATTCCATTTGATAATTGCCCACCCCATTTCCTACGGATATTAAGGGATTGAGCTAGTATGGATATAATAACGGTTGATTACAACTTCTATTAAATTATTTCTGCTTGAAAAGTCACGGACGACAGTTAATGTCAAAGTGATGTAAAATGCCACCATGGCTTTTGTACAACCAATAAACAAATCAATTACCAAGATATATTGCTTTGCATAGGTTGAAATTTAAAAAAAAATAAACGGAAATCGTAGTGTATTTACATATTTATTTCGTGTATCTATGACTGTTTCCGGGCAACGTCCGTTCTTTCATGAAACTCTGCTTTAAATTCGGTAATCATTATCATATTAAGACAGGAAAAGCGAGTCTACTTTTCTATTAAATACGACATCATATCAAATTTCGCCAAATATAATTTACTCTTTGAGCAAGTTGTATTGAATAAGCTTCAAATCGAAAAGTTGTCTATTTTGCAAAGATGAAGGTATTAACTGTATTCGGATTTATCTGCATTGCGGGTGAGTAAGTTTAAATGTTAACATATTAATACTTTTTTTAAATTATTAGTAAAAAGATAGTTAAAAAATGAGATAGCATGGGGTTTAACGGTCTACTTTACTGTATACACCAACCGGGTTAATGAAGACGGCCCCAGACATACAAACAAGTATACAACTAGTTTGCAAGGGCAATGGTTTGGAGGGAGGGGGGATTAAATTATGTGATTTGATAAAATAGGTATTTTTATAAATATAACGTCACTTGTTTTAACATGTTCCATAAAACTGGGAATATCAGTCAAACTTGAAATCAGCCGAACGATTTGTTAGCGCGTAGATCAGCATTAGAGTATTACAAATTTGTTGAGTTTTAGTATAATAGAAGTGTATGGGGTGTGTAACTTTTCGTTGCGTTTGTTTATTTTTCATAGGCAGTGACATTAAATTTATTTTCTTGAATACAGCGAAAATGTTTCTAAGAACGTTTTCGCTGTCCAGTGCCATCTATATATGTTAGTCATGAAAGATATATAGTTAGGTGATATAAAAGTTACGAAAACATTCCACGAGACACATTCATTCAAATCAAGAAAATAAATATCCCTGATTTTGAATATCAAAATATCAACCTTAGATCTAATAATGGAAACAGCCTATCTCTCTGGTCGGTGGTTGTATTGTTCACAAGCGTGAGACAACCTCTTCAAAACCAACCGAAATTAAATATATGTATATAGATTATATACATGAATTTTGAAACCCAGAAACTATTTTAAAAATTATTTTAATGGAGGCAAGTTTTAACTCAATATCATCAAATGCAAACAAGATTTAATGGTCAATTTAAATCAACATTGATGTTGTTAACTTATCGTTAAATGGTGCATGGGCTTCTTATTTCAACTATTTAAGAAAATGAAAATTTTAAAATTGGTACACGAATCGCGTGTCAGAATGCTTTTGAGTGTCATTTGTAATGAAGCGACTCGCTGAACGGGGCTAAACATGCCCCACATGAGCATGAGTATACTACCGATGTAGACTGTATTAACTAGACGTCAAAAACGCTCATTCAATTTGGACTCTCGTGTATTTCGCCGAACATAATTAGAAATTACAGTTAAAACAGAAACTATTCGATGTAATCGTTTACATAATTTGTGTCCATTACTACGATAGGTGCCAAAGAATAGTATTTTAACTCCATTAAATGGGCGGGGTGGCAATGGGAATATTGCTTCTTTACAACTATATTTTTTTGTGAACAGTATCTTGTGTGTACACCGCGAGTGTAGCGTCTTTCCGTAGAGTGGACCGGACCATTGATGAACGCCATTGTTACTTGGAACAACGCTCTAAGAAAATCTTTGCGCAATCCATCGACTGTGTTTGGCGTTATTAATTCTCCTCTAAAGATGTTCAATCGGGTTTAAGTCCGGGCTATGGGCTGGTCATTGCATAACCTTGACACTGTTCTGGGGCCGGTAGCTCAAAGCTCTGTTAACTTTTAACGATCCGTTAAAATGGAGTTAACGGATCGTTAACTTTAACGGAGAGAAAGTGTGACACAATGCATGCTATATGCTGGTAGGATTCCTTCATTTTTCTTAGACTGACTCACGGTTCCTGCTACCAGTTATTTCTTGAAGAGTGCTACTGTTGTGTCACAGTTAGTTAAAAATGATATCCTATTACGCTAACGATCAGACATCAGGTCAGAGGTCTACGCACCTTTTGTCAAGTACAAATTAGCCCAATTTCATAAAATTAGGATTGGCGTAACGGCTGTTCTACTGCCGCACTAGCCCAAATATGGCCAAGGATCCGCCCTGATAGTGGGCGCCCCTCACCTTTTTATTTAAATTAGACAAGCGCGTTTTCCCTGGAGACGGTTGGAGGCGGTTGGGCGAAATAGCCCAGGCGCGGATTCAGAGGGGGATCCAGGGGATCCGGACCCCCCCCCCCCCCCCTGCTCAGGCTGTAAAAAATTTTATGCGATTTCATTGGCGATTTAGACTTGTAATTTTGGAATTTACCTTCCGGAAATACGTCAGAGCGCAATTAGTTAAGCAATTATACAAACCTACACCCACCCCCCGCCCCTGCAAAAAATCCTGGATCCGCACCTGTAGCCAGGGTAGACAACATAGGTTTTAATCGTGGTTAACCTAAAGAACAATAGTTGTATCTATGTTGTAGAATATATTATTGTTACATATAAAGAATATCTCAAGAGTACAGAAAAGAGTTTGAATTCTGATTGATCACCTAGACAAACGACAGTGTGACACAGAATATTTGGCCGTCCGGACACAGGGTAACTTGTCCTTAAGAATGTCACAAAGGCTGTTGCTGGAAGCACCGTTAACTTTGTTAACTTGCCGTTATAGTTATCGGAGCTGTTAGCCTCTGTTATCTGTTAAACGGTGGCATTACTGGGCTGTGGCATAAAATCATACATGTAGATTACCAAACTGGAGCCTGTTTCACGAAATTTTAACTAAGATACAATCCAAATTTTAGTAATTTGATTGGATAATATTTTATTGATTTTAGAACTTAGCCAATCAAAATTGAAGAATCCACTAAAATTTGGATTTTATCTTTAGTTAAAATTTTGTGAAACTGGCCCCAGATCCCGCAGTGAATATTCGCTTGGCCGCTACAATCACTGATAAGCATGATCGACGAGGCTTAATGAGTACGGCATATTAACTTTTTTACTCCGACAAATTAAATTCTCAAACATTTTTTTGAGGTAAAAGAAAAATAAATAACGACTTTTGAAGTATTTGTAGTTAAAAAATATTTCCTATTGAGTGTAAATGGATATTAAAATGAGTAAAATGCATCATTTTGCCCGAAGTAAACATTGCACGAGCCGTTGAGCCAATGACTGCAGTCAACGCACGTTTTGTGGACAGTCATCTGTTACAGAGATAATTCGTAAGTAATTCTCTGTGAAACAGATTGGTAGATTACCAGTGTAATTTTCTATAAAACATTATAGAGGCCCTCTAGTAGAGGGTAGGGAGATGGGGCAATTCCATTTTCTATAGGATGAAATTCTATAGTATTCTACAGAATTTTGGGGGTCTGTAGAAAAGAATGGCCCAAATATTCTGTAGTGAAAATCCCATAATTTTTCATACAGATTTATGCTATAATTTCTAAAGGAAAAAATAAAGTATTCTATAGTAAATTATTTTTTTGTCTTTAATCATTTTTTTTTAACAGACTGCAAAGTTAGTTGTGCCATTGTCTTCAGTTTCTTGTTTATACTAACTTCTATAAAATTGATATATTATGCGTGTACATTATATACATGTAAATTTAAAATTCAGCCAATGAACAAACAGTCTTCTCTTGGATTAACTCTAATGAATCCGTTAACTAACGGATGATGAAATTGACTTTCCAGCAACAAAAATTTAACGGACCGTTAACAAACGACACGTTAGCAAGATAACGATCCGTAAGAGTTTAACAGATCGTTAAAAACTTAGTTTTGAGCAACCGACCCCTGATGTTGAAAGTCCTGAGTAACTGGCGGTGTGGGCACAGGCTTGTTATGCTGGAAAACGTTGTTTCGATGAGGCTTGATCGATTTACCACACTGCTGTAATGCCACCTCCCCTCCCGGGGCCAAGATTTTGGAACACCACTTGGCCCACTCTCTTGTCCAGACCGATTCCACTCCAAACCATTGTGCTTGGACCTCCCCCATGAGTCTCGTTCCGTGACACATAGGTCAGAATGACGCTGGACACGTTGACGCCATGTTAGTCGTGTCATGTGCAGTTGATACGCAATGCCGACTCTCTTCTGTGAACAGAACAGTTCTTCATTGCCCGTATCGCCAGTTCTGATGTTGTTGGGCAAACTGTAGACGTTCACGTCGAAGGCGAGAGGCGAGGATCGGTCCTCGGTAATGTCTACGGCAATGGGTGTTCTATAAGGTGAGACATCGACGCACTGTATCGGTGGCTAAGTGGATAAGGCGCTGGTTCGCTAGTCTGGAGGTCGGGTGTTCGATCCCTGCATTGGCCGAGAAAGTTGATCTCGATTTTCCGGCGTGATGCAGAAGGAGGGCCTGACAAGGACAGCTGCCTAGTCGTTCTGATGGGACGAAAACCGAGGTCCCGTGTACACATTGTTGTGCACGTAAAAGATCCCTTGGCAGTTGGAATTCGATATAAGAGTAGGCCATAGCGCCGCTGCCTGGGCAAAATTTCCCTCATAGCACACTGTAAGGCAGATGCCTGTCTTCAATTAGCCCAGGTTAGGTGCAAAAGAGTAGGACGTTAAACCCCATTTCATTTCTGTATCGGTACTTTCCACTGCCTTACATGCTGTCTCAGATGCCTGTGTGAAGGGATTCTGCACGCGCTCTCGCCTGGTAGTATCCCTTGGTCTACCAGTTCGGGGGCTATCACCGTTTTTGAAGCATGCAGATGTTCCAAACAATGAGCTGGAAGTGATTGGTAAGAGTTTGGGCAGTGTGGCCAGCCAGCGTCGAGTCTTCCAAGCGCCTGGTTCGTCTGAAGTGTCGTGAATCGTTGCATGCTGCTAATGTTGTAGTATGAATGACTCAACCAGGTAGGGGGGTGCATTTTATAGCTCTGGTCACGCATTTTATAGCTCTGGTCCCGGTATACAGCACGTACAGCATGAGTTACATGAAAATCGGGGAGAACACAATACCATCTCAAAGTCCGGTTGCGTTTTGGGGAACATTTACTGGATTTAATTCTGTGTTGCTCAGGTAAAGTTTATGCAATGCGTCTTACATATCAACCTGTCGTTCCTTTTGCTGCTTAGTATATATATTTTTTTAAACAATAATTTATTTATTTTCTGTTCAAATACAGGTTCCACCCTGGCCAATTCCTTTACACGCTGTCCTCATGAAGAAGATGGACCGTCTAGAGCTTTCCATGCATGTAATGCTCCTGTTCTTGCAGCTGTTACTAATGAGGAGTTATGTCCGTACGTAATCGTAACAATTTATTGTTAAGCTAAGTAAGACTCCAAAAAAGACGAAAATAAGTATTTTAAATATAAAATTCGGTTCGCACCGAGAGCTCTGTCCTTGGGTACCATGTCAATGTTACGATGCTTGGTGCGGTTGTATTCCTTCGCATATGAGACAATACATCGATATTTTACGCTACCTAAAACACTGTCACATGCGTTATTCGGAAGTGCTTTGAAAAATCAATAGAAATTGTCAGAGATCGGGACTGGCTCATTAGGGTTTTCGCCAACACTTTCATGACGTCCGTTCACGTTTTTGTGGGTTCGATTTTGGCACGTAACTTTCAAGATTATTGCCCCTGGTTGTACAAAAATCACCTATTATAGACACCCTAGAGGCCACATTTATTTTTTTTTTCGATTTAGATGAAACGAAGGTGTGAGCCCTATCAATTTTGCCTATTCTCTACCCGTCTCTTCGCATCGGCCTGTTTATTTTCAAGCTGCGGATTCGGACAATTTGTACTCAAATTGATTATTAAAAGAATTTAAAACCCACATATTATGAGAGTTTCTTATGCGTGTGGTAAAACAAGCTTATTGTCTTTGTATGAAATGTTTGATTGCAATGCCTGCAACAATTTCGTATCGGTCTTGGGAAGTTGTCGCAACCGCATTTCGTACTCGGCGAACATGAGTTCTTTCCCAAGCGGAGATAAAACGAGTAAGCTCGAAAGTTCGATTTCTCACAAAATCGAAATCTTATGTAGGCCTACATACTAGTAGCTCACTTAAAAAAGATACGGTATGCCAGTTTTACCAGAAACTGAAAATGTTAACACAAGTCACAACGTTAAACATGAATTTATTCCAATACAGGATTTATTTGTCTCAATCTTTATAATTACATTGACATTGATATATCAGCAGTAAAACATTTTTATCCGCCATATTTGACCATTATTATCGGAGAACATCAATTCACTGATTTAAAAAATCAAATCGCTTTCATGATATGATCGTTTAAGTTTCATGATATATGAACATTTAAGGTGTTACGTCTTTCAATTCCTTGAATTCCCTTTTAATATCAATTCCATTCACTTTTATTTTTTTAGAGCGATGACGTCTGCCATTAGTTGTGTTCAACAGCTAGCAATTCACTGTCCCAGTTTCATGGAGGCCATCGGAATTCAAGAACTTCGTGGATTAGAAGGATTGGCTCGATCTTACTGCAAGTTTTAAGGTGACAGTGCAAACTTATAAATCAATAGTAACATGCAACCAAAGGTGGACTCTTAAAATTTCACTTTTGTAGTAATGATTATTCTACAAAATTCGGAGGTTTGCGGCTCTGCATGGCACCATCCCTGTACTTAACAGCATATTCTTGAAGCAAAGTCCAAGAGTTTTACAACATCTTGATACGATGCACGGAGTTAAAGCGAAACCAAGCATCCTATTAAAGATAACTAAACAGGAGCCTGGTTCCAACCCGATATTGGCAGAGAACGGATATTCCAGCCTGGATTCACCACGTCAGCGGTGTAGGGCGGTAATCAAGGTTTAATAACGGTACGCCGAGGCGCCGCACCCATAACACGGCAACTTTCATTAATTAACATAACAGTAAGAAGCTATAACCGATTTCAATGATTTTCTGTTTTTCAGATTCCATGTGATGGTCAAATGTCAAGAGTTATTAGAGATATATTGAGAACTATACACCTGTCCGTGAACGAATGTTTTTATTATTTTTTTTTTATAAATAATTGACAGCTTCTGCCAAATTATCTTGTCTTCCCTATAATGACACATTTTATATGCCAAGAACAATTACGTCAACTTTATTGTAAAACATTTAATAAATTCACTAACATCATTTGTTGACTGTTTTGTTTTACATGCATTTGTCAACAGATAAAACACAGTATTTGCCCAGTTTTCAATATTCTGATGTTATGTACACTATGGAAACGACTTCCAGCATTTACAGTTCATTTCTTATATTCAACACTTGAAATAGTGATCTCCTAAGGTCCACAAAATTTCAAGTCAATATATATCTTCGGTGCCAGTTATGGCAATAAACATGGTCCAAAAATAACAATTTTTTGCCTAAAGCTGTCGCACTTCAATAAATTGTATTTTGAAACTCATATTAATATATTTTGTGTGACCTTTTTAGAAAGGAAACTGGAAGACCCAGAGAAAACCATGAGGTTGGACAGGCAATTTGATTTAATTTAATTATTAACACCTGTGTTAAAGGGGTGTGTACCTATTGTAGAGTCAAATGACTGTGCACAATACCATAAAAGAATAAACACTGTAATATATATAATAATCATTTTAATATTCATTAAGTCTTGATTTATTTACATTGTGGAATTCCGTTTCATAAATTTATTTCATTCATAGTTTTTAACTTAAAAGTCTATTCATATAAGGCCACTATTTAGAGGCAAATGTGCATCATCATGAGTGTAAGATATTATGGGACAGGCACTTTTGAGTTTGTCTCAGTTGTATCAGCAACTGAATCTGGAATTTATTTTTATCAGAAAAGATGAGTTTTCTCAAGAATAGGAAAAATATCAGCCCCTTTCAAAATAAAAAACAAAGTAATCACAAATTATAAATACTACCAGCTGGTATTCAGCTTTGAAAGAATTTGACCTGGTCTGAAAATAAAGAATAAATTGCACACCCCTAAGATGAGCCTAATGTCCCCTGTGCTTCCCAATATTTCTTAGTTTTACGCAAATGGTTACTCATAAAAATTATTTTCCTTCAGGTCTATATTTATACTTCATGTAGCACAAAGCTGATCATTATGTATGCTAGTATTAGTATTATACAATGTTTGAAAAACATTCCCTTTTTGTTAGTTCGTTTTTAATTTTGAGTGAAGTCTGTATCACTGCAGGCAAAGTGAATACTTACAGCCAGCTCACGGATCCATTCACTAGATTTGATGTGTCCCTATGTTATGTCTGTAGTTTGTGTTATGTCTGTAGATTTGTCTTATATATTTATTTGTGTATGGTGCTGTCCCCCTGCACTTACTATTAACAACTACACCATCGTATATAAATTTTTAAAATATGACACAGATGAAATATTGTAATATAAAAAAAATGACTCTACACAAGCATACATAATAAAACAATAAACAACTATAATACAATAATATACTAATAATAACAATTGTATAATATAATATATTAATATCTAAAAGATTATAGACGAGATGTATAAACAAAAAAAATAAGTATACTTATTTGTTTCTACTTTTTGAGTTTCTAAAAATATTTTTGCTTCTTGCATATAAGGTATGCACTGACAGAATGTATAATAAAGATAAAATTATAAGAACATAAAGACTTGTTACTAATATCAATCCTGTTAATAAAATCTTAGTCCAAACGACATACATGTACACTGTTTCAAGATGCAAGATTTAGATAAAAAACCGACCATTCTTGATATTAATGTTCAAAATTGGATGATGAATAATAAATATTACTTAAAATTTCAGTCAAATTGCTTTATTCCAAATGTTATGGATGTTTCAGTCTTCAGGTTTTGACAAAAAAATAGCTTAAAGACTTGATAGTCAAGTACTATGGCTATGATCGTCAAGTACCATTTTCAATTATAATGAAGATAATATGGCAGATATTTCAGCCATCTAATGGTTGAACATGGGCTTGACATGTGAATTAATGTCTAAATAGTAGCTTATATAACATTTGAAGGAAGAAAAAGGACATGTCATAGGCAGAAAAAGCCATTTTGTAATGCATCTTTAACATTAAGAATTAATAACATCTAGAATCCTTCTACATGATCAGAAACCAATGAGATTGTAATAAAATGAATTTATTTGATGATGTTCTGTCCATACATCTTAAACCATGATCATATATGATATAAAACACAAATTTATATGGAAAACAATCACTGAGTTTATTTTACATTAAGTTTCAGTAAGAACGACAAGAGGAACTCATTGATTGTTTTTCATATAAATTTGTGTTTTATATCATATGTTCAGTTACTAAATGCTGTATAAGGATTTCATCATGTATGTTATGATATTACTATCTAGAGTGATGTTGACATGTTAAATGGTTGACACACCCTTATAAAAGGCTACAAGGCTATGAGAAACAGGTTATCTAATATTCTCTCCGACTGTCTGGTCTTGCTGATAATGCTCGTTCGTAAATAACTTTATCATAGGCTGGGTAATGTTTTTGATATTCTGTTTCCCAATCTTCAGTTTCTTTTTTCATCAGCTGTAGGATTGCTTTCTTTTTCCTATCATTTAACCAGACATATTTACTATGTTTTTCTTGGCGTTTCTTCGCCTCTTCTTGTCTCAGTTGTTTAGCTCTTATAGCTGAAGCATAAACCTGAAACATGAAATATAGTTCAATAAAATTTATATTTAAAGTAAACTGATCTGTCCTACTAAACAATAATCATGTCAGAGGTATTTTTATATCATCTGCTGCTCATTGCCTACATCTTCTAACAGCATTTAAACATACAAATAGGGAGAGAGAGAAATGGGGATTAACATCCACTTAACACAGACTAGGTCATCTTGTGACAGACGACCCTACTCCTTGTCAAGTACAAACGGGGATTCCAAACCACATACAAATAGGCATGTTTAACAAGAAACAAAATATTTAACAGAAATAAAATATTAGATACATGTTTCTAGATTTAGTATATTTACTGTAAATATAACTATTAACTTTTGAGTTTTCAAGAGTCCATTGTGAATTAACACATCTATATAAGAATCAAAACAAAGGGGCATGGACAGAGACAGAGAGAGAGAGAGAAATGGGGTTTAACGTCCACTCAACACAAACTAGGTCTCATTTTGGGACTAACATATGGTTCAATTTTTATTTCAGTAATTCGGTTGCACGTAGGGGTCTTTAGCCGTGGGAGGAAACTGGATTCCCCTTAGGAAACCCACGAGGTTGAGAAGGCGCCCCTATCTCCATGCCACATACGCTCACACCAGGGCTCGAAACCAAAGCCGCAAGCCAGAGGTGACCGGCCAGCTAGAGGTCGAAGCGCGGCACTCTAGACCACTAGGACATCCCAACCCCCCCGGGCATGGACAGATACAAGGCCAATTGTTATCTTTATTCAATGTTGGTACATTGTTATAACAATAGACTGTGAGTTGCACAGCTACTGGTATTCATTCAAATAGTTTGGTGAATCAAGAATACACCTATTTAAAAAAAAACAACTAACAAACAAGCATAAAAAATCTTCTATGTAAATGATACTGTTATTGCTTATTTTAAATTAACAGATTTAACTCTGATTTTTATACGTACATTAGTACCAGCACGGACATTATGCGTCCATAAAATTCCAGTTGTTTTTTCACCATCTCCATGGCCGTATGATAGGAAGGGTTTAGGGTGTTCAACTGGTGGTTGTTTTCGTGAAGCTGGAGCTGAGAATGGACGTGCTCGTGGAATCTTTTGTTTACGATCTGGTCTCCTCATTCTCCTTTTCTTACCCCATTCCAAAACCTTAGTTTTACCTAAAAAATATTAATACAATCAACATGTAAGCTTATAAGAGTATACAACAAAATGAAAAGAAAGAAAATGGGGTTTAACATCCTACTGTTTTGTAAACAATGACAGGCATACGCCATACAGTGTGCTATGTTGGGATTTTTTGCCTGGGCAGCGGTGCTACGGCCTAATTGCAACTTCCAAGGGATCTTTTACATGCATGCTAAAGTGTACATGGGACCTTGGTTTTTCATCCCACCCAAACATCTAAACAGCTGTCCTTGTCAAGTCCTCCATCCTGTATCAATGGCAAGGGGAAACCATGCCGTAAAATTTGGATAAACTGTCTCGACAAATGCAGGGATCGAAGACCCGACCTCCAGCTAGCAAGCCAGCGTCTTACCCACTTAGCCACCGTGATCTCTGAGTATACAAAGATATTGCCATAGAGCTGAACTTTTAATTTTTTGTTTCTCATGCAATGAAAGTCATTGGCTGTGTACACATCGATCCTCCACTCACTGCACAGGACAAAGATCCCAATAAATATTTGATAAAAATTGATTACAGGTTGGGCATTTGGTTACCTCAAAGCTATTGAAGATTGAAATGAAAATATGTTTTGGAAAAGCTTGTTTGTGTAATGCATCACAGTTTTTGGTTTAAACATACAATATGCAAGAGTTAAAGCTGCCTATTGTAGGTCTTTCTTTGGGCCAAAAATTTTATAAAAACTATTAATTCGACATTAATTAACTTATCAAGACCATAATCAACTCTCCATGTCAATACTAGCCTGTGATATTTGTTGGATTCTGATCCGATTTGCTGCATAACTTTCCTTCACGATTTAACGATTAAATGGATAATAGAGACTACGATTTTTGTCGTATGGTCCCTACTTTAGTAATGATGATCAGGGCTAGGCGGAACTTTGATTCGCTTAATTCTCGGTTCATAACATGCAGTGGATCAATTTGACTGAAATTTTCATCAAATTGTTGTTACATTATCTAGTTTGTAACTATTATTATGAGAACTGCCAACTCATTATGTAACCTCCCATAATGTATGTTTAATAAAAGTACAAAACATGTCTGAAAATGGAAACAAATCCTTGCCATTCTTTCAATGTGTCAGTGGTTTATGAGCTGGTGATATCTTCTTCAAGCGGCATGTGTTTGAGACAACCCTCAATGAAGCGTCGCTTTAATTAAAATGGGAATTGTGTTCCATATTATGTTTTTGTGTTTATTGTGCTGATAATACTTTCAGAATATGTTGTTTTCAGGGCTGACCAGCATTACGTCAATTTGACATTACATATATGTCATAAATCATTACAAAAGTTCACCAACCGTTATTTTTATATGCATTTGTTTGTAAGTGTACAATAGGGAGTCCTGGAAAACATGTAATAACTTAGTTCTACCTGACATTATCATTTTTACTACAGTATATTTTTATAGTGTGTCTGTAAGGTACAGGTACAGGTTAATTGTGTTTATTAATTCAAACTGTGTATAAATTTGTCCATCCATTATACATTTTATTATGTGATCAAGGTGACGTAGATTAGAATCGCCATTGTTACATGTAGGATTTATTTGTTATAGTCATATTCTTTGATATACATATAAGGAGACTCTGGATGTTCTGGTATACAAACGTTAATGTAACATGAATCCAGTAAATTGATTGGCTAAAGCTATGCAGAAATGAGTTTTGCCATACTCTTTAAAGAATCAATGCCTTATGAACTTTTGCTGTCATTATTCACACTTAGGGTACCGTAATTAATAATAATTGTCATTATAGACTAACCTACATGTATAAATTGTAGGCCAACAGCAATTTTAAGTTCAATAGTCAGGAATACAATGATCATGTCACTTTATGATTGTCATAGTCTATCTATGGTTATATTTGATGTTTTCCTGATATGAGAAATTATAGTGAAAGAGAGAGAGAGATGGGGTTTAACGTCCACTCGACACAAACTAGGTAATTTTGGGACTAACATCTGCTTTCATTTTATTTCAATAATTCGCTTGCACGTAGGGGTCTTTAGCAGTGGGAGGAAACCGGAGTGCCTAGAGGAAACCCACGAGGTTGAGAAATTATAGCATTAGCACACATCAATAATTGAAAAGGGGTATAGCGTACCGGGTACCACTCATTGTCAATCCCCTCCCCCTCACTTTGTTGATATTCCAATGCAAGTGTTCATTTTCCACGTCATTGTAATATTTCTTTATAAACCTATTAGGTATGATATCTGTAAGATTGTCATGAACTTAAGTCAGTTAGTTTGCTAATCTGTCGAGTGGAGCTCTAGGATGAGTTGTTATTATAAACAAAAGTGACATAACTATGTTATTAGTCTTTATAGGTAAGACTCAGACAACACAACTTTGTAGAATGATTAATTATGATTTAAAGAATTATGATTTTCACTAAAGAACATAGGAGTAAGAGGTCTTCTGTATAGTGTATAATATCCATTGTGTAAACAAGACTATAATGGTATTTGTATTTTGTTATACCGTACTGTATGTTGTATTTTACATGTTCGCAGAAGGAAACACAAGTTTCGCCATATTCGCTTGTGCGTAAGGTTCTTTAGCAGTGGAAGAAAACCGGGGAAAACACACGAGGTTGGACAGGCGACCCTACACGTACAACCGGGATACGAAACCACAACAGTTGACTCAATGGCAGACTGTATGATACCCAGCTGTATAGAAACCCTATGCAGAATAACTGATACTTACCGAAGTCCAACTTTTCAATATCTTCTATATCACTTTTTTTGACTTCATCTAAGTAATTTTGGTCATTTGAAAATTCTCTCACATCCTCTGATTTTGGTTTTATTTCCTTGTGATGTGATTCTGGACATTCAGATACTTGACATTGTTCATCCTTTTTTATTTTCATTTCCTTTAACTTTTCTTGGGTTCTTTTTAATTCTTCTTCTGAAGTTGAATCAGAATCATCCCATGCTATAGATGTATGTGAATACTGTTGATCACGACGCCTGTTACGACATTCTAAATTTGCTTCATAAATTGGGATGTGTTTGGTTAATACTGTCGTGGAAAATTGTTTCTGATATTCTGATTTTTTGACAACCATTTTAATTTATCTTTTCTCAAAAAAAAAACTCTGCAAAAAAAAAATAAATAAATAAATACTAGTAAGATGTGCATGTATTATTAGAGTGAGCTGGGTTTAATTGACTACCGGTACCGAAAACGAAACTACAGAAATACCACATGATACAGAACTTACATTTTATTTTGTCCTAACCAAAAGAGTTATTGGACAAATAAAATCAACATTGCTGTAGACGTAGTTACATGTATGTTACCAAAATCGCAATTCAATTTGGACTCTTCGCGTATAACACTAAAAACTGAAATGATTGAATGTAATTGTCGTCAGTCTCCACAAACCCTCCACTCAACTTGCGGCTTAATCTTATGACTGTTACTTTTAAAATGTCTTGAAGCCTTACTTCGACTGACTGTATTTGGTGGAGGTCCGTGGTATTTACCACTGTGATAAACGCTACTAGTACAATTCTGGAACCTTGTCTAAAAATCACGAAGAAAATGGTGTGATGATATAAATAAGTATCTATTATTACGATTACGGACCTGTGAGAACATGTTTCGGTAGTTTTCGCGCTACGATTAATCACAACACTGTCTAATCCAAATGTTTAAAAAAAAACAGATATTAGCTAAAGACTAAATTGGTTGATATTTGCTGATATTCTAAAATGTCACTTACGTATCTGGTTGCCTAAGCAACCCGTTTCACGAAAAAATAAATTGTTGTCTAATCAAACTTTGTTTCAATTTGGCAAGTGCTTGTTGAGGCGCCATCTACAACAAGGGACACAACTCCGTGTATTGGACTGGAGGCAGACCATCATTAATTTCCCAAGTGACTTCAATGTTAATTCTGGCATTTTGCCCACCTCCAACTTTTCCCAAATTTTCGTTGGGCTGAATGCTTTTCACTACAGACAGAGGAATAAGTGGTCATGTCTTTGTACCAAAATTTGTACGAGGTTGATCATCAAAATTTCGAGATACGCAAACTTGAAGAAGCATACTAAAAACATATAACTAGTTGCAGTACACCCTACATATCACCGTAGCCAACCTGATAACACAGTTATCCTTCCACCTCAAAATCATGAATATTTACCAAAACCTGGCACAAAATATTAATTCAAACCCTCTTTGTCCATAAAGAAGCATTTTTCATCCGGCAAATTAAGTTACAAAGAACATTAATGTTGAAATAGGAATTTATTTTTGCCAGTACCAATATCTATTTTGTGACAAGCAAACAAGAGGTTTATAGAAATAAATGGAGAAAATCATTCTATCATTCATTTATTAGTATGCATTATATATATAATATTTCTATATATACATTGTATACACAATTACAAATCATTCATAACGATATTATACATAATTACTCAATAAATAAGTCAATAAAAAAAGTTATTTTTTACAATAATCACTGTTTTTATTTCGAGATTAACAATTTCTAAAACCAACAAATATATTCTTATTGAAAGCCTTTCAACTTTGTGTAATTATTATTATCTTATCATGTACATCATTATATTTGATAATGCCTAACAAACCTTAAACTTAATTTACATGGATATTTGGGTAATTAATTTGATTAATAAACCTAAAAGCACACATTCTAACAGTTTATCTTTTGAGAAGCTGAGTTCAGTGAGAAAACAGAAAACATTTTGGAATCGAAAAGATAGGCTGGTAAGGCCCCTTATACACCCAGCAACAGCAGCAATGTTTCCATACTAAATCATTGTCAAAGAAATTAAATAGATCAAGTTTTTACAAGCCAACAGTAAGACATATATAGATGGACGACGCATTTAAAATCATTTGCACATTATTTCCTTAAAAACGCATCAAACAATCAAACTTATTTATACTTAACCTAAGCAGAAAATGTTCATGATTGAACTCAGAATCAATTAGAAAGCATCAACCAATCAATTTTTTTTATCTCTGCTAAGCAGAAATTGCTCAACATTGAACTCAATCAGATTTGGTGACGACAACATATCCCTAATTAATTGTTGGCACATATAAACAACTGTTATATTTTATAGACATATACTTTTTTGGTGTGCCTTGAACAGATAGTGTATATATAACACAGGTAGGTTGAATTTATAATTACTTGATAACTGTTTTGTTCACTACACAAGCAATAACATTCAATAATAATCACATAGTGTTACATCAGTTTTTAAAAAAAGCCTGATCATTAAAAAAGCATATCCAAGTATGTGCTTCATAAGAATGTCTTCCGATTTAAGTGAGTATATATATTTTTTTTCTCTAAAATTACAGGTTAATTAATAAATAAAATAAATAAAGAGATGATTTTCAATTTTATTTTGAATAGCTCAATAACATATTAAATCCTATTTAAATAGATTTATTAGAACAAAGATAGCTGTACTGTTAGTAAATAAAACCATTATAGAATATCAATTTAAAAATATTTAAACAGGCATTATGCAAGAGTTGAATCTGCCTTTGAAAGGTCTTTCTTTAGGCCTGAAATGTTACATAAACTATTAATTAGACATTCATTAACATGACAAGACCATAATCGACTGTTAATGGTTAATCGTAAAAATGGATAATTGAGACTTTGTATATTATCATAACATCAGTTAAGATAGGTTGCCAGGCAACGAAACATACGCCCACAGCAGCTAAATCGTCCGGGCAGTCAACAAGGGTTGTCGCATATTTTTACTAATTTCGGTAATGAACCATTTGTAATACACTAAAAACTGATTAAGAGTAACAACTCATTATGTAATTATCAGAAAATCATTAGAATTTGATTGCTTTTTATAAAGTTTTACCCCACGCTAACAATTAGTATATACATGAAACATTTAATATCATGGATTTAGCTGATCAGTTATCTAAATTCATTGAAAATCAAAATACTGGTTCGTTTTAACACCTTAAACTCTATGTATCAATCTGAAGTCAATCGGATAGTAACTTTGGTCTCTATAGCGTCACAATAATTTTTGAAGTTATCAAGGGAGATAACTCTGGTAGTAATTATTTGAAATCATTGAAAATCAATAGGCTTCTTCGTCTCATGACCTTAAACACTGTGTATAAATCTAAAGTCAATCGGATATTAACTTTGGCCTCCAGAGCGTCCACAAGATTTTTTGAGGTGATCAAGGGCCATAACTCTGGCACTATCGGAAATCGCTGAAAATTAATAGGTGTCTTTGTCTTATGACCTTAAACACTGTGTATAAATTTAAAGTCAATCGGATATTAACTTTGGCCTCTAGAGCGTCCACAAGATTTTTTGAAGTAATCAAGGGCCATAACTCTGGCACTAATTATCAGAAATCGCTGAAAATCAATAGGCTTCTAGGTCTTATAACCTTAAACACTGTGTATCAATTTGAAGTCAATCGGATATTAACTTTGGCCTCTAGAGCGTCCACAAGATTTTTTGAAGTGATCAAGGGCCATAACTCTGGTACTAATTATCAGAAATCGCTGAAAATCAATAGGCTTCTTCGTCTTATGACCTTAAACACTGTGTGTAAATTTAAAGTCAATCGGATATTAACTTTGACCTTTAGAGCGTCCACAAGATTTTTTGAGGTTATCAAGGGCCATAACTCTGGCACTAATTATCGGAAATCGCTGAAAATCAATAGGCGTCTTCGACTTATGACCTTAAACACTGTGTATAAATTTAAAGTCAATCGGATATTAACTTTGGCCTCCAGAGCGTCCACAAGATTTTTTGAGGTGATCAAGGGCCATAACTCTGGCACTAACTATCTGAAATCGCTGAAAATTAATAGGCGTCTTTGTCTTATGACCTTAAACACTGTGTATAAATTTAAAGTCAATCGGATATTAATTTTGGCCTCTAGAGCGTCCACAAGATTTTTTGAAGTGATCAAGGGCCATAACTCTGGCACTAATTATCGCAAATCGCTGAAAATCAATAGGCTTCTTCGTCTTATGACCTTAAACACTGTGTATCAATTTGAAGTCAATCGGATATTAACTTTGGCCCCTAGAGCGTCCACAAGATTTTTTGAAGTGATCAAGGGCCATAACTCTGGTACTAATTATCGGAAATCGCTGAAAATCAATAGGCTTCTTCGTCTTATGACCTTAAACACTGTGTATAAATTTAAAGTCAATCGGATATTAACTTTGGCCTCTAGAGCGTCCACAAGATTTTTTGAAGTGATCAAGGGCCATAACTCTGGCACTAATTATCGGAAATCGCTGAAAAACAATAGGCTTCTTCGTCTCATGACCTTAAACACTGTGTATAAATTTAAAGTCAATCGGATATTAACTTTAGCCTGTAGAGCGTCCACAAGCAATTGTGGACGCCGGACCGACGGACGGACCGACGGACCGACGGACGGACGGACGGACGGACAGACGGACGGACGGGGGCGACGACAATATACGACCACATTTCAATGTGGGCGTATAAAAATGACAATCGAGGCTACACTGTTTTTGAAATCAAATATTTTCGGCTCAGAGAGAAGTAATTTTAAATTTTCATCTTTTTCTCTTTACATTATTCATTATCTATTTTTAAACTATTATATTAATCTTCCATAATGCCAGTTATTTAAATATTTTGAATAATAATTGAATAATTGTAAATATGCAATTATTCCAGATTATTAAAGAACACCTTAAACTGGATTGTACTTCACACCAACTTCTCATTTACGAAAAGTACTGAAATTACATTTGTGCTCAATTATAAAAGAAAAGATGGGTTGCCAGACAACAAAACATGCACATAGCTAATTAGTCACAAAATCCACACAGGTTGTTATATATTTTTTATTTTGTAGGTAATGGGAGAATCTACATATCAAACACTGATTAGGAGTAATAATTAATTTAAAAATTATCAGAAATAATCAAATGTGATCATCTTACAAGTGCTCGCTAGAGCTAATATTTATTACTTTATTAATATTATTATAAAAACCAAGTACCCTTAATTAAATGATAATTTTAGCAGAAAATTAGTGAAAATCAATAGGCTTCTTCATCTTATGACCTTAAACATTGTGTATACATTTCAAAATGAAATATCTGGTTTAATGTCCTATTGTTATGGTATACATTTTTTAGTCTATCAGAAATTAACTTCAGCCTTTAGAGCATTGACAGGGCCATATCAACAGTAAAGTTAATCAGACTATAACTTTAGCCTCAAGAGGAAGATGGCAGGGTTGAAGACAAAATACAATCTAATTTTAATGTGGGTGTATAAAATTGGTCAAATATCTATTCTATCAATATAACGGAATTAGAAAAAGGTATTTCATAGAACTTACATTAAATTCGAAAATAAGAAATATTAGTTATTGTAATGCAGACATTTTGGCACAGGTTTGCCCATTTCGAACACATAAACTTAATGCACAAAAAGATATGAAAAAACCATAATAACCATTTGCTCTCCTCACCAGTCAGGATGGGATGCAGCAAAAATACTCTATAGAATTACAGTTATATAATTTTCTTTATAGTAAATAATGTAAATATAACAGTATTGAAGAAACCAGGGAAAAAAAATAATACTAGAGAGTGAGAGTACCATACATGTAAAGTAAAATATTATCTCAAATATCAATTAATAATAGAATAATTGTTGAATGAAATTCTTCTCATAGTTGTAGTTGTGTATAATTAAATACCATGTGTAATCCAGAATAATCTGTTAAATAGTGACTGTCCTAGAGTTTACATTGTATATATATTACAACAATTTGAATACACAGGATTAGGCTTATCTTACAGTAATACATCTAAATAGTAAAATATAATATGTATAAATAGCACTTCAAGAGGATGAAACATGTACTTGAATAATAAGCAAACAATAGACAGATAAAGTATGATAATGAACACCTTTTGATATTTTTTGAACAAAATAGGAAATTGATATGACATGATAATCAATCCATTTTTTTTTTACCGAGAATTGCTGGCAAGGATCACAATCTTATATTTAATACAGCCTATTACAGGTCGTTGACATTGTCTACTCCAAATCATGATTATGTCAGTTAACCCAATCTGTGTTGACTTAGAAGCACATGTACATGTATGCAACCCATCTAAGCAAAATATCTTGTTACCCTGTGAGCACAGAGTCAATGCATGTTGAGTGGACTCATCATTAGGTTTCTGGAACCAATACACACATGTAAATGTGAAGGCTGTGGCTAAAAACATTATAGGCTCATATTGTGGGCACTAGAACATCCATTTCCACAAATCTGACTGTTCACATTCATACTTTTTGTACATAGCTATACAGATTGGAAATATTTATTTATGAAGTAAACCAATGACATAAATTCAAAGTAAATTAACCTTTAATTTCAATTTAATACTAGAAATAACAGAACCATTAATAATAAATATAGAGCTTAGAATTGTGACATTCAATTATTTATTAAAGATAGTGTGCCAGGCAATCGATATCCATCTTCAGCATCTAAGTTGAACAGAGGTGACAACAATATATGACCACATTTCAATATAGGCGTAATTAAAACGTAATGTGAAGTGAAAGGCAATAACATATGGTGTCCGAATTTGATTTATGAACAAATATATTGGTTGAATTTAAAAAAGAAAAAAAATACATGTGTACACAAAATGAGCTCGTAAAATGCATTGCAGATGAAAGCTTGCCTACTTACATGTACAATAAAACAAAATAATTCCTGAATGATGACAGATAATAATTGATTACAAACTGAATTAACATCATTATGACATTTTGTGAGTAATGATTTAATAATTGTATATTTTCAACTGCCTTGGACTATACAAACATACAATATACAAACAGTGATTAGATACATTTTGATCATTAATTAAATACTTGCCTCATAGTTTAAGAATATAGTACAATTTAAACTATGAGAACAAATTAATAATATATAGTTTAAAAATTCTTACTCTTTAACAGCTAACATAAATTCTGCATAATTATGTATCTATTATGCTAATTAACAAATAATCATGCATAAGAATCACAGATTAGTCACACAGGTTTATGTATTGTCATCGTGGATGTATTCAGTCAGAAAAAATAGATCAATTTTGTGCAATACATGTATCTGTATGTCGAACTTTATATAATTAAAACTTTCAGTCATCACACAACGTTCACAATGTCTAAGTATTACAACTTAAGTTTAATATCTTAACTGCATTAATAGAAGATATAGTACCACCAGTATTATTTGAACACAGGGTGTAAATAACATGAGATCAATTAATTGCATCAATCACAGTCCTGCAACTTGCTACTCAAACTTTATTGTTTTTATAACTTTTTAAAAATTTGAAATAAGTTGTAAATGCCAATTAATACATAGGGCATCAACGAAACTACACAGATTTCGGTTCCTCCAATAGATTTAATTAGACCTTTCTATGACAAAAGATATTAAATATCAGTTGTCAAGACAAAATGGTATTCGATAACAAAGAAAATACCATATTGATTGATGTATGGATTAGATATGTTGTACATCTATCTTTTTTCTTATAGAGAGTGAAATCAGAAATACTGGTAGGCATTGAATTCTAAAATAATCGTTTCATCCCATGTATAATGATAAAGTTAACGATTTGTATTGCATTACACAAACATTGTGAAGATTGTATAAAATACAAGTTTTAATTGACAATATTTTTTCTGATCAAAGTTTCCACTCCATGCAATATGAACATTAGCGGCAATGATAGTACAGTACCATGTATCTTTAAGAAGTAGATTGGAATTCTATGAAATTGAATAATATATACATGTAAGCAACCAAACTGATACTGATCAGCAGCTGAACTTGACATCACAACAATGTGCAAATACTCACAATATAGCTTTTTTGCCAGGTCAGTTGAATACAATTGCGATTTGTTTTTCTTAAAATCAAGATGATCACAGATTTTGTGAATCCAGACCCACTTCATATACATGTAAATGTAGACTAATAACTTGTAAATCTACCATGAAACAGGGCCTACCCAGTCATTTATTTAGTTAAACTGATTCAAACAGATCAGTAGTTTTAGATCGATGTAGTGAAATTCAAATAAAACAAAACATCTGCCCTAACTTTATCCACAAATGAATTTGTGATTCCAGGAAATTCTATGAAATTAGTGGTCAACAGAGCTTTGCTGGGAATTTTATTAATATTCAACATGTACTGTACTTCCATTGTATGGGAAGGGTGTCCTTGGTATATAAATTAAGGATTGAAAACCGACTCTATTATCACAGAATAAGATTTGAAATCAGTTTGACAGATTAACAGTATTACTTCTACAGTGCTACAAAACTGTTTACATTTATTCCCTTTCTATTAATTGCTTTATCAGTAAAGGAAGACAATAATGTGTTATTATCATATGTAATGGTAACAATCAGCCTCTATTTTAATTTATAAATATGATGTACATGTAATTCTCTGAATTTATTGTAAGCGTTAAATTGGATTTTAAAAAACATTTGATGAGACTTGATTTAAGTCTTACTTACTACAATGGCAACCTTCTTGATCAAATATTTCAATTTTGTGATTGTTTGATTTACATAGTGATTTGTGTTTTACCTCTACCAAATGAAAAGTCCTATTGCAATATGAAATTACACAAGTGTAGTTTGTAGAAGTAATACATATTTGTGCTAGATAAAACAGTTCTATTTACTAGATATATATATTGTATATATAAAAAATAAGTAGAACAAATGTTATAACTGTTATTGCACTGTTATTATACCATACATGTCAACACTGAATTTATAACTCCCATTGGAATTCATCTGGTTTTTTCAATCTCATCCTTCATGGACCTACAAAAAATAGAAATATATCATCTATTGTAATGTAATACTCAATGAAAGGTGTTTAATCACTTGAAGATTTTGCAAACTCCTCTGAATTGACCATATCAATTATTAGAGATAAGTTGAGACATTGTCTGACTTCACAATTCGACATTTCAGCAGATTATAATTTTCATTGTAATGACTTCTGTACATGTACAAAATGTACATGCTAAGCTTGCATGCAACTAGTGAGAATGAGAATGCAGCTAGCCCAAAGACAAATTTTATAGACATATCAAAACCTGATACAATAAAGCCTGTTTTGTCATGTCCTCCAGTGGCTCAATGCTAGAGGTTTGGTATTGTTTATTCTGTATTCCAGTAAATAAATACTTTCTGTGATTTGTTGCACAAATTCCTTACACTGTTTTAATACATCATCAGTTTAACAAGGCGTTAAAACTTCATTAAGTTTATAGTAATATGTAATACAAGTTACATGTAAGAATACATGTACATCTAGCAGATAAATATTTATTATAGTGTGTAAAAGAGTACATGTATTTCATAATGCTGCAAAGTGTTTCTATTAATTGGTATCATTAAGTATACCAGAAACTTACCCCTTTACCAGGACGAGCCCATGTATAAACTAAACCTTCTTGACATGCTGTAACTAAACACTCCTCCCGAAATACCAAAGATGTCAGACGCTCTTGTGCAATCTTTTTATATACTAAAGGTTCTAATATGGGTACCTCATCTAATCGCGGACATGACAATGTTCCTAATAATTTAATAGAGTCATCAACTGGTTTCACATGGTTGGACTTCAACATGTTCACTTTGTCAGTATTTCTACTCGCTAAACTAAAATTACGCTTGTGTTCTTTTTTCTCTTGACTTTCCTTTCGGTCCGCCACAGAAAGCGTCGCAAATTTATTAGTGGCATTCATCACTGCATTTTGAATTTGATGAGTGTTAGCGTTACTATTACCTTCTGCGTGCGCGGAAACATCATTTCCTATTGAATTACGCTTCTGTGAATTGGGAAGGCTATTACAACGAGGTAAACAGCTCGCAGAATTTGATAAAGTTGATATACTAGTTCTAGAACGCCCTGCAGATTGTTTAATGATATCTTCGGTAAGATCCCACAAACATAACATTGTATCTTGTCCAATTGAACCAAATCTATAAGAAGTGATGTTTAATCCATTACCATCCAGAGAGTTCCGATTTGAATCAGATCCATTTTTTTGCACAGATTCTTTTGTATGACAATGTCTGGACGAATGATAGTCTTCTTCACTTCCATTAAAATCACAGCCCATATCATCACAAACACATGAGGTGTAAAAATCAAATGATACCACATTTACCCACGATTTATGTCCTTGTCCCCTACAAACCACCCTCCGTTCATGGAACGACCACACTGTCACTAGATCATCTTCCCCTCCCGTCACAATAAACCGTCCATCAGGCGACCATGACACACACAAGAGACCCCCAAAATAACTCTTCATGGTGCCTATCACTTCCATAGAATTATAATTATAAACCCGGAGATAGCCATCTTGGCTAACAATAGCTAGATACACAGAACATGGGGAAAAGGCAAACTCGTGTATAGCACCTTGTCCAACAATCCAACGATATAAAGGATTTCGGGTACTTTTAGTCTTACAGGTGTATATTGAGAATCCCTCCCCACTTTTAAACGGTTGATAATGCGGAGCTGCAAGACCACATGGCAGTTCTTCATTATATACATACATTTGACCGCTAGCATGTGAAACTAAAAACTGATTTGGAGATTGAGGAATCCATTTGATACATGTTACTTTTGTTTTATCTATCATTCTCTGAAAAATACAGATGTAAACAATTAGAAATAATTCAAAAGTAAAGTACAGGAGCCTTATTCACGAAATTTTAACTAAGATAAAATCCAAATTTTAGTTATATGATTGGATAATATTAGATTGATTTTAGTGAATCGGGGGCCCAGGGTACATACTTTAAAATTTGCATACATACAGTAGCCTAGTCTTGATCATCCCAGTTCAAATTGACTGAAACCAATATTGAGGAGGATAAAAGGTCTGAATGGATAGATGTACTATGTATAGAAATACATGTTAGAAGTTCATATTACTGGGTATTGATTTTAATTTACAATTTAAAGGCCAAAGATGTATTATTCATCTACAGTATACATGTATATAGAGAATGAGACATATCTGTACTGCTAACATTAATATGATGATTAAAAATTCTTAATCCTTCTCTTATTACAATAAATTAAACTCAAATAACCCTGCATTCATCTTGACACCAGACAGTGACATTTTAAGATTGCATAATGCACAAGCTACATGTACATAAAATATAATAGAGCTGGCAGAAATATTGATATTGCTGATAGTCGTTGATAAACATTTTGAAGATTGATAATCGATACAAATTTAACACATTGATAATTGTACAATTACATGTACATGTATGTGAGAAATCCATAAAAGATAATCCTTGTCACAACAGTTTTTTTTTTGCAACCTATGCGTGCTTGGACTAACTTGGTAACCTTAATTAAACAGAAGTGTCATTTAACACACACATTGTGTTTTTCGTGCTAGACCAGGGAATATTTTAACCGGGTTCGTATCGCAATTTGAGACTCAAACGTCCGATTTTGCGAATCAAATTCATATTTGATTAGCATTATTAGCTTGAAACCCTGCTTCAGCGCGAATCAAAGTTTTGAAAATTAATTTTAACTTTAAAACCATTCAGTATCGTAAAACACATCAAAACAAATCTGAAATCTCGCAATTTTATTGTCTATATCATCAAGACTCTTTACGTGCCTCTGCAACGGTCCAGTGGAACGAGAGCAGTACATGTTGACGTCTGCTATTTATAGACGTAAAAAGTTTTGATGACAGAGATGACAACACTACATACTTTCTTTCTATATCTGCTGTAGTCACATTCGTCAAGACAGACATTCAAAACACTACAAGATAAAATTACCGGATGATCGAGGGTACGTCGCGAAATTCAAACACATGATATTATGTTCTATCTTCAAATTCGACATTAAAATTAGCAACAGTTCAAGATTGGGTGAGGAAATATGACGCAGAAAAGATCTGACTAGAGTATGAAGTAAATAAAGAATGTCCATGTTTCGTACAAAGAATAACATGTGGTCACATACTTTTATTTTCATTTTATATATAAATATAAACAACCGTTTTGTAATACAAATAATGTGGGTATTGTTATTGTCACATATAGGCCTAATTATGTGAAATAAGAATTCTATTACATACTAAAAAACTGCTAATCAATTGGTAAATTGTGCTACTCAATTATACAATTGATTAGCATTCTTACACAATTTTTCTGGAAACTGCTAATCAAATGTAAAAAAGTAAAATATTCCCTGTGCTAGACGCCAGTGCAACATAGCGAAAAATGCTAGCGCTAAGAATTGTCGGACAATTGTCATGAGAGCATTTAGTTCCTCATGATGTAACATATTGTGGAATACTGAAATTATATAGATCTCCTAGTCATAGTGACCAAGGAGATAAAGTATCCACCTGCAACTGCTCATTTTTATCTCACCCAAATAACAAGAAACATGTCTCCATTGTTGACATTACAATTACGGTACATCCCTTAAAATATGACAGCGTATGAGTACGAATAAAATATGCTTAAGTAAAACAGGACTTGCCTCTTCATTATAAAGTTTACTAATTTCTTTCTTTATTGGATCTATAAGTTGAACTTGACCAGCAGTAAATCCAACCAATAATAAAACACTATCAGATGTAACATAATGTTGATTAAAATCGTGACATGTAGGTAAAGTTCCTTTATATATTCTTTTATCTATTGGCTTTGTTAGATCTACAGCCTGAAAAAACAATAATACTTCTCATAAATCATGTATGTACATTCATGTCTATAATATAATGTACTACATTTATACATACAATGTACATACTATAGTACATACATACTAAGTACATTGTACGTAGATTTCTTCAAAAGGGCTATGAATTTAATAATACTAAGCCTTCTATCATGGTATATAGTGGTTGTAACATTTTCATTTTACAGGATGCTCCTGGAGAGAAATGAAACTATCTCATTACAAAAGATAAGTTGCCAGGCAATGAAATATACGCCCACAGCAGCTAAATCGTCCGGGCAGTCAACAAGAGTTGTCGCATATTTTTACTTTTTTCAGAAATGAAACATTTATAATACTCTAAAAATAAAATCTGATTAAGAGTAACAACTCATTAAGTAATAATCATAAAATCATTAGAATTTGTTGTGTTTTTATTAAGTTCTGCCTGCCCCATACTAAAGTTTAGTACCGGTATATGAAACATTTAATATCATGGATTTAGCTGTTCAGTTATCAAAATTCATCGAAAATCACTATACTTAAACCCTGTGTATCAATATGGGTCAATCGGATGATAAGTTTGGCCTCCAGAGCGTCACAAGATTTTTCAAAGTGATCAAGGGAGATAACTTGGGCAGTAATTATCGGAAATCGCTGAAAAAACATAGGTGTCTTTGTCTCACTACTTTAAACACTGTGTATAAATTCGAAGTCAATCGGATATTAACTTTGACCTCTAAAGCATTCACAAGATTTTTTTGAAGTGATCAAGGGCCATAACTCTGGCAGTAATTATCGGCTTCTTCGTCTGATGAGCTTAAACACTGCGTTTAAATTTTTCCTTAATTCGATATATAAACTTTGGGCGCTACAGCGTTCACAAGATTTTTCAAAGTGATCAAGGGTCATAACTCTGGCAGTAATTATCGGACATCGCCGAAAATAAATAGGTTTCTTCGTCTCATGACCTTAAACACTCTGTATAAATTTAAAGTCAATTGGATATTAACTTTGGCCTCTAGAGTGTTCACAAGAAATTGTGACCGACGGACGGACGGACCGACAGACAGGGTGACGGCAATATACAACCACATTTCCATGTGGGTGTATAAAAAACACAATTTATATGGAAAACAATCACTGGTTTATACACATATAGCACAACATTTCAACAAGTATTCACTTATCGTTATCAAGTACTCAAGGTGAAATTTGGCTCGATTCCACAGAGATTTTTCTGTAACATTTGCTTGGACCTCTAACTTGTTTCGCCAGGATTTCACCATGTTTTGCCAGCTATTAAATTGTATTATTTTACAATATTCCAATTAATCGATGATACAAATTTCATTTTAACACACTTAATAATATAAAAAATTGGAAAAATTGAACCAACCATATGATTTGAAAATGTTAACGTAAACTTGGCGATTTACATGTTCCACCGCGAAACACAATGAATAACCCACCTGCTGTACTTGATAATGAAAAGTAAATTTCACACACATTATTTTTAAAACATAAAAGTCTGGTTTTATACAGCTTGGGACACTGATCTCTATTTCCAGATGAAGACTGGCCGACTTGCGTTGTTTGAAAACGTATCACATAATATGTTGAGTTCCATAGCCCTCAGGTAGATGATTTTAAGGGATTTTAGCAAAAACTTAAGCAGTTCTATTCTCCAAATAATTATCGGGATTGGCCCTTTAATTAAATTACATTTTTCTTCAACCTGCCTAATTCGGGATGATATCGGCGAAACACTGTAATACACTGCATTTTGTGGCAATTTGGCTAGCTGGCATTTTGCTAGCTTTTCTCCAAGATTCCATTGCGAACAAGAGCGTTTTTCCGCCGTGTTTGGCAATTCCAGACCGAAACTCCAGCACCAAGTGTAGGTTATTTCCACATTGCTTAGGAAACATTATTGTGATTTTTGCCAACATTACTTCTTAAAATCCAGGCAATCTTTGGAGGACCTAAATGAATAAATGGCTTGAATGTTTGTAATCCAACCTACAGATTCTGGACAATATGATTTCATCATTATAAATGTATGATATTGCTTGCTGAAATTCCCATGAGAAAGATAGAACATACTATTTTTTATCTACATGTAGCTGACCTACTGGTGTGACCTACATGTAGTGTACTTTTATCATCAATTTTTCATTCATAAACTGTTTAAACATAGTAATTTGAGTCCGCAAATGACCTGGATGGTGAAGGAAGATATGAAATCAAATTGATCTTTATGTCCCGACGAATTAGCAAAATGTCTGGGAAATATTACTACAGGCTATATATGGTCTCTTTGTAAAGGTATAATTTGAATTATGATGGAAGGCTATTAATATGTTCAAATAATGTGACTACATGTAGTTCTAACAACATCACTTTCATATTATCATACTGGTACATATATTCATTTAACAACAGCTGATCTACATACATCTAACCATTGATGTAATAAGCGTTGCTTGCATTACATTAATACCACAGTTTTTGTAGACAAACAGATGAAAAGCTTTGCCTATACTTATATTTATCTATTCCATAATGTTAACCATTACAGTTTCAAAATCATCATTTTAATAGGATATCTTTGGACCATGTGTGGTACGGTGGAGAGGGGGGGGGAATTTGTTGGCTACAGTACATTCAAAATTGATGTTGAACCTGTACCTATACAAATTTTCATGTAACAACATGTCATAAAAAAATATTGTTAATTCTCACATATTGACTTACTGGATTTTGACCATTTCAACATCTTTCTGACACAGTTCACACAGTCTGTCTTCAATTAAGTGTGCCATTTATTATTTTCCCGATATTTCCATTTGGTCATCCATTCATGACTTGTCACTCGTTGACATTGAGTCTGACACAGAATCATCAGTTAGGGTTACCCCCCTTTTATACCTATGTAAACCTTGCAGTCATAATAAGGTGACCGCCGGTGCATGTCATTTAGGACTTTCGCAATAAATAATCTATTTAGGATAGGCATACACATTTCAAACTCACCTTTTTTACCCCCTTATAAACATAAACATACAATTCCCTACCAACATTGAAACATATTCGATCCGTTGCGGAACCATTACCGTCATTACTTTTAACAAATGACACTTTTACTGGCGTATTAGTTTGTCCATTGTATGCTACTCGAGAGGGCTTTGAATATTCAGATAATGGCATTAATTTATAAGTCCCTTCTCGAGTACCAAAATGTGTTTTTAGTTCATCCTTGCTGCCACCCTCACTCGGGGCCGCCATGTTGATTTTGCTTGGCTGCGACGGCTTGTGAGATGCCCGGATTTTTCATCAAGTGCGCAAACTCACTACATCACTTCCTTCATGAATCAAAACAAAACCACGTGTTGTTTCCTGACAGATGTGGGGAATGACATGGAATGGGGTTAAGCGTCCTTCTGTTCTATTCCAACTGGGCTTATGTAGACAGATACGACATGCACTCACGCAGTGTGCTATGACTCATGAGGGAAATTGTTGCCTCGACTGAGGCAATACGGCCCACTTCTTTTATATCGAATTTCTACTGCCAATGTATTTTTGTAGGTACACTTAACTTGTCGTAACCTCCGATTTGTTTTTATCCCACCAAACGACTAGAGACACCTGTGATTGTCGTACGGATTCTCTGTCCTGGGCAGATTTTGAAGTAGGCGTGTCAATTATTGGTCAGCAACATTCACCATCATGTGTAATGTACGCATTCTCTTCCCGTAATGTCTAAAAATATCCAATTGGTTAATAATAATACATCACAGGCTGATAATGGTAGGCCAAAATCGAGGGGGGGGGGGCTAGTGGTTTAGAGTGTCGCGCTTCGACATCTAGCTGGCCGGCGACCTCTGGCTTGCGACTGTGGTTTCGATCCCTGGTGGGAGCGTATGTGGCATGGAGATAGGGGCGCCTTATTCTCATTCAACCTCGTGGGTTTCCTAGTCCGGACACCCCGGTTTCATCCCACAGATAAAGACCCCTACGCGCATACAAATTATTGATATAAAAATTTAAAAAACATATGTTAGTCCCAAAATGACCTAGTTTGTGTCGAGTGGACGTTACCCCCCCTCTCTCTCTCTCTCTCTCTCTCTTCTCTCTCTCTCTCTCTCTCTCCTAATCGGTTAATTCGGACCAGGGGCCTATTTCACGAAATTTTAACTAAGATAACATCGAAATTTTAGTAATTTGATTGGATAATATTAGATTGATTTTAGTGCTTAGCCAATCAAAATTCAAGTATCTACTAAAATTTCGATTTTATCTTTAGTTAAGTTTTCGTGAAATAGGGCCCAGATTCTTGGCTCTTTCGGACAAGATTCTCGACTCTTTCGGACCATGATATGACCCATTTGAGAGTGAGAGAAATGGGGTTTAACGTCCACTCGCCATAAACTAGCTCATTTCGGGACTAACATATGGTTTAATTTTATTTCAACAATTCGCTTGCGCGTATGGGTCTTTAGCAGTGGGAGGAAGCCAGAGGTTGGACACAGGACAGGGCACCCTACTCATTGCCACATACAACCTGGGAAGGCCCATTCGAACCATTATTTGAATGGCATAATTAATATGTTTCCATATTTATATAATAACGACAAGAATGACAATAAAAAGATTTCACAATTTAAAATAGATATTCAACTTATGAATTTATTAACATGCTTAAGGCTTAACGTCCACTTTCACCTTTGGTTGATATCGCAGATAAGTGTTTCTTGAGAAACTTGCCTGAAGAGCAGATAATAACCATCGTTTAGCATAGGGAAATGATTTTTAACAAAAATGATGCAATATAAAGATAACACTTAGAAACATGAACTGCGGGGAATTAACAAGATGAAAGAGACATAAAGGAAAGAAAACCGAAAGGAAATAAGTAGAAACCATACACTGATTACCAGGGGCGGACTGGGCCATCAGGCGATGCCCGATGGGCCGGTCGGACAAAAAATAAAGAAAAATGATTTTGTCAATTCGTCTAAAAAAAACTTTTCTGCCGAACATTATATGGGGGAGGGGGTATTGGACCGGCCATGGAGCGACGATGATTCATGTTATATGTGGCCGGTGGCTTTAACGGGGCCGCCACGCCATCACTGGAGTCAAATTGATCCCGCAGTGAATATTCGCTTGGCCGCTACAATCACTGATAAGCATGACATCGACGAGGCATATTAACTTTTTTACTCCGACAAATTAAATTCTCAAACATTTTTTAAGGTAAAAAAAATTAAATAAAGACGTTTGAAGTATTTGTAGTTAAAAAATATTTCCTATTTAGTGTAAATGGGTATTAAAATGAGTAAAATGCATCATTTTGCCTGAAGCAGTTAGGTGTTTAGTAAACATTGCTCGAGCCGTTGAGCCAATGACTACGAGGCGAGCAGTCAACGCACGTGTTTTGGACAGCCATCCGTTACAGAGATAATTCGTAAGTAATTCTCTGTGAAACAGGTTGCACTGGAGTCTTGAATGGGCTGGTATTATAATAGACTTTCTGGTCGGGTGTGCAGGGCGTGGGCCAGAATTCTCCTGTAATGAGGATTTCGAATTTCATCCGAAAATTTCATCGGTTTCACCCGACACTGTCGCCCGCAAATTTACTTATTATTAAGTCACCTGCACCCTGTTTGTGGGGATGCGCCAGAATCAAAAATTCAAAGTGCAGCTTTAATGAATTTAATTTTCGTCACTCTGTACCAATGTGTCTCGTGGCCTTCCATCACACCAGGAATCAACTAGCGCTCCCGGCAACAAAAATGGGACATTTTTCAATGAAAATATTCCTGCTTAATCATTATTCCTAACTGGTTAATCAAATGGTCAAAGTTTTCTCAACTAGTCCCATTTTTATACGCCCACATTTTCATGTGGACGTATTATGTCGTCGCCCCTGTCCGTCCGGACGTCCGTCTGGACGTCCGTCCGGACGTCCGTCCGTCCACAATTTGTTTGTGGACTCTCTACAGGTCACAATTCTTATCCGATTTTGACGAAACTTGAAATATAGGTTTATCCCCAAAAGATCTCGGCTGCTTTCGATATTGGCATGTATCGGATCAAAACTTCATGGATTATGGCCCCTGATTGTACGAAAAATCACGTTTTTAGCTTGTGGACCCTATAGAGGTCAAAATTTTGAACCGATTTTGATGAAACTTGACATGCATGTTTGTAACCCAAAGATCTTGGTTCCTTTCGATATTTGCGGCTATCGGAATGTAATTTCCTGAATTATGGCCCCTGATTGTCCGAAAATCACCCTTTTTAGCTTGTGGTCCCTCTGGAGGTCACAATTATTATTCGATTTAAAAAACCGTTTGATTATATCACCGTTACACCCTAAGGAAGGTTGAGTTCGAATTTCGGGAAAATCGGACGAAAATTGCCATACAAAATGGCCGCCGTTTGTACGCGAATACTGTTAAAAAATGGTATATCCATGTTGTGGACCCTGTGGAGGTCACAATTTTGATTCGATTTTGATGAAACTTGAAATTCATGGTTATAACCAAAAGATCTTGCTTCCTTTCGATATTTGCGCATATCGGATCGTAACTTCCTGAATTATGGCCCCTGATTATACGCAAAATCGCCTTTTTTTAGCTTGGAGGTCACAATCATTATTCGATTTAAAAAAACGTTTGATTATATCACCGTTACACCCTAAGGAAGGTTGAGTTCGAATTTTGGGAGAATCGGACGAAAATTGCCATACAAAATGGCGCCGTTTGTATGCGAATACTGTTAAAAAATGGTATATATCAAGGTTGTGGACCCTGTGGAGGTCACAATTTTAATTCGATTTTGATGAAACTTGAAATTCATGGTTATAACCCAAAGATCTTGGTTCCTTTCGATATTTGCGCATATCGGATCGTAACTTCCTGAATTATGGCCCCTGATTATACGCAAAATCGCCTTTTTTTTTAGCTTGGAGGTCACAATTATTATCCGATTTAAAAAAACGTTTGATTATATTACCGTTACACCGTAAGGAAGGTTGAATTCGAATTTCGGGAAAATCAGACCAAAATTGCTATACAAAATGGCCGCCGTTTGTACGCGAATACTGTTAAAAAATGGTATATCAAGGTTGTGGACCCTGTAAAGGTCACAATTTTAATTCGATTTTGATGAAACTTGAAATTCATGGTTATAACCCAAAGATCTTGGTTCTTTTCGATATTTGCGCATATCGGATTGTAACGTCCTGAATTATGGCCCCTGGTTATACGCAAAATCCCCCTTTCTTTAGCTGGTGGTCCCTCTGGAGGTCACAATTATTATCCCATTTAAAAAAACGTTTGATTATATCACCGTTACACTGTAAGGAAGGTTGAGTTTGAATTTCGGGAAAATCGGACCAAAATTGACAGACAAAATGGCCGCCGTTTGTACGCGAATACTGTTAAAAAAAATGATATATCATGGTTGTGGACCCTGTATAGGTCACACTTTTAATTCGATTTTGATGAGGAAGGTTGAGTTCTAATTTCGTGAAAATCGTACCAAAATTGACGGACGAAATGGTCGCCGTTTGTACGCGAATAGTGTAAAAATATGGTATATCATGGTTGTGGACTCTCTACAGGTCACAATTCTTATCCGATTTTGACGAAAAGTCACATTTCTAGGTTGTGTACCGTCACACCATAATCATTGTCGGTTTCGAATTTCATTAATATCAGACTGGAACTGACCAACTAAATGGCTGCTCCCAATACAGTATGAAATACAGGACTTAAAGATGTAGGAAAAATCACTTTCGGTATTGCTTGTTCTCTGTCCATCTCTCGAAAATGTGGGCGTATCCTGCCTGGCAGTGCCAGCCTATCTTTTAACCATTTAAAGCCCCAATAACACTCTTGTTGTAATTGAATAATATGTCCCAATCTTCATTCTGGTCAACAAATCGTATTATTTTAGAATATTCCAATTAAATGATGATATAAATTTCATCTTAACACACCTATTTTAAAAAAATGGAAAAATTCAACCAATTGATTTGAAAAGTCTAACGTAAACCTTTTCAAATGTGACTTGGATTTTAAAATATTTTCGAACCCTCTGGACAAGTAAAATAGGTTGTAATGCATAATTTAAACAACAGGTAGGACACTTAAACATCTGGTACTTTTCTGGAGCTACCAAGCCAGCAAGAATGTTATTGTCCCTTTAAATTCTCTTGACGATACATCGATATTGCAGGTCGGGGTTTTGGCTTAAGTTAATCGATTTATGAAATATTATTTGACAGAGATAATAATCAGATATGCCACCAAATCTCATATTTCAAAAATTTCCAGGGGGGGGGGGGCTTCCTCTGCCTGGGCTCAGTGAAAGGGGCCACTCCGGGCCGGTTCCCGGTCCCAATCCGCACCTGCTGATTACTGATTGATTACTGAAAATGTTCTTCAAATATCCCAGTACAACCCAAACTGCAAATAACCCACCCCATGCACCCAATATTACCTTAATCTAATATAATCACAAAGCTGCATACCAGGGGCCTATTTCACAAAATTTTAACTAAGATAAGATCTGAGATTGGGCAATATTAGATTGATTTTAGTTCTTAGCCAATCAAAATTGAAGTATCTGCTAAAATGTGGATTTTATCTTTAGTTAAAATTTCGTGAAACAGGGCCCAGTATTATTACTGCAAAGAATCTTCGATAAAGCGTTTTGTGTATTCGTTGTTTCCTGAGGCTTGGGTGATATGGCGTATAATATTTTGATCATATTGCAGCAAAACTTTTACTTTTCGATATCCTTTCATGATTTCCAGAAACTATGGTGGCTGATTGGTATCATGTCGTGATGTCGTAGTGTCGCCTCGTGACATAACCACATTTTAATCCGACACTACGACAACCCGACATCACGACATTTTTCACCGGACACTAAGACATTTTCACCCGACACCACGATATTTAAAATTCGTAATGTCGCGAAAATGTCGTATTGTCTGGTTAAAATGTCGTGGTGTAGGTTATCGTCATTTCGGTTTGTCGTGGTGTCGGGTTATCGGCCATATTCTTCTCAATACTATGATTGTTTACACTGAAAGTTCCCCGGCATTTTGCGGCGCGGTTTCGCGATGTCGGTAATGCAGGATAAAGGGTCTGGCAAAGAACAGCGTCTAGTATTGTAAGCGGATCAAAAAAAACCAAGCACCTATGTACCATTTGGCGTGCACCTAAAGAGTCCTTCACAGCTGAAATCCGACGAAGAAATATCACAGTCTATTTAAAATTTCCGTCATATCACCACTCTGCATAGATATGCATATCGTCAATAGTCCGATGGTTTCGAAAAAAAAAAAATGAAATGGGTTTAACGTCCTCCAACTGTTCTGCTCCGGGAGCCACAGTGGTTAAGTGAGTAAGATGCTGGATCGATAGCACGGAGGTCGCGACTCGCGGGTTCGCCATTGGATGGGCAATATTTTCCCCTTGTCATAGGTGTAGGAAGCGGGGTCTGACAAGGACAGCTGTCTAGTCGTTCGAATTGGGCGTGGATACTTTGGCAATTGGAATTCAATATAAGCGTAGGCCGTAGTGCCGCTGTCCGAGCAAAATGTCCTCACAACACACTGACTGGGGTAAGTCAATCTTCATAAGCTCAGTCGGAGAAGAACAGTAGGACGTTAAACTCCATTTCATATCATTTCGTTCGGCTCCAACTCGACTACCCTATACATTGTACTTATGGTGTCTGGTTATCGGCCATATTCCTCTCAATGCTTTGATTATGTTCACTGAAAATTCCCTGGGATTTTGCAGCGTGGTTTATCTTGTCGGTAGAGCAGGAGAAAGGGTCTAGCAAATTACAGTGTCTAGTTGTGTAGATGGAACAAAAAACGTGCCCCCGTGTACACATTGGCGTGCACACGAAAGAAATCCTTCAGAGTTGAATTTCGATGAAGAAATACCATGGTCTATTGAAAATTTCTGTCATAACAATGTGCATAGCGTATGCCGTTCTTCAGTAGTCTACTCCTATATTGAATAACAACTGCCAGGGCGTATTTTACATTCTCGCTTATATGTACACGGAACGTCAATTTTTCGTCCCGTCTAAAAGACTATATTATGTCATCCCCTGCCAGGCCTTCCGTCCTGTACCACTATAAAGATTAATCACGCCAGAAAATTCCCGAGCACGTAGCCTATTCCCAACTTAGCGAGCCAACGTCTCACTCACGGAGTCACCGTGACTTCCAGAAAAGAAGGACATTAAACCCCATTTCCAAAGCGATTCCTCTTTGACAGTGTGGCAGGGATTGAGGTCGATCTGTCAAGGAATTACGTATAGTCGTTCGAATGGAACAAAAAACCGCAACCCCATTTGCATATTAGTGTACACGTAAAAGGGGGAGTTGGGATGGCCTAGTGGTCTAGAGTGCCGCGCTTCGACCTCTAGCTGGCCGGTCACCTCTGGCTTGCGGCCGTGGTTTCGAGCCCTGGTGTGAGCGCATGTGACATGGAGATAGAGGCGCTTTCTCAACCTCGTGGGTTTCCTCCGGGCACTCCGGTTTCCTCCCACTGCTAAAGACCCCTACGCGCAAGCGAATTATTGAAATAAAATTAAACCATATGTTGGTCCCGAAATGACCTAGTTTGTGTTGAGTGGACGTTAAACCCCATTTCTCTCTCTCTCTCACACGTAAAAGACCTCCTGATAGTTGGAATTCAGTGCAAGAGTAGGCCGTAGCATCGCTATCCAGGTAAAGTTTCCCACATAGTACACTGTATAGGGTATGTCCCACTTCATTAGCCCAGACGGAGCAGAACAAAATTAAATCAATTAATGGAGTTTAACGTCCTGCTGGGAGGTAATTGAGTAACTATTTCCTCAATCAGCATGTGTCACCCTTTCTAATGCCCCCAAAATTTTGCCCATGATCGTATAATAGTGAGTTGACAACCTTTTGAGCAAAAGACATAGAAATAATTATGTTTTGACTTTCTTAGAAAATATGAAATTGGAACTTTAAGGAAAACTGGATTACGCCATTCAGTGTGCTGTGAGAGACATTTTTCCCGGACAGCGGCACTACGGCCTACTCTTACTTATAGTTTTTAATGGACTGTGGTATTTCTTTATCGGAGTCTTTTGTGTGCACGCCAATGGGTACATAGGGGCTTGTTTTTTGACCAACCTGCAATACTAGACACTATTCTTTGCCAGATCCTTTGTCCTGCACTATACCGACATGTCCAAGTCCAAACCACGCTGCCAAAATCCCTGGAAACATTCAGTGTACATAATCATGTATTGAGAGAAACGTGGCCGATAACCCGACACCACGACAACACGACATTTTAACCCGACAATACGACATTTTACACGTATGCGATGCGCGGAAATTAATAGCTATATAAATAGGTATCTTTTCCTCTCAAATTGGGTCAAGCTTCATTGGTGGACACATAAACGATATGATTTTAAATTAAAAATGACAATTTGGCATATCAATACAAATTATTGAGGTATGGGTTAAAGTAATGACGGATTTATATAAATCGTTCTACCGCAATTAAAATCTGGTTTGGGTTAAATCGTGCTACCGAAATTAAATATTGCATTTGCACACAATTTGCGGATAAGTTCGATTTGAGTTGAAATCGAACTGTAACTTCCCGTTGAAATTGCCCCTCTCCTTTATGCGCCACAGCTTGTCGGAACTGGTTATCCATAATGGGGTTTAAATAATGTAATCTCTAAAACCAAGAGATGGCTATCTTCAGATGGAATACACATTACAATACTAATATGCCTACATAAGGTCCTAACAGGAGAGTAATATCTACTTTTGTGCTGTTGGGATCGGACACGACCGTAGTCTGAAATCCATGTCCAGAGTCTGAAATTACCGATGGGTTTATATTTCTGTTTCAAACAACACCTGAATCAAACATGCCCTCGTATGTACGACTCGATGCCTTAAGCCAGACTGACACTTGCACGATTCCGTGGCACGCATTGGCACGACTCGAGTCGGCACGACACCGTCCGATTTGCACAAACTCGTCATGTCAATGCGGGAAGGGCGTAAACAATGCACAAACTATGCGCAAACTATGCGTGAACTCGTTGTGGCAGTGCGTGTCAATGTGGACACTGATGGGCACGACAAAATCGTGGCCAAAAGTCGTGCAAGTATCAGTCTGACATTAGTAATGATTTCAGACGACCTATATAACCCAAAACAGCAGACGGATTTATTAATAAGGTGTGTGTGAAAAGCCACATTATACAATTTCTACATGAAAAAAATAATTATTTCTCGCCAATGCGCATATACTATCTGGTGTTGAATGAAAGGACGTAAAACCCAATTCCATTACTACAGCAAGGACTTTTCGTGATCATTTCACTGTAAACTATAATGCTTCATGTTATTTTTATCATAAAGTACAAAATTCAATCATATACTTATTATAATTAGGTGGTTAATATTCCATTGTCTTTAATATACTTATTCCTAAAATGAGTTTTAAAGTTCTCAATCAATAAGTCGAATAATAACAGAAACACGAGTTTTAAACTCCTTGGCGTCATAGAGATTCCATCGTTGCAAACTACATTATTGTGAAAGTAATATCATAGTATATCAATCCAAAAAGGTATTTACACATGTAGATAAATATGATGAATTGACATTTGGCGATATAAACGGGATATTATGGTATTCGCTATAAACTCTTTTGATTAACCTTTCCATAATCCGGCTGAAGCCAAGCAGAGTGATGTGGAAATGACGCACTCAAACTTGGGGCAATCCTTTTCTTTCTCCTCCATTAGAATCAGTCCTCCATCGTCAAATCATTGACACAAACCCGGGTATCTCTTTTTCAGTTCTGGGAATACGTTCGAGTCAAATGTTTAAAATTCTGCTACATTCCCAACACACAACAACGTTAGCATTATATTATTTCATGGCAATCTTTGATCATCAACGCTAACCGGACAGATTTACAAGTGCATACTGAGTTATTTCCCCGTTTCAGTTCCATTAATGTGTGAATTATACCCCATTCATCATTTTGTTTTGAGCACATTGCTTCTTGTTTATTGGGGTTTGTCCCGTTACAGTGGGGCAACCGGGTAGGTTATTATGGCATCTTGGTAGTTGGGCAAAGCATTAGATTCAGATGTCATTACTTCAATATAGCTGGGAGGTGCTGCAATATAAAATTTAAATCCAGTTAGGTAAATGTTCAAAGTTAAAGATTCCGCAGGAATCTTCGGAATCTTCAACTGTTGAGCGATTCTTAACATCTATGGCTAGGGCTTTATCTCTGGAATATGACTTTCGGAACTTTAGATCCAAATGATTTAGCACTTGTGCTTTTGAAGCCCTAATAAGCTATAGTGTATATTACAAGTAAAACCAAATGAGTCAGATATTAAAGCATCCCGAAAACTAAAGCTTCGTGGTTACGAGGAGTAAGGTAGGCGGTGTTGTGTATCTAAATTTCAACTGCAATGCATTTTTTTAAAAGTATAATCACAAATAATACTGATCAAGAAAAAGTCAAGTATATGTACGTCCTTTACAGTATATTCCACTCAATTCCATCTAAATTTTGCTGTCTTCATTAGCCCAGGTTAGGAGCAGAACAGAAGGACGTTAAACCCCATTTCATCTAAATGCTGAATTTCGGGTAAACATGTAAGGCAGTGTGTCAAATGTACTTACGATGGGATAAAGATAGAGTTGATGGGTTTATTGGTATGGTTCCAATAACTATTTCTACAGGTATCTTTAGACATGACAGTGACATGAACGATGGCTTCATCTTCAGCTGATAAAAAAGGTAAGGAGTTATTAGCTTACACGTAAATTGTATATTCTCAATACCCTGCGTCCGAAACTGGTCACATTTCCACATAACCGGTTAAGGATTAAAATGTAATGGTAGAAAGAAAACAAATTATATTTAAATATTGCTACTCGCCTCGCACACAGCCTGGAATTCGTAGGTTTTCGTGGATATTCGTGGACGTGAATTGGGTGTTGCGAATAATAGGAAAATGTGAAATTCGTGACAAATTCGCCGATAATGACGCGATTGGCCCCGTAAAATACTGAAAAATCTTCATCAATGCTAACAAATTATTTACGAATCCTTGCGAATCATTACAAATATTGTCATTAACTGGACAGGACGATCGATACCTGAATAGACGAGCTTCACATCAATATATCTGAGCTACATTACTATACTTACTAGAAGAACATATCGCACGTTGATTAAACCACATCCATTTAAATTTGGTGGTAAATCTGCTGGTATTCTCAAACTGTTATTAAATGTGTCGCTGGTTGATTCGGCACGTACTTTATCAAGTTTTACTTTTGCAAGATTAATTGTTGTACGTCGACTTTGACTTGGCGTTTCGTAATGTAATATCTGAAAATATAACATTAAAATATAATATAGCATATTATTATGGCGCACATCTCCTCGAAATTTATAGTGTGGAAATTGTAGCTCCCGAAGAAGTTTTTTATAAGCAGACTGAACAATGGCGATGTTACTAATAGTGATTTGAATGTTTCTTAAGGTATCCAAAATCTTTAGATTTCAGAAAAAATCAAAGTTAAAATCATTTTCGACCGGGGCGAAGAAGTTTACAAGGACAGCACATGCTAGTTTTGCAGGGTTCTTTACGTGCATATCTACGTGTATATGCCTGGACCCTGCGTTTTCATACCACAGGGGCGTTTGAAGGTTTATCATGGCGGAGGCTATATTATTTTGAGGGCCCTCTTTCGCGGGGGTCCGGTCTTAATTGATGATTTTCATACAAGTGCAATGACTGCATTCTCATTCAGTAGTGGATTCGACAGTTACAGTGTAAAGAAAACGATTGTCTCGGACTCGGAGGCCCTTTCCTTTGGCCAGACGGGCCCTTTTGTCAGACGAGGGGCCCTTTTGTCTGCCTTTAGGGCCCTCTCTAACTAGGGTACATTTCATTTTTTTCATCAGTTTTAGCATTTTTCTCCCGTTTGATTTCTTCAACTTCTTTGATTGTTTTCGCGAGGAGGCTGGCGCCTCCAGCATCTCAGCTATAAAACGCCTTTGCCATCCTAACTATTAGCCACTCTTTCCATATCAATTCCGGAAGTATTTCCAAGACTAGGCCAGAATTCAAACATATATAGAGAAAAAATTTATAGGTTTTTTGAAGATCAAGAACATTTCCTCTCTAAAAGATGTTATCCAATATAAAGTTCACCAACTTACCATTTTCAGTGCAAGAGTACAAGAACGAATATTGAGTTTACTATCATTTTTTATAAAGATATTAACTGGGATTTCTTCTCCTGGTATAAAACCGCGTTTAGAAAGATGAAGAGATGCGAAGCAGGACCCAGTGGAGAACAATATTGATGATAGCTGAATATTGCTTGACTTCACCAGCTCCTCCTAGAAGTAAAACCAAATACGTTAGACACATATTGACACACCCTACTCTATTCTTTATGAGTACATTGTCACTTTGTAAAATACCCTCAACATGTTATACATGTATGAAGAGGCGCACTATAAGTATACTGTAATAATAAAAATTAAACACCTTAGACCACAGATCAAACGTTTGTATAATGAATGTCTTCAAATAAATTTAGTGAAATTGTAGTGTTTTGTTTGGTAGGTTGATATGTAGTTGACCAATCACAATTTGCTATTACTAAATACGACATATTATATATAATTTAAATGAAATGGGGTTTAACGTCCGACTGTTCTGCTACAAAACTGGGTGAATAAAGACGGGCTTACGCCATGCAGTGTGCTATGACGGAAATGTTGCCCGGGCAGCTGCGCTACGACCTACTCTTAAATCGAATTCAAACTGCCAAGGGATCTTTTACGTGCATGCCAATGTATACACGGGACCTCACTATTTCGTCCCGTCCGAACGACTAGACATCTGTCCTTGTCAGGCCCCCCGCCCTGCAACACGCCGGAAAATCTGGTTAAACTTTCTCGATCAATGCAGAGATCGAACACCCGACCTTCAAGCTAGCCAGCGTTTTACCCACTTAACCACCGCGATCCCATCATATTATATAAAGTAAACCAAAAACTAAGACGTCCATAATACTTACACTGCAGTGAGGTATGTTGTTCAGATCCAATCTAGATTTAACTGTAAATGGTCGAGTATTAACTTTTAATTTCCAAGGTTTTTCAATGATTGCCTTTAGAAAGTAACGGACGTGACCATATGGTCCTTCAAAAGAACATGGCAATTTTGGAGGTATCGGAAACTTGAAAGGAAATGAATGGTGGCCAGGTTGTAATTCATGGTATCCATCACCAATTCTCAACGAATTCGGAACAACATTTTCTGGAGAAAAAAAAAACCCTTTAGAATTAGAATAAACTTATAATGTACAATGTGTTATGGGGAAAATTGTGCCTTGGGACAGTTTTCGTTTCCATTACAACGAATTCCGAATGGGTTCTTTTATGTGTACACAGGACCTTAAGGATATTTCGTTCCATCTGAACGACTGAGTGTTCGTCCTTGCCAGGACATCTGTCTCTCACAGAGAACATGGGAAAGCCAGCTTGGAAAAACCCAGAAGAATTTTCCCCGAAAAACACCAGGTTCGAAACCGCAACCACCCGGTCAGTGAGCCAACGCCATACTCACAGAGTCACCATGTCTCTATCAAATAACCACTGGTTAAACATGCATAATATTCATTTTTAAAATGTGGCACTTTATGCACCGCCACAAGAAACAGTCACTAGTTATACATGTACATCCATTATTCATATTTCGATAATTTTGATAAATGTAAACAAAACGCTCACGCTATTTCGTTGCCAAGTGGGGGAGGGGGGTCAAATGCTAACCCGAGGAAAAATGGGGTACTTTAGGATAGTAGCTGCAGGGTACTTTAGGATAGTAGCTGCAAATGGTCTTGTCAATGGAAAAATTGGAGATATTTTAAGCTGTATGCATTTATAAGAATATTTTCTTTCATTTTAATAATCAATGGGCTAATGTAACAATCTCGAATAAAACATATCTCTTTGGAACATTCACATATTTCAAATGCAATATAACGCTTCACCGACAAGCTACTGCGCTTTACATGTATTTCACCAGCCATAAAATGAGGGTTTTCCGTTTTAAGAATATCTCACTTTGATTCATAATGTGTAATGTTTGGAGGTACAAACCTTCTTGTTGTGGAAACAATGTTTCTGTACATTTATAATATTGTTCATCTGCTGATTCCGGTTCAACACTACCCTCAGCATTCCTTGTATCTACCCAGTGCACATGTGCTATACCAGAGCTTTCTAAACGGATTTCTGAAAGAAAAAAAATAAATAAAATTTTGTGATGACACCTCAAACAAGCCATGGTGTTTAGTCATTTGGGTGGAACGAAAAACCGAGGCCCCGTCAAAGAATCAGTGATAGTTTAGCCATATGGGGATCACGTTGTTAAGTGGGTAAGACGCTAGCTCGCTAGCCTGGAGGTCGGGTGTTTGATCTCTTCATTGATCGAGAAAGTTTAACCAGATTTTCCGGCGTGTTTTCTCCTTGTCAGTGATGCAGAATGGAAGGTCTGAAAAGGACAACTGTCTAGTCGTTCTGATGAGACGGAAAAACAAGGTCTTGTGTACAAATTTTGGATGATTTGCAAATAGTTCGACAAAAGCTTAAATATCCTTTGGCAGTTAGAATTCAATGGAGATAAACAAAGAAAAACGCAGACTCGTTAGTCTTGGGTTGACTCCCAGTGTTGACCGTGAAAGTTCCGCGGTGTATTCCGTCGTGGTGCAGGACGGAGGGCCGGGCAAGAACAGCTATTTAATCGTCCGTGTCGGACAAAAACGCAGGTCTCATGTACAGATCAGCGTGAACGATAAAGAACCCACGACAATTTCAAGTCGATATAAGAGTAGGCCATAGCGCCACTGTCCCTCCAAACTTTACCCCGTAGAATACTGCACGGCGAATGCCTGGGTCTTCATTAGCCCAATGGGGGCTGAAAATTAGGACGTTAACCCAATTTCATTTCATTTTATTGTCATAAATACTATCCATATGGTTATTATTCCCAAAAGACAATAATATTATTTCCATGGAAAAACAATTATTTACATCGAAATGTTTATGTGAATATAATGGGCCATTCGAACAACAGAGAACTACATCTATTGTAGAGGTTTCAGGTCCCACTTCTCCGCACCAGCATATGGACGACAGGATGCTTTTGAGGTTTTTATCGATTCGTAAAAATTTGGCCGAACAATTGCATCGCGAATGTTCATTTTGTATATTCAAAATTTGAGGCAAATCGGTTGAACTGTACACGATTTCGATGTCTATTGTAAAGTTTTGGCTGATTTGCAAAGAGTTCGACAAAAGCTTAAAATCACAATGTCTGTTCTTTGATTTGAGGTGACTATTTTGAGTCTAGGGTTATTTGAAATAATGATCTAATTCGAATTTAATTTGATTTATTTCCTATAAATGACGATGCCAATGCCCCTTTAAGTTCCTAATATTCCAAATGTTTGCGGTTGGAATGTTGTGGAGGTTTTTTTTTTGGTGTAAACAAAGTAAAAAACCTGAAACATAACAAAATATTTATTGTTGGAGAGTTTACGATCATGTTTGAAAATGAACGGTTTATTGTTGTGTCTAAAATCCATTAAACGTCAGATTGTTTACAAAGTTTGTCCATCTGATAGCCCGTAGCTGTGTCTAGTTTCAGTTCACCCAAGATATGTTTGATAATATCAAAGTATAGAGTGAGTGCTTAATGTATGGTTGACGTATTCTTTGGACAGGTTTATGGTTGCGGTCAAGTAAACAAGTACAATTGACCAGGCTATAACAACAAAATACAACATTATATGTAAATGACATGTAGCCAACACATGACTTTGCATAAGATGTTTTGGGTTTTTTTTTATCTAAGATGCGTATTATCACTTGTACATTTTTGCCATTTGTGTGACTGGAATAATATTCTATCCTTTTACATTTTAAAACGGATAAGCATTTTCAAATTAAAGGATATGATAAATAGGTTATCACATTATTACTAACTAAAATCAATAAGATATTCGCTAGTGATAGTTGCGTGTCACATATAATCGCACCTGCATGCTACATTGTCAATTGGCTAATCCAAAACCACTCCTTTTGTTTAAACAATAACAGGATTTGCTAATCTAAAACCACCCCTTTTGTTTAAACAATATCCGGATTTGCAGATATTGTCGTGGAAATAAGTTTCAAAAATTTGTAATCAATTAGATAATTAGCAATCTCCTCTTATCGCTCCTACATGACGTGGGTGATATCACCTGCGTATTAAACGATATCTAAAGTTATTTCATTTATTTTTCATGGTTTGTCACTGCGAGGCCTTATTCATTCAAACTAACCATTTAAGAGGTCAGCCCTAAACCAAAGGAAATGGATGCTGCCTTACAATATTTAAAAAAAAAATAGAATTCGACAAACATCCTACTGCTGGCTGCGCCTCCCACCGTTTCTTGGCACCAATTTTTCCCGCATTTTAATATTGTACTTACAAAAGTATTTCACTCCGGCACTAATTAAAAGATATAAGTCGTACCTTTCCAACAGTGCCCCAGGCGTGTTACCAACAGTTAGTTTCCTTAATCATAAATATCTACCACATGGTTTCGGTATTTCGGCGTTGAATTAAATGTGGGCAATTTCACTCAATTGAAATCCAATTACACTCTCAGAAGCCACATTTGAAATAACAATGTTTGCTTACTTCGAATCCTAGATACCGCTCTGTTCGAATCTGGGTGGTGGGCGCCCGGCCTCCGGTGTAATAATGTCTCGAGACCAGGAAGTTTATTTTGTTGACAATTTCCGTTCAATAGAATTTCGAAATGAAATTTAAGAGACTTTATATTGGAGAACTGCTACATAATATTTTCAATTTTGAAACAAAAATCATCCATTTCATGTAGATTCAAAGGTTGATACTTAAGAGAAAACATTCATGGGAAAATGTTGATTCATGTGTGAAGATGTCAAGTTAGACTGAGCTGGATTTGATGACGCACCTGGGATTGGAGGTTGTATTGTGCGGTTAATATGGTCAATTTTGCCCTGTTTGGTCTTCCATAATCATAATCACTGAGACATGGCTAATTATTTAATGTCTACGATATCAACTTGGGTGGAAGAGGACGTTAAGACCGACTGCAAAGCAAAAACCTCAATATCCACATTAAATGTGTCAAATACAAAAGGTATACTGAAGAAAAACAGAGTGTCTCTGCTTGAACTACTGGGTCACATAGACCAATTAACCGATATCCCGATTCGAACAATTGATCGACCACTCCTGAATTTTGAATCCAGGGAGATATTACAATTTGTTCTTCTTTTTTTATTATTAATTTACGTCTTTTTCCGGCGGAGAGTACTTCCTTACTGTTTACTTACTATTTAATGCTCCCATTGTATGTCCCTAAAAACTAAAAAAAAGTGCAGTCAATTTTAACAATGCGATAACAATAACCCTAGACTCTACTATTAATGGAAAATCCAAGCTTTGACTTGTTCAGAGTAAGGGAACAGTAAGTTTATAATTTGTAGGCCAACGTATTACTTGTAAACTGAAATTTAAAACGTTTCATACAGTCTTCTTTCAACAAATTAACCAGGCCGTAACTGTATAGCCTGATCTTGTCACGATATATAGAGCGTCAATGATTCTTACAATATTCAAGGTTGTTATTCGAAGTGTATTCGCATATCTCCAGTTCAGTGTCAAGTCTGTCACGTTTCGTGAACGGTACCAGATATCATAATTATAGTATCGTCATAAATTAAGTTTCAAGGTTTAATTTGATATAGATATAAATGTCAACTCAGTTAATTGAGTGCTATACTCTGATAACAGTATGTGGGTCGACAATTAAAATTTGACTGTTAATATTGTGTGCATAAAATCATTGAACTATAGAATATTTTATTTCGCTGTGCATTATATTTCACAAAACCAATTGCTTTTGAATCAAAGTTACTGTGACGATTTATAAAAGCAACTATTCGTAACGCCTTCTGGTTTTGATTATATTCTGAACAGTGTTCTTGTCGTAACTGGTAATGATCGAAGTCCGCTTACATAATAAGGTGTACACCAGGGTAAACTCCTTTTTGTTGTATTTTCTTGCTCTTTTGTTAATGACCACAATACCGTAACCTAATGGTTTAATCAGAAAGATTAACAAGAATGCACGAATTATCTATGTTTTATGGCACGTTGGTCGTCTTAAAGTTTTAACCTTTTACACATGGTCTTAACTTGGACACAATCTCATAACACGATTTGTTCCCACTTAAATCGAAATGTTAATAAGTTGTGGTTTTATCGACAAAATCTTGGATGTCGAAACACATATTTGTGTGAGGTATTTTGATGAGAAACAAGATACCATCATTTTAAAGTCTATGTTTTTTATTTCTCCTTTGCAGTGTATACCCTAATTTCAGTTATAAATTTTTAAGTTTCTTATAGCTTGAGCGATTTCAGTAAAATGCGTGTATAATATGCAATGCAGATAACATATTAGATCTAACAACTGTTTGTGACAGCGAAGAAAAAATATTTATCAAAGTTTAAAATGAATTTGAATATAAAAAACCCAACTTACCCTTAATTTTCATAGGGCGAGTATTTTCAACGATAACCTCCCCTTCTAATTTATCACCAGGTTCACACACTCCGTTATGATTAAATATAATAACTTCAAATGTCGATAAGCTACCCATTGCTGATTGTTTTAATACAATGTTATTTAGTTTGCTGTACAGTCAGTGGATTTCTTATTTAGGCCTACTCTTCGCGTACTATATAATGAACTTTCATATAATAACACAGTTTAAATTAATGTACATCCCTGTGTACTAAACAAGACATTTAAAAAAATAAATAAACAGTAACGTACAATACATGTAAGTTTAATACGCAATCAGCATTGTAGACTATTTTATGTAAAATAATATTATATAGTTACACACATTGGTGAGCTCTATTCTATTATGACCGACTCAGAATTGGGGGTTTAAATAAGAACAGATCTATCTACACGTGACTGAGTGGTATTGCCTGAATGGTTTTGTACTATGAGATTAGAAACACGGCTACCTTAAGTATGCGGATCAAATGTAAACAAGTTGTTGACCTCGAACTTTCTATCCATACAAATTTATGATGTTTTTGTCGTCCTGCGCACATGGTATTTTCCTTCCTGGAATTCGAGCTTACTAAATTTAGATTGTGAATTTTAATAGCTACGGAGCTATTAAAATTCACATTTTTTATCGGTTTGATGAGTGATTTCTGCTTCGTTGATTTGACACAGATTGGTATTAGTGACATTTTAACACTGAAATATTGGTGAACGTCCAGGGCAGTGCTCGAATTGATAATGGTTCACTGATAACTTTAATTAAGACTTTCATATAGTCAGTCCTATGATGGGTCTTTGCGGACATTGGCCTTACCGTGACGTACGACGTTCAGAAGTTAGTCTTATGCGTCATTTTGATCAGTGACTGATGGCAGAAGCTTAATTGCTTAAAGATAGAGCGAATGTCAACTTGTTTAATAATTGTAGTCTCAGTTTGGCTGTGCAGTGATACAGACGGGTGGCCTGACAAGAACGATATTTAGTCCTTTGGGTAGCTCGTAAACAACGTGGACCCGTGTACACATGCACGTAAAGATTCCTTGTATAGCGTAAACCCGTCTTCACCAACACTGTCGTTGCAGAACAGTAGGACATTAAACATTTTATTTCTCATTTTGGCTTCCAGTGTCAGCATTTATATTTTTACTTAGATCACGGGGACTTTACCATTTTAAACTTAACCGCAAAACATAAGAAACGATTAAATAAGGCTGAGAATTTATTCGACGATTTCATAGTTCCAGTTTATTAACAATATTTAAAACCATGTTAGATGGATCAAATAAAATAGGAAACATCTCCGAAGGAATTCAGTTTTTATATGGAAAGTTAAAGATAACTACTCACAAAAATATATTTACAGGCGCGGATCCAGGATTTTTTGCGGGGGGGGGGGGTCTAGGTTTGATAATTGCGTAACTAATTGCGCTCAACAGATTAACGGGGGTTCGGGGGCCCTCCCCCAGAAAAATTTGATTCAATTTGGTTCATTCTGGCGTATTTCCGGAAGGTAAATTCCAAAATTACAAGTCTAAATCGCCAATAAAATCGCATAAAAAATTTTCAAACCTGAGCTGGGGGTGGGGGGAGTCCGACCACTTAGACCCCCCCCCCCTCTGGATCCGCGCCTGATTTATATATATATATATATAAAAAGCAAATACAAATTATACTGTCAAAAGGCGGGGGGGGGGGGGCTGAATGATTAGTGCGTGCGAGCTGCACCATAAAGCATGTCATTGAGTCAACTGGCGTGGTTTCGAATTCCCGGTTGCCTATCCAACCTTGTTGGTTTTCTCTGGGTCCTCCCACTGCAAATACCCCTACACGCAAGCGATTTATTGAAATAAAATGAAACCATATGTTAGTTCCGAAATGACCAAGTTTGTGTCGAATGGACGTTAAACCCCATCTCCCTTTCTCCCCCCCCCCCCTCGTCTCTCTCTCCCTTTCTCTCTCTGTAACCATTCATTTTTTATAAGGGGAAGTGGTTAAACAATTGCCGTTTTTACATTCACAAACTAATTAGCTTTTTTGTTATCAAAGTGGTTTTTTTAGCTGTTTTGTATATATTAGGGCAAGAAAAAAACACCCTTTCAACATTCTTTAGGTGCATTTTACCAATTCTACAGGGAAATGTTGGATCCCTTGTATAATTATTATAGCAAAATGATTAATGAACCCGATAACATCTTGAAAAAAAGCCAACACATCCTGGTTTTTATCTGCTGTTTTTCATCATTGATCTCCGGACTGATATGACCTTTATCTATTTACGCTACTACACGTATACGTGTAAATGAAACAGTCGAATTGAGTAGCTCCGGGCAATCTAATTATAATCAGATCTTTATTTCGTCCCGGTTTAAATTTTGGTTGGTCTTCACTACATGACGATCTGATCACTTACATATATTAATTCCTTGTACAGATCAGGGTAATGTTATTTGTAAAACCATTTTTCTTGTAACCACCTGCAGCATTTCTCACCGGTTTGTTAAACATATATTATGCAACTTTATTTAGTTTTGAAAAAAAAAACATGATCTTTAGCATCAATTTGGCGAATATCTGCGGAACTCGACGAGGTCACAGCCAAAACACATCCGCAACTATGACAAACTAGACAGTGCCAGGTGCGGATCCAGGATTTTTTGCAGGGGGGGGGGGGGGTCTAGGTTTGATAATTGCTTAACTAATTGCGCTCAACCGATAATTTGTTAAATTAGATTCAATTTGGTTCATTCTGACGTATTTCCGGAAGGTAAATTCCAAAATAACAGGTCTAAATCGCCAATAAAATCGCATAAAAAAAATTTTCAAGCCTGAGCAGGGGGGGGGGGGGGGTCCGGACCCCCCCTCTGGATCCGCGCCTGAGTGTGGAAGCCCGCGTTCCCTACCTATACATGTATATCAATTCTTACCGATGAACTATGCAACTAAAGAATAATAAGCTCGAAATGTGTGATCCGATAGGAATTAGAATCTCTATAGCAGAATCAGAAAGGAGGACCTGACAAGGACAGCTGTTTAGTCGTTCGGATAGGACGAAAAGCCGAGGTCCCGTGTACACATTGGCTTGAAGTAAAAGATCCCTTGGCAGTTGAAATTCAATATCAGAGTAGGCCGTAGCGCCGCTGCCCGGAAAAATTTCCCTCATAGCACACAGTATGGCGTAGTCCGTCTTCAATCAGCCCAGTTTAGGTACATAAGAGTGGCACGTTAAACCCCATTTCATTTCTCTTGGCGAATCAGTAGAATCTCTAGAATGCACCCTGAAACAATACAATCCGTTGAATCATCAAGAGTTCGAAATAAACGTGATTCTGATTGAAGATAACCAAGAGTGAAGATACCGCTCTTTTACTGGATGATCTTGATGGCGCGACACATATCAAACAAACTCAGACTTGCTATAGAATTTAACCAAATCCAACCGCTACACGATATTTCTGTCTTTTTAAAAATGACCACCAAACTAAAATTAGAACATGCACATGATTTCACGTCACCTCACAGATATAGAAAAACTGTTACGTAAGATAGGGTTGAGATTTCAGCGTTCCACATTTAACTATTTGTAAAATAATTACTTATTTTCACGCCAACTGTGATGATATGTGTTGAAAATCTTGCATTTGAAGCTATTTTTACTATATGGGTTTATAATTCTGTATTCTTTTCTTTTTGGCAACAAGAAACTAACACAAATGGGTCGCACAGATTTAATAATATAACATATACTATTCAAAAAAAGTAGGGGATGTTTGATTTTTAAGTGTTATCAAAGTCACCTAATGAAACTGACGAAGAAACAAATGACAAAATGAAATGAAGTTCACATTCATCGATTTATTCCAAATGATCGTTAGACTAAGTAAGGCACAGACTGACCATTATAAGGGTAAAATGATACCCGGGATCAAACAGCAAAGTTACCACAGCATCACAACAAAGCCAGTAACGGGTAAATCCTCCTCTGTTTGCCAAACAAGCATTGATCCGACGTGGCATACACCTAATGAGACGTCTAAGGTCATTTTGGTCCAGATTGTCCCATTCCTGTTGCAACGCAGCAGCAAGTTCTTGGACATTGGCAGGACGTTGTTGACGTTGACGTAACCTCGATCCAAGCATGTCCCAGACATGCTCGATGGGGGAGAGGTCGGGACTCAGTGCTGGCCAAGGTAATGTGGTGATGTTCTGTTGTTTGAGGTAACCTGTAACGATCCGGGCCCTGTGACATCTTGCGTTGTCATCCTGGAAGATGAAACGGCCGCCATGACGTCGTGCGAACGGCACAACATGGACTGCCAAGATGTTATCCCGATAGTACTGGTCTGTAACACGCCCTGCAACAACATGTAAAGCCGTTCTTCCAGCAACAGTGATGCCCCCCCCACACCATAACAGAACCACCCCCAAATCGATCATGTCTGATGACGTTAACGTCTTGGAAGCGCTCGTTTCGACGACGCCACACCCTCCTACGTCTGTCCAAAAAATCAACAGTGAACCTTGACTCATCTGAAAACATCACATTGCTCCAGCGTCGATTATCCCAGTGTTGACGATCCCTACGCCAACGACGTCTTGCCTGAAGAGGACGTCGGGCGCGAAGGTGACCCCTATGCAGTCGATTCCGAATCGTCTGGCCACTCACTCTCACACCAGTGTCTGTTTGAAGACGAGCGCTGATCTGATTTGCTGTGATGACACGATTTCTCAAGGCCAAGATACGGATAAATCGATCCTGGGCTTGAGTTGTCGCCCTTGGTCGACCTGAGCGTGGTCTGTCCTGTACAGATTGTGTATCACGGTATGTGGACCAAAAAATCAACAGTGAACCTTGACTCATCTGAAAACATCACATTGCTCCAGCGTCGATTATCCCAGTGTTGACGATCCCTACGCCAACGACGTCTTGCCTGAAGAGGACGTCGGGCGCGAAGGTGACCCCTATGCAGTCGATTCCGAATCGCCTGGCCACTCACTCTCACACCAGTGTCTGTTTGAAGACGAGCGCTGATCTGATTTGCTGTGATGACACGATTTCTCAAGGCCAAGGTACGGATAAATCGATCCTGGGCTTGAGTTGTCGCCCTTGGTCGACCTGAGCGTGGTCTGTCCTGTACAGATTGTGTATCACGGTATGTGGACCATAGTCTGCTTATGACAGACTGAGAAACATTCATCGTCCGCGCCACAACCGCCTGTGTTGTGCCGATCTGTAGCATGCCAAGGGCACGTAACCTTTCATTTTGGGTAAGCCGAGGCATATCAAAATTTGTTTTCTGGTCACTAAAACAATTAAACTGATGTTTCCACCCTGGAATTCAATGCCACAATGACTGTAACATTGAAAGTCAGAGTCGTGCAAATCTTGGGTTGGACCCCCATGATGATCCCAAGCATCACCTGCATTCCATGCGGTAGTTATTGGTGCGTTTGGGCGTCACATTTAACTGGAAATGTTTCTTCTGTTAGGTTCTAGAGTGACTTTTTTCGTAGGCATTTGCATATTTTAGTATTATGCCCCAAAAATCAGATATCCCCTACTTTTTTTGAATAGTATAAATGCACAGGTACTTGAGGGATTAAAATAAAACTTCTTACTACTGTTTGACTATACAGTGTACTCTGTAATTTCCGGCTTTTGATCAATCCGCCACTCGCCTAGATCCGCCCAAAACCTCTGGTCCCGATTTCTTTCCTTCTTGATTGCTTGTAAAACGTTTTGTTCTAACCGCCATTTTGTCACTTCCGCCTTTCGCCATCGACTCGAGGTCCGATGAGTGATTATCCATTGTTATTTAATCCTATAATCCGCCACTGTTAACTCCCCAATCACAAAAACACCACAGTTTATCAGACACTAATAATTAAAGTATAACAAACAGTACTCGACAAATCTGTATATGTAATTGTATATTACAATTTAATCCCTTCAGGTGCCTGTGTATGAATGTATATAATCTGATTTTCATTCAATCGGTTCTGTTTTTACCATAATTTCTAATCAGTTATGTTTGGCGAAATAGGTGAAGAGTCCAAACCACGCCTTGATGGATGTGACATGTGGAGAAATTACATTGGAAGAAAATACCGATGTCGAAGTTACATATGTTGATTATGCACTAGTAGAAATTACAACAGTTGAAAGATCAGATGTAGAAAATACAAACGTTACAAGGGGCATTTGTACATGTGTTTTTTCGTTAGTGGACAATACTTTTCTATTTTGTAAAATCGAACATGGAAAAATCATCAAAACAACACTTTCATATGCTGACATAGTATCTTCTACTCGTGTTTACATGTCTTTTAATGTGGCGTCGATCCCCTTCCACACTACAGGAGGTAAAATGAAAAGTTTGAGTAACGTCGAAATATTTTGAAGCATGTCCTGTCAACAAAGTACGTGATATGGGTATTTGGACTTCGGTCTTTGTGGAAAGTCCTGAGTTTTTAAATCACTTAAGGGCGGAAATGAATAATATTATTGAATTCCAATCCGTCCGTCACATTTTAACTCTTTCCACCTTATCGGTAAATACCAATATATGGAATATACATGGAATACACATGGTTAAATGGTGCATTCTGTAACAGTGTAAGAGTAAGGGATTGGGATTTAACCTCTGTCAAAACACACTAAGAATAGTTATTTTATGCTAGAGAGAGGAAGAATTTTGATTGACAGCAATGTTTCAGCCAAAATCTCTTTAATTTCCAAGGGTATCCAGATATTGTTGAATTTCAAATGTGTCATATGTGAATAATTTTAAAATAATTAATATTTTTTTTATTGAACTTTACAGAATAAAATGTACAATTAACACATCTGAAGACTTTCAAATCTGTAAATTATGCAACTGGAATGGAATGAATATTGTAATACACATCTTTTAGGATAATATGCAATTATAATTATAGACTGAAATCAGACGTGGATCATTTGGCTGAACATAAATTACCAGGAAACAAATGAAAAGTACAGGTAAAGAATGATCTAAACCACGTTTCTACGAACACCAGTTAATGGCACCATCTGGTAGCAAATTGTATAAACTTTCTGTGGAACAATCAATTTCAGGTAAAAACGATCAGAGTCACATAGAATAAAGGCTCTTCTGAAATGACCTCTCAGATAAATACGTCCATTGTACTCTTTATTTGACCTAAATTTGACTGAAAAGTGAAAGTCAGTTGTAGCACTGGTATTATAATTCGTATTAAACATCATTTTGGAGTTGTAATTAAACCCACCTGTTGTTCTGTTCGCGTCAAATCATTCTCGTTCAAACGTTTGTTTTGCCTTTTATGCGAAAAGACAAAAATGTGACTTAGATCGTTCTTCCCCTGGACTCTTCAAATATTTATGCTTACATGTAGCTTTGTGAAAGGAATAAAGAAAGACATGTATGTTATTGTATTATTCAAAGTAGCAGCAATTCAATTACAGATATATTAAATTTTTCACTACTTTCAAGGTTTCATTGACATGGACAATAACTCTGCTCTTTGATCAGTAGAATAAGTCGAACAACCTATAATTTGTTTTTTAAATATCTTACATAACTCTGTTTATAATGAATTTGTTACTCTGATGAATTTGAATGGAATTTATCCTTATGATTAGCTAAATAATCTAACAAAATCATCCAAAGAAAAAATCAACCCTTGAACAGGTGTGACCACAATCAATAGACCTACTACCACGTGAAATACATACCAAAAGAAATATATATAATATACACGAAATATACATAATATACATGAAATATGTACTGAATTTAATACCATTAAGATAAAAAATATATACATAAATGCACGCTACAGTTTGTTACTATGAAATGAGACTAGGATAGTTCGATTGGTTAAAATTTATAAGGAAAATATATAATAGACATGTAACAGTATCATACATTATTATAGTTACAGACTATGAAATGAGACATGGACAATATCATGTTTATACACATTATATACATGAGAAAAGGGATAAAATACAAAAATATAAATAGATGGTTGCCAGACAATAAAACATACGCCCACAGCAGCTAAGTCAACCCAACAGTTCACAAAGATTGCCACATTTCTACTCTTTTGAAGCTAAATGGGAGCAAGGGCCATAACTCTGACAGTAATTATAAACAATCTATAGGCTCTTTGTCTCATGATTATAAGCACTGTATAAACAATAATATTTGAGCATCTACAAGCTATGTTGGACATGGATGGACAGACAAGGATAATGAAAATACAGGTATATAAAAATCAAACATAATTCTATATCTACTTTCTATATCTTGAGAATACTGTAGTCAAAATATGTTAGTTACATAAATTTAACACACCAGTAACTCTCACAGATTCACCTAGTTGATAAGTGTAAATGTAAAGCAGATTATTTTTCGCCTAAGGCCTAAGTTACTATAAAATTGATCATTTAAAAATACAGATGCCTGTAAAGTCTACAACAATGATTATAAATATCTACGAGTAATTCATTAAGGATCAATAAACATTTACATATTCAACCAATCACCAATTTTGATAGACTTTTAATTAAAGTGTCTATCAAAATATTACCAGTGTGTATAAAAATATTACCAGTACTGACTGGTAAACAAATAGATATATTACAGAACAGAATTATCTCCCTTTTCAAATTTTGACTAAAACAAAAATATCCAAAAATCGCAAGAGAGAATTAACCCAATAGCACTTGATATAAGTAAATATTGACTACCCGGTCTCTGAAACATTTGTAGATCATTACCAAAACCAGCAGAAAATACTATCTAGAAAGTCACCGAACTAAAAGAGCTAAATCTGTATTCTCTGGAGAAATGGACACAAATTGGTTGCAAAGCATATACTAATCTAATATGAATGTATATAAGCTGATTTACACACAATCATTTCTGGTTTTTACTATAATTTCTAATCTTTAATGTTTGGCGAAATACACAAAGAGTTCAAATTGAATGGGAGTCTTGGCGTCTAGTTATTCCAGTATTCTCCACTGGGGTATGTTTAACACTGTCCTTCGAGTAGCTTCATTACAAATGGAGCTCTAAAGTATTCTGGCACGTGATTTGTGTTCCAAGTCTTATGGATATCAGAAGCCCATCCTTTCAAAGTAATATAAAAACATCAATGACCATTAAGTCATGTTTGCAATATCGAAGACTGTGGATGGTATTGAGTTAGAGATATGCCGCCTTTAGAATGGTTAACAACGATTCATATGACTCAGATGATTTGTGGTGCTCAGGTTGTAGAGGGAACAGTAGTTTCAAGTGGTCTAAGTGCTAAAGGGTTAACTTATTAATTACAGATGATCAAGTAGATAAGTCTCCTGAATAAGATGAAGAATGACCCACTCTCTGTAATAATCGCTGTCTCTGATGGTTTACACTTTTCAAAAATGCTTCTTGTTTATGATAGCGGTATAATTTAATGACTGACAACAATGTTAGAACGACCCAACACATCCATAAACCCCATATTCCAAACTGTAATAGATAAAATAAAATATATTACATAAGATGTTAGTATGAATGGACAGAGTTTTATGTGTTACTTGACAATCATCACTGTACTTTAGTGCTTCTAAGACTAGTCTCTCTACCACAGAGAAGACAGATTGTAATTTGACGAGTGCTTTTTATTTATCAAATACTGTATTGATTCAATTCCCATTCCAAATCATAAAAATTTTAGATCATGCATCTGTAAAAGATAGGTTGCCAGGCAACGAAGCATATGGCCACAGCAGCTAAATAAATGTTTGTCACACATTTATTCTTTAGTAGATAATTGGGGGTATTTATTTACATGACAATTTCATACAGATCAGATTATAATTTTCGTCATTGGAGGGTTCACAAGGTTCTACAAACTGTAACAAGGGCCATAACTTTGGAATTAACTTACAGACATTACTCTTCCATTTTGAACTTTAAAAACCAAATAGAATCTGTGTTTTAATCAGATTGTACTAAAAGATAGCCAGTTGGGGTGTTGAATTGGCATGTAGGATTGCAGTGAATTTTTTGAGTACACCTTTTTAAATACTGTATACTATACAGTGTATAGTGATGATAAAGGGGGAAAACTAACGTTAGGGGTTATATATTATGAATACGGTGGAGAGAGAGGGGCAGCCACAGGGCATCCATTTATGGGGGGCGGGCATCCAATCAAAGAGTGAAATTTAAAAAATGAAATTTGAAATTATCATGTTAACTTTGTTGTACAAACCACTCTCTAATCTCACAAAGACACAAACCAGAACAGAGTAGAGTAGTTCAAGTGTTTACTTCCAGGATTTTAAATTTGTTGCACTAAAACTAATTAATATTATTAATATATTTATTGCATCTTGTTTTACACAGTCACAATATTAAACATTGTGTATAATAATCAACTTATTTACCTGGGCTATCTGAAATTCCATGTAATAATTTGAACTGTCTATATTAAGATTTTTGGGTAAAAATGTTGTATAATCTCCCATTTCACACCTACAAGATAAATAAGCAACTAATTCATAAATCATTGTTTGTATAGTTGATTTCCACAACCAAAATACATTTCCATTTCAATATATCATCAAGACTGGAAATAAGGCACCTGCCACTGACAATGTCCGGCACAGATTCAGGCTTTGTCAGTCACTAAACCTCTGGTGCCTGTCATTTTGTCCGGCACAGATTTGGTTTTTTTATTGATATTATTAATACATGTCCTGCACTAATTTGAAAACGTCAGGTACTATTTCACTTGTGCCTGACATTTTGTCAGGTACATCTAAAACCGTTATTTCCAGGCCTGAATATCATGTACAAAAGCCTGGAAATAAGGCACCTGTCACTGACAAATTCCGGGCACAGATTCCAGCTTTCTTATGCACAAAACTGGGACTGATTTGTCATTTTTGCTGATATTATTAATACATGTGTATGTCCAGCACTAAGTTGAAAATGTCTGGTACTATTTCATTATTACATATATATGGCAGACAAGGGTGATGATGACATCATCATTATTTAAATCTTTTTCTATTGAATTGTTCCTTTGAAAATGTTAAAATTCATTTGAGGAAACTAGTCAGAATAGTGGAAATCTATATATAATGTTTTAAATGGCACTTTTATATTTTTGACTGTGGATGTATAAAAGTGCAATTCCAAAAAAATATTGTTTTGATGTATGCGCTTTCAATCGTTAGATCTAACATTAGAGTCAAGTTTTGTGGTTTTGACCCCAGTTTTGTATACATTAGAGTGTTTTTCTCCAGTCGTCTGTTTTTCTCCCACTTCTAAAGACTCAAGAACAAACTGAATTATTTAAATAAAGATTTATTTTTAACAATATTTTTATTCAGGATATCTGTATTGAAGTAGGGAATCTAGGCTTAGACTACATGTATGCAAAAACCCTCTGCTCTCTCTAAAGATAGGCTGGCACTGCCAGGCAGGATACGCCCACATTTTCGAGAGATAGAAAGAGAACAAGCAATACCGAAAGTGATTTTTCCTACATCATTAAGTCCTGTATTTCATACTGTATTGGGAGCAGCCATTTAGTTGGTCAGTTCCAGTCTGATATTCATGAAATTCGAAGCCGACAATGATTATGGTGTGACGGTACACAACCTAGAAATGTGACTTCTCATCAAAATCGGATAAGAATTGTGACCTGTAGAGAGTTCACAACCATGATATACCATATTTTTACACTATTCGCGTACAAACGGCGACCATTTCGTCCGGCAATTTTGGTACGATTTTCACGAAATTAGAACTCAACCTTCCTCATCAAAATCGAATTAAAATTGTGACCTATACAGGGTCCACAACCATGATATACAATTTTTTTAACAGTATTCGCGTACAAACGGCAGCCATTTTGTCTGTCAATTTTGGTCCGATTTTCCCGAAATCCACACTCAGCCTTCCTTACGGTGTAACGGTGATATAATCAAACGTTTTTTTAAATCGGATAATAATTGTGACCTCCAGAGGGACCACAAGCTAAAGAAAGGGGGATTTTGCGTATAACCAGGGGCCATAATTCAGGAAGTTACGATCCGATATGCGTAAATATCGAAAAGAACCAAGATCTTTGGGTTATTACCTTAAATTTCAAGTTTCATCAAAATCGAATTAAAATTGTGACCTATACAGGGTCCACAACCTTGATATACCATTTTTTTAACAGTATTCGCGTACAAACGGCGGCCATTTTGTATGGCAATTTTGGTCCGATTTTCCCGAAATTCGAACTCAACCTTCCTTACGATGTAGCGGTAATATAATCAAACGTTTTTTTAAATCCGATAATAATTGTGACCTCCAGAGATACCACAAGCTAAAAAAAAGGCGACTTTGTGTATAATCAGGGGCCATAATTCAGGAAGTTACGATCCGATATGCGCAAATATCGAAAGGAACCAAGATCTTTGGGTAATAACCATGAATTTCAAGTTTCATCAAAATCGAATTAAAATTGTGACCTCCACCGGGTCCACAACCTTGATATACCATTTTTTAACAGTATTCGCGTACAAACGGCGGCCATTTTGTCTGTCAATTTTGGTCCGATTTTCACGAAATTCGAACTCAGCCTTCCTTAGGGTGTAACGGTGATATAATCAAACGGTTTTTTAAATCGGATAATAATTGTGACCTCCAGAGGGACCACAAGCTAAAAAGGGTGATTTTTCGGACAATCAGGGGCCATAATTCAGGAAATTACATTCCGATAGCCGCAAATATCGAAAGGAACCAAGATCTTTGGGTTACAAACATACATGTCAAGTTTCATCAAAATCGGTTCAAAATTGTGACCTCTATAGGGTCCACAAGCTAAAAACGTGATTTTTCGTACAATCAGGGGCCATAATCCATGAAGTTTTGATCCGATACATGCCAATATCGAAAGCAGCCGAGATCTTTTGGGGATAAACCTATATTTCAAGTTTCGTCAAAATCGGATAAGAATTGTGACCTGTATGAGAGTCCACAAACAAATTGTGGACGGACGGACAGGGGCGACGACATAATACGTCCACATGAAAATGTGGGCGTATAAAAATATACATTAGTCCTGATATAATCAAGTACATGTATGGGTTGAGTGGAAATTAAATCCCATTTCTCTCTCTCAATGTTTAAGTATTTTTCGAAATTGGCTTGTAAAGAAATTCATGTCGAGTTTAATACACACCTATCTATTCCTGACAGTTTATCTGTAACTAAACTACACCATGCAGCAAATCCACCACTAATTGTTAAAGCCGTAGAAAATAGACAAATAGTCACTAACACACTGACTACGAATGTCATAAATGCATCTAGCCATGAACTGAAAGTGAAAAATAGGTTGCCAGGCAACGAAACATACGCCCACACAGCAGCCAAATCGTCCGGGCAGTCAACAAGAGTTGTCACATATTAAGGAATTATCAGAAAATCATTAGAATTTGTTTGGTTTTTATAATCAAACCTGTTTTTTTTTTAAATCAGATAATAATTGTGACCTCCAGAGGCACAACAAGCTAAAAAGGGTGATTTTTCGTACAATCAGGGGACATAATTCAGGAAGTAATGACCCGATGGGCGCAAATATCGAAAGGGACCAAGATCTTTGGGTTATAAACATACATGTCAAGTTTCATCAAAATCGATTCAAAATTGTGACCTTTATAGGGTTCACAACCTTGATATAACATATTTTCACACTATTCGTGTACAAACGGCGGCCATTTTGTCCGTCAATTCTAGTCCGATTTTCACGTAATTCGAAATCTCTCTTCATTACCATGTAACGGTGATATAGTCAAACGTTTTTTTAAATCGGATAATAATTTTGACCTCCAGAGGGACCAAAAGCGAACAAAAGCAATTTTTCGGACAATCAGGGGCCATAATTCAGGAAGTTATGATCCGATGGGCGCAAATAGCGAAAGGAACCAAGATCTTTCGGTTATAAACATACATGTCAAGTTTCATCCAAATCGGTTCAAAATTGTGACCTCTATAAGGTCCACAACCTTGACATAACATATTTTCACACTATTCGCGTACAAATGGCGGCCATTTTGTCCGTCAATTTTGGTCCGATTTTCACGAAATTCGGACTCAACCTTCATAACCATGAAACGGTGATATAATCAAACGTTTTTTTAAATTGGATAACAATTTTGACCTCCAGAGGGACCACAAGCTAAAAAGGGCGATTTTTCGGACAATCAGGGGCCATAATTCAGGACGTTACGATCCGATTGGCGCAAATATCTAAAGGAACCAAGATCTTTGGGTTATAAACATGCATGTCAAGTTTCATCCAAATCGTTCCAAAATTGTGACCTCTACACTGTTCACAACCTTGATATAACATACTTTCACACTATTCGCGTACAAATGGCGGCCATTTTGTCCGTCAATTTTGGTCCGATTTTCACGAAATTCGAACTCAACCTTCATAACCATGGCACGGTGATATAATCAAACGGTTTTTTAAATCGGATAACAATTTTGACCTCCAGAGGGACCACAAGCTAAAAGGGGAGATTTTTCGGACAATCAGGGGCCATAATTCAGGAAGTTACGATCCAATTGGCGCAAATATCGAAAGGAACCAAGATCTTTGGTTTATAAACATGCATTTCAAGTTTCATCCAAATCGGTTCAAAATTGTGACCTCTACACTGTTCACAAGCTAAAAAACGTCATTTTTCGTACAATCAGGGGCCATAACCCATGAAGTTACGGTCCGATACATGCCAATATCGAAAGGAACCGAGATCTTAGGGTGATAAACCTATATTTCAAGTTTCATTGAAATCGGATAAAAATTGTGACCTGTAGACTGTTCACAAACAATTGTGGACGGACGGACGGACGGACGAACAGGGGCGACGACAATATACGTCCACATGAAAATGTGGGCGTATAAAAAATATGAAAATTGGAAAAAATATGAAAGAACATCAAAATATTTCGCTTTTCAAATACGCCTATCTCTGAGCCATCACTTCAAAACTGAGTAGGGTCTTATAGTAGTAAAACACAATTCTAAAACCCTAACTGCTGAGTCTTCGGCATAGGGCATACAGAGTTTAGAATAGAGGTATAATTTCACTTAATATTTTATGTCACTCATGAATTATCATATCGCCTTAGTCTTAGCCTGAAAGGACAGCTGTCTAGTCATTCAGATGGGATGAAAAATTGAGATTCCGTGTAGGTTTCACATTGTCATTGGTGAGCATGTAACAGATCACTTGGCAGTTGGAATTCGATATAAAAGTAGGCCGTAGAGCCATTGCCTGAGCAAAATTTCCCTCATTGCACACTGTATGGTGTATGCCCGTCTCCATTAGCCCAGTTTAGGAGCGAGAGCTGCAAAACAGAAGGAAGTTATACCATATTTCATTTCTTAACCATAATTGACAACCGTGATTAAATTCCTCATTTGTCATTATTACCTGTCAGTTCCTTTGAACAAATAAATAGACACCCATATTGTATAACAGAATGATGTCACCATAACAACTACTCCAATAAATACTGAAAAATTGCAGGCACTTGAAGGACCCCAATGTAAGTCAGTTAATTCTATATTGGCCTGTTTACTCTCTGGATTCCATTTGCCTGTTGCATGAAGTAAACAGTGACCGTTGAATTCATGATTGTTTATACTGACAGGCACAAACACAAAAAATGAAAGAAGAAACGACAAAATGAAGCAGGAAACCTGCGACAATACGATGAGATTGCCAAGTGCCATTTTCTAATTTATTTTTCACTTTCGAGGGAATTTATTTTCTCCCGAAACTTCTTGTACTCAATCATAACCGGAAGTCATCAGATCATAACAAACTCCCATAATGCACAACGTAAACAAACATGTCAGCTCCCATGCAAGAATCAAATCCTGAGAAAGAAAATGCGATATCAGGAGAATCCAAAGAAAATCCAGGTACTGGCCATAACATCCCTGGTTGAATTTTGCATCATGTTTAACGGGTATATTATATACATTAGGCTGTATCCTCATATCTTATATTTTACGTGTACAAATGGTCATATTAAATGAATAAAATGTGAATTATAATTCGTCATCATCATATTACTGTAATATAATGTCAATATTGGCAAAATCCAAATCCGTTGATTATATTTCATATTTGTATAATTGCATTGTAATTTGTAATTAAATATTTGAAGGCCTGATGCAATAATAATGTTATTAAATGATAAATGATTACGGTAATTATATACATGTAGGCATTGGTTCATCCGATGATACATTTAATGATTGTGTTTGGAATCTCGTCAATAATAGTGCCTAATTGGTATTGTGTATCGCGATTCATTCCAGTGGCAGTAGGTTGCCCCACCGCCATAAATAGATGAACCTTTACCAGTTCCCGTGGTCGCAGAGACTTGAAATTAAATTTGCAGGGGATGTTCAGGTGGGCTAGCGATGTCCTTACAGTGCCTCACACCAAATCTCAGCCAAATCCATCGATAACGTTTCATTTTGCCGACCTTAATAAAAGAGCTAAATCGCTAATGTAATATTTGGGGCCTAGAAATTTACCCAAATGGGTCGCAACGCGTAAAATAATATTACAATAAACTTATTTACATTCATTGATTTCCGTCTTTATTCTTAATTTCAAATCACTTATGTTCGGCGAAATATGCCTGAAGTCTCAATAACATGCCAATCTCTAGCGTCTGGTTATTCCAGTCTACATTATTGTGTATGCTCTCCATGCACCACCCTCCAGCCTCGTTTTCCAAGTCCCTTGTTAAAAGTGGGCTTTAAACAGAGTATTCGTGTATCACTGATAATTTTTTTTATTTTGTCTTGAATATTGGATATCAGAAGCCCTTCTCTACCTGGTAAGATCACAACATCAATGTTGAATTAAATTGACAAGATTTTGGATGATAATGAGTTAGAAACAGGATATATATTTATCCGTTCAAAGCCATTTGCCTTTGTTGACTATTTAGACTCGAATAACAAGACACTCAGATGAAGTCCGACACTCTACGACCACAGGAACTGGTAGAGGTGTGCGTGACTAGCCCGATATCACTTTGAGACAAGTCACTGAAGCATGCACACATTGACTGTATTGAGTTCAACTTTCGGCAGGGAAAATACAAGCAAGGTCAATATTTACCAAGACAACAACAGGATAAATGAATAATTGATATTTTTAGTCATAGTTGAGTGAACTCGAGTCACAAATTGCAATTTACTGTCCAGTTGGGCTGGAAATGCAGCATATTATTTATTGCGCATGCTCTCCAGATATTCACATGTGTTCATCGTTCTTTGTTTCTCTTATTAAAACTGGACCTGAAATGCATGTTTGTACACAGTAAAAGCCCATTTTTCCCCGGTGAGATCACAACATCATCAATGCTAATTTAAATTGACAAATAATTTATGTTTTCAGTGTTGAAGACTTTGGGTGATATTGAATTAGAGACTTATCTACTTTAAACACCCAAGTGTGTTTATAAAAGATAATTATTTCTCAGTTATTTTTTTTTAAATTTTAGAAAATCCTACAGAGGTTAAAGAAGAATCAAAAACAGAAAGTGAACTAGATAAATATTGGAAAGCTGTCAATGATAATCCAACCGATTTTACAGGATGGACATATTTATTGCAATATGTTGAACAAGAGGTACTGTCATACATCCCACATCCAATAATAAATTGTTCATTTTTGATGAAAAAAATACAGGACACACATTAAATATTTAAAATGCTCAATAGATCTACCGGTACCCATTTAACTTGAAATTTGTAAAATTGTATTTTCTTGAAAGCATTGCTTCAAAATGATGCATTAATTTGAACCCACCTATATTTGTAATTTAGTATTGGTAATATCAATATAGAAAAGGCAGAAATTCCTGAGTCTCAGACCAAAGATTCCTATCTAGAAAAAAATGTAATTGGAATCACTGAATACTTGATTTGTATAAACTCTTTAATTAAATTGAGTAGATAATTTACTGATTGGACCAATTTATTAGCATGTTAATAAGTAATGTTTATTATCAGAACATGAGTATTAAACTATTACACCTCTCAGTGTCTGTAAATATTGACAATAAGGCTGATAGGTACTGTATTATATAAACTCATTCAATGGCATTGAAATCATATTGCCGATATCAACTGTTTACAAGATTATCAACTACATTTAGTGTGACATGCAGCTCTTTCTGTGAACACTTTGCAAACTGATGACAGCAGTTATGGCATTTATAGTAATCATATCTACGGCATATAATCTTATTATAATCATATTTACGACATATAACCTTATTGTAATCATATTTATGAGAAATGTGTGAACTAAACTAATCATTGATAATTATTTTAATATTAATGTATTGGGTTATAATTCCTTAGTAATCAATGTATGAAAAAATTACATATATGTACCGGTAATCCACTGCACAGTTTATTTCATTTGGAGGTTGAGTTACTGAGATAAATGACTCAATAGATCAGAGAAACTAAAAGTCAGTTCTAAAATATTTTATAGCCGTTGGCCTTATCGAGTGTGCATAAATATTTGCTAATTTCCATGATTTTTCTCTTTGTTTTATCAAATAACTATTTAAGATGCAAGCGCAGTAAAAACATTTGTCTCAATTAGCTTTGCAAATTCTGTTTCTTTATTTGCATTGCGAATTCTATTTCTTTATTTGCAGAATGATATCGATGGAGCTAGAAAAGCCTATGATGAATTTTTTCTACATTATCCATATTGCTATGGATACTGGAAGAAATATAGTGATGTCGAAAAGAAGAGCAATAATATGGAAAAAGCCTGTGAAGTAGGTTCATTTACATTTCTTAATATAGTTCGCGTCTGCGTCGGAGTCAGATTTTGAATCGAGATCAGAAAAAAAAAGATAATTTTCATGAAATTGTAATTTTGAACATTTTCTTTTTTACATGATAAACGAATGCAAAGAATGGGGTCAGAGTTCAGTTTTTTCCCAGACATCATTGCTGATGAAGACATTTGAACAGGACCGGACATGATGAATGTTTTTAGCAAGCCAATAATTGTTTCAAATCCAGTTTTAATATGTTATAAGTATTTGATTAATATGACCACAATGTTATTGTATGAATTACAATTCGTCTAATTTAATTTGTTTATAAATGAGGTAAGTTTCAGGTGTCCTTCATTAAAGAAAAATATATGCTAATAATGTGCCACACCTTTGCAAAATAAACAGGGAGATATAATCAAAAAATTTAGCACCTTTGATTTATTGTAATGATAAAAAGTTATTTTCAATAGTATTGCATGACAGTTTACTTAACAAATGTGTTTTGCGTAGTTGGTAGAGAAGACAAGATCTTAAGTGCTTGGCGATATGGATAATTTTGATATGACACGAAAAACTATATTAATGTTAATGGTCAAATAATCGGTGGTATCTTTTTTTAAAACTATAATTATGCTATAACAATGCAATAAAATGAAAGCTGGCATATTTTGAAGTATTGATATTCCTTTGTGTTTTCCAAACAATGTACATGCATTTCGACCTCAACAGACTTTTCTATTCAGTTATACATGGATAGCAAATGTAATATTTCTTGTTGGTTTTATTATTTGATCAAATAAATGATGCACATTCTATGATGATAGTATAATTTTTTTTGATGATTAATGATTAATGTCTATTGAAAAATTTAGATATATTTGTATCACCAAGCACTACAAGATTTAAAATAGTTGTACTGTCTGTAGCGATTTGAAGTATGGTTTTGTTTTAATGAAATTAGCCAAAACTTAAAGCATAAATAAGCTTCAAATTTTTTTTTTTTTTTTTTTTTTTTCTTCTAAAACAATATTTGATTATTGGATCTGAAAACAAGTTGGAGCTTATATAAATTCATTTTTTTTTGTTCATTAAAATTTATTGAATTTGTTTTTGTGGAAATATGACATTTGTATCATTTCAGGAGGAATAAAATGGAAAGTTGAAATGTGATAGGTTTGATGACAAAATGTCTCGAATATTCTATCATTAATTAATTAGTCATCAGAGTGAAGAAACTGTCAATTTAGACGGAAATCACAGGCAGTAACAAATTGTTTACAAAAGTTTTGGTGGAAAGATTTAGTGACGGTAAAATTCGTATAATACTTTACGGGTCTGAAAATACTACTGCGCTGAAATTCGGAAATTTATTGTAGTCCTAAAAGAAATATTCTGTAAGATTTTATGTTACTTTTCAGATTTTTGAAAGAGGTGTCAAAGCAATACCACTTAGTATAGACTTATGGATTCACTACATCACTTTCTATATAGCAGAATTTGGAGAAAATGAAGGTGCAGAAGAAAAAATAAGGAAGTAGGTATTGTATATGAGTAACAATTTAGGTGTTTTATTTGTGAAAAAATAATTGATGAAACAAATACTTTTAAACCAAACTCTGCTCTACTCTAATTGAATCTCAATGATTGTGTATACAAACAAAGGTCAGCCAGATTTTCCGGTGTGGTTTCCCAATGTCATCGATGCAGGATGGAGGGCCTGACAAGAGCCAGCTGTCTACTCATTTGGATTGTACGGAAAACCGATGTCCCTTGTACACATTGGCGTGCACGTAAAAGATCCCTTGACAGGTGGAATTCTATATAAGAGTAGGCTGTAGTGCCGCTGTCCATGCAAAATTTCTGTCATAGCACACTGTAATTATGGCGTTTGCCCGTCTTCATCAGCCCAGTTCGTAGCAGAACAGTACGATGTTAAACCCCATTTAATTTCATTTCGAAACTAACATTTACCCTAGGTTTCAGTATTATAGGTTACCTTAAGTATTATTTTCATATTCATATAAGCGAGATAATCAAATTTAGGGGCAAATTACTCGTCTGAACCCTCTTTCTTTATCTTTATTACTTACACTAAGAAAGGATATACATGTATATATTATACCACCCCTCTTTCTCTTTAATTATCTACAAGATCAACTGCATTGAACAAACAAATTTAAATAAGATTTCTATATATTGTTTACAGGTTATATGAACGATCAGTAGAAGCTTCAGGTACAGATTTTAAATCTGATAAACTGTGGGATTCTTATATTGCCTGGGAAAACAGTAAAAACAACTTGAAACGGGTCACACAATTATATGAAAAGGTCTTAAATATACCCACACAACTATATAGTCACCATTTTGAAGGGTAAATATCTGTTTATATTTTAAATGTAGAGATTTTGACACCACGATAGATGATTGCTGGAGGATTGAATGGCCGAATGTTTAGCATGTGCCCTGTATCATAAAGCCTGTCATGGAGTCTATTGGCGTTGTTGCGAATCCTCATGGGTTTTCTCTGAGTCCTATTTTTTTCTCACACTGCTCAAGACACTTACACGCAAGCAAATTATTGAAATAAAATAAAACAATATGTTAGTCCAGAAATTACCTAGTTTTGTGTCGAGTGGACGTAAAACTCCATTAAACTGTTGGACCAGGATGCAGACGAAAAGTAATTTCACCTGTACAAAATTTTAGGGAAGAACGCAGATCAAAGAATTAGACTGAATAGAATCCAACTATTCCTTCTAACAATGGAAGAGAGGAGAAATTTGATTAAGGGATTAAAATAGACACACAACTGTTGGTATTTCTCGTGCCATTACTTCAGGAATATGGGACAAATACTGAAAAATGTTATCAGTGAATTACATACATTGGGCCAGTATGAAAATTATTAATTGAGTGGCAGGTCATACAACCATGGACAGAACTGGTATCTCGTATCTCAATGTTGTACTGTCCATGTCATATATTTAAACATTCAGAAATTATGGATTGAATTAAGAACTTTTTGCCAACTTCCTTTCAGTTTCAAAAATCACATTCGTAAACATCATCCTAAAGAAACATTGCAATTAGATGAATTTTTGAAGTTACGACAAGAGGTAGTGATATCTAGTAAGGATGAACATGTAGATGATGGAGGGGCTGATGAATTACCACCAGGTGATGATCAACCACCAGGTGTTGATATTCCACCTGGCCTGGAAGATACAAATTCTGTGGTAAAAATAAATTTATGTTTAAATAATTTACGTTTTAAAGTACAACAGAATAACTGGGCCATTGCAGGCTAGGATTAACATCGCTTTATGTTATAACTTTATGTAACCTTATACGCGTGAATCTAGCTAGGTGGAGGAAAATGTTAAAAAAGAACTTTGAGGTGAAGCAGGTAGGTCTAATTATCTTTGCCAAGTGCTAATGTAGTGATTGATCTGACAGCTTGTGAGGATTACAGTTCAGTGAAATTCAATGCAGCATCTAACAAGCACATGTTTATATTATAGGGAGATGTAGGAATTTGATTTGGCTGTTTATAGAAATAAGTTGATATAAGAATTTGCTTGGGCTGTATATAGAAATAAAGTGATAAATAGATGTGATATATCTGTTTATAGGGTGATAAAGATGAAGCTATTAAAGTTCAAGAAAGAGTAATAGAGTTACGAGAAATTATATACAAACAAAATGAAAACGAAGTCAGTAAAAGATGGGGTTATGAAGAAGCTGTAAGTTTATCAACATTACTAAGATTGATCTGTAACAGCATGGTTGTATATTTGATCCTAATTCTATGTGGGTGTCAAATGCTTGTCTCTTTTATTCATCAAGTCTATCCAATTGTAATTGGGTACTACTAGTAGGATATTATAGTGCAAGGTTAATTCAATGTATTAAGAAAAAATTATAAATGATACATGGAAATTGAAGTATGTTACGGAGGACTCCCACAGTTAAGCAAATGCTATTTAACTTATTACCTTAAGGCTGAAAATTTACACTAATTTTAAATTTTCTGTGTTTATAATTATAATAATAAACCAATCGGAATGCATTTTGATTCCATACACCAAGATATTACATACAATTACCGGGTAAGTTGAAAATAAAGAAAAAAAACGCTCATTAACCTGTTTAAAATTCTGAAATTAACTGTATTTAAAATTTTGTGTTTCCTCTTTTATTTTAGATCCGAAGGCCATATTTTCACGTGAAACCATTAGAAAGATCACAACTCAAAAATTGGAGAGAATATTTAGATTTTGAAATCAGTAATGGAAGCCACGAGAGAGTTGTAGTTTTATTTGAGAGAGGTATGATAGCATGTGGATTGTATGAAGATTTCTGGATGAAGGTAAAACTATCATCTCAGATTTTATCGAAAAGAAAGTTAGTAATTAATTATTTGTAGAGAAATTAAAGATTGTTTTGTAAAATCTAATTTGAACTTCCCTGATATCTTTGATTAGTCAGATCACTTCAAGGATACTAAAAGAAATTTTTAAAAAGCCTTTTCTTGTCGATTTTGCTATCGAGTCAATATTCTTCTCCCTATCATTGCACACGAATATTAAATTAACTCTTAAGTTATGTTGAATATGATACCTTTGAGTTCCTTTTATAATGTATTTTTCAGTAAGATTATTTCATATAATGGTATTTTCAGTATGCTAAATATTTAGAACAACATAGTACTAGTGGTGTACGCAATGTTTATAAAAGAGTTTGCCAGATACATTTACCAAAGAAACCATATATACACCTAGCTTGGGCAGCTTTTGAAGAAAGACAAGGTAGGTTTTTGAAACCATCAAACTTTATCCATTTATTGTTAATCTTATTTTTGTTTTGGGTTTTTTGTTTGGTACGCTAGACTTCAAATAAAACTTTAAGCTTGGCCAAGTCTAGTGTGATTAACATGTGGACAATTGTACATCAACTGACAGACTTTGATTTTTGAAATAACTGCACAATTCCAAGAGAGAGAGTTTCTAGTTCATAGTGTAATCAACCTTATTAACAAACCAGTTGATATATATATATAGCTAAAACTGCAAAACAAAAATAGCTAATGCCGGCTACTTGAACTAAAGTAAAGGTATTTTTTAAGTCAAATTTCTCTGAAATAGGGGATCTGAACATTTAGTCAAAGCTGTGCGAAATGAATTGTTAAAAGTAAAATCATTTAAGCAATTTTAGTCATCGGTGTACGATTCCCAGTTGCAATAGTTTAATAACGGTTTTATTGTACTTTACAGAGAACTATACAGCAGCTAGAGAAGTATTACGTGGTATAGAACAGAATGTTAAAGGGTTAGTCATGGTTGCTATAAGACGAATTAGTCTAGAAAGAAGACAAGGAAATCACACAGAAGTTGAACAGTTATTTGAAGAATATATCCGAACAGCTGCCACACCAACCATTCGATCTTTCTTTTCAATAAAATATGCCAGATATTTACAAAAGGTTAGTTTTAATAGTTTATTACGCCTGGGTGATCTTTCATTCTTTCTTTAGTGCCCCATCACAACCCTGGCTACATCTCGGCAGGATAAACACAAAGACTTATAACCCCAAACCGAAACTTGACTATAGGCAGATCTAAGTGCATAGTATACCTACGAAGAAACACAGCTCTTACTTAAAATTTTGTGTAAAACACATATTCATATATTTATGTTTTGTTTCATCCCATAATCTTGGACATATTTCCTTTCCAGTTGAAAGAGAATGCTGATAAAGCTCGAACTATTTTAAAAGAGGCAATATCTCATGATCAGGTTAGCTATTATTTTAGTACAATTTAGTCTGTAAATTAGTAAACATATCGGTAAAACCAATATGCTCACATACCAATCTCTCACTTCAAAATATGCCATCTGGTCATTTTTTTGCAAAGACATTTTTATGCGTCCACATTTCAGTTTTTCAACAATTGGGTTGTGAACATGGGTTCCATTTCGGCCGTATATGCCGGTCGGGACCTACGGCTTTGGAAAATGACCGAATCTGGATCAGACCCATAGGTCATTTTGCACGCCGGAAAAATAGCATATTTTGTGCTAAATCATAAAATCCGGGAGACGACGAAACTCCGTGCGTGGCGTGATGTAAACTATCGGGTATAATAATATTAACAGTGTTCAGTAGCCCACGAATGGAAACCACTGCCAATCAATTATCCTTGTGTATATTGCTCTAATCACAATTAACAAAGGCGCTACATCAAACAGATTAAAAGCTCAACATTTAATCAATTTACTTAGTTTTGTTTTGTTTTATAATTAGTAATACTGTGAGCGTGATCATTCTTGAGTTGTTGTTACAGCATATTTGCCGACTTTCATCATTCGTGCGGCAATTCACTGTTTGAACATCAAACAAATTAAAAACTTTTCTTTGATGTCTTCACTTGATCAGAAGAGTTAATCATGTCAATCTTGCAAATGATATATATATATATATACAAGAATGTTAGCATTCTATATTATATCATTTCAAAATGTTGAAATTCCTCACCTCCCAGAATAACAAAAGAAAGCGAGATGATGATATTGCTGTCAATGAATCCGATTCCCCTTCTTCAACATCTAACCACGAGGATGACAGTTCCGCCCCAAAAAACAAAGTCAGCCGTAAATTCTCTACTAAATGGTTACAAATATTCCCGTGGTTAAGATATTATATTCCCACACAAAAATATGTATTCCCAGGTGTTTTTAATCCATTTATTCCGTTTATATAACAATCGGTAGACGTCATTTGGTTAAAACAATGAGCTTTTACGATCGCCGCCATATTGAAATATGTGCAAATATCTTTACATGTTATAGAGTTAAAATACGAGCACGATATTATTTGAGCTCTTAAAATATCAATACGAGTTAATAAATTGATAAGTTTAAGAATTATGTTAATTATTGTACATGTGTATCACTTTGAATTATTTACGTGTGCTAATCATTCGGAACTACTTTTTCCCCCGTGTATGGAGAAAATAGTCAACCGCTGAATAATGTCACGTACGCCACTGAGAACCGGGATTCTAGCACCAAAACATAATTAAAACCAAGTTACGATGTTCCTTGAGCATGAAAAATCTTGACGAATTAATGAGAATTTCAACCGACACGTGCTTTACAGAAATGGAAATCCTGTAGAAACCGACGAGTATATACGGCTGATGTCGTAAACAAATAAAGAAAATACTGTACTTTCGATAAATGAATGCATCTTGTTATTGTTATACTTTATGAATGTATAAATAACTAAATGATAATAATTGATTACATGTGTTCTTTTATTTATTAGGGGGATAGGTGGGTGATAAATGTCGATGTGAGGTTGATTTTTTGTGTGACTGTCCTTGACCCAATTAAAGTCAATCGACATTCCGATAGCATGTAGTTTTTGGCTTCTTATTATGTGCTTAAAATAGCACCACTTTCTCCGTGAGAAAAATGACCGGTTGGGAAAATTTTGAAGTGGAAGCCCTGGTTGTGAACGTAATGGAGGTAATAGCTTTAAAGGATTTTTTCAAATTTATTGTGAAGCACTGGGCTGATGAGCAGACGAAGATTTTAAATTTTAATTTGACAACCTTTCCTTCGGGAGTTTAGCCCCCCCCTTTCCGTAAAGCTTGTGAAAGTGACAGGCGAGTTTTTCACATTTGATGTGAAACAATGGGGCTATGACAGGCCGAATCCATGAATTTAGGTTATAAGGTCTATTATTGAGTTAAGGGGCATTTTGATCTCAGTCTTGTATGTGTCTGCCTAACCTCATAGGTTTACTCTATGTCTTCCATTCTCCTCCACCATATGGAAGTCCTTACCTAAACCCTCTCTTACTCTGTCTCTTGCTCACCCGTCAAAGGTCTCAACATTTTTTATTCTTTTTAGAAAAATGAGAAATTGTTTATGCAATTATTAGATGTAGAATATCAGTGTCATCCAATACAGATAGATAAAGTCATGGAACTGTTTGAGAATGCATTTAAAAGTGATATACCTAAAACATCAAAAGTGAAATTATCACAAAGAAGAATGGAATTTCTTGAAGATTTTGGCAACTGTGTCAAAGTGTATGTATACATAACTGTTGATTTTGTCTTAGTTTTACCTAATGTAATCTTAATTGTCTGAAACCACAGGTCTATCATCCAAACATGCTGTGAATCTGATTCCATCAATGTCTATTTCAAGGAGTAGAGTATTTGTCTAATCTTGTAGTTCTCCAGCAAATTTTAAACACTGATTTCTCTCTTGCTATTAGGTAATTCTACTTGTCAAGCCATACTGTGCCATTAAATAATTAGAATACAGTCAGACTGGTGGAGGGATTATGTTTCTTTGCCTAACAACATTGAATAGTTTAAATATTAATTGTATTTTTTTGTAATTTAAGAATAACAGAGGCATATGATGAACATCAGAAACTAGTGAAAGATATGACTAGTGATAGTAGAAAACGATCTGCCGATTCAAGGTAAGTTAAAGTTCGATCAGATCAAAATTTCTACATGTTGACATTTATAGTAGTCTACATTTGTTGTAAATCTGGGATCTTTCATTTTTAACATCCTCGTTATCCCCAGTGGCATCATTCCATTCTACTCCACTAACCTCTGAATCCATACTCAGGGTATTCACGATTATAAATTATCAGCCCTTATGGTTTCATTGGCCACATAGGTTGACTTTGTGAACCAGTCTAAAAACGCATTACATTGAATTTTTAATGTCATTGTTTTTGTTCACCACAACAGCAGGTTGTGCGCTTGATTATGGGGAAATTTGAAAGAAATTTAATATTAGAGATATTTTGTCCTAAAATATTTTGGCAAAGTTTCCATTTACGATTCATTGATTTTAGTAATGTAAGTAAGTTAGCCCACTATCTTTTTATTTATGGACATTTTAATAGGTCAATAAAAATAGCACAATTGTCAATGGCAGATAATTTGACTGTTGTTCCCATTAATGGACCCAGGGGTTAGTTGAGTGCTACTATTATTCATTTGAGAAGTTTGCATAGCTAACAGGGGGGTTGGGATGGCCTAGTGGTCTAGAGTGCCACGATACGACCTCTAGCTGGCCGGTCACCTCTGGTTTGCGGCTGTGGTTTCGAGCCCAGGTGTGAGCGTATGTGGCATGGAGATAGGGGCTCCTTCTCAACCTCGTGGGTTTCTTCCGGGCACTCCGGTTTCCTCCCACTGCTAAAAGACCCCTACGCGCATTCGAATTATTGAAATAAAATTAAAACTATATGTTAGTCCCAAAATGACCTAGTTTGTGTTGAGTGGACGTTAAACCCCATTTCTCTCTCTCTTTGCATAGCTAACAGGGTTTTGTTAGTACTTTTATTGTTGTCATTTTATTCTGTATCCAATTGTTATTCCAGTGAAGGTTCTGTAGAGAAGAAAAGTAAAACAGAACCATCTTCTAATGGAGCAAGTGGTGATGCTTCAATTAAATCTCATACATCAACTACTGATCCCAGTTCTTACGATTATCATTGGGATGCATATTCAGTAAGTCATTATAAATCAGAGTCTTCAAAAGTGAGATGCAAGTATCAAATTCAAATTACAATCAGTCATCCACAGCTAATGCTAATTTAACCAAATACATCCTATTTAGAGGGAAGCTGAAATCTGGTTTTTCTAGCAACCAGCTTACTTATGATTGACTAGATGTCAGGCCTGAATGTTATTTGCAAAACATTAAAATGGTGGCAACCTTTTTAAACATACTAAATGATTTAAACGGCATGTAGACAGGCCTTTATAAAGATTTGAATTAAATATTTACTTATGTTCGTCTTTCTTGTATTTCAGAATAGTGCTTATTATAACCCCCATTATTATAACTACAGTTCATATTATCAACAACAGTATTAAGAATAATTCCTGGTTTAAATAATATAAAACTATGTGAGAACTCGTTTAAGAGTTTCTCAGAACTGAAATTATCAAAAACAAGTGTAACAGAATATCTGTGATTTGTTTTGTGTGCTATATTGTTTGATTATCAAGAAAAGAACTTGAAATGTGGAATAGCAAAGAATTAAGAATTGTGCATATCTCTTAAAAGAGTTTAAGATAACTGTGCTGTGTAAATGAATTTCGTTAATGATAAAAAAATGATTTGAAACCTTAATTTAGTAAGTGAATTTCGTTGATGCTATAAAAGTGATTTGGTATGTGTCCATAAACCTTGATCGGCTTTATGCTTCTTTGTTTCCATGACACAGTTTTGATGGCCCTTACCAACCATGGATATGTGTTCATTTAAATAGTGGTTCTTAATATTTTTTATTGAGTTATGATATGCCCTTTATCAAGAAGTTGTTTTTGTTTTTAGTTAGTTTGATGTATTAAGAGTGCAATTTTTATTCTGTCACATTGAAATGTCACCACCATCCATATGCTAGCCTGTCTCTTTTGTTCAGGATATGAGCACTCAATATACTGTAATTATGTATGTTGTTTTCTTTTTGAGATTTAGAATCCTTTTGAATTTCAGTAATTACCATTAATCACTTGAAAAGTTATTGTCCTTGCTTCATTGGTAAAATCTTGTGAATTCCACAAAATCAAAAGTTGTTTTTATTACTCGGTATTCAAATGAATGAAACAAATTTAGATTCATATCAAATTTCAACATTATTACACAGTATAAAGCATTTTCGTTTATTTACAATGCAGTCTTTGTTTAGTTGCCTGGCAACCAATCTTTGTTAAATATGTAGTGTTGTTAAATTTTAATATTGTTATGTCAAGTACAGCTAAGTATTTGTGAAGGATAAAATTACATTAATGCAGACGAGAAAATCTGTATTGGTTGAATGTGAACATAAAAAATGGAAGTAATTTCTGTCTGCTCTTGTTGAAGTTACTCAGTCTTTGTGGCTGATGGAAACGAGTGCACACTTTTAAAAAGGTTAATTAATACTTTTTTTTAGTTGCCAAGAATTACCAATAGGAAGCAATTACTCAGAAATTATTGTAAACTTGACCAAAATAAAGTCTTATTGAAAACGTAAAGCTTGTTGTTTGTGGTTTTTAAGATGAATTATGTAATATTCAGATAAAGAGATGGTTGTACTTGCTATAATAGTTCAAATTCAAAAATAGATAATAAATATATTTAAAATTTCAGTGTCTGAAGTTTCACAAATAGTTGATTGTATATGACGTGGAGTAGGGTCGACTGTCACTGCTCCGCTGCTAAAGACCCTACGCGCAAGCAAATTATTGAAATAAAATTGAACCATGTGTTAGTCCCAAAATGACCTAAATGGATGAAATGTTATTGCAAAATTTATCAATCATTTCAAAAGTCTGTACTCTATTTGAATCATCCCGGAGTCGTACTATAAATAAGAAACTGCCCCTGTTTTCTCCAGGGAATTGGACTAACATATCACAATGACTTAATTCCAATTTCAAAAATCACAAGTATAGAAATAATTAGATTTTCATGTAGTATAGGCCAAGAAAATAGTTAAATTGAAAGTAGTAGAAATTTAACTACCTGTAGAATGGAATAGGGTTTAACCTTTCATGTGACAGTGCAGCAGCATCAACTCACTACAGTACCATCACAGACAATCCAAAATAACAATGCTTTAGGAACTGGTCATATGACATAACAATTAAAGTAGGGATGGAAAAAAATAAATCTAAATGATATGCAGGGTTTTTTCCTAGGCAAATTGAGCTGAAGGACATGTTAAAAATAAAAAGAATATCCAATATATTTATACTCATTTGGTTAATTTGCTGCCATATTGGATCACAGAAATTGGTAAAATATATTGTGCCTGCACTTATGGAGGGGGATCCTCGCCAAAACTCTCAATTTGTGAAAATACATTTGTTAATTTGTCAAAATACAAAATACATTTGTCGATTTGTGAAAGTACATTTGTTAATTTGTCAAAATGCAAAATACATTTGTTGATTTGTGAAAATGCATTTGTTGATTTGTCGTACAACAAAAATACATTTTTTCATGTGTGAAAATACACCTGTCGAACCTACAAAGCACAAATTTTGAAATAACACAGCTTAACTTTATAGTTTCAACATTTGTATTTTCAAGATATGTAATTTCAAGATATGTAATTTCAACATTTGTAGTTTCAACATTTGTAGTTTCAACATTTGTAGTTTCAACAGTTGTATTAACGACACTTGCATTATCGAGCCTTGCATTAGCAAGCCATGCATTAGCGAACTATGACCATATTTGGGTTGATGACGTTGATCATTATGGAGGGGGATCCTTGCCAACGATGCTGCAAGGCCTGGATGCCGGCCAGGAAGAATATTTTTTATTTTTTATCCCCTCCCCCTAAAAAATTTCACATAGCTGAAATGGCGTCATCTTAACTAAGAAAATGAGGGCTGACAAGTTACTTTTGTATTAGGGTTATCCTTTCAGTGGTAGGTATTTGATAGCTGCCCTATAGCCAGTTTTGTCCATTTCTGGTGATTCCTGATGGGTTAATCACGCACAAGATGGTCTGGTATGAAAACAATATTAACACTACAGGTGCAGTTCTTATGAAATGAAATGGGGGTTAACGTCCTACTCTTCTGCACCTGTCCATGATTGTACTTTCTTGGTGTCAAAAGTCTGCTTCAATCTCGCCTCACAATACCATTTTATGCATTTTGTCAGTTTGAACCATCATCTTTTATGGGTCATTTCGTTATCAGCGAGATGCACACTTTTATTTAAAATTAAATTGAACTGATACCTCGAATGTGTGAATATAAATTTTTCTCGAGCCTCGGGGTCGATATTATGGTGTCAGCTTGGCCCCCAGGGCCGAAACCAACTGTTATGGACAATTTCAAACTCAGTGAGATGTACTCTTCCATTTAAAATTGGTTTGACTGATACTTCGAATATATGAGTATAACCTATTTTTGACCCTTCGGCTCTGCGGTCCATATTTAGGGTGTCAATTTGGGCCGTCCAACGGCCATAAGCGTCTGTTATGGGCAACTTCGTACCTAGTGAGATGTACTCTTTCATTTAGAGTTGGTTTTGACCGGTACCGCGAATTTATGGCCCCATCGTCTTAGGGCGCCAATTTGGGCCATTCCATGGGCCCAATCGTCTGTTATGGACAATTCCGTAATCAGCGGCATATACTCTTTCAATTAACATTAGTGTCTACTAATAACTCGAATGTATGAATATAACCCTTTTTTTTAAGCCGCCCAGGGAGGATGGGGGGTCATATTTGGGGTGTCAGTTTGGGCAGTCCCAAGGCCAAAATCGTCTGTTATGGGCAATTTCGTACTCAGTAGAGTGTATTCTTTCATTTAAGATTGGTTTTGACCGGTACCTCGAATGTATGAGTTTAACCCATTTTTGGGGTCATTATAGGGGTCACCAGGGTCACACCCATGGACTGGGCCCGACAGACGCCCACTTCTGTGCATCCCAGGTTAGTATGTAGATGCCTATATATATGGTCAGATATTGGTACCTCGTTCGTCTAGGTTCGACCCTCTGGGCTCCTACTCTAGTGCCACCTAATGTTAATTGAAAGAGTATATGCCACTGAAAGGACACAAAAGTAACTTGTCAGCCCTCATTTTCTTAGTTAAGATGACGGAGGGGATAACAAATAAAAGAAATTCTTCCTGCTCGGCATCCAGGCCTTGCAGCATCGTTGGCAAGGATCCCCCTCCATAATGATCAACGTCATCAACCCAAATATGGTCATGGTTCGCTAATGCATGGCTTGTTAATGCAAGGCTCGATAATGCAAGTGTCGTTAATACAACTGTTGAAACTACAAATGTTGAAACTACAAATGTTGAAATTACATATCTTGAAAATACAAATGTTGAAATTACATATGTGGAAACTATAAAGTTAAGCTGTGTTATTTCAAAATTTGTGCTTTGTAGGTTCGACAGGTGTATTTTCACAAGTGAAAAAATTTATTTTTGTTGTATGACAAATCAACAAATGCATTTTCACAAATCGACAAATGTATTTTGCATTTTGACAAATTAACAAATGTACTTTCACAAATCGACAAATGTATTTTGTATTTTGACAAATTAACAAATGTACTTTCACAAAACGACATATGTATTTTCACAAATTGAGAGTTTTGGCGAGGATCCCCCTCCATATGCACTCACCCTGAAAACGCTATAAATGACATATTACTCAGTATATGAAATCTAATCATATATTCAACTGATGAAAAAAATTGCTGACTCCAATGGTTGTTTTAACCAACTATAGTATATTATTTTTCCCATTTATCATTCAGATGTGTACACTTTACAAGACAAGAAAATCTTGCATGTGTTAACCACTCAGCTATTCATAACAGTAAAAAGAAAACACAAGAAGGACACAATAGATATTTTACATTAAGTCAAATAATTATCAATAATTTACTAAAACTCTACTCTGCCCTTAAAAAACAATTATATGGATAGTCACTAGCATTCAACTCTTGTATCCAAAGGATAGATCTCAGAGTAAGAAAATGTTGACATACATGTACTTCCACCTCTGTTTATGATTCAATATCTAAATATAATTTACTATCTGTGGTGTCGTCCAACGAGTTCCACCATTTTTTCGTTTAGACACAAGTCCCATGTCACAATTTATGTTGATTCTTTAGCTTGTTGCATTTCAGGTTCTGGTTTTAATTTGTAAATGTGGTTTAGTACCCGAGTCCTTTTCAGTTATTATTTGAGGTTTAGAATTAATGTCTGTTTCTATTTGTTTTTGAGGTTTTGAATCTATACCAAATATTACACAATCTGGAAACCGTTCTTGTAATAATAAAACAATTAAATCCAAATTTTCTACATGATCCATATCACTCAATTTTAACCCTTGTAATTTTCTGAAAGACAAAAAATATTAATAATTTAAAATTTATGATGGTAGAAGCTGTTATGAAGAAATATAAAATAAGATTTGAGGACAAATGGCATGCATAGAAACTTGGGGGTGGGGGGGCTTGTTCAGGGATCCTGGATTTTCAAATATTTATTACAGACAAACTCTTAGCAAATGAAAAGGATGAGTCTTTCAAATATTTAGATAAATAAGCTTTGGGCTTGAAGTCTGATTGGTAAAAAATAACTTTGATTGTCAGAGCATTCACAAGATTTTACTTGGTGAACAAGGACGGTAACTCTAGCCATAATTAATAGAAATGTTTGAATTCTCAGTACATGGTCTATTCACATATATGTCTGCTTCTGTAAGCTTATGGTTTTAAACATTGATGTGTAGTGTACCAAACTGATACTACCAGTGCTGTCAATAGTAATCTGAGACCTCACAAAAAGACTTCAATAGCACACTGAGGCCTCACTACAAGACTGAAGACAAGAAGTTCCTCAACAGTTTTATACTGAAAGTGAAAATCATCGGTAAAATATAAAGAGATATAGAACATTGTTTATATTAGTGGACCCCGACAACATGATTAAACAATAAAGAGTACATAAACGTGAATTCTTCAGGATGACAGGTGGAAGAAACTACGACCATACCAAATCTATCTAAATTTTAATTTTCCTTTTCACTCTTTCAAATAAACTTACTTTAAAATATGGAGACATTCAAGACCTCTGTCCGTTACATTCTTACATCCACTGATGTCTAAAAATTCCAATGTTTCACTAAACTGATGCAGTCGACTCATAAACCAGTCATCAACATGATGACAATTACTAAAATTAAGATATTTCAAGTACTCGAGATCAACTGAAACAAATAATCAATTTTATTATGTCAGATAATTACTAAATATAATCTCCAGTCAGTTGTAACTTGAATCATAATGCTACTTGATGATTAAAGGGACAATATGGAAGAGAGAAATTTGCATGAATTGAGGGGTATTTTTCTAGCTCCAATTCAAATGTTAGATAAACTATTTCAATATTTATTCACATGACAAACCAATAATCAATTCTCTAGACCATCAGCTGGCTTGGATATTGAGTGGATTAGACAATGCCACTTACAGATAATGCCAATAAAAGGCCTGACAATAGAGTTACACACCAGTTTGTATTAAAAATCTTATTTTGATTAAAAGTAATTGAAATTTAATTACATCTGCTGTTTAAATCATGATGACACTAGGGTAGTCATTCATAACTTCACTCAGAATAAAATAATTTTATAGAAATCTTTAATAATATGTTTATTTCTCTTTATCTATTTTTTCAAATAATAAAGCAAAAATGAACAGTTCCTTCTCTCAATCTAGCATAATGACTCATTAATAACCAAATTCCTTGACCAGAACAAGTCAACTCTATTGACATGCTGTTGGTTTATGGCGTTTTTAAACCCTGTGTTGCTTGAGGGTTGAATGGCTGTTTGGTCTAATGTAATCACTATAATTTATAAATATTGTTAAAGACGAATTATGAGAAAGCTAAATTTGCCTACTGATTAACTAGACATTTATTCACATATTTAACTCTCTAGGTCGTCGGTTGTGTTTGATTTTCAACAGATTTAAACATGATTGGCATTTAATTTAATTAAAACATGAATAATTGAGGTTTCGTTTGTTTATCATTGTAGCAATGACAATCAAGACTACGGTGATCTTGGACTGGCCATAACTACGTTCAGAACGAAGAAATTTGACAGAAATTTTTAACATATTCCCTTTTCATTATCTATTTTCAACTACTATACTAGTATAACAAGAACTGTCAGCTTTTTATCTAAATCTAACATAATAAATCTTTAATAGCATCATTTACAAATTGACAAATTCATCATTTACAAATGGACAAATTCATCATTTACAAATTGACAAATTCATATACAATGATACTTACTGAAATTATCTAGACCCCTATAAGAAATCATTGTGTTGGAACAATTTATGGCCTCTAAATACATGTCCATTACAGGGCGATTTGGAAGAAAGTTATTCTTATTTTCATCTTCTTTAAACCAACGGTCGTTTCCGACAAATTTAACAGACCCTTCCCTTGCAACGACGAAATGAGCTGTTGCAAGATCTGGTCCAAGAAATTGATGTCTTTCAGGAATAAAACTGGAAAACAAAAATACAAAACTAATGATGAGGAAATTCTGCAGGAGATGAACGTTGCCCAATTGTAAACTTGATGTAAGAACACAGCCAGCACAATCTGCATGTTTTTTCGATACAATTATTATTATTGGTGATATATTTTAGGATGTATAGAATAGGATGTACTTAGCACAGATTAATGAAATTGCAATAGTAGATTCAGAATTGTAAGCAGAAGGGTTAGTTCCATGTAGTAAGCAATATAATGTATCAACTATATTAAAATGTAAATGAACACTATTTTACAAATCTTGACTGGATCAAGCAGAAGTCCTGTAGATACTTAATCCCACTGAATTATTTTGATAACAATACAAATATTATTAGATAATTTCAAACCTTTCAGATTTTTCAAACTCCTCCTTTAATCTTTTCTGAAGAAATCTGTTCAGTCCTGTATAACTGATGTCATAATCTTGCTGTAGACGACGCATGGATTTTAATGAAAAACCTTTCCTTTTGGTATTTGAGGTCATTCCTCTCTGACTCATCCATATTGCTTGCTTTTGTTGTTGTAATATTTTCAACTGGAAAGATAATTTACAGTATAGTATACATGTTGGTACGGAAGCCCATAAGGGTCAATCATTGACAATCAAATGAAAACTCAATGACAAGCTTTACGATACAGCGCACACGTGTAGGTACGGAAGCCCATAAGGGTCAATCATTGACAATCAAATGAAAACTCAATGACAGACTTTACGATACAGCGCACACGTGCTAACAAATTGACCCGCCAACCCTCCAACTCAACGAGTACTTTTGACACTTTTGTATGTTACGGGATCGGCATCATCAGGTTGTCTGTCCTCCGGTTTCCTCCAATCTGCTAAAGAGAGAGGGGGTGTGGTTTAACGTCCACTCGACACAAACTAGGTCATTTTGGGACTGACATATGGTTCAATAATTCGCTTGTCACGTACAAGGGATTCGAAACCACGCCAGTTTACTCAATGACAGGCTTTATGATACAGCGTGCTAACCAATCGCCATCCAACCCCCACTACGTACGCACAAGCGAATTATTGAAATTTAATTAAGCAATATGTTAGTCCCAAAATAACCTAGTTTGTGTCCAGTAGACATTAAATCCCCTTCTCTCTCTCTCTCTCTCACCTCTTTGGCCTACATGTATAACTATTCGATAAATCAGTGTGGGTCGACTTTGTAATAAACTACATGTAGTTTATTTTTCATCTGATTACAAGATAAAAGGCTATCTTGTAATAAAAAGATAGTTATCTGGTAAAAACAAGATATTTATAATTACAAGATAGTTATAAATAAATAGCTATCTTGTAATTACAAGATAGTCAGAATTTTTTTTTTTTTTCATTTGGTTTCCGTATGTTGGCCATATTCGGCATATTGTATCTTTGTACATTGGTAGGCCTACTGTACCGCTACTTAAAACAATTTTTTCATGCATTAATCTTTACTTCTATTAATGTATCAATGTGTATACGTCAATTGTGTCAAAGGAAACAGTGTTGATGATCAACACAATATTCCGGGATGATAACAATTAGAAGAAAGGATCAATATTAGATTTTGAATAGTGTACTTTCTGTTTTTGTTGTTATGGACTTGGTTCTAGCAACCAACAAAATGGAAGAAGACTCTGTGCTTTTGGAAATGGCTTTTAAAGGATAGACAATCTCTGGTGTTGTATGTCGACCAGAAATAAACAACCAAATACTACTGTCATACTAGTAGTCTACAGTAGGCCTAGGCTACATATTCCGATCAGTGTCATTATAATTTAAGTTTTCAATGCAAGAAGTCTTACTTTTCACAATATGCAATATAATGGATTTGATTTCAAAAAAGTATATTTGTTCATAATCGAAGAAATCTGCTTTTAAAATAAAATAGGAAGGTTCAGACATTTTTTAACAGTAAGTTACTGAGTAAAAAAATTAATTTTTTTTTTTTTTTTTTTAGTGTCACTGTCAGCGTGGTGTCTTTACTCTTTGCCAAGTCTAGGTAGTAGTAGTAGTAGTAGTACTAGTAGGCCTAACTACATGTGTACAACTAAAGAGATATTCTAGAACTGTGAAAGAGAATGCCCACAAAGCTTGCATTTTCATAATGTCAAGCTAGGGTACCGTAAATTTTCTGATATTTTCACTCATTGTACAGACAACGAGAATATTTACCTGAACTGTTCTTACAAGGGCAGCCATGCTTGTCCGCTTATATCATTGAAAAACTATTTTGACAGTTCCCGTCCTACTACTAGGCCAATATTCCATCTTTTAATAGGCTAGTTCCTTTTGATACAAGACAATACGGGCTTAAAACGAATATTTGCCCTGTAAACAGAACGTATGTGCAGTAAATAGAAGAAATCAAGAAATCATTTGGGACTCTTATACCATTACCAACAAATGTAGGGGAGACAAATCCGAGTAAAAAGTGGGATCAGACTAGTAATTATTTTCCGATTCACTCTAATGTTATCAAATAATCTCTGCCCAATATTCCAGGGGTCGTGCCGTATTCCAATGAATTTCCATCAGCTTGACTCGTCATTCTTATTGAAAATATTTAAGACTCCCATTAGCCACCTAGCCGAATCAATATGATGTTGGTTTTGGGGGCAGCTAATCCACGCCAAAAAAATATCGGTTTTGTGATTCAAACCAATGGGTAGATTTTTTTCACAAGAGATACCCTTTTTATGCGTTAACAGATTTTTTTTATTGAATAATGGATTCTATTTTACCTGGGGTGATTCAAACATACTGGTAGGTATTTAAATAACAATAAATTGGTCTAAATAATTTATTCATGCGACGAACACGCCTTTTTTTTTTCTTTTTTTTTTTTAGCTATGGCTCAGCTATAGCATACAGTAACCCGGCGTTGCATGGGTGTTTTCTTATGTTGTTTTGATTTTGAGATAATAAAAAAATTGCCAGAACAATAAAGAGTTTCCCGGAAGGCAGTGGGTCAGTCTAGCAAATTATGGTATTTTCAAGAATTTTACACAAATAACGCAACAATCATTAAGATTCCATCATTAAATACTAACCGAAATATAAAATAAATAGTACGATTAAAGGAGCAATAGGCATGGTTATATAAAGAGCTGACAGTTCTCGCCATAATAGATAATGAAAAAAGCATATGCTGAAAAAATTCAGACAAATTGCTTAACTTTGAACCGAGACATTAGCAACTCAATTTTAGGCTAGCCTTGATCGCCATTACTAATGTTGGTACGATAATAAACAAAGCACACACCTGCACACACACACACACACCAGTACCCCCCCCCCACACACACACACACATACAGATGAGAAACACAACTGCCTCGCTGCACTAGACAGAGTGTAGAATATAGATGCGGGAAGCAGAATTCACGGGGTAACCAAAATTCACAAAAGCCACTTTGATTTAAAGGAAAAATAAATCCTTACAGAACAAAGGTTCAAAATCCATATAAAAGTAAGAAATTTTATTCGTATTCCTTATTATACATGTAAATTTATAATAAAATAAATTATCAAATTAAGAAATATACTGTCTAGCACTTGTAACTGAAGGTGAGTAAGATGGTGATTAGCTAACCCGGGGGTCCCGCGCTCGATCCCAGTGTTCGTTCGCCAAGAAAGTTCATCTGGAGGACAGTAAGGGGCAACGTATAGTTCAGAGGGGACGAAAAAAAGAAAAAATAAGGGGCAATAGTTCCCTCATAGCACACTATGGCGTATACCCGTCTTCATTAGCCTTGTCAGGACGCTAAACTTTAATTTTCATTTCGTTTTATAGGAATTGGTGAACCGATATGAAACCCTTTTATTGTTAGATGTTGGTTTCAAAATCACCAAAGAACCATGAGTGCAGATGGCTTTATGAAACTTTACACCCACAAAACAATACAAAGGATAAACTAGTGACGCCTTTTATCCATTCGGAGTGGTCGACCCTGTAACCGGTATTTTCCGTTGATAACCATCCCTCTTGGACGGACATTCCTGTGAACATGAAACGGCGGTGGCTTGTTTATTCTCGTATTACTAGCCACCCTTTTTGTGTATGAACATGTTTGATTGTATATCCATATTTTATCTAGTTCCTCAGAATTGAAACTATGCATCATTAATACTTTGTTCGTTTTGAAGTAGCATAAAGGAATATTATTTTCTCGACTGTTATAAAAACCTTGTATGTTTTGAACGGAGATGCCAAGTTTCTTTAAACACAATGCTACATAAATATCTTCCAGTGGAAAAAAGGGAATAGATTTTGATATGTTGATTATTTTAGTTGCTACTGTTATGGTAGTAAGGTAGCCGGTACCGCTGCAATATGGTGGATAGTATTCATAAGGATAGATGTCATAAGGAACGTAATATTTAGAATGGGGGGTTCTGTGTGGTTGACCCACTCCACACTTTCCACCTAAAGTAAATGTTAGCGGACCATAATTTGTTTTTATGCGCTGTAAAATAAATGGAATATTCATCCACACATCATCGTCTGTTTTCAGTAAAAACTGGGTTTGGTTACAACTTGCAACCGCCCATTCTAATCCCGTGATAGTTTTCATCGTAAGGTTGTGGTACGTGTCGTTGAAATCACCCTGAAGTATGTCTTGGTAGAGACTGTGTTCATGTTTAACTTCATTATTTACAGATTCGTTAGATTTACCCAATAAAAACAGATATCTTATATTGTTGGTGTTGTGGTTCGTGTAAGTCAACCAAGTCTTTCTGAGAACGGCACGGTTTTTTCTAGCCGATGCAGCGGAGAAAATTAATAAAAGTAAATCAATTTTTCTGGAATCCTTGTTATTTTTTCTAGCACAGACGTTACTTTCCAAGAGTAAACCCAGATTGTGTAAAATTTTATCATTTTCATTTTTTCCTAACGCAATATATCGATTTACGTTCAGTAGTGAGTTCCCGTGTTGATCTAATAAAACACGACCGCGACCCCGAACACGGCGTATCTTTCTTCCTTTGTTAGTAAGCTTATAACCTGTTTCGAGTTTACGACGGTTTACAAGGTTCTTACTGTTAACTATGCGTGGCTGAAGAACTGTTTTGTAGTCTTTGATACGTTGATACTGTTTTTGATAATGTTCCACTTTAACATTTCCAGAAGATACTCGAATCATGAGATAAATATAAATCACCAAAACTGTAAAACCGACTAAAAACAGGTCAGTTAATATTGGAGATCTCTGGATGGGTCGGCGTAAGAATTTTATATACAGCCACAGACATACCCCGATAAACGTTCTTTTCCCTGAAAAAAATAAGATAAAATAAATAGATGGCCAGGGCAAACCCATTTAAATATACGAGGTCCTCGACTTTACCAAATCCAGATGAGAAGTTTCGACTGCCCTTTTACATTTCACGTGTTATCCCTTTCCGTTAATAAAAAAACGAAATCAGTTGGGGGTGGGGGAGGGGCAAGGTTTCAAATCTAGGTCTATCCACAATCCCACCCCACAATGGATACCATTAACAAAATACTGGCTATAACATAGTTCGTATTGCCACTATATATAGTTGTTCACAGATCGCTGTCCCACCAACAACAGTTTTATTCAAGTTGAGAAAAAGTTCATGTCATATTATGATTGTTATTGATTTTTGTTAACCTTAGAGAAGTGTCTATAATAACACTGAGCAACCTGACGCCGGGGAGGGGGTGTCTTGGTGAAAGAATGATGGTATAAAATGTAATTTGAGTTTTGGGGGATTTTGTCTCACAGGAACGCCTACGTGATCTCATGGGGGGGGGGGGCGCCCCGCCGCTCCTCTTTAAATCCGCGCCTCGGCATAACCGATTCCATCGATTCCATTCTCTTTTTTAAATTATAAATATTTTCGTTAAATTGGTCTCCAATATATAGACATGCATGTCAATGAAATTATCTAAATTCGTCTCCAGATATGATTTCAAAATCAGAAGCAATAGTCTATCTATCCTGTCAAAAAATCTCAACTTAACATATTGATCTGTTTGGAAATGGTTATACAGAACACTTTGTTATGGGGTGACTGCTTGTAAGCTTTGCCAAGTGGTGATTAAAACCAATGATCTGCAAAATTATAGCCTCTACGGAAATACAATATCATCAAAGTAAAGTTTGAAGACAAAAACAACATTACCAGAAATCCTATTTTTTGTCGAAGTCTGCATAATTAAACAGTAAACTGTTGCTGATTTATATGTATATTTGGACTATCAACCGATTGATAAAGCAAGATACTGGGTGAGATTACATCAACCACGTCCTTGACGTGAAACGTTTGTTACCAAGACAAGGAGATAACAATGATATTCATGCAGTAAACTATTTGTGACACGGCGATGGTATAAAATAAAACGATATTAGTACGGTTTTTATTGGGCTAAATTAATCAAATAAATCCAGGGGCGTAAATGTGGGGTGTGTGTGGAGGGGTTGAACACCCCCCCCCCCCCAGCAAAAAAAAAATAGTCGGTCGCTAAATCAGTGCAGTCGGTCGCAAAATAGAGTAGTCGGTATCGTACTCACTGTATACGTCACGCTAATCACGCAAAACTTTACTATAAAATAATCAGTCGCAAAATCAGTGCAGTCGGGTGCAAAATCAGTGCAGTCGGGTGCAAAATCAGTGCAGTCGGTCGCAAAATAGGAGCAATTGGTATCAAAATAAGTGCTCACTTTATACGTCACGCTACTCACACATCACGCTACTCACGCAAAATCAGTGCAGTCGGTCACCCAAGGAGCTAAATAAGTGCAGTCACTGCAGTCGGTCTCAAAAACAATGCCAGAATAGACCCAAATACTAAGTAGTTGCGTGAATCCGTGTACCTAAATTGCATACGTCACACAAAACTATAGTATAAAACAACCATGTCTGCTTGTCACTCTTATTCTGTTGTGAGTATGTTGTTCTATGAAATGTTTTATACCATGGCAAAAAATAGTCGGTCTCAAAAAATGTACTCACCGCAGTCGGTCTCCGACTAAATGAATTAATGGGATAAACAAACAATCACAAAACAGGCGAAATTGATAGATAGGCCTCAAGATTCTGTCTCATTTCTTATCCTCTCGTTAACGAGAATTTGGTTCCATTTGCCATGACATTGATTCAAACTTTCAAGCCCAGTCCCAAAAATTTAAAAGCTCTGTTACGTTTCTGAAATTTTCCATTATAACATCATTCTTCTACTCGCTTACACATCTGAAATGTTTTCGCGCGATTTCATTTTAAGATCATTCTTCTACTCCTCAATAGTCTTATACTGTCTCAGCACTATCATATTCACGATTACAGTGAACTGCCCATTTTGTAGTACCACTGGTGTGTGGGGCGTGGGGCTTCTGATTGTACAGATGTTATGTCAACTCTAGAAAACTCACACGTGATGCTCGGCTCCGGATTGCGTCACTCGCACTGGGAGGAGGGGGCGGGCGTTGGGGTTATGTGCATCAGTCGGTCACATTTTGGCTAAACACCCCCACAAATGAAATCGTTATGTACGCCCCTGAATAAATCACAATTTCAAAATTGATAATAAAAAGATGGCGGTCGAGTAAGATCTCGTAAACAGATCAGACAGAGTTTTTCCTGATATTTATGAGTTTTCAGTGAAAGGATTATGATATATTTTCGCATGTGAATTATTAATGATACAGTTTATAATATAATGTAATATTTTTGCCAAAACAAGACTTTTATTGTGAAATAATTGACGTTTTTAGTAAAAACAATAACAAGCTGTAAAAGAGCTCAGGTGAGCATAGTTAACCAAGTGGACTAACTAAATAAACAAGCTACATGTATTGCTAGACTGGTTGAACACATTTTGTACTGTCTTTAAAAATGCCTAAAAACCGAAGCGAACTAAAATGGATGATAGTGCTAGTACAAGCAGTATTTCTGATTTTCTTGATGAAATAGTAAAAGATGATGAGTCACCAAGGACACTAATACGTGAAATCTACAGAAGAGACGAAATCATGAGCCAGCTTGTAAAGCAAGAGACAATCGAATTGATGACGAACAGAATAATAGAGTTAGAGAATGAGGTGGATGAATTACAACAGTATTCCAGAAGAACATGTCTAAAGTTTAGTGGAATAAAAGAAACGCCAAACGAAAACACAGATAAGTTGATTTTAGACTTAGTAAATACACATATTCTTCCAGAGGGCGAAGAAAGGCTAAACTTAACTCACATTGGTCGGTCACATAGAGTTGGACGAAACAATGATGTGTATGATGGGGATATAATTGTGAGATTTATAAGTTATAGAAACCGAGCCGCTGTATTTAAAAACAAAAAGAATTTAAAGGGATACAATATAAGTAATAAAACTAAGATATATGTCAATGAAGCACTAACTGGAAAGCGGGCGTTACTCTACAAGCAGACAAGATCGCTATTTAAGGCTAGTTTGATAAAGAACTGTTGGACTTTTGATGGGCGAATTTAGGTCAGAAATCTAGCTGGAAGACAACTAGAACTTCTTGATAAGATCTGAAGATGGTCTAAAGGTGTTTATCCTATCAGGTCAACGGGCACCTAGACCTATTCCCAAATCGCAACCTAGGGATCCTAGACGCAGTGCATATCTATTTGGGGACTGCGCAGACTTCATCAAATACAGACACGTTAGGCAGTACAGTCCGACAACAATCTATAGTTGAATTTGGGGTGGTCACAGCTGTGGGGTGGTAACATCTACACCTAAACAGTCAACCCGTGCATTACCTCAGTCATCAAACCCAGATATAAATGACTAGCGGTAAACACGACTAACTATTACACTATACTCTTAGTTTAATATCTGTGACTAATTATGGATATACCTCACCCTATACATTCCTAGATAAGATAGCATAATGTATTTTTTGTAAGATAACTGTACTTTATATCAGCCTAGATACAAATCTACTTTGTACAGATGTTACACTGTTTCTGTTATAAATGTAATTATGTTATACCAATCGTAAACCCACAATCTGCCAGAGAAAACCCTCCATTATTCTTTATTCTACTTCCCTTATTTCATTCCTTTATTTCTTTATATGTTATTATTACAATCTTGTTACGTAGTGGAGATGTCGAGGAAAATCCCGGACCAAATGACAACATATCTTTCGTGCATCTGAATGTAAGAAGCTTACGTCATAAACTTGGCCTTGTTTTCGCTGAATTCTCCGAATATTTCGACGTGATCTTGTTAACTGAGACATGGCTTGACAAAAACATATCATCGGACACCCTTTCTATCCCTGGTTTTAATGCACCAATTCGCAAAGACAGAACTACAGGACAGGGTGGGGAGTAGCGGTTTATTCTCGCAACAACATTTTAACAAAACACAGGACTGATTTAGAAACCGACAATACAGAGGGCATTTGGGTAGAAATTAATATTCATAATAAACATTTTTTAATTGGCACTTTTTATAGACCCCCAAATTCCACTGTTCAATTAGATAATTCTATCTTTAATTCGTTTTCGTTGGCTGCAGCAGACGACATACACAATATCTTTATATTAGGTGATTTTAACATTGATCTCTTTACAAAATCCAGTACTTTTATTCATTCGGCAAATGATCTTTTCGATTTTAAACAAATTATCAAGGATCCAACCAGATATGGTGATAATGGTAACAATACATTGATTAATCTAATTTTAACAAATTGTTCCGGTTATATTTTTGATTCAGGTTGCTTAGGCAATTCATGCAGTGATCACTGCCCTGTGTACTGTCGGTTAAATTTTCATCGTCTGAAATCAATTAGCTTCACGCGTACTATATGGAATTATGATAAGACTGACTTTGACCAACTACGACGTGACGCTGGAAGTATTTTATGGGACTCCACTATTGACAAAAATTCTATTGATGTTACATGTGCCGCCTTCACAAACGAGTTAATAAGAACACAATAGCAGCCATCAGATCAAAAGACAAACTTTGGATGAACAACACTATTCGGAAAATGAGCAAAAAGAATAACAAAATTCACCGGAAAGCAGTAAAATCAAACTTGGACCTCGACTGTCAAAAATTTAGAAATATAAGGAATGACTATATAAGCTTGATTAGAAAATGCAAAAAAGAATATTATGAAAAATTAGATCAGAAATTAAATTTTGGCAAAAGAATTTGTGAAGGGTCAAAAATCAGAAAAGGGAGATATTCCGCCTCTTGTGAATAATGGGGTTCCATATTTTAATCCGAAGAACAAAGCAAATTGTTTAAACGAATACTATATTAACCAATCACAGCTTGACTACACAAATGCACAACTTCCTGAACTGAACAAAATCCCTTTTCACTTTGTCACCTAAAATTAACACCTAAAGAGGTCGAAGACATGATTTCAATTATTGATACTTCAAAAGCTACAGGCCCAGATAACATCAGTGGAAAATTCTTTAAATCCATCTGCTTCGAAATTAGTAAACCTTTATGTAACATTTTCAATCTGTCACTTGAGCTAAAAACCGTTCCTAATATTTGGAAATCAGCCAACGTAACGGCAATTCATAAAAAAGGCGACCCATCATTATGCGGAAATTACAGACCAGTGTTCTCATTGAGCATTATAATCAAAATTTTCGAAAAATGCATCTACAAACATGTATTTAACTTCTTTAAGGCTCACAATATTATTACTAATTTTCAAAGCGTTTTTTTGCAAGGTGACTCAACTACTTACCAACTAATAGATCTTGCGCACTTCTTCTGCCAAGCCATCGACCAGGGTCAATATACGAGAACGGTGTTCTGTGACATCAGTAAAGCTTTTGACGGAGTTTAGCATACTGCACTCTGTCATAAGCTTCGGGCCGTTGGGATAAGAGGAAACTTGTTAGCATGGTTCGGGGACTATTTGTCTAACAGACAACAGAATGTTACTGTTAACGGAACCTCCTCTGAACCATTAACGGTCCCGGTTGGTGTTCCACAAATTATCAAAGATCCAACCAGTGCACTCAGAACTATATGCGGTGCTGTGAAAGTGTTATATAAGGAAACCGGGTTTATTACACTGCAGGAGAGAAGAAGACGACATAAATTAATTTCATTTTACAAAATCATAAACCATATCACACCACTCCCGAATACTTATTTCAACTGATACCACCCAGTATCAATTCCTATCGCCTACGAAACCAAAGCACATGTAACATCCCAACATAACTCTGCAGAACTTCTTTATTTTCTTCTTCTTTTATACCATCTACAATTCGAGAATGGAATCTACTCGACCTTTCTACTAGAAACTTACCTACTTTATCTTCTTTTAAATCTAAACTAGGCTGCCTTGATCGAATCATACCTTCATCATACTACTCTGGCAACAGGAAAAATCAAATTCGACACGTTCGGATTCGACTCTCTTGCAGCGATTTAAACAGACATCGTTTTCTCAAGCATATTTCTGACAGCCCTATATACATTTTCTTTTAATCTGTCACTTACGTTCAGATGCACGATCTGCGACTATATCAAAACTTTATCAAAATTCTCAAAATTTATTTTTCGGAACTGAAAACAAAAACACTTCTGAAGAAATTTTTCTTCAGTACATAATTTCCTCGAGCTCTCCAAACGCTTATGAAAATTCTTATGAAACTGTATGAAATATAGACATTTTGATTGTGGTTTGTACATATCGTGTATATAGTGTATACAGCCAGCCATCTTATAATTTACTTGTTCATCTCTACTTTTGTTTACCTTACTTTACTTTACAATATATATTTATGTTTGTACTTTTATGGAGAGGGGGTCTATATGCTTCTGCCTGTTCTCCAATCCAGCTTCTGTAAATAAATATTGTTTAAAAAAAAAAATTCTATATTGGTCTAAATACGTATACCAGTAGGCTTATATAAAAGTAGCCAAAGAAACTACACGTAAATCATACCATATTCCTGATATAAATTATAATCTACAGTCTCGACCGTTCCTCTTCAGGCATTTTTACAGATTGGCAACAACCAACGCTATCTAGCAATAATCTACATCGCACCTCTGAGAACTATGAATGATGTGTTTCTAGGAACGTCGGATGATGTCTGCCTAAGCCTCTATTCCGATGCGGCTGATGTGGGGAAACAATGGTAAGATCTCTCCATCCTGGCGATATTACGGAATCGGAAACCGCTTTGTTCTTTTAAAGACGGATAGAATATCCAAAGTTGAATGTGTCAGATATTGGCTCCTGGGGCCACCGCGAAACTATTAATTTTACTTGATTACTCATTAATTTTGCACATATTTTAATGTGTAAACTGGGTGTATATTTTTCGAAGAATTTGCTGGCAGAGGGGGAATTATTTCGTGAGTAATGGTGGGGCAAAGATGGGGGACGTCTGTATAGTTTTGGTAAAGGAGAACCGGGGTATTCCACCCCGAGAAAATCTTTGAAATTTGATGCACTTTGCCGTATATACTGAACAAAAATGTTGAATCGATGTTCCATCTTCCACAAGAATTCTAAATCTATACTTATTTTTTTTAATATCCAGGCGTGTTTTAAAGAGTGAAGACCTTTTGACTTTGAATTTGACCTTGTAGACCATGTGACCTTGAGATGAACTTTCATGAATTTTTTTTTTGCTCAACATGTTGTCTACACAATGTCAAACAATTGGAGGTATAATATTTTTTATAACCATGTAAAATCAAATTAAATATTCACACTGGCGATGAAAATCAGAGTCTTTGCACTTAAAGCACGATACGTGGTAACCTGCCACAGACTTTCCTAAAGATAGATATCTGTGATTCAAACAGCTCGCCATCCTCTTTCCAAATTCAGAAATACTTATTCCAGCAATTTTGACCTATTGGTATCTGGATTATGGTCATTTTAATAATGTCCGAAATGCCCAATTGGATGGACTTTATTTCAGGAATCGTTAGTCGGATCAAGCTTAAATTTGCAATAAAATCAGCTTTTTCAACCTTAATAAATTATGAACCAAATTTCAGTAAAATCAAAGGGGAAACGGTTTAAATCATTTGGTGATAATTAACATGGAATGACCCAAAACACAGATTTTGAAAAAAAAAAATCAAAGGAATATTGAGATGACATGGACAAGAATGGTTTTAACATATGTTTGAGACATTAGTACAAACTATAATTACACCAAATTTCAAATTTTTAAGTGCTCACCTACCGGGTTCTTAAGGCTCGAACATAAATGGTGATTTTCGAAAATTTGTGTCTGAAACCACATTCCAGCCCAATTTTCCGGGAATCCAGTGAAGACTGGTGCGTTTCCATATGCTTCTTATGTAGTACTACCGGGAAACTCCGAAGAGACCAACATTGTGGACTATATCTATTGCTTTATGGTTCCTGGAGCACTACAAAATCCAGAAAATATACACATACACATACACCAAATTTATGTCGGTTTTCATAGCGAACTCTACCATCCATCTGTAATCTGATTGCAGATTCATAATCTACACACAAACACTTCTGAAAGGCTACCAAATTTGAGTTGTATATCTTCACAAGAAAGGTAAATCACGATATCTGAAACTCGAGTAAATTATTGATACATATTTTGTTTCGGAAACTTATCCATAATCCGTGAAACTCAAATACCAAATTTTTTCGAGGGGTCGATTTCCTGAATTTGTTCCACTTAAAATCATTTTTTTTTTTCTTTTTTTTTTTTTGTAAGTTGTTATCGGGGCCGATGTTTATGATACAGGGCGCACGCGCTAACCATTCTGCCACCCAACCCTCGGGTAAGCATTTTTTTCCGTCCACCGGAGCCTGGTCTTATGACGTCATATGTGGATTGTGGGTTAGGATAAGGGCTGTGGCCTGCAGATTTCGTCACAGTCTCGAGATGTAGACAGGGCTAGCCCTAACCCTAACCCTGAGCCAAGCCTAACCCTTATCCTAACCCACAATCCACATATGACGTCATAAGACCAGGCTCCGGTGGACGGAAAAAAACGTTTACCCAACCCTCGACGGCCCCCAAATGAACACTCACATAACGTAGGCATAATGTTGTTTCAGTTGTCTTTTTTCATTGACGTGATTCTTGAAAATTGTGCAGGCTAACTGTTTTGCAATTTGTTGTTGTTTTAAAATGCGTTTTAATCTATGAAATCAATACCATTTAATATTCGTAGGTAATTGAGCATAAGTTGCATAACCCACTTTCCATACTTTTTGCTTTGACTTAACCTCTACTCCAAATTGTATTTTGGAATAATTTTTATTTGTCATTGATACTTCCTCCAAAACATTACTCTAGTGGATTTGCAACACTGTAAATTATTTTTCATAAAATGTCAGTGATTCTTATCACCGGGATATGATGACTATATGGATATAATTCCCGAATCTAGATAAGAAAGCTTGGAGGCTATTTCAAAATGGCAGCCCCCAGTGAGTTTGACGTTAAAGAAAATGACTTTCAAGTCTTTTATCGTAATTAAGTATTTTGTACGAAATGCTATAGTCAAATACAATGATTCAAACCTTTCAAGTTTGTGACATGGTGTGCGCAATAAATATATTTTGACTTGTTATGTGTTTTGAATGTCATTGTGGTGGAACTCTTCGCCGTCAACATTGGAACTGTTCGACGTAGTAGACCATTAAACTATTAAAGTGGTGCAGAAATGATTTGTTTTTGATATAAACTTACTTTTATTTTGAAGTTTCTTGCAAGTATAGGTCCTGCCCCATTTCATTAATACTTTTTTCCCTTTAAAATGGCCTGTTACAGCAGATGTATTTCATTATTAAATCACAGAATTGTGACAAATTCATATTCATTCCGTTGCATACCAAACAGTTACTTAATAACAGCAGACAGGAAAATTTCAATGTTATGCATAGCTAAGTATAGATACAATCACCAGAGCAGAGTGGCAATTCGTACAAAACTGAATAATGGTAATTTTTGTCAAAAATCGCAATTATTGTGTGTTCCACTCATAGACAATATCTTCCAAAACATATTTTTCCCTAACCAAATGTCAAAACCATACACTGACAAAAGTTCATCAAGAAGCCCAGAAAAAAAGGATAAAGTTATGCAGGATCATAAATTGGAATATGTAAGCTAACAATTATTATTAGATTTTATGTAGATATTAATCTTTTGGTAAAATATGAGGAGATAGCACTATAACAATATTGGCATAAATATCTAAATATACAGTAGATCATCTGAACTTAGATTCAATCAAATTGTAAGGAGGCCCATCAATAGAGTGAAGCAAAGATTATCTTTTTAAATAAACCACTTTTAACAAAAGTAATATTTCTTTTAGATATCTTTAGTGTATTTTTCAAGGCATTTCTCAATCCGTAAGTTGATGTTCAGAAACATTAATTTCTTAATTTTCTTTTGTGTTTTTTTAAAGAAAGAAAATATTATGACCATTCCTAATTTGTTAACTACAATGAGAATTGTTTCTACTCCCTTTCTGGGTTACATGGTGACAACTGGGGCATATGAATGGGGCTTAGGATTATTTGTTTTTGCTGGTTTAACCGATTTGGTAAGTTTTATTTAAAAAACCTTATTCTTTGTTTTAAAAATATGGAAATTATTATGTGCATTATTAATTCTTGCTTTTGCTAAAAAGATTTCTTTTATAATAAATAATAATAATTCAGTATTTTCTTAATTATTTTTATTTTAGTTAGATGGATATATTGCAAGGTCTTTCACAAACCAGAGAACAGCTTTAGGAACAGCATTAGATCCTTTAGCTGATAAATTACTAGTCAGCGTGTTAACTATTACCCTTACTATAGTTAATCTTATACCTGGTAATATTGTTTACTTTTTATTGTCATATATATTTCTTAAATATATTATATTACATATAGAATGCACTTACTTATTTCTTAAAATTTCTTATATACACTTAAATAATACAATGTTCAAGAATGACATCCTTTTTCATTTGTAAAATATGTATCCCTGGATTTAAGTTTGTTTTCATTTTCAGTGGAGCCTGTATTAGGACTGTACAGACAGCTCCTGTTGTTTTGTTTTTTGTATCTGTGGGTTTGTCTTTTGGGTTTATATTTGGGAGTTATTTTTCTACACTTACTTTTATCGGTAGTTGCAGTGACTAGGAGTCTGAAACTAAAAATAAGTATGACCTCCGATGCGACCTATCGCTACAATCAATTATATTTTCATGTAATGTAGGTGATCGAAAGTATAAAAAACGAAACGAAATATAGACCTGTATTTTAATCAGAGTGACAATTTTGTAAAGTGTTCAGGGTTGAGCCCATAATATATCAACTGTGCTTATATTGTAATTTTCTACTTAAAAAAGTAACAACAATTTATACATGTACCTTTGTAATTGTTTATGTTTTTTTTTTAATAGTATGGTTAACATCATTAATAGTCAGTCGGGACATGGCGTTAATTGGTGCATCTTTTTATATACGATATATATCTTTATCTCCACCTGTAAGTATTCCATTTCTCTATTTGATTTTTTTTCTAGAATTTTATTAAATACCAAATATAATTTTTAGGAAAAGGTGACATCTGTGTACTGTGCTATGTTTAAGTTATCCTGTAAAATTGCCTGTTTTATCAGGCTTTCAGATTATAAACAGAATTTCTGTTTGATTCGACCTAACTTAATTTGGAAGCAGTTGATTTAAAATAAACCATCATTGAGAGTTGGCTGTGATTTTAAAAAAAATATTGCATTGTCTTCAAGCAGACCAGTCAACAAATTGTCCTCAAATTAACAGCATATTATTATGTTATAGCATAGGATGAAGTGATGTAAGCTTATTGAAATAAAGAGCGATCTTTTTCCTTTTTTTATTGCTATATAGAAAAATTTCTCAAGATTTTTTAATTTGAATAAACCTTCAGCCAAGTTATATCCTTCAACATTAAGTAAGGTAAGCAAAATATTACTTATAAAACTTGATAATGAAAATTTTTTAATTCCTTAGTATTGCCTAAAGTGTTATTAATGTTGATATAATGAGTATATTTTGACATTAATGATTGACATAGTCCATATAAATATTTTTGTCTAAATTCATTCACCATAATAATGAAAGTTTTCTGTTTTTAAATTGTTACAGGCTAATACAGCCTTACAATTATCATTGGTGGCTTTAACTTTGGCAGCACCTGTATTTAATTATATAGACCACCCAGCCTTACAAACACTTTGGTAAGTGATTCTTTCATTGTTCTTTACATGAAGAGCAAAACATGTATGTATGGAGTACTATTATAGAACTAAAATACCTGTTGCAGTTAAAATTGAATTAAGATAATGTACGAAAGGCGAATTTAATTTAATTTAATTTAATTCAGCATTTAATTAGGCATTTAATTTCCTTCTTTTTTTGTGCTTCAGGTATATTACCGCGGTCACAACGTTTTGGTCTGGTTGGGACTATTGGAAAAATGGATGGAGTTATGTGAAAATACTTCCGAAAAAATAAAACAGCAATATTGTATAATTATATATTTTATATTAATATCAACTAATAAAACAGAGGAGTGTTTAATGGTGGGAATTTATCATTATCTTAGCACTCTAACTATTTTTATTAAAGCTCATTTTTTCAGATTTTTCTTTTATACAGACTGAGTTGCTTGCTTCTTTAAATCTATCCCTTGACAGATGGAAATAACAATAAAAGGAAACTGTAGCAGCACTGTCCAAACATATTTCCCCCATCGCTTGGGAGCAGCAGTGACCTCAGGGATTTGGGGGGCTGGCTGGCTTGCTTACTTGGGAGGTCTCAGGTTTTATCCTGGTGTTAACATAGAAAGTTTCCAAAGTGCTTTCCTCTTGTCATTGTGCCTGATGGACAATTCATTTGGATGGGGTTAAAATCCAAGGTCCAGTATTATGAACACTAAAGTTAAACCCTTTTGTCACGAGAAGGTAACTGATACAAATTTAGGGTTATTATCTAAATTAAAGTTTTCCTACCTCTCAACAAAGGTTGAATTTTGATCTCTGATTTTGTAGTTACAAAATTGAGTTATGTCCCTTTTATTAATTATCTTCCGAAATTGTCAACCGTTGAGTTTCACAATCGGAGCTAGACGAATTTATATCGGATTTACTTAATGGCGGTGTAGCAATTTAGTACTATCTAGGCCAACTGACTCTCGACCTGATTAGTCAGGTGTGACTCTGGTGAATATGAATACCAGACTTCCAGGACACCTCGTCATTCATGGGTACACTTAGATTTTCTATTTGTTTTACAAATTTGAATTTATTTTTATTTCTCATCCAATCAAATGGCCTCAACACTTTCAAATTCGACAGAAATATTCACAATCACACACGTGTATAATTTTAACCCATAATAATAGCCAGGTTTTAGACATTGTCCAGCGTACAGTGAATATCGCTAGGATTCTTCTCCTGCTTAAAGTCTTATGTGTTGTACTCTTATAGCACACGATATACGAGAACCGAAAATTAAATTAAATCCGATATTAAGCTCATTCGACCCATGGACCTTTCAAATGTATGTTTATCTTTCTCTATTCCCTATCCCGTAAACTTGGTTTCAAATTGTTATCTCTTCCAAAAGTTATTTGCAAAAGATTTAATTACTGTAAAGTTTGTATACTCTTATGCTACGCTAGCAGAAATAAATGGCCAACTTTCAACACAAAACGAAAGATTAGCTAAAAATATCGCTTTCAGACCCGGATCCAGGATTTTGTCGAGCGGGGTGGGATGGGGGGCATACAGTGAAGCAAAGGGTATTAATCAGGTTTGGTGTAGTCCCCAGCGAATTTATATCATCTATTAAAGTGCAGATATGTGAACTAAAACAGTAACAAAGCCAACGAAAATGAAAATCACCTATGTCACACCGGGTCTGACGGGGAGCACGGCCCCTCTCGCCCCGCGCCTGTATTTATTTGATTTGTAGAAACTATCATTTCTCAGGAAACACTATTTTAACCACCCAAAAATTTTACACACCCCACTGTAGCTTGTGCTTTATTAATTATGAAATGAAATGTGGTCTAATCTGCTCTTAAACTGGGCTAATGAAGGCGGACCGTGCACCATGGGGGGAAATTTTGCCCGGAAAGCGGCGCTACGGCCTATTCTTACATCGAATTCCAACTGCCAAAGTATCTTTTACGCAGGCCAATGTGTACACGGGACCCAGTTTTTCGTCCCATCCGAACGACTAGGCAGTTGTCATTGTCAGGCCCTTCGTCTTTGCTTCACTGACAAGGGAAAATCACGGGTGAACTTTGTCGGCCAATGCAGGGATCAAACACCCGGCCTTCAGGCTAGCGAACCAGTGTCTTACCCACGTACAAGATCCTTTGGTAGTTAGAATTCGATATATGAGTAGGCCGTAGCGCCACTGACCGGGAAAAATTTCCCTCATAGCACATTGTATGGCGTATGCCCGTCTTCGTTAGCTCATTAGCCCAGGTTAGAAGTAGAACAGTAGGACGTTAAACACCATTTCATTTTATTTAAAGTACGAAGTTTCCAAGAGACATCAAAGGTCGCTGTAAACATGATTAATACTATGAACATAAAAATGATGGAGAGCAGTAAGAATAATTCTTTATACACTGTCCAAGACGAAGCAACATCAAGGGTTGCGGGGGGGGGGGGGGGGTAATTTTTTAGTTTTTAGTGGGTCTCCGCTCTGAGACATTGTCTTGTATACACAGATCAGACCTTTTGGTTTTATGGGGTCATGGCGAAGGGGGGGGGGGGGAGAAAATAAGTATTTCACTATCCTAAGTTGACTATTTTTGTCCCCGTTCATCTTTGAACTCCATGTAATGCAATACACAGGATTCTTGACGACTGGGTTTTTCATTGGATTGCACCGAAGAATCGATTCTTTTGGCAAATGTGTGAGAGAGTAATTGGGCACAATGTCCACCTGATAGAAACTACGTCATTTTGGATCTAAATTTCGGTTTTTAGTAGTGGGAGTAAACCAAAGAAACCCACGAGGATTGACAGGAAATCCAACTACTACAAGATAGGAATAGAAACAACGCAACTTTACTCAGTGACTGGCCTTGTGATCTAAAGTGAGCGCAAATTGACCATTCGACCATCCATTTGATTGGGATTGTTCATTGGGATTTGGAACGTAAGAAAGAGTCCTGACAAAAGCCCGTCTTGTGTTAATATTATATCTGAAACAGTTTCAATTTCCTGTACACAATGCAAATTTCAGGAATAAATCAATATCCATTACTTCATATTAGCACTTCTCTTGTGAAATATTTCAATATAATTTTTCTGATATATAGAAATAAGATAATCATACCAAAGCCTTACTCGTCCTGAATACAAGACATATCAATGTGAATTGGATCAATTCCCATTTTATATCTTGATTAAAAAGAATCGATCATTTGGTGCGTTAAATTGTAACAAAAACAACCCCATTTTACAGCAATCGTGCGGAAATTCGCGACGATCTGAGGTTGCAAGTGGGCGAACCGGATACATTGATTGTCTCGTAACGTCGTATCAAGCTTAACAGGCAATTTCTCAATTCTTGGAAAATGTTCATCACAAGGTCATAGTCCCTACCAATAACTAATTTGTTCAAGTTATTAAATTAGTCTTGATAGCCAATTGATGCTCAAATCCCGCTTTTCATAACTTTCCGTGGCCAAAGGGATAAACGGTTCTGTCGGATGCATTCAATTGTTGTTCGGCTGGTGCTAATCAGATCAACGCTGAGTTGCTTTCAAAAGGGTCGCGCCATATCAATATTTCAATTCTACAAGAATATCAATTAATTTATTGGCTTCTTATAAAAAGATAGCAATCCAGGCAGTAATTGATTATTTTATTTGATTTTATTTTCTAAGTTTTGGGTCAGATTTTGTCTGATCTTAACGTTAACTCGTCTAATAAATATTGACTGTGATTTCTCCATTAACTTCGGTTCAATATCTGAAATGGCAAATGGCGGCGTAGAAAAATCTGTTTCTTAAAGATATGACTGGCATGGCCGTTCATATAATATGTCATTTAAATAAATAAATAGATATATCCCTTGAAGGATGACGCTGGCATATAGTGCACACACAACCCGATTCTCAAGTACTCTTAATGAATGGGAAAATAGACATAGATAGGTGAACATAGATTTAGCTTGTAAGTAATATCCATCAACTAGTAAAAAATTAAGTCGCCTGAAGTGCCACGATTTCCCAGTAAGTAAAGGGCTTATGAACCAGGGGTTCCTGGGTTCTGTACGAGTGTACGAGCGTTGGCCGAAAAATGTTCCTTGGGATCAACGTGGTATAAATTTGTAAAAAAAAAAAAAAGAAAAAAAAAAAAAAAATACACTGTTTCTTGATCGTAAAGTAGTAGAAAACAGGAGACCTTTCTGAATGCGTGTAAATGGTGGGGTGGATGGAATTAGAATCAGATTCTTTAAGTCCCCATTTTTTGAAAAAATGATGAATTAAAAACTATACAAGCCACACACCTTCCCGGGCCTACGTGCCGTGGGGCCCGATCCGTCGTCGTTCCGCTTGATGCTCTCGTCGCCGTCAGTGTATCCGAGCCCCCTTCCGTTTGAATCAAGTTCATCATAATTTTGGTATTGAAAATTTGGTGTTTGAGCAATTCGATCTCCAGTTACTCAAGATATTAACAACCGAAAATTTGGTGTTTGAGCAAATCAATCTCCAATTACCCAAGATATTAACAACCGAAAATTATTTGTAAGATTTGTCAGAGGAGGAACCAGTCACATAACGAAGTTTAGATTAAATTATTCCACAATTTGTTATGTTTTAGCTTTCGCATGTGTTTCCAACTTCACCTTATATTTCTTAACGAGATACGTTCGGAAAATGCACAGACTATATGATTGGTCGACAACTGATGAAACTACCAAACAAATCCCGTGATACCGAAAATTTCGCCAAGCTTTTGAAAGGCACTGATTATCCAGCCACTTGATACACTGTCTAATCAACATCAATGGTTCTGTAATGTAATTTTCTTAAAATTCCATTAGATGGACCGAGTGTATACTCTGAACAAAATTAATATTTTTTAAATGGACCGTTTTTTTTTTTGCTGTTTTCCAACAATTTAAATATTTCTCGATGATTTATCATTTTCATAAATTGCTCATAATGTAGAACTGTTGAATCCTGTATACATCCGTGCCTAGCGGGAGTGCAGGGAATACATTGCAACCCCCAGAAAAATAAGGCGTACTGCGAAATGCCCCTATGTCCCAAAAATAATTTGACAATCTTTCAATTATTATAAAATAATACACTTGATTATGAGCACACAGTGATGCTCTTACGGCACTGGGGCCAGTTTCACGATATTTTAACTAAAGATAAAAACCAAATTTTAGTAGATTCTTCAATTTTGATTGGCTAAGCACTAAAATCAGTCAAATATTATCCAAACAAATTACTAAAATTTGGATTGTATCTTAGTTAAAATTTCGTGAAATATGCCCCTGATTAGTCGGTCAGTTTTAAGGACGTCCACACGCCAATGGGTTCGTTTTCACTGATCCAAACTTTTTTATATCACTTAAGTGGGGGCTTATGGCGCCCCACCACTCTGTTGCACCCCCACTTTTAAAATCGCACATACGGCCCTGATACTGTATTGGAGGTTGGTAGACGGTCGGTAATTAGAGCCTAATATCTAGTATTTAGCGGTTTATCAGTTAATACTTTATCAGTTTATCATTAGAAGTTGTAAGTTAACTCATTACCAGTTTTATCACCTTAATATCTTAACTACACAACATTCAATTAACCTATTTGTAATGTGTCAAATGTATAAGCTGTATTCTGTAGTGGTGGGAAGAGAACCCACAGGGTAGCTCCTCGTGGGTATTATTTTACCTATCCACGGGGAGGCTAGAACGGGCAGTGCGTTAATTGCTGGTAATTCAAACCTTAAAATGTATCAAATTTTCACATGTTGATATATTATATTAAAAATTTAGACCAGCTATATGGTATATTGTATTGTTTGCCCTAACATATTCTCTCTGTGTCTTAAATTTACCATCATTTCAACCTCTTTGTCTGGTATACCGTGTCATTTATGAAGCAAAATTAAGACTTTATTATATTAACCTCTTTCAACGTGTATGTGAAGAGCTGACAATTGCGCAATGAACATGAGGCCTACTTAGTAACATAAAATACATTTTTTAAAGTGATAATATTTACCTTTTAAAGAGATTATTCATATTAATTTATGCAGATATTCAAAAAAATATGAATAGTTTACAAGAATATCAATATTCATCATGACTTTCAACAGAACAAAATAGTCCGCTAGTGTGCAAAAGATCAACTGGTTGAAAAAAATGTCTGAATGGAACAGCACCTATTTATCTAAACAGCCTTGTGACAAACTCCAAACCACTAAGAACTCTCAGATCGCAGAATGAATATCTTTTAACTGTACCTATTTATAAACTTTCATTTGGACACAGAGCTTTCTCTTACGTAGTAGTACCAACCCTATGGAACTCCTTTAAAGACCCATCTGTCACAATTAAAGACACGTATGTTCACTTTATCATATTAACTCCTGCCAATACATATATATATATATATATATATATATATATATATATATATATATACGAAGAGCTGACAATTGCGCAATCAGAATAGACGAATGGAATGTGCGCATTATAAATACACACTATTATTATTTATAAGTTATACAAAGAAGTTTAAAATTAATCCTGCTTTTGACACTGGAAGACAGTGAAGATAGGTTCAGGAGTGGTGTGATGTGATGATTTCTAGTGGACTGAAAAACAACCCTAGCTGCTATAAAGGAATTTGTTTGTATTTAATTTTGTATAAATTACCAAAATACACTTTCCAATAACTACTTTCAGGTAGGCCAATAATACGATATCGATTCATTCACATTTAAAAAAATTGTTAAGATTTCTATTGATCAAGCAGTAGAAAATCATATTAAGATTTGCCATCATAATCAGGCGTATTGTTTTGCCCCCCCCCCCCATAAAACCCCCAAAATTGATACCCTAATCATAATACACATTATGTTATAATCTGATTTAAAAAAAAAATGCACATCTACATTTGTTTTTTATTTATATTTTCGATGGGCTACACGTAAAACGAAATTTTGAACTATAAAAACGAAACGAAATAGGATCTGTGTTTTCATCAGTTAATAATCTAAATTACTACAGCGTATACACAAATAGGCTAATAATGGCTAATTATATCTTCCAACTCTGGAATGTTCCTTAAAAAAGAGTAGAATATTTATTCAATATTAATTTCTAGTAATATTATCCTGGGAAGAAGTATGAGATACACCAGTTTTTGTACAGGGTACAGGGAAAAACAAGATGGTCAAAATATTTGGAAGCATTGAACGCATGAGCGTCAAATAAACATCACCCAAATTAGATTACGTTTATTAACGTTAATTTCGAGAGTGCCAGTCGATATGCCTACTTGCTGGTTGTGTTTCATAACAAATTAGTAGATTGGGGCGAGCTAAATCTCTCCCAACACCTGGTCGGCTTAGCTTTAATACCCGCCAAACAAATACTTCTCTTGCTATGTACAGCAACTTTCTACTATCTAATATTACTTAAGTAAATCCAGATTTTAGTTTTAAGTTATCTTCACCCAATACAAATAAGAACAGTAATTTTATTGCTGAATATATGTGAAAATATATAAGTGAAAAACTAAAGTTTCAAAATGTTTGACAAACTGAATTATCAATATTGCAGGGGCAGATCCAGGAATTTTTACAAGGGTGGTTTTGTCAGGCTCCTGTTAAGAAAATCTGACAGTTAACAATGCATGATGCCATCATAGGCATACATACCACAGTAAGCAAGAGTGAAAACCAACACCTCGCTTTTTATGTAGCATGCACAGGGTGGGGTTTGGACCGCCACGCCCTCTCTGGGTCCGCCCTGTATTAAAGAAGAGGAATCAGGCGTGTAAAAGACAAACTGAAACAAGCTGCCATCTTTCAAATGAATTAAATGTGGGTGCTTTTCGATGTACATTAATTCTCAAATCGTTTTCAAGGCATCTGGATTTTGAAACATATTTTGGCTCTCCACTTGGAACAATTAAGAAACGTTTTGTAGGCCACACATTTACAACGCACGTGGGGTTGGCTCTTCCTTTATATTTTACTTTTGAATTGCTGAATTTATACCCACCTTTACCATATAGTGTGAAATAAAGTTTGCTATTTAAACAAAGATGAATGTTTTTTCTTGAAAGATTTAGTTTTCGTTATGAATTAATTTCCAGTAGAATTAATCCACAAACGCAGTTTATCTGTATTCTATCTTACAGATTTGTATCCGGTAAATTTGAAGAATGGTCTATATACCTTGTACAGTTATTAGATGATCTAATTATTGCACCTTAATATCGGAGAAGGACATAAATAAAAAGTAGCCTACCACCGCACTATGTATGGACCAGGAAATGACGCCATCGCAGTCATCGTAACCCACGGAGAGACATTCCTGACCCCAAAATGGTAACCCCTGTTACCATTTTGGTTTCTTAGGAGTATATTCTTAACAGAAGGTATCTACCGAAGTCAAGATTAACATGGTTAACGAATATGGTTATAATTGGAGTATTTGATTCCGTATTTCGCAAACAGTTTGGTCTATGACCCCTACGGTTTAACATTACGACGTACACGTGGGGCGTTTGCTGTCTATCGTTACCAACCGTTTGGCATCTATGGCTACTTAATGCTTTTATCTTAATCTCCATAGGAACACGAGCCAACTCTTGTTAAATTTTTACAAATTGTCGAAATTCGCACGTGTCACACAAGCTCTTTGTTTAGCTTACCTAGTAGATGTCAATAAGTAAAATGGGCTGACATAGACAAGAGTTGGGCAATAATATTAATCGTGAAAATCAACACCAATGAAAACCATGTGTGACGTAAAAGTGTGACGGTTGTTGATAAGTTAATTGTTAAAATTGACCGTTTCAGAAATGTTTGATTCCCTCTCATTTGATAGGTGTTTTATGGATATCTTTCGTTGATTCGGGTAAAAATAAAGTGTCGAATTGGGTTAGGATGATGTGATGTACACTCCGCTACACAATTCATTGTTTTAATCAATAGACTTGGTGGAAGTTTGCTTTCGTGTAATTTACATTTTTCTGTGAAATAAAATAGGGTTTAATGTCCTACTGTACTGTTCCAATTGCGCTAATAAAGACGGGGTAAATTTCTGTATCGTTTTAACACCACCGCTCTGTAGCATAAAGCCTGTTATTGAGTCAACTGGAGTGGTTTCGAATCCCCGATTGTGCGTGACAAGGAGTAGGGTCGCCTGCCAAACCTCGTGGGTTCTCTCTGGATCTACCGGTTTACTCCCACTGCTAGAGACCTTTACGCACAAGCGAATAATTGAAATAAAATTAAACCAAATGTTAGTCCGTAAATGACCTAGTTTATGTCGAGTGGACGTTATAACCCATGTTTCTTTCTCTCTCCCAGCACATGATTGGACAAAAGAAAAAGTATAAACATAAGTTTGTATTTAATTAACATTTATTAAGACCGAGAATTGTTTCAATTTGGACAGTATATTCGGCCAATCATGTAATCGAAATACGAATATAATGTGTCATAAGATTTTCAAGAAAAGGTAAGTTAGCAGGGGCTAAGTGAAAAGGACACAATGACGAGCTTTGTGTCATGGTTTTAAGTTTTTGAGCTCCCATGAGTTTTTGCGCCCCTCGCAAATGGCAAAGAACCGCACGAAATCTTGTTCCTCATGCAAAATAGTGGGTTACCACATCCCTGACTGAATTAAAGTAAAATACTGAAGTCACCAGCTACGATTCTACAATACCGTGCCAGTTATCTGATTTATACGATTAAGATTACAGATATCACATCCCAGTCAATCGCATTTCTAAAACCAATGATGTTTCAAGTCAATAAAAAGTTAAATTTAACCCGTGTTCCATGCTTTACACTAAAATAACAGAATAAAATTAACCGCAAAGACCCCTTTTTTTACTCCTCGCTTCTCTATGAAGATAAATTGGAGGGGAATTACTCCGTTACTCCTGTAATGGTAGATTAGAGTATTACTATTAAGTTGACGAGAGCAATTTCTAGTCGATTATTACGTTAAATCCTTACAAGAGACTTTCAGTCCGTACGTTTGTATTGGCCTAAAACCTTAAAAGAGAGAAAATGATTTAAACAGATTGTTTGATGAACTAACAAGACGATGGAAGCCTCAGCACACGACAACCTTACAACCGTTATAACCTAATACTGAATTGCCTTAACCCCTACTCACCCATAAAAGACCAATTATTTTTGATGACTTCGCCACTTTTTATCCCTCACAAACGACACACTTGGTCTTTTTAACCTCTCAAATAGCCCCATGATCTAATTTCGTCTCCCTCATCCATCGGATAACATAATGGAATCTTTATTACATTGGGTGGAAATCTAATCGAGCCGAGGCATAAGATCGCCGTTCGATGCTAATTCACTTCACCAACGGCAAATTGAAGCCGAATCAAGCCGTATAATGCGCAAATGAGTAATCTTTAATTCAATAATAGGATAGAATAGAATGAATAGTAAACACGAGATTCTCGTCTTCATTGCATTTAGTTCGTTTGACAGAAGTCTTAGTTTATTCTTCTAAATCTCAGTTAGCACTAAAGTCACGCTACGCAACGCCTTATTTTCTAGCCGTGTCACTTCCGTTTCACCACCTTATTAAATCTTTATTCAAGTTCTTGTTAAATATATCATAACTATACTACCTATTCTTGTAAGCTAACAGATGGAAAGAAGCGGATAAATAAAGTTTACGCATATATTATGTATTCCTTTGTCTCTCTGGGGCGAGGGTGGCCGAATGACACGTGCGCGGTGTATCATAAAACATTTCATTGAGTCAACTGGCGTGGTTTCGAATCCTTGGTACTTGACAAGGAGTAGGGTCGCCTGTCCAACCTCCTGTGTTTTCTGCGGGTCCTCCGGTTTCCCCCCACTGCTAAAAGGCCCCTACGCGCCAGCGAATTATTGAAATAAAATTAAACCATATGTTAGTCGCGAAATGACCTAGTTTATGGTCGAGTGGGGGTTATATCCCATCTCCCTCTCTCTCTCTCTCTCGCTCTCTCTCTCTCTCTTATACAACGACAACGTAATTTCATGGAAAATCTCTCTCTCTCTCCCTCTCTCTCTCTCTCTCTCTCTCATACAATGACAACGTCATTTCATGGAAAATCTCTCTATCTCTCTCTCTCTCGCTCTCTCTCTCTCTCTCTCTCTCTCTCTCTCTCTCATACAACGACAACGTAATTTCATGGAAAATCTCTCTCTCTCCCCCTCTCTCTCTCTCTCTCTCTCTCTCTCTCTCTCATACAACGACAGCGTCTTTTCATGGAAAATTAGAGTGTCATTTTGTGGTACACGTATTATCCGCAGGTTCGACTTATCGTTTTCGTCGTATGTGTAATGTGGACCTCCTACACTTACTAATATAATGTCGGTTAGTTTCGTAATTTAAATTTTCTATAATTATAAGGCTTGGAGCTTTTTATCTTTAATCTCTTTGTGTAGAAATATTGAAACAACACAACTTTTATTTTTTTTTTTTTTTAGCAAATTCCAAAAGGCATTGTTTTATTAATTTATGGAGGGTCGTCATCTATTTTCCTTTATGTTTGAATTTTTAGGACAAAACATTCACCGCTTTCCATTTCTTTAAGATGTTAAATAATATCCACAATTTACATCACATCTTGGTGATATTATATAGATAACGTGACGCAAAAAATACCGTATAATTTGGATAAGTGTGTTATTAGTGCTGCATAATCCAAGCGAGTATCATGTTGCTTTTACATTAATGAACTATTCTAACGGTTCGCTCCTGAGATCATATATATATATAGTTGGTGCCATATTTATATACAATTGAGAAGAATTGTTAAATGATATTCTCACATTTCATGGGAACAACGGAAATAATCCGCCATCATTGTTTGTCTGAAACCATTCACTTGTTTCGCCATCATCATAATCGTCACCATTCGTGAAATTAATTATAAAAGTTTTATTAGCTATGTGCAGTATTGTTGGTGTCAATAATAAGATACGGGTATACGAAGATTGACAGGATATATTACTTGAGCCAGAAATATTTGAAGGGCTGGATATGTAAAATCGGGTTCTCGATTCTTCCGAAAAATATATACATTGTACAATACTTGGGATCCACAACACCTTTATAATTTGACCTTTTCTCCGAATTCCAGATAGCAAACCGATGAAATTATTTATTGTTGCACCATAATTTTAATATGGACTACGGACACGTATTAATACGTTGTTGAAGGTCGTTTTTTTTTTTATTTCGATGACACAAAATGTCCGAACCTCATGAATTTCCTTTCTTTTACTTCCTCCCATTTTCTTTATGAAAGAAAATGATTACATTGTTTCAAATATGCTTAAATTGACTAAAGATGAAAGCCTCGAGAAGATTTTAAATGACTACTAAAATATTGCCAATTAAAATTTATAATTCATATTCTAATCACATTTAAATTGAATGTGTTTTTTTGGTGCTACGATTCGTGTGGAGTGTGTAATAAGAGGCTATTTTATTACATGACTAGAATAACTCTGATGGTTCCAAGGGCGATTGGTTAGAAGTCTAACGGAACTGGCTGTTACCATAATGTAAAACATAGCTAATAAGGCTAAATGGTAGCATGTCGTTACATTGGCCTGTTACCAGATGATTGACAGCTCGCGATGTGCCGTTATCAATGAAGGAGGCGGTGTTAATTACTACAGACAAAGGGAAGCGCGAACGGCGCGTGCGGTAAACGCTATATAGAAATGGATTATTTTACGCTACATGCAATTGCATTTCCGTATAGCGCTGTCTAAATGTTTAGAAATTAGTGGACAGCAGAGAATAGCTTTAATCTCGTGAAACAAACAGTTCCATGTAACGTTTTTATATCATTGACGTGCTAGAATTAATGACTGCATTAGTTTTTGGACATATTACGTGATCATTCCACAAGTTTTTTTGGGGGTATACTGAATGCTAAACTTTTGAAAAGAATAATAATTGATGATTCTCGAAATGATGAACTTTATTTCCCCATTCTCATCATTAGCGCTACCCCCAGGCTTCCACGGACTGACATCGGCTGCTAGTAGCGGAACAACCAACGTCAAGCGCACACCCTTCGCCATTCAGGATTTATTGAGCCTGGGGAAAAAAGAGGGTGGTGGAGGTGAGAAAAATGAAAGAGGTACTCCAGAGAGGTCGAACATTCCATTATCAGCGTATTTTACTCCATTTCTAACTCCATCATTTGGAAGAGATCGAGAGACACCAGATTCTGAAAATCTACCTTTGTCGTATTCATCATGGCGGTCACCCGTTGTCTTGTCGTCTGCTATGTCGCCGGATGCCGTGTTTGATATAAGATCAAATGAGAACTTGGCGTTTCCAAGAAACTACAGTAAAAATGGTGAGTAGAAAATTTTTAAGCATTTTTAAGCATTTTAACTGCGATGTATGTTAAATATATTATTCCATTAAAGTCACTACATTATTTTTGGTGCATTAAAGGAATAATTTCTTTGTGACAGAGTGTCAATATTCTATACAATCGACATGGTTAAACCCATGAATTTATTATGAAATTTTAGATTTATCCAGACCGTGTTCGATTTAGAAATCTATTGGAAAATGTCAACCCCAATATAAATGCATTAGTAAATTGATAGATTCACTTAATAATATGTGTATTCTATTGGTCAAATCGTGGAGGATATAAATCAATTTAATCTATAGAGATTTATATTAGTTTAATACTATATAAATAATAATGATATACTTAAAAATACTTATTTGTTTAAATATCGAATTATAATATATTATCAAGCAGAGATATATGTTTTATTTGTGTCGTGATTTTCTTTCTCAATTCATTTTTATTTTATTTTTGAAAGAAGCGAATATGACATAATATAAAATATTATCCCATCTACAGCCATTGGTTTTATTGATTGCGCTAGTAAACATTCAGTCAAAATAACAATAAGAAAGACAGTGCTTCAGCATCGATAATACCTGTAACAGATTGCGCAATTAGTGGAGCTTGCGCGCACAGTTGAAATACATATAATAATAATTTTTAGCAACGAAACCTACTGTAATATTATGTATTCATATATGGCGTATCACATCTGACAATGTTAAACTTAATCCATTTAAGACATATAGAAATAGATTTCAATAAAAATAAACACACTTATATGGATATACTACCTCTGAATTTTATATGCTTGTTAATAAATTTCAGAAGTAGTATAATCCATAATTGTGTTTATTTTTCGATGTTAAACTCTTTACCTACAACTATATTTATGCAGCCTTAGTCAGTTTGAAAGATTTGAGACTGCTCTATTTTTGAAAGGCACCGTTTTAAAATTATTGTATAATTTTTATTGAATAATCCAAAAAAAACAACATTTTGCAAAAGAGAAATTAGACATTTCATGTTAAAGCTTACTTTGACCATCGTAGTAACATAATCATTAATTCGGTTGTGTAACACACCAAGGAGAGTAGCTTAAAAACAAGAGACGCGATATAGACAAATTAGATAAAAATCAGGTATAGACATCTTTAAAAGCTTTTGTTTTGTTTAGTGTGTTTTTATCTATATTGCTGTCCGTTTATTTATTTTTATGGTGTGTTGTGCGGTCCTCGTGTGCTTGCTATTAGAGAACGTATAGATTGTTTTAATTACTTAATAAACCGAGATTGAATAGGCCAATGATGAAAATTGAATAAATCCCGCTGACTCTATATAATCATAACGTTTGATTTCAAATAAATAAAGCTCTGTACAAAAATATTCATATAGGAACTATACATTATTCAAAAACAGCAAAGAGTAAATGAAATTGATAACTACTGAAGCAATTACAAAAAATAATTCTGTTTAATTAGTTAATATATTTCCACGGAAAAAACTAATTACAGACATTATATTTTACAGGGAATAAAGTGATATTCAATATTGAAATACGGGTATAAAATTAGCTTTTCCAGATAATTAATGCAATCATTTATCAAACGAATAGTCCGCACGGAATATCAAAAGACAAATTCCCGCGGGCAATCTGTTTTTCTAGCAGAGCGAAACGATGTATGAACTCTAATGAGAAGTATCAGCTATACATTCGGATATTGACCAAGATACCTGTTCATTAATTTGTAGATGACAATTATGCAGACTGCCCTGCACCCTATTTTTCAAAACGAAGATCCTACAACCAACCATTCTTTACTAAAATCGAACTTTTAAAATTTAATTTACATTTCGTTTTATTTATTTGTGTGTAGGTGGGTTTCCTGAAAGTTGTGAATATAATAGCAAACGTTTATCATTGACAAATAGAAAATCGTCGTTGTGTGACGTTGACTATAGAATAAAATGGGATTTTTTTTTTAGACTTTGATCATTTTCAGATTCAGCTTTTTATTGAGATTTTTGTAATCCCAGGTTATCGGCACTATTGTCAGTAGGTTTCATGGAATAATAAAAAACAGTCTGTGGTCTCCAACAGAATAAACACAAGATCTATCACGATAAAAAAATAAATGTGTATAATTAACTTTTCTGAATATCACAAAAAAAAAACAATTAAGCTGTTTTTTTTATAACTACCCGAATCGGTTTACATAAAAAAAATAATCCAGAATGGAATCGGGTTTAGGTCTCATTGATAATTTTTATAGGCCATATTTAAATAAAAATTACTTTTTTTATTTTCAATCACTTTATACATGTAATTGAGCGTTTAGAAGCTGTACTTGAAAATATGTTGATTGGTAGTATGCAGATGATTTTATAAGAAAACAGCAAGTCTTTTTTTTTTGTTTGAATTCAACGCCCCCACCCCAACCCCACCCCCAAACACACATTTCTGATCTTAAATGATATGTAAACATTTATTAATCCACAATTCACGACAACTATCCCACGCGTTAATTATTATCCTATCCATTGTATAAATATTAAAATTAATTAATCCCTACACTTTTTTCACGCATTAATTCATATAATTTAAATACTATATATAATTAGCCAGTTGTAGGCATTAAACTGCTGTGTTTTTTTTTTGGGGGGGGGGGGGGGGCGAAACTGTCTTATTAAATAATCTATGAGGTATATTTTTCATTTATACTGATTGTCTCGCTATTTAAACTCGAAAAATTCTACATAATTTCATTCACTTTCAGATGAAATTCACGGTAGACTAGGCAGTAATGATTTAAGTCATGATTCCGGTGAATTAAACTCTAAAAAGAAGAAAAAGAAAAGAAGACATAGGTAAGTCAAATTGTAACATTAGCAAAAGAGCTATTGGACAAACTTCTAGCATGCCTAAGGTAGATTTATTTAAAGATACATTATGGGCGATTAGATAAAAAGCTAACAGTTCTCACTATAATAGTTAAAAACTAGATAATATAAAGGGAATATGCTGAAAATTTCAGGCAAATTTATCCACTGAATCGAGATTTGAGCGATTGAATTTTGAGCTTAGCCTTGTTCATCATTACTCAAGTCAGTACGATAAAAACATAGCCTCGATTATCCATTTTGGGGATTTGATTATCAATGAACGTAAACGGCAGATAAGATTCTTATCCAGTAAATATCGCAGGCTAGTTGATTATGGTCTGGATAAATTCATTAATGTCAAATTGATAAATTAGATAACATTTCAGACCTAAAGTGAGACGCGCAATTGGCAGATTTAGATCTTGCATAATGTATGTTTAAGTATGATATAGGGATTAAAGTGTATCGAGATTTATTTAAGAAAAACATATTTTCATTGTTTATGCCGTACGATAAGGATTGCTAATTTTAAAAGCGATTATTTATATCTTTGAAATGATCAAACGTTATCTATCGATTTTTCCGCGATTTTTTTTCTGAAATCAAACGTGAAAAACTATTTAGGTGTCTGCAGAACCCTTGGTAAACACATTGAGGGGTGACATAGTAGGCAACTTCACCACGCTATCGCCTCCAACCTTTCACAGTGGCATAGCTAGAGGGAGCACAAGGGAAGCGACCACCCCTTCCGAGCACAATTTTCAAAAGTTGCACCTTGGAACAATTATTTAACTACTCGTTCAATTAAGAAGTCGAATCTTATTAATAATAATTTATCCTTTCCTCTGTGTGATATTGAAATGTATAATGAATTTAAAATTATTAGGTACCTATCATGTCGCCCTTTTGGTACATCTACGCCTTTCCTTAGAACCTATTTGCGCCCATGCTTACTCCCCAAATGCACCTAAAATGTATAATGAATTTAAAATCATTTGTTACCTATCATGGTGCCCTTTTGATACATCTGCGCTTTTACTTAGAACCTATTTGCGCCCATGTTCCCTCCTCAAATGCACATGTTTTTTTCATGGAGCCTACATTTGCGCCCATGCCCCCACCCCCGCCAAATGCACCTTAACAATGTTAACGTTCCACCATATATTGTGTGCTGTTGTTTATTGGCTAGTTATAAATTATGGTTGACTGGCAGAACGTTATTAGATTAGTCATTATCCCAATAGCATATTATACTTCTGTTATTGTTCTGCTTGTCTGTGCGTCACCTGTGATATATAGACAAACGTAAACAATGGGCGTACTGATAATATTAATAGTCAATATTAAATGATAAATAATGCAAGCTTGTGTTACATTTAAATTAAGCATAAACCGTATATATACATAATAAAGATGGCATTACGTTGTCCATCGAGAACAATTCTAATGGATATAATTAGTAATATGATTAAAGTGAATTTGATACAACAGAAATGGAGCATGTTTGTGTTATTATGTACTAGTACAGTTTTGTTAGTTGCTTTTTTAGTATTGAAAGTATTGTTCGACTTCATGCAGTATTGTTTACGTTGTTGATAGCCTCGTTTGTCACACAATTAGTTTTCCTACAATATTCTGCTATGGACTGGTTAATTGGGCATAATAAAATCGGGAGGAATGACGTAACGTTATGTGAACATATTTGGTCCAATGTGGAACTTTGTTTCAAATTTAACGATTTTGTTACGCAATAAGCCATTGGTTGTTAATGGGACTGTTGACTAATAATAATTAAGAACAAGAATTTTCTCTATTTACAGCAGTGAGTAGTGGGATTAGCTCTAATCAAACGGAAAACTGCAAGGAGTATGGCCTGCAATAGGCAGATTGATCTCTTGAATAATGTATGTTTAATACGAATATTGCTACTTCAATTAACAAGTCGTATCTAGGTTTCTCCTAATATATAATGTCTGAATCAATTATTTATTTTCTAATTTTATTTTAGAACAATATTCACAAGTTATCAGTTAGAGGAATTAGAAAAAGCCTTTAAAGATGCTCATTATCCCGATGTATATGCAAGAGAAGTTTTAGCTATGAAAACAGATTTACCTGAAGACAGAATACAGGTAATGCCTTTCATGTTATTAAAGTGGGGCGCCTCAGATAGACTTTATTGAATAATTCAGAGTAAAAGAGTCTTCCCTTGCTACTATCTGGTCCGAAATGAATCTTTGGTAATTATATTATGTCACTAATTGGAATTTAGTCATTATTTTCTTTTTTGTCTTTAAATTGCATTGTAGCTGATTATTAATCATCATTTTCTCCCTTTCAATGTGCTCATAGCTAAACAAAACTGTAAATACTATCTCGCAACCGAATTTTACAACTTGTTGAATTTAACAGATGATTTGTTAATTGGGTGATGAAGTTCGTACTGATTAGTTTCTCACTTCTATGTAGTAATTACATCATTATAACTGTTGAGTTGACACATACATCTCTATATGACGTCCTTCTGTCATATGAATCTATTGTGGTATACTATATGTGATGGTGTTAGGATATTCAAAACCATATTGCACCATTAATAATACATTTCAGGGGAATATAATATAATTGATAATATATTTTATGTAAACCACGATGAAAAAAGCCTATATTTGTAGTTTAAGTTTTAAAAAAAAAATCATTTTTCGTTTCGACTTTTTTTACAGTTAGAAATATTGGCTCAATAATATTTAATTAACAAAACGAAATTTTGGAAATATTTTATATATTTTGGATTAAATTGAATCAATATTATTTAAAGTGGCGATAAGTCTCTTGTTTTCATTTCTTAAAATTTAATCAAGCCAACTGTTAAATTTAGAAATATTCTTGGATATCTCTCTCAATAATGTCCCTTAGAGTAAAGCAATTAATGTTATTTAAGAAGTCGAGTTTTCAAACGTATTTGTGAAATGTGGAGGTTTGTTAGATTATATGTTAAGACAGTGCGTAGTTGTTGTTCCAAAAGAGAGAGAGGGTGGGGAAATGCGGTTTAACATCCACTCGACACAAACTATGTCATCTCGGGACTAAGATGTGGTTTAATTTTATTTCAATATAACTTGCTTATGCGTGTGGTCTTAGCAGTGGGAAACCGGAGGTTGGACAGGCGACCTTACTCCTTGTCACGTACAACCGAGGATTCGAAACCACGCCAGTTCCAGTTGACTCAATGACAGCCTTTTTGATACAGCATACACTTGCTAACCATTCGCCCACCCAACCACTTCGCAGACTTATATACCAGTGTTTTAATACCAGCATATATCCATAATCTCTTTTATTTCATTTTGTATTCAACTGTAAACATTACTTTCAAACTTCCACCAACGATTTGTTGACATTGCCAAGTGCTAACAATGTTGAATCGCACCAAGTTTTGGCAGTTAGATGTCGTGGTGCGATGGAACTAGGGGTCTAATTTACTTTCTAAGATTAAACCAACATTTTAACACTTGTATACCATCACTCGCCATGGTTGTATTATGTCAACTGATTTCTAAACCAAACACCTTATTGATATTGGCAGAAAGTTTCCATTTGTTGACAGCTGACCCCTAACCAAGATAATTAGGGGGTTTTGGCAGTCTTTAACTAGTGTAACGCGCAAAGTGCGAAAATCATTAGCAAAAACTTATCGAAAAATGCATTATGTCCACATGTACGTAATTTTTGCAAATATGCTTTACAAATATGTCAAAAAAAGGCAAAGGCCACCATATTGAAGATGTTATTTATTGTTATTACAAATGGTAAGAAATCATAACTAAAAACTTTCTCATCTATGATTTATTAATTGTGGAAGCTTTGACTGAAATGAAATGGATATTAACTGATTTTCTTGATCAATATGCTGTCGGTTTACACGGAAATAAATATCACAAATATCGCCATTTAAGGTATTGCAAGTTGTAAGTAATAAACAAAAAGTGGTCTCATATATAATGATTGATAAACTGTTGAATCCTGAACTGGTGTAGATGTATAATAAGCAAACATGTTGTTTTAACGGTGACCCTGTAGAATCCCCACAAGGAGTAGGATCGCCTGTCCAACCTCGTGGGTATACTCCGCGTCCCCCCCCCCCCCCGCCCCATTGCTAAAGACCATTAGGCGCAACCGAATTATTGAAATAAAATTAAACCAAATGTTGGTCCCGAAATTGCTTAGTTTGTGTCGAGTGGACGTTAATCCTCATTTCTCTCTCTCTGTGTTTCTCTCCCTGTTTCTCTCTCTCATACCAAATAACTATGCCGATACATATTAAATTATGCAAAATGACGTTCATATCGACCGTCGAATAAACGTATCATTCACAGAATATCTCAATTATTGCCTCACATAAAAGCCGATAAGAATTGTATAGTTAAAACACATGTGTATTTTATTTAATGTTTTGTCCCAAACTCATTCACTTTTATTGTGTATAAAATTATTTATTAAAACTAATAGGTAATAACGACTCTCCAGTCTACCGTGCATTACATTTACATACGAAATTAACATTAAGCCACGGATAACAATAATATAACTAACAATTATGTTAATACGTTTATTCATTGTGAACAACAGATAACCGTGCGCTTATCTTGGTATTCGGCTTATTATTATTCCGATGCTTCCCTTTATGGCTTGCTTTATTATCTCTTACTATATACACGGCACATAATGAATTTCTATAATCATAAATAAAATTGGTAGTATAGTTAATGTTAATAATATTAATTTCATATTAAAGGAGAAAAATGATAAAAATAAATCAAAAACAGAAAAAAACTCAACAATATCGCAGAACGAAATGATACTAAAAAATGAACTACGATGTGATATGATTATCTTTGTTCGGTTGACTTAACCAGCAAAACGTTATCACACATGTAATAAATGAATAAATAAAATGCAAAAGCTACTCTCGTCTCTGGTGTGTGATTATCCGTAGTAATGAGAACGGAAGCATATTTTAAATCGGTGTTCACGGCACGAAACGAAACACACGTTCAATATTGAATGAGTTAATCACTCAATCTGTACTCCAGCCAGATTGATAAATTTACATCAAACGTTTCAAAAAGAAGATTCGCTTTGTCAATTAACTAAGCATCGATTAGAATGCGTGTCTCGAGAGACGTGGAGCGAGTTTGCACCATTGGTCATGTAGCCCTAAACTAGTCTTAGTAAATGATATTCAGCCGGTTGATTCAATTAAAGAGATTAACAGTATTCCTAGTTGACTTGAGTTAACGTTCTAACTCCTTATCATTACGACTACAATGTGAACAACACGCTACATTAAGACTTTTGAATATTTTATAAATGAATTGTGTTAATTTCTCAAACGGATATAAAGTAACAGTTGTTGAATTTTCCAATTCTACTGTATACATCGAAAATTAAATGGGCTATTCCGATAGTATTCGTTTGTCCTTTATGTAACTCTTTCATTATATCCAACCTCGTGGATTTTATTCGGGCTCTCCGGTTTCCTCCCACTGTTAAAGACCCCTACGCGCAAATGAATAATTGAAATAAGATTTGACCATAAGTTAGTCACGAAATGTGTCGAGTGGACGTTAAACCTCAATAAACTCGCCCCTCCCTCTCTATCTCTCATTATATTCTTTGAAATCATTATTTTGGTAACGAAATCTCAGATCCCTAGGTCTTCCAGGTGATCTGGTGACCGAGGATAAAGCCAAGGTGTATGAGACGGGACAGTGGCTAATATTCGCAAATCGACAAACATTGTTTCTTATACTTCTTGGGACTGGTTTGTACACTGTACATGGAAACCGAGTGAAGGGCACACGTGTTGGGGTAGGGGGTATTCACTGAAAGGAAAACTGTCGATCTTCAAGTTGAAATTTGTTGTCAATTTGTTAAAGGCATCATTATTTTCTTCGCCAGAAAGTAAAATAGAAACAACAAATCTGAAAACTGCATTAAAGAGATTCCTAATGACATCGATGGGATTTTATTTGATAAAGTATATTGGAAAATTTAATTTGTTTTTTCCCATTAAAATGGTTATACATCACGCGAAGATTAGCTAGTAGCGTGAAGAATAACAAAGGCCTGATTATATTGTTTTTGTGCGGTGATTATTGACGCTAATGTAAATGAGCTATAATTCGTCTTCGCTTAACGTATGTCGGTCCGAGGCGAGCGTAATTGAATTAATTCTGTTAAAGAGTGGATCGTGCCGTCAAATCTCAGTCTTTATCAAGTTTCTCTCAATTAATAGAAATAATTGGCAACTAGACCTGCATGCAGGAATGACGGGTTTCACTGGTGCCAAGTTACTCTTAAACATGTCACTTCCGGTGCTAAGTTACCCTTGAACATATGTCACTTCCAGTACCAGCGTAACCACTAAACAGGTTTACAAATTAACATTGCACACAAATAAAATGGACGCAGAATCAACCAATCAATCCAGCAATATCAAGTCATTTTATACATTTGTTACTTGTAAATAATCTTGACAAAATTGAATTACTTTCAGTATTAATGAAAATGTTCAATTAGTCTTATGAAATCAGAAATGGCATACGATATCATATAGTGAAAATTTTATGTAAATCGAGTAATAATTGCCACTTTTAAAGACCAAAAAACTTGAAAAGTGACTTGTAGAAAATCGGCTATTTCTCTGCAACCGTACAAGTTACAAACCATTCTGTGGTATCTGTATGATCGTATGGGTTCATTCTATTTGTTGATTATCATCAAATACCATAATTTGAAAAAGATTTCAAAACAGACTCATTTGAATAAAATATCTGTTTTGAAGGCTAAAAATGCAGTTTTTGCCAAAATGACGTTACTTCCGGTGATAATGAAAATCTTAAATTATTTGTATGAAATCCCAAATGGCATTAGGTATAACACGGTGTAACGTTTACTGAAATCGAATAATAATTGACACTTTTATGGCCCCGAAACCTTCAAAAGTTACCTGTAGAAAACCGTCTATTTCTCGGCAACCGAACAAGTTAGAAACAATTTTATGGTATCTATATGACCATATGAGTTTTGTTTATATGTGAATTTAAACCAAAAGTTAAAATTATTAATACATATTAAGTTATTCTTGGTTGAATAAAACATTGATTTAAAAAGTTTAAAATGCAGTTTTTGACCAAATGATGTCACTTCCGGTGCCAATTTTAAATTGTAATCAACTTGATATGACGCTACATGCTTTTTGAATCAAATGATGTCACTTTTATAAAAATCCAATAATAATTGACTATTTTACAGGCAAAATAACGAAAACAGTGACTTGTACAGAACTGCCCATTTCTTGGTAACTGCTTATATTACAACAAATTTTAACATACATTTTCTTCGTATGGATTATAGCTACAAGTTTATAAAAGTTACGAAGAAATATTTCAAAATCTGAAAAGCCTGAATAGGTTGTAAATATGTCAATTTTACACCATTTTTAGCCGCTTAATCGAATTTGCTCGAAAGTGAAATCGAAATTAAAAAAACTGCTCCCTACATTTTTTGCGCCTTGAAAGGGCACACTCTTTGAGTCAAATAATTTTTCCAAAAAATAATATTTGTTTTAGAAATAAGAAAATAACTGTCAAAATTGTAGTTTTTGGTAAAATTATGCCACTTCCGGTGCCGACAGATAACACTTTTGGTAATAAAAAAAATGACAATTGATACAACGAAGCATATGAATTTTGTTTTATACAAATCGAACAATAAAAAATTAATCTAGAACTGAAAAACTGAATTAGCCAATGGCGGCCAAGGAAAATTACTGAGACAAATTTTTTTAACATTTTTGCACTAGTCAGATGACTCTTTAATTCTGTGCACAATACGACTAAAAAATATTAATAATTAAAAAAGTTTTTTGTAAAATTTTAAATTTTCGAAATTTGGCGCCTAATATCTTCGAAGATTTGCCGAAAATCAAAAATCGAAAGTAGCGTAGCTATGTGCCCTGTCTCAGGCTATGCCAAAATGTATCGAAAGTTAAAATCCAATGATTATTGTTAAAATTACTGCAATATTTTCAAAAACGATAACTTCGGTGATTTCGGACATTTCGCATTGTCGCAGAACGTTCAAAATAGCTTTATCCTCTAAGTCACACCCACTTTCCCAGTAAAACCGAAGAAATCGTAACGATGCGACACGTAGTTGCTGAGATCTATTCAAATTGGAATCTGAATAATAATAATAATAATAAGAATAATAATTTTAACAAAAACAATAGTGTTTCACACAAGCTACGCAGTGTGAAACCCTAACTAGACCTGCATGCAGGAATGACGGGTTTCACTGGTGCCATGTTACCCTTAAACATGTCACTTCCGGTGTCAAGTTACCCTTGAACATATGTCACTTCCGGTACCAGCGAAACCACTAAACAGGTTTCCAAATTAACATTGCACACAAATAAAATGGACGCAGAATCAACAAAATCCAGCAATATCAATTCATTTTATACATTTGTTACTTGTAAATGATCTTGACAAAATTAAATTACTCCCGGTGTTAATGCAAATGTTCAATTAGTCTTATGAAATCAGAAATGGCATACGATATCATATAGTGAAAATTTTATGTAAATCGAATAATAATTGCCACTTTTAAAGACCAAAAAACTTGAAAAGTGACTTGTAGAAAATCAGGTATTTCTCTGCAACCGTACAAGTTCGAAACCATTTTGTAGTATCTGTATGATCGTATGGGTTCATTCTATTTGTTGATTGGCACCAAATACCATAATTTGAAAAAGATTTCAAAACAGACCCATTTGAATAAAATATCTGTTTTGAAGGCTAAAAATACAGTTTTTGCCAAAATGACGTTACTTCCGGTGATAATGAAAATCTTAAATTACTTGTATGAAATCCCAAATGGCATTAGGTATAACATGGTGTGACGTTTATGAAAATCGAATAATAATTGACCCTTTTATGGCCCCGAAACCTTCAAAAGTGACCTGTAGAAAACCGTCTATTTCTCGGCAACCGAATAAGTTAGAAACCATTTTATGATATCTATATGACCATATGAGTTTTGTTTATATGTGAATTTAGACCAAAAGTTAAAATTATTAATACATATTAAGTTATTCTTGGTTGAATAAAACATTGATTTAAAAAGTTTAAAATGCATTTTTTGACCAAATGATGTCACTTCCGGTGTCAATTTTAAATTGTAATCAACTTGATATGACGCTACATGCTTTTTGAATCAAATGATGTCACTTTTATAAAAATCCAATCATAATTGACTATTTTACAGGCAAAATAACGAAAACAGTGACTTGCACAGAACTGCCCATTTCTTGGTAACTGCTTATATTACAAACGAATTTTAACATACATTTTCTTCGTATGGATTATAGCTACAAGTTTATAAAAGTTACGAAGAAATATTTTAAAATCTGAAAAGCCTGAATAGGTTGTAAATAGGCCAATTTTACACCATTTTTAGCCTCTTAATCGAATTTGCTCGAAAATGAAATCGAAATTAAAAAAACTGCTTCCTACATTTTTTGCGCCTTGAAAGGACACACTCTTTGAGTCATATAATTTTTCAAAAAAATAATATTTGTTTTCGAAATAAGAAAATAACTGTCAAAATTGTAGTTTTTGGTAAAATTATGCCACTTCCGGTGCCGACAGATAACATTATTGGTAACAAAAAAAATGACAATTGAGACAACGAAGCATATGAACTTTGTTTTATACAAATCGAACAATAAAAAATTAATCTAGGACTGAAAAACTGAATTAGCCAATGGCGGCCAGGGAAAATTACTGAGACAAAAAATTTTAACATTTTTGCACTAGTCAGATGACTCTTTAATTCTGTGCACAAAACGACTAAAAAATATTCATAAATAAAAAAAATTTTAGTAAAATTTTAAATTTTCGAAATTTGGCGCCTAATATCTTCGAAGATTTGCCGAAAATCAAAAATCGAAAGTAGCGTAGCTATGTGCCCTGTCTCAGGCTATGCCAAAATGTATCGAAAGTTAAAATCCAATGATTATTGTTAAAATTACTGCAATATTTTCAAAAACGATAACTTCGGTGATTTCGGACATTTCGCATTGGCGCAGAACGTTAAAAATAGCTTTATCCTCTAAGTCACACCCAATTTCCCAGTAAAACCGAAGAAATCGTAACGATGCGACACGTAGTTGCTGAGAACTATTCAAATTGGAATCTGAATAATAATAATAATAATAAGAATAATAATTTTAACAAAAACAATAGTGTTTCACACAAGCTACGCAGTGTGAAACCCTAATTACCGGTATTTATTACAAACTAATAGATATAGCAGGCGAAAAATATATTGGCGGATTCATTCTCATTACCGTGTTCATGCCTGTGGATTATTCGTTATAAAAAGAAGTAAATTGCTCTCATGCGACAAATACAATTTTTTCCCCGATACTATTAGGATATAGTTTAGCGTTGTTTGACATTGTAATTGTAATGTGATATCTAATTAAGAATAATGATGTTACTAATTATGAAACAAGAAGGAATAAGTTATATAATTACACTCTATAAATACTCTTATTTCAGTTTCATCATGTTATCTTTTGATATTATAAAACATGACGTTTCTATGGATAATAACCACGATTATCAAAAATCGAACTAATTTAATCGATGCGCAATTGTCCAAGGAACAAATATGAATTTTCTTAGCCGTGGTCTTTTTTTGTCCCCCCGCCTTTAAAATGGGTTCGTCCGTCTGTCTGTCTGTCTGTCTGTCCGTCTGTCCGTCACACTTTTTGGGACCCAATAACTCTCTTCCTATTTGAGCTAGAATGTTCAAACTTGGTGTATATGCTTATTAGGTCAATGCCTTGATGGATTTCAAAGATGAGCATTTAGGGTAAGCAGAGATAAGCAATTTGATTGGTTGATGCTTTGGGACACGATAACTTTAGTTCTAATTAAGTGAGAGTGATGAAACTTGGTGAATATAGTTTCATTACAGTAATACCTTGACTAAGATCGATAATGAGTATTTTCTGCTCAGGGTAAGCAGAGCGATAAGTAATTTGATTTGCCGAGACTCTGGAACACAGTAACTCTCCTTCGAATTGAGTTAAAATGTTCAAAATTGGTGTGTATGCGTATTAGGCCAATGCCTTGATGGAGTTCGAAGATGAGCATTTTTTTCTTAGGGTAGGCAGAGATAAGCAATTTGATTGGCTGATACTTTGGGACAAGATAACTTAGGTTCATCTTGATTGATGATTTTTATGCCTATACAATGACTGCATTCTCATTCAGTAATGGATTCGACAGTAACAGTGTATAGAAACGATTGACTCGGACACGAGGGCCCTTTCCCTTGGCCAGAGGGGCCCTTTGTCAAGCGTAGGGACCCTTTTGTCTGACTTTAGGGTCCCCCTTACTAGGGTACATTTTCATTTTTCTCGTCGGTTTTAGCATTTTTCTTTATAAAACACTTTTGGATGACACTTCGTGTACAGTTTGATTGCTCGATACCTTTGAAAAAATTAATTAATATGTGTCTTCTATTTATTTTGGGATTTCGGCGGGGGACATCAGCCTCACTGTTGGCTTGTGCGAAGAGCGCCCCCCCCCAACAAAAAATACAAACAATAATATGAGTAGCGCTTAGGGTCCAGTTTCTGGTCCAAACCAATCTTGGCCTAGCTGAGTAAAATAATTATACATGTCAAATAAGCTGAATGATAAAATAAACTGTCTAATGGAATGATAGGTTTAAAAGGGTCATGGTTAATGTATGTGATTTCTTATAAGGTAATCAAAAGTTTGCTGCCAATAACCCAATATAAACATATAGAGCTACACGAAAAGCTTAAGCATTGGCATTTGTAGATTTTCTTTCTTTCAGCATAAATGTATTTTGGAGTAATGTAGCCATAGATAATCGAGATATCACCAAAGCCTTGAATATAGTTCACTATTTGAATTCAAATTTACCGAGTAAGGAGTAGCTATAACATCGATTCATAACCTCGGTAGTCGGACCTATGTATGCCAAGTGTGGGCTTAGAAATGAAATGAAATGGGGTTTAACGTTCTACTCTTTGCACCTAACCTGGGCTAATGGAAGACGGGCATACGCCATACAGTATGCTATGAGGGAAGTTTTGCTGGGACAGCGGCACTCTTTCTGCGTCACTGACAAGGGGAAATCACGCAGGAAAATCGAGGTGATCTTTCTGGGCCAATGCAGATATCGAGCACCCGACCCCCAGGCTAGCGAACCAGCGTCTTATCCACTTAGCCACCGTGACCCCCGGTGGGCTTAGAACAACCAAGCAACGGAAGTTGTGCTGCAATTCATGGCGCATTTAACTCCCACGCAGGTGTTAAAAGGACAATAATATTGGTACCAGTCATTATCACATATGTGATATAACCGGTTTAATACGTTCCAAATATAATTTTAACACATAGATTGTTGCTACCATAGATGAGTAATGAAGATTTGGTGAATCGGAAGTGACGCAAAAAATGGAAAACGAGAGCTAGCCCTGTATATAACTCCCTTACGAGCAATAACAGATACTTTTTAATTTTAAATAGATTAAAGAATTTGTTTTCCAAATGTATGTTAAGGCCATCTTTAAGCACAATTCTTTTAATCTAATCTATTAAATTCATTGATAAGGTTACTTTATTAACCAAACTAACTATATAAAGCTACTTGATAAATACATATAATAATAGCCTGATTACCCGAATCAGACCGGTACGGTAGATTTTTTGTACGTGTGTCTAAACGTCATTGATATCCGAGATTTGACATCGCCGTCGAACCATTAACAATGCCATTAGTAGCAAATTTCCCCAACTAATTGGACGCATTTCGATCTTCCTCATTAATTACAGCAAATAAATGAAATGAATATTATAAGGACGCTAATTAAAAACTAATGATCTCAAATTTGTTTCTCTAGCTTACTCGCATTTTGCCCCCGAGCCATGTTAACAAAAAGACCTGTCCTATCATTTATTTCTTATATAAGCGATTGTTATTGCCAATCCGAATCCAGGTAGAACTAAATCTATCAAGTAGCATCGCCCTCAAAAATCCACTCCACTCCTTCTCATACGATTTCTCATTAGAGGAATAGCTTACGTGTATACATCGTGCTGATTGGTGTCGTGTATGTGGTAGGACATGTCAACGCTTTCTCTAACAACTGGTCCTACTTGGTAAGCTCGTGTCTAACAGTTTTATTTGTACATTACTTTACATTTGTAATTTTTGCGGCAGGACATGTCCACTCTTTCTATAGCAGCTGGTACCTCGTGGTGGTAAACTCTCGTCTAAAAGTTTTAATTGTAGATTAGTAGGCTATAGGTTAATTGTAGATTAGTAAAGGTTAATTATTAGTATAGCCTATAGGTTAATTATAGATTAGTATAGGTTTTAGTTGTAGACTAGTACTGTATATGTATTAGTTGTAGACCAATATAGGTTTATATTTAAAATTTCTTTTTAACAGTTGTTTATACCCACCCTGAAGCTTTTCTTATTGGGGGGGGGGGGTAGAAAAAAACAAGGGAGGTAACTGTGCTATTACTTCCGGGGTGAAGGATTCGTAAGTCTTGGAAATAATGCCTATGGTCGTGTAATAGTGAGTTGACAATCTATTGAGCAAAGGACGTAGAAATAATTATCTTTAACTATCTTAGAAAATATAAAATTCTCGCTTTAAATATGGATTGCGATTAGGTTACTTTATTTTTATGGTTTATATTTTCGTTTTTACAACCCACAACCACCATCTTAATTTATATTATATGTAGTGGTGATATCTAATTAATAATATCATTACAATGTATTATGGCAAAATTTCCTTTTCGTTTTAATTAATCGGTTTCATTAAAACAAAACACCACATAAACCCAGGATATTTGAAGCAGTTTAATTCTATCATAAGCAACATATTAAGATAATGTTACTACTTAGTGTAGATAAAATATTATTAAATAGGATAATATTTCTAAAAATTGAAATATAAATAACACAGTTCAATTTTTCTAATTACGTCATTAAATCGTATTTTGCGCTGAAGATATCAAAAACAGAATTTTTGTGGTGGATCAAATTTCAATTTTCAGCTTTATACGTAAGCAGGTTGAAATACTGGGTGTATAAATGTATAGTCATTTAATAAGACTTGTTAGGCTTGATAAATGAAAATAAGACAGACTTTTAACCATATGACATCATTTGATTAGCCAATCAGCAGTGACGTTACAATTGATTACCCACAGTTGCGTGTAAAACACACCTAAAGCGAGACGTAACAGACAGTTTCATTGGCTTATCAATGAAACCATTCAGTTCCTAGTGTAGTAAAGACAAGTAAAACAAAATTTTGACCTATAAAAACGAAACAAAATAGGATTTGTGTTTTAAACAGATTGCACGGTACCAATTTATCCAATATCATAAAGCGGTACCATCTCTCCCCACATTACAGTCAGAGTCAATTCTTTATTCAACACCAAAGCGTGGTCCAAACACGATTCACATTTTTTTTAAAACTCAAGCGCGGTACCAATTTGCCTAGCATCGAGATGCGGTGCAAATTATACTAAACAGCAGCGCTATACCCATTTGCTCAGTGGTTTAAGACACTGGTTGTCAACAGCGTTTCATATAATTATTTTCAAACTTATTCAAAAAATAAAATTTTGTTTACAGGTTTGGTTCCAGAATCGTCGAGCTAAATGGCGTAAGACGGAGAAAACTTGGGGAAGAAGTAGTATTATGGCGGAATATGGTTTATATGGTGCTATGGTTCGCCATTCTTTACCATTACCAGATACTATAATCAATACAGCTAAAGACAACGTGTTAGATAATTGTGCGCCTTGGTTGATAAGTAAGTTTTTTTTTTTGTTTTTTCTTTTTTGATTTTAGAAAGAAAACTAAGTAGTATATAGATGTATTTAAAGGTTATGGCACAACTATATTCTGACAGCAATCTAATTAAAATATAGATCTATATTTCGTTTCGTTTTTTTATACGTTCGATGGCCTACACTCATGTAGATCTAACAAGTTATAGTGGGAGCACTCGGCAAACCTCGGAAGATTTCGGGAATCTAAACTCGGCTGTATGATGAATTCCGCCATATTGGAACTACTTTAAAGGTACCGGATAAAACATGGCTGCGCCCATTCCAAACACAAGTTGGCGACCTATTTGTCTAGCGACCTATTCGACCGATCCAGCTGTAAGATAATGACGAAATTACACTTCTATTCTGAGCTGAAGGAATGGATAAAAAATAATATATTCTACTTTCATTTGATAGACATAACGTTGGATTTTATTGGTTGATAAATAGAGACTGTTGTCTTTACTCTAAATAGGTTTCCAACGAACAGGCTGCAGCTCGATCGGTCGAATAGGTCGCTAGCCGAATAGGTTCGAAATTTGTGTAATAGCGTCAAGTTTTCCTGTTAAAGTAAACCGGTAGCCGCATCGCAAATGTATGGGCGTAGGTACATATCACTTACTGTCATACATCCGAGACTAGATGTAGTTTACGGAATCTGTCGAGATTAGCCGGGTGATAGTGGGAGCTCACGTTCTATGACGTCAGGTATCAAGCACGGGACATTTGACCCGATAACGTCAGTCATTCGATTAACAAATTAGCACCGCCATGCTTTTTAAAATCTACTTTTGTTTTGATTTCTATCCGCTGGTAATATCTACCCACAGTTCCACGCATGAAAAGGTCAAATGGCTGACCCCTAATTTCAGGCAGAATAACAAGTCTTCCAGATCCAAGAGTAGTGAAGACAAGTAAAACCAAAATTTTGAACTATAAAAAACGAAACGAAATTGGATCTGTGTTTTAATCAGATTGTTCTGACAGTGTTCTATGAGGGAATTTTTGCCCAGGCAGCGGCTACTAGAATAACACTTTAAAAATTTCAAGACGTCAACGTTGAAACGTTCAACCAGAAGTAACATTTGTCATTTGGAAAAGTTGGAAACACGACAAGCAGTTAATCTCGATTAGACCAATTTGCTAAAAGAAATTTCTCGATTGAAATTGGGTATCCTTATTGAAGTGTCTGGTAGTATTGATGGCAGTATAATAGGTGGTGTTGGAACGAGGGCATCTGTATATACGTTGTCGTACTACGTGAGGTTTATAAAGTGTCTAAATGACCAGGACTAGTGAGTGAAAGTTCAAAAAGAAAATTCTTATTTAAAGATACATTATGGTAGGTTAGATAACGAGCTGGCAGTTCTCACTAAAATAGTTTTAAACTAAATAGTGTAAAGGCAATTTGCTGAAAAATTTCAGTCAAAATGATCCACTATGAACCGAGATGAAACGATTGAAATTTCCGCCTGACCTCGATAATCAATACTAAAGTCAGTGCGATAGGAAGCATAGTCTCGATTATCAATTTATTAATTTAATCGTGAAGGGGAGTTATGCAGTAAATCCGTTCATAATCCACTCAAGATCGCAGACTGACGATGCAGTCGAGAGTTGATTGTGGTCTGGATAAGTTAATTAATGTCTAATTGATAATTTATATAATATTTCAGTCCTAAAGAAATAACTGCAATAGGCAGATTTGGCTCTTGCATAATGTATTTTTAACAGAAGGTATACAATTGGAATGGTAGAAATTAAGCATTTTCAGTTCTTTTTTTTTATCAAAATGACTATATAAATTACTGTCACCCGGTCTTCATTTTACTAATGCAGGCTTATGTATTTTTCAGGTATGCACAAAAAATCGTGTAATACCTCAGAGGTTCTAGGTGAAAGTGATAACGAGGGCAGTGTGGACGTTCAGGATGATGATGGTGCTGTCGCAGGAAATGAAGTAGACGCAAACATACCAGCTCCCAAAATGAAAGAAGAAATAAGAACAGAAAGTATAGCGGCTCTAAGAGCTAAAGCTGTAGAACATAGTGCTAAATTATTACAGGATTTTGGCGAGAATTCTAATCACAGAATCAGCCCACAAAACGAAGACTCAGTGGACTCTACGGATGACGATATTTGCGTTACAGACTCTCCAAGTCCACACTCGACGTGATTTAGAAACATTTAGAGTGAATGATAATTGATTAGTTGAAAGTTTAGTGCTAGAGGAACAGCATTCTCTTCATGTTTATCCAGCTACTACTCGAGCCTAGTGTAGCCATGGTTATACGTCAAAACGGGACCAATCGTCTTTGTTAGAACTATAAGAAATGGATGATTGTTATTGAGTTTACAAAACTGCACTCGGCAAACCTCGGCAGATTCCGTAACCTCCGGAACCTACTTTAAAGGTCCCGGATGAAACATGGCTGAGCCCATACCGAACTCAAATTGGCGACCTATTTGGCCAGCGACCTATTCGACCAATTCAGCTGTAAGATAATGACGATATTACACTTCTATTCTGAGCTAAAGAAATGGATAAAAAAATGGTATATTCTACTTTCATTTGATAGACATAACGCTGGATTTTATTGGTTGATAAATAGATGAGTTAAGGCGACTCTTGTCTTTATTCTAAATAGGTTTCCAACGAACAGGTTACAGCTCGATCGGTCGAATAGGTCGCTAGCCGAATAGGTCCCCAATTTGTGTAATAGCGTCAAGTTTTCCTGTTAAAGTAAACCGGTAGCCGCATCGCAAATGTATGGGCGTAGGTACATATTACTTACTGTCATACAGCCGAGACTAGATGTAGTTTACGGAATCTGTCGAGATTTGCCGAGTGAACAAAACTGCAGAAACATAAACAGGGTCATTCGCATGCGTAAACTATAAATCACCCGAGTACTACATGTACTCTTAACTTTAGGTATACGATGGCTTTCAAGGGCCAATTGATAGGCCCATACTTTTATATGTAATTATTACATTAAAACACTAGAAAGCCACCATTTAAAATGCTGGTGATGGGCTTAAATTCATTGCCTGGAAACCTTATATTAAAATATTTTAAAACGAATCGGGTTTTATTTTGTTGAAACAAAAATAAAACTTTCGTTATTAAAGACATACATTTATCTATGAACATTTTAAATTTGTATTTTTAGCTGTATTATAGAAAGAGTCTTAAAACGGGTAGTATTTTATGAATACCTGATTATGATACTGAACTGATAAAGAATTGTTTAGAGATTGGTAGTTGGTTAAAGTGGAGCTGATACATCTGATGTGAAGGCTGGATAGAGCCAATTCTTAAATAAATTTATGTGTTGCTGACGGACGGGACAAATATTACATGCATGTCATTTCATACTTTGGATATGTTCGTATATCATGCTTTAATAGTCTACATTCTCAGATCATTTGTGTAAATTCATACTTACTGGGTCACATCGTGTGTTATAATATACAGAAACATTTCATGATATCACAATGTACAACACAACATGATTATATGAACCGTATAGAACTGTAACGAATTGAACGCTGGCCGGTGTGACCGTAAAACGGGACGGTAGCCTGAACTGGAAGGCACACATGAAATCCAATACCGTATTCACAAAACCTCTATATATATTTAATACTGAAAAGTAAACTATAAAAATATTTAAGTAAGAAAGACATCATCAAGACAAAGCTTTACAGGAATGATAAAAGTCTGGTTGTTGACTTGCTCTGTAGCACAAGTTTCATAAAGTCCCATAAAACTGATTTTGATGGAGAGACATCTTAGATTTCAAAGTCCTGCAAATTTTGATGTCGTCGGCTTCAGTCTGCCAATAATATAGGTAAATCCGGCACTGCAAACAGGGTAACAAATCTTAACGTGACACCGTGTCGGAAGTCGGTGTTAGAGTGTAACATTCAAGAGCAACTTCATTTCAGTTCTATATGATGGTATAGTAACATTCCAGTTCTATGATGTTATAGTGTAACACTCCAGTTCTATAAAGTTATATTGAAACATTCCAGTTCTATGATGTTATCGTGTAACATCCCAGTTCTATAATGTTATAGTGTAACATTCCCGTTCTATGATGTTATATTGAAACATTCCAGTTCTATGATGTTATCGTGTAACATCCCAGTTCTATATTGTTATAGTGTAACATTCCCGTTCTATGATGTTATAGTGTAAGATTACAGTTCTATGATGTTATAGTGTAACATTCCAGTTCTATGATTTTATAGTGTAACATTGACGAGCAAATTCATTCCAATTATTCCAATATAATTAAACAAAAATATTATTTTTATTCAGGTACAATTGGCCATCTTGCTCTGCCTGTTTATATATTATCCTTTTAATTGATAATTACTACTGTAAACTTTTACATGCACGTTAAATCAACTGTGAAATTTAACACGTACTTTAAATGAACCTAGAACTTTGAATAAACTGAAAAATATTATATGTACTTTATATTTGTTCTTTAAATCAACCGACATTTATGTATATTTAAACATACATTATGCAAGAGCTAAATCTGCAAATTAAACGTCTTTCTTTAGGCCTGAAATGTTATCTAAATTATTATTTGACATTAGTTAACTAATCCAGACCATAATCAGCTCTCGATGTCATTGCTAGTCTTTACTGGATTAGAATCATATCTGCCGCTCATTGGTAATTAAATAAAAACAAAATGGGTGGATAATCGAGAGTATGTTTTTGTAGAACTGATTTAAGTAATGATGATCGAGGCTAGACCGAAAATAAAATCCTAAAATCTCGGTTCAGAGTAGATCAATTTTACTGACATATTCAGCAAATTCCCTTTACATTATCTAGTTTTAACTATTTAAGTGAGAACTGTCAGCTCTTTATCTAATCTGCCATAATATATCTTTAAATTTAAAAAAAAAAATGTAATTTGAATCAATAGAGATCTTAAAGATCTAGGTATATACTTTACACCGAGAACTATTGTAGATGAACAGTATTTTATATGAAATAAATAGTGTATGGATTACAAAAGATATGACATGAAATAAAGAAATAGTGCATAAACTATAAAAGATATGATAATTTATACATATTAATTAATAGTTATACGTTAATCCAAACATAGAAAAAGATCATTTGATAAACACATAAAATGGTAACAGCCGGATTATTAGTATATTGACTAGACATTCGCTTAGTGACAGTCATGTTGCTCTAGATACTATTTTAATGTTTGTCATTCAGATAAAACTATCACAATACCAGTAAATAACGTTATTATGAAGGCATTATGTATATATTATGTTAACATTTTATGATTTTATTATTAGAACTAATATGTGTATATGTATGAATTAAAAGATTAAATTATCAAATTTTGTTAATTTATTGCAATTTGTCATGTTTCGCGGTCAACAATTGATCGGTCTACTCAGGGCCGTATGTAGGATTTTAAAAGTGGTTGTGCAGCAGTGTGGTTGTGCGCCATAGCCTCCACGTAGTGATATAAGAAAGTTTGGATCAGGGCAAACGAACCCATTAGCGTGTGGGCCTGATCAGTGCCTTAAAAGCATCACTGTGTGATCATAATCAAGTGTACTACCCTATAATTGATTATCAAATTTTAGTTTTTGGGATGAGGAGGGAGCGCCATTTCTCGGGACTTATTTTTCTTGGGTGCAATGTACTACCTGCACCCCGCTAAACGCGGCCTTGGTTCTACTGTCTATTGCATTCGATAACAATTATATTGATAAAAAAAAACCGACACACAACACATTTTTTTTTCATATGTAGCATATGAAGTTGTGACAAGTTTTCTCTTGGTAACAATAAATGAACCACTTTTCGAAACGTCGTTCGTTTTCCTAATCCACATTAGCCATTTGTCATAGAATTATATCAAACTGAGCAAATATACAGGCTTAGCTAAAATTTTGTTTCAGTTCCTATATTGAACAAGGGCGGTTGGATGGCCGGATGGATAGCGGTCTGGCATTGAGTTAACTGGCGTGCTTTCGATTTTTCCGGTTGTACGTGACAAGGAGTAGGGTCACCTGTCCAACCTGGTGGGTTTTCTCCTTGTCCTCCGGTTTCCCCCCATTGTTAAAGACCCCTGTTCAAACGAATTACTGAAATAAATTGAACCATATTTGAGTCCCTGAATGAACTGGTTTCTGTGGAGTGGACGTTACCCCCCCCCCCACACACACACACACACCTCTCTCTTGAATGCAATAAATATGTTGTGATCGCTACGTAGCATTCGTCAAATACTGTTACTCAATCTGGACCGGAATAACAATTTGTGGTAATATTTCTGGTTCTGTAAAACTGGAGTAATATTTGAAAATCGACAGCTCATCGCCAATTCAAGTTTCATAAAGATCGAAATCAAATTCCTAATAGTTGTGAATCTGAACAGCATAATGCATTCATGAAAGCTTGGTAACGAATGGTTACTGTTGCGTAACAAAGAACATACATATTATTAAAAATCGATAGGATTATAATTATGACTACAGAGTGTTGGCCATGTTTTGTAAACAAGGGAAATAACTCTGAACGCTGTCGAAATGTTTTTCCACTAAAACAATTTCGCAATAATTCAATATTAATTGAGATACAAATCAGACGACATATTAAAGATGCATTATGTGAGAGCTAAATCTTCCTATTGGTTTTGGCTTCAAGTGTTATATAAATTATTTTTTAGACATTTATTCGCATGACAAGTCTGTAATCAACTACATGTATCTAGAACATCGAATGGTCGCGAGACTATATTGTATACTTCCCAAGGATTGATAACTTCGTTCAGAAAGGGGTAATTTGACATTGCAGATTCATTTCTTATTATCGATTTTTGAACGATTAAATATCACATAATGCATCTTTAAAGTAATTGTGCATGGACGGGAGGGGTGATTCAAATACACCATTAACATGACTGCAATACTGTAGATTAATCTCTACTACAATTGGTACATTCATTGATGCCTTGCGCAGGTAAAAATAGTCTCAAACGAATAATTTTCAACACAAATCGTCTTTAATGGTATTGAAATAAATATTTTTGTCACAGACAGTGAAATATGAACCAATACCGAACAGTTTCATTTTCTTGCAACGCGTTTTACATATTGGGATGACATTACCCACTTAAGATCTCGAGTAGTCGTTGGATTTTTTTAAGATCTTAGAATCATGCGCTTATATATATTTCACTTATTTTCAATGTCGATTAGTAAACTATATGTTAAGCTCTGTAAGTATCTTTTTGGGGTTATATTGATTGGAAATTAAGTGAGTTGCGGGAATGTAATTTACAAAAACTGCTTTATGTATCCCAAAGACGAAATCATTTATAAGGTGAATTAGCAGTGAGAGGAAACCAGAAGACCAGGAGAAAACCCACGAGGTTGGACACGTAGAAGGTTGGGATCTTTCAAGACTTGACTCAATGACAGGTCTTTAGACCATTCGACACCACTACCCTACCTTCCATCTAGCTTACCAGAGAACAATTATTAATCCTTTAGAGGCATTAAGTAACTGGAAAGAGCATTAAACTATAACACATACTTATGGAAGAACAATTACTGATTTATTTAGGCGACGTTTCGAAGAGTATTCTCTCAACGTTTTCAAGCAAGTGCAGTAACAAATGTGTATGGCAATTTTTACGTATTTACCCTCCAATCTGTTGCTTACATTAATAGAAGATGTGGCAGTTTCTTCTATTAATGTAAGCAACAGATTGGAGGGTAAATATGTAAAAAAAATTGCCATACACATTTGTTACTGCACTTGCTTGAAAACGTTGAGAGAATACTCTTCGAAACGTCGCCTAAATAAATCAGTAATTGTTCTTCCATAAGTATGTGTTATAGTTTAACAACAATTATTATTTTACACTTTTATTGCGCACAACGTCCACAACCAATTGCTCACGCACACTTTTTAAAATATGGTATAGAAATCAGATATACAAATACAATAAATAAAGTAAAATACAAATAAGAGGCCTGTCCAACCTCGTGGGTTTTCCCCGGTTTCCCCCACTGCTAAAGATCCCTACGCGCAAGCGAATTATTGAAATAAAATTAAAACCATACGTTAGTCCCGAAATTACCTAGTTTGTGTCGAGTGAACGTTAAACCCCATTTCTCTCCCTCACACACAAAAATAAGACTATAATAACAGGTAAATATTGAAATTAACTTAAAATATTCTAAATTGCATTAAATTGTCATTACTTGAAATCATCTAGCAATGATTGGCTCACTGAAACATACATCCTCCTTGTAGCATTGACTTGTTGCCAATCCTGTCCATTATCTACTGATTGATAGCTATCATAGATAAGAAATGATATAGACAGGTTTTTATTTGAGTGAAATAAATAGACAATCAAAAACAAAGAGGTTGAAAACAACGGCTTCTTACTTTCAATATTGAAACTAAAACGCTGAATGGTAAGTATCGTCTGTAAAATGCTAATGTAACAAAGGGGCATAACTCTGGTATTGATCATCGAAGTCAGTAGGATTCTTCCTTCCAATAAGGTATGTAAACCATTTAATTTGGCTAGATCTATTCATATTCCCCGAAGGCCCCAGATGTAAACATGGTTAGGATACGTGATTGTTTCTGGGATTTATTGATTTGGGTTAATGTAAGTCGTATGACTAGGTCTACGACGGACAGAAGATACAAACACGGAAATGTGTCCACAGATATGACAAGGGCAATAAATCGGCGATCCAATACTTAATAGACTCTTTCGTTATGTTAACCGAACAGTCATAGCGAGTTCTCCCCCATCGACGTGGATAACGTTTGCAACACCAAAACTTACTGTAAATGTTAGTTCAGCATCTAATCTACCGACAAAATAAAAATTACCATAATATTGCTCGGAATTGGAAGGAATGTAAAATATAAAATCTCAAACAATCGGTGCGACTAACCAGTATGATTATTATATACCGTGAAAAACTATTTTATAAGTTATATTGTATTATCAAAATATCATACTCCTGAATTACACATTTTTGTAAATTTTCTAGATCCGTACATAACAAAGCTAACACGAACTGTTTTTCCACTGTGAAATATCATCAGTCAAGATACGGGGAAGTTTTAAAATCATAATTTTTGTATTCATGTATCTGTCTGATGGATTAAATATTAATATCAATAAATGTGGTGATTTTCGTGTATATAATCTATTATTATACACGTCCATATGTAAAATAAAGCACAACTTCTACCTTTAACGAAGAAGATACGTTAAACAAATTCATGGAAAATTTTCACGAGCATTCCTCGATCAATTCAAAACATGCAGATGCTGAAAAAAAATAGCAGCTAGTCATTATTTTATATTAAAGCAATGAACCCATTTAGTACATAATTACATGAATTGGCTTTACTTCTTCAATAAAAAAAAAAACGGCCATACGAACTTGAATAATAAGCGAAGTAACTCTCTGGCACATAAAATGAGACTTAAACAAATTAACAAGTATATCCCGGACTACCTCCGTTACACATGTTATTTGGCTGACAGTATTCATTTGCAAAGTGTACATCTTTTTCACTAATGAGCACTGAATTAAAAAAGAAAAACGAGTTTTGTTTTTTTCCCCGAGATTTAAAATGGATCACCAACCGTCCTGACGTCACTTCATGTGTCCTTCACTGCGTGTTAACATCCTGAAAAACAAGGGAAAATATTATTTTTGGTCTCTTTATGTCTCAAATAATTATTTTTCTCAGAATCCCCCGTCGGTAGGGCCACAATCAAAAGGAAAAATGACCCGTAATTGTCGAGGAAGAGCGTGCCGGACGTCGCACACTGCCTAGCAAGCGCGCTCTGATCCGCGTTCATTCCAATTAAAAGAGAATACAACGCTAACCGCCTAGAATTTTATCGTATAGTTTCCTCGCCGGCAGCAGTCGCTAATTGGTGGGAGAAGACGATGGGCAGCTCGGTAACCTGCTAATCAGTAGAGTAATTAACTCGTTACCGATGTTCACATCTTCTAATTGACTTCAAGTCCTGATCTTACACGCAATGTGGCCTGTAAGACCATTGAGAAGAAGTAAAGGGAATAAACTGACATCTACTAGTCAATTAGTTTTATAATGACATTTCAATATTAACTCATTCCTGGGTCGTCGGAATCAATCAGTCGTCTTATACCGATGTTAGAATCACATGTATTGGGTATACAGACTTGATTTGAATGTTAAAATATCAAAGTAGCAATGTCGTTATTAATTCATAAAACAAACCTGGTGCAATCTGTGTAGTGCAACCAAACTATATTATAGACATCGTTCGTTTTACTATAACAACCAACGCCTTAAATACAGAGCTGAGGTGTATTTCTTAAATGCCGTTTCTTTACAGCTAACGAGAGACCAACAATTATTCGAAAGAGTTGGGTGTTAAGGGGCTTAAATTTTATAGAATTTCTAAATGAATATGTTTATTTAACAATGACTAAAGCAATGCCAACTTATTCTGGTTGTACAATTGCTCCTTCTTTAAATAATTTGTGGAGTACTGTAGCTCCTAAAATTTAAGTTTAACCCATTTCTCGTCAAATAAACACGATTTTGTTAATAGAGCACTGTTCAAGTCACAAATTCTATTTTCAGGACATGAAATATTCTAAGTGTTGGGTAGATATCGGAAGCTGTCCACCATTTATCCCTGCTACATATTCCGAAATTCTATAATATCGGGTTTGTATCTCTCAGTAGCATAAAACAAATTCAATTTGAAAACATCAATGAACGAAACAGACATCATATTTCGCACATAAAAAAACCTGATCGCGAATTTTTTAATGCTGGTTTATTATCTTGCCCTGTTATTATGTTTTGGACAGCCTTGCCAATTAACAACATCTTCATTTTTTCAGTGTGATTATTGAAGCATTAATATGTTTATTTTCTGTATTCCATGTTTCTCACGATTTATTCTCATGAGCATTAATTTTTTTATATCTAGCTATTTAAGCATAGCTGATGTCAAGGTGTTCACAAAGCCTTGGCGGTATAACGAAAACTTTGTACGAGCTGTTGTATTGTCATTGTCAGGTTTCCACATATTTTGTATGTTTAATAAGGTGTGAAAAATTAACGAGATTGACAAGTAGAAAAGTAAATTTCTAAGTTATTACGGACACTCATCCGTACGTTCGTTTGTAGTCAAAACAAACAGAGCTAGCTCTAACAGCGAACCCTGAGGCACACCGCGGTGACGGGAAGACCGACATAGAGCGGAGTCTACACAGCCGTTAAAATATGTTCATTCATAACTATTGCATCGTAAAATGTGTACCCGAGGCCGTCACGTGGGGGTACTGGATTCCCAACCCCTTGAGTCAAGGGCATCAAGCGGGGTCAACAGTTATTAAATCTAAGGAAAGATGTTATTACAATGGACACGGGACGGGGGACAATCTTCAGTCCTTAATTTACGTCCTAATATATCACGCTTAACATAACCTTTTATGGAGAGATTTAAAACATTTAGCAAAGTGCCTTAGGTGCTTTCAATCATCTGATGTTAAATTTACACAGAGTTTACCTGATACCTGATGATTATTAAAAATGTACTTTTCAAACCGAAAAATAATAACTTACTTTATGACAAGAGAGAGAGAGAAATGGGGTTTAATGTCCACTCAACACAAACTAGGTCATTTCGGGAGTAACATGTGATTCAATTTTATTTCAATAATTCGCTTGCGCATAGGGGTCTTTAGCAGTGGAGGGAACCGGAGTGCCCGGAGGAAACCCACGGGGTTGAGAAGGCGCCCCTATCTCCATACCACATACGCTCACACCAGGGCTCGAAACCACAGCCGCAAGCTTGAGGTGACCGGCCAGCTAGAGGACGAAGCGCGGCACTTTAGACCACTAGGCCATGCCAACCCCCCGCTTTATGATAAGTTGCCGCAATAGGCTTTAATATACGAAAATAAACTGTCTTCTTTTCATAATATGCTCAATGAACGTTACAATTTAATAAAGAAATATTATATAATAATCAACGTTAATGAATACAACATAGTGTACAGAAACTGTACAGCACAGTGGACGCTTACGGCTGGCCCCGGATCCATTCAATTAATTTGAAATTTGTATATTTTTGGCAACATCTATTTTCTGTCTTGTCCACGGGTTTATCTAGTAGATTTTTGTTTAGCGTGTAGTGCGCCCCCACCCCCACGCACTTACTATTAGATAATATGGCCTTACAGTAAGCATTTTAAATACATACAGAAAGAATAAATATTATGAAATTATCTCCCTTACCAGAGAAAGGTTATAATTAAGGTAATGATAATGGGATTGCGATGAAAACTGATAAAATAGAAGGCTAGTAAATAATGGAGCATAAAGCATAACTTATAAATATTCATGTAATCATACAGAATAATAATAATTAAACTAAGAGATAAGCCCAAATTCATCACAATTAAATTATTGCTTATCAAAATGTTCATTATTTCTTTTTATAAGCAAATTATTAGCATTTACTGTTCAAGCGGTGAATACAGCACAGGCAATTAAGATAGCGAAATTAGATAATATGTTAACATGCAAATTAAAGCTTAGCTATAGCAACTGATATAATATAATCCTGTTAACAGAATCCATGAATACTGATAATTAAATATGATCGAGTTCGCTGGTTCCAATTATATTATTAGTATAAAATACACAAAGGGACATCATAAATTAATATAGCGACAACAAAATTATGTTAATGTTATGTAAAAGAAAAAAATATAATATAATATAATTGATTGTCGTTTCAATTAAAGATCCACACCCTGTGCACAAATTTGTAAATATGTTCGGTTTATAAAGAATTGTCTTCTGTATTATTTTTAACTGCTTATGTATTTCTTATATGGTTTTAATTGTTTTTGTTCCGTTAAATTAAACAGAGGTAAATAAACCATGCTAACATGGGTTTAAGACTAAAAACGGGGGCAACGCGTCCGCCAAAATTCTTACAAATTAACAATTACAGTCCTGTGTATATCTTTACATGATATAGATCACCCATTGAAAAACCCTGTAAACCTAAACAATAGATTTATTATATTCTGTACATTAAGATAGAAAAATACCTAGCTAGTTAAATTGCACCTTTATATATAATATCATATAAACCCTACATTACTTGGGCGTTTCATAAACTTATATGAAAAATCAACCCACTCACAAAATCAAATTGCACCCTTATATATAATGTATAGACCCTACTTTGCCTGGGTGTTTCATAAACTTATATGAAAATCAACCCAACTCTCAATCTTGTTGAAAAGATTTCCAAAGCAATTAATCACTAACTGATTATAAATGTTAAATATCACATAAGAAAATTCCCAGCAAGTTTAATCGCATTGGTTTAAAACTCTACATCTTTACCAAGAGTTTTAATGTGAGCACTATAATTGCTGGAAAGGTTTAATAAAAACAGCGAGCACTGTAATAGAATCGTGATTAATATCAGTTCTCTGGATTTGATCAACTATTATTTTAAAAAAAAATTTCGGTGCATGAACATTATATGAGTTGGGAGTGGGTTGGTGTGTCACGGCTTCAAATTATTAGCCAGCAAGAGAATACAAGTATCTGGAATTGTTTTAAATTTTGTGAAAATTATCAGGATATTTCTCAACAAATAACTTTAATAGTTTGAATAAATAAATGGACGAAATTGTTTGTGTATATATATGCAGTATAAGTAACACAGTGTCACTAAGTGCTCGAATTTAAAAAAGGGCTTTATTTTTATTTTTATTTTTTTTTTGGCTTTTTTTCAGTCTACATGTGGTCGTCATATATCGGGAACATACCAGACTATTTCCCGCGCAGCTTGTCAAAAAATAAGATTTGAGGGAAGTAAGTAACGGTTGAGCTGAAACTGGCTATGGAAGAACAAGACTTAAACTGCAGCATGATTAAACAAACTACAAGTGTAATTAAAGAAGCTTGTAGATTCCCCGATAGAAAACTAATGGTACAAGTCTCAGATTTTACAAACTGGCAAACATCGATGTAGTTTGCGCTAAGTAGCTCAATTTGAAATCTTTTGGCATGTGAGACGCGGAATTATCCGTGAATGATTGACAGGGAAACTCAGCGTTATATTTCCGCCATCTCGCTTTACTCTGTACATGGTCGTCTTTACCATTTCTTCTCTCTTTCTTAATATCTAAATATAACCCAATTTTAAAAATTTAGCCAATGATTAAACGTATGATTCAAGTCAAACGGCGAGCAAAGGGACATGCAGGGAAGCAAAATGAAGGCTTTCCTGCTCGAATATTTTTTCTACTGCATCAGCTTAAGGGGTGGAATTGACTTTAGGCTAAGTTCGTTTGGCGCAGGTGCGTTTTGCCAGATGTTCGAAGCAGTTTGCTCATAGCGATTGTCATCAAGAAAAAAGAAGTTTACCCGAGATATCAAAACATTATTGTTTATCCGTAGCGAGCTAATGTTGTTTCTAGAGGCCCAGTTATGCTATCCTCTTACCCTTTATAAAAAGACATCAACCAGAATTCTGTTCGTCTAAATATTGGAAGTGGATCTATCCAATTGTCGATGGTCATCTAAATACTTTATTCCATATATTTACAATATTTTCGAATTTACAAAAGGATTAGTTCGCTTTGATGAGAATAAATTTTTCAATTGGGTTTAACTGAAGTATTGGTTTGATAGGTACATGCTCTATAGGATTGAAATGTCTGTTTAAAGGGAAGTCGACTTTTAGAATAAATTTTGGTTTATGACGTTGACGTGTAACACAAATTTTTAACACGAACTTTAATCAGTACCCATGAAACATTCATTGAAAATAGAGAGCCACAACATAAAACAAATCATTATATACAATCCACATGAAATTGATAAAGAGGTCTATTACTCGCATTACGGTCTAATTAATGCGAGCATGCAAAAAAATTCGTTGGTAAAAGAAATTATTAATTTTTTTATGAACCGGAACAATAAAAATGGCGGTGACAATATTGTAACTACTCATACACACCTTGAACAATAAACACTATTAACACCAAAAACAACGAAACGTGATAATTATATATATATATATATATATATTATTCCAGGATGAGATATCATTGTTTGAATCAAAATTAAATGTTAATGCCCATGGGGTGTCTGGTATGCCAGACGGATGTCTACTCTCCGGAAGGCCGTACGGCGGATGCGCCATTTTATGGAAAACTTCCCTCATCTGCGAAGTATCTCCAGTGCAATTATCTTCGAAACGTATATGTGCGGTTTCCTTAAAATGGGACAATCTGCGTGTTCTGCTTTGTAGTGTCTACATGCCATGTGATGGTACTCACAGCTACGTATATCAGGACACTCTATCTGACCTTAACTACCTTTTCTGTGCAGAAAAAGCTGATTTTATTTTAGTTGGTGGTGACCTAAACATTGACCTACATAGAGTAAACTCGGTCAATCTGCAGCATATTAAGCGTTTTGTAGATTTGAATAATCTCAAATATGGTATAGATTTTAAACATAATGAGTGTGATTATTCATATGAAAGCAAGATCAATGGCGAAAGATCGTTAATTGATCACTTCCTGATGACTGAGAATCTGTTCTGCAACATAACTAAACACAAATCTCTACATCAGGGTGACAATCTTTCGGATCATATCCCCATTGTTCTTCAATTAAGTATATCTGTAAATTATTACCAACCACCTGTATCATCTGTCAAACAAAATATCTTAAAATGGTCAGAAGCTTCCGATAAGAATATATCTGATTACAAAGCAAAATTAATTCAAAAACTAAACTCAATTAATGTACCTTGCGAAGCTTTGTATTGTAATAATTATTTCTGTACAGATCATGATGACGACATTGAGAATTATTTTGATAAATTACTTTTTCTTAGTATCGATAGTGCTGAGTCCACTATACCACATAGAATACGCAAAAGCCCCCCTCCCAAAAAAACAATTCCTGGTTGGAATGATCACGTTAGGGCGTCTAGGGAAACTGCAATCTTATGGCATACTATATGGAAAGATAATGGTCGACCACGTGATGGGCAGTTAGCGTGTATAAGAAACCGAACAAGGGCAAAGTATCATTATGCTCTAAGATCGACCATAGCACAAAAAGACGCAATAAGTGCTAATAAAATGGCCGAATCTATTCTTAATAACAAAAATAGAGACTTTTGGACTGAAATTAAAAAGATCAAAGGCAGAAAATGTTGTTTCAGTAATAACATTGATGGTAAAATTGGTCCTAAAGAAATAAGTTCTGTATTTTTCAACAAATATAAAGATTTATTTAATTGTGTATCCTTTCAAAGTCACGAAATGCAAGAGTTAATTGGTGATATTAATAACAAGATAGAATACTGTCAAAACAATTCATGTACCTATTGCCATATTGTATCTGCTAATGAGATTGCTGAGGGTAAAAAAAAAAAATTAAGTTTGATAAAAAAGATGGAAATCATGGACAATCAACCGAGCACCTACGCAACGCCCCCATATTTATTTGATCCATTTGGCTTTTGTTTTGACCGCCATGCTTAGACATGGGTTTACTCCACATAATTTTGTACTCTCAACAATCATTCCAATACACTGAAAAAAAACTTGTGTTGGATCGCAACACAAGTACTTGTGTTAAAACTAATCTACACAAGTTTGTGTTGTTTTGCATTGCATTTACACAAACTTGTGTAGATTTGTAAAAATCTTGTGTTTTTTCATATCAGTAACACAAGTATTGTGTAGCTTACCGTCAACCAAAGATTTTTTCTTTTTTGGTTTTTGTTTTTTTTTTTTCTGTTTTTTTTTTTGTTTACAAAGTCAGAATTCGGGAGTTCACAAGTTTAAGAAAAGTAATAAAATAAAAGGTTTAATTCAAATCCCGAAAATTACATGGGGTTATTCACTGGAAGAGTGTGCGCACTAATTAATCAGACAATTGCCGGGCAGACTTGAATGTTAATTGGTGTTAAGTTGTCTATAAAGATGAAATGTCTGGTTGTCTTTTTTTATTGATCCAATAAACTGATATATCAAAGGAATATATAGTGTACATGTGATTTTCAGCACCCTTGTGTCTGTCAAAATTGATTCAATGTGCATTGGAAAACAATGAGTAAAACTCTTAGTAATGTAATTGGTTGATGTAATCGAAATTGGACAGTATATTGGTTAACTAAACAGTAACCAATCAAATTTAATTAATCTTCCAGATTTGTCTCATAATTGATTTATTGATACAATGGTTCTCCAAGTTATCTATACTCTATTTGATATTTTATCAGCGACATTCAGTTAGACATTTAACTGTAGGACGCCATGTTTCGTAGTAGTGTCAACCGAGAGTGATATTTTTAAAAATATAATTGTCACACAGTATACAAGACCGCAGGTTTGTAAAATTTAAAAAAAAATAAAACCGTGTATATAATTTAGCATCGATTTATTGTTTATATGTGTATTACTAATAATTAAAAACAAACAAGTCAGACCAAGACTTGTTCTAGAACCTCGTAATCTTCAACGTACGTTATTCGAAGAATATTTTTCTGGATGTTAGAGACTAACTCAGAACAATTAAACCGGAAGTGTGTATTTGATAATGGCGGACAAGAAATTTTTTTTGATTGTTTCTAAAGCGTCCCGGACCCGGTAATTCAGCAGTCTAACGAATTTGTCTTAATTTTTCTGAAAACGTGCTTTATTAATATTATTCGGCGCTACATCGTTGTTCAAATACTTGTACTTGCAAAAAACAACACCAACTGGGACCAGCAGGTAAGAATTTCTCTTCATTTTATAACTCGCAAGGCAGCCATCTTTGTTTTGGGCAAAATGAGAAATACGTGTATATCAGACATGGACTATAGCTAGATACTAACTTTTGTACTAGTTTAATTGGAATTTAATCTTAATTTAAACATATTTTATTGTTCTAAGTAACAAGTGGATAAGGCACAAGTTTTACAACTTAGAACGCCATCTCCAAAATGTAATCTTATCTGTGTAAACGAAAAAACAACCAAACAAACCTTTTATTTTTATATTAATCAATGCAACGTACTGATTCAGAAACTAACACCTGCCGTCTGAAGTTTCTCTATAATTTCTTCTTTTTATTTCAGTCATTGATGTTAGCATATAGGCCTACTCCACAAAGAAAAACTGGTAAGTATTTCATTTTCTTTTAATATATATTTTTTTAATAATATCACTATCATTAGTAATATCCAGTCAAGAGAGAGGGGAAATCGGGTTTTAATTTCACTTAACAGAACTGTGCGATAAACATGTCCTTGTATTAAATTGGTGGAATCAAGTAGGCCCATGCATGATATATATCCTAGAATCAAGTAGGACTGTTCTTACATTTCCGCTATTTTCCTGAGCACTGACCATTGTGTATGTTGTGTTTATATTAATTCGACATAAACTTTGGAGTTGTTGTTAGTGTTTGTTGCATAACAGAATGGTCTATTTCAAATATGATATTTGCATAAGTATAAATGTAAATCGGCAGTGCTGGACACACTAGCAGAAGGATTCTGCTGAATCAATCAGCGCTAAATTCATGTAGTGTGTACACTGACATTCGCCCAAATCAAACAGGTTTGATATATTTGGCTGAACTATATTTGATTGGTGTGCTCGCTTTGTTGAAGCATTCGTCTGGTTTTAGAATTCATTAGCCAATAAGCACACATTCATATCAAGAAGTCACATGAATTTTTTGAAGACAAATGTTAAATCATGTGACCTAAAAGGTAATGTAACTGTCAACTGAGTGGTGAATCTGAGAAGGGAGAAAAAGAGAGAAATGGGGTTTAACGTCCACGCAACACAAACTAGGTCTTTTTGGGACTAACATGGTTTAATTTTATTTCAATAATTCGCTAGCACGTAGGGGCCTTTAGCAGTGGGAGGAAACCAGAGTGGCCGGAGGAGACCCAAAAGATTGAGAAGGTGCCCCTATCTCCATGCCACATGTGCTCACACCAGGGCTCTAAACCACAGCCGCAAGCCAGAGGTGAGCGGCCAGCTAGAGGTCGAAGCGCGACAACTAGGCCTGGAGTATCCACTCATTCGGCTGCAATTTTGTGCCAATTGAATTGGGCAAATAATTTGAGCACATCATTCTGGTGTGTCCACAGCTTTACTAGAAAAGTCTGTATTTTCTAAAAACCAACAATGGGGCATACCCAGAACAAAAATATAAGGCCATACCATGCTATCGGGTTACATGCACGCCAATGGGACTGCAGGTTTTTGGTTCCATGGAACAATACAAATGCACTTTCTCAGGAAAAACTGAGAGCAAACCCGCCACCTCCAGAATAGCAACCCGCACCTTACTCACTCAGCCACATGGCTATCGTCTAATTACTGTGACAGTCCAGTCAAATGACAAACAAGGGTTATTAAAATAGATTTTCACGGCTTATGTAAAATCTCCAGGATTCAAATGGTTTTGGATACCGTAGATATTTTGGTTTCAATTTCATATCACACAGTTTGTATATGGTAAATATATCTTAAACAGTTAATTACATGTCACATATTCATATTTTTCAGTTTCCATATTAGATGCCATAGAAAAAAAAACAAATATGGGAGAAGAAAGAGCTGAAAGAATGGGGTTTTTGGAGGGTGAGTGTTCAATTCTAATAGAAAAGATTGTTGATATGGTAATTTGAAATCTCACCATTAAATGTGTTTGGCACAATGTAGCCCGGTTGCAGCGGAGGTGTCATTAGCCTCCATTTCAGTTTATTATTTTGAAATATAAAATTCAATTTAGTATAGTAAAAGTATACACACACATGTATGTGCACATATGACTGTCTCATTTGTGGAGAGTCGAGGTGGGTAAGACGCTGCAGGTTTGCTCCCAATGTTGACATAGAAAATTCAGGATGGAGGGCCTGACAAGGACATTCGTCTAGTTGTTCAGATTGAACAACAAAACATGGTCCTGTGTTCACATTGGCATGCATGTAAAAGATCCTCTGGCAATTGTTATTTGATACAAGAGTATGCCTTAGGGTCGCGGTACCGTGCAAAATTTCAGTCCAAAATCTCAAGGCCTTTTTGTGACTTCTAAGGGGGTGGGGGTGAATTGCCGGTTGGATGGCCGGATGGTTAGGACATGCGCGCTGTATCATAAAGCTGCGGGTCCTCCAGTTGCTCTCACTCCTAATGGACCCCTCAGCGCAAGCAAATTATTGAAATAAAATTAAACTGTATGTTGGTCCCAAAATGACCTAGTTTGTGTCAAGTGGATGTTAAACCAAATTTCTATCTTTCTCTGACTCTAACCCATTTCATTTGAGCATTATATTCTGTCTGGGCCTGTGACTTGACAAGACAAAAGGAGTGTTACACAAAGTTGAAACAAAATAGAAACTAAGTCTCAATGTGGCAAAATAAATTGTTTATTTAATCATAATGAACCATATAGAAAGTATTCTTATTTCCCACTTTTTATTTTTTAGGCTGAAGCACCCTCGGAGGAGAATTTAATGAATGATAAAAAGAAGAGAAACCAAGCATCAATTTATTTTATAATTCTGGAAAAGAATGCATTTGACCCAATTTTAAATATTTATTTTTTGTTTTTAATGTTAAGTATTCTTCGAAAACACAATTAGATTTTAATCCTCTTATTAATTTCTGTATAATATAGAAAGTAAAGTGACATATAAATCACGTAAAATTTGGTCGGAAATCATAAAAGTATTTAATAGGCATTATCTAGAAACCAAATGTAGATCAGATATACCCAGAATTACAAAAAACCTTGACCTACATTATGGTGACTTTTCCTTGCTTATGAAACGAAATAAGGTTTAATATCCTAATATCCCACTTTTCTGCCTTACAGTCTACTCTTATATCTAATATTTCAACTGTCAAGGCTTCATTAAAGGGAACTCAGGGGGTCGAATGGTTAACAGGCACACATTGGATCAGGAGGTCTGGCAATGAGTCAAATATGTCAATTGTCAAGGGTACTTTAAAGTGAACACAGTCAAAGTGGCTTTGATTCAGGCTTGTACCCAGTTTGTGTCAAGTGGACGCTTAACCTCATTTCTATCTCTTCTTTAAAATACACGGCAATGTGTACATTAGATCGAGGTTTTTTGTCCTATCCAAAAAACTATATATTGTCCCTTCCCACGTCCTGCACTACTGACATGGAGGAACTATGCTTGGAACTCCAGTTGAAATTTCTCGGCCAACACCTTATACTCACCGTGGCTTCCCATTGCTTATGATTTGTAATTGTATATAAATATTTTGTACATATTATTCAATATTTGCCATTGTCTCTCATATTTTTATATTTTAATCCTGCAGTCTTGATGCTTTGCTCCTTATATGTACAAAATATTCATTTTGTTCGGGGTTTTTTTCCTAATGAGGAAAGAGTTCTACACCATTTTATTACTACTGTAAAATAAGTCATTTTTCTTTTGTTAATTTTCTGTGTATGCTAGTTATTTCTAGATTACTCAATAATCACATGTAATTCGACTTATAACACTTTTCACTGTTTGAAAGTAATTCAAATAAGTGGATAATTTATCTTATTAGTGCTTGGTATATATCTTATTAATTTAAATAAATTGGAATTATATATTTTGGGGGTATGGGGTAGGGATACTGTCTTTATATGCTAGTTCTTGTTGATGCTTTGCTCCGTATATGTACAAAATATTCATTTTGTTTGGGGTTTTTTTCCTAATGAGGAAAGAGTTCTACACCATTTTATTACAACTGTAAAATAGGTCATTTTTCTTTTGTTAATTTTCTGTGTATGCTAGTTATTTCTAGATTACTCAATAATCACATGTAATTCGACTTATAACACTTTTCACTGTTTGAAAGTAATTCAAATTAGTGGATAATTTATCTTATTAGTGCTTGGTATATATCTTATTAAATTCAAATATATTTGAATTATATATTTTGGGGTTATGGGGTAGGGATACTGTCTTTATATGCTTAGTTTTTGTTGATGAGTAAAGAAAAATTTAAATAGCTATTTTATAGTTTGTGATTTGAGGGGGGGGGGGGGGCGTTATTTAACACAATTTTATTAATATTATTTTTCTGTTAACATTCCAAATATCATTTTATGAATAAATAATAATTTAACAAAAAAAATTATTGTTACCTCATTTATCAAACTTTGCAGGTTAAACAGAGCAAAAGGGGGAATGCTGCATGGGAAAAGTTGCTATATTGGATATAAAGTGAGGGAAATACAACACAAGTTTTTGTTGATGGTTATACACAAGTTTGTATATGAAACCACACAAGTTTCAGAAATTTCAACACAAGTTTCAGATATTTCAACACAAGTTTCAGAAATTTCAACACAAGTTTCAAAAATTTCAACACAAGTTTCAGAAATTTCAACACAAGTTTCAGAACTTTCAACACAAGTCTTGTGTAGATTTTCACACAAGTTTCAACACAAGTTTGTGTTGTTTGACTAATTTTAACACAAGTCTTGTGTTGTTTCAGCATTTAACACAAGTTTGTGTTGTTTCAACACAAGTTTGTGTTGTTAAATAGTAACACCCAACTTGTGTTGAAAACAACACAAGTTTGTGTTGTTTCAACACAAGTTTTTTTTCAGTGTACCAAAGAACAAGAAAAAATCCCTTAATAGTTCTAAAAATTAAAGAGGTATCGCCCTCAGTAGTCTTGTGGGCAAACTATTTGACAAAATATTGCTTAAACGTAACTGTTCTGTGTTGAAGTCATCTGACCTACAATATGGTTTTAAAAGTAATCACTCGACATCACATTGTTCATTTGTGTTGGATGAAACTATCAATTATTATAATTCCAAACAATCTGATGTTTACGTCACGTACTTAGATGCGTCTTCGGCTTTTGACAGGATTCAATATGTTAAATTGTTTAGATTGATATTATCAAAGGGCTTATGTCCGCTAGAAACTAGATTTCTACTAAATTCATATATAAATCACAAAGTGAGAGTAAAACGGGCGGATTGCATAAGTCCCACGTTTTATACCACTAATGGTGTGAAACAAGGTGGAGTACTCTCTCCAATATTATTCTGTATCTATATAGATGAGCTACTGACCAGGCTAAAAAAGAGCAAGTTGGGTTGCCATATTGGACACGTATTTGTCGGTGCTCTTGCATATGCTGATGACATAACTCTAATTTCGCCAAGCCGTAATGCCCTGACGTCTATGCTTCTTATAGTAAATGAATTCTCTAAAGAATACTGTGTTGATTTTAACCCCGAAAAAAGTAAACTTGTAATATTCAGCTCAAATAACAAAGATGTTAAAATCAAGAGTATACTGTTTAATGATCAAATTATACAAATATCACGTTCAGAATTACATTTAGGTAACTATATTCATGTTCTTAACAAAACTGGTCAAATTAATGAATGTGTCAGTAATTTTGTAACCAGGTTCAACATAGTGTTTTCTAGTTTCAAACATGTCCATTCTGATATTCGTTATAAGTTGTTTAAAACCTTTTGTATGCCTCTGTACGGTTGTCAACTGTGGGACTTATCTCACAATAGCATTGAAAATTTCTATTGTACATGGAGGAAATCAATACGGCGTCTATACAAACTGCCCCCCCCCCCCGTACTCACAGCAACCTACTCCATTTAATATGTAATGACTCTAACGTAGATGTTCAACTTTTCAAAAGATTTCTTAAATTTTTCAAAAATATCTTGAAAAGTGTTAATGAATGTACCAAAATAAGTGGCCTACTTGCTCTCAATGGAAGTTGTTCTAGCACTTGTAATAATTTAAATTTAATCTGTTTTAAATACAACCTCTGTAAATATGATATTCCTGTAACAAACATTATATGCATCAACAAAAAAGCAGACAAACAAACTCCTACTAATATCATGAAAAATTAGTAAGCTGCTACAAGAGCAATTTTATAACAGTAAGGGGAGTTTGTTCCTGCGGTTGAGCCGCCAGCAATATTTCTTTAAATGTGTATGATCTTAGAATTCGTGTTCTTCTGACAAGCTATGGTGTCAATTTATATTTTGGCATAAATGTCGCATGATCTGCATTTTTGATTCAAATCCAGCCAAAATCGAAATTCGGATCAACGATTATAACATTGCATACATTTATAAATTGCAATGTTGTCTGTGCATTTCATCTCTTTATATGAAAAATGTTATTACACATAAAGACATGATAATCAATTATGAACCGTGTGTGGAATGTTTCTGAATTGTGACGTGACGTAACAGAGATTGCATACTTTCTAGTTCCCTTCAAACCTGTCTTTGAGCTGCAAACTAAAAATACGGTAAAATACCACTCTTCCCCACCTCTGTTCTCGGGGTATTTTAGAACCCAAACCTTCTATTTATCCCCACGACTTTCTGTCAAAAGCAATCATTTCTCGCTATATTTGACTCAAATTTAGAATAATTCAAAACTATTTCAAGTAGAATCGAGCGATGAAATAAACATACAGTTTGCCGGTGCTCGAGTCTCGCAATGGCTCATCAATTCAAACGTAATATTGTGTATCTTTTTAATCGCAGAATTCTACATGAAAATAGTTTTGAATCATTATAAGTATGTGTCAGTTGTGGCATGAAATGATTCCTCTGACGAATGCAGTAGAATCAAGATGAAAAATGATTATTGGTTAAATAACCATGCAGACCTCATACCAGACCAGTTTTCAAATTCATTTATCCTCTGTGCATTAGATATTGTGGTATCAAATAACATATTTTTCTTCAATGGCCTTCAAGGGAGTCGCTATGGGTACGAAAGTTGGCCCTACCTATGCTACTTTAACTTTATGTTATCTTGAGGTAATATGGTATGAGCGGGTGACAACAACGTTTGCAGGGGCGTAAATGTACCCCCCCCCCCAAGCAAAAAAAAAAATAGTCGGTCGCAAAACCAGTGCAGTCGGTCGCAAAATACGTACTCACTGAATACGTCACGCTAATCACGCAAAACTTTACTATAAAATAGTCGGTCGCAAAATCAGTGCAGTCGGTCACAAAATAGGAGCAGTCGGTATCAAAATAAGTGTTCACTGTATACGTCACGCTACTCACACAAAACTTTAGTATAAAATAATTTTGTCAACTTATCATCTTTGAAAAGATATTGTGTTTCGCTCTCATTCTGTTGTGGGTATGTTGGTCTAACAACAAAATTTCACCCAAGGAGAAAAATAGTCGGTCACAAAACAAGTGCAGTCACTGCAGTCGGTCTCAAAAACAATGCCAGAATAGATCCCAAATACTAAATTGTTGCGTGAATCCGCATACCTAAATTGCATACGTCACACAAAACTATAGTATACAATAACCACGTCTGCTTGTCACTCTTATTCTGCTGTGAGTATGTTGTTCTGTGAAATGTTTTACCATGGCAAAAAATAGTCTGTTTCAAAAAAAGTACTCACCGCAGTCGGTCTCCGACTAAATGAATTAATGGGATAAACAAACAATCACAAAACAGGCGAAATTGATAGATGGGCCTCAAGATTCTGTCCCATTTCTTATCCTTTCGTTAACGAGAATTTGGTTCCATTTGCCATGACATTGATTCAAATTTTCAAGCCCAGTCCCAAAAATTTAAAAGCTCTGTTACATATCTGAAATTTTGGCAAAAAATAGTCGGTTTCAAAAAAAGTACTCACCGCAGTCGTCTCCGACTAAGTGAATTAATGGGATAAACAAACAATCACAAAACAGGCGAAATTGATAGATGGGCCTCAAGATTCTGTCCCATTTCTTATCCTCTCGTTACGAGAATTTGGTTCCATTTGCCATGGCATTGATTCAAATTTTCAAGCCAAGTCCCAAAAATTTAAAAGCTCTGTTAAATTTCTGAAATCATTATAACATCATTCTTCTACTCGCTTACATATCTGAAATTTTTTCGCGCGATTCCATTTTAAGATCATTCTTCTACTCCTCAATAGTCTTATACTGTCTCAGCACTATCATATTCACGATTATAGTGAACTGTCCAGTTTGTAGTACCACTGGTGTGTGGGGCGTGGGGCGTCTGATTGTACAGATGTTATGTCAACTCTAGAATAAAGATTGTGGTGGGAGTAAATATTTGTAGTCTGTAGACTAAGAACTAACTACCCTTGCCTGTATAATAATTTGATCATGTAACTATGACACCGTGACGTCATAGACTATTGTTAATTGAATTATTGTTTAATAAAAATGCAGTTTTATTTTGCCATCTTTAATTTCAACTATATATAGAAAATTCAATATGGTAAGTATAGACACACAATCTTACTAGAAAAATACTGGATTACCTGTAAAACACCCACGGGCAAAAATGTCATGGTATCACTTACTGGAAACAGGACAGCTTATCGCCAGTCAGCGGCTGTTACATCCTAATCGATTTGTTAGTTGGTTTGGGGAACACTGAGGGGTGTACTAATTAAAGGACGGAAAAAGGGGTTGACAGAAAATAATTCAAGAATTCACTAAGGCTTCAATATGTATGGTAAATGGACAGTAAGTTATGACAAATGCATTCTGTAAAATGGGCCTTCATCAACTCACACAGTGTCTACGCGCGGGAAGGTGTCTTTTAAAGGGTCATTATGTCAGATTTAGAGAGAGAGTTGACAGTTTTTGGGTGGTTAGGATGAATTGTTTTTAGGGGTTTAGTTTCCATAATCGTGTTGTGACTGGCATATTTCAATAGAAGATCCAAGGAGATATCTTACCCACGAGATACCTTATCGCAGAGTTAATGTCCCTGACTGGCGGGATTATTCGGGTATTTGTTTAAAATCAAAATGGCCTTCATTGATAATTTTGACGTGAGAGTTGTGATTGCTGAAAGTCGAGTTACTCAACATTTAAAAAACTCAAATGTTTTTTTGTCGGTCCTAAAAGTGTGTGAGTAATAAGAAGTGGAAGTGGCAGATGGTTAACATCCCCGTCCACAGTACTGATATCGCAGTCACGCCTTTTGGGATTATTGGGTTGTGGTTCCAATCTTTGGCTTCATACTGCTACACACTCACAAGTTTGTGGTTGGGGGGATTGGTGGTGGGGGGTGGGGGTGGGGCTAACAAAAGAAGAACTACGAAAGTAGAAGTGAATTGTATAAACAACCTTTTTTCATTGTCAACTATAAATTATAGTATAATGTTTATTAAGGTTTCTTGTCAAAAGCCGCCATCGTTTTGCGACCATGTTGTCATGTAATCATTACATAGAAATACAGTGGTTAGAACTGCGACGGTGGTTATTCAGTCTTTGTATTTTTCGATTTTTTTTAAAAAGAGTTTGTGAAACACTGGGCAGGGTTAAAGGTGCAACAAGCCACAAAGGTGCAACAACAGGTAAATCTGAAGACACAATTTATCTCCACATCCCGATTCCACGACAGAAAACGTGATGGTGAATACAAAACATAAAGCAGTGTGGTTATTATTCAATTTGTTAAAGACACATCGTGGTGTGGAATCAGTAGAATTCAAATGTAAACTATAATGGCGCAAACTAAAGTTAGAGTTTATTGATTTGAACCAGAATTATTATTTTTTAATTTAAAATTATTTGCATATTTGATGACACTAATCATACTGATAGTAAGTGCAGGATTGTGTATGGTCTTAAAGCCCCAATAACACTCTTGTTGTAACACACCTAATTTAAAAAATTGGAAAAATTCAACCAATTGATTTAAAAAGTCCAACGTAAACCTTTTCCAATGTGACTTGGATTTTAAAACATTTTCGAACCCTCTGGACAAATAAAATAGGTTGTAATGGATAATTTACATAACAGGTAGGACATTTAAACATCTTGTACTTAGAATAAGGGTATTATTTATTTTCTGGAGCTACCAAGCCAGCAAGAATGTTATTGTCCCTTTAAACTTTATTCTGAAATGTTGACTCACCCTGCACTTACTATCAGTATGGTTGGTGCCATCAAATATGCAATACCATTTTCTTGATCCCCCAGTTTTACTTTAATTGATTTTGTTAAATACGACGGCTTCTAAATAGGTTTAATTATAAACATGCAATAGCACACGCAATGACACTGCTCACATATTGGGTTATTTCGTTCTAAGACATAAAAAAGTTGTTAAAAACAATTTATTTGTTCTGTATGTGTAGATAAAACTATAGAATATCATTAAAACATCAGTTTAAACTTCGTCAGGGAAAAGAAAGAAGAAAGGAATTATATCAGTTAAGCTTGTTATTTTTAAACTGTGGCGGTGCCCCTTACAGCACACCACCTAACTATATTAACAAACATGTAATAGTTTTTACACTTTGCACTACAAATATAGCCAAAAGGTGTTAATATTTTGAGTGGCCATTAAAAGTAATAATAAGCACTATAAAAGAACGACAATTCAACCAATTAGGTTATTATTGTATTTGTTAATAGAGTGAAAAGGGGGTTTAAATGTTAAGTAAACTCAACCGAAGACCAAGGTTCAAATTAAAAAGCTGAATGTATGTATCAAGCAGCGTAGCTATCTTTCCATAGTCTGCTCCCCTGCTGAATACACCAACAAACCTCTTTACGGCTGGTTTTACATTTCTAACACCAACATAGTATTGGGATAGCCTCAATCAGTTTTCAACTAAACTTGACTTGCCACCGCAGAAAAGGGGCTTGTGAACAAGCTAACACACTTTCAATTAAAATATTGTGGTGTTGTAAATATAATAAAACGAAAACTTTATGGATAACATTCACTAAGTTTATTAACTGCAACGTTTCAATGAGGATACTCTCACCGTTATCAAGCAATGTTGTAAATAGGTTCAATGAAAATATCTTAAGAACTACAGATTCCGAATCCTTTGGCTTTAGACGAGAAAGGACATAGTTAGTTACCAAAATATACCCATTACTTTGATTTGAATCTCAGAACAAGTAGAAGAAATCACTAATTTATTTTAGCATCTTTTAAACAAAGCAGACTAGCCCGATTATACCAACTTATCCGTCAAATTGTGAAAGTATTAGAAACAGGACAACTTCTATGACTGGATTTGTTTCAGGACATAAATACTCGTGTGTCATTTCTACATTGGAACTAGGGAATAGACGACAGATGACGAAATTAAGCTCCAAGGCATCTCATTCTGTAATAAGTCTAAGTGTTAATTAAGGAAACTGCTCATAGAAGTAGAAAGATGGCCAAACGGAAGATATGTACGTGTTTAATATGAAGGAATTTGTAGTCAGTACAGTAATAATACCATTTAAACAATTAGCTATTTGACGCTAACATATTTATATACAATCCTGCTATATACATACACACGTATATCTCGCTATCTGTTTAGAAATTCTTAGTCACGTGGTTTACAAAACACAAACATAAACCAATGACTTGTTCATGTTTGCCCCTTAGCACGTGCTACGATAGTAACCCCTCCCTTCGGGCTTTATGTCCTTAGACTTTAGTCGACTCTTACAATCGAAGACCTTTTGATCTTAAAGATGATTGGTAAATATAGAAAACTGTCAAAAGATCTTTAAGCTGGATGGGAGGGGGCAATGATGACAATGGCCAATTATCCCCTCACCCCGTGTATTTTAGGCGCGTGCTGAAGAGGAATAAGTTGAAACGAGTTCGAGGCTGAGAACGTCATTAGCAGCAGACGATAAGTTACGTCAAGATCAACCAGGTTGAAAATCGAGGTTTTCTCACGAGTCCCGCCTGCCGGGGATTAGCGCCTAATAATCAGTCGGGGTAACTGGAACAAATACATCTTGTCAAATAAGCTAAGAGGTTAGGATAAATCTGCCATCTTTAAAGCTGATCAGTTGACCAGATAGAAGCCATCGTCTCTTATTAGTTTCGTATCCAAGAATATTATCATATCTATTGTAACGGAATAACTAGTTATCATGTGAACTGGTAATATAGACTATTAGTTGAATTATTATTTCGTTATTCCTTTAACAATTTTCATAGACTTTTCTTAAGGGGTCTAATTTAAGATTATGGTGTATTAACTGTTGTGGACATCTATGAAGTGCTAACTAGAGATTTGTGTTCTAAGATAAAAGTTTTTAACAACTTGGTCATTTATCAAAATGAACGGACTTTTAAGTTCCGCAACTCAACAAATGACTTCTTTCCAAAACCAGTTCTCGGGCGCTGGTCATTTTGGACAAATGTACACTCAACAGAGACCTTCATTTGCTATTCAAGAAATTTTAGGACTTAATACATCTTGTCGGCAAAATCCGAGTCCAGAAGTTGTGGATCATTCTCCGATGCCGCCTTCAAGTTTTCCAGGCGTGTATTTTCCAGGATTTAATGCCGGAGGCTTGCCCTCCGACCCATCTGGAACGACTTTTCTCAGGGAACAACAACCAACAAATCCTTCACCGTTTTGTCCGTGGAGGTTTGATTTATCTCAAAGTGCTCCTCAAAATATTCCCCAATCTCGCTTCCCTTGTCACGTTTCTAGACCAACAGAAGATGTTAATTTCAACTTTAAACATAATAATTTAGAAGAAGGTGAGTGCTTATTTTGCAATTTGCATATCGAATTTTATTCTTTGCTTGTTTAGTTTTTTTTTTCAAATTATCTGGCTATTTTCTTCCGTTATTTTTTTGTAAACTTAATAGAGGGGTGGGTAGTAATCATTTTATCATACACTTGTTTATTATTTGTGTTAAATATGGAATCTTTGCTCTCTATATGAAAAGTTTTTAACAATTCGTATATTATGTAAATGCAATTTTACGTACAGGAATTTAGTGCATACTTATTATTTTCTAAATTAAAGAATATTATTTCATGGTTGACCGGCAAATTCAAGAAATATTTTCTCAAGAGATATTATGAAATTTTAGAACTTGTTATTTTCTGTTACTTATAAACAATAATTTTCATTTTCTAATGGAGATAAAAAAAAAGAGAGTATTTTTGATTGTTAATTTCTGGACGGATTAAATTCAGATGGTTATATTGTATGTATGTTGATGCATTTTGAAATAAGAAATCGAACATTTTCGAATTTTTCAACGCATTTTGTATTGAGATATTGTTCAAAATATTAAAGAATTGTTTTAACTTTTTCCCACACTGGCTCTCTTTTTTGCGTAGAATTATTTGATTTATTATTTTTACTTCACTGAAATTTCACAAATACTTTTTAATATCCATGTATTAAGATGAATTCTTCTTAAAATGCGTGGTGGTCTTATTAAGCCTATTAAGTTTCATAACAGCTGAATTTGCCTAGTCTAAACTTGACCGAGTACGACCCAAAACTAAAACAAAAATGAAGTGGCGGGGTTTTACACTAGAAATTTGTTTGAAAACTTGTGCCTGCGATAAAATCAGATAGTGGGGTTTCATTTAATTTTGTAGAGTGGTAGGATTATTTATTCTGTGATAGAATGATAATGACCGGCTTTGAACTGCACAAAACTTCTTTGTTGTTTCTTGTCGTAATAAATTCCTACAAGAAAAGTTGCTGTTTAAGAATATTAAAGATAACCAACCGAACCCAGCCCAATAATCAACAACAGAAAGCCTGTAAGAATATATTGTTGTCTTTCTTCTTCAATTTTTAAAATCTGTCTGAAACCATATCGTATGGTATATTAATAGTCCTTTAATTCATATTTTTTAATATTGTTTCTTGTCTTAAGAATGTTAATTTCGCTTTGCCAGTATTGTAAACTCTCAGTTACAAAACTATTAAACAAATCATTCATCTTTTAAATATAATAAGGAAAACAAAATCTTCAAATTTCACATAGCCATCTGATATATATATATATATATATTTTTAAAAATATTATTCACGTGTGTAAGCTTATCAAATTCTTCAATTTAGACTCTTAATGCTTAGGCATGGTTCAATTTCTGATCAAATAAATCATGGTTTGGTAATTCTTATTTTTTGTATTTTGCTTTTGTGGTCGTTTTATTTGAATACCAAAAACTACTGTAAAAAAGCATCCCAATCAGATTGATATTTTGTTTATTATTTATTTTTATACATTTCTTTTTATCTACATGTTTAGTCCTAGGTACGAATATACATGTACAATAAATCCGGTGAATGGTAAAAAAGCCTTTTCTCTCCTTATATTATTGTTAAATTAAAAGTGAAATATTCTAATTTATAACAAACAGACAATGAAGTTTTAATAAAAGAGCACATGTTTTTTTTGTGCTTTTTTTTTTGTAAAAACAAACCTATAAATTATATGGGCACGTGTAATGATGAACTACATAGAGAGAGAGGTTGGAGACTTGGGTAACATAATTGTCTTTGATGTATCGTATTACCTATGTTTAAAGCAATCTATTTCCCCAGGTAAACAGGTATTCTGTGGGTTAACTAGATAATAATACATAGTTCATGTCATAAAAAACAAAAATGAAAAATCTTAACCATTCATTATGAGCTTTTAAATAAGTCTTAAATCTCGAAAAGATCGTCGTTTATGCCATGACATGACAAGTTGCCTTATGAGTTAGTAATTAGGGAATTAAGGACGAGCGTTCTACGTCTGGGCAATGTATGACTATGATGTATTGAACAAGGCAACTGATGAATAGCTTTCATTCAATAATTACCTTTGTTAGTGAGTCTAATATCTGTTTGAAATGGGCAAAACGTCACAAACTTTTACTGGTTATTGATTTGGCAAGGGTCATGAACATGTACCAGTCGAATTTACCCCGCTTCCTTTATTCACCTTTATGATATTGACAACAAATCTGACATTTTAGGTCATCGCTCTTGACCCGTCTTTATGATAACAATATGTTTTGATGAATAATCATCATCATTAATAATAAAATATTGAATGACAGATCATAATGTATGTTAATTAATCATTTAGTTATGAACTATCTAATGAAATATCTAAATACTCGTATACAAAAAGCCATGAATTAAATATTACTCCTATGTAAAAAAAAAAGGGGGGGGGGCAATATTACTCGTAAGTGTAAATAAACCAAACAAGTAAAAGGTATATGTTTTCTCGAAAATCTTTGTTTACCCGCTTCATTTTAAATCCTAAAATAGGGAGAAGCCTGATGAGAAGATAAATGTAATGATTTGAATAGTTAAAAAATAATTTGAAATGGAAAAAAGGAGAAATTCAAGATACAAATTTGATACGTAAATACCGTTAATTATCGTAGCATTCGACGCTTCTTCGGTGTATTATGATGAGTGATCCTATTTTAACGTCGGCTATAATTGTTGTATGAATGTACAGTTTTATCAATTGCATTAAAACATGAACATAATTACATTAAAATAGTTTTAATCAAACCGCTATCATTGTATTTAATTTTTTACAGTGTAACTATTAGGGTATGGTATTATCGGTTTCACAAAACTGACTATGTTTAAATTATTAACTATCGTTTGCAATATTCTCCAACAATAATCAACAATCATATTCTCATCTGACTAACTGTGTTACAAATCATTTAATTAGTTATTACACTATCGTTTATGATATTCTCAAATAACAACTTCTTAACTAGTCTTGTATTAATATACTAAACTACTTTCAATTGAACTATTACATTACTACTGTGCATAATATTCTGTCATCATATAGATATATTTTCAAAATTGTCGTTCCCTTTTTACCCGCTTCAATTTAAATCCTAAAAAGACAAATATTTTTCGAAGATTTTGGTTGAATAAACCATATATTTTAAAGATTTAATATTTTGTTCCTGGTTTCATAAAAACATCTTAATAATCATTTATTTTTAGATGTAAAATTGCTTTTAAAATGACTAATACTCGCAATTCTTTCTGCTGAATTTATTCATACTTATTTCTTTGTAAATCAAATTGAAGAAATTCTTCATAGTAAATAATTGTTGTAATGTAGAGGTTTTTTTTTTGTATGTTAGAGTAGAACAAAACAGTGACGGACGTTGTTGATATATTCAGTATTGTATACAAAAGACATTGTTTAATTTTTTAAAAAAAAAACATTTCCGATGGCAATAAAATAACGAAAACTATTTTCAAGAAATACTTGACAGAGTTAACACGTGTCTTGAGATGCTTTGATCATTTTCTATTGTTTTAACATCTTATTTGTTTATTTTTACTCATCTAATTGGGTTTCATTTCTTTTGAAACCGCGAAGGCAACACTTAGGACTAGAGTCGCAGGTTAATCAGTTAATTTAAAGGTTATAAATCCCACTTAACTTTTGGCGAAGAACAATTAAATAGCTGTGATTAATCTGGTCAAACAAGTTAAAAAGTGTGAAAGAGATCGATGTTATTGTTGATTGTTTATTTATTGTTTACATTAGGTAAGATAAGAAGGATGTGATACTTTATGTAACAGGTACCAATATTGTATTGTTTGGTTTCGTTACTTGCGAATCAATAATGCTTTTATTTTCTTTGTTTTACTATGTTAAAATATCTTAATTAGCCTGATTTTCAACCTGGTTAATACGCAAGGTTTAATTAGTTTCGAGTAATATTCATTTTGAGCTTTACCATCACTATCTGATACATTATTATCACATTATCATACATTCGCAAAAGGTTTAAACATACATTATGCAAGAGCTAAATCTGCCTATTGTAGGTCTTTTCTTAAGGCCTGAAATGTTTTCTAAATTATTAATTAGACAATAATTAACTTATTCAGGCCATAATCAACCCTCGATGGCATCGGATTTCTCTGATATTAAATAGAATAGAACAAGTCAATCATATTTTGATTTAAGTTAAAAATGGAAGAGCGAGTCTTAGTTTCGAACTACCAGTACAGTGTTTGAAATTATTGCACACGGCTTGTCAAACCTTTAAAGGCTAATATATTCGCTTGCAATAGAGTAATTTGAATGATATTTTCAAATTATTCATTCTACATTATCTTTTTTCGAATTATTATAGCAAGAATGGCTAGCGGTTTATCTAAATCTTAAAAAATGTATCTTTAATAATTTCATTTATCATTCTAGTTAATAGCCGAATTTTGTTCGTTTTTTTTTTATCTCATGTGTATTCATTTTGAGCGCCATTATCAATAAATATGGGTTTATCAATAATATTCTATAATTGCACCAACCATATGATATCTAAACATCAAATAGTACATAGATATGCAGCAGAAATCAAAAAGTTATCGTGTATTTTTGAGCCTATATTTTCGTCAGATATCCTGCAAAGATCCAGGATTATGAATATGTTATCCCCAGGCAATTTGTTACAATAACAGATACTTGTATTCCAGCATCGATTTACTAGAGGATAAATACACCTGCACTAAACATACTGTAAGTTATCTATTCAAATAGGTGTATTAAATAAATCACATAGAAATACCAAATATATATCCCAACAATATCTGATGTAAACATTAAGCTAAAGGGTCAATCACTAATTTATAGAAATATGCCACAAGTTTTCTTTATGAAACTATAGTTAAATAATTATCTACTGGAAATATAAAGAAACATAGCTAAAACATATCTTTTACCTATAATAAGTGAACAAATAAACATGGCCGACTCAAAAGCACACGCTCATGAATTTAAAAATCTTAACAATCTGTATGTATATAGGCTACACTGGACAAAATATAACCATATAATAGTATATCCAGATAAAAAAAAATGTCCGTTCAGTCTACAATACTCAAATATCTGCAGTTTATGATGAACTCTTTTAGGATACACTATAATTCAGCAAAGAAAAAAAAAACCCCCAAACCAACCCACCAGAGATATAAAGCATATCAGTGACATAGATTTATATACAGTGAGAGAATATTACAAAATATTTATAAGGATTTATGATTATTTTGAATTGAGTTTTACTCATGAGGTATGACTAGTTTAATTGCTCTCCTCGGTATTTGATAATTTGAAAAGGGGATTTGCCAATGTGTTTGACTTAAACCCTGAGTTTTGAAATAGGTTGGTAGGTTTTGTACCAGATAATGTAATACTTTCACAGAATATGTCGCAGAAAATGATAATAATAATGTTATTTTTCATCCGTCATAATAAACCACTTGGAAATCTCAATTTAAAATCGGAATTCAACTGTATCGTGTTATAGTCGACGAAAGTACATGTATAATGTATTAGACTGGGAAAGATTTATCAATGAATGTCAGTTAAGGGAAATTGACAATTGACGTTTAACCCGTTTCATATAAGTTGTCAATAAAAGAGATAGCTCATTCCAGCCCATAACTCTTATTGCCTGGCTCGTTCCTATGTTATAATACTTTGAGTAAATAATCGTCTAATAATGTGTTAGAGCAAATATTGGCTCATACAACAGAATTTCTCTCTCACGGTCAATCAGCGTTATTTATGGCGATAAACGAATTTGTTCTCTTTGTCTGTTAATTTGTTCATATACTTTAATATCTATGAAGGTTTGGTTCTTGTGTTGACTCAACATGGAGATAACGTGTATTGTTAAGACTAAATACATATTAAACTAAGTGATGCTATTATAATAAGTAACTGTCTCGCTACATTTATATTAGTCATTTTTATAAGAGATCCATCAATATAGACAATGTAATTACTTCCAAACATAGTATTTTCAGTTCAAAGAGAATTTCCGATATTTGTAATCGAAATAGATTAATTAATTAATTAGCCTATACCATTCGTATTTAATTCGGTAAAACAAATTCTTTGAATTTATATATTTTCAAAAGGATTGGTTAAATCACCAGTAGATCATTTTACAACCTATCGAATATGTGCATAGGTATCGATACTGCGAAAATCGAGTTGGGAGCTTCGAAATTGTTGTTCACACCCTTCAAATGACAGAACATCCGTTAACATTACCGTGATTTAAAAGAAAAACAATATTAATATAAAAAACCCGATAAAACAGAACAAAGGGTAATCTTGAAACGGTGACGCTTTTCGGGGGGGGGGGTAGTTATTTATCGAAAAAAACAAGAGTTAATTTGGACTTTATAATGCTCGGAAATTGCCTTTATATCTACAATTGCTAGATAGATCGAGTTCTTTAAAGAGATGTTATCATTGGTAACACTACAATAAACGCCGATTACACTTCGACATTTCTACAAGACTATCCCCCAATTAAAACTTTAGATACCGCAATTAGCCGTTATTGCCCTTCTCGTTTTCCCAGTCTTATGGATATGCTGATCCCGTTGAAAACAAAGATACTGGATAAGTTGAGACTATGCATCACCTTTGTCCTGGTCGTTAGCAGTTCGTAAAATAGCCGACAATTTCCACTCGGTTGGGGTGAAATCTCGGCTGTTGATTAGCGCAACGGGGCGCAAATCTGTAAGGGTAATCACGCGTACGAAACGCGTCCCGTCTTCGCCGTAACGACAAAAGGAGTTGGTAATTAACAACGCAAACGTTCTCTTATTTAGATTTCCCACTCAGGAAAGCTACAAGAGTTGTCAAAAGTCTCCCCGAGTTTTAAGTGGTTTATTCATCTTTTTCTCACCTTCGTTCATTCTGTGAAGCGACTATTCAAGTGTCGCGCATGGTGCGGATAATTAGGGAAATGGGAGGGGTGTCGATACAGTGCACACAGCGTCACGTCTCTACATGTGTTTAGACATATGTGTTCTCTAAGGATCCTCTGTACCTATAGGGCAAAAATAGGGGTGGAACTCTTCGTGTATTTTTCTCTTTTTTTTTCCTCCCAACTTTTTTGTTAATGAAACAAACAAGTTTTTCTTTCTTAGAAACTGAACTCTTAAAAGATAAATATATAAAAAGGTCAAAGAGCTAGATGTCTTTAAATTTCTCTTATATGCATTGGTTTGCGTAGTCGTAGTTTTACGCCAACAGAAAATATCACCGATGCTTTGTGGATACCCCATCACACCCCTCAACCCCCAACCCCTTTCTCACTGCACCTTGTTTTTGCGTGATATGTATTAACGTATACTCTTGGCTTTAATTTGCATTGTCCCAAGATTTTTAATAAGGTGTTATTTATGATTTATACGTTATGTATTAAATCTATAATTCCCTTATAATTATTTCTTAGAATGATTGTTATAAAACTAGCAGGCATATGGTTGGTATGTACCACCTACAGACAGTGTTAAATTGTTGACATGATGTGCTATATTATCAATCATTAATTCTAAATAAGGCGATAAATACTAATTATTATCCTATATTAACTGTGATTAACATCCTAGGATGAACATAATCATGTGACCAGCATGTCACGTCACATATAGCACGTTCGATGACAATGACTGTCGTAAAAAGTAATCAACGTTGGAACTTCTTTCTTGCAAAGGTGTACGCCATTGAATTAACTGTTTAAGTATATATTTCCTCCAAGTCAAGATTTTAAATATTAAAACCATTGATTGGCATATATAATTAGACTAATGAGAACAATGTATTTGTTATTAAAACATTAAGATAATTTTCATTAATACAAATATTAAATTAACTATATTGTGGTTTTTAATATATTATATTTTATTCTTGTCTTATTGTTTAATCTGTGTCTCTAATAATTATATTTTTCCTGCTCTTAAGAAATATATTTTCAAATAAAAATATGTTATGTGGGTTAAACCCATAACTGGATTACGTTGTTACGGCATTATCTTTAACACCAATTCTTAATTACAAACATGGCAATTTCTAATCCGATTGATTCAATAATTGGGAAGATGTGTGGACGGGGTGGGGTAAATATAATTTCCGCTTCCAGTGATATCACAGACTATAAAACAGTATCAAATCAACATTTATTTTATATTATTTAAATATATTTTTGAGGTAGCTATATATTATTCTGTTTAAACTGTATAATGATCAAGGATTGATTAAAGCTAGAAATTATATTAGCTGGGGTTTTTTATCTAATGGACACCCATTAAATGGAGACTGTGGTAGTCAAGCGACAGGGCAGTGTCCCACGATCAAAATGTTCTGAGTTCGAATCTATGGATAAAATATCCTTGAAGGATATTCGTTTATTTTCTAAGGCCGCATCTCACGGTAAAATAACTCAGACAGATTGTCCAGGAAACGTCTGCTACTAACACTGCACCCTTCAACATAGAAATGAATATTAATTAACACAGTACGTTAATCTCAAAATTAACTGAAAAATAAAATGGAACGAAATAAATTTTAATTACACTGGTTTCATATTCGTTTAAATAGTTCACTTAGAAACGACCACGAACCCCTTTTATATTTCACATACACCTTTGTGAACAATACAGTTTCTAAAATTGACGATTCTCAATAATATTTGAGAATGTCACAATTTTCCTACTCAAGTTATCTATTAGCTTTTTGTACTTGAGTTTATTGTGCGTTAAAGATATTCGGTCTGTCTACAACCTTCCCATTGCTTATATATACATGTATATATATATAATGACGTAGAGTTTGTAATTTAATCTTGACAGGCGGGCTTAGATAGAGTTGTAAACTTGTATTTAAAAAGGCGTGAAATTAGTCATAATTATCCCTCTTGTCGATAATCGCCTGCAGTGAAAGGGACCGAGTCCTATCTTAAGGTGGAATATTTTCCTCTAATTATTACCAAGTTAGAATTACATCTCTACATACATACATATACTAGTAAAGTTCAAACCAGTTCAACTCAAAATTCTGTTTTATTATTATTATTAACAGGGTGACTTTTATAAAATTTTAGAAAAATGTGATCGAAATTAGCAATTAGTAATTAGCATAACATACACGTTTATTAATGTGACTGTTTTGATTCTTTTTTTTATTTTCTAATGCAAGTATGAAATTTCAATGTTACAAATTATGCATTTATTATATCATTTTGTTTGGAGTAGAACAGTAGGAGGACGTCAACCCACATTTCATTCATTCATATTTCTTGTTGACCGTTTTTCTAAATTTTGTAGACAATATTCAAGTTCTAATGTCTTTTTTGTTTCGGATTGTCGTGTCACATATTCATAATCCTTAAATCTCTCTCAATATCTTGACGTTTAACGCTTGTGTCGGAGTTTAAGTTGTCAATTTGGAAAACTGTTTCAAAAACTGGATCTGTAAAACAATCCACGACATGCATGTCAAACATCTGAAGAACATAAAAACTATTATTTTTTGTTAATCCTTAATTCTTTTTTAATCCTCAAGGATTACCACGCCTATATGTCAGAAGTGGAGTTACTGTTATTCCCAAATTGAAATGTGTTTCAGATCAACATTTTATTTTGAAAACAAAAACATCTTAAAGTACTTGATGTCCTTATAACGGTACTTGTAGGATTTCGTTCTCAGGATGTCAAAATTATTTAAGTACGAGTTTTAGGATCTAACAGATCATCAAGTACATGTACTGCAAACATCTAATACCACTTGTACTCAATAGAAAGAAACACGACAGATTAATGTGTCGATAATCGTGATTGAAGTGTCCACAAATTAAAAAATTAGGGGATTTTGTCAGCCGAAGTTTTAATCTATGTGACATGATTAACTCTATGATCGAGACATATTGTATCATAGGGTGTCAACTGGCGTGGTTTCGATTCTCCGGTGGGTCGGCTGTCTAACTTCCTGGGATTTCTGCGCGGGACAACCGGTTTCCTGAAATTGCCAGAAACTCCTATGCGCAAACGATTTATTAGTTTGAAATTGAACCATATATTAGTCCCGAAATCCCCTAGTTTGTGTATGTGTGTGTGTGTGTGCCTCTCTCTCTCTTACACACACACTCCCTCCCTTGTCCACACTTATATTCGTTTCAGTCGAAACGGATAATATTTTGAATGGGGAATTTAAACTGGATAGATGGACTCTATTTATATTTGGAGCAGTAAATGAAGGGTGATTGACGAGTGCTTAGCTCCCGTTTCAAAAATATCGCTTCGTTAAACTCGTATAATGTATGAGTTCAAATAAATAATACATTTTCGGTGTACACTCGTATTTTATCAATATTTTGTTTTATTTCGACTCTGGGCTATTGTCGAAACTAAACCGTCCTCGGTGTTCCAAGTGGTCTCATTTTATTTTTATCGACTAATCACGTAAATCGTTAATTGCAAAGGAAGTTGGCAAAGGGAAGTAACCCTCACTGGGTAAAGTAAGCAAAACACAAAGGTTGAATCTAGCCTAAATGAGAGTAGTCGAAATTATATTAAATGCGTACATTGATCGGTTCATAGACATTATGTATAATCAAGGCCAGGCAGATAATTTGAAGTCGTGGAAACTCTATGGATTAATCCAAGGTTTTCGGGAGCAGAACGGAATGAGACCACTGGAGATTAAATAAGAAATGTATATATCCATATCAGTAACCTGCAATAAGTTTAGTTTATAAACAAAGGTATTAAATTTTCAACATGTATTTTGTATTAGTAAGACGTCTGAAGTGGCCATTTCTATTTTTTTACAATATACGTGTGAAGGTTGGGATAATGATAACAACTTTCCAACCCTCCTACCATTCATCTGTCACATTCTTACTGTCAACACAAGGGTTCTTAATATATCATTCTATTGACATGGCTAACAAAAACTATACATGATCTCTGTTTTAAAAAAACACCAACACTACCTCCTACTTATCTAATAGCCCATATCTTAATGGAATATTATAGTTAAATATGCTTAAGATAATTCTTGAACACGCCGCAATAAATCGTATATTTTGTTTTTATTGTTTACCACCATTGGACAATTTAATGTGCATTTAATGCGCATTTGCAAAAAGTGAATATTAGGGTTTTTACTTTTTAGATTATATTATGAATCGGCGATAAGCAACGTCTTAATTCAGATACATGGAAATGTCTGCGATATAAGTAGAACGCCAGATAATACACACACTCATAATGAATGACAATAAATGGGTATGTTTGAAAGGGAAATGGACTAATAGACTAACGCGTGTTTTAGACCATGCGAATATAGGGTCCACCTTCTTAATCACTAGGTCTCCTCCTGTATTCCCCCCCCACACACACACACACACATACACCCCGACGGCGCTCCAACGAATTTGTAATATAAAAGAAAATAACAAAAAAATATGCTAATCCCGAAATGGGCTATGTACGTCAAGTATACTTTAATTCCAATTTCTCTCTCTTCCATATGTCGCAAGTATGAGAATAAAATTATTGATGCCCAATAATGAAGTATTATCGTGTCACTGGAATAATCGAGCATACGTTACCAGGAGCGCGTCACCCGTCGGTAGTGACGAAACATATATGCGAGAAGATATTTTATTAAGCTCTTTGTATATAGTTTGTGTAACTCTTTGTAAAGCAAAAATAAACATGATGAACATGAATAGAACAGTGGTTAGGTTATAGTAATATTGAGGCTGTTTAAAGCAGCTCATACTAGCACTATTTCTCTGTATTTTGTCATGGAACTAAATCGATAATTATACTGTAATGGGCCTCTGTTCAAGCGTCATAACCACCGATTCAAATTTTGGATCACATAATTATATTACTGAAACGAAATTTATATGAATTTACATTTTGCTATATTATCATCTCTTTAAAAATCGATTTGCCAATTCAACCCTAATTTTATTTCTTGGGGTGGTAACTCGAGTTTTCAAGTAATGTCTCTGTATCATACTCATAGATGCCTTGTATTTTTTTAGTTCAGCGTCAGTCGTGCCTTCAAGCTGAGAAATCTCGAGAAATATTAAACAATTGCAGCAAGAAACAGAAAAAACGACGACGACATAGGTGAGACATAAATTTTGATCTTGTTAAAATTCTGTTCTCTGGTGGCAAGTGATTATTTACCTAGAGGTTCAAATACAATAGGTATGTCCAACATACAATATCACCCTCGGTGGAAGTGAACGTTAAACTTCAGAAACGAACGAACGAACCAACAAAGTTATCTTCCTATATTTCCCCCAAAGAGAATCTGGGTGAACATTTCAGTGCAATATATCCTACAGCATAACTGCGCAACATTATAAAACAGTACGCGAATACAGCACAAACATTTTAAAATTTAAAAATGAGTGGCAAAGTCCGTTATTCTGTATTCAAATATAAAACAGTTTATTAAAGATTCATTATGTAAGCGCTAAACCAGCTCATAGCTATTTTTTTCAGACTTCAACAATTTTATTTATTTGGTTCACAATAAAAGCCCATGATCAACTCCAAAGGCCACGACCTGGCTGAGATACGTGGGTTATAAAGTGTTTGCCATATTTCCATCAAACGTCAATATGTAAACCCTAGACGACCACTCGGCAAATCTCGACAGATTCCGGAACGTTCCGGAACCTACGTCTAGTCTCGGCTGTATGACAGTAAGTGATATGTACCTACGCCCATACATTTGCGATGCGGCTACCGGTTTACTTTAACAGGAAAACTTGACGTTATTACAAACAAACAAGACACCATGGGCGCCGCCATGTTTCATCCAGGACCTTTAAAGTAGTTCCAAGACATCATGGGCGCAGCCATGTTTCATCCGGGGCCATTGAAGTAGTTCCAATATGGCGGAATTCGTCATACAGCCGAGATTGCCGAGTGCCTAGACGACGTTTTCATTGCAGTAATGGTACTTGACAATCAAGACTATTTCTTGCCAAATTTGAAACATTCATAACTTTGCTCGGAATAAATCAAAGACGATGTGCCATTGTAAAAGAAAACACCCCAAATATCATATCGTTGAATAAATTCAATACGATGAAAGGCCCACTAAATAAAAGTTGGAAAAAGGAAGTATTATTTAGAAGAGTTTGATGTGTTTATTCAACTGTTTATTTTTGATGTAATAGATGTATAAATATATACCATGATCGCGTGATCTGTTTGATTACGTCCTATTATTTATCTTGTTAGGTATGTGACATAAATTCATCTTCCTTCACAATGCAGTCAGAGAATCAGGTCGTTAGCCAAAACTTGCTCTTACGAATACTTACGCTTTGGAGTAACACCACATTCGGAAGTCGACGTTTTTCCATAACACCTCATTTACTATATTCGTCGCTCACCGTAGTCATTTCCTAATTGCTTTCATTATGGCGCACAACTGATATTTTGTTCGATTAGATCTTATGTTAGTATCGTTTCAAAAATTTAAATCAAGTTCAGGCTTCTCAGTTTGCATGGGTTCGATACAACAACACCCATTACAATTCTGAATTGGCACTTAGTTCTGTGATGAAAAAAACCCCTAAAGAATCGAATAAATCTTACTTTACTTTGCCTAAAACAGAGACAAGCCCCAAAAGATCCGAAATCATTCGTAGTAAGCTGGAACGGCATTGACGCCTTGTTTACCTGATACTCGGATGCCACTTCCACCCCCGTAACTCAAAAGATGATCGTGATTACCATAATTACCTATAGTCTATACTTTATAGAGGAGATTGGAAAATTCTGTGGTGCGCGAGAATGCTTTCAATCGTAGTAAGCTGGAACGGTATTGACGCCTTGTTTACCTGATACACGGACGACACTTCCATCCCCGCCACTCAAAAGGTGATCGTGATTCACCATAATTACCTATAGTCTATACTCCATAGAGAAGATTGAGTAATTCTGTGGTGCGCGAGAATGCTTTCAATGCTTGTCAGTAAAACTGTTTATTTGAACATGTAATGTAACTGTCGAATTCAGGGATCCACGGCTTGTATCAAATATATATACCTAATTTCCCACTAATAAGATAATTTTCAAGTGCAGTTAACGCTAATTTAAAAGTAAATAGAATATGTCAGACAAGCAAGAAGAATTTCTTTCTAACACGCAACATGCTGTTTTGGTGCGACACAAAAACTGGTATTTGATACAAAGCTTGATGTATCAAGTTGCCGTCTTTAATATAAGGTTGACGTAAAAACGCAGATTTGTTTGTAACTTGCTTTGTGAAAAAGAAAACACAATTCAGAAGTAATTATAATTTTTGATTTATTTGAAACGAAACAGAATGCATGTATAGTTTTGTTTTAAAATGATAACATTTTTTGATATAACGGTTCGTTTTTTATTTCATTCCTTTATTCTAAAAGAATAGGATTTCCGAGGACTCCAATGTTCAGGAGAACACGACGCCATCCATATTAATCAAATCTAATCAAATATGCCTATTGCTGGTCTTTCTTTAGGTCAGAAATTTTTATCTAAAATATTAATTAGACATTATTAACTTATCCAGACCATTATGAACTCTCGGTGAATGCTAGCCTCCGATATTGACTGGATTAGTATCTTATATGCTGCTTAACGCTCATTTACAATTAAATCAAAACATGGATAACCGAGACCTTGCATTTTATCGTACTGACTTTAGTAATGATGATCGGGGCTAGACGGAAATTCCAATCGCTTAAATCTCGGTCCAAAGTTGATCAATCTGACTGAAATATTCAGCAAATTACCTGTATATTATCTAGTTTTTAACTATTATAGTGAAGACTGCCAACTCTTTATATCTAATCTGCCATAATCTATCTTTTGAAAAAGTACACACAAGAAAACACAACAGATTATAATATATTGAGTATCATTGCTACTGCGATAAAATAACGTTTCAATGAAAAATAATAACACGACCGGTTAAGCAGGATAAATCGATAGGTTATTAAGGTACATGGGATAAATGGCTTTTACAGATAATACAATAGGTTATTCAGGTAAATAGGGTAGAAAGAAAAATGATAATTAGATAACTTATTCGGGTAAACAGGACAAATAACGTTTCAAAAAAATATGGGGATTTGGATTTAGATGGCCGAATGGTTAGCAAGTGCGTGCTGTATCATAAAGTCTGTCATTGAGTCAACTGGCGTGGCTTCAAATCCCTGGTAAGGAGTAGGGTAGCCTATCCAACCTCGTGGGTTTTCTCCGGGTCTTCCGGTTTCCTCCCTCTGCTAAAGCCCACTACACGCAAGCGAATTATTGAAATAAAATTAAACCATGATAGTCCCGAAATGACTTAGTTTCTGTCGAGTGGACGTTAAATCCCATTTCTCTCTCTTTCAAAGAAAGTTAAGGAATATCAATATATATTATGTATAGATTTGTGTCGCTACTGTCATGTATAGAAAATAAACCTACGTACATGTTAATACATGTAAGACTGGTTAAATCAGGATATTATACTAGAGATAATTGCTACTTCATTAATTAATGTGATTGAAACCGCGTCGTTTGATCGGGACCGTCGTAATTAGTTGTTTGGGAGAAGCTTCTCATATTACTACGCCGTTAGCTAGCCAACTTACAGCTATATAGTCAGCCTCCTCCAAGCACGCGGCTGTCATTTAACGCAGAGACACGCGTGAAAGAGCGAGAAGTCTCATCTTTATTCTATTCATTAAGAAATTAGCCGAATTTACGAGGCATGCTGAGACAACTACAAGCCTCTCGACACACTAATCAGCCAGCTTTTACGAATTGGGTTTTTAAACTCGTAAAATGGTGGATAAAAAGTGAGCCCAGCCGTGACTTATGTCCGTATGATTCAAATATAATTGGTTATTTTTTTAGTAACATCTTTCCGTTAGAAACAAACCCCACGCTGCCATCTTATTTGAAATATTAAAGTAATTCCGCCACTAAGCTTATTAACCAATTAAAGATTGACAAAATGGTTTTTAGTTCGTGGCGAAGGTTAACTTGGTGAGATTTTGTGTTTTTACTAGGCAAGTCTAATGAGTTTCAAAGTTGGACCCACAGATTAAATTTCAAGAAGAAATTACTTCAGTATGTTTCGAGACAACATTTGCAATCGATAACGATAAACTGATGTGCCTCCTTTTTTAAAACTCATGTCTATTCTGGTACCAGGAAATATATGAAAATATTGAGTTCGCTTAATTATTTTTTTAACTTTAAAGACAAAATAATGTACTTCGCCTTTCTCTCCAACTTGAAAAAAGTAATCAGAGTATATTTTGCCATCTATCATACTTTTTAACAACAATCCTTAAAACTGTTTCATATAAACCCCGCTCAGATTATTTGATCGTAGAAAACACACGGATATGTCTGGTAAACTTATAATTATATAAAGTCAAAGTATAATTATTTCTATGTCTTTTTCTCAGTAGGTTATCAACTCACTGCTATACGATCATCGGCATTATTTCCCCACACTTAAAAACCATTCACAACCGACGGAAATAATAATACAATTACGTCCCTTGTTTTTCTACCCCCCCCCCATGCAATAGCTATCTCCAAAGGTTGAATTTGAAGTGGAAAATGACACTTTGCCAATTTCTCAACTGGCAATAGTGAATTATAGGATTGTTGGATTATTATTTATCAAGGCAGGGCTGTTTATACATACCGTCTATTTTAAGGCTATATTTTCAAACATTTTAAAAATATAACTTAAACAAATGAAATTCTCGAATTAAAGCATATTAAATTAGATTAAGAAAGGTGATAATAAAACTGGACCGAAATATATTTCATATTACTATACGTATTTTAACAAAATCATAAAGGTTAACTAACCCATTCAGGATAGCCAGAAATAATAGCCCTTTTCAACATACATTTTGCAAGAGCTAAATCACACACATCTTTTTCTAGGTCTGAAATTTAATCTAAATTATTTATTCGACATTAATTAACTTATCAAGACCATAATCAACTCTCGATGGCATCGCTCACCTGTGATATTTAGTGGATTTGAACCGTATCTGCTGCTTAACGTCCATTAATGATTAAATCAAAAAATGGATAATCGCGACTGTGTGCTTTATCGTACCGACTTTAGAAATGATGATCGAGGCTAGGCTCAAAATTCAATTGCTAAAATCTCGGTTCAAACTGGATCAAGTTGCCGGAAATTTTCAGCAACTCCCCTTTACATTATCTAGTTTTTATAGTGAGAACTGTCAGGTCTCTATCTAATCCCATAATGTATCTTTAATTAAATCAATTTGTTCATTTACGTTTATGTTTGAAACAATTTTAATTGTAGATGCAACTGAGTTATTGGTAATGACTTGCTTCTTTATCGATCTGAACCTGAGTTATTCTTTGAATGGCATTTAGTAATTGGAACATAATCAAATAACACACTTTTATGGAATAACAATTACTATGGTTTATTTCACTGCGACGTTTCAACAAGATTTCACAAGTCGTTATCAAGCACTAGACACAAATCTTGTTGAAACGTCGCAGTGAAATAAACCATAGTAATTGTTATTCCATAAAAGTGTGTTATTTGACTGAACCTGAGTTACTAGATTTACCAAGGGGAATAACTCATATAATTAATCTGTTGTTTGCTTTATTTGTGATGTTTGAATGTTGTTACATTAAGAGTTGTCTTGATCTATATTTCAGGACAATATTTACCAGTTTTCAACTAGAAGAGTTAGAAAGGGCGTTTAAAGATGCTCACTATCCCGACCTGTATGCTCGAGAACTTTTAGCTTTAAAAATAGATTTACCTGAAGATAGAATACAGGTATGTGTCTCATTATGATTATTTCATAGAGATTTTCCGAAAAACTTTACAAGCCAGGTATCAACATATAAGATCAATGGGTCTCTTTCGTAAACCGATTAATCGAGAATCATTAGAGAAAAGGTAATTGAAATTGAGCCATGGTTGTTAAAAACCATGACATTCCGGATTGCAAGTTAAGTGAGTCGCGTTCATCCACTTTAATTTTATGCAATCTAGAAAATGAACGGACGAAAATACCTCAGATTATTTGAGATATGTAATGTTGGAATAAATAAATTACATCATTATATTGATGGAATGTGATAAATTATGCCAAATATAAAATTAATAGACCTTTTACTTACTTCACGACCATTTGCATAAAAATGAATAAAACTAATAGTAAACGTATCTATAAATATGTTTTGAGATTCTCTGGGGTTTTTCAAGTTCAAGGAGTGGAATTTCAGAAATTTATGCAGCTGGATTAGGTCAAAATTCCACAATAACATACTTTTTGCTTTAAATCTTGGGCGCTAATCGTCATGTTACCGAGAGAACATCAGGTGGCTATAAAATGTGGATTTGGATTATTACAGTTAGGCGGAAAACGAAACAGTAATCCCTTCTTCCCAGTGCGCTTCTACATGTAAAGTTTTCTTAACTCATGGCTGCTACGATAAAAACGGGAGGAAAAGAGTTTGTTGGTTTATTTAGCTATCCTAGACGATGATAATGTTTCTCAAACACTCTCTATAATAAGTTTATTTGCCATATCAAAATAAACACATTTGCGTGAGGCACGCATCCTCGATCGTCAAACGTAGTTCATTGGAAAGTTCCATCAAAGTTGAAAAGTTTTTCTAACGTTTATTAACTTACGCGATTTCCAGGGTTTGAGCGATTCTATATTACTGTTTGTGCTTAACACGTGTTCTGGAATGTTTACTCAGTAAATTTTTCCGCCGTCTCAAATAGACCAAAAAGGTTATTATGCTCGGGCACTTTGTTTTTTCAACCAAAATATATATTTGTACTTGGCATAAGAGCCAATTTGAGGAAGTAGATGTGCTCAATGTTGATGTTACAGTTGTCTTCGAGTTATCACTGGCCAAATCACAGCCAATTAGCAACCACTACAAAAAATTTCCAGCTTGTTTTTGCTAATACAGTTTTGTTTCAAATTAAAACATCTGCTTATGTTCAAACTGGATAAACTGTTAGTATATGGAGCTATCTTCGACTGGAAGTCACAATAATAAGGCGATGTCTTATTTTCTGTAAACCATATCAAAGATGAACTCGGTGCCTAATAGGTTTAATGATTTTTTAAACAATGTCTGGATATTATGAAGAGGTGCACCGGTAGTCACTTGTGGTTAGTATACCGTCTACGGTTTTAGAGAGAGAGAGAGTCCACTCGACACAGACTAGGTTATTTCAGGATTAACATGATTTAATTTTTATTTCAATAATTCGCTTGCGCTTAGGGGTCTTTAGCAGTCGGGGGAAATCGGAGGACGAGGGGAAAACTCACGAGGTTAGATTTACGGTTTGAATACAATACAGACTCACTTATTTACAAGCCCCCCCCCCCCCTGCACCCCTTACCACCACTACCACCACCACTACTACCCCTTTAGCATCTAAATACAAGATGCCTTTGAGTACTAGATTCAACACGACGTAATGACCGACCACTGTGTCTACGAAAGTCCATTAAAATGCAATATCAATAATAAGTACAATGTCTATATGGAGATTGTATGAATGATTTTCAAACTTTACGACAAGTTATTATGGCCTGGAATGAAAATTACCATGTGTTTTGCGTAAAAATGACCTGCACAAATCTCATGAGGCATTTCTTCTGTATTTGTTCATTAGGTAACCACAAAATACAGGTTTTTATACAATAGACTATTCAAACTGTCAGAATCTTACATTATTTAATTACTAAGCAAATACTCGACAACATGTTTTTAGTGCCTTTTTTCTTTATTCTGTTGCTTTTTTTCATTTAACAAAGACAAGTTATCGATCTAATACAATACGCTATAATTCATATCTGAGCCAAGCAGTAACAATAGGCCTATTAATAAATGAGGTATTCACGGTCATTAATTTCAATATTAAACCCTTACCGCGCATAATTTTCAATTAGAACACCTTTATCATCCCTATTACATTAAACAAATAACGACACGTCCCACAATTCATTTATTGGCTATAAAACTAAATTGATCTCGGCATGGCAGCTTTGAATAAGCCCGACCTGTAACCTCGCGTTAGTCGCCTGGAGATTGCTTGATTTTCAGCGACAGGAGGTAATAACATAAATTTCAAGTGTAATTCCCCCCTTTAAATAATTAAATCAAAACTGTTATTTCTATTCACGTTATAACTCAATGATTGACAGTGACGTAGAGTGAAATAGACCGCTCGTCTTCCAAGATGGAGGACTACTCATTGCCGACCATCACCGTCAAACTTGATTAACCAGATTCCATTTAGACATCAGTCTCATTACATTATTAGAAATACAATAATCTTGAATACATAGAATGTACTGTTAGTAATCTAATTTCCAATTATGAACGAATCGATTTCTTTCTAATTAAAAAAGATAATGACGAAATTAATAACCAGTTATATTGGCGTCCATTTTTCATAACCGTTTTTATTCTACCGACAAAAATGACAAACCTATTAGAATATAGTTAATTGTTTAATGAATATAAACGAGATGGTATTCAATGGTGTTGATGATAACACTTACTTAGGGAAATTACATACATTAATTGAAATATAGATCTTTTCAGCGATACATTTAAACGAGGCAAAAGCCATGTATTAAAGTCACTTGTCGAGGGTTTCTCGTTCAATTTAATTAAGACTTGTTTAAACATATCTGACATCAACTAAGTAAACGCAGATCTTGTGATATGAAGTTATATTTTAGAGAATAGTGAATGAATGACTGACTGAAGTGGGGTTTAACGTCTTACTCTTCTGCACGTATCTCTCTAATGAAGACCACCTTATGTAATACAGTGTGCAATAGGGAAAATTTTCCAGACATGAATTGAATTCCATCCGTCAAAGAGTTCTCTTTTACGCGAACACTAACTTGTACATGGGACCTCGGTTTTTCGTGACAGTCGAACGACTAGGGGTGGTCCTTGCCAAGCCCCCATCCTGCATCACTGACAAGGGGAACCATACTCCGGAAAATCCTACGGAACTTTCGCGAACTACAGGTTAGTGAGTCAGGCCTTACTCACTGAGCCACCGCGGCTCCCTTGTAGTAAATTGGTTAGCGAAATATTCTGAATGGTTTGATTATACTACTCCCGATTACTGCAGTTCACTGAAATGAAAATATAATTTTTTAATACCGATAGCCCGGTCGCTACAAGGTAGATCCGCGATCTCGGGGATTGCTTAACGTGAAACAAATTTGGGTGAACTAGTCAAATCTAAAGGCTACTGTAGTAGATTTTTTTTCCGGTGCGGTTTCCCATTAATTATCAGTGGTGTAGGGTAGGGGGCCGGGCAAGTACAGTGTCTAGTGCACACATTGGCGTGCACGTAAAAGAACTCTTGACTGTTGGAATTAGAAATAAAAGTAAGCTGTAGGTTTAATTATTGATTTTCTTTGACATTTGCAGGTTTGGTTCCAGAATCGTAGGGCGAAATGGCGAAAAACGGAGAAAACTTGGGGTAAAAGTAGCATAATGGCGGAATACGGTTTATATGGTGCTATGGTTCGCCACGCTCTACCACTACCAGACGCCATTGTTAAAAGTGCTGATAAAGGAATAGAACAATCAAACGCACCCTGGTTGTTAGGTATGTATACAGAGTTCATAAGTACCCCCCCCCCATCCCTACGGATTTAAATGTTTGGTTGTTATATACATGTAGAGAACAATTCGGTCAGTTGTTCTTTCAATCTAGCAATCTGCCTAATGTCGTTGGGTTTTTTCATGTTTCCCCCAGTATCTAGATGTCCAAATAAACTGTTTCTATCTCGAAATGGGTCAATGACCAAGTTATCTCGAACCTTAAACCCCAGCATTTAACGTCTTCTGGATTTTTCTTCATGGTTTTCCGGCAGTTACTGTTAGACCGAACTATTTAACCCATTTCGAAGATGGCGTATCCCCTTTGCGCTTTGTTTAAGAAATATAATCCATTGTTATAATTTGTCAATTCCAGGTATGCACAAAAAATCAATAGAAGCGGCTCAAAAAATGAACGAAGTTGATGACGATAGCGGTTCATCCGACACAGACGAGAAACTGAAAAACAAAGAAGAACTCAAATCAGAAAGTATAGCAGCATTACGTGCTAAAGCCCAAGAACATAGTGCAAAAATGGTTGGAGTAATACAACGAGATGGTGTAAATACCGCTGAGCGGAGTAATACATTATCCAACAAAATGATCGATCCTTATCAACGAGATGTCATCACTTCCTGTTGACAAACGTCATGTGAAAAGATTCATGCGGGATGAATTCATGCGCGATTAAGACTTATTCAGAATTTACAATAACTCTCGGCATCGGAGGATGTGAATTTAAATATTGTGCTCTTAATATTGAATGTTTGGTGCCTTTTTACCTCAATTAACTTTATGAAAGGCGATTTGATTTGTTGGGTGTATATATTTTTACAAGGACAGAATGCTATATTGTAAATATTAATAATACTGTGCTTGTTAGGTAAATATTATTCTACATGTTTTGTACATTACGTAATGATATCGTCAGTAGCTGTCTAGTCTGTATTGCGAGTAGGGTTCGCGATGTTTATTTATATGCTACTTTTTAATTTTAAAAAAATATATATATGCCTAAGGTCAATATGGGTACAATATTCCAGACTAAGCGGTCATATACAATAGAAGTTAGGCTTAATCAACTTGATCGCATTTCGCCATCTAAAGTTTAAATTTATTTTTTATTTATTTTCCTTTGTATCTTTAGTAGCGGGCGCCTGAAGGATAATTCATATCCATTCACAATTAGACCAAATGGCATCCGTTATACTTTTTTTAACGGTCCACATTACTATCTAAATAACATTTTTGAGTTAAATGTACATGTAGTATTTTTGTTCAATTTATTGGTCTTCGAGTGATGCATTGGAGCTTTAATAGCCTTACCACATATTCTCTATTATAGTAACCTAGTGGCGTATTAATACAACACGTGGGACTTCGAATAAATCAACATGCCCTGCCTCGTTAAGGTTTGAGCAGGCCGATCAATTGTCTGTCTATGCCAGTCCGCTGAAACATGCATTACCAAGGAAATGGCACTGTCACAATCATATAAGTGCTGTAGCTCAAGCTGATCGAAATTCAAAAAATCATAGAATCACACAAAATTAATTTATTACCAAAAACTAGAGAAATTGTAGGATAAATTGTTGTAAATATCATGGAATAAAAACAGTAAACGATAATATTCTGTGTTATAATTTACAAGGGAGGTTAGATGGTCGAATGGTTAGCACGTACGCGCTGTATCATAAATCCTGTCATTGTGTGGACCGACGTGGTTTGGAATCCGCGGTTGTACGCGACAAGGAGTATGGTCGCCTGTTCAACCTCGTGGGTTTCCCCGGGTTACCCAGTTTCCTCCCACTGCTAAAGACCCCTATGCGGAATTATTGAAATAAAATTTATTCATATGTTTGTCCCGAAATGACCTAGTTTGTGTCGAGTGTACGTTAAGCCCCATCTCTCTCTCCTAGTTGTATGTGAAAAGCAGCAGGATCGCCTGTCCACCCTAGTGAATTTTCTCCGGGTACTCCGGTTTGCTTCCACTGCTAAAGGCTCCTAAGCGCAAGCGAATTATTGATATAAATTAAAAAGCGTATGTTAGTCCCGAAATGACCTAGTTTGTGTCGAATGTACGTTAAACACCACCCCTCTCTCTATCTTTCCCTCTGTCTCCCTCTCTAATTTACAAATTATAGACTGGAGAAGCACATTCTTACTATGTCCTTGAGCAGTGGTCCAATATATTCGAGAATAAACGACAAAGACAGACAATAACTCACTCCTCTTACCCCTCCTAACTATAGCTCACCCTCTTACCCCTCTGAAAGATTGCCCATTACTGTCCACAGACATAGAGGGGTAAAGGTTGTGCCTAACAAGTTAAGGATAAAACACAATAATAAACACTTTCCTAAACACAAAGTCAAGGGCTATTCTTATCATTGTGATTTGAAAGAAAACGAAAATCATCAAAATCTTGAATGCATTATACGCGTTTAATGTCCTCTAATGAATTTCATGGAGCAATGAAAATGGCGAGACGCAATAAAAATATGGTAGAAACATGTGTCTACAAAGTTGACTCCGGTGAGGTTGGGGAACGAATAACCACATACACCGGTCTTGTCAGTTCCAAGATCGTTCTTATTGACAAGTGGGCAACGGGCATAGAGAGAGATTGTGATGACTATGCATGCATATTTGATGACTTAGAATACCAATCTTTATATGCATTCGCTTAAAGGGCCAATCCCGATAATATTTTGGAGTATAAAACTGCTTGATTTTGTGTTCAAATCCCTTAAAATTCTCTATCTCAGGACCGAGCAACTAAATCAATATATGTAACTTAAACCCTTCAGTCTTCATCTGTAAATGTAGACCGGTGTCGGGATAAAACCAGACTTTATTTTAGGTGAAATTAACCTTTCGTCATCAGGGGGGTTGGGATGGCCTAGTGGTCTAGAGTGCCGCGCTCCGACCTCTAGCTGGCCGGTCACCTCTGGCTTGCGGCTGTGGTTTCGAGCCCTGGTGTGAGCGTATGTGGCATGGAGATAGGGGCGCCTTCTCAACCTCGTGGGTTTCCTCCGGGCACTCCGGTTTCCTCCCACGACTAAAGACCCCTACGCGCAAGCGAATTATTGAAATAAAATTGAAACCATATGTTAGTCCCGAAATGACCTGGTTGTGTTGAGTGGACGTTAAACCCCATTTCTCTCTCTCTCTCTTTCGTCATCAAGTACAGCACATGGGACATTCTCTGTATAAACCTCTAAAGGGACAGACCTCGATTATCCGTTGACCCAACGAAAAAATTGTCCCGAAATGATAAAAGGGTTACGTGTCCGGATAAGCTGTTTGGCTTTCACGTCCAAACGAGTCAATATTTTGAGCTGAAATTTTGAGACAAGGTAAATACACCTTTCTTCGATATTTTGGCGCTTAAATTTCATACGTACTCGTACTTTTATTTTTGAGACCCTTTTCAAATCGGGCAAGTCTCTTTAAAGTACCTACTATGTCATATCTGGATCTAATCTAATCTGCATTTTACGACTTTCCGTACTTATGAACTAATAGTTATTGATTGAAAATGTTGACAAGTATTGTCTAGTATTTTTTTATGATACGGACGTGCATAAAAACATAAAAATTTCGAACATTCCAGTGTCAGCCTTGTATAACTATATAACATGTTATCATACCCACACAGAAACCGTGCAGGTGGTATTAAAATCTACACAGTCCAACAATTTGAACAACCATTACGACATTTTGACAAGTGACAGGTATTTACTGAAAGTAAAATCAAGGAAGGTGAATTGTTCTGTTAATAAGTAGTCCTATATGTTCCGTATCATAGTTTATCGTTTAAAGAAATTAACATGTGAGAAAATTTATAAAACAATGCAAGAAAGATATAAAATAAAGCATAACAACTGTACACAAGACATTAAAGTACATAAGATAACAAAGCAAAAAATAAAAGTATACAACAAAGCAAAATGCGCACAAAAATTTTAAAAAATACATATGGTCAACAACAAATGCCCAAAATAAAATAAATTCAAAGGGGTTAGTAGAATGCATCATCCAGATTTAGTGTACAAAGTAACAATGGTAGTAGTATATAGTAGAATAATCAAAAGTGCAAAACTGAGCAAAAACCCTTTGGGATGCACACTCGACCTGGAAAACACAGAATCAATTCCGAATTATTTTTTCCGGTAGAATAATCAAAAGTGCGAAACTGAGCAAAAACCCTTGGGGATGCACACTCGACCTGGAAAACACAGAATCAATTCCGAATTTTTTTTTTAAAAAAGAACCACACTGGAGAGCGAGAAAGAAACTGGATTTTACGTCTATTTGTCACAAACTAGGTCGTTTCGGGACTAACATATGGTTTAATTTTATTTCAATAATTCGCTTGCGCGTAGGTGCCTTTAGCAGTTACAGGAAACTGAAGAAAAACCACGAGGGTGGACAGGCGACCCTGCTCCTTGTCACGTATAACCAGGGATTCGAAACCACACCAGTTGGATCTAGTGAATAAGTGCCATACAATTGATTCATAGGACATTTTACCATCAGCTATTTTAAATAACATTAATGATATGCCGGATTAGTTAAAATAAACACTTCACAACCTAAATTTCTGGAGTAGCCTATCCTAACACACTTCTTATTAATCTCAATGTACATACATGTACAAACATAATAATTTCCACATCTATTCTTGGAAACTGCCCGCTGTATCAGGTTGGTAGTTATTTATTATGTTCTCAATCCAATCAAATTTTAAAAATTTGGATATTCGATCATTCTTGAAACTAATTTTCAAATTGGCCTTTGAAAGGTTTCATCAAAAGGTATAAATCAAATGGATTAGAGGTTATTCCTAGTACCGTACTGATCTTTCTTAAAGGAGACAGAATACAAGGGCGGTAAATCTAGTTAACACTCACTTTCGTACAACTAGTCTATTGTAAACAACAAAGACTGGATGCGAATTATTGAATACTGATCGTGTCATTGTCACTTGCTGTGTTTGATGTACAATAAATCAAAGCATTAATGTTAACAAAACTTAAATGAATAAAATCAAAGTTTTTTTAAAAAAATATTTATGATGGCAATGTCTTCTGTCAACTAAAGAAACTTGAAAGGGTTCCAGATTGTGGATGGGAACTCTTTAAAAGGGTTTGGTAATGGACGATTTCAGATATTATCAGAGAAATTTATGAACAATTACTTCTACGAAACAGTCTCGTCCTGTCATAATTCATATGATTTAAATGTTAAAAACATATACTACTAGTGTGGCCATTCCATAATTATTGCGTTGTACATTATTTTCGAAAAAAGAATACCCGTACATTTTTGTCTTGTCCGTGGTCTAAACATTGTGAAAAGATTAAGTGTATAAATTGATGATTGATAATGTTAAAACGCCTTCAGGTAGTGGTAGCAGCAGTATCATATAGCATACTCCACCAATATTCCTTGACACTGATCGATCGCTATTCAAGCCCCGCCCATTCTCTTCTATATGAATATTGATTAGTTTTGATTGATGCCACTTGAGACCATTGATGGGCACGTGCTAGAAGTCTGTAAATGACAGATTGAGAGCGGATAAAACACGGGTACACAGTGGGTAGTTGACAAGAGGGAAATTATGAGATATTTCTAAACTCCTGATCAAAAAGCGAAACCACTCAAGTGGAAAACGAAATGAGATATTTTAAAATTGCTTTCGTTCCGCTTCCCGCGCCTTGCTGACGATGAATCTGGGTTTTCTATTAACCAGATTAGCCGAGTTGTGTTCTCTCCCATATCGCAGCAGTCTGATAACGGAGTAATGGCGGGTTCAGTCTCTTGACAATCTTGCCGGCGATGATAATTACTTTTTGTGAGATTTAGACTCCAATTAATAACGTTGTAGGGCATCAGGTAACGGGCCTCGGTGGATCGTTTGTACGGTTAAAGATAAGCGACAATAACGATGATATTGTTTGTCCATATAACCGACAAATACGCTGAATGTCACATCAGAATTACAGGAAATTTAGCTAAAAGGTTAATTAAAAGGAGTATTTTACTATGGGATGGTTTATGAGCTGTAAAAAAGACGGATCGTTACGCGATAAATTCTTCCACATAGGCGATCCATTTGCAGAGCCTGATATAGCTATGGAGCTGTATTCGAGATAGCGATCTCTATGACCCGTTGCCAGTCACCAATTAATTTATACACTTTAGTTCTTTTACAGACGACTGTTATTTTAGATGGGTAGATAGTATGTCCGACTGTCACAGATTACAATTGATTTAAGAGTCCGCTATAATTGTTCAAATTATATGATTGGAAAACGATAAACCCGCTTATTGGAAATATCCATTGAAGCCCTTTGTTGTGAGGCAGTCTGTAACATTATGACTTCATTACACAAATGATTTTGATAAATTAATTAATGAAAAAGAATGTATCTAACACTTGTACGTTTTAATTGTATCATTTATGAGCTTGATTAGCGACTGATATAGGTGATTAATATTACATATTCAAATTAACGACAAGTGCTTTAAATGGGGGAAAAAACATATGAATATTTTATGACTTAGATAATGTCTGATAACGACGAGTTTTGATGGAATGGGAGCAAATTTTAGTTATAGAATGGACTTCGGAGACATTTTTATGAAGATAAATTTTGATTTACTATAAAATTTTCAGTTTATTTTAATCTTCTGAATAGCAATATTGCTATGTGTTCAAACATTGCTATTTGTTATTTTTATGTGCTGTCGTGTATTGTTATTTTATTAGATTATGATGTTCTTGTGTGATAAAAAAAATAAACTGTGAAATCCCATTTATTTATCTTCGTTTACATCTAATGATGCCTGATATTTATTTTATATGGATGTTTTATTGTTTTGGAATGAAAACTTATTATCGAAATACGGGACTAAATTGCCTAGATTTTATATCGCCTTCGCGGCGTGTGTGTCTGGGTGGTTCTGATAGGGTGGGGACTGCGAAATGAAACGAAAAGCGAAGTGCAAGAATGCACCCTACGAAGTGCAAGAATGCCACACGATCTTCTAAAATACGTGGCTATGTCCAAAGGGTCTGATTTTAGTGACCCCTAAAATGTTTGCGAGGAGGAGGATATGGAGGAAACGATCCTAGATTAATAAGCAGTGATGGATGTAGTGCAAGAGTCAGTGCATGCTTACTGTTTCTATGACACCGCATTCAAGGAGTTCACAAAGCCAACGTTCGTTTTTAAGTCGATCATTTTAAATCATTGGTTAGCTTATGGTCATTGTAAAAACATACATTATGCAAGAGCTAAATCTGCCTATTGCATGTCTTTCTTTAGGCCTGAAATGTTATATAAACTATTACTTAGACATCAATGAACTTATCCAGATTATAATCAACTCTCGATGGTATCGTTAGCTTGCGATATTTAGCGGATTGAAATATATTTTTTGTGTTTATTCCCGCGAAGGCGCAGTTATTGACCGTAACGGATTAAAAGGGGTCGTTTTCGACGACTTCGCGGGAATCCAGCTCCTAGGGATTAAAATGGATTAAAAACGTAACAATGGTGTTATAGATTGTTATGATAAGAATTTACACTTTCATAATCCCCACTGTATCTAATTAACCATCATTTAAGCATCATTTTTAGCATAGATATTAAAAACATAACTGTACTAAAACAAAAAATAATTTAATTTCGCTAAATAAGAAATAAAAACGTAACTATACTATAACAAATTATTTTAATTTTGCCAAATAAGAAGTCTAAATACTCGAATAAATTCAACTCATCTTCCTCGTGTCTTCCTTTTAATTCCTGGAGCTGGCTTTGGATTTGAGTATTTATGCCTCTTCCTTGGTGGTTCCTGTCCCCCTGCATACTGGACGATTTTTATCTCATTAACATCTTGTTCTTGTTGCAAAAATGCTAAAATGCTATCATTTCAAACACATTCGGATGGGCTTTTCCAACTAGTTTCTTGACTCTTGGATGCCACCCTTCCAGATTGTTGTTGGTGCTGTGCTCCTCGGTGTCGTAGTGGTTCCATTGACGAATTGAAAATTCACCCTCGAACCATTGATTTGTTATGTAGTCATCCAATTCGGTTATTTTTGGATTGGCTGGCATTGGGGGAACAAAACCAAGAATCCTATCATCGGCACCATCATCGATTAGGTAAAATGGCTCACCACCAATGGCATGCCTTAGATTATCGGGTTTTTCAAGTTCACGTTTTGTTGTTGGTATTTTTGGATACAGACTATTTTTCGTAGATGCAAAGGTTGGAAATTAGTTGCTAATTGGTGAAAAAAATTCAGAGTGAACATAAATTCATAAAATATTTAACACTGTTAATTGGGTTGTAATAACAACATGTCTCTCTTCAAACGAAAGCCCACAAGTCGATATCTGCGCCTTCGCGGGAAGGATTAATTTTGGTCACGCTCTATAACTGCGCCTTCGCGGGAATACACCATATTTTGAATAGTAATTAAACGTAAAAAATAGATAACCGAGACTATTTTTTATCGCACCGACTTTTGTAATGATAATCAAGACTAACTTAAGATTCTAAAGCTAGTATCTCGGTTCGGAATGCAGCAATTTGACTGAAATTTTAGGCATATTATTCTTTATATGTTATATATTTTTTTTAAGTATTATTGCGAGAACTGTCAACTCCTTATCCATTCTCTCATAATGCCCTTTAAACATATTACTTTTCTTCTGCATCCTGTGTATATTCATTGCACACATCTGAAATAACTACGTCAATAGAGAGAGACAGAGGGAGAGAGAGAAGAAATGAAATGGGATTTAACGTCCTGCTCTTTTGCACCAGAGAGAGAGATGGGGTTAAACGTCCATTTGACACAAACTAGGTCATTTTGGGACTTACATATGGTTTAATTTTATGTCAATAATTCGCTTGCGCCTAGGGATCTTTAGCAGTGGGGAAACTGGAGGACCTAGGGGAACCCACGATACTGGACAGGTGACCCTACTCCTTGTCACGTACAACCGAGGATTCGAAAATACGCCATTTAAATAAATGACAGGCTTTATGATACAGCGCGCACGTGCTAAGCATTTGGCCACCCAACCCCCTAGATCACAAAGGACACGAGCCTATTGATACGGTCATAATATACAAACAATGACATTTCAAAAAAGCAAACGATATTATCCGTCTCCGCGAAAAAACTGATTTTATGCAAAATTTGAGCGTTAAACTGGACATTTTTTATCCAAAAGAGTCATCAAATCGTAAAATTTAATCACATATAAAATTCAAGGCAAGATGGACTAATTGATTTAACAGTATTCGCTTGATTAACCGTCTAGCCTTTAATTAGCCTATTTGTTCTAACCAAATACATTGTTCCAGTTTCTGCTTGTCATTCAAGACGGGTGGCATATTAGCTTTTACTGGGCATGAGGATGAATAAATTTCGGAAATTTGCAAACCTCTTCAGTTCTTGAAAGATTGTGGTACTTAGACAATTATTGCCAATTGGCGGTTCTTTGCCCAGAAGGATTTTATAAATTAGTTAAATTACCCAATTCGTATTCCAAACACATACATTGCCGTCGCCGTAAAAAGGGTAAAATGTGTTTTTGTGCCAGCCGACATCGTGTTTAACTGAGATTTTTAACCATTGATGTAATTACCACTAGACCAAGCATGCAGTCGATGATAATTACCCGAGCAAATAATACCATATGAAACAGTTTTACAGAATCCGTTTGAATACTCTTACGATTTATGTCCATCTTTAATATTGATATTCGTTATTCAAAAATCAATTTCTAAGAATTACTGATTTAGTTTAGAGCTGGATACCAATACTGCTAAAATTAATGCCAACTCGCTAAATTGTTATTAATGGAGACAGCGAGATCAAAAGGGGGTGAGTTGGATAGGGGAAAGGGGTAATCTTCACCGGGCACAAACTAGGTCATTTGGGACCACAGACAGAATTTGTGATCCAAAGCGTGGGTATTAGATCTCTCCCCACCTCCACCATCCTTTACATGTATCGTACATGTAATCTCACTAGAAAGTCATAAATACGGAAAGATCTTCAAAAACATAAGTGACACCAGATGTTCCACAATGAGTAAATATGTCCCGTCTTCTATCTTCTTGGTATAAAAACATAAATAAGAACTCTTTTTTTAATTAATGTTTTCTCCGTTTTTTAAACTAGATGCAAAACAGCTGTTTTACCCCATTATTAGATTTTATTAATAGTGAAGTCCACCAGCAAACGTGTGTACAACATCCGTTTTATTAGCGGAACCCTAGTTGCGTAGTTTATCGGTCTGTAGGATCAGGGTATAATGATTTCGCGAGTAGCCCAAGAGAACCTTTAAAGATTGACTTTTGTTCAGATTTAAATTAACCCAGCCTTATGGCAACTTAATAAAAGCCCGATGATTGCCCTGGACCAGATGGTAACCGTGGCTAGAAGATAAGGTCTCGTCACGCAAGCCTCCAATGCGAGCTTTCAATAAATATTGACTCGACAACTAACTTAGTTAGCTGCTAATTGTGATTCGCGTTCCGAGTTCGGCGAATAGACAAATTATACAAGTAACAAGCGATTAGCGCCAATTAATTAAATCAAGTGACACGTGACCAAATGACAGGTAGTAAGTCTCGCCATGTTACAATTCGATAATGGCGGATTCTATTTTCATTACAAACATCACTCCAGTAACAAAAATCAATGCCTCTGATTTAACAAATTATGTTTGATAATTGGAACTAATACGGATTATAAGTCTGATCCAAATATAAAGAAATAATACAAAATAAACACGTCTGCTCCATTTTGTAACAAAGGTTTGTGTGTGTATGCCTTGGCATGTCTGTCTCTTTTAATACATCATAGTGAATAGATAGGGGATCTTCGAATATAGGGGATCTTTGGCTATGAAAGCTAAAACCCCGGCTATTTCGTTATGGACACAGCTCACCAAAACAAGGGCTAAGGTTGTTTTAGTCTTTCTCTCCCTCTTCCTTTTCCCCTTTTGACTGGCGATTTTTGTTGACTTTTTGGTGTAGAATAGAAGAAACGGGTTTGAAAATGCCTTTCCTGTAAGGTTTTTGTGGATATTCATAATTTTGAGGCGGAAGGATACAAGAGGTTGATCAATGCATTTTGGCAAGAGGTTGCCACATGTTGCTCCATCTGTGGTAGAAAGCGCTCTACCCAACGAAAATTTGGGAAAAATTTAGAGCCGATCTAAGAGACGAGAATTAACATTAAAGTCAATGGGGAAATCTTTAGTGATCTGTGGCCTTATGCTCTATGTTATATGTCCCTCTTCTTGCCACAGATCAACAATTACTTCCCCTGTTAATTCTCGTATGTGAGCCCGACTCTAACTTTTCTCTAAATTTTCTTGTGCTTAAAGGTTTTCTATCGCAGATAGAGTAACATGTGGCAGCCTATTGCTCAAAAGCATATTTCCCCATGGAAAGCTTGAGATAAACCAACTGGAAGTAGTATACAAGTAAACATGGTAGCATAAGATTAATTGGTTTGCTGTGTCCTTTTGATTTCAAGATGGCGTCGTAGTGAGGCCCGTGTTTTCACGCGGAATTTCATACGAAGTCATCTTTGAAATCTTTTTACCGTGGTCAGTTGGTGTACTTCCAAAGAAAGCCCGTCTCCTCATGCGACGAAGCGAGCCATTCTACAAAAAAATGTCATCTTTATGAAATATCTTTTAATGTTTTACAACAGGCTTGTATGTCATTCACCATTGACATAGTTATATCATTATTTCTTTTTTTTTCTTTTAAAATTTATTTAACACTGACAGATGCGTCCATAGGCGTACGAGGCGGGGGGCCGGGGGCCCAGAATTGTTAGATCGGTCATTAGCCGAGGATTTTTGAAAATGGGGTGGGGTAGGGTTATGGCCTGGTCGGGGAAGGCTATGGTCTTGTCGGGAATGAATGCTCAGTTTGTCGGGAAGCGTCGCGCCGTCTGTCGGGTTTGGAATATTTTTAATAACATGGAAGCGGAAAGAAAGCAGTCCAGTCAATGATGAACACGTTAACCATCTGAATAGAGCTAGCACGTACACATGGCCTTTCTCAGTTCTTGAGTACGGTACTGTGTTAGTAATAATCGTTTGACTTGTTCTTCTTTTGGTTTAATATAGTGCACTAGATGTAAATAAACTTGAACTAAAATGGTCATTCATATATTAAAAGTATATAAATTTTACAAGTTCAAAAAGTCTTCTATCTTGATTCTAGATGTATCTATCTTAGATATGGATAAAAAATGTGAACTGTCATATAATGAAAAACGTGGCAAAAGTAAATCGTAATACGGAATATATAGATTGTAAATTTGAACTTTTATAAAATGGTCATTCATATATTAAAAGTAGATAAAGTATATACAAGTCTTCTATACATCTGAGATCTGGATAAAAAAATGTGAAGTCTCATAAAATGAAATATGTGGCAAAAGTAAATCGTTCGACTTGTTCTTGTTTTCGTAGTAATAGAGCTTATTTTAAAGATGACTTTTTACCAGTTTTTATGTTGCAACTGACATAATTTACTACCCACTCCAAAATACTAGAAAGGATTCGAAATGCCTGGAAATCGCGTCTACGGCCGTTTGGTTTTCAAAATTTTCTGGGGGAGGCCCCCCATACCCTGGGGGACTCATGTGAAGTCTCATAAAATGAAAAATGTGGCAAAAGTAAATCGTTCGACTTGTTCTTGTTTTCATAGTAATAGAGCTTATTCTAAAGATGACTTTTTACCAGTTTTTATGCTGCAACTGACATAATTTACTACCCACTCCAAATTACTAGAAAGTATTCGAAATGCCTGGAAATCGCGTCTACGGCCGTTTGATTTTCAAAATTTTCTGGGGGAGGCCCCCCATATCCCCCGTCGGGGGGTCTCATGTGAAGTCTCATAAAATGAAAAATGTGGCAAAAGTAAATCGTTCGACTTGTTCTTGTTTTCGTAGTAATAGAGCTTATTTTAAAGATGACTTTTTACCAGTTTTTATGCTGCAACTGACATAATTTACTACCCACTCCAAATTACTAGAAAGTATTCGAAATGCCTGGAAATCGCGTCTATGGCCGTTTGGTTTTCAAAATTTTTGGGGGGAGGCCCCCCATAACCCCCGTCGGACGCTTCGCTCCTACGGCGCTCGCGGGCGGACCGCGGATTCTAAAGAAATATATTTGTCGGGAAAATATGCTGCCCCCCCCAAACAAGTTCGGCCTCGTACGCCTATGGATGCGTCGTCTCTAATAATCTTATATTTTTAGAGAATTATGACCAGTGGTGGACATAACTTGTTTCGTTCTTGAACGATAATTAAAAGTGAAAAAATCATTATTGGACTGCTTGACCATTTGATTGTAGAGAAAGGTCATTTGGCCCATGGAGAGCAATGGTCATCTCCAATAGCCATGGTCCACTCTCTTGTTAGTGGACAATAGTTTTCTGCTAATTTAATTTGCTCTGTCTTTCACTGATGGTAATTTATTGTAGATGGAGTCAGCAATGTCAAATACCAGGGTAGAGAAAATGACCAGGAATAATATTCATGTGGGTTTTTATAATACGTTTTGGATAAAACGTTGTATATTCTTTAATCATAATTATAACAGTAAAGACCTGGTAAAAGTCCCTATTGAATTGAAAACCATCTTAGGATTCCAGATATAGTTGTTTGTTTTTCAAAATAAAACTCGTTAAGAGACGTTATACTAACTTGGTACTTCAGCTTTATTTTATTGGCGACAATTTTCCAGAATGACAGTTGAAATACTGTATAGATAACCATGCTCGTAAGCTTGCTAAAATTCTCTATCTGATTTACATAGTCTATTTTAGTTATTATGGATATAACTGAGCGATATTTGGAGCTTCAATATTCAAACAAGTTAAACGGGATATTAAGGTGCATTTTGTCTAACAACTACACGCTTTTTGCGTGATCCATTATAAGTTCTCGTCTAATTTGAAGCACCAGATCCGTACATGCACAGCCCCCATGAACTGCATCTGTAAGATCACTACTTTTTGCGAGCAGACACATGGAATTTGGCCACCAGATTATCCCCCACCACACTGACTCATTGCTTCGTATTCTTGGCATCTGTAACTGTTTTCCATTCTAAAGTAACTCATAGTGACCATTCAAATCCCGGAGCCGAAAGACAAAGGCATTGCGGATTGTATCAATGTAAAGATTGGATCGCCCTGAAGAATTTTCATATAATTTTGAACCGTTTCATTTAAAGGTATGTAAAATCAAATCAAATACAACAATTCCTTGATTAAAAAAAACAACCTTTATTATGAAACATAAATTACTCAATTAATTGCTATATTCCCGTAATTTGAGATCAAAACTCGAACCAAGAAACTTCTTTCCTTGATGCTTTATTAGTTATTTCGGTTGCCTCTATCTATTTGTTTCGGAAGGACATGATTAGTATGAAAACTGGATATTCTCCAGGTGCCTATCTGTCTTGTAGTCGTGAGTTTGAATCCCCCGCCCTTCTTGTAACATGAATGATGTCTCCCAAACATCCCCGTTATGTATGTATAATTAGTCATGGGTTGGCGGTATTAATCGTTCTGGGACAACCAGGGGAAATCTTATTCCATTAAACCTATTAGCAACCTTGTCCCAGGAGAGTCTGACACAAGATGTTGTCGTCTCAATTAATAGATTATATCTGTGCTCGGCTTACCTGATAAGATTTTCACTCGTCATGTTGATAGCCAATTGTCCTATCGGATGAAGATCAGCGTTTTATGTTGGGGACATCTTGGTTTTGGCACCAAGTCGGATAATAAAACCGTCAACATGTCGGCTTTAATCACGTTATAGGAGTCGTGTAAACACGTTTTGTATCATCAATAGTGCAGCTAATTTAATTGATGTTTTTATCTCAATCGAGTTGAAGATTTGATTATATTACAATCCAATTCATTCCTCTCAAGAAATAAAACTGCAGTCGGTTTTTTATGGCAGGCAACGGTTCATCTTTCCTGCCAGTTCTGTCAGAAGAATTTGATAGATATGGCTAGGTTCTTTATCCAGTTTTAAAAATTACATCGTTTTATATGACCAGTGGTATGATAACATGTTAACTTTCCAGGGTTTGCCTAACTAATCTTCCATAATGCCGCTGTAGATATTTCGGCATAGTTCTTGTGATTAACAAATTTTCAACTTTAAAAACTCTTGTTTTGGGAAAACCCTGATGTCAAAATATTTACAAGGTCGACTGTGCTCTTCTGCCACCTTGCGCAAAGACTGTCCACATAAAATTGTAAAGAGCACAATTCGTCAGCATCATCTGGTGACGTGCTGACTTTGCACATTCAGGGTGAATCCTTTTTATCATGGAAGGACAGAAAATAATGAATAATATTATGATCCAGAGTGTTTTGGGACGTGCCATGTCAGTCACTCTTTCTTTCAGTTCCCCGTAGTGGATCTAGAGTAAGGGGATCTAGAGAGTGGCCGGGGGAAATACTTCTGGCAGAAATGTGGTACTACTAATGTTTGATCTAGTCCTTTTCAAACACAATGTCCACGGGGCCAAAAATAGTGTCCGCGGTGCCCAATTTGATTGTTCTAGTCGGGATTATTAAATTTGTTTCAGGTGGTACCTCCAACGTTTCATAGATTTTTTTTGGGGGGGGAGGGGGCGGGGGGGGGGCGATGGGGAGAGGGGGGACTTATTCGAAGAAAACTTTGTCGAACAGGGCCTCTCCATTTCAAGTTTGTCCCACGAGGTATCCCCAATTTTGTCAAGCTCTTTTCCAAAGCAGTTTCCATGGGGTCCAACTTTTGACTCGGCTTTTACAGCAGGTAAATTGTTTGGCATTGTTTAATTATTCATTTTTACTTTGTTTCGTTGGCAAATCCGATCTTTAATGCCGCCAAAGCTTTGAGACCCTTGTAGGGCGTCGGGGTAGGGGGGGGGGGGGCTTATATATACGCAGCAACTGGACCCCGACAGGCGTCCACACCTGAATATATATGGTTAAACAGTAAACTTTCCCGTACTCGAATATTGGTACCTTGCTCGTTTGGCTAAAGTGGTCTTGGCTACAGGTTCGCCTTTGCACAACTGACAACAAACATATAGGATGCAGACCACCATTAATTTCCCCATTGACATTATTGTTAATTCTGGTCTTTTTGCCCAGTATCAACTTTTCCCAAATATACACTGTTATGTATGGTAACAAAACTTTTTTAGTACTAATTTATAGTTCTCCTATAATAATGGGGCCCCTGACGACAGCCTTGTCCCCCTAATAGTGTCAGTGCCATTCTATTTGTCTTTCTAACGCCTTCACACCCACGTGTTCCAATCCACATTTTGCAAATAGTGTAAATGTATATGGGAATGAGTTTTTAAAATAAATCGTGCTTGTTTCACGCTGTAGAATACCTTTTAACTGACACCTACAAAAAATTCCATCACAATGTCAAATTTTATAAATGAATTTAAGGCATCAATCTTTATTAAGTGACAGTCGTAGAACACTATATCATAGACCATCTCGGGGCAGTAACCTTTCCCTTGGCCAGAGAGGCCCTTTTGTCAGACGAGGGGGCCTTTTGCCTGCCTTTAGGGCTCTACCTAACTAGGGTACATTTCATTTTTCTCATCGGTTTTAGCATTTTTTTCCCGTTTTATTTGTTCAACTTCTTTGATTTTTTTCGCGAGGAGGCTAGCGCCTCCAGCGCCTCAGCTATAAAACGCCTTTGTAGACGGTGCGGACACAGTTGGTGCCTATTTTAGTCTTAATTTTAGTAATTTGACTGAAATTGGTACATGAATCGTGTAACATAATGGGTTTCAGCGCTATTTGTTACAAGGCACTCGAAGAAGGAGGCTAGACATATTCCAAAAGTCAAGTCAAACGATGACCACATATTCCCACTTCAAAAGTTAAGAACAAGATAATGTAAAGGGAATTTTGTTGAAAATTTCAATCAAATTGATCCACCTAATTTAGTCACTAAAGACTTTATTGGTTGACCTCTTATATGGCCCCTGGTGTATCTGCAGTGGACGTGCCCCCCCCTCTCTCTCTCTCAGATCCATTTATATGACTTACGAAATCGTTTTGTATGTCTAAAGCGGAAAACGTTTTTATATGTTTACATAACAGTAATACTATAATTATTAATGTTATTCTTCTGTCGCAGCAGTAACAGCCCCACTGTGGTGTCACAGTTATATACGGATATTCCAGAAAATGAAGACGTGTAATATGAATATCAGAATGACAGATACCGGTATTGAATTCAAATAGACCTGTTTTAATTAATTCTGAACACGGTGTTGTCATAACGCGGTTTCAAATCATGAAATTTCGAATGAGGTTTAAAGTGATTTTCTACGGGTGGTAATTTCCATATTGGAAAATGTAATGAAATATGACTGAAAGCTGAATGAGAGCTAATCATCAATATATCAACAAAATATCAGAAACGCGCGCATGTGTGACTTTTCACGTTCTAATACGGAAGTGAGGCTAATGATTGTATCGATGGTTTTAATTGGTTGATATAACGATTTCGTGTATGCGTTACGCCTGTCTTGACTTTAGTTTCGAAATTTCCGATTTGAATTCAAAGCATTTGACATGTTACCATGTAGGTATTGTTGGGATTACAAGAGCGTTGAAATACGTCAGATAATTATTTACTAGGACAATCACGCATCGGGGCTAATTAATTTGATGACAGCAAAACACTAATCAATACAACCACTTTATTGTGTCAATAATAACTATATAAACTTACAAAACATTTCAAAATTAGAAACAAAGAGTTTTTTTATAGCAAATAAATTAAGGTTTTAAAGCAAATGTTGGATTTTTTTTATGGTGAGAAGGACAATTTTAAACATGAGATATATCCTGTATAAAGTTATTTTTGGAATTCGTTTATGAACACGAATAAAATAATACAATGAGTATATTTACAAATGAAAGGATGGCAAGGTTGAATTCTTTGTATTAATCTACAAAATCTCTGACGTCGCTAGAAGAATACTCATTAAAGTTTAAAGATACAAATAACGAGTTAAAACCTACTTAAGTCATCATTTCTAAAGTCGGTAGGACAAAACTGGAAGTCTCGGTTATCCATTTAATCGGTAAATCACGAAGGAAAGTTTATTGTCAAATCGAACTACAATCCAACAAAAAATCTCATGCTAGCCTCGACATCGATTATGGTCTAGATTAGTTAATTAATGCCTAATTAATAGTTTTTATAACATTTCAGGTCTAAAGAAAGACCTACAATAGGAAGATTTTGCGCTTGCATAATGTATGTTTAATTTATAAATTACCACTTTAAATATATGTTCCCGAAAGCCTAAATACTTAAACGCTGATTGGAAAATATATTGGAAATGTCAAAACAAATATATTTGTCGCTAAAAACATCATATCTTGCAAGTAGCTGTGAATAAAAAATGTTATTCAATCTTAGATCTAAAAATCGTAGTTCATTTCAACGAACGGTTATCACCGAATTTGGCGGTAGACATTTAATGACTATTTTGTTATTCTGAGTTTAAAAATCTGTTTTAGTTTATCATTTTATTATTTGGATTATAAGAAATATCATAGTTTTGGGTAACAATATTGCACTAGAAAACAAAATTCACTTTGAGGGAACGTATCTTTAATACACTTCACGTATAGCACCCTCTCTTTGTTTTCCAGGTTAAGTCTATATTTCGTAATGGATGACCAGTTTGAATAAATCAGTGGGGGACAATGTAGATAATTCGGAAACGGGACATTTTGTGTATTTAAAGTAAGAATCCCCTTTATCAACAGTTCCGAAATTAAACTCTTTCTCTTTTTTTTTTTAAAAAAAAACCCATTAAAACAAATATTGTCTTTATAAACCACCTTCTCAATTGGTTTGAATATCTTGTAGACGTCTTACCAATATCAGACGCAGTCGTATTTAAGAAGGGGTCCAGGACAGAGAGGTTGGAGGTCTCGATTGTTGAAACAACTAAATGTTAAGGAACTTGAAATGCTTATATGGCATTTATTATCTTGACATATGATGTAAAACACAAATTTATATGGAAAACAATCACTGAGTTTATTTCACACCACGTTTCAACAAGTTCCTCTTGTCCTTCTCAAGTAAGTAAGGAACTTGGGGCTTTATTCTTTGGTTTAAATAAACGTCAAAGTTTCACTGACACGTGGATGATATGGTGTATATAATCTACACACTATATACACAAAATGGCTATATACACATAAATTAAATCAGTTTATATAATAATAAAGATGTATCTGGAATCATTAGCAAAATAAGAAACAAATAATAATTTAATATTTATTTGTTGAAGCTTCAAAGTTAAATATATCATAAATAAGCGAGAGAAACAAAAAACGACTCCCAACCAGCGATAATTCGGGAATCGGTGATATATATGGTGGACCCAAATTTAGCCCACCCATCAATAAATAGCACTAAATTTAATTATATATACTCCGAGTATGTCAACTTGTATTTTCCGATACAGTAACTACAGAGTCCTTGTCACTTGATATTTCACCAGAACAACTCTGTTCTGTTGTAGCACTGTCTTCTTTGGGATCCTGGATAGGCATTATCTTTGCTGAATATTCCTGAGCACGAGCTCGTAATGCTGCAATACTCTCAGATCTAAAATCATTCTGATTTACTCCTTCCGCGTCACTTCTATCTCTGACATCATCAGTTAATGGTGGCGAAGAATCGACTGACTTCCTGTACATACCTAATAATTATAAAAGATAAAAATTAGTGAAATAATTATTCCTGATGCAACAATGGCATTCAAAAGAGTTGACAAAAAAATGTTGCCGGTACTGATCATCAACAAGTAAAGCTTCATTATGGAAAGGATGGTCATTTTTGGTGGGGGGGGGGGTGCAATGTTTTTAGCTTTAGGTATACTGATGCAGACAAATTCCCGCTTAAAATATTTATCAGATGTTAGTAGTTATACTTACTTAGCAACCATGGGGCTGTAGAATCTAAAACTCCTTCTTTAGCGCTTTTTAGAATGGTCTCTGGTAATGGTAAAGAATGGCGAACCATAGCACCATATAAACCATATTCCGCCATAATACTACTTCTTCCCCAAGTTTTCTCCGTCTTACGCCATTTAGCTCGACGATTCTGGAACCAAACCTGGAAATAAGTAATCTATAGAATGAACATGGAGACAGCGAGAGAGTAATGGGGTTTAACGTCCACTCAACACAAATTAGGTAATTTCGGGACTAACATATGGTTTAATTTTATTTCAATAATGCGCTAGCGCGTAGGGGTCTTTAGCAATGGGAGGAAACCGGGGTGCCCAGAGGAAACCCACGACGTTGAGAAGGCGCCCTATCTCCATGCCACATACGCTCACACCAGGCATCGCAACCACAGCCGCAAGCCAGGGGTGACCGGCCAGCTAGAGATCGAAGCGCGGCACTCTAGACCACTAGCCCCCCCCCCCCGAATGAACATGGTGTATGGAATTTGACAGGAGCAAGAATATTTGAATTTGAAGACAGTAACCACAAGATGTCTGCAATTAATATCTTCAGATACCAGTTATTATACATGTAGTAACAAAGAGTTTCCAGAAACAAAATATTACAACACTGTTTATCCTGTGGGTAGAAGCATCAAGGAACAATCGGCCGAAGTTTCATGTTTACTGTCGCATACACAAATAGCCGTAAGCCAAGTAACTACAAATACCTACACATGGGGGTGTAGTAAGTTCTATCAATTCGAGGTATAGCCGAACGCTACAAACACACAACTTTACAGATGAACGGCACTGTGATGGACTGGTCGGAGGGGACGGTGGGTTGGGTTGTGGGGGTAGCTGTGAACTGCAATGCAAATCAACCGGTGAACCATCTCTTACGGTATATAATACAAACAAAATAAATAAATGTCAGTTTAGATTCTAAGGGTTTGTTAGATGGACATCAAAGAGAAACCTACTTATCGTTTAGGCATTCCCTATTGGCATGATGTTCTAATGACTGAGATCAATTCTACATTGGTTTAAAAATATAAAGCAGCGAGATATTTGAGAGTGAGAGCCGACCGCTGAAGGAATCCTGACAGTTTTGCTTCCATTTGAAAAAATATCATTGCGCAATGCTTCACCCCCCCCCCCCCCCCACACACACACACACCAGAGAAATATGAATTTTATGAAGAACTCCACATTGTACCAAATAAGGCTCCAAAGACACATATTACCCTGTTCGTGGGGTCATCAAGACTAAATTTGAGTTCCCTAAACAGCTGAGCGACAGTAATTTGTGGAACAATCTTCGAACCGTAAAACCCATTAGGTGGCAAGGACTTTTGCAGACAGGCCACAAAATAGACTACATCACTATAAATGTGGGCCACAGAGGAACAGATCCGTGCACTTGTGATAGATAAGCTGTGATCTGTAAAGCTACAAAATCACGAGGAGCTGCCGGAGACAATTAATTAAGGCTACTCTGTTCAGTAACCAGAACAGCCTGCATTATGGTGGCAAAGCCACAGATAAACTAGAGTGTCGCCTACCACGGATAATCTTTTAATTGGTAATGAATTGGTCCACGAAAACATAAACAAAAATAGTTTAATGAAACCAGTAAACATCCACGAAAGCTAGAAGTCTAATATTGCGTGCGTCTGTCAAGATTCCACACATGTAGAAGCGGTGGTCCATGCTCAGGTATAAAACACGTTATCTAATCTCTTCTTTATTGGCATCTTCTATTGTACTTAATCAGTGTTTCAAATTCCATTATAATAAAGATCCGAAAAAAGATAAATGTCTTACGAATAGATTGACCTAATTCAGGTTTTTAAAGTCGATATCAATTTTCTAAAACAACGTCTACCACACGCACGCACTGTTCTGCGCATGAATGCGAAACGGTTCACATTATCTTGATGCACAGTAAAAGTATAGATAAGGAGTTTTTGAGGGATGAGATAGCGTCGTTTACATGCTTTTCTACTCTAAGAAATCAAAATGACAAAGATCTAGCGTGCCGCCATAACCAGTGCGAATCACTGAATCGTCAGCAAATTATAGCGCATTAAACAATTAGAGTCCGTTTGTAGCCTTACGATAAGATCTGCACGCAATCTTCCAAACCTCGTACATGTACATAGTTAGTCTTTGGAACCAGTAAGCCAGGGTTGATATAAATTATATAATTACGTTATTATCATTAAAGTCACGATGAACATCTAAGTGCCATTTTTGTTCGCTATCATTCCAAATTGCTCAATGATAACGCCACCAGACAATGGTAACCTGAGTCTAATTTTACAGCAAAGGTTCAGATCTAATCTTGGTTTATAGAATAGCAAATTGCACGTCCAGTAGCTACATCGGTTTGATATGGGTCATTTTTTTTGCTTTAACATCGATTTGTATTTAAGTACCAGCCTCCCTTTTCGGGTCCCTTGCTACAAATGACACCAAAACGCATTATGGTACACGATTCGTGTAGCAATGGAAACAAGTTTTTGTTTTGGCTTAAATATTGGATACCAGGAGCCCATTCTTTCCCGCTAAAATCATAACATCAATGTTGATTTAAATTGACAAATAATTTGTGTTTTCAATGTCGAAGACTATGGATGCTACTGAGTTAGAGAGAGAGAGAGAAAATGGGTTTTAACGTCCACTCAACACAAACTACGTCATTTCGGGACCAACATATGGTTTAATTTTATTTCAATAATTCACTTGCGCGTAGGCATCTTTAGCAGTGGGAGGAAACCGGAGTGCCCGGAGGAAACCCACGAGGTTGAGGAGGCGCCCCTATCTCCATGCCACATACGCTCACACCAGGGCTCGAATCCACAGCCGCAAGCCAGAGGTGACCGGCCAGCTAGAGGTCGAAGCGCGGCACTCTAGACCACTAGGCCATCCCAACCCTCCACTGAGTTAGAGACTTAGCTACGTTAAATAAATCTGACTAGATAAAAGGGCCCTAACTTAACAGTTCTTATAAAACTTTACGCATAAATGATTTGTTGGGAATAGAAGCTGTGGGATTTGGTGTTCTAATTTGAAAGCAATCGTTTATTTTGAATCATGCCCATATCCGTTACATTTCTTTTTCTTGAAATATAGTAGATCAGCAGGTTTGGATAACAATGGCATTGACTCCCTTCTTCGGATAACATACTGAAGCAGTTATCACAGAATGTATGCTTTAATACTTCAAGCTTTTTATTTAGTCACACTGTGTAAACTGTTCACCCAACTGGTTATCAATCTCCAGAAGAGTTGGGGCAGTTCTAATCTGAGTTCTTATGTCTATGATCAGTACTGATACTTTTAATGAACAGTGTCCTTACCCTGATTTCAATGATACAACAATACATTACGTAAACTATGCACATACTTTGGGAAAACAGCTACTGATTCATTTAGGCGACGTGTCGAAGAGTGTTCTCTCAACGTTTTCAAGCTACTTATGCGACGTTTCGAAGAGTATTCTCTCAACTTTAGGCGATATTTCGGAGAGTTCACTCAATGTTTTCAGCTTTGAAGATTATTTTCTCAACCTTTTCAGCTTTAAAACGATTAGAGAATACTTTTTGAAACGTCACCTAAATAGTTCAGTAGCTGTTTTCCATACGTATGTGTATAGTTTATTTATCTACCCAGTTACTAAATAACACTTTAAGAATAATGCATTACGTGTATAATAATATACTTGTAGATAATGTGCATAAAATAAAAAAAAAACTCTCTTTGCCACCTGTAAATGAAATTAATGGGGTGGCGATTATTTTTCCTTCCGACAGGAATTGTCCAAGAATATTTAGCATTTGAATACAATTGAATATTTTTTTTCTGATGAGTAATAGCTTCTGCAATTTTATTTACCAACAAACCGGTGCCAGTGTTTTGCTGACTTTATCTGCAACACCATGGGGCCACTTTCAAAACTGTGGCCCAAAGATCTGGTACTAGTAAATGAAATTGGAAATAACACCCTACGTTAAACTCCATTTCATTTCTTCAACATAAATATAATTAAACTAAATTTAATTAACCGACGTAAGCCTGTCTAGAGATTTGTCTATAGTGTACCTTAGCATGGAGAGAGAATTATTTTGTTTTGTGAACATAATCATTCTTTTATCTTTTATACGCAATACATAAAGGTCTAGGTAGCAGGGGTGAGAGATAATTATTAAGCGTAAGTCCATAAGATGTACAATCATGAAAAGATATACACCAACACATATTACATGTATTTCCGCTATTTTTGTTTTTGTTTTTGAATTCAACTTCAAATGGACGGAATAATGGAATTAATGGCTTTCTATGTAATATTATGAAATATTTAAATTCCACTTTCCATTTAAGGTTGTTTATTCGTATCAATTTCCATTATTTTTCTCCCCGAGGCCATCAGCTAGTGTATCATTAGACAAATATGTAACAATATATACAAAAGACCGTATATATAGAAACACCGTAAAATGATACGAAAATAACTAATTTAAAAGTGGTATATAAAAGTAATAATAACTTGTCATACCCATCGTGAACCTAACACTCTATAGGATACTAAAATCACCGAGAATTAATCTAGTAGCAAATAAAAACGGCGTTAATATCTAAATTGATTGGTTAGTGTATACGTCTAATTCCCAATTTGTATGTTAATTTCATCAAATCACTTTTTATTAATTGAAAGCAATTTTGCAAACCTGTTATCAATTTTCGTAATAACCACTTTATTATTGATATGCTCGACAATAAATGGGAACAAAGGTTTAAACGCGCGTTACGATAATGGGCAAAGCAATAAGCTGAAATGAATTACCTATTAAGTCAATAGAGTGTCGGACGGGGATCGTACGAGCGAGACGGGATTGCAATAAGTTAACACTCATTTAATTGGATTTCATTGCCCAGCTCCAGGCGGCCGCTGCCGCTACCCACCAAGGGATTTCAAATTTTGTGTAATTTTTTTGGTTGAATTCCTTTTACCAGATTTGTTAAGCGTGTGAGAGCGTCGTGTTCAATCTAGCGAGGTTGCCGAATTCCGGAACAATCTGAATAGTGATCCAATGAATATAAAACATTTAATCAAATCTTTATATACGTACTATATACAACAGTGCCTTTCTCTTTAGTTACAAAATACAACCATGTTGGCTACATTTTCTAAATGAACACATGAAAGCGCAAGTATTTCATTTTTAGTCGGTTTCAATTTCCAAAATAGTAAGTACTTTTCTCATCCGACGAGTTAAAAAAGGCAATCAATTCTGAAGATAAAAAAAACTTCAGTTCAGGTTTGCAAATTTGAACTGACATCGAGACGACATCGTTCCCAGCACGTTTAGAGCGCGTAGTATAGCACCAGTCAGGGTCCCAGTGTGACATTGGTACTATTCTTAAATAAAATAAATTGAAAGTAAATATCTAATGCAAACAAGGTAGACATGAAAGGCTAATTCGACTTTGTTCTTTTTTATACCTAATTGTGCTTATTGCTACTTTCCATTCATTTTAAAAATGGAAATACTTAATTTGCTGCCATTGTATTCAGATTCTCATGTCTGAACGATCTAGAATTTATTTTTTGAGAAAAGCTTTATTTTTTCTTGGCTACATATATTCCCAAAACGTACATGATATGTATCTCGTTTCGAAACAAAACAAATAAAAAAACACCTGATTTTTCGTATCGTGCCAAACTATTTCCATGATCAGGCAATAACCGTTAAAAGAGATAAGAGCGCCGTTGTTAGTTTTAATGATAAACTCGACAACTAGACTACTTTGTTTAATTGGTTATACGTTATACAAGATATTTAAATTAACGTAACTCATTAATAACGTATGAAATCACAACCACCTTTTTTTTCAAAACTAAAGTGATCGTTGATTAACTACACTGCGATTGCGCAGTTTATGATTGAACGCTATCTGAAATGGGTAATGCCTGTACGTGTAATATAGCGTATGTTCTCTAATAGAGATAGGGGATTGAAAAACTAAAAAATGCTTTCCATGTAAAAACTGGTCATGCGTGGACAGGAGTAAATAATTGAGATGAGGTACCTGGTCTCAAGGGAATAAACGACTGAATGTTATTGTCAGTCCTGGTATTGTCTCCTTATCCAAATTGATTGAACGGAATATTTGCGTTGTGCATCACCATTTCAATTCATCGGACAATTGTACATTGAATGTGTTTAATACGATCGGAGAATCACTGGCTTAGGTAAACAACTAGGTAATTACGATGTTTTAGCGAGATAGCAAAACTTCACTAACTAATTGGGTGATTGTGGCGTTTTCCCAATGATATTGCTGTAGACTGTGTTATTAGATTGGATATAACTGTGGTATATTCAGGTTTTAATTTGTACACCTTTTCCCTTAAGTACAATTAAATTCCCTCCTCTATATACTAATAAAAAGCTAATCTATATCCTAGTTTATTGTTAATGTGCTTTAACGGCTAATGAAGTTTTTCCTTTTCGATATTCTGTAGCCTATTGTTAATGACTTCGGTTCATTTTATGTAATAGTGCCGAACTTCGGAACATACATTATTATTATCTGACGTTTAGAAATACTTTTCAATTTACATCTTTTGTACGTTGCTTATTATTAAATAATGTACTAATAATACTAATTTTTCGACTATAAACGTTTGTTCTTTGGCAATTGATTTCATTTTGCGAAATACGGATGGAACGGAGGAAGCTTGCAATTTTTTAAGCCGTCATCTGTTTTCAAAACTGTAGTACGATAGGAACTCCGTACAAAATATCTAAGAACGTTACAGAGTGCGCAAAAAGCGAGGAAAAACCAAGACTACGAAACTTGATAAAGTCTCTAGATGCTATTTTAATATTCTCCAAATCATTAGAACTTTAACCAAAAACTGGTGATAAAGGTTTCTTCCAACCCAAGATTAGAATAACATTTTAGATGATCCATTGCAGTATTTTGACCCTTAAATATTCAGGATCCAAAAAGGCGATCTTCTCATCTTTATCTTTTTGGTAGACAGGTTGGGTGTGTTAGAAATTACCGACAACAACATGGTTTATTTACAACCAAACATTACTCTCGAATTTTATGTTACAACTAAACATTACTCTCGAATTTTATTTTAAGCTGCACCATGCATTGTCTTTGGGAGCTATAGGCGGGCTACTCCAAAGCTGTTCAAGTTCCTTCAGTTTATATTGAGATTAACCACAACAATCCAAGAAACAGAGGTGAGTGGGGTGGGGGTGGATGGCCGAATGGTTAGCACGTGTGCGCTGTATCATAAAGTCTGTCACTGATTCAGTCAATTGGCATGTTTTCGAATCCCCGGCTGAACGTGACAAGGAGTAGAGGCGCCTGTCCAACCTGGTGGGTTTTCTCCGTGTCCTTTAAACCACAAATTAAACCAATCTAATTAACATATAGATCTATATTTCGTTTCATTTTTTATACTTTCGATGGCCTACACTCATGCAGATCTAACTAGTTATAGTGGAAGCTCACATTCTATGACGTCAGGTATCAAGCACGGGACATTTGATCCGATAACGTTAGTCATTCGATTAACCAATTAGCGACCGCCATGCTTTTCAAAATCTACTTTTGTTTTGTTTTGATTTCTATCCGCTGGTGTTAGCTATATAGACGTCTTTGGTTGGTAATATCTACCCACAGTTCCACGCATGAAAAGGTCAAACGGTCGATTCGACAGACCATTTGATTGGCTGACCCCTCAGGTCAGGCAGAACACGAATTGAATAACAAGTCCTCCAGATCCAAGAGTAGTAAAGACAAGTAAAAACGAAATTTTGAACTAATAAAAACAAAACGAAATTGGATCTGTGTTTTAATCAGATTGCATATTAAACCACATATTAGTCCCGAAATGACCTAGTTTGTGTCCATTGGGCGCTATACCCCATTTCTCTCTCTACAAAAAACACACACAGTCTTCATATATGTCTTGAAATTCAATATTGAACTGTTCGTTTACCCATTTATATGATTTTGTACACATTGCCCCGGATACACACTCCGAGGTTCACTTGCAAAACCAGTGAATGATATTTTATGATGACATTGTGGCAGTACAACTAACCTGAATTCGGTCTTCTGGTAAACCGGTTTTTATAGATAACATGTCACGTGTCTGTACATCCGGGTAATGAGCATCTTTAAAGGATTTCTCCAATTCATCCAATTGGTATGACGTAAAAATCGTTCTGTAAAACAAAGTTAAGATGAATCAGGATTGAATAACTATAAAAGATACTGGATTGAAAGCCTACATTTAATTATTAAGTACATAGATTATAATTCATATATAACAGGATCGATTTTTGTTTTATGATTCCCACAGATGCTTTTATTTTGTTCTTCTATTCAAATAATTTTACCATTTTTGAAAAGGTAAATAGTTTGGCAAGTATTAGGTCTATTTTTCGTTGGATATTTGTGTAATTTACCTTTTCCAGGGGTAGAAATACAATTGAGTAGAACAAATTATTCTAAAGATTTAAGTCTAAGCTTAATGATGAAAAGTTGCAAGAACTGAATAAAAAATTCATTTATATATAAATAGGGGCGAATTGAGCATCAGATTTTCATTTAAAGGGTACTTTTATTTTAAAACATGTTATAATATAACATTTGATGCTAACCTGTGTCTTCGTTTCTTTTTCTTTTTTTTATTGTTGATGGTTGATGTCTGTAAATCTAGAACACTGGTAATATTTCTCCTTTCTTTCCCATCTACAAATAATGTTTATTATATTTATACTATATAATATTGTATATTATTCCTTCCTTTATTTTATTCCTGGGACAAATAATATTTACATTAAACATATATTATGTTTTGATATATATACTATTGCATATTCTGTCTCCTATTATATATCTGGGACAAATAATGTATATTTTTATGTATCTCTTTATATTATATATATGGGGCAAGTTATGTTTACATGATATAATATTATATATTCCTCCTATATTATAAACCTGATATAATACATGTTTACATGATATCATATAATATGTTTTCCTCCTACATAGTTCTTATATAGTTTTTTTTTATTATTATTTTAAATTTTCTCATACGACTTTCCTTGTGTCTTCAGAATGGCACGTATGCGTGATAAATTAAGAAACTTTTTGAAACAAGATAGATTTGAAATTGTAGCCTCTGGGCGTAAATGGATCAAAGATGTGGATTAACAGTTGGAAAACCTATCCCATCTATTATCAAGTATTAACAGTAGTTGAGATATCAAGAACATGTCCTAGTTAAAGGAGAACTATAGCTGTTACTGAGTCATTAAACTTTATTTGTTATCTACAATTAAAATAACTACGAATCTGTTTGACCTTGATTAACCAGTTAATAAAATCGTCTATGACGTACGCAGAGGAATTGTCTGTTAATGAAAATAAATAAACCAACAGCACATGATCGTGCCCAGGGCATGGTGCTTTGCTATAGCACATCTTATCGGTTGTTTTATTTACATCCCCCCTCACCACAACTCACAGACGTCACGAGGTCTCGTTCTGTGTTACTTTGTATATTACAGATGAACCGATTTGTTCTTCAAGTTGTATATTGCTGAAACTGTTTCAAAACTTCATGCAAGGGATAGATTCTTCTCCAATACAAACTAAATCTTTGACATGTATGTCTGTGCACTTATACTAAATTAACTGTACTTATTATCTATGGGGAAAATTGGAATTTAATCGAAAATAAATCAAAGAATGGATTATTTAGATAACACATGTTACTAAAAGTGATATATAATATATAATGATGTTTTCCCACAGGACCATAAAATCTGATGGCACTGAAATGTTAATTGTTTGTGTATTATATCAAATGCTGCAATCAAAATAACTTAGCAGTAATTATCATTTGGAAAATATAATAGCGAAAAAATCATTTTAATGGATGCATATTTTACCAAATACCTATATTCTCTTTATAAATAACATTTTCTGTTAATTGTATTTTATCTGAAAATTAATTTTAAGAGATCATTATTTCTTTGGAGGGGGGGGGGTATAAATAACAGTCTTGGAAATAGTCTATTGAAGATTTCTTTTTTCATTTTATGGGTTAAACATAACACAAGATTAAACACAAATTAAAGTCTTGAAACTTTGTTGGAGTTGGAGGGGGGGGGGGTCTTCGTATCACCCAGATCTATATTAGGCATTATATAATCAAGGTATTCATGTGTAAATATCTATGTCATCTGAACATAATTCACGGAGATAATTTGCGTTTTTTTGAAACAATATTCTTAGAATAAGATACTTGTCAAATGTACATAAAGATTGTGATGGCCTGTCATTTAATTTACCTTCTTAAGATTATAATAATATAATGCGATCACACATATAAATACAGTGTATATTTAATGGCATGTGTGGAAATACAAACAGTAAAATCGATACAATGGTAAAACCAAAAATTGTTAGCTATTATGAATATAATATAGATAAATATGTAATACAGATTACACATTAAAACATCAAAATGATGTAGTGCCACATTCAATTCAAATGTCTTAATATATTATACAATTGGGTGGTAGATTTGGGTAGTTTTTTCTTGGACTTTCAGAAAATCATTACAAACGGCCCCAAAACTTAAAACAGGTTATTGTCAAACAATTATGTTATCAGGGTAAATATGTTAATAAGTTTCAGTTTTAATCAGTTCTTTTTAAATATGAAATAATCATTGATTTAATTATGTTCAGAACAGTTTTGTTTTCGGACCAATCATTTCATTTTTCTTCAATCAATCAAAAACACTGAATTTTTATTTCCCTTTTCGACATTAAATTAAATACAATAAATGATATCATAAAATCAAATACATAAATGATACCATAATATCAAAAATCAAATACATAAATGATACCATAAAAATCAAATACATAAATGATATTATAAAATCAAATGCATAAATGATATCATAAAAATACATAAATGATATCATAAAAATTAAATATATAAATGATATTATAAAATCAAATACGTAAATGATATCATAGAAATACATAAATGATATCATAGAAATACATAAATGATATCATAAAATCAAATAGATAAATGATATCATAAAATGAATAATTCTTCTAATATAATACCTGCTTTAATAAATTAAGTAAGTAATTCCTTGTGGTAAGTATACCACAGCATTAGCTATTTGGAAATTAGTATGTTTAAGTTGACAAAAGAAATGACACAGGCTACTTACCGTGTTTGCTGTTTTCGGTTCCCGGAGGTGAGAAGATGTTGAAGTTAAGAATCGTCTGGCCTGAAGTATTCAGATTGTCTATAAATGGTGCACCCCACGGATGATAGGCCGGAAACCCCTCTCCACGGAAATGTTCATGTCCAACGTGTGGCAAAAATGGTCCGAAAGCACGAGCATCGGGAAAACAAGAGTTTATTCCACCAAAACGAAAATCTCTACCAAAATCTCGAGTTTCCTGTCCAGACTTTTGTGTCCTTATCCCGAGAAGATCCCTAATTGAAAACGCTGCTTTTTTCTTTGGTTCCATATTGCCACACAAACTTTTGCACAAATTAGTATTTTGTTGAACTACAAAGTTTAGACTTACGTCAGTACATTTTGATATTTGAGAAATGTGAATTTGGCTTTCAAAATCTTTTATAAAAACCGATGTCTACAAGTCGGTAACTGAAATGTCGACAAAAAACTTGTCCAAATCTTGGAAGAAATAATCAAAATGGTAAATAATTACATCTGTTTTATAGCCTTAGTGGTTCTATAAGATAACAACTTTCATGTTGCTACATTCCTCATTATACACATGTTTTATTCAAGAGTAACTACCTAAACGAGATCATTAATCTTGGATAACCAGATTTTTAGTTGACTTGGCGTCGTTTATAAAAGACTTGAGGGACAAAGACTACTGTTTCGCGAATCGATTTCTGTGTTTCATTGACTGTCACCAAAACGGCGGAAGGAGGCTGGTCAACTGGTGGTGATGTATAGACCCCCGTGATTGGCTACTTCTGGTAATAACTTTATTGAATACTGAAGTCATAAATATTCTATGTAACCATCACAAGGGAGGATAACAAAATTAGAATCCGTTTTTGTATTCGGTTAACGATTTCACCCACCATCAATGCAACAGTCGTTAACTCCCGTTACAACATTTGAGTGATGATTGTGGAGTTCGTTTGTCAAAGATGAATTTTCCTAATTAAATTAAGAAAGTAGAAACTTGCAGATTAACCGAATGGTGGCAGGCGATCTTTTAAGGTCGATCCAAAGAACATATGTTTATCTACACGATAAACGACAGGAATTAGCATTTTCCCCAAACTCCGTGTTTTTTTCCAAAGTTCTTATTGTGTTACCTTTCAACATGACAATATTCTTTAAATGCATTATACATGAGCTAAATCTAAATATTGCAGGTCTTTCTTTTGTTTCGAAATGTAACATAAACTATTAATTAGACTCTTATTAAAATGAAAAGTTATAATCTACTTTCTAACCCATCGGATAGCGGAGATTAAAATGGATTTGAACATCCGTAAGATTTAATTATCAAACGGTTAAATGGAAAAGAAACTTTAGGTCTTGGTTGTCAAGAATCATTTCTATCTACACCATATCTTCAAACAGTCACAGTATGAAAGTTTGAATATATCCTTCTGTAAGTGGCATTTAGTAATTGCACAGTAATACACTTAACACTATTTATAGATTAACAATTACTAGTTTATTAACATGCAACGTTTCGACGATGATACACTCGTCTTTGTCATTTGAATATATTCATTTTCTAATTCCATTATCTATTATAACAAGGAATTTTAGCTAGTACAAAATGAACCTTTAATTAAACAATTTTGTCTGCAGATATTTGTTCAAACTTTATTAGCTATCCCCCCCTCCAAAAAAAACACCCCCAAAACAAAACATTTTGTTAGAAAATGTCAATAATGAATGGACAACGACACTAATGTTTGGAATCACCCCTTCTCTACATAACAAAACAGTAAAATTTTTGCTTGATAACAATTCCAGCATGTGTTTAAAAAACGTTTTACCCGAATAAATTTATAAATCAGTACTGTATTTGGTCCAGTTTGTATGCTTTATTATAAAATAATATCCCATTACCTCAAGACATTAATTTAAACAATGGTGTGAGCGTATGTGACATGGAGATAGGGGCGCCTTCTCAACCTCGTGGGTTTCCTCCGGGCACTCCGGTTTCCTCCCACTGCTAAAGACCCCTACGCGCAAGCGAATTATTGAAATAAAATTAAACCATATGTTAGTCCCGAAATTACCTAGTTTGTGTCGAGTGGACGTTAAACCCCATTTCTCTCTCTCTCTCTCTCTCTCTAATTTAAACAAAGAGATGACTAGCATACCATCCCTGATACTTATAAATTCTATGAACTAACATGTATTCTGCTAGTCCTGGCAAACTTTAAACGAATAATTTCTAATTATCATTCAGCGTCAATCGTTTATATGTTCATGATCAACTGCCGTCGGATTTTAAACATATATTTCAAACTAACACGTGAGACAGGTTTTGGTAATTTTATTCTGAATCGAAGACAATAGTTTCATTTTGTAGCATAACCAAACCCAAGTAAAAATGTTGAATTATCATTTTTTCCCGAATTGAGCAGTTTTTTCATGTATATTATGGGTCTCAACTTTATTTTACATGTATATATTTTATGAAATGCGTGCATTGAGACACATCGAATTCTTAATTGCGCCATAGAATATTGAGTAGCTATCTAACTTTAATTATTTTGTTTTTAATTTTTCAATGAGGGTCTTATTCTTACTGTAGAATATCGCCGTTGTTAATTTCCATATCCTAAATTATGATCTGATTCTATATCTATGTGTGTACCCTTCAAAGGACTATGAATTATAAATTAAGTTGTGCCATTACATCTTCCATAAACCCTGTCCAGTTTTGGACTCGTATCTGAAGACTGTGACGGATTTGGTGACAAAACATGCGATACCCATCATCTGTGAGCGGAATTTCTTGTTAGAACTTCACCTACTTAATAGAATGGTTCATTTTGACATTTGGATTGCAGGTTACTGTCTGTTGTATGTTTAACGGAGTAATCGAGCGGAATTTTCTAGCCTATCTTTTGAAAACTTGTTTGGATGGAATGAAATGAAATGGGGTTTAACGTCCTACTGCTCTGCACCTAATCTGGGCTAATGGAAGACAGGCATACGCCATACAGTGTGCTATGAGGGGAACTTTACCCGGGCAGCGGCGCTACGGCCTACTCTTATATCAAATTCCAACTACCAAGGGATCTTTTACGTGCACTCCTGTGTACACAGGACCTCGGTTTTCGTCCCATCCGAACGGCTAGGCAGCTGTCCTTGTCAGACCCTCCTTCTGCATCACTGACAAGGGAAATCACGCCGGAAAATCGAGATGAACTTTCTCGGCCAATGCAGGGATCGAACACCCGACCTCCAGGCTAGAGAACCAACGCCTTATCCACTTAGCCACCGTGACCCCCACTTGTTTGGACCAAATTAATAGTCTCCATAGTCATATTATGTGTCCCGGAACTGTTATTGAATATCTAATCACGGTTTAATATACATTTGACTAAAAAATTATTTGTCTTCGTGATTATGATCTGTTGAATTAAATAAACAATATGGGAGAGTTGGCAGTTTTCACTATAATAGTTAAAAACTGTATAATGTAAGGGTGATTTGCTGAAAATTTCCGTCAAATTGATCCATCATGGACCGATAATTAAGCGACTGAAATTTCCGTCTAGCCTCGATCATCATTACTAAAGTCAGTACGATAAAAAGCATTATCCATTTTTGTTTTAATTTTAATCGAGAGTTCATTATGGTCTGGATACGTTAATAGGCAGATTTAAGTTTTGCATAATGCATGTTTAAGTTTACATAGAGGAGGAAAAGGGACGTTCTTTTTTCTTTAAGATTTTAATTCAGTCAATATCGAAGGCTAACCGTTGACATCGAGGGTTCATTATGGTCTGGATAAGTTAATGGGCAGAATTAGCTTTTGCATAATGCATGTTTAAGTTTACATAGAGGAGGAAAGGGGACGTTCTTTTTTCTTTATTTGACTGACGATTTGGGAAGGGTATAACATTTTTAAGTATATAATTCTTAAAATTCATAATAAAAAAAATGAAAAGAATATAGAACAAAATTGTATTTTTAAGTCTTATAGAACCCATTAAATGTATATTAACGTAAAATATCGCAATCTGTAATCTTATAAGCAATTTTCATGAACGCGTGTCGTGCTTCGTGTACAAAACCATAAGGTTTCTTTTTAAAATTACTGTTGATCCCTGTCAAAGCACAACATACACTTGGTTCGAGTTGATTGAAAGTATTCGATTTATGAGGAATCCAAAAAATGTAGCCTAACGTTATTAGGCAAACAAATGCCCGCGTCTGAAGAGCAGAAAACCGTATTATCGTACAAAATGGCCGCAATTCTAGTTAACATGAAGAAGCAATAGAAATTTCATTAAAGAGAAACACGAGCGTTCCGCGGCATAAAATTCGATTTTAATCTGGGGGAAATCGTCTAAAATGATTGAACGAGATTTTGATTAACATTTTCATGTTTACAATTCGTCAAATTACCAACATTTATTGAATTAAGGGTAATTCTCTCTTCTGTCGGCTAGAAATTGTGTGGCTTCTATCAGCAGACGACGACACGAGCCACTTGGTATCTAGTGCTTTCTGTTGAAGAGTTCGTTTCTCTTTATTGATACTATGGTAGACTATTGTAGCCATTTTAATCGACCTGTAAAGAAAGAAGTTAGTAATTCGACTGACCTAACAAATGAAGAATTACACATCTCTCATGTTCGGAAACTAAAGATACCTATTGTTGGTCAATTTTGTCTTCAAATATTATATACTGTAACTTATAATTTAAGTATTTATTAATATGACAATTTCATAATCAACTGGGGATTGGGGTGGTCTAGAGTGTCGCGCTTCGACCTCTAGCTCGCCGATCACCTCTGGCTTGCGGCTGTGGTTTCGATCCCTGGTGTGCGCGTATGTGGCATGGAGATAAGGGCGCCTTCTCAGTCTCGTGGGTTTCCTCAGGGCACTCTAGTTTCCTCCCACTGCTAAAGACCCTACGCGCAAGCGAATTATTGAAATAAAATTAAACCATATGTTAGTCCCGAAACGACCTAGTTTTTGTCGAGTGGGCGCTAAACCCCATTTCTCTTTCTACAAAAAAACACACACAGTATGAAAATTTAAACCGAGTCGTTCTTAACACGGTTCCGAGACCACCTCACAGTGGGCAAGATTGGCACGGTACTCAGTACTTCACGCTTGTGTTTGACCCGTTTACACTACAAAAAAATTAACGGTGCCGTACCAGGAACGGTATCTGACACGCTTAAAATTTGTAATGTAAACGGGGTTAATGTGTCTTGTAATGTTGATAATGAAAATGATGACGGTGTTGACATTTGTTTGTTGATGTGACCTCATGACCTGTAACGTTTAGATAACGTCATTTGGATATCATGGCTATTCATTGTGTCAGAGTCACTTCTCTGCAGGTAGGGCGAGTCTGTCGATCAGATTGGACGAGGCCCTGGCAAGTGATAACGTATAATCTTTAGGATGGGACAAAAACCTGAGATTCCATGTGCATGTGAACATTAGCGTGCAGGTAAAGTTTCCCTCACAGAACAGTGTATAGTGTATGTATATCTTCATTAGCCCAGTCAGAGCAGAACAGTAGGACGTTAAACCCATTCATTCAATTTTCCTACTTTTCTGCGCCAATCGGGATAGGCATAAGCGAATTACAACTGTGATGACCAATGTATACACAGGAGTTTGATTTTTGTCCCAAATACACAAGGCGCCGTTCTTTGTCACGCTCTTTGTCCTACACTACCGACAGGGAGAAACCACGTTGTAAAATCCCAGGGAACTTTCTTGACAAGCATCAGTGTATTATATAATCATAGTATTGAGAGGAAGATCGACACAACGGCATCACGACATGATACCAATCAACCACCATATTATTAGCCATATTGTTTGTCAGAAAAACACGTCATAATAATAGCAATATTACGTTTGCAGTTTTCATTTTCAGTAGCTCCCGGAGGAAGTCACCGGAAATGGGCATACAATTGATTTAAGGCTCTATGCGATTTACATCTTTAATGCTCACAAAGAATAAATACACATTTCAATTTCATTAAATGGGAGCAGCTCGAAGGATATAGTATAGGGTTCAAAATGTCGGTCAACAAGCTTCGTGTCTGTTCTGAAGCAAAGCTAATTGTGAGCAGACAGCGCATGATCTATGTACCGTATCATAGCATAGAGCGCGAGCTATTGATGATCAAGTTCTCTTGTTATGTCGTTGTTTACATTTTACACGATCGTCAGTTAACCTTAGTGAAAACTACTGATGATATTTTTTGCCCAGCTGGCGAAGATCTCCAAACATTACAGTTGCTTTAGGATGTTGTTCATGTAGTTCATAGTACCTTAACTATTATTTTACAATGTGCACTGGCAAAATATTTGACTGCAACCAAATCAAAACGGAAGACCATACTTAAGTTTCTGTTTCTGACTTTCAATTCATAGATTTTGAACAATGAAATTTAAAATAAAGTTTTCGTTAATTCTTAATCATATCTACTTAAACATATATATCATACAAGAACTAAATCTGCTTATTGTGGGCCTTTCTTTAGCCTGAAATGTTATACATGTATAGACTATTAATTGGACATTAATTATGTGTTGCTCGAGACCATTAAACATCTGAAATAAATGTAACAGTTTGTTTGATAATAAAGCCCCCAAAGTGCACGATTCCACGCTTATATAATTATTTCCTTATAACGAATTACGTATTTCGTTAAAATGACTAAAGTATTTCAATTAAACGATTGATTAGTTCCCCTTTAAATACGCCTACATTTCCAGATGATGTCACACACATCAATTTTGAAAAAAAAAACGTTCAAATATCTCGATCACATTAAACTATACTGACTGCAAAGTTCATTTATTGTTCCGTTTCCACGAAACGTGTAAATGCTAGTTAGCTTTCTGTTAGTTAGGGTCATATTGAAGGTGGGGATCATGAGTGCTTGAACTTAAGGACGCTAAAGGGATCGCTGCTGTTGCAACAAAACGAGTAAACGACCTGGAACAGTGAACAAGGCGGTCAAGTATTATAATATATGGCATTGCTGATAAGGACCCCACAGAAGATTTCAACGACTCAATAAATCTAGCAATTAAAGTGTTTAAATTTATAGGCATTGAAATTCCACCACATCATATCCATATAGCACATAGACTTGGTAAATTTCAACATAAAAAAACCCGGGGCATCATTGTGAAATTTCACTCACGTAAGGACAAAATAGCAGTAATACGAAATCGTAAATTACTTAAAGGATCGAAGATTGTAATCATGGAGGACTTAACTACCTTAAACGCTGATTTGTTATATAAAACTTCAAACGCGCACAGTGTTATCAGTGCTTGTCATATGGATCTAAATGATCTAACTGGGAACACTTTGGTACCCGATCTGTTTGCTGTAAGGTCGAAATCCAGTAACCAAGTGGAGGCGGTAAACGGTGATAGCCAAGCACAGCTATCAACTGGGCCAATAATTGAAAAGTCATATAACAAGGAAGATGAACCCGATCAAGACATATCTATTACCGAAGATTCAATTTATGATTCACAACCTGTCGACGTGAGACATAAAATGGATGTTATAACATAGTTGTATGGTCCTATAGGAAAAAACCCAACCAAAATATAAATGTAAAATTTCTTTGTTTGCAATTCAATCATATTCACCTGTAATAAATTACAGATGTCCATATGTTGAACGCTGATTGCTCAATCTGATTAAAATACAGGGGCCTGTTTCACGAAATTTTAACTAAGATAACATCGAAATTTTAGTAATTTGATTGGATAACATTAGATGATTTTAGTGCTGAGCCAATCGAAATCGAAGTATCTACTAAAATTTCGATTTTATCTTTAGTTAAGTTTTCGTGAAACAGGGCCCTGTTCTAATAAGCAAACGAAGGAGGTTGCTAGGTTGTGTCACTTGACACAAACAATGATCATTAGACAATGATCATTTAAATCCCATGAACTCATTTCCCGCCAATTTTATCCCCACTCCACCCCACCCCACCCTCCACACAGGCACACCTGCTACCCCCACCGCACCTCCCCACAAATCAAACCAGTTGTCCAAGGGCATCATAAAAACTTATTTATAGATGGGCAGTCCAAGAAATCTGTTTTATTAATATATTATGTCAACATAATGACATTCCCCGCCCCACCCGCCCACACACACAGCCATTGTAGACTTTGCACCCCCTATATCTCGAAAAAGACATCCTCAAACGCCTGATCACCAACCAGATTCGGAATCTTCACAAAAAAATGGACTAGTAAAACTTGGTCTCATAAATTCACAGCTCGGGTGGCGATTCCCCCCCCCCCCCCCCTTCAGCCACTGGAATAGTGGCGAGTCGACATTACACCCCAATTCTCACTCTCTCTCTCCAAGTGAAATGAATCCGGCGTTACGCTATAAGGGAGATAACTATTATGTTCCATAACTATGCAGACGGATGCAGGTCACTATTAACTCCTTCCCCCAAGTCAGCTCTGTCTTAATTATTTGCATATTTGACTACATTTTGGGGGAAAATTGATGTGAAGGTTTATCTAAAAACAAATCTCAGCTATAATCCTCATTTGAATGTTCTTCACGAATATTTTGGCCGTCGTCAAATATGTGTATAATCTAACTGTTTATTAAAGGAGACCGCATTACGACAATAACCAGAAAATATGGATACAATTGGCTTTCGAAGTCACGATTTATCGGAAATAGATATATTAACTATACATACGCCCTTGCGAATATATCATCAAACAAATATTTGATGAGGATTTTGAACAAATGTACGACCGTGTAAATTGGCCTTTCGACATAAACTTAACCCAACATTACGTTATTCTTGAAAGAGAGTTTCCATGTTACAGGTGCCCGTGGAGACAATAACAAATACCCTCTGGGGATAATAAAACTATTCAACTTTTTGTGACTTTGTTTTATTCGATAACGAATAACATTAATAGAAATGAATCAATAATAATACTACCACAAAAAATTCACACCCTAGACTGCCAGAGATTCTAATATGCCTTTCTGTTTGTTGAATTTTTATTACGAGAGCTACTTCGATCGGAAATATCATGTTTAACACTAGATACTTCACTTTTATGATTTGGCGTTCCATTATCCTGACTATGAGTTTTACTTTTCCGACCGGAAACATTACTTTTCGGAGTCGAAACTTCACTTCGTGGGCTTGAGCCTTCGCTTCTGCTAGATCCACGAGAAGCTTTTCTAGAAGAGACACCACAGTCAACAAAATTATCTTCTGAATCGCTGTCTTGTACAGTGGATGCATTATCTATAATTATACTCGGTATTTGGGGTACAAGCTGAAATAAAATAAAATTTAGAAATTAGCAAAACGTAATTGATCAATCATAAATAAAATATGTTCATGGTCAGCATAGGGACACGGACTACGGCTGATCGCCTATTTCGGTCCGAATCTTGCTTTAAAAGTGTGCATTAAAAGGAGATTAGATAACGAGTATGCCGTTCTCGCTATAATAGTTAAAAACAACTAGATAATGAAAAGGCAATATGATGAAAATTGTAGTGAAATTGATCCACTATGTACCGAGAATTAAGCGATTGAAATTTCAGCCAAGCCTCGGTCATCATTACTTAAGTGGGAACTACAAAACCATAGTCTCAATTATCCATTTAATCATTAAATCGTGAAGGAAGGTTATGCAGTAACTTGGATCATAATCCACTAAAGATCGCAGGCTAGTGATGCCATCGAGAGTTGATTTAGATGACATTTCAGATCTAAAGAAAGACTTGCAATAGGCAGATTTAGCTCTTGCATAATGTATTTTTAACATACCTGATCGACGTTCTTGTTACGTTTGTTAAGTTCAGCCAAAGTTTCAATATCCGTGTCATTATCAGATGTTAATACTTGCCGTACCCTGGAATAGTCAGCTTCATCTAAAGCTTCTAAGAATAAATCGTACGCCTTTAATCCTCCCCAAGATACCAGACTTACTAATTCACGAACTCTCTGATGATCATCGCGTAATGCCCGTATCGTTTCTACGTCAAACTTGTCAATGATTCCTTGTCCAGCCATCTTCGGAGCAACGTTGTTAGCCTCTATAGCGTCTTCGAGTAAGAACTGGCGTTGTTTCAGGCGCATGGCATGTGCTGAAATAATTGGTTCCCGACTTATCTTCCGGGGTGTTATTTTCTGGTACGGGGACAGTGGTGGCAAGTCTTCATCGCTTTCTGCTTTGTTATTTTTAATTTTGCTTTCAGCTTTTCTTTCGTTTTCTTCTGTACCTTCTGTAGTTAGATCAATGTTTTCTTCGTTGTCTAAGGAATCGTTATTTTGTTCTCTTTTCTTAGCCTTTACATTATGACTTTCAGATTCATCGCCATGTTCTTGGTCGCGATTGTCATTCTCTGCATCATTCGGTAACGATTTATTAGATGCCCGACTCCCTCTTTGAGATGATTGTGCACTGCCTGTTCTACTAGTATTTGAGTGTGGAGTTTCTCCCCTTGTTGATTGTCGGCGTTCTCGCCTATTTGACTGTTCACTTTCCCCTCGTTTTGATGAATTACTGTCGCTATTCGACCCAGCACTTTCTTTACTATTTGATTGTTGACTGTCGGTCCTATTCGACTTGACACTTCCTCTCTTATTTGACCCAGCACTTTCTTTCCTATTTGATTTTTGACTGTCGGTCCTATTCGACTTGACACTTCCTCTCTTATTTGACCCGGCACTTTCTTTCCTATTTGATTTTTGACTGTCGGTCCTATTCGACTGTACACTATCACTCTTATTTGACTCAGCACTTTCTTTCCTATTTGAATGTTGACTTTCTGTCCTATTCGACTGTACACTTCCGCTTTTATTTGACCCATCACTTTCTTTCCTGTTTGATTGTTGACTGTCTGTCCTATTCGATTGTACACTTCCGCTTTTATTTGACCCATCACTTTCTTTCCTGTTTGATTGTTGACTGTCTGTCCTATTCGATTGTACACTTCCTCTCTTAACTGAACCAGCACTTCGGTTCCTTTCCTTTTCAGCGCTTCCAGACCTCTTTGATCCTGCACTTTCTTTCCTAATACAGTCTGGCCCTGAGTCCTCCTTCTTATCACAATCCGACTCTGTGCCCTTTTCAATATCTGTCTCTACATTTTCCGTCGTATCAGTTCTTTCTTCAGTATTTGATTCTTCGTTAGATCTTATTGACTTGCTTGTATGTACACTTTCTCGTCTATAGGAATGCTCAATGCTTTCGTCATTTTCCTTAATCAGGGTATCGTCACTGTCATCTGTATCAGTATCGTCACTGTCGGATGGAAGATTAGTCTGAAATAATAAAAAACGAAGACTACTTAGATTCGATATTAATAAAAACTCAATGTGAAGATTGCCAGTGCTATTACTTATTCAGAATATGCGTACTGCATCCTACAATTTGTGAGGTATGTTCTTGAATTTTGGGGCTAAAGCTATATGTAGCTATGATGTCCCCCCCACTCCCTTCCAACTCCATAAAACCGCCACAATTTATTTTGCATCAGACAAGGCCGAATTTAATGAAATTTTAACTCTATACTTACACTTGCAGTTATTGGTCTACCAAGTAACAGATTACACAATCGACCATTGCCTCGCATTCTTAGTCCTTCTACAAACCACATAAAGGCCCTGGAACCACGACAGCAAATAATTCTAAGAAATTCCTTATTTCTCAAAGGTTGTGGCAACGTGTCTATACTGTTCATATCGTGACCATCTATCACATTTTTGGTCGCCAGGAAGCTTGTCAGGTTCGATGCCTCTATTTTTCGAACAAGATAGTCAAAATGATTCAAGATCTGTTGTTCGTCTTTTTGTTCTATGGTTTCCCTCCATGCTCTATCTACTATAGTATGACCAATACTCAGTTCATCTTTCTGAAATTCAACACCTGCATTCAGTGTAAACACTCGAAAGAAGTCGGATACCTATGCACGCCACCAAGTGTCCAATACTCGACTTGTCTGTGGCAGGGCAATCTGATTAAAACACAGATCCTATTTCGTTTCGTTTTACTTGATTTTACTACAGTAGCATCTGGGAGAGTTGTTATCATTGACATATGGTCAAAGGGCGCTCGTAATACTATGTCCCCTGACGTGAACTCCCACTATAACCGGTCAGATCTTCATGTAGTGTAGGCCATCGAAAGTATAAAAAACGAAACGAAATATAGATTTTGTATTTTAATCAGAGTGGTGGCAAGGGGTATACACCTCCGGAAATAAAAAAATTTGAAATAAAAATGTGGAATATTGTGTTAGTCCCGAGATGACCTAATAAGCGTTGAGTAGACGTTACTTCTCTAAATACAGTAGTGAGTGAAACAATATTTCTTGTGTGTGAGAACTTCCCAAGCCAATTACTAATTCGCAGCAGATAAAGTCGAGACATATTCTTTTGAATAATACATTATTCACGTGGAACTGTTTACAATGTACAAGTTAGAAGTCTAAAGTCACGACAATCCTGATTATTCATATATCCGCAAAGTCAATAATATGTACTTTTTTATGCACATTCTGTTATTGTGTACTCAGGGGCGGATCCAGGAATTTTAGCAGGAGGGGGTTTGCCAGGTTCGGTTACGGAAATCTGCCATCATCGTCTCTAAATTACATATACATACAAATTGAGCTTTTTAAACAGAGAAATCGTTTTATACTGATGTAGGATCACTTTGTGATGGCATTATTTTTTTTCGTGTAGCTGAGCAGGGGGGGGGGACCCCCACCCCCCTCTGGATCCGCCCCTGGTACTTTACCACATCCGGGTGCAAGACTAAATTTAAGGAAGCACTGGATTGTATATACTATGTTTATCTACGAAATGAAATGAAATGTGTTTAATGCCCTACGGTTCTGCCCCAACTGAACTAATGGCAAACGCCATACAGTGTAGTATGAGAGACATTTGGTCGTGACGGCGCGCTGCAACCTGCACTTATCTAGAATTTCAACTGTCATGGGATATTTAACGTGCGCACCAATCTGTTCAAGGGACATTGGTTTTTCGTCCCTTGCGATCGACTGTACGTTGCCCCTTGCCAGACCCTCTTTTCTGCACCACTGACAAAGAGAACCACGACGGAAAATCCCGATGAACTATCTCGGCCAACACGGGACCGCCAGGTTACACACTGATCCACAGTGGATCCCCTGTCCCCTGGATCTAAGATACATTAATTAGGTTATTTGAATACATCTTATGTCGAATTCCATGAACGCCAATGTGTACGCGGGTTTTTCTTGCCACCCGCACGACTAGACAGCTGCCCTTTTCAGGTCCTCCATACTGTATCACTGACAAGGGGGAATCACGCTGGAAAATCTGGATAATTTTTCACGGCCAATGTAGGGATCGAACACCCTACTCCCAGGGTAGCGAGCCAGCGCCTTACCCACTTAACCATCGTGATTCTCGGATATTGTGTGTCTGGCCAGTCCTATCAACTAATTACAAAACAGACAGTATATTATGCTTACCGTTTCTTGATGCTGGTGCAATATTTTTAAATCTAAAAAGCCACGTTTGGCTAGACCCTTCTTAAAAACTCGATAGCCTCTCCTGCCTTTTTCCGAAAGAAGTTTTAGAAATCTTTCATTTCTTTTTGAAAATTCAGGAATTGCGTCAACACTTTCCATCTCTTCTTCGTTGAAAATATCAAACACGTATAAATACGAGGTGTAGTCTCTAGCTTCTATATGATCTCTTAGAAATTCTTCATCTTGAATTTTAATCAGAGATTCTCTGCCAGAAACCGGGGTTTCAACTTCAGTCGCCATACTCCTTGATTATTTTTTTATATCTAATAAAGAAAATGTTATGTCTTTTATTCACTTACAGGGCAAAACATTGTGCTTACGTTATTTATGTGTGGGTTTCGTGGTAGTTGGAAATCCCGGCGTAGGCCGAATGTGGTAGTTTAGGAGTAAGGGCATTTGACCATCGACTAGAATGTCCTATGTCCGAATCCCGCAGTTGGCCGAGCGTGGTAGTTCACCGGTCAGAGCATTTAACTATTGACTACAAGGTAATATTTTCGAATCTTGGGTGAGAAGGGGAGGGGAAAGGGAATAGTAATTGAGAGAGAGAGAGAGAAAGAGAGAGAGATGGGGTTTAACGTCCACTCGACACAAACTAGATCATTTTGGGATTAACATGGTTTCATTTTATTTCAATAATTCGCTTGCGCGTAGGGGTCTTTAGCAGTGGGAGGAAACCGGAGTGCCCGGAGGAAACCCACGAGGATGAAAAGGCGCCCCTATCTCCATGCCACATACGCTCACACCAGGGCTCGAAACCACAGCCGCAAGCCAGAGGTGACCGGCCAGCAGTAATTGAAAGTTACTACGTCGGTGTTTCCCATTGACCGCTATGCTATAGTTCAGTGAAATTCAGTCAAAAACATTGTTTCTACTATTTCTCAATCCTCAAATATAATAACCATATCAATGAACATATTTATAAATATCTTTTCGAAGACATGTAATGTTTGTATTTTAAAACTACTTATAAATAAAAACTTACCTACTTTTACGTTTTATGCGCTTCACTTTACTTTCCTCCTGTCATTTTGATATACAGTCTTCATATTTTTCTTATCTAAAGTAAACCGTGGCTTAAAAAGGACGAATAACAGTTTGTTATTTTTTATTTATTAAACGCTGGCCTTGTTAACGACCGTGGCTAGCGTAAAAACTATGTACAGGTTTCTTAATAAAAGCGTGGCTAGTAAAAAAGTCGTCTTTTGAAAACCTTCTTTATTTGATATCAAAAGCTAGAACTAAGAATTGAATAAAATATATATGAATGCCTATTAATCCTATAGTTTAGGCGCCTTGTATATATAGGGTTATAATACACCTTTGTAATTCTATTCACACTCAGACTTTATTAATAAAAGTATTAACTATATAATATAAAGGTCGCGGTGATACAAACATCTCTAAACGTACCTGTATTCGATTTTATGAATTGTTGAAAGGCATAAAACGAATTGGTCTATTACGTCAAAATAAAAACCGAGTTGAGAAGTGCCACTTCCCAATCATCTAAATCAATATAAAAAGGACGAAATCCTAAGAGAAAGAGAGAGAGAAATGTTTGAAGAAAAAAAATATTGCTACATATTATCAATATTTAGATTCTGTGTTCGAATTTCCCAGTTTAAAGCCAGCTGAGGTATATATGAAAGTAAGGAACCTAATTTGCAGGTAAAATTAAATCAGTCACTTAAGAGAAAATTAAACTCTGAAAATTATAATATTCTGAAAACAAATTACGACATAGTTGCAAAGACTTTTTGTGTTTTTTTCAAAAGCTATGAGGAAAAACCAAATGGCCATTCTGGAAGTGCTAATCAGGATAATATAAGTCTTGAACAACTTGACAATATAAATGAGCAGCAAGCTAAGAAACTAGATTCTGTTTTGGAACAGTTGAAGGCCACAAGAGAAAAATTATACGTAAATACTAGAAATGACAATAAAAAACTTAAAAGAAAGGAAAACGAAATTGTGTCTTTATCTGAGCAACTAAAGAATGTGAAAATGAAAATTTGTGGTCTGAATTTTTAGGCAAGATACTCAGGAATTAGTTCCAGATTTAAAAGGACAATCTAGGACAGACAAAGAACATGCTAACATGGGCAATTTAAAATCCAGAATTTATCAACTCAATAAAGGGATCAAAAGATTAGAAAAGGCAAAAACTGACTTTAAAAGTTTATTTGACATTGAATATGGTAAATAGATGCCATAGTTCTGGAAGGTTGTAAGTGTCACTTATGACCAAAAATGCCTTTTTGCATAGGACGACTAATCACATTTAGAGGCTTCTCTATGCTAAATTTCAGAACTGTAAGGTCGTAACTTACACAAAAATACTGCTATTAAATGTTGATATCCTTATTGCGTTATTAAGATTGGAATAGGTTTTCCTCTCATTTCAAAAACTAAATCCGACAATTTTTGACAATTAAGACCTTTCAGAACTATGACATCGAAATATACAAAGCATATTAGAGATCTTAATTTAGAAGTCACTTTGCTAGAAAATGAGAATCAGGAATTGAGCAATCCATTAGATGTTTTAAAAACATATGAAAATGGGCAATATACATCTGATACCAGAGAATGTTGTATGGAATTATTGACCGAAGGGGGAGTAAGTCAGAATAAAATACCTTTTGTTATAAATTCTGTTGTAACGAAACTTACAGGTTCAGTAGCAAATAAACTTCGAAGTCAGTCCTTGCTTAGCAAGAGAATTTTGCCCGAAACAAAATATGTTGCTTGTAGACAGGTGGGCTCTGCTTTAATAAAAGACTTTGATCCTACTTCGGACATTGGTAATGTTTTGCATCAAGATTCCACTACCAAATTTACCCAACATTATGAAGTCTGTGTATGATTGTGAGTATAAAGCCAAATTAATCACGTCACTTAAGTCCTTTTAAAGCGACAAGTGTGCCACAAATCCTTTTTTCAATAATGCAATTTCCAAAATCAGGGAAGATCTTCTTCCAAAGGTTATACCAAATTTTTGTAATCTCTCTAAAATTGACCAGGAAAGAATATCGGACAAGGGCCAATTTGCGTGTAGTTTGCATCTTCTGACTAATTTTGGAAATAGCGGCAGACAAAGCCCTTCAACTGTTTGAAGATACTGTCACTGAAGGCAAAAATCCATTTGCATTTAAGTCCAATGACAGTGGCACATTCAGATTAGCTAGAAATGCTGCTACTGCATTGACAAAAAGGGGTTCTGATAAGAATGGTAAAGCATCCTACTGGAATGTGTTTCTCCAAAGTCGTGAGACTGAAAACGCTTTACTAACTTTTCATGGTCATCGAATAAATATTGCATTTTATAACTGTGTGGCTGCATTTTTTCCTAAACAAGACATTTTTGTGATATAATTAAAGATTGGAAGGATCCAAATGGTTTGTTGCAAGCACTTTTTTTTTAAGTAAAAGAAAAGGTCTTTTTGGCTGGAGTTAGGGCAATGGGCATTTTTTATGAACTGGTCACCACACTGTTTTGGTTACTTTCGGAGAAGGGTGGATCCATCCTCGATATTAATGACTAACTTCATCAAATGAAACTTACTTTGACAACCTGGGCCAATGATGGGTCAAAGCCGCTCAATGGCACACCATTGTTTCCCGTACATGTTATTACGTACAAATCTGCAAGATTTCATGATGTTCTTTTCAATGACTCAAATGACACACAATTGGATTTTTTTAACTGTAATTGCTCCTGAACTTTTGAGTGTTCAGTTGTTAATTATCTTGGAACGACAAGCAGCAACACAGTTACCAAGAGGAAAGTATTTTAGTCCTTTTGCCAATCTACTTGAGACATCATCTACTGTGCCAACAACTAATGCTATTAGCGAAAATGATATGGCTATTCTTGACAACTTTTTGCGCATCAAGCCATCTTCTTCCACCATGTCTCTTGAAACAATTTTGATACGGACTAGAAATAAACCTTCTGTCTGGCTTGAAACTATGTCTGAAAATGAAAAAGACAATATTTTAAAACAAGCAATGACATTTGGCCATACATATGTAACGAATTTCCGAGAACAGCAGAAAAATATTCAAAAACAAATTGAAGAGAGATTGGCAGAAAAAAAACTTCAATTTGAAGAAAACCGACTTAATATTAAATTGTCTGTAAGTAAGGAAATTACAAGATATGGAGGTGTTTGGTCTGTTGATGAAGTAGATGGTAGTATCTCTAATCATAACTGATGAGAAACAGAACGAAAAATTTATCCATGATGCAGTTTTATGCCAGATTAAATTCCATAAATTGGTTTTAAACTCTTCTGGCCCTAAAGAGCTATTTCAAGAATCAGCCCAAAAGACTAAAATTGGTACCCGAAAATTGGTTTCTACCTTGAAACAAATTTTGTCTTTAAACTTTTGACAACACTGTGGAAAAATCTGACAATTCTTTATATTATAAAACTCAAGAAGAAGTTTCTGAGATATTTGTTTCTCAAAAGGAAACACTATTTGCAAAATTAAAGGCAGAACGACAACAAAGATTATTAAAACAGAAAACAAAATTACCTCTTGATCATCCATATGACCTTGTAAATAAAAGAGTACAACATAAATGCAGGGAACTCGATAGTTCAATTCAGTGGTTTAAGGCGAAAGTAACTGGAATAACCAGATTAAAAGCTGATATTATAAAGTCAGAATATGATATAGTGTATGAGGATTGTCCTAATGATACTTGGTTATTTCCCTTATTAATTGATTTAAAGAATGGTGACCTACATGTAATAGTTGAAGATGAGTAATCCCACATAGTTTTCACTCTCCATCCATGTCGGTGGCATGTAGCGTACATGAGGAGGATACACAACGTGATATTACTTACCGCTTAACTTCACCAACCATGATTATTAGTGACACTCTTTTATACAAAGGTCTTCAAAATCAAAGGCGTTTCACTTCCAACTAATTTTTTGTGTGGATATGCAGGATATGTGATTATTCTCACTTCTCACCTTCTTTTAAGTTTACTTTATTATTTTATCCTAAAAGGCACATTAATCTTTGAGTTCTTTATTTGGTTGATTATTTTTCTACATCTTTGCATTTTATGACACAATGATACGGGAACCCAAGTACGCTATACACCTAGGCATTTCCTTTGTTTTATTTAAACTGGTAGTCTTAATTTTGTTTCCCGTAGACTCTATACACCTAGGCATTTCCTTTGTTTTATTCAAACTGGTATTCTGAATTTTGTTACTGAGTTGGGTTTTTTTTTTGTTATGTAGGGAAGGGTGTAGATGATGTGTGTCTGTCTTATTTATTTTCTTACTTTAGTAAATTATCCTTGGTTTTCTGGGGGGTTTTGTCAGCAAATTTAAGAAATAATGGTCAAGTTAAACCATTATTTAATATTTTCAGTGCTGACTAGAGTAATACAACAGTTCACTATGACCTGATGTAACTAGATTAATACATCTGTTCATTATGAACTGATGTAACAATACATGAATGAATTACCTGTACATCTAATAACATTATGTATCGTTCAGATAGTATTATGTATCTCTGTACATTATATTTTTCAGATTAATGGTTAAAATTGGTGTTATTGGTTTAAGTTTAGTGGCTCGTCTAGATAAGTATTGTTCTTCTAATTTAAGTGTACCTGGTGATGTAAAGTTTTTTGGAAAAGGGGGGATGAAGGCAACAAACCCGTCTCAGGCTCTTGTTTGTAACCTTTTGGTTTTTTGTCCTGATGTTGTGTTTATTCATTTAGGTGGTAACGACATCTGTGTTTCATCGTCGCCCCCACGTGCTGTTTTTCAGAGCTTGTGTTCTCTTTTGTAATAAGAATTAAGGCGTGTATATGTTAGGAGTATTGTTGCGCGGAACAATTTCTCAAAATCTCCCGCTCTTACATCAGACGTGTACGAGTCCCAACGTAAAGCAATTGACCGCCGTTTGTATGATCGTTTCAAGTGTTTTTTTGTATGTTTCAGAGGTATTATGATTTTTTGCCGGCCAAGATCCATTTCAATGACAAAGGGTTGAAAAAGTATTACCACCGCATTCGTCGTCTGTGTTTAACATCATAATTGTTGATTACACCGTGTGTTATTGTAATTGGTCTCTTGTGTGTGTTGTCTGTGTAAGTGTTGTTCTGTTTAAATCCAGCGAGGCCGGTCCCTAGCCCGAGCTGTGAAATGAGGAGGGTTGAGAGTAGGACTACAAATACCTACCACGTAAAACAACATTTTGTGCCAGTAAAGAACACCAAGATAAACAGTAACCCTAAAATGATATATTGCAAATACTTGTGTCAACACAAAACAACATTTTTTGCCAGTAAAAAACACCAAAATAAACAATAAAACTAAATGGATATATTGCAAATACTTATGTGAACAAATACGTAAAATAACCATTAGTGTGATGCTTTCATTCAGTACTACTTCTACAGCACAATTTTATATAAATATTGCACTCTATACTTCTATAGTAATATTAGTTTGCTAGTGGATTTGTAAAACAAGTGTAACTATCATTACTAATATGCAGTAAATAGAATGACGGATATTGAAAATATTTTGATTTGACAGACAAAAACTGGAATTTAAACGATTATAATGTTACTTCACTGAGCAACCGCCAAATATGATTGGCTTTGTACAAAATAATAAGAATCTGGCAGATTTTTTCTCATATTAATCACATTTGTGGTCTAAGGGGGAGTGAACTCTGTACCGTTACCTCCCTTTGATTTCTAAATGTTAATGCAACATTGCATGACTTTTCTATCAAAGAAAATACATTTAACCATGATATTTTTAGTAATTACCGATAATTTATCTAATCATTGAAGTCTAGATTTTTATTCTTTCATTTCAGTTTCTCTGAGGAGGCTAGTTAGCCCTTATGCGACAGAAGCCCCACTAACGGGCAAATTGTTATGCGAGAAAGACCTCAAGCCCTTGCATGACATGTCGCATTCCTTCAAGGATGACAATATTAGCATAAACCGAATTAGACGGTATTTCACCGAGGATGGTTGGCAGGCTGTCATTCCCGCGTGGAAAAGCTGCAAAAGGTAGGGTGGTTGTGCCACGTATGTAAAACTGACGTAAAGGATGATGACAAGTTATCATTGGGTTGCGATGGTTTTTTTAGTTTGGCTTCATTTGCGTTGTGCTGGACTAAAGAAAGTTCCCAAATCAAAGAAATGGTTCTGTACAAATTGATACAGTAATGTTTGGTTCTGATGATTAGGCCTGCAGCCAAAATTTCTAGCTTGCTTGGAAACACAATTCCGCTACATGGTCCTTCTTGATAAACAAACTATACATTTTTGGAAAGCTTATAACACCAGGAAAATAACTCCCTTTACCATAAATGTATTTCCGAAATTCTGTATGTTTCCATGTCCATTATGTTTTCTGCATTTTGCTTTAAATCAAAATTTAACAAACATCATATTCATTGCATAGGATGAAGGCATCGTGTGTTTTCGCCAATATTTAATTTTATATCAAGTTCACAATTATTAGTATAAATATAGCATTTACTTAACAATTATCGTCTGGCTCTAAATCAAGTTAGTGCAGATTTTTGCTTGGAACTCTCTGGATTTGTCTTCCTTGTGTTATAAGCTTTCCAAAAATGTATAGTTTGTTTATCAGGAAGGACCATGTAGCGGAACTTCACGCTAGAAACTTTGGCTTCAGGCCTAGATGAATATAAAAGATGTTCAGAAAAAAGTTTTCTAAATGTTTATTAAATATTTAATTGGCATGAGGGGGTAAGGTAACTGCACATAATTTGGTGGTGTTTGGAAATTATGTGTAGTTACCCTAGTTTCAATTTTGAGCGATCACAGTAGTGTACGCATAAGTCGGATCTGCATAAGCCAGAATTACGCTTTAGTCGGACAAGATTCTCGGTCCCAGCTATATTCTGTAATGCTTTAACCAATGCTTAAGTCGGGATTCTCATAAGTCGGCTAAAATTCAAAGGTCCCATGTGATCCGACCTATGCATACTCTATACTACATGTATACTTGTTGATTTGGAAGTCTCGGGTAATGCCACAAATAAATCAAGTTTATCGCTTAAAGAACAATTATTTTTGACCCCTTCCAAAACTTAGACACAACTTGTCATTTGAATTTCTGTCCCGTGTGAAATGCATTCCCAAGTCGACTCATATTTTTAGATATATTTCTATTTCACAGTAATTGTTACAAGTAATTCACTGTGGGCAATACTAAGCCTTAGCTGTTGGCAGTTTCATGAGGCCTAAATATCCTGGGTGGAACCAGTGATCACAAGCGACCATGCCATATTCCTCTAACGATAACGAACTTAACTGATTTTGTTCATCGGCAGTTGACATTCTGGGGCGGTTTTAAGTTTCTTCTTTGATTTCTTAAGTTTGTCTTTAGACTCAGCTTTGTAAAATTTAAAGCTGAACTCCGGTTACAAAAATACTGAAATAATGTAATAAAAAAAAAGTTAAAGCCCGCAAGCCGCCATACTTGTTTCCAATTTGTGAAATAAGTATGGCGGACATGGAGGCTTATGACCTGGGAAGGTTAGCCGATCTCACTTCCAGTTTGTTTCTCGTCAGCTAGCTATACACATCCGGCTTTATTCTCTTCACACGGTTCACTGATTGCTGTATTTCCCCCCAACAGTATACCAAATTATTGAAGATTGCAAAATGTCTGATCAGGTAGGCCTGTAAATAATTATATGAACTGCGTCTACTACAATATAGCCTAAGCTTTACTTCAAAACAAAAGATGCAACCAGATGTCTTATCCAACCTGTTTTTCAACCAAAACAAATCATCTATACAAACTATTAGTATTGCCTTCTTCGTGTCTTCCATGTTGAATAGTGTTCATGAAAACGACTAAGAGACATAACTACACGTTTTTGTCGGCTCTCATTGGGTATAGTTTGCTGAATTTATTGATGTTATGTTTTTTTTCTCCATTTTACCAACGTGTAAGAAATTTATTTTGTAGTAGACGCAGTTCATATAATTATTTACAGTAGACATGTTCAATCTTCAATATTTGGTATACTGTTGGGGAAAAATACAGCAATCAGTGAACCGTGTGAAGTCTGAAGAGAATAAAGCCGGATGTGTATAGCTAGCTGACGAGAAACAAACTGGAAGTGAGATCGGCTAACCTTTCCAGGTCATAAGCCTCCATGTCAGCCATACTTATTTCACAAGTTGGAAACAAGTATGGCGGCTTGCGGGCGTTAACTTTTTTTTATTACATTATTTCGGTATTTTTGTAACCGGAGTTCAGCTTTAATGTTGGAATAAAATAAAACCAAGTACGAACAATCCAAACCATTAGACAGAATTCGAAGTCCTAAAAACGTTAATGGCAAAATAGTGAAATCAGCAAATGGACTGCTCCCCGTGTACCAAATACACGACAAACAGTGGTAACAGGTGTCCGGAAGAGTAAGCTTACCCTGCTGGCGCGCCACACCCGTCATAGCTGCATCCAAACTATCAGGCAAAATGTCGGTAATATGGCGTGATTAGCCAATGAACTATCGGTATGCAAAATGCACGCGATGAACCGTGTTAACGATGTAGTAGACATAATCAGGGAGATGGTAATAGTAAACGTGTCAATTAAATATATCTAGAATAATAACTGAGAAAGAGACACGTTATATTTACCAATCAAGTCAATGTGACGGCCATAAAACTTTTTAAAGGTTTTTATAAATTTAGTGCGCACGTATATTTGCAGTTGAAGCTTAGACGACAAATGCCTCGATCTAATTAAAAAATCAGAATAAAAGGAACAAGCTCTCACGTAACGGTTTAGCTGAGACACAAAAACGCCATAAGCAGTTGATATTGGAATGTTACTACTAATAAATGGAAAGTTAACAATCGGAAAGTCAAAGTTATCACGTTTATCATACAATTTAACACTCAGTTTATGGCAATTGTCAAAATCGAGACGCAGATCCAAGTAGAAAGATAATTAACAATGTCAGTGTTTTTTTTTAATTACGAGCTCATCAGGATATATGAATTCGACATTATCACTAAATCTCGCATGCATCAACATTCCTTACAAAACAAGCACATGGAATGTCTGTACATGCAGATGATGTGTAACCCAATCTAACAGCTGCTTCCATCTTGAACAAAGGGGCGCCAATGCGTAAGCATGTCAATAATTGAACAGACCTTATAATATTTATAAATAGTTATTTGATAGTCTGGTTTAGAAAGAAGTGACCAGTATTTGGAGATCACCTTAGTGTCAAAATAATAAAGCCCTTTTTTTATTTTTATACATGCTAATGGCATTTGTATTGCAGGTCAGGTAGTAGTTTTAATATGCCCGTGATCTTTATTTTCTTAAATATCATCATTTATCAGGTGTAATAATATTTCATGCTCTTATCCGGCCATACAATCACAGTATCACAGTGAGCGTTAATAATGGGGCTTGTATTCTTCAATGTCACCCGTCAAGATGGTTTCACATCAGCCCGAAAAACCGAATTACCAGTTGCTGTCTTCTTGTGGTATATCGTCTGAACCCAGCCAGAAATAAAAGAAAATGAGCGAGTCTCAAGCGATCTGCAGTTCTCCATAGCCTTGTAATTGAGTTAAAATGTTCAAACTTGGTGTATGTGCTTATTAGGTCAATGCCTTGGGACACAATAACTTTAGTTCTAATTAAGTGAGATTGATGAAACTTGGTCCAAGTTTCATTACAGTAATACCTTGACTAAAGTCGATAATGAGCATTTTCTGCTCAAGGTAAGAAGAGCGATACGCAATTTGATTGGTCGAGACTTTGGTACACAATAACGCTCCTTCTAATTGAGTTAAAATGTTCAAATTTGGTTTATATGCTTATTAGATCAATGCCTTGAAGGAGTTCGAAGATGAGCATTTTCCGCTTAGGGTAAGCAGAGATAAGCAATTTGATTGGTTGATGCATTGGGACAAGATAACTTAGAGCTATACACAATTTGATTGGTCGAGACTTTGGAACACAATAACTCTCCTAATTGAGTTAAAATGTTCAAACTTGGTGTATATATTTAGGTCAATGCCTTGATGGAGTTAGAAAATGAGCATTTTCCGCTAAGGATAAGCAGAGATAAGCAATTTGATTGGCTGATGGTTTGGGACACGATAACTTTAGTTCTATTTAAGTGAGAGTGATGAAACTTGGTGTATAGTTTCATTACAGTAATACCTTGACTAAGGTCGATAATGAACATTTTCTGCTCAGGGTAAGCAGAGCGATACACAATTTGATTGGTCGAGACTTTGGAACACAATAACGCTCCTTCTAATTGAGTTAAAATGTTCAAATTTTGTTTATATGCTTATTAGATCAATGTCTTGATGGAGTTCGAAGATGAGCATTTTCCGCTTAGGGTAAGCAGAGATAAGCAATTTGATTGGTTGATGCATTGGGACAAGATAACTTAGGTTCATCTGGATGGATGATTTTTATGCCAATACAATGACTGCATTCTTATTCAGTAACGGATTCGACAGTAACAGTGTATAGAAACGATTGACTCGGACACGAGGGCCCTTCCCTTGGCCAGAGGGGCCCTTTTGTCAAGCGTGGGGGCCCTATTGTCTGCCTTTAGGATCCCCCTAACTAAGGTATATTTTCATTTTTCTCGTCGGTTTTAGCATTTTTCTTTATAAAACACTTTTGGATGACACTTCGTGTACAGTTTGATTGCTCGATACGTTTGAAAAAAATAAATGTGCGATTAATCAATATGTGTCATCTATTTATTTTGGAATTTCGGCGGGGGACATCAGCCTCACTGTTGGCTTGTTTTATTTATATAGGCTGTGACTGTGGCCTAGAAACCTAAATCAAAATCTACTAGATTTAGGTCACAGAGTATATAAATAAAACAATACTAACAAAATGAAACTTGCTTTGCCACAAACACGCCCTGCGTGAAGTAAACAAAAAAAACAGTTTATAATAAATAAATATATTCAACAAGTAAACTTACGTAGACTTTTGATGAGATACGCGTACATGTCTATATATTCTATTTCAGGCCATTGTTATTGTTTGGGGTCGTTCAACCCCGGGCCCATGTCAGCCGCGATCTCAATCTCGTTCCCAGAGGCAGCCGCGCAGCCGAAGGCCTCTGACACATTAGACCGTCCATTTTTTCTCAAACCTAAGACCCGCCCATTCTGACCTCTGATTGGTCAATCTTTTGGGGTCGATTTCTCGAAAACTAGAGGTCGGGTTGTCGTTTCGTTTGTTGTAAAATGATCCTTGAGTCAAAGTCAACTCGCTGACATAAAAAATTGGATCCTAAAAGAACAAATTCAAGTTTTTGTAAAGATCTATTTTTCTACGTGTGGGTACTTTTTTAAGTGATTCGGTCATCCAGGCACGTAAAGTCAGGGGCGTACGACGCAAATAAACGAGAAATTTCGGGCGTAGGAATTACATGTCATTTTCCGGGAAAATGGCTACCCCGATACACCAGAGAAATTTCTTCAAAAATTTTTCTGGTTCGAGATTGCCGCGATCTTGTACGGACATTTCCAGCCCAGCAAGGCTTAATTTTGTACTGTAACGACTTTTAGCCTGCGGGGACAACCCCTCTTCATAATTGTACGACATCTTCTGACCAACAATATTTGCATAACCATGAATAAATATTGATATAAAACTGTCAAATTTCCGGGTTATTGGATTTTTACCCCCAAACTAAGATGGCGGCCTGTTATCACGTGATCTGTGACATCACGCCGACTACGAGAATACGGTAAAATTTCATCGAAGATAGCGTTGCCTTATACGGTTAAATTCATCTCATGTACGGTCAAATAATCCAGGAAATGACACGTGATGACGTCACTGTATTCCAGCCAATCAGACGGTAAAATAGCGAAAGTAGATACTGTGCCGAATACGTTGAATATCCACTGCGTTAAATGTAACAAAGAAGTAGGCCTAGTTCCAAAAACTAAATGCACTAAATCAATAAAGAAGAGGGTTTAAGTATATTGAATGCATTTCGGACACATTACAACCGTAACAAACAAAACTGATGCATGGAAGCAAAGGAATGTAGACAAGTCTAGGGCGACAGTCGTCTGCTGACTGAATGGCGTGACGTGAATCTGTCGTTATAGTGGTTATGACGTCCTCGCTTAGAAGGTGCAATTTCCCGATAAAAAAGGGCGATAATCCAGATGAAATTACGTAAAAAAATACAAACCATAGCATAAATATCATGTAATACCCCACGTAAGAAAAGCAAAACAGGAATGCTGAAGAAATCGTAGATTATCAGTATATTCACAAAGGCGATAATCCAACAGGACTATTCATTTATAGAAGATAAAATTTATATTGAATCATTATGCAATATGTAGTCAGTAATATATTTATAAGAAATGTCAAACCTATTATGTTGAAGAAATGGAAGTTTTGAAATTTCTTTTAAAATGCGTAATAGTGTTCCGCCTTTTGCCGTGCACTTAAAATTAAGAGTTTTTATTCGGGAAAGAAACAGTTCCTTCTTGTTGCATATTTTTGCCCCCCGCCTTTCGAAGAATAACTCTCCTTCTAATTGAGTTAAAATGTTCCAACTTGGTGTATATGCTTATTAGGTCAATGCCTTGATGGAGTTCGAAGACGAGCATTTTCCGCTTAGGGTAAGCAGAGATAACCAATTTGATTGGTTGATGCTTTGGGACACGATAACTTTAGTTCTAATTAAGTGAGAGTGATGAAACTTGGTGTATAGTTTCATTACAGTAATACCTTGACTAAGTTCGATAATGAGCATTTTATGCTCAAGGTAAGAAGAGCGATACGCAATTTGATTGGTCGAGACTTTGGTACACAATAACTCTCCTTCTAATTGAGTTAAAATGTTCAAACTTGGTGTATATGCTTATTAGGTCAATGCCTTGATGGAGTTCGAAGATGAGCATTTTCTGCTTAGGGTAAGCAGAGATAAGCAATTTGATTGGTTGATACTTTGGGACAAGGTAACTTAGGTTCATCTTGATTGATGATTTTTATGCCAATACAATGACTGCATTCTCATTTAGTAATGGATTCGACAGTAACAGTGTATAGAAACGATTGACTTGGACACGAGGGCCCTTTTGTCTGCCTTTAGGGTCCCCCTAACTAGGGTACATTTTCATTTTTCTCGTCGGTTTTAGCATTTTTCTTTAGAAAACACTTTTGGATGACACTTCGTGTACAGTTTGATTGCTCGATACGTTTGAAAAAAATAAATGTGCGATTAATTAATATGTGTCTTCTATTTATTTTGGGATTTCGGCGGGGGACATCAGCCTCACTGTTGGCTTGTTAAAAATCGTAATGCCTGTGAATACAAAACATTAGATAGTGTAGTATCTGGTATGTTGCTGCAAGCTGACGGGTATTTTACTACTGCAAAACCAAATTTGTCCGTTTTATCGAATATACCGACATTAAATTTATCGTTAATTATATTGATGTCCAGGTCAAGAATAGATGCATTTATAGTGCCCGAATTTTCTTTATTTAATATAAGTTCAGGAGGATATATTTCATCTTTATATTTATTGAAATTACCATTATCATTGATTGGTGTTATGTCATCAATGTAACGGAAGGTATAATTTAGACTTTTAGCTACCTTGTAATCTGTTTTTCTTTTATGGTCTTAAAAGTCGGATTCGTATTTACATAGTTTGGGCGTACGTTGTGCCAATTTTCAGCAAGATCGGATGTTAAGTCCATGTATTATGCATTATTATGTGCTTCTGATCCATCAACATTTCCTGAATTTTGTGTCATTGACCTCTGTGACCTTTCAGTCTTTTTTAAGTTTCTCTATATAAAATTTTAGACAAAAAGTACCCCGCCCGATTCACCAAACATAAATGTTCATATCTTGGCTTCTGATTAAGATATCTTCAATCTGAAAACAGTTCTATGCTATTTAAATGTAGCTTTATCAAATAGACTTAATCATAAATACATCCATTAATAAAAAAAAATAATTTGCATTCATAGCCCTAATTATTATACCATATTTACTTTTAGATGAGCTAAAAGCCATAACAATGGAATTATATACAATTTACAACAATGCTTAATAATGGAATCAGATAAGTGTAAATAATATACAATTTCGTAATCTAAATGTCAATAGTTCACTTTTAATATTGTTTAACTTCACATCTGGAAACAACACAGTAATGTTCGAGTTTCTAGAAATGTTTATAATAATACACTACTGTATTTCACAGTCCACTTTAACAGCATTGATAATTGAAGACACAACTGGAACCATCACGATATAATATTAAATTCTCTGAAAACATCGTCTCACAACGTTTATGATAATGCACCAACCACTATATTTCACAATCCACAGAATCAGTGTTAATAATAGGAAACACAACTGGAACCAACACGATATAATATTCAATTCTCTGGAAACAACGCCTCACAAGTTAACGTCTGATGAGTACTCTATGATATTATAAAACACACATGTGGAAGCAACGCTGTAACATGTTAAATTCTGGAAAACGTTAATAGTACACAGCACTGTTATAATATATAAATATATGACCAGACCACTCAACAGGGTTAATATTATTCAATCACATCTGGCAATAATTATGCAAAATGTTCAATTCTGAAAAACGTTGATAATAATATTCATGATTATATCCAGCCAGTTTACGCCAGGAAATACTTGATTTAAACACTGTTACTAATACTCAATTTAATTTATTATTTACCAGTCTTTTCAGGCCATCCAAGCGAAAAAATATTGCTTCGCAGAGGATTTCTTCTAAGATTATTGAGTTGTTTGGTAAAAAACGTGAAGATGGATACTTCCCTTCTGTACTTCTTAGAAAGTTGATTATTAATCTGAAGTGTTGTGAAAAAACAATAAACTTGCCCAACAGAGATGGAGGTATCTAAGGCATTCATAAATTCATTTTGCATTGGGCTGTCAAAGCAATAATTAATTTCCTCGACACTAACAACCACAGAATCTTTGAAAATTTTACATTCTTGATCACTTAAGTTTATTAATCGTAAAGGCACAATGCTTAGACTAGGGTCTACTAGTGATTTGGCCAATAAAACTTTGTGCTTTTGTGAAACTTTCTGAGTGGATTCCAAAATAGCTGACCCCTCACTTAGGATTTTCGCCATTAAATTGCATTTACAATCATCTTAATGGTACAATTAAATGTCAATAACTGCCCTTCCCCGGGGTCTGTAGTAGTGGGTGGAAGAGTGGAATTAGTTGAATGACATACCTTATGATCTAAACCACAACAGACCATTTGGCTACCCCATCCGTCCCATGTAGATAACATTCTAAACAAAATAACAGGAAAAAATGAAAATATACCTTGTTGCCAAAATAGTGGCATAATTTTCACGACCATTTTGGTTCCACACATTTCGCTTATTATGAAAAATTAATTTGATTATTACCCCCACCCTGCTTGAATGATTGAACCAGTTGTTTGGTCAAGGGAAACAATCGACCGATTTAATGTTCGAATATCACTTTTTTGGGTGTTATCAAGTCTTCTTTTTGACTTGGCAGACTGATTCCACATTAGTTTGATCTATCGTATGAATTGATCGATTTCGCTGTTTATAAGCCAAGCGATGGGCTTCAAGTCTATCAGCATGTGTTTCGGTCTCATTTATGCTCCTTGGTTGCTGCTCTCGGATACGCAACCTCATGTCAGAATCAGGAATAGCATTTATAAAGTAATCTAATGCCAAAATAGTGGTTATGTCACTAGTTGGATAGGCAAGCCTTGTAAGTTTGCGGACAGACTGAGCCAACTCGGACAAGGTTTCATGTTTTTCCCTTGACAGTGTCTGCAAGTCAATTCTACCAGGAGGGCCCTTGCATCCCCCGTTAGGCTACTGGCGAGGTACAATGATTTTTCCCAGTAATTCCAATTATTGATTTGTGAAATGATTTCAAATTGAGAAATGAATTTCTCAAAATCCCCTATTCCATCATAGCTCTGAGGCTTGAATTTTATCCCAAATTGTCTTTGAGTAGATGAAGGGGACTGCACGTGATTGGTGTTAATGTTTTTATCACGTGATGGGGTGGGAATTGCATTTGTTTGTTGCAAATGTGCATTGCAGTCCCTTTGATTGTAGTGATGTGTAGGTATACTGTGTTGAGGTATATTTGTTTTACTGCATCGGTCTGACTAGTGGTTATATAATTTAATAATTTATAAATAATTATGATATGCAATACATTACATTTCACAAGCTATAATAATATACTATTCAAAAAAAGTAGGGGATATTTGATTTTTAAGTGTTATTAAAGTCACCTAATGAAACTGACGAAGAAACAAATGAAATGAAGTTCACATTCATCGATTTATTCCAAATGATCGTTAGACTAAGTAAGGCACAGACTGACCATTATAAGGGTAACATGATACCCGGGGTCAAACAGCAAAGTTACCACAGCATCACAATAAAGTCAGTAACGGGTAAATCCTCCTCTGTTTGCCAAACAAGCATTGATCGACGTGGCATACTCCTAATGAGACGTCTAAGGTCATTTTGGTCCAGATTATTGTCCCATTCCTGTTGCAACGCAGCAGGAAGTTCTTCGACATTGGCAGGACGTTGTTGACGTTGACGTAACCTCTGTCCAAGCATGTCCCAGACATGCTCGATGGGGGAGATGGCCTAGGTAATGTGGTGATGTTCTGTTGTTGGAGGTATCACGGTATCTGGACCATAGCCTGCTTATGACAGACTGAGAAACATTCATCGTCCGCACCACAGCCGCCTGTGTTGTGCCGATCTGTAGCATGCCAAGGGCATGTAACCTTTCATTTTGGGTAAGCCGACGCATATCAAAATTTGTTTTCTGGTCACTAAAACAATTAAACTGATGTTTTCACCCTGGAATTCAATGCCACAATGACTGTAACATTCAAAGTCAGATCGTGCAAATCTTGGGTTGGACCCCCATGATGATCCCAAGCATCACCAGCATTCCATGCGGTAGCTATTGGTGCGTTTGGGCGTCACATGTAACTGGAAATGTTTCTTCTGTTAGGTTCTATAGTGACTTTTTTCGTAGTCATTTGCATATTTTAGTATTATGCCCCCCAAATCAAATATCCCCATTTTTTTTTTTTTTTTGAATAGTATATTAATAAATGATTGATTGCTATACTAAGCTATCAAGCAAATCGGGCAGATCACGGTATGTAAGTGGAACTGTTATATATCAAACAGTCTACAAAAAATAGTTGAAATAATAAAGCTATATTAAGCCTATAGTATAATTATAATACCAGTGAGTGTCTGAAAAACCAATCCCTGTGATACAACATACTGCGCAACATTTCGTTTGATTAGAGGTAATCCCACTACACACTGATATTATGAGTGGATATTGTTGTTTTAAATTTTGATCGGTCTGTAGTCCGACTACCAACCAATCACTAGCTGCCCTACAAAAGCTTTACATTTAAAACGAGTGCCAATATTGGACCAAATATGTTTACATAACGTTACGTCATGGCTCACGATTTTATTATGTATTATGCCTAATTAACCCGTGCATAGCAGAATACTGCAGTAAAACTAATTGCGTGACAAACGAGGCTATCAAGTCGAATGAAATGTAAACAATACTGTTTGGAAACGAACATACTTTCATCGTTTTTAAATCCTTAAATCAGTGTCCAAAGTTTTAGGGAAGACCCATATTAAACGAAGGACTGTCATGTTGCTGTACTTAAGTGATAGCTTTCATTGAAGGGCCGGTCGGTCAAAAAAATAATAAAAATTTTTTTTTTTTGTCCAATTCGTCTAAAAAAAACCTTTTTCTTCCGAATATTATATGGGGGAGGGGGTATTGGACCGGCCATGGAGCGATGATGATCATGTTGTATGTGGCCGGTGGCTTTAACGGGCCGCCACGCCATCACTGGAGTCTGGAATGGGCTGGTATAATAGACTTTCTGGGTCGGGTGTGCTTGGTTGGAGTCAGAATTCTCCTGCAATGGGGATTTCGAATTTCATCTGTTTCACCCCAAATTTACTAATTACTAAGTCACCTGCACCTTGTTTCTGGGGATACGCCAGAATCCAAAAAGCAGCTTTTATGAATTTCACTTTCGTCACTCTGTACCAATGTGCCTCGTGACCTTCCATCACAGGAGGAATCAACTAGCGCTCCTGGCAACAAAAATGTGACATTTTTTAATGAAAATATTCCTAACTGGTTAATCAATGGTCCAAATTTTCTCAACTACATGTAGTCCCATTTTTGAACCAGTTAAATTCTTTTTACTCCTGAAGATACAATGATAATACGTTAATTAATTATGACGATATGATACTATCATAATTTCACACGTTGCAGGACGTGGTTTTTAGATTAAGTTAATCAATCGACAATGATAATAATCAGATATGGGATTCATATATCAAAAATTTCTAGGGGGAGAGCCCAGCCACCCCCACCCGTCTGGGCTCCTCGGTCAGTGAAAGGGGCCGCTCCGATACGGGAGCCCGGGCCGGTTCCCGGCCCCAATCCGCCCCGGAACGCTGCGCGGAGTATGATGTAAAGACAGTTATGAAAGCCATGCGTTTTATGATTGAGGGGCGACAACTCTTCTATGACCCCTGTTTCATCATTAGCCATGTGCTTGGAATTTGCAGTATACGGGCTTAAACAGACAGGTTACCGATGTGCACGTTGTGTATGTAAGTTACTCGTTGAGTATAATTCTCAACACTAAATTGAATCCCTAAATAGTCAATTAATCATTAATACTATAATGGTGTTAGGTTTTCGACTTTATGTTCATGTAAATGTCACAGGGTATTCAAGTACTGTACAGGGACATGAGGCATCTGCAGCAATCAATGTTTGTCAACCCTCCTTCATATTGTTGGATTATGTATAAATTTGTTAACAAATTAAGGGCTTTGGGTGGACAAGTGGTTTAACACATGATCTTTGGATCATATGTTCCGTTAAAGACTTGGGTTGCATCTTCTGGATCATGCGCTCGTACGTGACATGATTGAGGTCGCCTTCCTAACCTCATGGGTTTTTATCAGGGCATTCCGGTTCCTACAAATGTGCCACGAAGATCCCCTATGTCCAGGCGAATTTATGAGGGTCCTGTAGTGGCATAGATCATGTTCAGCGGTTATTAGCCTCATCATCTTTATCAACTTCATGTAACAAATAATAAATCTTCGTTGTATTGACAGAGTTACAACATGGTTGTTGTTGATTCCCCGTGGTCACACATAAAAACAATTTGATTTGTGTTGGTCAAGCACGTACGTTTCTCGAGATTGTCAAGGATGGTTTCCCTTGACAGTTAGAGTTTTTAAATAAGATTATGCCATAATTATAGCGCAACTGTCCGGGCCCAGTTTTTAAGAGGCAACATTCGGTAATTAAGACTATCGACATCGCGTTATTTATAATGGCCACTTAAGCCAATAGTTGACATGGTTAGCTGCTTTGGAGTGAACGGATTGGGGCTCAGCACTGACGTGGACCAGTTTTGAAAACATTTATTAGGTTTACCTTGATTTATATAAAGATGCTTTTAATCAATGCACTTCAAATGCAAAAAAGACAGTGATTTTATTTTCCATTTATTTTCGTTGGGTTGCGGTCTAGTAAAAAAACAAGATCAGTTATTGAGTCCAGTCGCGTGGTTTAGATTTCTCGCTTGTTCATAGGAGAGTTGAGTGCAGACTATCCATCCTCTTGAGTTTTCTTCCAGTCCTCGTTCAAGTGAATTATTAACATAAGATTGAACCATATTATGTTAGTTCCGAAATGACCGGGTATGTATCGAGTGGACGTTATCCCCCCCCCCCTAACCTCTCTCTCTCACGTATAAAACTATTGCCATTTGTCAAAGTCATCTCCTCCTGTGCTTTAAAGGCCAAGTACATTCCCGTCCACCTTTTGTTTGATAAAATTAGTCTCTATACATGTTATATATGAATTAGATAAATAAATAAAATATTATTGTTCGAAATAATATGCTCTTTCTTTTGATATTGTTAACGTGTTTAGTTATTTAGTTTTAACTAGTAATTAACCTCAATGGGTGACCCCCTTACGTTTGCCGGGTGTGTGTGGGGAGGGGTGGGGCGAATGCTTTAACGTGTGACCGTCAGCTCATACGGTCTGTCATTTTTTGAGTCAAGTGTCTTGGCTTTGATTTCCCAATTGTACGTGACAAGGCATAGGGTTACCTGTTCAATTTCCTGGGTTTTCACTGGGTTCCCCCGGTTTCCTCTCACAGCCAAAGACCCCTCCGCGTAAACGTAAGGTTGAGCTATGTATTGGTTCCGAAATCACCTAGTTTGTGTTTGTGTCTCCCATTTTGCTAAGAGATGATGATTACACTTGACGCACGATTCATACACCCTAGAACCTTTAAATCGATTATCTTCGAGAATTAAGAAGATAATTCCAAATAACAGTATATTGGATAACTAATCCCGGTAAACTGCAAAGAAACATGTATTAAGAGTGGGTGTGTATACAATATATAAATAACATAATAAAATAGGTAGGCGTTAATAGAATTAATAGTTTTGTCAGCCCATACAATGAAACATAAACATGTGATAATGATCAGCCCAATACAAAAAGAAAGAATTACTTGAAAGAGTCACACCGCCTCATTAATATGAAGGCATACTTCTTCCATATGAAAGACGTTTACGTATACTTACGATTTTTATGGCCACCACTTCAAAAGCTAAACTAAAATAAACATGTTTATTCAGTTTCTTTTAGCATGCCGTGATTTCTTTATTCATTCATAATTATTTTCTAAAAATAGTTCTACATGTTTTAACACGTGGATTATATAATTCAATGTTATGGCGATATCGGGATAAATGACCCTGTGTCGATATTTCTATTTCGGGTTTTCTTGTTAAAGTGGCTTTCGGGTATTTTTGCAAGAAAACCTCTCAGAAACCTTTAATTTAGTGCTGTAGTGCAACCCATCTCAAGCTCTGTGATACCGAATGGAAGAAATTTGAACTTTCTGGTTTAATTATTCTTCTGATTCCACATTATATAAACATGCCTGGATAATCATGTCTACAATAAACTAAAGTTAGAGCAGTGAGAGATCATCGTGATTACCAAAAAAAACGTATACACGTTCTTTAATTGAGTTACGTATAGCCACCATTTCCTACTGCCGAAGAGGGGTTGGATGGCCGAATTGATAGCACGCGCGTGGTGTATTATAAAGCATGTCACTGGGTCAGCTGGCGTGGTTTCGAATCCCCAGTGGTACGTTAGAAGGAGTTGGGTCGCCTGTCCAACCTCGTGGGTTTTCCTGTTCCTCCCACTGCTAAAGACCCCTAACCCCAAGCGAAGTTTTTAAATAAAATTAAACCATATGTTAGTCCGGAAATGACCTAGTTTGTGTTGAGTGGACGTTAAACCCCCTTTCTCATTCTGTACTATCGCTGAACATTTTAATTTCAAATGAATGTTTCTGCTTTAAAAGTAATTAATTCCCTTATTTCTTACTGATAGTCCTGGTTACCCAAAGTTGTAATTTGTGGCTAAAACGCTAAAATTTGACAGTTTACGCTGCTTCGAATAATTATATTCAGACAGCAACAGTTGCAATCAAGGATAATTTTATTGCTCCCAAAGGTCGTAGAGTACCTAGTTCTATCCACTGAAATATATTTGGGACGGCCCTTTAATGTATTTTGATCTACTTTATGATAAGAATTCGATTTGCCCATCCTTATAATAACTAAAATGGGTGGATATTCGGTAACGGTAACTATCAATACTGTATTGAAGACACCATTTCACAAAACATTTTGAGTGTTGAATTTAGTTCATTAATCTATCTTCGGAAATGTATAATCGACTCACATGGAATAGAAACAATCTGCAACTATGTCGATTACCAGAAGAAACTACCAGCACCACAATCCTTTCCTTGTGGGACACCATATCAAAAATGAGTTAGCGTCCTTCATCAGCTTCCAAGCGGTTGAATGTTCGATTTTCATTCTACAGGTATGTGCCGAAACCAGCCAGAATTGAGTTCAGGTTGAAAAGTTAAAATAGTTCCGATATTCTGTATATTGTAGAGAAACGACCTCTCTATACAACATTAAAACACAATCTAGTTAGCCATTTGTGTAGTCGTCCACGAAGCCAGGACCCAACATTAGGGTCACCTTTCCAATATTTGCAAATGTACAATATATGAATGCAATAGCATCACAATGTTGTCTGCGCCTGCAGACTTGGGGTAATGAAATATACGTTACCAAGCTACTCCCAAAGACGAACATAAGATGTTAAAATTACATTCATGTTTACATTTCTCCCAATCCTGTACGAAAGATAATGACAATATCAGGAAGTACACGTGGAATTGAGAACTCTCACCCAAACTTTAAATCTACCCAAGACAAACTTGATTCGTCCACGACCTTCATAGTAAACTCTTCCTTGATCAAATGTCAGTTTGCCCGCATGTTACAAAGTCACGCAATCTCTTGTTCCCCATTTATGTCCATTATAATTTATATTTGATAATAATTTATACTATGCTTAGAAATCTGACAATAGCGAGATTAACAATTGGCCATTGGTCAAACCATTCATCTGACTACCAAAGCTACTACCCTATATAGGTTAAAGAAACTAAGCAAGGTTCGACCTACATAAATGTCTTCATATGACGTCTTATAATTCATTAGTCCCGAAATGACCTAGTTTGTGTCGAGTGGACGTTAAACCCCATTTCTCTCTCTCTCTTGAATTCATGATTACATGTTGCACTCAGTGCTGTAGGTTTTCTGTAACCTAACCAACAACAGGTGCTTGGGATACCAAACCCCAAAAAAAATAAAATAAGCTACACGAGCAAAATCCGCAACTTCAAGAATGTGAGTCCAATATAACATAAAATATTTTATAGACATAGACACAACCATAATATTTCATAAACGTTTTTTTTTCTTTTTCTAAAACCTCACCATCTATACCTTTCCAGTAATTAGGACGACTTCTTTAAAGATATCATACAAAACTTTTGAGAAATAAGACAGTAGAATGTGTTCCTTTCCAGAACGTGGGTGGTCCTTTTACATTAGTACGTTGATTATTTTTTAATATAATAATGGTCAGGAGATGGCGACCCAACTATCGTGCAACCTGTCTTAGCATTCCTTATGCCAATAACTTGCCATCGTTTTGCTGCAGTGAGTTGTCGAGGTCTCTTTGTGAAATACAGCCAGTGATGTTAAGGATAATTTCTTAAGCATGATTTTCAGGACGCAAGGTTTCGTGCTTTCTTTGCACGTATGTATTTACGTTATGAATTTCATATACAGTGCCTCCACGACCTTCGAAACCCTTGATGGGGGGGGGTGACGAAAGGTCAAATTCAACAGAAATTTGAGAGTCCTTTGCATCGAGGTGGTATTGTGTATATAATGGGACAGGAACCAGAACTAATCCATGGGGAACACCATATAGCCAAGAATTGGCTGATTGGAGTCCTTGATTCTCTGTGTTCGAACAGTTTGGTACAACAGAAACAAGTTATATGCGATCCCTAAGATGCCGCAAAGGTTCCCAATCGTGTGGAAAGTTGTAACCAGGTCCAATAAATACAATTAAATGAACCGCGTTAGGTCTGTCCAAATTACATGCTAAATCATTATAAAGACTATCAAGTAGAGGTGTACTGCAGACTGGAATTTTTCATTTACATCATTGTCGAAATTTTAGTCGGTCAACCGTGATATAATTTAAGGTATTTTCTAAAAATACTTAAACGGATTGCAGTACAATACACCCTTACATTTTATAGGCAAAAAAGTAATTATATAATAGTTATAAGACTAACTTGAACAGTCGAGAAAATCCTCTTTAATACGTCTCACGCTTTTTACTGATCGATACAATACAGTGATTTTTATGGTCCATTTCTTACATTTTGATTGTAATTTATTCTATTATTCAGACAAAAGTACCAGGTTTGATTCACCTATTATTGCATTGAAAGTTTGAGAAGAACACGCCTCATTGACACAATTAGTGGTCATTAGCTTGTATTACCGTTATATGAATACCATAGACCTTGCGTATTGTAATAGTCTTTAAAAGAAGGGGCAAGGCTGTTTATATTCACAATACTTATAATAATGGCCTATTTAACGTTAAAGGATCAAACATATATATAAATTTTGTTAAATGTCTGAAGTGTATTGCGTTTTCTATATTTTACATGCACAATTATTGGCACCCCACCTTTTCCACTCCACACCCCACCCAAAATATAACGTTACAACGTTGCGAGGAACTTTTCACTACATTAAGTGCTCATAAAACCAAATTACGGTCTACCCCTACACACTTAAATCTGCGTGTTTTACGATTCAGAGAGGTACTACATATATGGGATGGTCGTATTTCAATTCAATAAATACAAAATGAATAATATAAACTTGATTAGTGGATTTAGCACATGCCAGTTTCTTAATCTTTTACTAATCCTGATTAATGAAGTCAATGAATTGTTTATCGACAAGACAATATCTGTGAGTGAAATTGAATAGTTTGACAACCTTTTCATTGCATTTTACGAGTTTTTGTATTACGTCTGACCATAAGCACACAAATGTGGGTAGTCATATGAACAGCTACCTGCAAAAACGATGTTTTCAGGAATTATAATATTCTCACAAAAATCTCTTTCGATGTATTCGTATTTAACAACCTGATCGAGTGATTTTTATTGAAGTACATGTATGATCAATTGTAATCCACATATATTTTTAGGAACGTTTATTCTTCTTTCTTTTTTAAGCTCGACGAACAATAATCGTCAATATAGGGCTTTATTCATTACCTGTTATAGTAGTTCAAATAGTCAGTGCAGGACAACCACACTACAATCAAAACCGATATTACAACAAAGCTGCGGACAAGACCAACTACAGAAAGATATTGCAAGAAATAAACAACATATTTCAGACCTAGTCAATGGATCGGGGGGCCAGCCGTAATCGTCCCCTACACTGAACAACCCATTTACGTAATTGTACAGGCTTCAATCATAATGAAAACAAAGAAAATAAATTATTTACAAAAAAAGATGTAATTTGCGACCGGTTTCATTGAAACTTGCATTTCATAAGACGTGTTATAAGCTCTTAATTCAAGATATGCGTGGCCTTATTTACAAAAGTCTTGCAATAATAATAGTTCTAACGGTTTCTCATTTTTATCGGAGCTAGATAATGCCGATACGGCATTGATCAATAATTCTAAAATATCGATTGTGATCGGTAATAACGCGAGTCATGCACAATAAAACATATATTTCATTATATTCTGTAAATCCAGACTTATTAAGTGATTGGGAATATGTGTGAGTTAGTTCAAAAAGGAGTGTGATTAATGAAATTAAAAAAATACTTCCAAAGAAATGTGATTTCCTAATGTTAAAAAAACACAAAATGATATATACAGGGCATGCCTGTTCATTCCAGACCACCTGTTACCATTTATAATTTGGGGAGTATTTTGATAAAAAAAAATGGTTGTATAATAATAAAAAGTCATAATATACTAGTAAAATATGATTGTGTAATTGCGAAATGTGAAAGTATATAATATAATGATAAACAAATGTGATCTGCCAGTAAACTGTTATTGTGTCATGACAAAATTTGAAGATATAATGATAAACAAATGTGATCTGCCTGTAAACTATTATTGTATAATGACAAAATGTGACGATATAAGAATGATGATATACTAGTAAAATATTATTTTGTAATAGCGAAATGTGATAGTATATATATATAATGACAAACAAATATGATTTGCCAGTAAAATCTTATTGTGTAGTGATAAAAATATGACAAAATAATGATACAAAGTGATGATCGCAGTTTGTACTAGTAAAATATTATTGTGTAATGATACAGTGTGATAGTAAAAGTTATAGTGTGTTAATTATAATTAATAAAAGGTGTTTGTGTAATAATAGAGGATAGTGTAGTAGTGGTACATGAATTTAACGTTGAATTCCAGTGACAATTCCTGTCGTTGAATGAGAAACCAATCGTAGAATTCCAACTAAATTGTGAGAGATAGGATAATTTGTTTCGTTTTCTGGTGAGTGGGATAAATGATAAATTACATTTGTAACAATTACAACATCTATGAATAAATTGGTATTATTCCATCCTTCGATTATATATCAATGGGATTGTGCATTCCTTACATTCCTAGCAATTGATGATTTGATTACCACAGGGCTACTGGTGAAAATATTACCGTGTTGCCTAGTAGAGTATTCCTTTACAAATATGAAATGTACAACAACTCCTGTCATTCACAAACACACAATATACAACTGTTATCAATTCATAATTTGGGAGGGTTATCAAAATCATATTTATTTTTCAGAGAATATAATTACATTTTCTGAACATTCAATTGTGTTTATTGAAGCGTACTGTCGATATAACGGGGAAAGGTTTATAGGTCTTGCTAATGTGTGAATGGTTATCAAAAGAATACATACTAACTATTTTTAAATGAGAACAAGGGTATCGTAACGTCGGCATGAATTTGTCACAAGACCGCGGAATACGTATAGTATGACAGCTCTTCAGTGCCCTCAAAAATGGCTACCTCGGTATGTACACGGCTTTTTTTCTGTTTTATTGGGATTTTGGGCATTAGTTTTAAAGATACGTATTGAGTGTAAACATGTGGATAGTTTGAATAAATCTTTAAATATATCAGTTCTTTTTAGCAATAGTCATATTATTCAAATAAGTACTAGTACAACGATATAAGATTTCATACATTTTTAGGTATCAGGTGGTATTGTCTTACTTCTTGTAATTTATTTTTCAAATTTCATTTTCTGGAATTACCGTATTTACACAATCAATTTATGTATATTTTGAAATTATATTATTTCAATCTTCAAAGGATTTTACAGACGTATTACTATTTTGAGTTTTAAATAAAAAACTTATTATACAAATCTATTATCGGAAACTTCCACGATAAAATTTCAGAATGGTGTAGCCTATTTGAATTTTAGTAAAATTAACGAGTTGTATTTTCACCATTAATTTAGAATATACAACTATTGGGAACGAAAATAAGTCAAGTGTAAATAATTTTTAATATTTGACTTAATTCATTTTGATATTTAGTATTATATTTTGTAAATTACATAGCTCGAAATAATATATTTTGGGCAGGTATTAAATAATGCGTGGACATATTGTAAGTTTACCAAATGCAGGCCACATATGAGAAGGAGAGGGTGAAAGAGAGAGATGGAGAGAGAGAGAGGGGGGTCTTTAGTAATGAGGGGAAACCGGAGGAACTGGAGAAAATCCACGAGGATAAACAGGCAACCTTACTCAGTGCCACGTACAAGCGACCGCGCATTATACATCAACACATTTTGCATGTGAAGTTATACTTCATTTCTTTAGCGCTTTAGTTGATCTGATGATATATGAAAAAAATGACACAGCATTAATGTTAAATACATTATGCAAGAGCTTAATCGGCTTATTGTAGGTCTTTCTTGAGGCCCATTGATGAATAAATCAGAAAATGGATAATTGAGACATTTTTTATCGCACCGACTGTAGTAAGGACGATCGAGGCAAGGCCTAAAATTCAATTGCTAAATTCTCGGTTCAGAGTGGATCAATTCCATTGAAATTTTATGCAAATTCCTTTTACTTTATCTAGTTTTTAACTATTATAGTGAGAACTGTAAGCCTGCATCTTTAAATTTTATTGATGACCCTTCAACATCCAAATACTAAGAGGACGATATAATATTATGATTCAGTCTTCTAGAACATTGAATAAATTCATAAATATCGTAGACTAGTGGATGACCTGGTGCTGCACGTGTTGATAGTAGCGTAACTCCGAAACCGGAAGCGACAGTTCAACGCCAACTGGTCCATGTTACTCCCAGCCAGAGCTACCCCTGTACACCAAATCCCAGCCTATAAGGAGGGTCTGTATTCATCAGAAAAGTAGAGCGTTAAACCCAATTACATTTCATTTCAAAAGGTGGGCGTTAGAGGGGATAGACCGGGCGAGGCAGACTTTTCTTTCGGTAGTTTCAGCATTTCCTCACACACTCATATCCTAATTTGGACAAAATGTGATATATGCATTACAATAGATATCAGGGGTGAAATATTTATTAGAAGGAATAATGAATACGTGCAAAAGTGCAACGAAATTGATATAAAGGTGTTAACATCAGATGTTATGTTTTTAATGTGTAAAGATTATTTATTTAAAATGTCACTTATTACAGCCATGTGCGAAAAAGGTCTGTGATGAATGTTTTGCTTACTTTTCCATGTAGTATATTATTCCTATGGGAGTAATAAAATATCAAATCTATTGGGTGGGACTTAACAGAATTGTCATAAGGATAAACCTCAGCTTAAGTTCTTACCTATTTACATACAAAGTGGAGTGAGCCGTGGAACACCACCTAATCCTGTAGATGACAAGTCACAAGCTTATGTTTGATCTAGCGTAAACCACCAACTTAATAGCCACGCGACAAACCTTTTCGATTGTTGCAATAGAACAGTTTGTTAACTTTAGATGTGCAAGATCTATATTCGTTTTAGCCACTATAAAATAAGTATAAAAGTTAAACATACATCATTCAAGAGATAAATCTGCCTATTGCAGGTATTTCTTCTGGCCTGAAATGTTTTCTAAATTATCAATTAGACATTAATTAACTTTTCCAGGTCGTGGGTGAATTTACTCAAAACTTCAAATGCTAATATCTTCGCTTGCAATAGAGTAATTTGAATGAAAGTTTCAAATGATCTTTTTACATTATCTATTTTCAAACTATTATAACAATCTCTTTATCTAAATCTCCCATTATGTATCTTGAAGGTTTTGTTATGGTTCTGTTTTGAAAACTTATAAACCTGATGGATTAATTGTTTTAGGCTTATTTGTCATTAATTGAGAAACATTGACTTATTTATCCGTAACATACACAATGGCTACATGAACAATATCAAGGTGAAAACCGAGCGAAAAGAGAGCATTCCCGAACTCCTTATGCATATTTAAAGATGAATTATTAAAAATCTCATTTTTTAAGTATATTCATACATTAATCAATTTTACTTTGTGAATATTGTTCAATTTTGAAGAATTATTATTTTAGAATATTATGAAACCGCAATTTTAATTTCTGGCCATTTCACATGATCTGGGCCGTAATTTTGTATAAAAAAGTAATCTACTAATTTGAAAGTACTTAAAACCCCGAGTCTGGCGGCTTATGGTCTCGTGTGAACCTTTTTGGACAACTAAGTTTGTTGAATGGTGGACATATAACGTATTGTAATCTTTGTCATTGATAATAATTTATGTTCTTTTTATAACTCGTTTAGTGTTACCATGAACTGCTCTGTGAGCCCATGTTTTGACTGGTGTCAGCGAGGCAAAATTCTTTTCTTCTTATATTCGATTTGAGTTGTATGGCGTTTAACGGTTTACAAGTTGATATTACTAACAGTAAAAATAATATTGCATATATTAAATACTACCGTTACTAAACGAAACATAACCTGTTTTTTTTTTTCTAGTTTTTATTGAGGAGCATTCACTTATCAGATATTCTGATGTTATTGATTTCTTAAATTGATTTCTTCGCATTTGATTCAATTTGTTGTTCGCGATAGGTCCATACATTAAAAGCAGTCCTGCTGTATCTTTGTTGGCTAATAATAAATTATTCTAAATAATTTACCATTGTTGTTCGTTTTAATTCGTAATTTTAGGTATCTTTTAGGCAAATACTTAAAAGCGTTGGAACTGATATAGTACCTTGAGAAGCACCTGATTTGAAATCAAATTGTGCAAATGCCTCTTACCCAGTAGGAACTATCCCTATGTGGTTGGATGACACGTCACATTGCTGTCTCATGGGACATCGGATCGAATTTGTATCAAAGCAACTGATGCCCAAATTTCTAAACGTGCTCCGCGCACGCATAATCTGATACATTATAAGATTTAAAAAATGCGATAATTTACAAGTTTCTTGAATTCGGATCTAAAAAAATATAAGCAAGTTTTTCGTTATAAAGATGGTTATATCTCTTCTGTTTCCCCTAATTTTTGAAGTTCATAATTGTAGTATACTAGTGTCTTGAAGCAGATGATCGACCTGTTTCTTTATTCTAACAATACATAAATAACTATAATACATAATCAACTTTAACAAAAATCCAGAAGTATCCCGTTTAAAGGTTAAGAATAGTAGTTGCCATTGTTATCAATTGTTAGAATACAGAAATATGTGAACGATGTTTAACTTTTTCAGATTTAGAATACGTGTATGTAGTATATCAACTACTATATCGTTACTTTTACATTAATTATCATTGACTTGTATTATTTGATTGTTATTTACTTGTAGTCCTACTCAGACTATTATTGGCGGTCTCTATTATGGGTTATTGTGAATTACAATACACAATTGTATCTGCATTGTAGTCTACAGTCAAATATAGATTTTCTTTACAGTATAGTCGGATCTTTTAAATTGGGAATAATGCAAAACCACTTTCGTTTCGCATTCTGATTTGACTCTGATATAATTATACTGTTAAATAAGAAATACATTGACAGGTAAAATATGATGGTAAAGATTTTTGGAGAGATAAGGGTTCTTACACATCATGTGAATGCAGCATTTGAAAGATTCGGGTATAAATAAATATCACCAAAAGAGAGGCGCATCAAAAATCCTTGCCAGTGCTCAGAATGTTATTCCATACAAATATAATCTCTATCATTAATATATTCGACATGAGAGGAATATGAAAGTGAGACGGCTTATATAATTCCATGATGATTAATAATGTGGGGGGGGGGGGCAGACACTATTTTTTTTATTATGAAATGCGGCATGTATATCATTGGTAAGATTGCCTATACATGTAAGTGTGGCGAATGTTGATGACCTTTTATTGAAGACCCAATACCACTAGTTTTGAGCTTCGACAGCTCAGTGAGTAAGGCGTTGACTTGCTCACCAGGAGACCTGGGGTTTCCCTTGATTTTTCTGCTTGGTTTCCCCTTGTTTGTGGTGCAGAAGAGGTGGGGCAAAACAAAGATTTATTCTAATCATTCGGGTGGGAAGTAAACCGATGTCCCGTAGGCCGGAGCGCCGCTGGCGTGGTAAAATGTTCCTGACTGTATTCATTAGCCCATAGATGCAGAAAACTGTTACGTTAAACCCTATTTCACTTTGCAAGTTTTTAATTTACTTCGGATTTGTTTTTCGTAAGTAAGGCGTTGACTTAATAACCCGTAGGTCGCGTATACATTATTCGGGTGTTGGCCGGGAAATTGTCTTGGAATTTTCCAGCGTCTTTTATGTTCATTGCTTACTTAGCATTTTGTTCGTATTTTTATCTTGATAGTTTGGTTGCTGTGTACTAGAACCTGAAGATGAACATACAGGGAAGCATCGGCCATTATTAATACTTACCATTGTAATAGCTACAGTTTTCTATGGCTTACTGTTGATAATGAACATCGTTGGCGAATATGCAGGTTAGTTTCCGCCAAGGGGCATTTCATTAACGAATTCATTTAAAGAAGCCTACACCACTTTCAATAAGAACATTTACGGTGTAATACCATAAATTAATTCAATAAACTTTGAAATAATTAGCACACGCTAAAGCATTAGAAATTCATATGGGGATGCGAGGGGGTAGAGGGGGTCTTGTGCTCTTGAAGAGTCGGGTGCTCGTGATATATGATTTTTTTTCGTCTTGACATGTGAATTTTTCTGTCTTGACATGTGGGGTTTTGTCTTGACATGTGAATTTTTTAGTGATGACATGTGATATGTTTTTATCTTGAGATGTGAAAAATGCTTGGAAGGTGATGAAAAAATTGTTATTGTTATATACTCGATTTTTTTCTCTTTCAATACAGAAAAACGGTCTTGCAATTAATTCCGCTTTAGCTTGCCAAAGGTTGTGGTTCCCAATTACTTGTACCGGGTGGAGATTTATATTGTTATTTCTCTTGTTCTCCAACTAACTGTTTTTGGTTTCATTCCAGTCAGTCTAGTGTATCCCCAAAACATCAATCTGGTGATTGGTAATTAGGTTTTCATGTTAATCCGTTAAATTGAGCAGCAATGCATATCATCCCTTTGAAATTTTCACATTGTTACAACTCCAAGCTGGCTCCAAGACATTTCCTTCTCCGCGATTTCGTATTGAAAAGGCGCCTTTAATTCGAATTATTTTATTTTTTTGTGTATTTCAGGGATATACTCTCGTGGTGTCAATAAAGTCAGTGACGAATATCCGGTTGATTTAGCACTGTCAACAGATGTTTTAACTTTATGGACGTTTATCTATGTATGGCATTTTGTCATCTTCATCTACTGTATAGTTTCCATTTTTCGTAAGACTTCACTCCAGAAACCGGTTTATACCAGTCCCACACTGCTGTCTTTCTTCTTTTTCGGTTATATGGCCGTGTCCTATTTGTTATTAACAGGATGGCTGTTCTTGTGGGATCGTTTATTAATTGCTCCCGCTGTTGTATTCATGTTCGTGATATTTGGCTCCTTATACCTGGCACTCTTTGTGTCATACCGCAAGTTAAACCATTATTCCAAAAAATTAAGGCAAGCGCGTAGAACTAAAGAGATGTGGATGATAATTGTCATTGTTCAAAATGGAGTAGCTTTGTTTGCAGGGTGGACAACTGTAATTTTCTATTTAAATCTAGCTGTGTGTTTGGTTTATTGGAACGTGTTGGCCGCCACGAGTTCCTTAATATGTTTGTGCATCTTCGCCGTCCATTTTATTATATTCGCTTTGACTGACCTAACTATCTTGCACAAATTTACGAAATATGTGTTAACACCTTACATTGCTATCGCAGTAGCATTAGCAGGGATGCTGCTTAAGAACTGGAGAGCCGATTCGATCAACGCAATATTCATAGCTGTGTTTCTTGTTTTTGTTGTGATATGTGCTATCATCAAATTCATCCGCATGTTAATACATATAGTGCGGGCAAATCGCAAAGTTACTCCGCCCAGTATTACCATCAGCACTGTTACGAACAGTACCGTTACAAACGGAAATAGTACGGATTATCCTACCACTAATGAAACTAGTTTCTCCAGTGATAATAACGATGTTGACGTAGATGAGATTATTCCGGTTATTATCACCAACCCAGTAGCTGATGAACCTGTAGAAAGACGAGAACCATTAGCAACAGTTAGTGAGGAACCTGAACATCCTCTTCCCGACAGGAATTTATTTCTCAGCGAATTTGTTCTTTACAATTGATCGTCTTATTTATGTGTTATCTTGGACCTGTTCACATTAATTTCGTTTCAAGTTGCAAAGATTTCAAGCAGGGATATAACACTGAGCGACTAACTTGAAATTCACTGACCTGGCACTCGTGGGTACATTTTCTGGTTCGCCCGGTTACGCACACGGCTTTTCCGAGTGGTAGCGTTATCTGTGATATGCAGCGCAACGAAATATAATCATTGCCCCCAGAAACCAGATCCTGTGGTTCAGAGACGGAGGTTGATCATCCATGTCAGCATCTCGAGATGGCATGGATAATTGCTACTTCATGGGTGTATTATCTCCTGGATGGTATTCAAGTATTCAGGGCGAAGAGAAATATCAAAAAGAAAGGAACAAACCTGGCGTGGAATTTAATAACATAGTTCACAATGCTTATTAATATGGCCCTGACATTCAACTGAAAGGGGATAATAAGCTTACAACATTTAGTTGTATCAGCGTGAACAGCGCCAAGTCACTATACGAATCGGATACAAAAAGATATTGTACGAAGCAAATAGCCATACATTCACTTTGCTAAGTGACATGGTATTGTAATACCGCCATAACCTATTTACTATATATTTTGTATGTAATAAACTTGGTAATACGTGGTAAAGAAAGGGGCGAGCTTATTCCTCTGAAATAGAGGATTATATAGTGCTATACAGCTAAAATCTGAAGATAAACTTTATCCCGCAAATTTATTGTTAAACCCCCTTTGTAATTAAAGTGTCTCTTAATATGAAAAGTAAATCTGCCGATTGCGCTGGGTATTTTTATATCGTAACTCCAGTTCCTAAAATTGTGTATAACACAACTGTGATTAAGTTCAGACATAAGGCAATTGGGTGGCCCAGTGGTCTTGGAGATACAGGTGCCTTTTCAACCTCCTGTTTCCTCTCGCCGGAAAGAACCCTGTGTGGGGGCTCAGCGTAGTAAAATAAGGTAACCTGTTAGCCATACCACCCTCAATATTTTTCATAAAATTCGACATTAAACCACCTTTTAGAATACAAAATTGATCCATTTCAATCAATATTGATGTTGTGAAACTATAGGATGCTAATATTCAATATTTAAGACACAGTTAACAGTTATAATCAGTACCCGAGTCGTGTACCCTATGGTTTCGTGTACCATTTTGTAATGAACAAATACAAACATATACTACAACACAATGTGGAAGGAATCAGTAAAGGCTGATTCATAAGCGACAAAATAATTATTTTTAAAAAAAACGTGTAGAATGCAGACGTAAACGACTGTCGTTCAATTTGAACTGTTCAGGTAATTCTTTTTGAAACTGAATATAAATCTCTTTACACACATTCATATTATATTAGTGGTGGTTTTAGGACCCTTTTTGGTCTATTTCAAGGTTCCGCAAAATAGAGCCATACGCCAGGCAGAGAAATATGTAACTTTAGTTAATGTCTTTAATATTACTCAAATTATTCCTTATTTACAGTCAGTCATACATATTTGTCATTTAAGTAATTACACCATTCATTCAGAACTTACAATCGGTCAGCAAACCAGTTTGGTATATATAAAGAGTTGTATTTGGGATACGGAAAGTTTTATAATCTTCAGTGTTTCCAAACGTTTGAAACACCGAAACCATTCTTACTCTGCTTCGGCGACTGAGAGTTTGAAGGGTAGCTACTTGTAAAATTATCGAAATTGCTGAAATGGGGATATTTACGAACTTAACATTAATTGGACAGTTTTACAAACGACGCCATTCTTTTATTCTCAATACTTCGATCTAATTGGTCTAATCTAAAGTTTCCGTAATTGGATTTCTCTCACGTGTCTCTTCCACTTACCAATCTTCCGTATGTCTGTGGTTCTGCAGAAAGCTAGAATACATATCGTTTTGGCACCCCACGTGACAAAGAGTATCATTAGAATTACAAGAATCTTAAAATTTAGCATGGACATATTATAAAATGTGATGGTCAGCATAATCTAGAATGTAGGTGTACTAAAACTAAAACTACGGTAGGTAGTTGGGCTTTAATGCTAACAATCTACAATCTGTTAAATTATTCACAAATCACACGGTAAACGTGGATGTGTACCAAACAACATAGTTATACACATTCAGGAACGCATTCAGATAATCGGTAGACTTTTTACCGAGGACGGGATGTCGTTAACGTTTCTAATCATAACAAAAGGGTTACCTATCTTTGGTACAAAAATCTCAAGGGTTGCTCGATTGTTAGTCCAGAACGTCCCGAATTGACGGGGTTGCAATCAAGTGACGCGGAATTCTGTCCTGTCGCAGTTCTGTCAATCCCGGGCTAATAGATGATTTGAGCAGAAACCTGACGTAATTAAAAACAACGAATATATTTCGGCTGCATTGGTGGTTGGGATATTTTCCTATTCAGTCGACGCGTGCGCTGTAGCCCGAAATTCCCCTTTCCTCTCGATTGTCCCTATTTTTGGAATTAAGAAAATTCATTTCCGGAACGTTCAATCGAGTATCCCCTAGCATAATCACTTCTGATAAAATAGTCTCGAAGTTCTGTGTGGGTTAACCGAATCATGTTTCCTCTACTTCAATCACAACATTAACCATAGTGTATAAATGTATTCATATAAAATTATACTTTTTCATTACTGTCCTGTGAGTAAAATTTACTCATTTATACTTCAGTACCAATACTCAGTGTTATAGTGTTATTTTAGAGGGATCGTTATTTATGTTATTTATTGGAATTATTAGAATACTATGTACATTATATTTAATAAATAAAATATTTTATTATTGTTATCAATTATTTTATTTATCCATATAAGGCTCTATGATAGACCACCTCTGGCTTGCGGCTGTGGTTTCGATCCCTGGTGTGAGCGTATGTGGAGATAGGGGCGCCTTCTCAACCTTGTGGGTTTCCTCCGGGCACTCCGGTTTCCTCCCACTGCTAAAGACCCTTATGCGCATGTGAATTATTGAAATAAAATTAAACCATATGTTAGTCCCGAAATGACCTAGTTTGTGCCGAGTGGACGTTAAACCCCATTCCTCTCTCTCTCTCACACAGGTCATGGACGCATCATCTGTATAAATTGTTAACATTACACACATGGTGTATTTTCAACAAAATTTATTTAAAAAAAAAACAACACAAACATTTTTTATTGATTTATTTGAGAATGTAAATAAACTTTGAGAACGTAATTTCACGCATGTCTGTAAGAAGTGTCCGGGGGGGTGCCGTTGGCAAAACCAATGCTCTCGACAAGAATGTCTTGGATTTAAATTATGGCGTGACCGGAGAAGAAACTTAGAGAATTGAATTCCAGCTTGTATCTATCATGGTGGATGGATGGCCGAATGGCTAGCGTGTGCGCGCTGTATCATACGGCCTGCCATTGAGTTAACTGGCGTGGTTTCGAATCCCCAGTTGGACGTGGCAAGGAGTAGGGTCGCCTGTCCATCCTGGAGTTTTTTCTCCGGGTATTCCGGTTAACTTTCATTGCTAAAGACCCCTATGCGCAAGCGAATCAATGAAATATAATTAATCATTTGTTCGTGCCGAAATGACCTAGTTCGTGTCGAGCGGACTTTAAACCCCATTTTTCTCTCTCTCTATCTATCTATCATGGCTTAAATGTACCCACGAGGCTGACAAAGTCGCATGGATCGATAAAACCCCAACAAATCCAGTCTTGAACACATCGTCGTGCACGGAAAAGTTGCCTTGGTAGATGTGTACAGATGACACACTAACAAAAAACATGATTGAAATATTTTGTAAGCAGAGCATTAAACATACATTGTCATGTAGTTCCATTCATCGTATAAATGGATGGAAACTGTTGGCTTTGTTGGTATGGTGCTGGAATACTAACCAAGAGGTCCTGGTGCTTAACCAAGAAAGTTCCCTGGGATTTTCCAGCCTGGTTCCAAGACCCTGCAATAATTAGTATAGTACGTAAATCCCGAACCCTGTTGTATACCATTGGCAGCACGTTAAAGATCCTCTAACAATTCGGAAGAACAGGATAATCTCTAATCTTTCAGTGGCATTTAGTGATTGGAGAACACAATAACAGAACACAATTTTTATGGGAAACAATCACTGGTTTATTCTAATATCACGACGTTTCGACAAGTATCCTCAATGTGCTTGGTAACGATAAGAGGATACTTGTCGAAACGTCGTGATATTAGAATAAACCAGTGATTGTTTCCCATAAAAATTGTGTTCTGTTATAGGATAATCCCCGTTAAACTCGATTGATAATATATTAATCACTATTTCATATGCATAGTCCACGCTCCATATTTTATGATCGCTATCTGGATATTATTTAGATATCTGTGACTGCTGTCTTGCCACTGCTATTTCTCCGTTACCTTATTTGGTACTCTCATTTCATATTTAGGTAGTGTACTGGCTATTATTTCGATTTGTCCAAGCTAGAGTTTCGAGCACCAGTCCAGCTAAAGAAGACGGACATGCATTGTGCCATGATAGAAATTTGGCCATCGAATGAATTCCAACGGTCAATGGTTCTTTTACGTACGCACAGACTAGTATATTGCGTCCACTTCGAACTTTCCACCAAAATCATATATCCCCATAGGAGTTATCTCTCTTGCATGTAACATCAGGGACAATTGTTTGGTATCGATCGGTTAGGACTAGTAATACCTCTCCTCACTGTTAAATCTATGGCATTTGTTACGGAACATTCCGGTGATCTTAATCTTTACAATCACAAAGACCCCAGTATGTTACAACCATCTGATAAAAACTTGAAGGGGGCTGACCATTTCGATTTTTTGTTAGACGTGGTCAAAGGAGTCTATAAGCTGTGACGTAATCATAATTCATAATTGCTTGCTTCCCGATCCTTCCGCCCACCCCCACATCATAAATCATCCATATTCACGATAAATTAAAAGAGCAGACAAAAAAGTCAACAAGATGTGGCTTAGACTAGTAATCCATGAAATATTCCGTTGATCGTAGTCTTTATAACCACAAAGAATCCAACAATCTCACAATTCACACAATCGACTAATAAAAATATTGAATGCTCTTCACCATTTTGATTTTTGTCAATTGTATCAATGGGCTCCGATGCCAATTTTTGTGCGTGATTTATTTTCTCCACGTCTGTTTACTTACTGATAGTTCAGCATCACAATCATGACTATTAACCAAAACCTGATAGAAAATATACATTTGCAATTAAACATTCTTCTTGAATCACAAAATCAACAGAAAATGCCATGCGTATTTTTATATGAATAGAGGCACTACATTTGTCATACCTTGAGATAGGGTGAAACTGATCTTACTCCCACAGGAGTTATCTCTCTTGTCTCGATATCACGGGAACATGACACTCGGCAAACCTCGGAAGATTTCGGGAATCTAAACTCGGCTGTATGATGAATTCCGCCATATTGGAACTACTTTAAATGTCCCGGATGAACATGGCTGCGCCCATTCCAAACACAAGTTGGCGACCTATTTGGCTAGCGACCTATTCGACCGATCCAGCAGTAAGATAATGACGAAATTACACTTCTATTCTGAGCTGAAGGAATGAATAAAAAATAATATATTCTACTTTCATTTGATAGACATAACGTTGGATTTTATTTGTTGATAAATAGAGGCTGTTGTCTTTACTCTAAATAGGTTTCCAACGAACAGGTGGTAGCTCGATCGGTCGAATAGGTCGCTAGCCGAATAGGTTCCCAATTTGTGTAATAGCGTCAAGTTTTCCTGTTAAAGTAAACCGGTAGCCGCATCGCAAATGTATGGGCGTAGGTACATATCACTTACTGTCATACATCCGAGACTAGATGTAGTTTACGGAATCTGTCGAGATTAGCCGAGTGGGGAACATGACATCTCGGATAGCGGCAAGACAGACAGGGTATGGGCCAGGAAACTGTCTTGTAACCCTTTTATTTCAGTATTTGTCTTATAAGTTTAGTCACAACTATATGATTCCTCGAAGTTAATTAGTTTGTGAGTCGCAAAAAATTGTTTGTATTTGAAAATGTTATGCGTCGAACGACCAGGAAAATAATATAATAATAGACCTCTGACTGAGGCGTTTATCGACGGGTATTTTATTTATGCAATGCAAACTATTTTCTCATAATTTCATAAATATTTTTGCAATAACACTCCAATTAATATAATTTTCAATTTATTGTCCTGCATATCGAAACAGTTTATCGACAGGTATTTTTTTTTTTATGCAAGAGACAAGTCAGCATTACATTACAGGGTGATTGACTCATGTCTTGTTGATACTGACTACCATATCTATTAATAGCATGTTATGAAGCCATGAGTAGCTAACAATGATCGCAGCCTAGATATTGAACTATGTTGTATAACCACGATTTGTGTTAATAAAACGTAGTATACATCATCGTTTTGCTGAATCAGTTGTTATATAAGGTAAGTCCTCGCAAATGTCAGGCAGCGATCTATTATTCGTATTTCCAATACTTTGAGTTAAAACGAACCAATCAAAGCGAGACAAAACCATATTTACGCATATTTTTGTCCATACACATATTAAGACGATTGACATGTTAGGAACTGCAACCGATATAAGCTAGTTTAAGACAAGTTTCAAAACAGTAAGTAAATCAAAATCATGTCTCTGAAAGAAAGCTGGAGGGGGGGAGGGGTAAGATGGCGGCGGTTGTCTGAGGACATTGAAGTAACGCTCCATTGAAGCTGCATACCGGTAATGATAATATCACCCCATTGAGTATGTTTACCTGGAGTTGGGATGTGAAGGAAACTATGAGAATAATACGTTAATCCTGTGTTATTAGGGTTTCACACTGCGTAGCTTGTGTGAAACACTATTGTTTTTGTTAAAATTATTATTCTTATTATTATTATTATTATTATTATTATTATTCAGATTCCAATTTGAATAGATCTCAGCAACTACGTGTCGCATCGTTACCATTTCTTCGGTTTTACTGGGAAAGTGGGTGTGACTTAGAGGATAAAGCTATTTTGAACGTTCTGCGACAATGCGAAATGTCCGAAATCACCGAAGTTATCGTTTTTGAAAATATTGCAGTAATTTTAACAATAATCATTGGATTTTAACTTTCGATACATTTTGGCATAGCCTGAGACAGGGCACATAGCTACGCTACTTTCGATTTTTGATTTTCGGCAAATCTTCGAAGATATTAGGCGCCAAATTTCGAAAATTTAAAATTTTACAAAAAACTTTTTTATTTATGAATATTTTTTAGTCGTATTGTGCACAGAATTAAAGAGTCATCTGACTAGTGCAAAAATGTTAAAAAAATTTGTCTCAGTAATTTTCCTTGGCCGCCATTGGCTAATTCAGTTTTTCAGTCCTAGATTAATTTTTTATTGTTCGATTTGTATAAAACAAAATTCATATGCTTCGTTGTATCAATTGTCATTTTTTTTATTACCAAAAGTGTTAACTGTCGGCACCGGAAGTGGCATAATTTTACCAAAAACTACAATTTTGACAGTTATTTTCTTATTTCGAAAACAAATATTATTTTTTGGAAAAATTATTTGACTCAAAGAGTGTGCCCTTTCAAGGCGCAAAATATGTAGGAAGCAGTTTTTTTAATTTCGATTTCACTTTCGAGCAAATTCGATTAAATGGCTAAAAATGGTGTAAAATTGACCTATTTACAACCTATTCAGGCTTTTCAGATTTTAAAATATTTCTTCGTAACTTTTATAAACTTGTAGCTATAATCCATACGAAGAAAATGTATGTTAAAATTCGTTTGTAATATAAGCAGTTACCAAGAAATGGGCAGTTCTGTACAAGTCACTGTTTTCGTTATTTTGCCTGTAAAATAGTCAATTATTATTGGATTTTTATAAAAGTGACATCATTTGATTCAAAAGGCATGTAGCGTCATATCAAGTTGATTACAATTTAAAATTGACACCGGAAGTGACATCATTTGGTCAAAAACTGCATTTTAAACTTTTTAAATCAATGTTTTATTCAACCAAGAATAACTTAATATGTATTAATAATTTTAACTTTTGGTTTAAATTCACATATAAACAAAACTCATATGGTCATATAGATATCATAAAATTGTTTCTAACTTGTTCGGTTGCCGAGAAATAGACGGTTTTCTACAGGTCACTTTTGAAGGTTTCGGGGCCATAAAAGTGTCAATTATTATTCGATTTCCATAAACGTTACACCGTGTTATACCTAATGCCATTTGGGATTTCATACAAGTAATTTAAGATTTTCATTATCACCGGAAGTAACGTCATTTTGGCAAAAACTGTATTTTTAGCCTTCAAAACAGATATTTCATTCAAATGAGTCTGTTTTGAAATCTTTTTCAAATTATGGTATTTGATGCTAATCAACAAATAGAATGAACCCATACGATCATACAGATACCACAAAATGGTTTGTAACTTGTACGGTTGCAGAGAAATAGCCGATTTTCTACAAGTCACTTTTCAAGTTTTTTGGTCTTTAAAAGTGGCAATTATTACTCGATTTACATAAAATTTTCACTATATGATATCGTATGCCATTTCTGATTTCATAAGACTAATTGAACATTTTCATTAACACAGGAAGTAATTTAAGTTTGTCAAGATTATTTACAAGTAACAAATGTATAAAATGACTTGATATTGCTGGATTGATTGGTTGATTCTGCGTCCATTTTATTTGTGTGCAATGTTAATTTGGAAACCTGTTTAGTGGTTACGCTGGTACTGGAAGTGACATATGTTCAAGGGTAACTTAGCACCGGAAGTGACATGTTTAAGAGTAACTTGGCACCAGTGAAACCCGTCATTCCTGCATGCAGGTCTAGTTTATTTTACTTTTAATATGTCTTTGGGTGTTTGGTAAAGTCCTTCTGTTCTACCCCGACTGGGCTAATGAAGACGGATTGTTTGGTAGCGGTGGGGGGGGGGGCACATGCTGGGACGCATGTAAGATTTTTAAAGTGGTGTGCGGCAGAGTCGTGGGGCGACATGGCCTCCTCGTAAGTGATATAAGATAGTTTGGATCAAGGCAAATAAAACCATTGACGTGTGGGCGCCCCTAAAACCGACCGACTGATCAGTGCGTTATGAACATCACTGTGTGATTATAATCAAGTGTATTAATATTTTATAATTTCTATTGAAAGATTGTCATGTTTCTTTTGCTGTGGGGAGGGGGGGCATTTTCGGGGCACCTAATTTTTCTGGATGTGCAATGTAACCCCTGCACCCCCGCTAGACACTATGGGGTCTGTAGGGTTATTGTTAGTAACGTTAGAATGTAGCCTATCTTGACCCTGTTTAAATCCAGTTCACACTGGTAGATTTTACCGCTTATGTATTTCAGATTATATCAAAAGACCGTCAGCTACGATGAGTGGGGTGAAGCAATCAAACCCGGGACTGATAATTCTGATCATACTGTCAACTCTAGTATTTGCAGGGTTACAGGTTCTTAACTATTTAGCAGCCGACCCAGCTAACAGCTATGGTAAGTTGAATGGTCTTTATTACCGTGTACATTATGAATTAGTATTGAGATACATAGATAGTGGTTACATTTACATACATAATGTAAAATGAAAATGAAAGGAAATGGTGATTAACATCCTGGCCTACTTTTCTGCAATGAACTTGTCTAGTGAAGACAGGCATACGCCATACTGTGAGCTATGAGTGAATTTTTGCCCGTACAGCGGCGATGTGGCCTACTCTTATATCGAGTACCGACTGTCAAGGGATCCTTTAGTTAGGTGCACGCCAGTGTGCACACAGGAACTACATACATAATAAAAACCCTGACTCAAAATATGAAACCAGAATCTGGTCAGTTTGTACATAGCCTAAACCACAGGTGAATAACTCTTATTCTATCTACTTTCTACAGGGACGGATTCAGGAATTTTTGCAGGAGGGGGTGTGCAATGTTTCTGTCGCGGAAATCTGCCATCATCGTCTCAAAATTACATAGGCATACATACAAATTGAGCTTTTTAAACAGAGAAATCGTTTTTATACTCATGTAGGATCACTTTGCGATGTAATTTCATTGATGCACGTCATTATTTTTGTATGTAGCTGAGCGGGGGGGGGGGGTGCCCACCCCCTTTCCTCTGGATCCGCCCCTGATCTAGTCGAAGGCAAGAAAGCAAAGCCCATTTGTTATCCCATGGTAGGACAATGCTGTTTAGTACGTGACTGAAAATATGAAAACAAGAAACTGGTCATATTAATCTGTTCGGTCAACCATAAGAAATTATCACCTATTTGCATTCTAAAGGTATGACCTCGGTATAGCTTAAAACTATGATTAACCTTATTTCTACAATGTTATATTGTGCGGTGACTGATAAAATATGATAAGAGAAGACTGGTCAATGTGTACATAGACTTCGCGACCGCCAGCAGTCAGAAAGCAACGTCCATTTGTTGTTCTATGATAGATCGGACCTCGGTAGCTAATCCATGCATAACTTTATTAAAATGGGTCTGTCCGTCCGTCTGTCTGTCTGTCCGTCACAATTTTTGGGGACACAATAACTCTCCTTATAATGGTGCTAGAATGTTCAAACTTGGTGTAGATGCTTATTAGGTGAATGCCTTAATGGAGTATGCAGGGATGAGCAATTTGATTGGGGCATGATAACTTTAGTTCTAATTAAGTGATAATGACGAATCGTAGTGTATAGTTTCATCACATCAATACCTTGACTAAGTTCGATAATGAGCTTTTTCGGGTAAGCAGAACATTAAGCAATTGATTGATGGCGATGAGTGATGTAACTTTATGTACTCTCTACCAGGTAGTTCAAAACTTGGACTGAGTTTGGTTGTTCGATACTTTTGAAAATGATAAATGTGGATATGGGGATTCTGGCGGGGGCATGAGCCTCACTGTTGGCTTGTTTCTACTATTCTCTGTACTTTACTACATAATTCTTATTGTCTTCCAGGTCTGTTTGAACATGGTATTTCAAATGTATCGGCCATGTATCCACTTGACGTCACTCCTGCTGGAGCAACCTTTGCTATCTGGGGAGTTATCTACGCATGGCAAGCTTTGATACTGATTTACAGCCTCACCTCATTATGTCGCCGGACAACAGAGGGCCCCGTTTACTCCAATCCCACCCTCCTACCCCCAGCTTTCTTTATAGCTTACATGGCTAACAATGTCTCCAATATAACGTGGTTATTCTTATGGGATAGACTTTATCTTGTTGCATCCTCCATATTTTTATTTCTGATTGCCTTTACACTTTATGTTTGTATGATCATATCTTACGTGGTACTGAATAAGAATAAAGATGCTTTGGTTTGCAAAGGGAGACGGATGGAGGTCTGGTTAATCATTTTTATTGTACAAAATGGTCTTGCGATATACGCCACATGGACCAGCATTGCTTCCTTGATTAATTTGGGAACTGCCATTGCATACGCAACTGATCCTCCCGTGGGAAGAGAAATAGCTTCCAGCATCGCCTTAGGAATTCTCACTGCCGAGTTTGTAGCATTTGTTGCTACTGATCTCTCAGTTCTAAACAAGTATACAAGATATGTATTTACTCCTTATGTCGTCCTCATTGTCGCCTGCGTGGGTATCATTTTCAAAAACTGGGATCCCACCAATCCCAATTCCATCTTTACCGTTGTCATTTTGGGACTGTCTCTTATAAGTTTTATTGGGAAGATTGTCAGAATGGCTGTGGGGGGTTCCCACTTCAAACATAGAATTGAATCAACGTTACAGCACAACTATGAAGCCTTAAAGTAATTTGAGAATCTGTATATTGTACCCAAGAATTCCATGGTAAAAGCTGGGATCCCACCAATCCCAATTCCATCTTTACCGTTGTCATTTTGGGACTGTCTCTTATAAGTTTTATTGGGAAGATTGTCAGAATGGCTGTGGGGGGTTCCCACTTCAAACATAGAATTGAATCAACGTTACAGCACAACTATGAAGCCTTAAAGTAATTTGAGAATCTGTATATTGTACCCAAGAATTCCATGGTAAAAGATCTGTTATGTATTAGTATTATTATATGCGATTATATATTATGAATATTTTTTTGTATATACCAAGCTAGACTGGCCCAGTCTCTTCTATTTATTTTACATTTCGATTTATATAAAAGTAGTAATTTTTAGTAAACCAACACTTTCGTTTCCATTTGTATAAAAAAAAAATTTGAGTAAACCTGTAACCAGCACCAGAGACTGGACAATTTGCGAGCTTCACAATAAAATGGGCGTTTCTTGTCCTGTTTTACGTTGTTCCTTATTTGGAATGATTGACAGTTGTCAAGCAAGCCCCGAGTCACGTGACACGAATTTGTAAATGTGATGTCTAAGATAAATTAAGTTCGATATTTACCTTCATGAATCATGCGTCTCGAATGGAGTACAAAGCAGTCATGCTGAAACCGTCTGCGGGCTGATGTCACGTTTTTGTTTCCATTCGCCATTCGGCTTCGTCCCGATACGCATGAACTGGCTTCGTTAAGTTGTTATAATGATGTCGTGTGTAATTATTTATGTTCATTCACCTCATCCCATACGTTGTATCCGTTCATTCAACAGATATTATCATATTGTCCGTCAACAAAATTCTTAGATCGTTAAAGTATCACTAAATAACAATAACTGTTATCCACAACAAACATCTCGCACCTACACCAGTTTGCCAGTGCAAATGCAGTAATCCCGTGCACGACGTCACACGACCTACATAATGCAGATTGACCTACTAGATGAGAATGAAGCTCTATTTGCCCAGTCTCTAGAGATTACGGTTTTTTTCGTTTTTTTTTTTTTTTGAGAGGACTGGCCAATTTTTGGTGTGTGGAGAAGACTGGCCACCAGTCTAATACCAAGCACAATTGTTACACGCATAAATGAATAACTACAGCATGGCTGTAAAAGATCTGTTAGATATTAGTATTATTATATGCGATTATTTTATGAATAATTTTTTTTTTTGTATATACCAAGCACAATTGTTACACGCATAAATGAATAACTACAGCATGGCTGTAAGTAACATGTATCACAGCTTTCAACTTATCGATTGTACAATATCAAATCATTATGGAGCTTTTGATGTCTTTTTAAGTTGCTTGTTTATTTCCCGTTGATTTTTGTGATATAAATAATAATTTAAGGAATCGTATTTTGTTCACTTTTAATATTGTCGGGTTATACTGAATTCTATTGAATTTAAGGTTATATGGAATTAACTAAATTGGGGAAACAGTAGTCGATGAATGGGCATTATACGCCCATATTTAATGTCGTGAATTGCCCTCATTCGTTCCGGTCTGTTATGACACCATCTTATCTGGCACCTCATTTGTATGAATACCATTGTTTATTATTTTAGCAAGATATGGTCGGATAATCAGATAAAAACTTAAGTAGCGATTTTCCGTAAAGCCAGAGGCCATAATTCAGGATGTTACGGTCCGACATGCGTCAATATAAACTACTTTTTTTAAGCTTCATCAAAATCGGGTAAAAATTGGTATTACATGCTTATCATATTGTATTTACATATAAAGGGAAGCAGCCATTTTGTTGGACAGTTTCGGTACAATTTTCACGAATTCGATCTCAACAGTAATCATGATGCAACGGTGATAAGTTTGAATTTTTATTTTTCTTTAAATAAATTAAACATTGTGACCTCTAAAGGGTTCACAAGTCAAAAACCTGATTTTTTGTCAAATCGGGGGTCATAAACCAAGAGCTCATGGTGCGATATTTGCCAATATGGAAAGGAAGCGAGATATTTGGGGTATAAACATACATTTTAAGTTTCGTCATAATGGGATAAAAATTATGACCTCTACAGGGCCCACAACCTTGATATTACACACGTGTACGAAATTTGAACTCAACCGTAAATATTGTGTAACCATGGTATACATTCAGCTGAATGTTGTAACGGAGACATTACGAACAGTTTTTAAAATCAAATAAAAATTATAACATCCAGAGGGTTCATAAACTAAAAACGTAATTTTTCGTACAATCAGAGGCCATCATTGAGGAAGTTGCGGTCTGATATGTACTAATGTCGAAAGGAATCGAGATAAACATAAATTTTATGTTCCATCAAAATTGGCTAAAAAATTGTGGCCTCTATGGAGTTCCGATTCGATACATGCTAATATTGAAAGGAACCGAGATCTAGGGGATATAAACCTATATTTTAAGTTTCGTCAAAATTGGATAAAAATTGTGAGCTGCAAGGGATCCACAAACAAAAATGTGAACGGGCACACGGACAGACCCACGGACACAGAATACATCCACATGAAAATGTGGGTGTATACAAATCGTTTCAGATTAACACTTATGTTTATACACCCTCTTTGGGTTTTCGTATTTTAATGATACATAACAATTGTAGATATTTTATGAAAGATAAATAATAAATATTAATATTGCCAATGATACAGTAACAGGTGTCGCACACGGAAATGTATTATTATGGATTTAAACTAAAATTAGGATTATGAGATAATACATCCGTTTTTTTTCTGTGCTTTTTGGCAAAATAATATTAAAATGTGAATCTAACAACCGATTTTAATATTACCATAGAAAGTAAAGATGTTTTTATTTGCCTGTTATATAAAAGACTGATTTTACAATATTTTGCCAAGGGGGGGGGGGGTAGGGATATGGCCGAATGGTTAGCACGTGCACGATGTATCATAAGGTCTGTCTGTCGAGTCACTTGGCCTAGTTTCGATTCCCCGGTTGTACGTGCCGAGGTTATAGGGTCGCCTGTCCAGCTCATGGGTTTCTCCTACTGCTAAAAACCCCTACGCGCAAGCGAATTATGGAAATAAAATTGAACCATGCGTTGCAGTTATGCCATCAAGATGAGGCGCAATATGGTGTTCAAAGTGACCTCTCAGGCTGAGCAGTGCAGTAAGACGTTAAACCCAATTTTATTTCATTTCAGTCATCATGATTTAATCTTTAATACTCCGTCTTGACAATATAAAGCCCGGTTGGTGCAGAACTGTAGGACGTTAAACTTCATTCATTCATCCATTCATTCATTCATATACTACAATGCAATATCTCCCCGAGACAACGGTCAGTATATTACCATATTAACCGTTTCCATCACGTATATCCCTTTCTTACAGCTTCTTTTTATATTTCAGTAGGCCGTTGAACTCTATTCCATTTCGTTTCATTTCTTTTTATATGTCAGTTTATATGCGGCAACTTTAACTTTCATATTTCTAACACATTTCACAAACAACACCAATAATTTGCGACATTTTCCGCGTCTATTTGTATTATTTGTTTTCACTGTGCTATTCTGGTATGACTACCTGAAATGGAATATGACAGGTCGTAAAATATTATTTGTTAACAAGCTGTTGCACCCTCTTCTACTTTGATTGTTCAAATGAAAGACTGAAAGTTTGGATTCTAAACTGCCGAAATATAACAATACGGTATAATGTTCATGTCGAAGGGAACATTAACAGTTTAGAATAGCTTTAAGATGATCCAGACACACTTTCATTATACTTAGGGGAGTCTAAGCAATGAAATCTGAGGGACCAGGGGAAAAACCCGCTGGGTTAGGAAGGGGACCAAACTTATTGTCACGTATAGATGCAGGACCAAAATCCCGCCAGTAGAAAGACCTTATGATCTAAAGCCAATCGACCCCCCCTCCCCCATCAGGCATGCTTTGAGTAAAGAAATGCTTTGAGTAAAGACGGCTGATTTGCAGTTACTCTAGATATTAACTTTTAAGGCGGGGCGCCCTTTTGGAGACACCTGACATTATCCCATTCTGCTCCTTCTCACCATTACCGCTGGTAACAGGAAAACTACCGTCTTCATCATATAGGTTACAAAAAATATTTCTATTCAGTTGTTTAGATTAAGCTACTGCAGAATGTCAAAGTTATTAGAAAAAGGTCAACGCTGTGTTAATACCTATAATTGAATAATTGACACATATGTATATATATATATAATGTATTAAACATTAAATTAACTGGAGATTGGTTTTCTCTTTATAAAAGGGCTGTGCGGTTGCTAAACTGATTCTGTATGGTTTTAAGTAGAATCATATACCTTCTAGAAACCGACCTCCAATTTGACCACGAATTATGCAAGTTACGCTAAAACCTGTAATTTATATATTCGAAGTGAATTGTATTGTTTACTGATCGACTACACGAATTATTTTGCAATAAGTATAAAAGGTAGGTCATAATCAGTTTATTTATTTGTATGCGGGGAACGTATATTCATTCATAAGAAATAAATGTACGTATCTAACAGACCTTGCTTGATTGTTGTCTGTCAAGGTGACGACCTAAATATATGGAAGCCTATAACTTATAACTACCATTCATAATCTCTACTTTTCGTCTCTTCAAAACACGAAAGTCGAAAAGTAGAAGTTACAACAAAATGTAGGGCGACAGCACGGTATACAAGCCAAAATGAACTCGAAAATCGGAAATTAAGAAATAATACACAGCGATGATAGCGCCTCTCGTTATCTCCTAATTTCTTATTTTCGACTTGCATTTTGGCTTGTATACCGTCTTGGCGACTTTTGACTTAGTCATATTTTGTATTTATCGATGTCAGTAAGAAGATACTAGGAAATAACGAGAGGCGCTATGATCGCAGTGTAATATTTCTTAATTTCCTATTTTCGATTTCATTTTGGCTTGCATGCCTTGCCGTCGCCTTACATTTTGTTGTAACTTCTACTTTTCTACTTTTGTGTTTTAAGGGGCGAACAGTAGAAATAATGAGTTATAGGCTTCTATATAAATACACTTAAACCTTTGCGTTCAACATCCCAGTGTTCTGTTCCAGCATACGTCATATAGCGAACTATGAGAAGATTTTTTCCCGGACAACCACGCTACGGCCTACTCTTATATCAAACCCCAACTGCCAAGGGTTCTTTTACGCGCACGCCAGTGTGTAAAATGGACCTCCGAACAACTATACGCTGTCCATTTCCAGGGAACCTGTCCTCAGGGGCGGATCCAGGAATTTTTGCAGGAGGGGGTTTGCCAGGTTTCTGTCACGGAAATCTGCTGTCATCGTCTCTAAAATACATAGGCATACATACAAATTGAGCCTTTTAAACAGAGAAATCATTTTTATACTGATGTAGGATCACTTTGTGATGTAATTTTTTTTGATGCAAGGCATTATTTTTTTTATGTAGCTGAGCAGGGGGGGGGGGCTGTGGATCCGCCCCTGGTCCTGTACCGATGAACTTTCTCGGCCAACCAGGGATCGAGCAGGGGACTTTCAGGTAAGCGCGCTATATAAAGTACCTACCAGTTAGTTAGATATCATTCGACTATCTCCACCTGGGGACCACGTGGTTTAGTGGGTAAGACGCTGGCTCGCTAGTCTGGAGGTCGGGCGTTCGATCCCTGCATTGGCCGAGAAAGTTCATCCCGATTTTCTGGAGTGGTTTTCCCTTGTCAGTAGGACAGCTGTCTAGTCGTTCGAATGGGACAAAAAATCCGAGGTCCGTGTACACGTTGGCCTGCACGTAAAAAAAGTAGCGCCGCTGCCCGGGCAAAATTTCCAACTATCTCTACCACACTAGACGGCACTTGGATGGCGTTTTTTACCATACATTTTGCACCATAATGAGAATATTTTGTACATATACAGTAATTTATTTATCAAATGAAATGTGGTATACAGTGGTCTAGAACAGTGAGCGTAGAATGTCTCGTGCAACTATACTATAATTACCTGGTTGAGAGATGATGTTGATGTGGAATTACGAAGTCGAACCTACTCGTTATTTTGCATGGACACTTGAATTGAGAAGTGGTATGAGGTATTCCTTAAAGGAAACATTTGATCGTGACAACGGTTACCGCTAATAATAGCTATTTCTTCGATGTCACGGTCAAGCTGTCGACTCTATTTCTGTTAATGCCCCCTGTGTATTCTTTATTTACAGATAGAAGTTACAGATAGAAGTTGCTGGTATTCAATATGGGGGAGCATAGAAAACTTGTGTTAATAATATTAATCATTTTAACAACAATTATCTTTGCTGGTTTACAATTCACCACTTTCCTAGCTGCCAACCCAACAAAAAGTTACGGTAATTTTAATTTATCTCCCCACTATCCTTTCTCATATTTGGTAGAAACAACCTGTTTCCCCGGATTAAGGGACCGTGGTTACTCTTTGCATAAGATGCTGGTTTGCTAACCATAAGATCCCGGGTTCCTCGTGATTCCTTGTCTGTGCTGTAGGACCAGGTCATTGTAAACATTCAGGGCAGAAAAGTATGATGTTAAACCCCATTGCACATATACCAGACGTAATAATACTACTGTTTGCATCTCTAATTTATACAACTACTTCAATCTGATCTTCTTAATTGTACATTGCAGGTACATTTTTTCGTAGTATTGGAAATGTGTCAGATGCCCACCATCTGGATGTTACACCAGCCAGCCCAACGTTTAGCATCTGGGTGATCATCTATGGTTGGCAAATTATCATGTTGATATATTGTCTGACTTCGACCTGTCGTCACACCCCTGATGGACCAGTATGTACAAGTCCTGTTCTTCTTCCACCAATGTTCTTCATAACTTACATAGCCAACAATATCTGTAGCATCACCTGGTTGTTTTTATGGGACCGACTGTATTTTATCAGTTCCACGGTGTTTTTGTTCTTAATCGCTATAACTTTATATGTCTGCATGGTCATTTCCTATCGAGCACTGAATCGCCATTACTCACTGCTCGTTGCTAGAGGGCGCAAGGCAGAAATATGGCTGATAATATTTCTAGTTCAAAATGCTATCGCCATTTACGCTACTTGGACGAGTATTGCTTCCCTGCTCAATTTAGCAACAGTGCTTGCCTACGACATCCCCGATCCAATGGAACAAGAAGTTGCTTCCGTGATATCTTTGGGTATCCTAGCCGTAGAATTACTATTATTTGTGGGTACGGATTTGACCATCTTCGATAAATACAGCCGCTATGTGTTTACACCTTACCTAGTGCTGGTAGTAGGATTATCAGGTGTGGTTGCTAAAGATTGGAATCCTAAAACACCTACATGTATCTTTGCAGCAGTATTATTAGCAATGACTATCATAAGTGCCATTGGTAAATGTATTCGACTTTCCCAAGCTTTCTTTAAACGCAACGATCAAGAGGATATAGTTCTCAAGGAGTGATCGAATTTACGAATCAAATCAAATTGAATTTTAAGACCATGAGGTTAGGAGTTAATTGAATATACTGACTGGGCATTTTCTGCCTAGCCAAAGCTGGGATCATCAATTTGATTGATAGAGACTTTAGAACACAATAACATTTAATTGACATAAAATGGGTTCCTTTTAGACATTTGCAAAAACAATTACATCCATTGAACTCGAAAATTACAATGCAAAACACCCAGAGTCAGGTCCAACCGCTAGGTGTGGCCTTAGCCTGTGTGATTGAACTGTAAAGTAAAATCAAGTTTTACTAACTGGACTAAACTAGGTCTCGTTATCGGCTATGAGTAAAATGTGAATAGTCCAACATATAGCGTATAGCATTTGTATGCTTTATTTGGATTAACGAGAGAGAGAGAGAGAGAGAGAGAGAGGGAGAGGGTGTAGCGCCCACTCAACACAAACCAGATCATTTCGGGACTAACATATTATGTTTTAATTTTATTCTTTAATTCCTTTGGGTACAGGTGACTTCAGCAGGATTAGGAGAGGACCCGGAGAAAACCCACGAGGTTGGGCGGGCCCTACCCCATGCACAGTCGAGCAGGAATTCGAAACCACCCCGCTTGACTCAATGACGATTCATTGTGATTTCACGAACACGCACTAGACGTCCCCCTCCCTCCACTTGGATTAACGACGGTTAAAGGTGAAAACTGCGACGCTAATGTGGGGTTATTATCCGTTCTATTTATAACCGTTTTTTATGATGTATATAATAATATATGTGTGAAAACATGTCACCATTCATTCTAAATACGAAATGATTCCTCTTTTGTTATACTCTATGATATTACAACACCAAGAACCCTTTCAATATTGTTATTTAGACGTATCTGTTATGCATTTATCTACAGTAAATATAAAGATATTTGTGTTCTACTTACATGTACTTTAAAGTATTTACATGTACTTTAAACGATTATATGTTTATCTATTTGTGAACACGAATTTCGCAAATAAAAAAAAATAAAAAATCGAACGAAGAGTTTTATATACAGGTGATTGTGTGAAATGTTGATGATCATTTGCATTGCTTTGATCAAGAAAAGTCGAACGATAGAGATTAACCGCGGGACCAAGAGTAAGCCAGTTCAGTGCTTTAAACACACAAGTACATGATCAAAAATGTGTCTTAACAATGGAAATGTTTTCCAAGAAGTAATTTCAGCTGGCGTTATATAGAGAATTTCTTACAAGTCTTTCTTGATATCAAAAAATATCAACACAAGTTGATAAATTAAAAACAAAGAGGTTCTACCGAGCTTTTTTTTTTACTTATCTACGAGTGTTGAATACTGTTGATATTTTTTTGATATCAAAAAAGACGAGTTGGAGATTTTATTTATCACCCAATCCTTTCTTGATGCACAAATAAATAGATATAATTCCTTGTATAAACACCACTTTTTAACAAAAACAGAAGTTACTTTTAATTTAAAATAAGTGGTTTCTTAAAATAAAAGAAAGTAGTTTCCTTGTGATTGACCAATCAAATTCATATCGGAGAAATCGCAGTAGTTTATGTAATATATCACACAAGCGATATCTAAATGTCAATTAATGTGTTATTTGGTGATAAAAGCATGTATCAATACGTAGCATATTATCTAGTAATCTATATATTAGAATGTTGTTTAACATCTGCTGCCACAACGTGTCTTATAGTATTTTATATCAGAGTATCTTTACTATGATCAAATAGAGGCAACGATTCCGATATTTCACATTTACATGTTAAAAACCCATTTACATTTTAACGACCTTTAATGTTATCTTTATCTTCTTTTTTCCATTTCCAAAGTTTGAATTTATACACTTTCTTATGTATTTAATAAATGTAACATCTGAACACATTATGTTAAATAATAATTGTTATGGAAACCTTGCAGTCGTTTTACTGTGTTGAGTTTTTAAGTTTCAGGCATACTGCATATTGCGTGCCCGTCTTCACCATTACACCGATGAGAGCAGAATAGTAGGATGTTAAACATCATTCCATTTATTAAAGTTTCAAACTTGCCTTGAGATTCTGAAGAAGATATTTTCAAAACGTCAAAGATCAGAAGGGGACAAACTTTGTAAAAAGTCCACCTAAAAAACAATTTTTGGATATATATTAATTTTTTAAATTCGTTTTTCAAGATTATGAACTTCTTTTTGCGTTACCGATGTCACAAATTGGTTAGAATGTCTAGTACTAAATGTGTAGCTGTAAGAAGGAAATATGACCATATTAATATTCCATATAATTATGTTTGTAAATATCACGTCTCAATATCATTTTGTAACATTTATATAATTACATATGAACCATAAGCCATTTCAATAAATGTCATTTGTTTGAGTCATTCATACATATTCTAACGGAAATATATTCATTAAGTATAACATAATATGCTCCTTGTTTCTAGAAAATAAATTACAAGGACAAGATACTTCACGGTTGAAATAACGTCATCATTACAAGAAAAATGACGACCGGCTAGTTTCTTTTTTCATTTTTGGAAAGAAGTCCCATCTATGGTTACAAATCAGGTAAAGTATTATAAGGATCTGCATCAAAACGGCGCAGATTGTCACAAGGCGTCGTGAATACATGTTTCTGATTCGCAGTCAAGAGCTGTGGCACCCGTATTGCAGTAACTTTTGTCACTTCTAACCCATTGGCAATATTTTCTTTAATGGTTACTGTTGATGGCCTTCAAAGACGCGTGTCATCATGACACGCTTAAACTTCTCAACCAACTTCTTTAACTGTGGAAAACGAAGACGCACCACCCCTCCGCCCTAAAGTGGAGATCATGTCGGCATTATCTGCGTTTGGGTTTGTGCTTTCGGTTGCAGGTACTTGTTGACCGTCCTATAAGCACCTCTGTCCATTTCTAGTGAATTCAAGGGCTAAGTTCACAAGATGGTATGGTACACGGTTGCAGTTCAACTGACCATGATTCATTCAATGATTGTACTTGTTGGTGGCAAATGTTTGTTTTAACTCAATTTATCTATCCTTTTCAGCCTTACAACTTTTCAACCAGTGCCCATATTTTCAGGGGCGGATCCAGGAATTTTTGCAGGAGGGGGTTTGCCAGGTTTCTGTCACGGAAATCTGCCATCATCGTCTCTAAATTACATAGGCATACATACAAATTGAGCTTTTTAAACAGAGAAATAATTTTTATACTGATGTAGTATCACTTTGTGATTTTATTTCATTGATGCAAGGCATTATTTTTTTTTATGTCGCTGAGCAGGGGGGGGGGGGGCGGGTTGGACCCCCCAAACCCCCCCTCTGGATCCGCGCCTGATTTTAATGAAACACAATAATGATAGTCAATTACACATTGTTGATATACAGATATACGAATAAGGATAAAGTTACCAAGCCCAACAGTTTTAAAAAGAACAAAGTTGGTGCATCTAAGACGTCAAAAACAACAAAATGCCAACTTCTATCTTGAAAGATATGAAATTTAACGTCTTACTTTTCTGAACCATTGGGACTAGTTAAGTGGGAAAGAACAGATACAATGTTGCCCCAATTAACAGCACTGCGGCCTAGTGCTATAGGTCTGCTATTGAGTCAACTGGATTGGTTTCAATTATCCGCGTAAGCGAATTATTGAGATAAAATTGAACCATATGTTAGTCCCGAAATGACTGAACAAATCAAAACAACCAAAACCCAATCAAATAATTGGCAGACATTTTCATGCACTAAGAAGTCTTCAGTGCAGGCAGGAATACTTCCCGTTGATTTCACTTTCTAGAAAAGGTGTACGATTTGATAAGATAATGTAGAGAGAGAACTGAAAATATATTGCAGAATATATAGTTTTTTATTTAATATGTGTAAAACCAACACACAAAAAACAACAACCAAAACCCAAACGTATTTCTTGCTCTCGTTATGAACATTAAGCATAATGACTATTCTATTCTGTACGTCATCTGGTTTATCGACTGTTGCTCCTTGTCTGCATAAAGATGGTTGTATGAAATTTAAAAAAAAAACATTTGGGTAACGTCTAGTTACTCGTAATGACCACGCGTAACAATGTGTCTTGTTGTTTTCGGGCGTCAACAGGAGTGAAAATAATAAACTTTTATTTGCTTTGATAATTATCACTTATATTGTAAGGATTATCACATATGCTGTCAATGGAAGTATCAGTTCAGGTAAGCGCATATTAAAGGTGACTAGCAATTATAACAAGTTTGAACGGGGATCGAAATCGAAAAACCGCTGACGTATAGACTCATGTTTGGGTTACAAAGGGAGTAACAGTGTTATAAAAAGATCATTAGGGGTTCCCACTAAGAGACAGCTCGGCATTCCCAACAAAATTTTTATAAAAATCTATTGATTGTTACTCATTTCAGGGACAAGCTCAACAATTATAGAAACTTTTTTAGAAACAATCCCTGGTTAAACTGAACTCAATATGGTGGAGCGATAAGTGCGCGCAATTCGGACAAATTGCTATAGCATGGGTATTGGGTATTGATTACATATATTTGTTTAACTGTAGTTACTATACACTATAGAAGACCCCATCGTGTACCTTAAAGACGCAAATTTAGTTTTCGGCATTTAATTTTCACTGTCGTGCTTCAAAGTATTTAAGATAATAATATATATATAATAACTATATTATATAGTTTGTCTTCCGCTTTCACACAATACAAGATCATAGATAGTTATGTATTTGGGGTGATGTCTTTATATCGGTATTCGTTTGGTCAAACAGAGTCGACCTATATAGTTACTACGATTTCATATGCAAATGATTTGTCTTTTATCTAATACTACAACAGTTTACATAAACGCCTTTTTTTATAAAGAGCACGATTTTATGTAAGGTCCATCCGAAGACAATATGGCAGAGTGGGAATGTAAATATACGATACGTTAATGATTTATTTAAATAAACATTTTACAAGAAAATAAATTGTTAAAATTGGGCGAGACTTTAATACTGATAAAAATACCATTGGCCGAAATCTAAATATTTCTAAATTAAAAACGTGAAATGGGTACAATACGCAAAATCTGTTCGGAACACTAAACAACGCACATGTACTGGTGTACAGTGGTAAAACAAACCTTTCGAATTATCGAGGTTAAACAGCTTAAAATTGGAGCTTCTTCTAAGATTTAAAGAGTTTTGGTGTAAAGGGTGCGGGGTGGGGTCTTTACCTGCATCCAATTGCTAGAAATAACGGTAGTAATCTGTATTGCGTTTTGACCCTTAGCAATATGCACATTATTATCTATAAAGTGACTGCGTTATTTATTGTCTAAGGAGGTTAAACCTCTTTATAATAGCTAGATTAAAATAGATTAATGTATAATACCGTTAGCGATTTAGATAATATCTGCAATGAAATAAGATTTAACACCCTACTCCGAACTGCGCTAATCAAGGTGGCCATACGCCATACAGTGTACTTTGACGGGAATTTTGCCCTGACAGTGGCACCAAGGTCTACTCTCATATCGAATTCCAGCTGTCAAAGGATATTTTACGTGCACGTCGATGTGTACTCTAGACCACGCCTGTTCGTCCCTTCCGAACGACTAGACAGTTGTCCTTGCCAGGCCCTCCGTCCCGTATCACTGACAAGGTGGTACCACGCCGGAAAATCTGGATGAACTTCTTTGGCCAATACAGGGATCAAACCCCCGGCCTCCAGACTAGCGAGCCAGCGCCTCACCCACTTAGCCACCGTGATCCCATAGATAAGATCTATAACGATTACAGCATGTAAAGAAATTGGCCCAATATGCATTATGACATGCTGGTCTGGTAACCTGGTGACCTTGTTATCTTCTAACTAGTGTATAGCCTTCGGATTCTGAAATCAGTGCCATCTCATCTGTGCCATTTAGCTACATGTAAGCAATCGCGTGTGTCTCGACTCGCCATTGGAGGAGACTCAAATAATGAACAAAAGTATCACAAAATATGTTAGCTATGTGGAATCTTGGATAATATCATATCATAGTCCGGGACGGATCCAGAGCCCGCCCCCCCCCCCCCCCCCCAACTCCCCGACCACACCCCAACTCCCCGACCACACCCCCATCGCTCAGGTACAAATTTATTTTATTTTTTTATCAAGACTACACTTTTATGAGAAAAGTGTCACGGTCATGTGCTTTACACTGATGTTAGCATCAGATGGTGGTATGGGATAGACATTAGAAGCGCAAAATAATCATATAGACATATGTGATATATCATATTTTAATACACATGTTCATTCGTTTTAGACGGGTCTTTTTTTTGGGGGGGGGGGATAGAATCATAAATTTTTATTCAACTCAACTATGTAGTAAATATTAATGAGCAAATGAAAGTTTTACATTAATGAAATACAGTACTGATTACTGTGCATGCGCCAAATGAACCTTGACCTGTTTTCCCATGTACTTTGACAGTTCTGTCAAAATGGCTGCCCAAACTAAAACAACCACCATAATTGTTTTCCTTCGCATAATTTGCGTAGAGGTTAATCAACTGTCAAGTTTGATAGAATAGTTGCAAATAAATTTCATTGTTTTAATATTACCTAAACGTCTAGAGCTTTATAATTTAAGGTCAATCAAACTATACTCTTATAATTAACGAGAAGACCATACCTGATCCAGCTGTCTAATTAATACTATTATATCAATTGTTTAATGTGCTAATCTTAAGACACTCTAAATCAGACATGTACGTAAACTCAAGCAGAGTGCAACATATATCATATTCATTGTATTGGACGTTAAATCTGTAATAAACAACAAGAAGAACAGCAAGATATTATATATTCACTGTGCAAATAAACATTCATGTTGGACAACCTCATCTGATCTAAAGACTAATTGACTTAAAGGTAAGATACGTTATATTTAGTTTTATGTACACATTCTATGGTTCTAGTTTTACAATGTGATTTCTTTAAAGTAGCTAAGTCTCTAACTCAATATCATCCAAAATCTTCAACATCGAAACCATCAATTATTTGTCAATTTAAATCAACATTGATGCTGTGATCTTACCGAAAAAAGATGGGCTTTTGATATCCAACATTTAAGACAAAATAAACATTTTACTTTTGGTACAGCCCTAGTAGGGACGAAGCTAAACACATTGCACCAAATCAAAGGGCGCGTGTAGACTGGAATAATCAGACGCTAGAAATTTGCATTCGATTGAGACTGCTGGTTTATAAAATTGGTACACTTTTCAGCTAGGTTGACCCCCTGGTCTCCCGGTCTATTAGGTTTACCAATAAATATGTAGTTCACTTAAATAAAGTAGCTAAATCGCTAATATTTGGAACCTATCAATTGACCCAAATGTGTCGCAAAGCTTATAATAATACAATCTGGTTGTATATAAACTTATTTACATTCAATTGTTTCCGTTTTGACTCTAATTTCAAATCAGTTACGTCCAGCGAAATACGGCAGTCACAACCAAATGCCAATTTCTATAGTGTCGTGTTATTCCAGTCTACTGCTCTCCAGATAAGATATGGCGTGGAATATATCAAGTCTCGTTCTTTTGGTCAGCTGTTACAAATGACGCTGAAACGCACTATGATACACGATTCGTGTACCAATGTTCAAATGTTTATTTTGTCATAAATATTGGATATTGGAAACCAAAAAATTCGCGTTTTCAAGTTGTAAGATTTTGAATGATATTGAGTTAGAGACTTAGCTACTTTACATTACATGAACTAGATTACAATGACTACATGTGATCAATATTCACATTTAATAGCAGAAGTATACACAGAAAATCATTTCGAAAACACTTAAAATTCGCTTCTTTGTACAATCCCTAATGTACAGTTGCAGTCGAGGTTTATTCCTAGTGCAAAATGTGGCAGATACCCATAATTATTTTGCTGGTTCTAAGTATACATGTAGGCTGAATAAGAGAAAGAATAACAACTTAGTGATGCTATGAAAAAAACTAGGAATGTAAATCTGCAGCATCTACCATTAATAATATATAAACTATACACATACTTATGGAAGAACAGTTACTGATTTATTTAAAGGGACAATAACATTCTTGCTGGCTTGGTAGCTCCAGAAAATAAATAATACCCTTATTCTAAGTACTAGATGTTTAAGAGTCCTACCTGTTGTGTAAAATATCCATTACAACCATTTTACTTGTCCAGAGGGTTCGAAAATATTTTAAAATCCAAGTCACACTTGAAAAGGTTTACGTTAGACTTTTCAAATCAATTGGTTGAATTTTTCCAATTTTTCAAAATAAGTGTGTTAAGATGAAATTTATATCATCATTTAATTGGAATATTCTAAAATAATACGATTTGTTGACCAGAATAAAGATTTGGACATATTATTCAGTTACAACAAGAGTGTTATTAGGGCTTTAAGCTACCTTCGAAGAGCATTCTCAGTATAGTTGTTCTCCATAAATATGTGTATAGTTTATTTATCTTCCTAGTTACTAAAGAATAATAATAATATAGTTAACAGAATAGAAAACTGACACGTCTCTCCATCAGTCCAATCCGAAACTGTGTTTTTATGCGTTAAAATAAATCATATTTATCATTTTTATCCTCAAGGTTGGATCTATTGTTTTTGGTCACTCAAGCCTTCAACACCGATCAAAATTTGTCCACTAAAATCTGGCGAGTCGGCGATCTGAGAATGAAACCGTATTAATTGGCATTAAGCGGATCTACGGAAATTTACATAAAGGTATAAAAATAACATATGGAACGTTAAATAAATAGGCAAATTTATGGGGATCAAAATTGGATTTTATCTTAAGTTAATATTTCGTGAAACAGGGCCCTGGTAGATTATTTTAAGATTGCCCAAACAGCGAAGGACCGGTAAAGGGGATTTCCGAAAGGGCGCGGTTATGCTGTCTGTTATTAAATCAACTGCCCAGCTCGATTTTCCTCCCAATGCTTAAAGACCTCTACGACCAAGTGATAGTGCCGAAATGACCTATTTTGAATCCGGTGAACAAACTCTCTCTCTCTCTCTCTAGTAAGTAATGACTCAGAAATACTGCGACCTATCATTGAAGAAGCATTGCTGCTCACTAAGTTAATAGAACTCAATCGCTTGTTGGAAAACGTCATATGGGTGCATTGACCTACCAGAGGTCATGCGTATCCAATAAGAATTGAGTTAACAAACGCTAAACAATCGTTGGTTGAATAATTGGCAAAACAGTTATATAAATGAAATTGGTGGGAGCTGTACACACATTTGATTACATAGTCAACGTATTTGCAGATACACTGGGTGAAGACTGACAAAGGTAGGCTAATATATTTACATATTATGTTGGCTTAGGCGAGTTGTAACTAGACTGGACAAGACTGACCATTGACCTGAATAAAAATAGAAAATATAAGATATTTACTGAATGAGTAATGTATATGCGCGTAAAAGAAATTGTTGGTCGAGCTAACATTCATCTTCAGAAATAATTAAGATTTGGTTTTTAATTTTAATAAATAATATTATTCTTAGATAAAATTAAATCAACATATGAACCTTAATTCGGTTATTCACATTACATTTTCTCTGATAAAATTTGGATCAACAGTGAGTGTTGACGTTAATAAGGTTATTTCATGTAAACAATGTTCAGTAAAAATTGCCAAGATATTTTCAGTCCTGGCGTCTGTGGTTTTTACTATACAAACTAAGTTGAAATGCGGGTCTTACCCATGCTCGGGGACGGGCATGAGAAACTTTGACAAAAGAAATGTATAAAATAATTCCCATTGTATTAGAATCGCTAACACTCCATGACGACTGCTAGTTTGTCACGGACCCACCTAACGCCCTAAGTTATCACTAAATTACACTAAAACTTGGATAAACATTCTGTTGTGACAGCTCACCACACAATCAGTATAAAATTGATGCTTGTTTCCTACGCTGTTTATAGTATATATATAACAAAAAATGTTAGAATTTGGGGAATTTGGGCGTTGCGCCAATAAGCTTGTGCCACTTGTGGTTATGTATGCCTGTGTGTGTGTGTGTGTGTGTGTGTGTGAGAGAAAGAGAGAGAGAGAGGGGGGGACTTAAGGCTGTTAAGGATAACTCATGAAAAGTACCCTGATTTGAAGTAGCCCCGGGGCTTCGATAATAATGTTACACTAGGGTTAAGGGCTATATTATATTATTCGAGATAACTATCGTGTATTTTGTTGTCAGGGGCGGATCCAGATATTTTCGCAGGAGGGGGTTTGCCTGGTTCCTGTTAAGGAATTCTGTCATCATCGTCTCTAAATTACATAGGCATACTGAGCTTTTTAAAGAGAGAAACCATTTTTGTAATGATGTAGGATCATATATTGTAATTTCATTTCATTGACGCAAATTTTAAGCAATCAATTTTTATTATGTAGCTGGGCAGGGTGGGGTCCCCACCACCACCCCTTCTGGATCCGCCTCTGGTTGTGCGAGTGATACTAACTTCTGGATTTAATGACCCCAAGACACAAGTATATAGGTTCAAATATACTTTACTACCTATATCTATGTCAAACATAACGCTAACGCTACAATATACGTCCACATTCCTGCTTTGATTGATATGGTACTTTGTCAAGAAGGCTAGGCGTTTGGTTTGTTTAGCGTTGAGGGTCGTGCACCAACATTAATAGTTGCCGTCCTTAGAGGATAAGGAATAACTATACCAAGATAATCCATTCAGAATTGTGCCTTCCTAACACTAAAGGCAAAAAGTGGGCGTGGCTCTGCCCCTGGGGGTCGGGACATTCATCAAAATCAATAGTGGACGCCCTCAGGCTATAAGGAATACATAAACCAAGTAACAAGCTGATTCATTCAGAATTGCGGCCTGTAAACGACAAACACAAAAATTGGTCGTGTCTTGCCTGTGTGAGTCGGGACATGCAGTTGACGTCCTTAGGCTATATGGAATACATATCCCAAGTTTAAAGACGATCCATTAAGAATTGTGGCCTGTAGACAATACACATAGACACAAAGTTAAAATGGGCATGGCTCTGCCCCTGGGGGTTAGGAAATCACCAAAAACAATAGGGGTCATCTTTAGGGTATAAGGAATAGGTTTGTAAAGTTTTAAAAGGATCTGTTAAGAATTGCATCCTGTAGGCGAACACAAGACACAAAAGCATTGGGCGTGGCTCTGTCCCAGGGCGTCCGTCATGCACCAAAAATAATAGTGGTCAGGCTTAGGGTATAAGGAATAAGTATAAAAAAGGTTTTCAAGACGATCGATTAAGAATTTTGGGCTGTAGGTGACACACAGACAGACAAAAAAAAATGGGCGTGGCACTGTCCCTTGGGGTTGGGCATGCACCAAAAACAATAGGGACCTTCCTAAGGTAAAAAGAATAAGTATTCAAAGTTTCAAGATGATACATTAAGAAATGCAGCCTGTAGACGACAGACAAACAAATACACGAAATGGGTGTTGCTGTCCCATGGGGGTCGGGCATGCACCCAAAACAAAAGGGGTCATCCTTAGGGTATAAGGAATAAGTATTTTAAGTTTCAAGATGACCGATTAAAAATTATGGCCTGTAGGCGACACACAAAAAGAAAATGGGCGTGACTCTGCCGCTGGGGGTTGGGCATGCACCCCAAATGATAGAAATGTTCCTTAGGGTACAAAGAATAATCGTTCAAAGTTTCAAGATGATACGTTAAGAAATGTGGCTTGTAGACGACAAACAAATAAATACAAGGAATGGGCGTGGCTCTGCCATTGGGGGTCGGGCATGCACCTAAAAACAATACGGATCATCCTTAGGCTAAGTATACAAAGTTTTAAGAAAATACAGTTAGAATTGCGGCTTCTAGGCGACACAGAGACACACAAAAAGAAAATGGGCGTGGCTCTGCCCCTGGGGGGTTGGGCATGCACCCCAAACGATAGGGATCATCCTTAGAGTATAAAGAGTAAGTATACAAAGTTTTAAAGAAAATCCAATAAGAATTGTGGCCTGTAGGCGACACAAAGACACACGATAAGAAAATGGGTGTGGCTCTGCCCCAGGGGGTTGGGCATGCACCCCAAATGATAGGGATGTTCCTTAGGCTACAAAGAATGTGTATGCTAAGTTTCAAAATTATAAGTTAAGAAATGTGGCCTGTAGACGACAAACAAATACATACTAGAAATGGGCGTGGCTCTGTCCCTGGGGGTCGGGCATGCACCAAAAACAATAGAGATCTTCCTTGGGGTATAAGGAATACGTATACCAAGTTTGAAGAAAATCCAGTAAGAATTGCGCCCTGTAGGCGACACAAAGACACACGAAAAGAAAATGGGCGTGGCTCTGCCCCTGGGGGTGGGGCATACACCCCAAACGATAGGGATGTTCCTTAGGGTACAAAGAATGTGTATGCAAAGTTTCAAGATTATAAGTTAAGAAATGTGGCCTGTAGACGACAAACAAACAAATACTAGAAATGGGCGTGGCTCGGCCCCTGGGGGTCGGGCATGCCCCAAAAACAATAGGGATCTTCCTTGGGGTATAAGGAATAAGTATACCAAGTTTGAAGAAAATCCATGAAGAATTGCGCCCTGTAGGCGAACCACCTACACACACACACACACACACACACACACACACACACACATACACACACACACACACACAGAGACAGGGGCGACGGCATAATACGTTCACATTATGAATATGGACATATAAAAAGGGTGAAATGAAATGATATTGGGTTTAACGTCCTACTGTTCTGGGCCCTGTTTCACGAAATTTGAACGAAAGATAAAATCAAAACTTTAGTAGATAATCAGTTTTGATTGGCTAAGAACTAAAATCAATCTAATATTGTCCAATCAAATAACTAAAATTCAGATGTTATCTTAGTTAAAATTTTGTGAAATAGGCCCCTGCTCCTAAACTGGGCTAACGAAGACGAGCTTACGCCATAAAGTGTACTACAGCCCACCCTATATGGAATTCCAACTGTCAAGGGATCTTTTACGTACACACCAATGTGTACACGGAACATCGTTTTTTCATATAATCCGAACGACTAAACAGCTGTCTTTGTCAGGTCCTCCGTCCTACATCACTGGCAAGAGGAAACCACGCCAAAAATCTGGATGACCTTCTTGGCCAATATATGACTAAACAGCTGTCTTTGTCAGGTCCTCCGTCCTGCATCACTGACAAGAGGAAACCACGCCAAAAATCTGGATGACCTTCTTGGCCAATGCAGGAATCGAACACCCGACCTCGAGGCTAGCGAGCCAGCGTCTTATCCACTTGGATTTGTTTTTAGATTGAGGCTTTAATGGCGCTTTCGGGAAAGGCAGAAACTTGATGGCCATTTACCCAGAAGATGTTAAATGGATTATAAAACGTTGCAATGACAACACTGTAGTTTTTGAAAAAAAATTACTATTGGGTTATTAATTGGAACTGAATCCGCCACCATTTATGGCAAATGCAGATTTATATAAATATGAATTCTGTTTTCAAGACCATAAAAAAAACAGATTACAAAGTAGTTGACAGTTTAAACTAAACCTTCCGATATATTGATGACATAACACCCATCAATGGATAACGGAAACTCAATAAATATAAAAGTGATATATATCCCCCTGAACTAATATTATATAAATAAAATTCAGGCACAGTAAATGCATCTGTTCTTGGGCTCGACATTAACATAATTAAAAATAAATTTAATGTCGGCATTTTCGACAAAACGGACAAATTTGGTTTTGAAGTAGTAAAATATCCTTCATTTTATAGTAATATAGATAACCGATACCACGCTATATGTGCCAGTGGTACATTATTATATTAGTTACAATATTGGACGCGCGTGACGTAGTTCATTGAAATGCACGTGCTGAATAGTGTCTGTATTTTAAGTTGTTTAATGGTCTTGTGAAAGACAGTTCCTAATATTATTATACAGATATTGCACTCGTGCTATCGCTCTCGTACAATATCAATATATTACTTAATGACTCGCACTCGACCATTAAACTACACTATAATCGACTAATAATACGTATATTTAATTTTCTGTAGTTACCTAATCCGGGTTGGGATGGCCTAGTGGTCTAGAGTGCCGCGCTTCGACCTCTAGCTAGCCGGTCACCTCTAGCTTGCGGCTGTGGTTTCGAGCCCTGGTGTGAGCGTATGTGGCATGGAGATAGGGGCGCCTTCTCAACCTCGTGGGTTTCCTCCGGGCACTCCGGTTTCCCCCCACTGCTAAAGACCCCTACGCGCAAGCGAATTATTGAAATAAAATTAAACCATGTTAGTCCCGAAATGACCTAGTTTGTGTTGAGTGGACGTTAAACCCCACTTCTCTCTCTGTCTGTCTCTCTCTCTCTCTCTGTCTAGATTAGGTCTATCGCCCTTATTTTTGTACCTTTATAAATACAGTTACAGAGTAGGCCTACGATTTCTTCGGCATACCTGTTTTCCATTTCTTGTGTGAGGTATTATATATCATAGTTGGTAAAATTACATAACTTTATAATTCCGATTAGTCGCTATAATTTCTAGTTTTTAACGTTATTTTTTTCGGGTTTATCTCCCTTTTTATTCTTATAATAATATTCCGTCTCCTTCTAAGTTATGACGTCATTACCGAAATAACGGCTATTTTACGTCACGCCATTCAGTCAGGAGACGACATTTCCCAAACTTGGGCTGTTTGTCTACAGAGCTAGCTCCGCCTGAGAATCTCTTAGTAGTGTAACGTAGATGGATCGCCGAGAGCAGTATGCAGACAGCTGTCATTCGGGACAGTCTACATTTCCAAGTATTTACTTTTTTGTATTCAGTTTTGTTTGTTTTATGACGGATGGAACATGACAATTGACATGAGCCTTAAAACCGGATTCCATTAAAAATACCTAAACATTTCTTGATTGATTTAGAACATTTAGATAGACTATTTATTTTTATTTTTTTTTTTTTTTTTTTTTTTTGTTCAACCTTTCACCCGTTACTTGTAGATCTATACTCTATAGTCTATAGCCTAGTTGAATTTTACTACAGTATGCTTACATTCCACAGGCACTTGAAGGGATTAAAATAAATTAAAATAAACAAAACTTCTTTCTCTCACTGCTTGACTAGGCCTATAGACTATGTATATAGTATAGTTACAGCCAAGCAGTAGTAAGAAGTTTTATTTTAATTTATTTTAATCCCTCCAAGTCAAGTAGGGTCTACCTCACCTGTGTGCTGTCATTACACAATGATTTCTTTTGGTTGTAGTAATACTAATATATTCCTAATCGTGCATCTGTGTCACGACAGACCCCGGTACTGCACAGCGCAGTGGACGCTTACGGCTAGAACTCAGGTGCATTTACCTTTTTTGAATTATTTGTGGTTTCTGGGTATGATATTTTTATGTAAATTATGTATGGTGCAGTCCCCCTGACCCCGCGCTTACACTATTGAAAATATTATTACTATTAGCCACCGAGTATCTCCCTCAAAAAGGGTGACATTTCAAATAACAGGGACGGATCCACGGGGGGGGGGGGTCTGTTAGTGTTACATAATAATGCCTTCTATCAATGAAATTACATCACAATTAAGTGATCCTACATCAGTATAAAAATGTTTTTCTCTGTTTACAAAAGCTCAATTTGTATGTATGCAGATTTCCGTAACAGTACAGAAACCTGGAAAACCCCCTCCTGCAAAAATTCCTGGATCCGTCCCTGAAATAGGCTACGTAGGCTAAACATATTACATAGGCCTAGGTGAAATAGAATTACATTCAACAATTAGTCGTAGCTTATATACAGCAATTTTAACATTAACAACCATAAATTAAAATTTCACAGAACTTAATTTTAATTCAATTTTTTTTTTATTTGATTGTCCGCGAAATGGATGCCTAGACGCCCCCCCCCCCCATCTGCATAATTCCCTCCTTAAATTGTCCTCAAGTAAATTAAAAGAGCTCTTGCCATTTGTAATTAGAAATAAGATTTAGGCCATTGTGCCGCTGTTCAAATTTTCCGCATAGCACACTGCACTATATGCACACTCTCATTAGTCCATATATACAGGTCACTGTGTATGGCTTATCCTCATCTTCAATATAGTATAATATTAAGGTCACAATTCTATGGAATATATAATTACGGTAGGCCCTACTGATTATTATAATCCTTTAAATGACATTTAGAAGTAGAGGTATAGTATTCATAATAACACAACTATTATTATTCGCAATAATAGTGTTATTATAAATAGACTTCTCTTGTCGTTATCAAGCAATCGCTTAGTAATAAGCAGTAATTGTATTCCATACAACTATGACCTGTATATTCAACTTCGATTACTAACCATTGAAACAATTCATTGGCCCAGTCGGTGAAAACAAGTGGGAAGTTAACCAACATTTCAAGTAAACTAATTCTTTACCTTCGTTGTTTACAGGTGTCAAAATGGCTGAACACAACAAGTTATTAATTGCGGTGATGATACTCACTGTCGTTGTCCTCATTGTCACACTTGCGTTCAATGGAGCGAGTGGAGTTGGACCACGTAAGTATTTTTTAAACGCCCACATGAAAATGTGGTTGTATATTGTCGTCGCCCCGTCCGTCTGTCGGTGTGTCCGCCCGTCGGTCCGTCTTCCACAATTTTTTGTGAACCTTCTAAGGGCTATGCGACAGTCCTTGTTGACTGCCCGGACGACTTAGCTGTTGTGGGCGTATGTTTCGTTGCCTGGTAGCCTATCTTTTTATTATCTATAAGTGAATGAAAGAACACAATAATAGTAATTAGTATCAGGATTTCCAATGGGAAACAACATGCCAAAAGTACTACAAGAGATATCTCATTATCCTATTCTCGTCTCCATTCTTTCACAAATCTCTCTATTCAGAGGCGGATTCAATGGGGGGCGCAAGGGGCGACCCCCCCCCCCTAATTTTCGACAGTGCCCTTTTTACTACTGAAAGTGCCTTTCAACTAGCTTTTTTGCTCGATTCTGAGGCTCTTTTTCTACGATTTTCGAACGTTTAGACGAAAATATCAGACAAATAGCTCTTGAATTGGCTACAGATGCAAGGAAATGACGGATAATTTTCTTGGGCCCCACCCCCCTCTCAGCGGCGGGCCCCGTCTCCGCGGTCAGTGCCCTCATTTTGCGCCCCCCCCCCCTTTTCAAAATTCCTAGATCCGTCCCTGATATTTCAAACGTCAATATCAAAATAGTTTCACAAGCTAAAATTACATTATTCTAATTCAGCTTATAACGAGCGACTGGGTTTCCGAGCATTGGCCATGTGATGTCAGTAACGCTGTCTTTAGAATCGAAACCCCCCTCCGCTGTCGATTTGCACACGTAGCCATCGAATGACAATAGAGACTTTTGGCAAGCGTAAATTTCTGGTCCGTATCGCGTATCCGTATCGATTTTGTGTGTGACGTCAACAATGCTTGTGTATTTCTCATACGTGATACGGCACACGGATACGGCAGCACGTATCGAACAGCTTTCATACGGAAAAGGTCCATATAACATCGTCGTCTTTTTACCATACTTTTTGCTACTTTTAGACGCTGAAATGTTGTGTTATAGTAGACACTTGACTAGTACTGAAGATCTTTGTAGATAACTGACATCATGCTGTAAATAGAACTAAGCTCGCCCAGTTACCCATATGTACACGCCGCGAAAATCTGCCAAAACTCTAAAACTACCTTGACGCAACGTATCACGAGGCGATACGAATACGTGATACTGATGCGGAAAATTCGACGTACTTTTCGTACGTATGTATGTTACGCAAATACAGTCAGTTGAGAATTAGATAATTTCTCATGCTTAACTAACCAGATCGCGAGTTCAATCCTGTTGTTGGGCGGGAGGCCCCATAAGGGACAGTGTCTTGCCGTTGGGATGAAATGAAAAACTCGTGACATTTAGTGTCCAGGCCTAACTTTTCATTTTACAGCACACTGTGTGACGTGCTTCCGTCCACATTAGCCCGGTCGTAGGAGAAAAGTGGTAATTTAAATTCAAATTCAATTGATTTTCCTCCAGTTTGTTTAAACAATATTTTTAATTCCGGGTACGACATTGGTACAATATAATGGATTTGAAAGTAAATTTATGCACGCCATACATAAGTCTTTTCTATTCTATTTTACAGCATTGTTCAAGAATAATACTGGTGTACTCTCCGACAAATACTCCACTGGTATAACGCCATCTGGATGGGTTTTCAGCATCTGGGGATTTATCTACACATGGCAATGTTTATGGCTCCTGTTTGCTTTTATCAACATTTTCCGAAAAACAGCTGATGGCCCTGCCTATGTTAGTCCCATGATACTTCCACCACTGTTATTCATAGTCTACATATTCAACTTGTGTTTCAACACCGCATGGATCTTTTTGTTCGGAAATGAGCACATTGTCTTAGCCTTTGTTGCCTTATTTTTAATAGCATTTACTCTATACATCTGCATGTTCATCGCGTACAGAAACCTGTATAGAAATGGTCCTCAGCTACAGAAACAGGGACGGAACATCGAGATTTGGATGCATCGTGTGTTGGTACACAACGGTCTTGGAATATACGCTACCTGGACAACTATAGCTACTCTTTTAAACGTCGTCATGACCATGGTGTATGGTGCTACGCCAGGTGTTGGGAAAGAAGACTCTGGCACTGTAGCTCTGGGTATCCTTACAGTGGAATTAGCTATATTTATTGTCTCGGATTTATTTTTCCTGGACAATTATTCCAGATATACCGTCACCCCTTATATGGTGGTTTGTCTTGCTCTAGGTGGAAGTATTGATAAACATTGGGACGAAACAAAAACAAATTCTATATTTTCTGCGGTACTATTAGGTATCGCGGTTACTTTTCTTGTTGTTAAGATTATAGTCATGATTTGGCGCCATATTAAGAAACCGTTATACCCAACAGAAATTGCCCCGACAACTGCTGGAATCAAAGCATAATCTAGGAATTTGCTTGAACCAATCATTTTCTTCCGTAGATTGTAGCTATGTATAACCAGTTCATTTCTCTATACCTCATTATTTATTTGTTTTTTAACATTTAGAAATTGTCATAAAATACAAAATCAAAACTCTGCGGTTGTATGCCTTATAAACACGGAATCTAAACCAACGAAGAGTCTAACCGACTGACTTTGGTTTTATGTTCCATAATGTTTCACCATTCGTGTATTAATAGTGTCGAATCTTTGTTAAATAAAATTATACAGCGTGTACTTTTATACTCATTAATGTAAAATCTGACAGATTGTTATACTCATTTATATAAATACGGACAGATTGGTACTTATGTGAATACCGACAGATTAATATATCCATTTATGTACAAGCTGAGATACTTACACATTTATGTAAATACTGACTGATTATTATACTCATATGTGCATTCTGATAGTTTATAATATATTGTTATACAAAAATCACAATTTTTTTCTATGTCAATAAAAATATATTTTCCTTTTATATTGGGTTGTATTTTTCATGTTATTTATAGTTTGATCCAGTACGCTGGATATTGACAAAAACAAATTAAATTTCGGAGATGACATAGTTAAAAATAAAATAGTTGGCTTGATCAAAAATTTCAACTACTTATTTTTATATCTCAATGCCTTGATCCCATTAGAAATGAAACTATAGTAAATAAAGATCATTCGAAAATTCAATAAGATCGGCGAATTGTTGTTCCCCGTTCACACTCCACATGAAGCACTCGTATCACTATTAATTTTAGCCTCAATTCGTCTGAAGATTAGCTAAATTTAACTCACTGTCATATTAATTACAAAACGGGTATATACTGACCGTAAAATTTAACATTCACTACATTCATTAGTTCTTACTAATATATATCATAATTTCTAATCTGAAGATTAAAAACGCCGCGCCTTGTAGATTAGCTAAATTTGTCATATTAATTACAAAACGGGTATATACTGACCGTAAAATTCAACATTCACTAGTGGTCTACAGTGCCGCGCTTCAACCTCTAGCTGGCCGGTCACCTCTGGCTTGCAGCTGTGGTTTCGAGCCCTGGTGTGAGCGTATGTGACATGGAGATAGGGACGCCTTCTCAACCTCCGGGCACTCAGGTTTCCTCCCACTGCTAAAGACCCCTTCGCACAAGCGAATTATTGAAATAAAATTAAACCATATGTTAGTCCCGAAATGACCTAGTTTGTGTTGAGTGGACGTTAAACCCCATTTCTCTCTCTCTCTCTCTCTCTCTCTCTCTCTCTCTCTCTCTCTCTCTCTCTTTATAATTATCATGGCTAGCTTCTGTGTTGTTTGTGTGACACTATCCTGTGTCTGATGTGACTGTCGTCTCGGGTTTTCCTCGGACTTCACGTTGTTATAAAATTATATCCAATGATCAATTAAGTCTAAAACACCGTTTATGTTGTTACTATGTTTATATATGGAAAACAGCTTACTACAAAGGTTACATACAAGAACCGACAATATCTATGGTAGTAACTGGGCAGTTATTAAAATATCCAAGGTCTGAATTTAATGTCCTTGCTAACTCTGACCTTTCGGCTTAAACGTGGCAAGATCCACATACTTCTAGATGGTTCTTCATAACGTTCGCGCTACGATAGTGCCTTCGGTCTAGGCTCTAAGTCCAGGAGGCTATAGTGACTATAATGCTCCCCTTTCGGAATCTCTATGATATCTAAAGAAACTTAAATCTTACGCTTTATATAGAGGTTACGCGCATGAGTTTTTATTGAGCCTCGGGGAATTGTCCAGGTGCATCCTTTATCGGATTGGTCAGCTGCACAGACGCTACCCTGGATCTCAAGGCAGTGTACTTATATGGGCACCTAGGAGAGCGACTAACCACGTTTCTAACTCATAAGATTACCCTTTTTTGGATTATCATTTGGATTATCAGACAATGATGTCATTGTAACCACCAGACATATTCTTGGTAGCCTAGTTCTTGTTGTCACTGGTACTAGCTAACAACTTCATTAGATAAACCAGAAGATATTTTACAAACTAAGGTAACCTCTACAGTATATAGGGTCTATCGTGTAACATTTGCTCCGTGATCGTGCGTCCCAAATAAGAGGCCTTGCAATGCAAAATTGTTTTAATTAAAAATGGAAATCAAATCTAAAATTTTGCAAACATTCCAACCCCTGATATCTGCTATGATAGATTTTTCAAGCATCCAATTTCATATAAAAAAAAATATATTTGTTTCATCAATTTTTCAGAAACAGTTATTTTTTTTAATTAACCAATAAATTTAAAATATCTAAAATCAGTGTAAAAAAAAAACGGTGTCAAATGCCAATTTATGACTTCAAAAGCCTGCCATTTTCACCCGACAAATACGGTAAATGAAAACACGGTAAATGATAGAGCCTACAAAGCGAGGCCGCTATTGAGCGAGGCAAGCATGTCAGTAAGGCCGCGTGTTTGGATGTGTTTGTATTTAGGCGCAGTCTTGATCACCCAGTTCCTTGGCACATATCGAGTAACGATAGGTTTATAAAGGGACTGGGTGATACAGACTTCTTTTCATCTCATTTCGTCGTACTTCCGGTCCGGTCTTAGGAATAGCCAAGTGACCTCGCTTCAAGTTTGATTTGTAATTAATAACGCTGTAAAATGACCAATTTAACTACACTGGGGGGTGTATAATGATCAAATAAAGTGTCGTTGCCAATTAAAACGATGGAAAGTCTTAGAACTAGTGAGTATTGTGAGATGATAACAGACGATGTATCGTCAACAAATCATAACAAAGATGGCGTCTGAAATACTTTTTATTACACTATACTATATAGTCAAGCAGTAGTAAGAAGTTTTATTTTAATCCCTTCAAGTGCTATATAGTCAAGCAGTAGTAAAAAGTTTTATTCTAATCCCTTCAAGTGCTCTATATTCACTCAGTAGTAAGAAGTTTTATTTTAATCCCTTCAAGTGCCTGTACGATTGACAAGTTACCCGTACATTATTGGAAATAATGGCCCCTTATTGATAACTAACTCAAAAAGTGGATAATCGAGACTATGTTTTATCGTCCCTACTTTAACAATGATGATCGAAGCAAGGCCTACAATTCAATCGCTAATATTTCGGTTCAGAGTAGATCAGCTTGACTTAAATTTTCAGCAAATTCCCTTTACGTTATCTATTTTCAACTGTTATAGTAAGAATTGCCAGGGTTTTTTTTAAATCTAATCTCCCATAATGTATCTTTAATAGGTTTAAAAACGGATTAAGCGTGTCTTACCATTATAACTATTGGTATGTCGACTTTCAGCTGTCTGCCACCGAGCATAAGCTAATATAAGATTAATAGCCTCAGGTCAAATGGGGTCTTCCTATCTGCGTGAAATAGCTTTATTTAACGTCCGCTTCCACCGAAGTGATATCGCAGACGGGTCTGCCCATATCGCCGACTTCAATGGGGTGGGGGGGATCGCCCTTGCTAAGTGGATAAGGCGCTGGTTCGCTAGCCTGGGGGTCGGGTGTTCGATCCCTACATTGGCCGAGAAAGATTATCTCGATTTTCCGGCGTGATTTCCCCTCGTCAGTGATGCAGAAGGAGGGCCTGACAAGGACAGCTGCCTAGTCGTTCGGATGGTACGGAAAACCGAGGTCCCGTGTACACATTGGAATGAACGTAAAAGATCCCTTGGCTGTTGGAATTCGATATACGAGTAGGCCGTAGCGTAGCTACCCGGGCAAAATTTCCCTCATAGCACACTGTATGGCGTATGCCCGTCTTCCATTAGCCCAGGTTAGGTGCAAAAGGGTAGGACGTTAAACCCCATTTCATTTCTTTGATGAGGTTTAAACTGACTAAGTGTGTTAACGAAACATAGTCTAGCCACTGGTTTACCCATAAATATGTAGTTCACTTAAAGGAGCTACATCGCTAATATTTGGGACATAAAAATTGACCCAAATGGGTCGCAACGCATACAATAATGCAATCTGGCTGTATATAAACTGATTTACATTCAGTTGTTTCCGTTTTGACCCTAATTTCAAATCAGTTACATCCAGCGAAATTCTACAAGGGTCTCAACATATGGTTTTAATTTTATTTCAATAATTCACTTGCGCGTAGGGGTCTTTAGAGGTGGCAGGAAACCAGAGTTTCCGCAGAAAACCCACAAGGCTAGACAGGCGATCCTACTCCTTGCCACGTACAAACGGGGATCCGAAACAACGTCATTTGACTCAATGGCAGGCCGTATACAGGGCGCGCACGCTAATCATTCGGCCATCCAAACCCCCGTTTTTAAAATAACATATGAAACGTTAGATAACTAGGCAAATTAATGAAGGGGTGAATGAATAAACGAGGAACAAATAAAACGAAATGTTGTTTAATGTCATGTCAGCTCCAGCCGGGAAATATTGCGCCAAAGATAGAGTGAATTTAACGAGACGAATTAAAGACAGGGGTGTATCCATATAATATATGTAAATAAAAACAAATATCACAGAAAATGTAATTAAAAATAAATATTATATTGATTCCTTTACATTGATAAATATTTAAAACGCAATATATGATTAAAAAAATGCAATTAAAATTTTGAATTAAAGTTTGTCTCTTTTTAAAAATGCTAGCAATTTATGATAAAGTTCCGGTTGAGCAAATAGCTGACGTGTTGACTGGCAACGGTAATTTTTAGATCTAATATAGGCCTACTTAAGACATTAACAGCTAAAATAGCGAAGGATTGGTAAAAGGGCTTTACGAAAGGGCACGGTTATAATATATTTGTCTGTCATTTAGTCAACTGCCCAGCTCTATTTTCCTCCCACTGCTTAAACACCCCTTCGGCCACAGCGAATTATTCAAATACAATATGTTAGTCCCAAAATGGCATATTTAGAATCTGGTGAACGTACTCTCTCCTCCCTCTCTCTCCTTCACTCTCTCTCTTTATCCTTCTCTCTCTCCCCGTTATATAACTTCCCTTAATATGACTCTAGTTACTGACCAGCCTAGCTACCTGACACATATATTACATAAATGCCTTTATTGATTGTAAAGTACATGTATGCTAATGACTCAGAAATACTGCGCTCTATCTATAGGAGAGGAATGCAGCACACTAAGTTAATAGAACTCAATCGCGTGTAGGAAAACGTGATAAGGGTGCGTTGACCTACCAGGGGTCATGCGTATCCAATGAGAATTGGGTTTAGAAACTGTAAACAACCGTTGTATAACTTGCAAATACATATACACACAACTGTTGGGAATTGGTGTACATTTTTGATTAAATAGTCAACGTATTGGCAGATCGATTTGGTAAAGACTGACAAAGGTAGGCTAATATATTTTATACATTATGTTGATTTAGGCGAGTTGTAAGTAAAGCCAGGGTTCAAGGTGGGCAAGACTGACCATTGACTTGTATAATTTAAAAATGGAAGATATTTACTGAATGAGTATGCGCGTAAACGAAATAGTTGGTCGCGCTAACATTCATCTTCAGAAATAATTAAGATTTGGTTTTTAATTTTGATGAATATTATTATTCTTTGATATAATTGAATCTACATATGAAATTGAATTTGGTTATTAACATTATTACTTGTTCTGTTGGTGAAATTTGGATCAGCAGTGAGAGTTGATGTGAATAAGGTTGTTTCATGTATACAATGTTCAGTAAAAATACCCGAGATATTTTCAGTCTTGGCTTCTGTGGTTTCTTGGCTTCTGTGGTTATTACTTTAGACTGTACAATCAAAGCTGCAATAGGGGTGTTGCCTTATGGAAGTATAACGTTGCCAAGAGTCTGAATATAGACAACGTTTCAAAATACATTTTTCAATGTTTCTAAATACTAATGTCAATACTAATGTCATAGCGTAAAAATGCATAGTATACTTTTTAAACTACAAAGTACATTTGTTAAGCTTTTCCATCCTGAAGAAGGCAACAACTTTTAATTAGTTACTTTACATTTTAAAAATTGCAAAGTAGTTTTATTCTTTAGAATGTAAAAGCTTAACAAATGTACTTTGTATTTTAAAAAGTATACGTTGCATTTTTACACCACGACATTAGTACTTTGAAACATTGAAAAAATGTATTTTGGAACTTTGTCTTTGTTCAGACTTTTGGCAACGTTATACTCCCATACTATGGTGCTCATGCTCGGAGAAGGGCGTGGTGAGAAAGTTAGGATTCCCATAACCCGAAGCTTGACAAAAGAAATTTTTCTAATAAAATAACCACTATATATTGTATTGTATTAGTATCGCTAACACTCCGTGACGACTGCTCGTTTGTCACAGACCAACATAACGCCCTGAGCTAAATTACACTAAAACTTGGATAAACATTCTGTTGTGACAGCTCACCACACAATCAGTATAAAATTGATGCTTGTTTTCTGAGCTGCTAATAGTATACGCAATACGTATCATACAAATTTTAGAATTTGGGCGTTGCACCATTTGTGGGTGTGTGAGTGAGTGGGTGGGTGTGACAAAAAGAGAGATGCTTTTAAGGATAACTCATGAAAAGTACCCTGATTTAAAGTAGCCCCCGGGCTTCGATAATAATGTTACTCTAGGGTTAAGGGCTGTATTATGATATTATTCGAGATAACTATCGTGTATTTTATTGTGAGAGTGATAATAACAAGGGTGTACAGAGGTTTTATGATTGCCGGGGCCAACTACTGGATTTAATGACCACAAGACCCAAGTATATAGGTCTTAGTACTGTTGTGCAAATAGACTTTACTACCTATATCAATATGTCAAAAAGGGTGAAATGAAATGGGGTTTAACGTCCTACTGTTCTGCTACAGAATGGGCTAATAATGAAGACGGACATACGCCATACAGTGTGCTATGAGGAAAATTTTGCCAGGGCAGTGGCGCTACGGCCTACTCTATATCGCATTTCAACTGCCAAGGGATATTTTACGTGCACGCCAATGTGTACACGAGAAATCGGTTTTCCGTCCCATCCGAACGACTAGAAGCTGTCTTTCAGCCCCCCCCCGTCCTGCATCACTGACAAGAGGAAACCATGCGGGAAAATCTGGATGAACTTTCACGGTCAATGCAGAGATCGAACACCCGACCCGATGGTAAATGGCTCATAAAACGTTGCAATGACGACACTATACTTTTTGATAAGGAAAAATTTCAAAGCATCATACATCTTGTCAGTGACGATGCCATTTTTTAGGTTGGGGATCAGATAGTACAGCAAACTATTGGTTTACCAATGGAAACTGACCCCGTAATATTTATGGCAAATACACATTTATATAAATATGAATTCTGTTTTCAAGACCATAAAAGAAAAACAGATTACAAAGTAGCTAAAAGTTTAAACTATACCTTCCGATATATTGATGACATAACACCCATCAATGGATAGCGGAAATTTCAATAAATATAAAAGCGAAACATATCCTCCTGAACTTATGTTATATATAAAATAAATTCAGGCACCATAAAGACTAACAGTAAATTTAATGTCGGTATTTTCGTCAAAACGGATAGATCTGATTTTGAAGTAGTAAAATATCCGTCAATTTATAGTAATATAGGCCTTCCCGATACCACGCTGTGGGCTATACTATAGTGTTTTCTATTCACATCCATTACGAATATTGACAATAATTATATGTAGCCCGACAATAATGAACTATTTCTTTCCCGAATAAAATTTCGATTAGTCGCTAAAACTTATAGTTTTTAACGCTATTTTATCTGGATCGTTACTCTTTTTATTGTGAATTTTGTCACCTTCTAAGTTATGACGTCATTACCAGAATAACATCTATTTTACGTCACGCCATCCAATCAGCAGACATGACGTACATTATATTCACAAGTTCAATTACTAACCATTGAAACAATTCATTAGCCCAGTCGTAAAGACAAGTGGGTCGTTAACCAACATTTCAAGTAAACTAATTCTTTACCTTTGCTGTTTACAGGTGTCGAAATGGCTGAACACAACAAGTTATTAATTGCGGTGATGATACTCACTGTTGTTGTCCTCATTGTCACACTTGCGTTCAATGGAGCGAGTGGTGTTGGACCACGTAAGTGTTTCGTTATTTCTATTATGAGTGAATAGAACGTAGACAATGTTATAAATTATTTATAATAGTGCGCCGATTTCCCATGGAAAACATGCCAAAAGTAATACTCGACTTCTCACCACGAGCTTGTCGAAGCGAAATATTATCCTATTCTCGTGCCACCTTTCACAAATCTAAGATTATTCAAGAACAAATTAAGATCATTAAAAATGATGTTGACCTATTATGCCAAAAAGGGCGCCCCCACCTCTAAATGACCGCAAGTCCATAATTTTTGACTCAAATTTGATGATCTTGATGTCTGTCCCCGGGTTTTAGGTAACAATGAACACATTAAGAGAACTTTTGGTATCACTGGGCTGTTGAATCATTATGAAATTGAATTCATGGCCTTCACCTGTCCACTATCATAGAATAAGTTTCAAAGCGTTCAGTTTTTAGTGTCATCCTCCTCCTCAGTATCGAACTCTTGGATGATGTTTGAATTGTCACTCACAGATTTGCTAATCTTACTTCTTCATTACTCCAAAACAGACATGAGATCATCTACTTCCGTTCAAACACGCAGTCAAAAAACATGAAGTGTATACCATTAATATGTCGAAAGAAACATTAGGAGATGATGCGTGCAACGAGTTGCTCTTTTTACATCCCTACTCAGGCTGTGATTCAACTTCCAAGGATTTTAGGCATCGGCAAAAAAGTCCGACCCCCGGAAATTAGTGAAATCTGAAAATTAACATTGCAACAGTTCCGGGGGTGGGGGAGGATGCAAGTTCACTCGACGCAGCTGCAGACGCTATGGACTCACCTACACTGCTGTATGTTGTCCCTGCCAAACTGAAAATACTGAAAATTCCAACAACACTCAATCAATAGGTCGATAATGAGAAGGAAGATGACGCTCAAAACTGAACGCTCTGAAACTTATTCCATAGACAGGGGTGTTTGTGGATTAGGTGATATAGTGGACAGCTGAAGGTCATGACTTCAATTTTTGTAATGACTGAACAGCTCAGTGACATCCAAAGATGCCCCAAAAAACCGGGGGATAGGCATCAAGATCATCAAATTTGGGTCAATAGTTATGGACTTGCGATCATTTGTGTCGACGGCCATTTTTGACATAGAAGCCCAACAACATTTTTAATGATCTTAATACTTTATGAGTTTTTTGCCCCCAAAGCATAGGAATAGACTTCAAGATCATCAAATTTGAGTTGATATGACCATTAAGACTTTTATCTTTTACTCCATCTTGAAAAAGAAAAAAACACGTTTCGGGGGTGGGGGGGGGGCCTGCTTTGGTAATCTTTTAGTATGTTATAAAGTACACTAAACCCTGCCAGAATCAGTTGAGAAACTCTTTGATGTAATTTTTTTTTTTTTTTTTTTTGGGGGGGGGGGGGTAAACTGTATTTTGACCTGTCTAATTATATATACAGCTTAAGAACAATTGTTTTCCGAACTGTGGCCATGTGGTATGAGTAACGCTGTCTTGGGACAATTGATGAGGTACTATTTACACATTGTAAGCACGGAAAGGAACCCTAAACAGATGAAATTCGGAAACGCCCCGCCCCCGCCTGTCGAATAGCACACGAAGTCATTAAAATGACATTCAGCCAGCCCATGCTTTTCTATAATATACCCTACTTTTCGTACGTATGTTGCGCAAATATTTATTTATTTATTTTTATTTATTTATTTTTCCAAGAGGCATATCAAACATGACAATAGAGGTGATAATATGAAGTTACATGATGATAAGATGTGAAAGTTTTGATGAGAGAAAAAGTAATGATGTCACGAATGACCAGCCTCTTGAGGATGACCCATAAAAACCTGCTTAGATTAAAACTAGGTTTATTTCCAATGGGGTCCTTCAGCAACTAACCTCGCAATCAGGGGTTCGATGTTTTTCGTACAGGGCGGAAGACCTCACAGGGACAGTGTTTGGCATAATTTGTCATATCATAGCACATTGTTTTAGTCCAGTCGGTGTAGAACATTAGTAAGTTAAATTTCATTACCCCCCCCACCCCCCAAAAGTTGTATAGACAATATTTTTAATTACGGGTACAACATTGGTCTATAATGGAATGGATTTGATTTGAAAGCAAGCCTATCCACGCCATAAATACGTCTTTTTTATTCTTTTTTTTTACAGCGTTGTTCAAGAATAATACTGGTGTACTCTCCCGCAAATACCCTACTGGTATAACACCATCCAGCTGGGTTTTCAGCATCTGGGGAGTTATCTACACATGGCAATGTTTATGGCTCCTGTTTGCTTTTATCAACATTTTCCGAAAAACAGCTGATGGCCCTGCCTATGTTAGTCCCATGATACTTCCACCACTGTTATTCATAGCCTACATATTCAACTTGTGTTTCAACACCGCATGGATCTTTTTGTTCGGAAATGAGCACATTGTCTTAGCCTTTGTTGCCTTATTTTTAATCGCATTTTGTCTATACATCTGCATGTTCATCGCGTACAGAAACCTGTATAGAAATGGCCCTCTGCTACAGAAACAGGGACGGAACATCGAGATTTGGATGCATCGTGTGTTGGTACACAACGGTCTTGGAATATACGCGACCTGGACAACCATAGCTACACTTTTAAACGTCGTCATGACCATGGTATACGGTGCTACGCCAGGTGTTGGGATAGAAGACTCTGGAACTGTAGCTTTGGGTATCCTTACAGCGGAATTAGCTATATTTATTGTCTCGGATTTATTTTTCCTGGACAATTATTCTAGATATACCGTCACCCCTTATATGGTGGTTTGTCTTGCTCTGGGTGGAAGTATTGATAAAAATTGGGACGAAACGAAAACAAATTCTATATTTTCTGCGGTACTATTAGGTATCGGAGTTACTTTTCTTGTTGTTAAGATTATAGTCATGATTTGGCGCCACATTAGGAAACCGTTATACCCAACAGAAATTGCCCCGACAACTGCTGGAATCAAAGCATAATATGCCGGAACCAATGATTTCCTTCTGTAGATTGTAGATATGTATAACCAGATCACTTATGTATACCTCATTATTTGTTTGTTTTCTAGCTTTTAGAAATTGTCATAAAATACATCATCAAAATATGTACCTTTATATTTCCAAAAACGAAAACAGAATTTGTTAAGCGTGTGTGTAGTCTATGCGCTTTTCTCATCTGTGCATATATCATTTGTGTCCTAATCACGTTATAATTATAATGTGTTGATTCGATCATTGTGGCGATAACTTAGGGCGGGTTTGATTGGTTATTAGACCTACTTGGATTTGCATTCCGTTGCACTTTTACTGTATCTTACTAAAAATGGGACATAACTCTTACGTTCATTTTGTTCGTAATAAAGGGTCGATGTCGTGTTGAGGATTTTTACGTCACCAGTTGTATGCCTTATAAACACTGAATCTAAAGCAACGAAGAGTTTAACCGGTTAACTTTGGTTTTATTTTCCATAATGTTTCACCATTCATGTATTATAGTGTCACATCTTTGTTAAATCAAATTATACAGCGTGTACTTTTATACTCATTTATGTAAAATCTGACAGATTGTTATACTCATTTATATAAATACGGACAGATTGAATACTGACAGATTGATAAATCCATTTATGTACCAGCTTAGAGACTTATACTCATTTATGTAAATACTGACCGATTATTATACATTCTGATAGTTTATCATATATTGTTATACAAAAATCACCATTTTTATAAATAAAAATATGTTTTTCTTTTAGATTGGGTTGTATTTTTCGTATTATTTATATTTTGTTTTAGTACGCTGGATATTGGCCAAATCAAATTAAATTTCGGAGATGAAATAGTTAGAAATAAAAGAGTTCGGTCGATTAAAATTCCAACTAGAATATATTATAATGATATTACAAAAGAATGGGGGTGATATGGCAATGACATCGGAACAATTCCATATTAGCACATTACGGAATTGCAGGACTATGCTTATTTTTATTTCTCAATGTCTTGATGCCATTTCTCAATGCCTTGATCGAAAATACAATAAGATCGGCGAATGGTTCTCCGTACACCCTCCTCATAAAATTCTCGTATCACTAAGGACTTTCGTGCTAACACAAAACCGGTGAATTGATGGCTTCCGATCCGTCTTTCGGCTACACTATATCTATTCCCAATAGAAATAAAACTATAATAAAGATCATTCGACAAGTTCAATAAGTGCAGCGAATGGTTCTCCGCACAACCTGCCCATAAAGTTCTCGTATCACTAGGGAAATGCAATGAAATTGGGCTTAATGTCCTACAGTGTGCTATGAGGGAAATTTTCCAGGTCTTCGACACTACGGCCTTCTCTTGTATCGAATTCTAACTGCCAAGGGATCTTTAACGTACACGCCAATGTGTACACGGGACCTCGGTTTTCCGTTCCATCCGATCGGCTAAACAGCTGTCTTTGTCAGGCCTTCCATCCCGCATCAACGACAAGGGGGGGGGGGGAACCCCGCCGGAAAATCTGGATGAACTTTCTCGGCTAATGATGGTATCACTGCGAAATTTTGTGCTAAAACAAAACTGATGAATTGGTGGGTTAATACGACTTACAAAGGCTACACTATATGTTTATTCCTAGATTAATAAATTAAAGTCTAAATTAATTTACGTTTGTGCCCTAAATGTTTCATTATCTGAAAAATGACAAGACGAGGATCACTATTTCATTCAAACGCAAATTCAGAGTAGGTCACGGGTTAACGATTATTTGCACATTGACTCAATGTTAAATGGCTGTAACATCACAGCCTGTATCTTTTTCCTTAAAAAAAGGAAAATTTGTCTATTTATAACTCGCACTATACAATTACTAGTCCGAGACCAATAATAATTTCAGAGTTATTCCCCTTTCTTTTTGCCGTAGTGTCAAAAAAAAAACCATCACTCTGCAATCCTCGAGAGATTCCGGGACCTACATCTAGTCTCGGCTGTATGGCAGTAAGTGATATGTACCTACGCCCATACATTTGCGATGCGGCTACCGGTTTACTTTTAACAGGAAAAAGTTTTACCCATGCCCCCCACACTCCATAACACTACGCATGTGGGTGGCAGAATTTCAGTGATTTATTTGCACGCCGGATCATCTCTTACCGTAGGTCTTATTACACGCGTAGACCGGGAGCCCGGTGGGGGGGGGGGACCTTGCTGAAAAGTATACCTATTTTATCCTATATGGTATCAATTCAGCAGCTTGCATGTATTATCTAGTAGTATCATCAGAATGTAAGGCTATACCGGGTGGTGGGTGTGGTATTCTACGATAAAATTCGTGGCCAACAACTAGGCTAGCTTAGGTCAAAGGTGTGCCACATGAAAATCGCACAGTAGTGTGCCGTGTATTACAAAAACACTGTTGATAGACATTTCTTGTGGTGGGGCTAGTCTGATTAGAGCTATGTAATTGCCAGACATTTGTAACGTTGGGGTATCCCTGACAAGATTTATCTAATATTCAGACCACAGCAAGGCTGAAATCTGTACCACCTAAAACTGCGTTATAGTTTTTTAGTTCCACCACAGGAAAGTTGTAGTAATTAATAATATTATGATTTTAGTTAAAGGTGCATAATGTAAGATTTTAATAAAGAGCTGGTCATTCTTGCTAACTGGGCCTAGTTAAACAAAAAATAATAAGAAATGAATATAATTAAAATTTCAGTCAAATGGCCGTATTCTTATTTTTATTAAATGTATTCGAAATTGTATAGAACACTTGAAGCTAGACTATTTTAATTTATTATCTAGTTTTCAAATCGCGGGACATGGTGTCAAACTGATCCCGCAGTGAATATTCGCTTGGCTGCTACAATCACTGACAAGCATGACATCGACGAGGTTTAATGAATACGGCATATTAACTTTTTTACTCCGACAAATTAAATTCTCAAACATTTTTTTGAGGTAAAAGAAAAATAAATAAAGACGTTTGAAGTATTTGTAGTTAAAAAATATCTCCTATTTAGTGTAAATGGGTATTAAAATGAGTAAAATGCATCATTTTGCCCGAAGCAGTTAGGTGCTAAGTAAACATTGCACGAGCCGTTGAGCCAATGACTACCGTCGCGTGCAGTCAACGCACGTGTTGTGGACAGTCATCTGTTGCAGAGATAATTCGTAGTAATTCTCTGTGAAGCAGATTGACATGGTGTATGTTCAATTTATTTCGAAAAGTCGGTGATTGAACGGAAATTATGCCAGTCTCTCCGCTGTAAAGTATGGAAGCCGATAACTACCATTCGTAATTTGTACTTTTCGCCCCTTCAAGACGCAAAAGTTGCGACAACATGTGAGGCGACAGCACGCTACATAAGCCAAACTCGACTCGAAAATAGGAAATCAAGAAATAAACACATCCCAATAATAGCGCCCAACATGTATACCTAGTCCAAATGCTACCTGAAAAGTATAAATTAGGAAATTAACAAACCGCGATATTAGCGACCTATAATTTACTTCTCACTAGTGGCGTTATTTATGCCAGATTCCCCAAATGTTTGAACCAAACCCATAGATAAACATTCCACTTTGCACGCATGTATATAGTAGACGCAACAAAAAAAAAACACTTGGAATATTTGAGTAAAAGTCGCCCCGCCACAGTAATTTTGAGCCGGGGACTCTTTTTCATTGACGGAACGCGTATAAAAAGCAGGCCTTATACAAGACACCCGTCGAAATTCACAACCCCGTCCTATGTCGTTTCTAACGATATTTCTCAATACATACTAATTGTATTTACAATCCGACCACAAGATTGTCGGATCGATATTCTACTGTTATATTTGTTATAGTCAATATAATATACCCGATCCTACACATTTATCATAAATTTTATATCCTCTCATTTTGCTACGTTTATAATAGTATATAAATTACCTGCTTAACTAAATCATAATTCATTTTGAAGTCGGGCTACACAGGTCATAATCTGTGAGGAAAGAACACATACCTGCTAAATTACTGTAAATATCGCTTTTTGTGGTAAGTTTTTTTTTATCATTAACGTATTACGAAATGGTGTTATTATATACAAAGAAATATAGTTCTCCTATTAAAAGGCAACACCTTGTTAGTAACTCACTTTTTTTTGTCAAAATTGAGTTAAGACCAAATTGGGTATGTGCTTCCTGTTGTTGAACTAGATATTTCAATCTTTTGATTGTGTAAGCAGTTACACCCATCACGCAACCTAGCAACTTCCTTCATGTGCCTAGTATGTCACAGAAAAACCTAGTAACCCAATAGTCAAATCAAGGGATAAGCTGGGTTTTAAATATTCGTTCACTATGTTTTCCTTTGTTTTGTCTAAATAAAACAAAGTGAGTTACTAGGTGTTGCCTTTTTGAAGGGAGAGTCATAATAATATACTTGTTAATGTATACACTGTTATTCTGTATATTTCACTTAAACATACATTATGCAAGAGCTAAATCTACGTAATGTACGTCTTTCTTTAGGCCTGAAATGTTATATAAACTATCAATTAGACATTAATTAACTTAAAAAGACCATACTCAACGCTAGCCTGTGATATTTGTTGGATTATGATCCGATTTGCTGCATAACTTTCTTTTAATGAATAAATTGGACCGAGACTAAGATTTCTGTCGTACCGACTTTAGTAATGATGATCGAGGCTAGACGGAACTTTCATTTGCGCAATTCTCGGTTCATAATGGATCAATATGACTGAATTTTCAGCAAATTGCCTTTACATTATCTAATTTTCAGCTATTATAGTGAGAACTGCCAATCGTTATCTAAATCTAATCTGCCATAATGTATCTTTAGAAACATATCATCGAATTTCTAATTATCGACAAAAAAATAACAAATAAAAAAAAAATGCTATGATTTTTATAAGGTGTATCCTCGTCGAAACGTCGCTTAATGTAAAATTCAGTAATTGTGTATCCATAAAATCGTACCATTGTACCCAGGGTTATAATAATCAATCACTTTATGGCAACCAAAGAAGATACTTTATGGTAGTATCCCGGGGTGTCTGAAGTATACCTATGAATTTCTGGTATTGGTTTTCTTGCAGTTTAGATTTACGTTTAACCTCACTTCATAGTTACCTGTAAATTCTGAATAAAATTGTCCTCGTGAAATGTATTTTGATACATTAACATTCCTCAAGAAGGCGGTCTTTTTTAATAAGAAAGACATGAACCTGGTTTTGTTTGAATCATCATACTCCCAAATTAATATAATAATATTTATCCAACTAGATTGGTCACCTGTGAACTGTCCATATTATAGTTATATGGGAATGTATTAAATCACCCTTACAGCTAAGTGGTATCATATTTCTCAGTTAATGTTTAAGTTACGGTCATAACAAATGTATGAAACATAATACGCATTGTGCTTTAAATACAATGTTTGATATTTCATCTACGGCAGCTGACTGAAAACTTCAAACCTATCTGTGACAGACCTGTATAAAGTCAATGGTTTTCATTTGGTTTGCTACATAGTCCTCTTCGAGATGCAACACGTTTTTCAGCGACGTTATATGGCCGAGGTGCCGGTCGGGAAGAAAATTTATGTCTTTCAGCTAACCCTAAAAAAGTCGTTCATAGATGACATGACGTCATCATTAATAGGAAGCAGGTCTCATCTGTGGTTATAAATTTGGCCGAATAATTATCAGAATCTTGACCAAATCTGACATGTTTTTCATCCGCTGCCAAGAGCTTTGGTATCCGTCTTGCAGAAACTGTTGTCATTCCTAAATCGTTGGCGATAATGTGCTCAGCCCTCTTTTAATAGAGATGTCCACAACACTGGCAATATGTCGAATGGTCAATCTTCGATTATCCACCATCCGGGTAATGTTTTGGAGATACTAGAATAGTTGCTGTTGGTGGTCTTCCATGAGACGGGTCATTGCCAAGACTCTCTCTGCCAAACTTAAATTCAGCAGCTCATTTCTTTATTGTGGAAAGCAAGTGCGCGTTGTATCATAATGTCTGTCATTTAGTCAACTATAGTTGTTTCGAATCCCCGGTTGTACGTGACAAGAAGTAGGGTCGCCTGTCCAATTTCGTAGGCTTCTTCGGGTCCTCTAATTTCCTCCAACTGCTGAAGGCCCCTATGCGCAAGCGAATTTTTTAAATAAATTTTTTTAAAGAAAAAAACTTGCCAGTCTCGAAATGACCGAGTTTGTGTCGAGTGGACGTCCAATCCTCCCTCTCTCTCTCTCTCTCTCTCTCTCTCTCTCTCTCTCTCTCTCTCTCTCTCTCACACACACACACACACACACATTGTTGAGGGCTCAACACCTACAAGTAAAATTTCAAAGTTTCCTTTTTTTCTAAGTCGATGACTTCACGAAAAGGATATTAACGCAAATAGTCCCAAGATGGGCGAAAATACTTTAAAATGTAAAAGTGTTATTAAACCCTTGTCGGCATAAATTTTATCTTTTCTTCGCTTAGTGAAATAAAATAGTGCAGCTTTACGGGAGTGCCAATACTTTTGGATATACATGTATAAAAAATCTGTCTAGTGTGTTCGTCCTTTTCTGAATCTTGCCGAGTCAGATTTGTCTTTTATGACAATTGACTTCTATAATGCCTGGTTAATATATGGCATAACGTCAATTTTCGCATTCATTACAAGCTATATATTATGTGGAATCTGTCTATGTTCAAAGTTTTACTTTTATAGATAAAGCCATAGTTGAGATATATTTGATTCTATGTCGACACATGGAGGCCAAAAGAGAACTAGTTTTTGTTACTCCAAATAACAAGAACCATAGTACAACCATATTAACCATTAACCGAGCGTTCCCCATGACCAGCGGTTCTCAACCAGTGTGACGCACATTCCCAAGTATGCCGCGAAATTTTGAACGGCACACTAAGAAAATGTGAAAAACCACATCACTCTAACTGAGTATTAACTGGTGTCCAGTGCCGGATTAACCTTGTGGGGGGCCGGGAGATACCAACTATGCTGGGGCCCCATTGATGTTTGCTCAAATTGTTCGTACTGACCGCGGATCGTACTAGTATGTACTCCGCCCAATTGATTGCCTGGAGTGTTTGCCTTGGCAAAAAAGAAAAGAGTTGAGAACTACTGATATTGACACACATCCAAATGGTTTAGTTCTTTAATTAATACAATCATGTGTTATTTGATTTATCATATTATAGGAAAAGTATATATTAAATAGATATAATCTGTCGGTAAACACAAATCAAATTTCAATACATACATAAATAAAGGACACAGATGACAGTACTCTTTCTGTTTTGATCTTTAAGAATAAATGTGTCAAATGTTCTGGTCTTTGGAAAATGAAATTAAATAAAATGGAGTTAAACGTCCTACTTTTCGGTCAATGGTTCTTTTACGTGCACGCCAACGTTTATACGGGACCTCGTTTTTATCTCCTCCTGGCCCTACGTCGTGCATCAGTGACTAGAGGTAACCATGCCGGAAAATTTCGAGGAACTCTCTCGACCAACAACTGGAGCGAACTCGGGATCTTCTGGTCCGCGAGCTAATACATTACCCAATGAGTCCCCGACCCCCCCCCCCCCTTCAAAAAAAAAATAAATAAATAAGATATATTGTACACAATAACATACTTTCAATATCTGAAAATATCTAGACGTGAGATTTCAAACTAACAAACATACTTTCTTGAACATAGCAGCTGTAGATGACAAATTAAATTATTATGTTTCGTGTAGATGTCAATCAATACCCTTAGCAATTCTTTAAAAATGTCAATAAAATCAACACTTTGACATAATTGATAGAAATCTTCACAAAAAGACATAACAATACAGATTTCAAATCAGAGTGCTTCAGTTTAGACGTCAGGTCCTTGACGTTCATCTATTCTTTTTAAGATTCTATGTATTTACTCTACCACTGTCAAACAGATGCCATATGCATATAGGAATAAGATAAATAATACAGTCCTATCATGGTTGATAGTATTTTTCAAGGACTGATGATTAACGAGCTATCGCTACTTTCACACAGTGGCGAATATGGAGAGAGACGGATGAGCAGAGAGAGGGAGAGAGTTAACATCCACTCGACATAAACTAGGTTATTTCGGAACTAACGTGTGCCTTAATTTTATTCCAATAATGTGCTTGTGCGTAGGGTTCTTTAGCTATTGGGGGAAACCGCAGTACCCGGGCAAAATCCACGAGGTTGGACAGACGACCCTACTCCTTATTACGAACAACCGGGAAAGCGAAACCACGCCAGTGAACCAATGGCATGCTTTATGACACATCGCGCACGTACTACCCCCCACCCCCGCCGCGAATATGGTAGCAAATGAGCATATGAATACAATCCGCCAACCGTTCGCAACGATTACATGCAATTCACGATGATCGTATGTATACTAGTCCAATCCCTATTGAGAAAGGGCGGACTGGGCAGCTTTGGGTCCTCGTATGAATTAGATACGTGTAAAGTATCGATACTTTTACATTGATGTATAGAGCAAGGGATCGCCTGTAAACTTTGTTAGGCAAATACAGGTCACAGTTCTGAGATCCAATTATTCCTTTTTACTGATCGTTAAAGAACCGTGGTAGTTGGAAATCGGTGAAGTATTGGTCGAAAAGTCGCTGCTGGGGCAATATTTTCTTCCTAACAAACTTGACATAAACACCTCGAAAACAAAAGTCATCGTTTTTTCAAGGAGCAAAATTAGAAACAAGCCGAAAATAATGTATGGAGATGTATTACTTGATGTAGTAGATGATTATACATATTTAGGAATAGTCTTTAACTACAACGGCTCGTTTACTAAAACAATAAGAATGTTGTATGTTAAAGCCAGTAATGCAATATTTACAATTCTTTAAAAAGCAACGAAACTGCATTTAGACATTGGCACACAGCTTCATCTGTTTAATACTTTAGTCGTCCCTATTATGCTATATGGTTGTGAAGTCTGGGGAAACTCTGATATACAATTGTTTGAACGACTTCAACTACGATTCTGCAAAATAGTGTTAAGTGTCAAGAAATCTACCCCAAACGCCATGGTATATGGGGAGTTGGGCGTCCCTCCGCTTCAACTTATTGTTAAACGTAGAATGACATCCTACTGGCATAAGATTAGTTCTGGTAACCCAAATAAATTGTCATGTATAATGTATAAATTAATGATTAAACTAGAAAACACTTCAAAGTGGATAAATTATGTTAAATGTATCTTGGACGAAACTGGTTTCTCATCGATATTTGTCTCTACAGCAATATTAATTCCAAATGGCTTAAGGAAAGTATTAAGTTAAAACTAATGGACCAATATGTACAAGAATGGGAGTCTAAAGTAAACAACAGTAGCAAGTGCCTTAATTATAGAATATTTAAAGAATGTCTTACATTTGAAGAATACCTAGTAAGTCTGCCAAGAAAATACCGCGTTAGTTTGCTACCAATAGAAACTGGCTCTTTTACAAACACCCCAAAAGAACATAGAATCTGTACATTATGTAATGAAAATGAAGTTGGTGATGAATATCATTATATATTCAAATGTTCTTTTTTTCTCAAAGACAAGGCTGAATATTTAACTTGTTTTTTTAACAGATCTCCCTCAACCTATAAAATGAAAGATTTATTTAATGTTAAAGGCACAAACTTAATCAAATTATGTCGATTATATTAAGTCACTTTAGTAAATTGCTTGTATTCAGGATAACTATGTGTAAATAGCTGTAAGTTAATGTTCAAAATATTGATTGTCATGTTCGACTGTATCTATATTATGTATTATATATTTACATTCCATTTCTACTCGTTGCCACTGGCAACCTTTGATGAAACTGTCCTGTTCATTTCTAACACATCCACCAAAGTAACCGTGTATCATAAATGAACAGTACACTTTCAAAAAAGAGTACTGTTCATTTCTGATACACGGCTACTTTAATACTGTTTTAGAAACCCATCAAGCAATAAGAAGCGGACATTTAGTAATCATAGTAATAAAACAAACCGGTAGGAACTACATGGCAGTGGAAAAATATATACAATGACATTAAATCAACATAACAACATATTACGAAAAACAATTATTACACATATCAATTGGCATCTATTCCATAATTTGGTTTGATTTATTATGCAAAACATATAAATTAGAATATTGAATAATTGTGATTCTCTTGCTGGACACTTCACAAGCCTTGAAAATAAGCAGGATAAAAAGAAAACGCCTAGAAAGTCAGAAATTTTATTACAAATAAATTTCAGCGGGAATGGCCCACGTTTCGCATTTCCTTTACACTACATTTAATATCATTGCAGTCTTCTACGCAATAGACAAGTTGTTTTGACGACGTGGTCTAAACAAACACGTGACTATTTTACGCTCGGGGTGTCACAGCAAGACGCACGTGTAAATACTACCATGAAATGTAACAAGAGGCACAGAAAGGGATAAATGAAAGAGCTGAAAGTATTTGTCACTTTTCGGTTGAAACGACTCGATAATAAATACTATTTTCACATTTTGCTTCACAATACTCGATAGAAATGTGATGTAAGTAACTTATTAACACCTTTCCTCAGTGTATCGGTGAATATCAGGATAGTTTTGGTCGTGAGCCGCCTCGGCTGAGCCCCTGACCAAAACTGTCCTGATATTCACCGATACACCGAGGAAAGTGTGCTAATAACTATCACATTCATGTGTCATCTGATGAAGATTTTTGGAATAAAGATTATATAATGCCCGTATTCATAAATCGGATGTAATAGAAACGTGGGAGGTTAACCCCCATATCGTTTGATTTCACTTCTAGACCTGAACTGTCAATCAGATAATTTCAGATTTAGTTCACCCCAATCATTGAGATGAAAATTGCGTACAGACGAAAATATCATGTCAAACGCCAAACGACAACTTGTTTTAGTCTTTCAATCTAATTTATTGTTAACCATACATTTTGCTACGGTCGACTCGCAAAGCTTCTTTTACGTGGCCGCCTTCGTGTTGTTCATCCCATCCGAACGACAAGGCGCTGCGCCTTGCCAGACACCCTGATCTGCACACTAGCCACATCAGTCGTGTACTACATATCGGGTAAAATAAGATTTGTTTTAACTACAAGCATGGCATTTACTGGATATGATGCATTCGGTTACTGTGACGTCACTGTTAACCATACATTTTGCTACGGTCGACTCGCAAAGCTTCTTTTACGTGCCCGCCTTCGTGTTGTTCATCCCATCCGAACGACAAGGCGCTGCGCCTTGCCAGACACCCTGTCCTGCACACTAGCCACATCAGTCGTGTACTACATAGCGGGTAAAATAAGATCTGTTTTAACTACAAGCATGGCATTTACTGGATATGATGCATTCGGTCACTGTGACGTCACTGGCGCCTGAGGGGATTAATAGTGCTTTAGACAATTGGTAAGGTCGTTTTTACGCGACTAATTTATTTTCAATCAGCCGTTAAGTACAGACAGTAACCACTGGCTACAAATACAGAAAATTTAGTCTGGTCACTTTATGTGCACTTTTAGTCATATTTAAAGGCTTACATTGAAGTGTGACAAAAGAATAAAAAATTGATGACGTTTAAACACTTAGAATATTGTTATAGTTGTAGCCAACGCAGATCTTATTTTTGATGAAAATGACTGACATAACGTGATGTCACCAAGGCAACTGTAATCAAATAACCATTTTTTCGGCCTCCATATTTGTCCTTTTTGTCACATTCTGTTTAGTTCACGAACAAGTGTGACGTTTTTTCTGTAAAATAACCAATTAGAATAACTAACAAAATGAACTAACAAAAACAAAAAAAAATCCCCCAAAATATCTTTGCTTGATTAGGATTTAGGTATGCACATGGTTTTACGAATATTACGTATCACCAGTGGATCATCCTCTATATCAAACAGCAAGATTTAAGTAAGTATATAGTCATTAGTATTTTTTATTCAGAAGTTGAAAATATTATGCTTTGATGTTTGTTGTCGGTTTAAAATGTTTATAACTTCCTTTAATAAGACTTTTTTTTTATCATATTCAGAAGTTGTAAATTTATGTGTGTGTGTGAGAGAGAGAGAGCGAGAGAGAGAGAGAGAGAGAGAGGGAGAGAGAGATAGAGTTTAACGTCCACTCGACACAAACTAAGTCATTTCGTGACTAACATATGGTTTAATTTTATTTCAATAATTCGCTTGCGCGTAGGGGTCTTTAGCATTGGGAGGAAACCGGAGTGCCCGGAGAAAACCCACGAGGTTGGACAGGCGACGCACGCTAATCATTCGCCCCCCCCCCTGTAAATTTACGTAGTCCCGAAATGACCCTAATCTCTCTCTCTCTCTCTCTCTCTCTCTCTCTCTCTCTCTCTCTCTCTCTTCTCTATCTGTTGTCGATTTAAATTGTTTATTACATCCTCTAATACGAATTGGGGACGGGGGTGGGGGTGGTATTTTAAGGCACTGTCGCGTGGCTCTTCCTTTTTAACAATTTCGATAATCTGAATATTTGAGTTAGGACACCATGTTTAATTGAGTTTATCTGATATGTTATTCAATCAGTGTTTTAGAAAGCTCTTTATCATTAAATATTTGTAGGTTACAGCGGTGGAAATAGATTGTCATTCCCCAAAAGTAATAAACACATTGATTAAATGATATTGACAACTGCGATATGTAAGGAGAATAGTGAAGGGCATCCAAGAGCTGTCCCAGGGCATTTCCCTAGCTGGAACCTAGCTCCAACATATATAATCTTTTAAAAATATGCACTGGCACTTTTACAAAGCGCATCAACAACGTTCACCATAAATATAAACAACATTTGTTTTTGTTGCAAAAACCCAATTACATAAAATGTTTTGCTAGGCATTTGTAAAAAAAAAAGGTTGTGCAACACCTCGCAACATTGATTGTGATCCGAAATAAGAACAAGGCGTTAAGGACAACACGGATAGAAAAGAGACATTTGAAAATAAGATTAATTGACAACAAACATAAACATTCAGTCAGTCCACATACCCCAACCACAATAATTTGCAAACAAACAATCTGATGATTTCATTGGCCATGCAGGTTGATTCTACGAACCAGTTAAATATAAACAGTTTATATACCAGTCTTTGAAACATTGTTTACGTTCGCCACGATGAAGAAGTTTGTACGCTCGATTAAGAGAAGGGTTGAAAAGATATTAAATTAATGTCAAAGAAGTGACATGCACACAAAACGATGTCCCCAAACCGGGCCCGTAGCCAGCTGTTAATTTTTTTTTATTATTTTTTTTTTTTTTTTGGGGGGGGGGGGTACCGAATGTTTTGAAGGGTCTGAGGATCTGGCCGGCTAAGAACACTCCTAAGAATTCACTATTTTTTGCTACGGGCCCGCCTCAACCAAAACATTTTGAAAGTTTGCAACACCAATGCGAGTTACCCACTTTCGCCCTATTTTTGATTGGTCGATAAATATACCACAATTATGAAGGACGAGTGTCTCCGCCTGTGAATGGGCCCATGGGGGTAGTGGAGTATATTTGGCCATCTTCACCTCCACCAATATGAATTTAGTTCCGACAAGCCTGCATATTGACAAAGTTTTAATTTATTGGCTGTTTTTTCTTTAAAGTTTAAAACTTATCCGGCTATAATTACCAAATATACCTACTTTTATAAATCCACCAAACTTAAAATGCGGATTTTTTGACACAGGCGGAAGTACGTATATTTAATTTATCACCTGTAAAAACTGATTTGCATACGGAAATTATTGTCTGGCTGACATCTTTCTCTATCAGGAGCAATGGATAACAAGGTAAATAGTTATTCTCGACATTATATCTAACGTTTCAATGTGTGATTTAAGCGCAATGCAGATTCCCTGAAAACTATAAAGTTTGAAAGATGAATCTTATTTCAGTTCAAAACTGGTTCATTTCCGTTTCACAAAGATGAAATGGAGTTTAGCGTCTAATTGTTCTGCTCCAAACTAATGAAGACGGGCCATGAGGAAACTTTTTCCCGGATAGCGGCACTATGACCTACTCTTATATGGAATTCCAACTGCCAGGGATCTTTTACGTGCACGCCAATGTGTACACGAGGCTTTGTTTTGTTTTTGTCCGAACGACTAGACAGCTGTCCTTGTCAGATCTCTGCCCTGCATCACTGACAAGGTGGACCAACGCCGGAAAATCTAGGTGATCTTTCTCGGCCAATGCAGGGATCGAACACGCGGCCTCCAGGCTAGCGAGCCAGCGTCTTCCTACCCACTTAGCCACCGTGCCCCCCCCCCCTTTACAAAGATAATATATATATATATTGCTATAAACCCAACTCAATTAGTTGTTCGCGATAATTTATTGTTATACCCATTTTAAATCATTGAACTCAGACTTTTAAATCATTGATTTTGTTTATAATTAGATGTTGAAAATCATAGTTGAAATGACGCATAGTTACAGGTATAACCGACTCCAAGTTTCCCAAAATATCGTTATATTGTTCTGTTTACTGTTATAAAATCATCAGTGGTCTGAATGCAAACGGTTTCCCCCTTTTTGTTGCACGCGCCTTTTCTGCAGTTAAGAATACAGCCTGTGTGACATTTATTTGTTGTGTAAAACCATCCTAATAACGGACAATATTGGTTGTCAGTCATTATCGCATAATGTGATAGAACTAGCAAAACATGTTCCAAATATAATTTTAACACAGAGATCATTACTACGATAGATACGTAATGGAGATTTCAATGAAAGTTTCAAAAAGTTTTCTCTTATCTAGTGGCATTCAAGTACTTTTTTGAATTGCCAAATATCCTCACTCGGTCTCACATAAAAACGTTGGTCTTAGAAGAAATGAGGGGGTTGGGTAGCCGAATGGTTAGCACGTGCGCGTTGTATCATAAAAGCCTGTCATTGAGTCAATTGGCGTGGTTTCCAATCCCCGGCTGTACGTCACAAGGAGTAGGGTTGGCTGTCCAGCCTCGTGGGTTTTCTCCGGGTCCTCCGGTTCCCCGAACGGCTAAAGACCCCTGCGCACAAGCGAATTATTGAAATAAAATTAAACCATATGTTAGACTCGAAATGACCTAGTGGACGTTAAACCTCTCTCTCTCTCTCTCTCTCTCTCTCTCTCTCCCAAAGGAATTGTCAATGAGCAGAAATTCGCCCCTGCCGTTTTCACTAATATAGAAGGATAACTCATTTTTATATATTCCAAAATTTAATCTGTTTCACGTAGTTGGCGCGTATAAATCTTTTAAATAGTCTCCCATATTATTGAAGATTATAAAGTGGCCACGAATCCTTAGGGGGGATATGTCGTATGCTATGATTTCAAGGTGCACTGGGGATACCATCTAACCGATAACGTACAAACACTGAAAAAAACTTGTTGACAACTCAAATTCCAGTAACAGACTTAGTGTTGGTTAATAAATTTGTTTTGTCAGAAAAGAAATTCCACATATGTCTGAACCAAAAACATTTTGAAATCTGAAAACAAACTACTTCTCATCAAATTGCCAAAATTAAATCCCCTCACAGTTAGATAATTAACCCTTGTACTTACGTGAGAGGTGTTTATGTGTGAAGGTAACCAAACTGAGAGAATCGGTAAATATGACCATTGCCTAAAGTAAAGAAATCTCAGCCAAGAAAAAACCCATCAGTCAACAATAAAATCGCTACTAAAACAGAGGTAAAATATAAAGTATATCAGTTCTCTGAAAAAGTTTAAGAGTGCGTTGGGGGAGGGAGAGGAGTAAAAATTTGGAATTGATTTAACAGAGATGAATTATCATGTTGTTAGCAGACTGCTTATTTCAAATTCCAACTGTCAAGACTTATTTTACTCGTTTTTTTGTCCCACCCTGGCTCGTGAAAAACGGGATCGAACCTCAGACTTCCTTGTTGGTGAGCCAGCACCTTGCGCGCTGAGACACCATGACTCCCTTGCGATTTAGAACGTGATAATCCTCGCATATCAATTCATTAGTTATTAGTCGTGTTTTACTATTGCGTTCCTCACTTCCGATTGTTGAAACCTTTATTGCTCATCCATCGTAGCAATGATCTCTGTGTTAAAATTATGTTAAGAAAATGTTTAACCAGTTCTGTCACATGTGATAATGACTGACACAAAAAATTGTCCTTTAAAGGCGGTCTATATTATTTAATGATCGCACCTTCATTCATATTGTATATGACGAATCATTTATAGGTAGGCTACGATTGCTCGGATATTGTATAGGCCTACAGCGCATACCAATGTCTCGTTACTACAACAAAATGTACACAGTCCTCCAAAGTTATTTTTTAGTCTTTCTCTATCGATTTGCACAATTTGCTTCAATTTTGTCGCGGTTATGTTCGCGGTACACTAACCCTGCAGCAGACGTGTACCGCGTAAAAGAATCAGTTACAATTTGGATGTAAGAGTAGGTCGTAACGCCGCCCCCCCCCCACCAATCGTACACTGAACGACGTATACCGGTCTTCTTTATCTCCTAAGTTATTTACACCTGGAAAAATGCACCTTTTACCGTGACGATTCACATATGTGATAATTAAAGTGAAATAAGGTTAAACGTCTTATATTTCTGCAGCATCCAGACTAATGGATGCTGCAGTTTCAAAATCGATAATGAAAAGGGAATGTGTTGAAAATTTCAGTCAAATTACTTCATTCTGAGCTAAATTGGGGAAGGGCGGGTTGCCACGGGACGTTTCTGAACCGCAGTAATGACCTTTGAGACCCATTTTGCAGATTTTTTTGTCATTCCTTACTAATATATTGTATTTTAAAGAACGTACGACTCCATTTTATGGAACCTTGAAATATGATTATGTGGATCGTTGTTAATAGAAAGCAAGGGCGACATAGACAATTTTCGGGGCAAATTCCCACTGCACCCTTTTCCATCCCTGTGAATGTTTTTCGTTGATCGGTACCATTAAACTGCAGAAGTTATACAGTTCTACAGATTGCTCCTCACCAATGTCTGTGTGATTGCTTGTAACCATGATAAACAATATTCTCGTGTCCGATAAACCATCGTCAATAACACATCTGTTACGAAAAATCAGACAGCCGGCGAGAATCTTTGGTGTGTGCAGGGCTTAAGATTTGCAACAATTATTGCTTCTGTTGACAGGTTGTGTCATTCACTTTGTTTGCAGATTGTTGTTTAACTTCAGAAAAAAATAAGAGCGGAATAAAGTAAACAAACCAAATTGTACCCATACGTTGTCTCTATATAGTTTTATACCGGAAAATTTGCCGCCTACCATAACATTCTTCCACAATTTAAACTCATGTAAGGATACAGAATGGCGACATAACAGTATACACCTGCTGAAAACAATGGACAACGAGTTAATTTAAACCATATTTGGGGCACAGCATACCTTCAATGTTAACACATCGATTTCTCTGACTGGTTAGAGCGGGTTTAAAGGGAAACCTTCACTATAAACAAAATGGTGAATCAAAACTTTCATTTGACTTGGTTCGTATAGATGTATTTTCACGATGACGCCACTTTAAGTTTGAGAGCATTCCCCCTATAACCGTGGCTCGTGGGTAATGTTTATCAAATGGTCTCTCTCTAGATTTCTCACTAATCTTCTTCCCGGTAAAACTTGGCAAGGATACAGATAGATTTTCCACTTTTGTCTCCACGCTAACATTTTATAAACTTTTAATGTCATTCTTTCCGCTGAGTTAAGATCACCTGAAACCCTTTAACGGAATATACAGTATGTAGTCTAGATATGATTATGTCATGGGAGCCAGCATTATATCAATTTAATGATTTCTAGAGTCAAACAATTAATGGTAAGTAAAATTTATTTCTAGTTAGATTTAAAACAATTATTTGATTATATCTACATGAGCATATAATAAACTGCATTGTTTTATGTGACTAACAAATAGTTATTTTATTTATCTCGCAAGGTGTGCTAGTATTTAAAATACCTTGGATTTTCCTTGTTAGTTTATAAGTGTAGAGATGTTAGACTTACCAAATCATGGGAGATTAATTTATATTAAAGGGCTAATCCCGATAATTTTTTGGGGAATAAAACTGATTTTGTGTTAGAATCGCCTAAAATCCTCTACCTAGGGGCAGAGAAACTAACTCAGTATTTTATTTGTGATACGTTTTCAAATAATTTAAACCAGTCAATCTTCATCTGGAAAGGAAACCGTTGTCCCAAGCAGTATTGTGCGGTGTCTGCGTAATTTCAGATCCACTACATCAGTATTGTATATACTCATGTAATCGAAATAAAATATTGTTTAAACCATAATGATTTATCTTGCGTTAACGGTCCGTGGATATATTTTATATACAAAATATATTAAACCCAGTAGTAAAGCTGGTGAACCTCTTGCGAAGAACTGGCATTGTTTTATAAATCAAAGCTGGTGATCCTCTTTTTCCGAACAACATCAAATCAAATCATTAACGGTTTAATCCATATCCGTTCGTATTAAACCCTTGGATTGTCTACAATATCACCCTTGGTGGAAGTGGGTGTAAAACTCAAGAAACGAACGAACGAACGAAAGACCCTCGACGCCCAGGTACCGGGTAACTCTTTTAAATAGTCATTTACGGCATCAACGTGACCTTTCAACCTAATCTATATCAAGATCAATTATAGTAATAGTAATAATGCCCCATTTGCATTTTCCACTAAAATATCAAATTTCTCACGGTTTAATGCACGCTTCATTATTTAACATTTGATTACGAAATCAAAATACCAAGGCTAGATAATAGACTTTAACATGACAACGTGTTATTAGAAACCTTAAACGAAGACGGAGTTCAGTAAACAAGGAAATAACCCCTACAATTAAATAACTTTGCCATCTACATATAAAAGATTAAATCATATTACGAGCAAATATTATGGATTATAAAAAATATTAAATTGTGTTTAACTTCAAACATTTCTACACCGACTAAAATAGATTAACGTTAAAACATTTTCGCATGTCAAAAAATGTCTTATAACACTTACGATACATATTTTCTCAAATTGTCAACCAAATAATTCAACAGGATGATATCAATGGATACGTATGATACAAATTTTATGAGGCTCAATTGAATGTGAAATGTTTAAATTGTCTTTTGTCGACAACAGCTTAAAGTAGCTAAGTCTCTATTTCAGTATCATCGAAAATCTTCTACAATGAAAAAACAAATTATTTGTCATTTAATTCAACATTAATGTTGTGATCTTACCGGGGAAAATATTGGCTTAAGACAAAATAAAAAATCCAAAGTCTTCGACAATAAAAACACAAATTATTTGTCAATTTAATTCAACATTAATGTTGTGATCTTACCGGGGAAAATATCGGCTTAAGACAAAATAACAAAAATTATCATTGGTACACGAATCGTGTACCATACTCCGAATCAGGCCCATTTTTAGCAAGGGACTTGGAGAACGAGGCTAGACGGTGGCATGGAATTATACGCAATAATGTAGACTGGAATATCCAGACGCTAAAGATTGGCATGCTATTGAGACTTCGGGCATATTTCGCCGAACATAACTGATTCGAAATTAGAGTAAAGACGGAAATGAATGAATGTAAATCAGTTTATATACATTCATATAAGATTATTTTATGCGTTGCGACCAATTTGGGTAAATTTCTAGGTTCCAAATATTAGCGATTTAGCTTCCTTAAGTTAGAAAGTAATTTCGACAAAGGTTGCTATAAGTTTGTGAAAACTACAAATAAATAATACAAAATAGGTAAAGGATAAATCCATTCTGAATAGATAATTTGTAAACTTTGTCTTTGGGGTTTTCTTCTGTTGTTTTTTCATTTTTAAATGAATATCGCACAAACTGAAATTATCTAAAAAGAAATGAGGTCAAAATGTGTGTGGGGGGTGCACATTGACTAAGTATGCAATACGCTGGCTCGCTAGCCTTTAGGTCGGGATTTAGATCTTTGCACTAGCCGAGAAAGTTCACCCAGATTTCCCGGCGGGGTCCCCCCTTATTAGTGATGCAGGACAAGGAATACTGTCTCGCCGTTCGGATGGTACACAAAACCAATGTCCCGTGTACACATTGGCGTACACGTAAAAGATCCATTGGCAGTTTGAATTCGATGTAAGAATAAGCCGTAGTAAAACTGCCCGGGCAGAATTTGCCTCATAGCATAGCTCACTGTCTGGCGTATGCCTGTTTTTATTAGCCCAACTTGGAGCAGAACAGCAGGACGTTAAATCCAATTTCATTACGTAAATTAAAACCCATATCATTCATGTTTGGAAATATCATGTTTGGAAATTTTAAAATCGCTCACTAAGAAATGTATGTATTATGTATTTCGTTTTGCTTCCGATAGCATTAAAACCAGTTGTTATATCTCACAACTTCCACCAGCAGTAAAAAATGTATTTGCTTGTTGAGGTGAAAATGAAGGGAGGCAAAGATGTTGATTTGTTTAGATTGTTTGGTGTGTCAATTTGAACAGTGTATGCAAATGCCTGGAGAAGTACAATTGAACGTAGATTTCGTCTTCCTCATCCATTGTGGTGTTTTCTTCTTCTATTGTTGAATTATGTGTGTTGAACAACAAGTGAACAGTTTAGTTGTTGTCACCATGTTGATATCTTGTTTTGTCTTCAATCACGATGCGTTTGTCATTAAAGAGACAAAACAAAGTATCGTGTCAAAATGTACAAACGTCTTCATTCGTGGTATTATTCAGTTTTATAAAATAGACCTATAGTGTGCCAGTGACGTAGTCATGTAGCTATAGTTTAAGCATGGCCTGAAGTCCAGGGTGGGGTACATGATTCATAAACAGAATTCGTTTCATAATATCGTCTGTATCTTATATTAGGATGTTAATCCAAACAAAACATCGGAGTACGGTTTGGAAATATTCTCAGAAATAACCTACAAGAAAATGGACCCTAAACAAATGCAAAAGAAAGCAATTCGATTGACCGATTCGGCATCATACTCGATTTCGGTCAACGTCGGCCTAGGCAAAATGACGTAATTAACATAATTGAATATGGAGGTTTCAAGGAAGCGCGTGCGGTCGTGGGGCAATAAAAAGATTTGTTTAAATTCTTACAATACAAATTGGATATAGAGACAAAATGTACCGTAGAAAACCAATTTGACCAAACAATTTTAATCAGATGTATTTTTCATATTGCGTCTGTCATTTACTTCAAAATGGCTACCAAATTTGGTAATAAAAATAAAATTTATATAGTTTTCGAAAATTTAACATGGCAGAAATTCAAAATAGCAACCAAAAATGGAATTCCAAATGACGGATTTTCAATTAGTCATCATGTTTTCCTTTTGGGTATGATCTGTAGCATGTCTTTCACATGGTTTTGGACAAAATCAAGTCAAAATTGGCGGTTGGCATTGCTTTTAAAACTAATAAGGTTTCCAAGGTTATATATCCAGCTTAGCTTAGCGCCCGCTTCCACCAACTATCATATCGCCAACTTACTGTTAAGTGAAAAAAGAAAATTTATAACTATGCGGGGTTAGTAAATTTATCTGAACAAATCTGAATAAACTACCAGAAGAATTGACTACTTTCACCTTGAAGTTTCACCCAACCAGGGCATGCTTGGGAATTTGAGCAGCGGGGTTACAAAGGTGGGGACAATGTCGAGTTTGGCCTGCTCATTTAGGTGCATGCGGGTACATGTATATGATGAGGGTACAGTGAGGCAAAGACAGTGGCAAGGATTCGCAAGTTTTATTTTGTGTCAGGGCCGTATGTAGGATTTTAAACGTTGGGGTGCAGCAGATGTGGGTGGGGGGCGCAAATATAATGCCCGAGTTGCGAGGCGGCGAGCCTCAGACCCTCCCGCAAAAATTTGGAAAAATACGTTGATGCGTTTTCCACGCACTTGGAGCTACAATTAAAGTCCAAAATAAGAAAAACCTTGTCCTCTCGACTAGAACTAGTCTGAACCATAAGGCCATATGGATAGGGTGACCAGTACTTGAATCTCTTATAATGTTATTCGGTGCGGCGCCCCCAAAGACCGAGAAGCCCTTTCAAATAGGGATAGGGCGACCAAAACGAATCCTCTAATGTCATGTGTTGGGGCATACGCTGACCCAGAAAACGGTGATCATTTCGCCTTTTGGATCTGCACCTCCACATAGATGATATAAGGTACCAATTGTCGTTTGGGCGCTCCAAAAATCGTTCGATTGATCAGTGCCTTACGAGCATTACTGTGTGATCATAATCACGTATATTATTTTATATCTGAAAGGTTGTCAAAATGTTTTGAGGGGGCGCTTTTCTCGGGCCGCCATATTTTTCTGGGAATGCAGTGTACCCCCTCCGCCGCCGCTAGATACGGCCGTGATTTCGTGTATATAGGAACATAAGTGTGCATAAACATCCCGCCCCCACTTGACAAATTGTAAGACGATATGAACAACAACACATGCTGAAAGGTGATAAAGTATACATAATATACTACATAGATAATAATTATCTACATTCGAGTTATTGGAAGTCTTGAGTTGAACTGAATGAACTGTGCGATTTATTGTAATTAAAAGATTATTGGATGGTTAACTGTAATCGGATCACAATAGAAATAATAACAATAATTTATTCAACGTGACGTCCCGTTGCCCATACTCCCGAGAGCACAAAGAGCTCTAAAATCAGTGAGGTGAACTACCTACGACCTCTACCGAAACCAGCCGAAGATTACAAAGAACGATTCAAGACAAAATATAAATTACAATATCATTACATTCTGTAATTATGATATTCAGTAAGGAGGGATTATAATTTATTGCGTAACACTGAATCACGATCTACACCACAAATAAATCATAAAAAGAAACCCCTCCTTGCCAACAATTTAATGTAATATACACAAAAACATATTATGCAACACAATTACTATTTTAATTAAAGCGACGTTTCCTTGGGGATTCTTTCTACGTTTTCAAGCGAATGATAATGAAAATAATGTACAGAGGGTTTATATACAAAACCAAGTAACAGCTAATTAATCATAATGAATTGTGAAACCATAAATATATTAAGTCAACAAGATCTTGCTAAACCGTATACATAAAATCTATAATAACTAATAATAGCTAATTGACAATTAAGGAAGCCACTGATAATAGTAAAGTTACTGTTCAAAGGTAAAAATGTAACAACATATACATTAAATTACATTGATAAAACAATAATAATAATAATAGATTAGGGGAAACCACTAAACCATAACCACGGAATGTAACAGATCAAAAGGAAACTTAGCAAAACGTATAGGAATAATAAGCACAATATCAGGGTAAAAAACCCCAACTTATTATTGCTCCGTAGATGAGAGAGAGGGAAGGGGGGAGGGGGGTCAGAGGAAAATAAAATAAATAAATGAATAGGATAACACTTATTATAATCGGTAATATTCCAGTTTAAATAAATAAATTTGCAACCACACGACGCACAAACACAGACGGCATACTACGGTACTTATGTTATTTAGAGTTTATGACTGTAATTATATAATATTGTCTCATGTTCAGTTTATTATATTAGGGATCACTGCAGTTAAGTTATATTAGCGATTATTGGATCATAAGTCCGTGGCAGATAGACACCTTCATCTCTATTTAATGCTGGTTTGTAGCGTTTTATGCTGATGGCTTCCAAAATCTTTCTTTTCTTAGTGTGGTTTTGGTGGATTGCTCATTTCTTCGTCTTTTCCCATGGTATCTTGTGTTTTGGATTTTGTCTGATATGGTCAGCTACAGCGGAGGTCTGGTTAGATGCTTTTGGTTGGTGTTGACTAAGCCTTACATCTAATGGGTACCTGCTTTCTCCAATGTTGCTGCTGTCACATGAGCAGAAGACTTGATAAATGCTTCCTTTTGGTGACGTTGGTTTCGTTGATTTACATTTACCATTAGCTTGGAGGACGTCGTTTATGGTGTTAGTGCCTGAGAAGGTTACCAGGATACCTGCATGTTGCAATAATCTTCTTATTTGGTACGAATTTTAGCCATTAAAGGGGATAGTAACTCTGATTGGTGGTTTATCTTGTGTTGTCTGATAGTGCTTTTTCCATTACTTCTTCTACCAATTTAGGTGGGTAGTCATTAAAGGTGATACAAACTTCTTTGAGGTTGGTCATCTCTGCATCCAGTTTCTTTTTGGGCGTTTTACTAATGATGATAAAGTTGCTCTTTTGATACTGATAGGTTGGTGAGATTTGAAGTGTACATACTGGTCTGTGTGCGTTGGTTTTCTATATACACTGGTTTTTATGGTGCCGTTTTCTCTCTCCGCTTTTACATCAAGAAATGGAAGGGTATCATTAATTTCAGTTTCTGACGTAAATTTGATGCGGTCGTTCTGTTGATTAAGATGTTGTAGCAGGGTAGTACGTTCATCTATGCTGTTTAAGATAACAAACGTGTCATCTGCTTTGCGAAAATAGGCTATGGGTTTAACAGGTGATATTGGCAGAGTTCGGTATGATGTGAGTATAAATTTGTCTGACATATAATATAATGATGTGCCATTAAACCAAATTGTTTTGATTTTTAATTTCCAATTTGTTTAGTGTAAAACGTTGTCCATCCCCGCCTATAGAGCGGTCGATGGAATGACTGTCTTGGTTCGATGGCAAGTGATTACTGTGGAACAGAAGAGGAAATACTTCATCAGCAAAAGAATCGTAGTCAAATATTTCTCTCGTCCGAATTAGGGGCTTTAGGATATCCATCTTTGACTAGCAGCGTGTTTCCACTGGTTCCCAACCAACTGACTCTTCATAACATTTCATGTCGACTGGGCGTAAACTGCCATTTCACAACAAAATCCGAATGTACATGCGATACACACAACAAAGGTACCGGAAGTCAATTTAGGACAAAGAAGGAAACATTGAAACGTGTCAAGTGAATAATCAGTCTACTAAATAAAACTGGAGAAAACATAGTTTCTATATTCTATTGTTTGGAGCTTTCTTGGATTATTAGGGAGACGCGGTGATTCGGTGGATAATGCTTCTTGGCATTTACAAGGATTTTAAATAATTTGTTTTCAGTTGATAACGAACATTCATTGTGTACCCCTTGTTACATTTGATCATACAAAACAAGCATGTTATAGCGAATTTGATAGTTGATATAGTTATTGATTAAAAGTTAGAACGACTGAAAGGAGATACAAACGAAACGAAAATACAAATATATTAACAATCAAAAGAGAAAAAACTTTTTCAATTTTGTTAAAATGGGACATTTAATATGGGTGATTGGTTGTCTTATTTCACTCTCTTCAGTTAAATTTTTGTTACGAAACGTAAAGCGGGGGTGGGGGGCTTGTTTTCTAATTCAAGTTTAAATGTTGGTATGTACAGGCTTTATCTTTAGACGTATGATTTTCGACGAATACAGAATGCAATCCGAGAATACAAGCTCTGGAATCGGCAACTCTATTTTAAAGGGACAATCCCGATAAGAACAGAGTCTCAAAAATTAAAGTCCGAGTATTTATGAAATTTATGGACCAAAATATAGTGGCATGGTGTATTTATCTTGTCTCAAAATTTCAGTTCAAAATATTGAGTCGTTTGGATGTGAACGTCAACACTGCTTATCCGGACACGTAACCCTTTTAAGGTTTCGGGTCAATTTTTTCATTGGGTGACATGATAATCGATTAATGTTTCTTGAGAGGTCTATACAGTGAATGACCCATGCCCTGTACTTGATAACAAAAGGTAAATTTCACCTACATATTATTTTTATATAAAAAAAAGTCTGGTTTTATCCAGATACTGTATAATAATGAAACGTTCTCCATTTCCAGGTGAAGGCTGTTAGGTTTAAGTTATTTACAAGCATATCACAAATATCGGGTTAGTAGGTGGGCCTTAGGTTATGGATTTTAAAGGATTTTAACACAAAATTAAGCAGTTTTATTCCCCAAAAAGTTATCGGGATTGGCACTTTAAATCCAAATTCAAATTGAGTGATGTTCTTTAACAATATTGGCTGTTTGACAAGGTTTATTTTCCGTATTATAAAATTATTGGGGACAGGAAATAAAACAGAAACGTTGCCACGGAAGTGTGGCTTAACGATACATTTCCTGGAGATTAGTAGAATTATTAAAAGAAAGTCAGTAAGCGTACAATAAATAAAATAACAAATAAAAAAAAATTCACTAGGATGGTTTAGCGCGACTTATTTTAAAACAAGGTCATCTAACCTGATTTACACTTAACTGACCGTGTGTGGTGCTGAGGTTTTGTGTAGGATGAGATTGCAGTATATATTTGGTTACGTTTTAAATTATAATTTACAAGATCATCTGACTTAATTTGCACTTAACTGACTGCTGTGTGGTGCCCAGGTTTCGTGTAGAAGTAGGATTGCAGTATATTTTTGGTTATGTTTAAAATTATATTTAGTTATTAAATACAACATGATCGTTTATTTCGTGATGGTTTTGTTGTAAAGTACTTCCTTATATGAAGGACGCACTTTAATATATATGAATATGGTTACATATTTATCAATATATATTGTTTATTTTCTAATGAGAACAGTAGGGACAAAGGGAATACACCTTTAAATGATCAGTGTAGCACTCAAAATTCAGAGTGACATAACATTTGTTGACATGCTGCCTTAGAAAAGGAAATCCATCTCGATTAAGTATTTATGGTTAGATATGTTTTGTTTATTTTCGTATTTTGAACTGTCTCTGAATATAAATTTTGAAACATTTACAACTTCCAAGGTCTAAAAAATAAAAAGTAGCCAAATATAATGAACAAGGCTATCAAAGGTCTATTGTTGTCGTAAGATAAGTATATAATAAACCCGGTTGTATTTTTATATGATTTAGGCATTTGAAGTGTTTTGAACTATTTGATCGTCTGCTAGAGATTTCTATAAACGCAAAACTGTTTGTTCTTTTGATTTGTGTATATTGAAACAGAGATATTTGTTGCGTGTCACTGGGTGAATTTTAAAGTAAACATAGTCATCTGCGTTATTTCCCAACGCCAAAAGCAAAGAAACACATAAAAATATCACTGAGATTTTTAAAGTGGTGCTACTGTAGTCCGAGGCGGATTACCCTATATACATATAGGTATTGCATGCAGCTGCATGTACGGCTTAAGTAAAAAAAAAGGGACCAAAAAGATTTGACAACCTTATTAAGCTTAACAGGGTTGATTGTTTACTTACTTCACAGTAGCACACTTCTCACCGGGCTATAATCGACAGTACATGTATACTACGACGGAGAGGGAGAGAAATGGGGCTTAACGTACATTCGACACAAACTAGGTCATTTCGGGGACTAGCATATGGTTTAATTCTATTTTGCGAGTAGGGGTCTTTTAGTAGTGGGAGGAAGCCGGAGTACCGGAGAAAACTCGCGAGGCTGGAAAGGCGACCCTACTCCTCGCCACGTACAACCGGGGACGGCCATTGGGAGACTTGCGTCCGCTCACGCGACTACACTTTCATTTTCAAAAGATTTTGGCAATTTGGAATTGTCTCTATTTTTTATTACTCTAGTGTCGCTTCTTATGTACAAGGGTTTTGTGATGGGCTCAGTTGCTCACGCTGATTCACAAAAACTATGGAAGAATTACATTGCCATTATTATTTCAATGTTCACGGTCCAAAATGCATATTATATATGTCAGCAGTTCAAAATAGGTATTTCAATTTTACAATTTGCAATTTACATTGCTCCGCAATACCAATGTCGTATAGTGTTGGAATACAAAATCGAACATGCGCGTTGTTTCTGTGCAGTTAAACCACGTCAAATCAAAAATATTTTTTTTGAACCAACTAGCTCAGACGTCTAAGTCAAAGCAGAAGACAGAACCCATGGAAGATTCGGCATGCATATATTATAACAACTAGACATTTCAACCGGAATAAAATAAGAATGGGGTGTAACGCTCCATTTTTCTGCACCGAACGAAAACGGGCGGTTTTTGTCCCATCCAAACAACTACTCACCCACCCACCCGTCCCCGCCCAGTACCCACTGGTTTGTGAGTTAGCGTTTTACTTGCTGAGCCACCATGGCTCTCTATGAAGGACGGTGATAAGGGTTATACAAATGAAATGAAATGGGGTTTAACGTCCTACTCTTCTGATCCTAACCTGGGCTAGTGGAAGACGGGCATCCGCCATACAGTGTGCTACATGTATATCGAATTCCAACTGTCAAGGGACCTTTTACGGGCACGCCAAGGTGTACACGGGACCTCGTTTTTTCGTCCCATTCGAACGACTAGACAGCTGTTCTTGTCAGGGCGTTCTGCATAAGTGACACACGATCATTAATTGTATCATCAATTTTTCGAAAATCGAAATTTCTGATGGATAAAACATTTAAAATTAGTGTAACTTAAAATCAATGTAATCGCCCCCCCCCCCCAGCAAAAAAAAATAGTCGGTCGCAAAATCAGTGCAGTCGGTCGCAAAATAGGAGTAGTCGGTATCAAAATAAGTACTCACTGTATACGTCACGCTACTCACACAAAACTTTAGTATGAAAATAGTCGGTCGCAAAATCTGTGCAGTCGGTCGCAAAATAGGAGCAGTCGGTATCAAAATAAGTGCTCACTCATTCTGTTGTGAGTACATGTATGTTAGTCTAACAACAGAATTTCACCAAGGAAGAAAAACAGTCGGTCTCCAAATAAGTGCAGTCACTGCAGTCGCTCTCAAACACGATCCCATGCATTTGTGTGAATCTGTGAGCCTAAATTGCTTACGTCACTCTTATTCTGTTGTGAGCATTTTGGTCTAACAACAAAATTTCACCCAGGGAGAAAAATAGTCGGTCACAAAAAGTCGGTCTCAAACACAATGCCAGAAGAGATCCCAAATATTATGTATTTGCGTGAATCGGAGTGCCTAAATTGCATATGTCAAGCAAAACTATAGGATAAAATAACCATATCTGCTTGTCACTCTTATTCTGTTACCATGGCAAAAAATAGTCGGTCTCAAAAAAAGTCCTCACCGCAGTCGGTCTCCGACTAAATGAATTAATGTAACAATGAGATAAACAAACAATCACAAAACAGGCAAAATTGACAGATAAGCCTCAAGATTCTGTCCCATATCTTATCCTCTCGTTACTGAGAATTTGGTTCTATTTGCCATTACATTGATTCAAATTTTCAAGCCCAGTCCCAAAAATTTAAAAGCTCTGTTATATATCTGAATATTTTTTGTGCCTCCGGCGCGATTCCATTATAACATCATTCTTCCACTGGGTTACATATCTGATTCCATTTTAAAATCATTATTCTACTACTCAGTTGTCCTATACTGTCTCAGCACTATCACAATCACGATTATAGTGAACTGCCCAGTTTGTAGTACCACTGGTGTATGGGGCGTGGGGCGTCAGATTGTACAGATGTCAACTCTTGCAAAGTAGATCTGGAGATTCTATCTCATTGACTGACATTTCTGGTCCACCCGTCCACAAGAATTTCTCCCAGCAGTGACCTCAAATGCTAGGATATTGAATCAATTTTTAAAAATTTTCTCAGTTACTCAGTGCTATAGGCACAATTAATATGACATAAACTATATGTGAACTTAAATAAAACTGTTTTCCGACGAGACAACGAACGGCGAACAACTATATAATTCTACAATACCATCTATGTTCTACCGGGACGCTTAATGTTATAGCCAGTATTTTGTTTACTTTCATTGTGGGGTGGGATTAGGATGGCGTTCTAGATTTGAAACCGCTCCTACCCCAACCCCATATTCCCTAGAAAACTCACACGTTGTGCTCGACTCTTGATTGCGTCACTCCCATCGGGGGGTGGGGAGGGGGTAGGTGCATCAGTCGGTCGCATTTTGGCTAAGCCCCCCCCCCCTTAACGAAATTGTTATGTACGCCCCTGAATGTAACAAATAAAAGGTGTCTATGCGCAACATGTGTTTCGGGCATATGTTTTCATCAGTGTCATGTGATACCAGATATCGCTCTCTGAAACTTTCTGGTTTCTTTTGCAATTTACTTGGGGTAAGACGTTATCACTCCCCGCCTATGTGTAAATAATAACATTAATTTGTCTAATATATAAACGACACAAATTTAATATACAACCACATGTTATTCCACATGTATAGACAGACATTGAAGGGGCCCAGTGAAAGGGGCGCAGTTAGATTTGAGTTTGTCGGACTCGTTTGGGTATTAGCGTCCCATTTCCAATGAAAAGAATGATGTTGTACTGATGCTCAACCAGTATCAAAGATATATCATATCTGAGATCTGTTACAAATTGCCTCGACCATGTTCCACCCATCTCAATATTATCGACCTTTAATTCAAATAAAACACACACCAGCGCTTTTAAATGCACACAGCTTACGATTTGTTTGCCGATTGATAAAAGTGTTCTTGACTCGGGCCCAGTACACGACTTTTCTTGACACGAGAAAATAGTTGTTATTTCAGCTACATCGAGAAGATAACCTCTGGACCAGCGTAAGCATAGCCTGCACAGTGTATTACCGTACGAAAATCGATTTCTTCTTCCATTTCAGGAGAGGTTGGCTGTTCGTGCCACACACCCGTGTATCAAAGATATGTTTAGGTTCAGAAAAATTTGGAAATTAAAATTGGTCTTAATTGGTTGTGCTTTACTTACGGTATTTCTCATATCAAAATCGGGTAAGAAGTGTTACTTTGCCTTCTGTTTAATCATACCAAACTTCTAGTAAACATTTGGCGAATACCCAGGATCTGAGCCCCAACCCCGAACACCACCTTATTTGCACTTAGGCTAATTATACATTAGTATTAAACTTGGACCAATTCCAGTCAGGTACCAATGCTACGATAAAAAAAGAAGTTTCGATTTTCCAGATTAACGTTTAGGGAAGATATGGTGTCCAGGCCACTTAATACCTTAGCCAGGATGAATAAATATAACATTTGTAGCAAGGAAAAAGACAAGCAATAGGCATCTTAAGTTCTAACATGTTGCATTTTTAATTCTTATATGTTCCATATTCATATTTCAGGTGGAAATCTAAACTCGACCAAGAAATTTATTTTATCTCGTGGTCTGATAGATGATAGAACTGTTCAAACTACAGTTAATAATACAAGCAGGGTATTATTTCGTTCCACAAAACCCGAAACTATGGTTATAATTTTAACTTACATGCGTAGTGGTTCGTCTTTAACCGGTGATCTGATACAGCAAAGTCCTGATGTTTTCTATGTCTATGAACCGTTATACACTCTGTCGAAATTAATGAAGACCGGGACTCATTTGACGTACTTTAATAAACCAGACAAGTAAGTTTTAATTAATAACGGTTTTGTTTGATTTTTTTTTTGGGGGGGGGGGCAGTGCCGTCCCTAGCGAAGGTGCAGGGAGTACATTTCACACCCAGAAAAATAAGGTACCCCGAGAAATGCTCCTCTTCCCATCCAAAAGAAAATAATTTGACAATCTTTCAATTATAAAATAATACAATTGATTGTGATCAGTCGGTCGGGTTTAAAAGCGCCCACACGCAAATGGGTTCGTTTGCCCTGACCCAAACTTTCTTATATTATGACTTATGGCGCCCACCATTCCGCTGCACCCCACTTTTAAAATCCTACAAACGACCCTGGTGGGGGGATAGGGGGTGGGGTATAACATCTAGCTTCAACTAAGCCATAAGGTCTTTTCTATGGGAGATGGGATGGCTCAGTGATTACTGTCCTGGCTCACTAACCAGAAGGCCAGGAGTTCGATTTCCATATTGAAGTGTTGTAGTGACAATTCGCGAGCGCAAGGTGTGAAAAGCACAGGACGTACAATCGTACATGAAATTTTCAGGCCCCCTAAATTGAAATTTTCTTAAAGACCGCCTTATAAAAAAATTCAACACCCATGTTTTCCTTTCCGTCAAGCTACTGTATATGGCTATCCATTTTTCGAGACGTAGGTTGGCTATCTCTAAAACAGTTAAAACGGACACATAATCTGTATTTACCGGAAAATCATAAAGCAAACAATTTACTCACAGTTATGTGGAGACAAAGACTTGAAACTCATTTTCGGGGTTCATCTCCAAAACAGGTTAATTAATTTTCTATAACTTTATTGACTACAATAGTTTATTATTTTATTCCAGACAAAATACTGCCAGAAGATATGACATCAACGCACTGGAACTCTTGGAATCCATGTTAACATGCAACTCTTACGATATAGATATACAAACCCTCAGACAATACCACTACGGTGGTAGCAAAACAACAAAGAAATATTTGGAATGTTTAAAAATTTCGCAAGGTGTGATGGGAACTGCGAGTTGCTTGCCCTTGTTTCAAAATGCATGCATTAATTCCAAAGTGTCAGTGATGAAAACTATTCGAATGAGTGTGAAGTCGTTAAAACCATTGATGACCAAGTTCCCTGCTCTAAAAGTAATACATTTAATTCGGGATCCTCGCGGAACACTTCGTTCTCAACAAAGGGTCGGCGAATTCAAAGTAAAAGACGCTATCAACGCGACGATTAAATTTTGCAGTCGCGTTATTGGCGATCTGAAAGCATCGACTGAAATGAATAAAATTTTCCCTGGAAGAATTAAAACTGTCCGTTATGAAGATATAGCCGAAACGCCTATAAAAGCTACAGACGATATATACAAATTTATAGGTTTAAATATGACGTCATCAATTCGGAACTACATATGGAATATAACATCGGCAGGTCACCCCGATAACTGTGTAATTTGTACAACCCGTAATAGTTCTATAGCGACGGCTTACAAATGGCGTCAAAAATTAACATTTGACATGGTTACAAAGATAGACAAGGTTTGCTCAACAGTCTACAGTAGGCTTGGTTATCTCCCTTTAAAAAACGAAAACGATATGAAAAATATGAAAATATCGGTTAAGAAACAAGTTAAATTTACGCCTTAAACATGTCTGCTAAGGTGAAGTGTCGCCTTTCGTGTTTGTGTTCAGGATATCGAAACAGAGTGAACTCCCATGGCAACAAGTTGGTTATTCTTTAAATTATCTAATGAACAAAATTGTTGAAATCCAAAGGTCTGAGATGGTTCTTCTAGGTCATGTAATTTAGAGACGATGATGGCAGATTTCCGTGACAGAAACCTGGCAAACCCCCTCCTGCAAAAATGTCTGTATCCGCCCCTGGTTTGGCGTTGTCATCTTCGCTGTTATCTGATATTCTGTGAAGTTTCATAATCTGTTTGGTTCGAACGGAAATGGCGATATATATTAAAATGGTGACTGTATATAAAAGCGTGTTACATTAGAGACAAATGTTTTAATTAAGAATATACAAAATGTTTTAATTAAGAAGAGAAATGTGTTAATTAAGAATACAGCTGTGTTAATTCTGAAAACAAGTGCTCAAAGAAGGTTGAATTATACTCTCGACAAAACTTTTCGACACTTACAAACCTAGTCATTGTTTGTTCACAACAAAATCGTAACCTACGATATTTCCGCTAAAAACAATCCATGTCTTTCGTTTTCCTGCAAATGACAGATCTACCTATCAATGCTGATATGTAAATCAATCAGCTGTGAAATTCACATATTCATACCCAGTGCAACCAGTTTATCAATATTCTTGGACAGCGGTTCTTACCAGCTAAACAACTACTAGCGAGCGGAACAAGCAGGGGCATATTTCGGACGTTGATTGAACATACGCTTTGGAATAGACATTTTTTGTAATCTTTACTGAGATAAATTTTACAGACAGGTTGCATCATAACAGACATGCAATTATTTTCAAGGACCATTTGAATACAAATTTTATTTACATATATCATTATCTATATAAAGAGAAAAAATGGGGTTTAACGGCCACTACACAAACCAGGTCATTTTGGGGCTAACATTTTATTTCAACAATTCGCTTGTGAAGTTAAAAATACAGTTTGTAAGATTTAGATAAAGAACTGGCAAAATGAATACATTAAAAATTTCATTCTAATTACTTCATTCTGAGCAAAGTTATCAATGTTTGTAGTTTTTACAAGATGTGCGAATTGATTACTTGTTTATTATTGTAACCACGGTGTTGGCTATTCAAGTCTTAGCCTCGCTTTTCCATTTTTAAATTAAATCATTAAATGACTGAACAGTTCAAATGCAGTTATAATCGGAGCCATTCGATGGCATTGTGTGTTGTTTATTGTTTTGTCATGTTAATATATGTTAAATTTATATAACATTAAGGCCAAAACTAAGGCCTGCTATAAGCAAATTTAGTTCTTAAACAATGCCTCTTGAAATAAAAGAAAGTATTTTTTGATTCGATATGTTATATGGAAGATGACATGATACCACTGTACCGTATATTTGGACATAATCATGGGGAAAATGGACAGAAAATACTGGTATATGTATGTATCAAGTAAAACATCTTTATCCCATATGTGATGATTAACAGAGCCCTGTGATATACATTTCATTAATTTCATTCCACAATGTCACTGGTATCTCTCACACACACACTAGAACATTTCAGCCACATGCATTTGAGGGATTAAAATTTCTATATTGTCTTGTCTAGTATACTACAAATAGACCAGTACTCTAGTATGTGGCCACAGTGTGGGACCCGTACCAGATAACTACCATACCAGAAATAGAGCAAGTACAGCGACGAGTATCCCGCTTTGCTTTCAGCTGCTACCAAGACAACTCCCCTGGCTGTGTAACAAAACTCTTAGAAAACCTCTAATAGGAATCTCTCCAACACAGACGGTGGAAGCAGGGTCTTGTCGCCTGCTATAAGATACATCACCAACTGATTTCTATTGGCCCAGAGTTTTACACAGCAAAACCTCAGGAAACCACAAACTTCGACAAACAAAATTCCAAGATCAGTAAGATACTGGAACAGACTCCCATCGCCAGTAATGGAGGCGGGATCCTTAGAAGAATTGAGGGCCAGGTTGTGTACCATCCTCTGGAACCCTACACAGCACAAACCACGATAGACCACACCCAAACCTGTATATATTGATAGTATCTATACAACTATCCACCTTGGGAATTTTAAATGCTTGCGGAGAAGTTTCCTATACGTTTGTGCATGTGCGCTAGTCAATTACACTCTAACAGAGGCCGACTCGTTAATTGGAAGAAGAAGTGAAACACCCTGCCAGAAAACAGGCGTGTTTTTGACAATTCTCTCGTTGGTTTTCTAGTTGGAACTTATCCTCGGAGGAACCAGGGTTACTCATTGAGTTAGATGCCATACCCGCTTGCATTAGTACAGAAAAGTACGACGTTAAATTAAACCCCATTTATTTACGTCTTCAATATTCCGGGGGGAGGGGGCAACGCCTTTCTAGCCGAGACTCTCATGGTTTAAATATGACGCGATGTAAAGAGAAGTGGTTGTAGTGAAAAGGGTATGTGCAATCAGTGCTAATAACCTAACCGAGATCTTTGGTATTGAAACATATATTTCATTAAAAACGGATAACTTTGTGAACGAACGTCCTTCGATCGGACATTAGCGACTGCATAATATCCAATTATGAAATTTATCAAAGTAAAACGTTCATTTCAAAGATCACAGCATCAAACATGATATGACAGACTGTGCGAGAATAAGCATTCATTGGAAATATTAAATGAAATATATTTACACGAGCCGAATTCACTGAATTATTCTTAGTGTACCCGATGAGTACAGTAATCATCATCATCATCTTAATACCTATAAGAGTTAGATCTCTCTGGTTTACTTTCCAAGCATCATCGTCAATAAAAATAAGAACATCTGGTTGGTCACCACTGGGGTCATCTGTATTATCCGCCTCTGGTTCCACTTCCGGCATTGCGGGTCTCAAGAACCAGTCCGGAGTAAATTTACCATTATTTCTGACACCCATTGTTCAGACCATGCCATGGGAGTTCAGAGTCATCACTTCTCCAAATAATGTCAATGGAGAAGTTAGGTGAGATGCCACCCTTAATACTTGTATAAATAAAATGAAATGGGTTGGAACATCCTACTGGTTTGCTCCTATACTGGGCTAATGAAGACGCTGTTACAGTCCAATGATAGCGTATAATAATGTGGTAGGGGTCCATTATGTAAGATTAGATAAAGAACTGGGATAGCTATAGAATAGATATTGAAAATGGAATATGTTGAAAATTTCAGTCAAATGACTTCACTCTGAGCCGAGTTATCACCGGCACAATAACTGTTTAGCCTCGATTGTCATTGCCATCGTTGTTACGATGATAAACAAAGTCTCGATTATCCATTAACATTGAATCATATTTAAATCTATTGAAAATCGAGACTATCCGATGACATCAAGAGTTGATTATAAACGGTCTTGGTAAGTTGATCAATGTCTAATTAATAATTTATATAACAGGAAAGTATTTATCCGGTGGTTATTGCCAATAAAAGTATGGCAATTTTGGTATTTATGGAAAGTAGAGATATCAAATCTTACTAGAAACATACTGTATTCCCTGAAAACCCCTCATGGAGCGTACACAGGACAAAAATGTAAGGGTTCCCCTAATCATCAGCCCGACGATTAGGGCTACCCGCACGTGTGACGTCTAAGACTGCACGAGTACATTGAGCGCTTTGTATACATGTTGATAAACTTTATGAAGAGTTAGACTTACAACACTTTCTGGGATAAAAATCAACGAAAAGGACGCGGGCAGTGGATAATCCGAGAATTTAATTAGGATTCGATATTTGTAATAAATAGTCAGCGATTACAGACAACATCGTCTTGTGTATGCAATGTGCAATAAATTCTCATCCGTCTCCGCCAACTGTTGCTATAGGTACGGAGAGGGGTAATCCCCTGACGCAAATATGGCCTCTTTTGATCGATTTTTATAGCAGGGTATACTTGGCAATTACAATGTTTTGAAGCAAAATTATGATAAATTAATTAGTTTGAATATGATTTTAGTCCTAATATATCATCAAATCACCCAGTTTATAACAGAGAATGTAACTTTAAGGCATAAAAAAAGACATGGAATAGGTAGATTTAGCTCTTGCATAACGCCTGCTTAATCTATCAGTTAAATAATTGTAAAGTAAAGGGGGTGTTCATAAATTGTCAAGTACAATGTATAGTGAATGCTTCAATATTTGTAACCTTTGATCGTCAACAGTTGTGAATTGGTATAAACACGTATACAAAACATGGAAGTACGTTATCTATGATAATTTGTATGTATAAAACCGTATTTTTGCTGTTTTATATCTGATTAAAATACAGATCTAATTTTCGTTTCCTTTTTTTTTATAATTTCGATGAAGATCTGACCGGTTGGAAGTTCGGGTCAGGGGTCATACGCTCGGCTTCGACCCTATAACGTCAGACATTTGATTAACTAATTAACGTTGATGATTCTAGTGGGTTACCCACAATTCCGTGCATCTACGCCAAGAATTCGCCGTAACAGACCGTTTCATTGGCAAATTCTTCACATCACCTCACCCAATTCCTCACACTGATCAGCAGTGAATATTCGCTTGGCCGCTACAATCACTGATGAGGGCGACATCGACGCGACTTAAGTTGGTGTAGCCTATTGTTTGGGTTTGAAGACGCCTAAATTATACTGGGTAGGACCTATTGTCTAATTTTTCATTTTAACTTTGTTTCAAGTGATAACCCCAATGTCTGATCCAGCCGACAATTCTTTGTAGTCTACATGTTCATTATAATTTCCATCATAGCACACTGTATGGCGTATGCCCGTCTTCCATTAGCCCAGGTTAGGTGCAAAAGAGTAGGACGTTAAACCCCATTTCATTTCACTTCATAATTGGTTTCAAGCTTTACCTCCCCTAATGTCTGATCAAGCCCACAATTTGAGGTCTGGTATGGGCCATTTTATACTTTGTTAGTCCATTTAAACTTACTCTTATTTGGTACTTTTAATGAATTATATTCTAGCACGACACCAGCATAGTGCCTGCGGGGTTCAACATTTTTTCGAGTATGGCGGGCCTCACGTAGCATTATATAAATTTAACCTCAAGAGTTAAAAATCACTCGGCAAACCTCGGAAGATTTCGGGAATCTAAACTCGGCTGTATGATGAATTCCGCCATATTGGAACTACTTTAAAGGTCCCGGATGAAACATGGCTGCGCCCATTCCAAACACAAGTTGGCGACCTATTTGGCTAGCGCCCTATTCGACCGATCCAGCTGTAAGATAATGACGAAATTACACTTCTATTCTGAGCTGAAAGAATGGATAAAAAATAATATATTCTACTTTCATTTGATAGACATAACGTTGGATTTTATTGGTTGATAAATAGAGACTGTTGTCTTTACTCTAAATAGGTTTCCAACGAACAGGTTGCAGCTCGATCAGTCGAATAGGTCGCTAGCCGAATAGGTTCCCAATTTGTGTAATAGCGTCAAGTTTTCCTGTTAAAGTAAACCGGTAGCCGCATCGCAAATGTATGGGCGTAGGTACATATCACTTACTGTCATACATCCGAGACTAGATGTAGTTTACGGAATCTGTGGAGATTAGCCGAGTGGAGTTAAAATTTGCGATTTGCTTACAAAGGGACATAACTAAGAAAGTCAATCAGGATGCAGACAAGTGATTCTCTCACCATTGACTTCAATATTAAATCCATGACTTCTATTTAACAATCCGATGATCCAAATTAAGGGTTATTGACACAAAGAGTTCAACGGGTCAAAATCATCTTATAAAAATATTGAAGCGACAGACCATACTGAGTTTAGCTGTGGCTTCAGTTGTGAGAAGACGATGAATACTACTAATATTCTTAATATGATATGGAATGATGAAAACAGGCATTATGGGTTGTGTTCTTATTAAAAAGCCCAATGTTAGTACATTGAATTACATTTCTTTTTTAATGTTATATTACAAATTAAAATACAAAATATTGAATTATACAATAATACATAGACAATAGAAGGCATTTTATGAAATTGTATCTATTTATATAACAACACTTTATATATGATAAAATATTAGTGGCCCAGGTATATATGTAATTGTGTATAACTGCAAAATAATGAATGAATAGTTCACAACTGATAAAAAAAAATATACCGGTTTATATTATGCAAATTGGCTCGGCACCTTTTACAGATACAAAAACTAAAACCAATGCAAATAAAAGGGTTACAATATGTAATCCAGAGTAGGCCTAAAAATAGGCAAAACAGAAAAAAATCGAATTAACATATAGTGCTAATAATAACCAGTTGGATTTACCAAAAAGTCCTGAGCATAGAGTTACATAAAAAAATATGAAGCAATTCTTGGTGACTGCATGTACCAAAATGAAAATAGGGAAACTAAGACACATAACTGACATAGTTCATTCAAGTTTCAGGCATAGAAAAGCTAGGTCATTTTGGGACTAACACACAGTTCAATTTTATTTCAATTTTCTTGCGTGTAGGGGTCTTTATCAGGGGGAAGAATAGAGAGAAAACCATGCAAGTTGATTCAATGACAGATCTTATGACATAAAGTTCACACGCTAACCATTCAGCCATCCCCATCCACCACCAAGGGTACTGAAATATCACCTTGTCTTTAATCGTTTGTTTTTGGATGGGAAAAGAATGATAGAATATGCCACTATCCTTTGCTCTCGCCAAAAATAAACATCAGAATTCTGTAAGAATCACTTTTGACAGACATTCATCAACATATAAAAGATGCTAAATTACAACAGCTATAAAATGGATGACAAATTGTCACATAGAGATTCTTTTGATAAATAATAAGCAAAAACTCTTATACATAAAATACCAATCACTGTGGGGATGCTCGATTCACAATTCCGGAATTGAATTTCAAAACTGGTGTCAATCGAGTGAAAAGGAGAATTTCGGAGTACAACGCATGTGTTGACTGTATGAAAAATATCTCAAACAATCATGACAGCTGAATTATATTTTTTACCTAGGAATACGTCATGATTCTACTCACTCCACCTCAGCTGTCAGAACTGGAAGAACTGTGAGAGGACTGAATTCCGCATCATTCAATTGTAATTCTGTCAATTTGGGACATTCTGGACTGTGAATCGAGCATCCCCTGTAGCTTATAAAGCAAAAGGCAGATAACTCTAGAAATTATTGTTGAAGTTTGGTAGGTTTTTTGATTTTACTAATCTAATTAAACAATGCATATATATTTGAAGCTAGAGAGTTCACAACATTCTCTGTAAAATGAACAAGGCACAAAAATCAAGAAGCAATAAAGATTGTTGAAATTACAGTCTGCTTCACCTTACCACATTATGACATTATAACAACTTTTGTCATTACAGTGTTCTTTCATCAAAGTGATCAAGGCCCATAACTCAGACTATTACAATATCAGAAATCATATAAATTCAATAGGCCTCTTTTTTTCATTGGAGAGTCAATATTACAGCCATATTTTAATGTGGTGTATAATAAAAACCAAGATTCAAGCACTAATTATGTTAACAAGAAAACAATACTAAACAAAATAAATTATTCAATGGTCAATTCAACAATGTGAGCTTTAAAATTTGATTGATATGATTTTATCAACATAACAAACTAACAAAACATCAATATACATTCTGACAAATTAAATAATTATGCTGAATATGTGATATAAATATAGAGAATACGACTGCTGTTATACTGAAGAAATAAAATAGTGTTATTCTCAGAGACTAATGAAGCCATGTATTTTCAAAAAACAAAGAATGAAACTGTTATTATTACAATAAACTGAAAACCAATTTAAATTAAACTTAATCAATAAATGTTTGAAGTTCTGAGAGAGAACAAGGAAAAATGATTTAGCCTACAATTATTGTTATTGTTTGACTTCGATTAAAGGGAAATAATCTATGCCTTTTCTCAGAAATCATGATAGTTTAACTTTGATTAACAGGAGATTCAATGCCTATTTTTGGCTTAGCAGATCTAGCTAAAGACATACAGCAATTTTATTACCTGGTATGTCTCCTACTTTCCATTTCGTGATTTATATTTTTTGTTTAATTTGATTACAACCACACGGTTTATATACAAAAGATTATTTACAACGTAGGCTTTAATTTTTAGGGTTGGCAGATCTAGCTCATTTCATAAGGCCATTTTAATATGTCTCTTGATTTTAATTATAACATATCTAATAAAAATAAACACACTTATATGGATATACTACTTCTGAATTTTATTGACATGCTACGTTTCAATACACATACAGGTATCGTTATCAAGCAAATAATAATAACGATACCTGTATGTGTATTGAAACGTAGCATGTCAATAAAATTCAGAAGTAGTATATCCATATAAGTGTGTTTATTTTTAGTGAGATCTATTTGTTCTATATGTCTTATAAAGATAACATATCTAATAGGCAAATAGGTCAATTTAATTTTGTGGATTATGTTTTCACAAAATTTGATTATAACATGAAATCTAATAGGTAAATATATGATTGATATAAAAAGGATTATTTATATCATAGGCTTATTCTCAGTGGCCATTTTTGATTTGGGAAAATAATACAATATTCATTTAACCTATAATAGCTAATGGTATATAACTGGATAATACTAATTATTAGAAACACTTTAATAACATATTTCAACATTCATAAAATATATACTTTCTCTAGGCCTGAAATGTTATCTAAATTATTAATTAGACAATAAATAACTTATCCAGACCATATTCAAATATTCCACTCCTGATGTCATCGCTAGCTTGAATATTTAGTGGATTGGAATACAATTTTTAAAAAATACTTAAAATAACAAATGGATAATGTAGCTTATTTTATAGCATTCAAACTTTAATAATGATGATCAAGGCTAGCCTAAAATTCAAAAGTTAATATCTCGGTTCAGAATGGAACAGTTTGACTAAAATTTTCACTTTATTCTATTTTAACTATTATAGCGAGAACAGTCAACTATTTATCCGTAATTATGTTGGGCATTTCAGTTCCAGTCCCCTTACTATTCACTGGGCCTGTACGTCTACAGGTAAGTGAATGAATATATATGATACAGAATAACAATGATTATACAGGCTTATACAGGCTTAGAAGGGAGTGGTTATTCAATGGTAGACGTTTAACAATATTTTGATTTTAAAGCTGTCACGCCTATATTTAACTATCCGGAAGAATTTCTCCCTTGGTGCATTATCTTACGATCGTATGTCAGTTATTGCATGTATATTATACACAGGTCAGAATTCTATGAAATACAATTACTGCTTATTACTGGTGAATGCTTGATAAAGACTAGAAAAGGCAAGACAAAGCGTTGCTTAGTTAAAATCAGTAATTGTATTTCATAGAATTGTGACCTGTATATCTCCAATACTAAATACCTATGACACATTTTACATGTATATATTGTCTCAAAAAGCTTGTATTTGTATTTTTAAATCCTTAATTAAGATACTCTAGCAGAAATTCTTGTCTATTTTTACAAAATGATATCACAAAATTATTACAATATGCATTTAACATTCATGCAAAAAAGATTTTTATTACTCTTAATAAATAGTATTAAATTGAAATAATTTACCAAGAGCTCTGCTAATATTTATTTCCATCAGCTGAAGGACCCGGAATGTCTGTAGAACTGCTGTTTTTTAGGCATGGTATGCGTATGATGTTATTTCTATACATGATGAAGACTCCAAGGACTGTTTGTACTATCCAAGCAATAAAACATATCCATGCCCCACCCTGCAATATTTTATAGCAAAATAGCATTGAATACAATGTTTAATGATTTAAAGCGAGAATTTCATATTTTCTTTTGCTCAATAGGTTGTCAACTCACTATTATACCATCATAGGCATTATTTCTCACACTTAAAAATCATTCACACCGGAAAAAATAACATTTTCCCAATTTCTCAACTGGCAATAATGAAATATAGGACTACTAGGATATTCGTTTGGCCGCTGCAATCACTGATAAGCATGACATCGACGAGGCTTAATAAGTACGGCATATTAACTTTTTTACTCCGACAAATTAAATTCTCAAGCATTTTTTTGAGGTAAAAGAAAAATAAATAAAGACGTTTGAAGTATTTGAAGTTAAAAAATATTTCCTATTTAGTGTAAATGGGTATTAAAATGAGTAAAATCCATCATTTTGCCCGAAGCAGGTAGGTGTTAAGTAAACATTGCACGGGCAGTTGAGCCAATGACTGGCGCAGTGAGCAGTCAAAGCACGTGTTGCGTTACAGAGTTAATTCGTAAGTAATACTCTGTGAAACAGATTGGGATTACTCTTTAACAAGGTAGGACTGTTTATAAATACCATCTATTTTAAGGCTTTATTTAAATACATTGAAAAAAAATAACTTAAAAGATATGAAATTCTCGCTTTAATTTCTTGCGGAGGTTGAAGGCCCACTAGGTCATTTCAGGATTAACACATGATTCAATTTATTTCAATAATTCTCTTGCACATATAGTTTTTTTAGCAATGGGACACAAAGAAAACACACACATTTTGGACTGGCAACTTATCCTTGTTACATAAAAACAGGGAATCAAAACCATGGAACTTGACTTAATTACAGACCTTATGATCTAACATGTACGTGTTAAACCATCTGGCCACTCAGCATGTGTTACTGTGATAGAAATAGGTTCATTGTAAAAGTTAAAAATATAGGAAATTAAATTTTAAAGTAATCTTAATTAGAATGACTAAGCTTACATGTATGTATATATTTTTTACTTACCTCCGCTATAGCTAGATTGTTATAAAACGTATCATGTTCACCACTTGAATTTACAATTAAAAATATATCCCTGCAACTAGATAAAACGAAATGAAATGAAATAGGGTTTAACGTACTACTGTTCTGCTCCGAACTTGGCTAACGAAGATGGGCATACTCAATACAGTGTGCTATTCAGGAAATTTTATTCTGACAGCGGCACTACAGCCTACTCTTATATCAAATTCCAACTGTCAAGGAATCTTTTACGTGCATGCCAATGTGTACACAGGACCTCAGTTTTTTCATTTCATATGAACAACTATACAGCTGGCCTTGTCAGGCCCTCCATCTTGCAAAAGGGAACCACGCCCGAAAATCTGGGTGATCTTTCTCGGCCAATGCAGCGATTGAAAACCCAACTTCCAGGCTATTGAGCCACGATCTTTCAAACTTAGCCACTGTGACCTTCACTAGATAAAACAATTGAGATACATTAGAGTGTTCACAAGAAATTGTGGATGACACAGACAGGGGCTACGGCAAAATATGACCTCATTTCAATCTCATGTGGGCATATAAAAAGCAGTAAACTGCAGATATGCTTTTGTCACCAATATCACCCTTGGTAAAACCTATTTTTTTAGTGACTCACATTCAGTGTGGTATGAGAAAACTTTTGTACAGATAGCGACACTATCAACTACTCAAATATGGCCTACCGTACTATATCGAATTCCAACTGCCAATTGTACTTTGAGTACACCAATGTGTACACAGGACCTTGGGTTTTTCATCCCATCCAAAGAACTAGACACTGTCCTTGTCAAGCCCTCTGTTCTGCACCTGTGATATCGATAAACCTAACCGGAATAGAATTGTGAATTTTCCCGGTCAACACCAGGAGCGGAAACAAGACCGGGTAAACAAGCAATAAGGCTCCATATGGCAGACGACAAAATAAGGCCAGTTTGGTATGTCAGCTTTTCAAGAGGATATGTTCAAAAATGTATGGCAAGAGCAGCTAAATTGTCTGCTGTCCATCACAAATCACTAAACGCGGAATATTAAATTTCTTAGATACTTACTGATAACCGACTGGTGTAAAACTATCACAAACTGCTTTTAATCCAGCTGATAAAATCGAAGCTGTAACTAATACCAGAAACATTGATACAGCATCAACTACAACATTTACAATAAATAAAACTCCTTTAAACTTTTCACTGAAATCAAACAAAACATGTAATATACAATATTAAATTCCTTTAAACTTTGCACAGAAATAAAACACATAATACGTGTAATATATAATATAATATTCCTTTAAACTTCTCACTGAAATTAAACAAAACACATAACATATGTAATATATAATATAAAATTCATTTAAACTCTTCACTGAAATCTAACAAAACACATAGTAATATTATATAAAACTCCTTAAAACTATTCACTGAAATCTAATAAAACACATAATAATATATTGTAATATAAAAAATAAAAGCTAAATAGTGACTGTTTGAATTTTTAACAAGAAATATCTCATTGCCATTGTGAAGAACCACCATGATAAAGAAGTCTTGATTGTCAGCTTTTATTTAGTGACCTCCATTTTAACATTAACCTGATTATATGGTGTATATCATCTAATCCATTTAATATCTCAACCACCAGATTATATATAGTTGATTATGGGCTTCTAAATGATAATATATAACACTTGAAGCCAGAATAAAGACCTGTAATAGGTAAATTTAGCTTGTGCATGATGCATATCTAAGTATGTCAATATTAATACCACTGAAAAGCCCCAACATCGTTATCATTTACAATGTAAGACAGGAAAATAAATTTAATTACTTTTAAATCATATGATGTTTAAAATAATCATATTAGATTCACCTAATAGACTGTTGAAATTTAGTACATTTGAGTAGTTGCCCAACCGGGTCTATATTGTAAAGCGCTAAATTTTTTAAAAGAGACAAATTTTTATTGAAAATTTTAATTGCATATATCTCATTTTCACTTTCATGTTTTAAATATATATACATGAAGTTGATATTTACTGTGATATTTGTTTTTATTTATGTATATATATATAGATAATATTGTGATTATTTGTTTCTAGTTTGTCTCGCAGAATCTCACCATCATATGTTTGGCGCAATATAGCCCGGTTGGAGCTGACGTGCCATTAAACAACTTCATTTCATTTCATTACATTTGAGTAGGATAGTTCGATCAACGACTTGAAAGCCACTGAAAAATTTTGTACTGGTAATAAGTGGTAACACTAGTATATTGAAAATCAAAACGTGTATATTTTGGATGAGTACCGGCGCCATGACCAATTTTCTCAAACTATAGAAAATCTAATTCAAATACAGCCAAAAATTAGCTAACTAACCAAATCAGTTCAATCAAAGTAATTTCTTTTCTGAATTGGTGAATACCCCTAAAACACTATTATATGGTCTATTTAAAACACAGATCCTATTTTATTTCATTTTTTATATCATAGTTTTCAAATCTCGTTTTACTTATCTTCACTATACTAGGATCTGGAAGAGTATTTCTGTTAGCCAATGCAACGGTCTGTTACTGCAAGTTTTGGCGTGAGGTGCACAGAACTATTGGTAACCCACTAGAAACATCAACAGTGATTTTTTTAATCAAATATCTGACATCATTGGGTCAAAAGCTGCTCAAATATCCACTGACATGACCCTCCACTACAACCAGTCAGATTTTCACGTAGTAGAAACCATCGAATGAAATAATAGATCTGTATTTTAACTATATTCACATTTTTATGACGTTTCTAAATAGCTGAAGAAGAAATCCAAAAGGTAGTGTTTACACGGTCACGGTTGCCAAGTTGGTAAGGTGCTGGCTCGCTAGTCTGGAGGCCTGGTGTTCGATCCCTGCATTGGCCGAGAAAGTTCATTCAGATTTCCTGGAATTTTCCCCACTTGTCCGTAACGTAGTCTGACACATGTTCCTGAAGCAACGGTATACTAGTTTTATAACGATAATAGTTATAAAACTAGTATACCGTTGCTTCGGGAACATGAGCCTGACAAGGACAGCTGTCTAATCGTTCGGATGTGTTGGCAAACCAAGGTCCCATGTACACAATGGCATGCACGTAAAAGATTCCTTGAAGTTGAAATTCGATATAAGAGTAGACAGTAGTACCACTGTCCCGGCAAAAATTCTTTGTCAGGCCCTCCGTCCTGCATGACTGACATGGGGAAACCTCGCCGGAAAATCTGGATGAAATTGCTTGGCCAATGCAGGGATCGAACACCCGACCACCAGATTAGCGAGCCAGTGTTTACCCACTTAGGCTCTGATCCCGGTGACATCGTATATGAGTTACTTACCTGTCACTGATAATTTCCAAAAGTCTGAGAGCTCCTATTATTGTCATGAGGCCACCATATATAAAACAAAACAAAACTCCAATGGCAATACAGAAATTACAATTTGATTTACTGGGATAGTCTGAATTTCTCTCGGCATACAATATGCAATTTCCATCATGTACATTCTAGAATAAAAAAGAATTTATTTATTGTATACATTATCTTAAAGTAATAAATTGTCAATTTCTATCGTATTACAGTATGAGAGACATGGAGAAATGGGGTTTAACATCACTTGACACAGACTCAGACTAGGTCATTTTATTTCAGTAATTCACTTGCACGTAGGGGTCTTTAGCAGTGGGAGAAAACCGGACAATCCAGAGAAAACCCACAAGGTTGGACAGGAGACCCTACTTCTAGTACTAGTTAGGTACAACCGAAATGACCTAGTTTGTGTCAAGTTTCGTTAAGCCCTATTTCTCTCTCTCTCTTTACTAAATTTAATTTAAGTAATCTCATTATATTCATAATTTTAAACATCATTTCATTTAACAACTACATTTACTTTTTTTAATTTTTAGTCAAGTCTGTATCACTACCGGGCCTAGATGGGAAAGTGCAGAAAATATTATATCATTTATTACTCAAAACATCTGTGTTTAGTGAAGGCTATGTTTCTTCTCTGTGTTTATGTTTGGTTGTGCTGGACAGAAGCCTGGCAATTTCAGTTAACCATTACTAATTTATATTTTAGTGAAGACTAAATCGCTCCAGTGCAAGTACAAAGAGAGAGAGAGAGAGAGAGAAAGAGAGAGAGACAGAGAGAGAAATGGGGTTTAACCTCCACTCGAGACAAACTAGGTCATTTCGGGACTAACATATGGTTTAACTTTATTTCAATAATTCGTTGGCGCGTAGGGGTCTTTAGCAGTGGGAGGAAACCGGAGTGCACGGAGGAAACCCACAAGGTTGAGAAGGCGCTACATGCTACATACGCTCACACAAGGGATCGAAAACACAGCCGCAAGCCAGAGGTGACCAGAAGCACAGCACTCTAGACCACTAAGCCATCCCAACCCCCCGTGTAAGTACAGTTCCACACAGTACAAAACTTTATCATTTATTAATCATAATGTCTGTGTAGTGTGTGCTACATGTCTTCTCCAAGGTTTTCCTTCTGAATTTCTGTTTAGTTGACAAGAGCATATGACCTGGCAATTAATAATGCCTAGTCATTCGCACCAATACAAATTGATGCAACGAAGGAAACTCCTGTCACTGCATGGTATGATAAAAGAAATAAATATGAAACGAAAACAGAGTGTAGAATGGAGGGTCCGATTGAAACCGAACAACACATTACTCTAAGGAAATAAATAAATTGTAGAATATATGGGATCCTATTGAAACCGAACAATACATTACTAAGGAAAATGATAGTCTTTTGATTTGATAAGTCATAAGGTACAGCAATACATTATGTAACTACGGGCTACTACCCAGTACATTTTAATTTCCATTAAATAATAATATGCTGTGACTATTTGATATTTATGGCAAGTCTGCAAAAAGTAATCTCGACTGCATTTACATGTAAATCATAATGAAATTTATACGATAGGGCCTACAGACCATAAAATTATCAACCATCACTGATTTGAATGAAAAATAGAGCGACGGAGAAATGGGGTTTAACGTATTATACACGCCACTCCATACAACTAGGTCATTTCAGGACTAACAGATGGTTCAATTTTATTTCAATAATTCCCTTGTGCGACGTGCGTAGTGGTCTTTTTCCTCTTTAGCAATGGGAGGGCCCGGAGAAAACCGCCTAGGTTGCACAGGCAACCCTACTCCTTGTCACCTACAACCATGAATCAAAACCATGTGTAACACAGTTGTCTCAATCGATGACAGAGATTGTAGGCGCTAACCATTTGACCATCAAATCCCCCTGAATGAAAATGAATAGGGCCCTATAACATTAATAATTAATACCGGTACTTATAATGGCCAGAAATTTTCTTAATCTGAGATATTATTCAAATTAATGCTAAATATAATATATTATATCAATCACATGGTGTCTTATATTCTGGAAATTTCATTGAAATCAGTTGATATTACGAAATTCATTTTATAGTTCTACTACTAATAACATTTGTTAAAAATAGCCACTCCCTTAAATTGGCTTCAGTAATATATTGTGTCTACTTTTGTATCTTTTCAAATAAGATTATTGTCTCCAACATCCAGTGAAGTCCTCCACAAAAGTAGGTCAATCATGTTGTTGATCAAGTAATTAGTAATAATAGTGGCTAGATTAAAATTACGTAGGCCTACAAAACAAGTTAACATTAAACTCTTACCATCTGCAAGGATAATGGTGAAAATATAAACATGCCCAGCAAGAAAATGAGAGCATATAAGGCTGTTCTTATCACAAGAAACAAACGTTCTTTAGGTAGCCCCATGTTTATGAAATTTCCAGTTTACTACCACTCCTCTTACGGAAACACTGTCACTGGTATATGCCCGTTTCCACCACTATCCGTCTATCTATTTATAGCTATGTCGGCAATCGGAAGTCTTCGTTCTATTTTACTTCGTTACCGCGTTTGCGGACCCACTGACGAGTTAGATTTTGGTTTCTAACTGAGGCCCAACTAATTTTAATGAAATTAAGTTGATTGGATCATTGGGACCATAGCAGATTCGGGCCATATGTAGTCCTGTCATGGGCGCTGATCCCGGGACGTGTTCCCACCATTTATTTCCGATGTTTTGCTTACAGGTTTTGGTTTTTTTTTAAATTGAAATCATTCCAGATTGTAGAGTTGGTCACAGGCACTTGATCCCAGGGCCCTTGAAGTTATACAGCTGCATCCGGTGACTGATTTTTATTTAACAGGGAATAAGCGATAATTCATATTATAACAATAAATATAGGCTACTGAGCGCCATAGAAAACGCATCACTTAGTTTTTCGTATAACAAAATGATCCTGTAAACATATCTTATTTATTTTGCTTCTTATTGTGATCAATATTCAAATGGGGACACAACAATAAAAATGGAGTATTTAATCGTTCTAGCCATATTGATAAAGATTTTAAAGCCAACGATTCACAATGTTTTTTTTTGTTTTTGTTTTTTTTATATAGGCTAATCATAGAAATAATTGCAAGGTGATGTGTCGTTGTGCAGGTAAATGCGATCGAACCATTTATATTTTATGCCCGGGAGTTACCATGAGTCACAGACAAACGTTTCCACGCTTGCCCGAATATTGTGTGTAATGTGGTAATTCTCTGATTGTCAACAAAAAGGTTGAACATGAAATCTGAAGTTCCTATCCTCTGCATATTAACTATTAAAAAAACTAGCGAATACGTCAACACATCCGATGTTGATTTGAGGAGTAATCAGTATGGATATTAAGCCGAAATAGTGAAATATCAAGAGAGAAGGGCGGGGGGGGGGGTGCCTAGTGGTCTAACGTGCCGCGCTTCGACCTGTAGCTGGCCGGTCACCTCTGGCTTGCGGCTGTGGTTTCGAGCCCTGGTGTGAGCGTATGTGGCATGGAGATAGCGGCGCCTTCTCAACCTCGTGGGTTTCCTCCGGGCACTCCGAGTGGACGTTAAACCCCATTTCTCTGTGGGGGCTAGTTTGTGTCGGGTGGACGTTAAACCCCACCTCTCTCTCTCTCTCTCTCTCTCTCTCTCTCTCTCTCTCTCTCTTCAATATAGCCGTTTTGAATTGCATAAAAAAAACCACACTAAACAATATCATAGCCACTTGTTTCCAATATTTACATTATTTTCCTTCGTTGACGTTTGTCCCCGACTCCATTCATTTTATTTTTTATTTCATGATTCGATGGTTTTCTTGAAAACCCAGCCTTTAGATACTAAAATTGTGAAAAATTGAATAGGGTGTAGGAATGTTTCCATATAAGATATAGATTTTTCAATATATTTCTCTGAAATGCAAGAATATTTATCGAATAATAAAATGCATAAATACATTCGTATTCGATCTCTGTGCCAAAATCAGAGATTTGAAGAAATCAACGAAGCCTGATCACGAAGAATCAGAAATATCAGATTTATCTCCCTTATATTGTTTATTGTTAACAGTAAAGGTTGGTCGGTTTCAAAGACTTCTTGCAGATTTTGAGCAGGGGCGTACATAACGATTTCGTTTGGGGGGGGGGGGGGTGTTTAGCCAAAATGCGACCGACTGATGCACATACCCCCACCCCACACACCAGTGGTACTACAAACTGGGCAGTTTACTATAATCGTGAATATGATAGTGTCGAGACCGTATAAGACAACTGAGGAGTAGAAGAATGATTTTAAAATGGAATCGAGCGCCAAATCGCGAAAAAATTTCAGATATGTAACCGAGGAGAAGAATGACCTTATAATGGAATGTAACAGAGCTTTTAAATTTTGGGGACTGGGGTTGATAAGAAAAGGGACAGAATCTTGAGGCTTATCTGTCAATTTCGCTTGTTTTATGATTGTATGTTTATCTCATTAATTCATTAAGTCGGAGACCGACTGTGGTGAGTACTTTTTTTGTGACCGACTATTTTTTGACGTGGTAGAAAACATTTCATAGAACAACATACTCACAACAGAATAAGAGTGACAAGCAGACATGGTTATTCTATACTATAGTTTTGAATGACGTATTCAATTTAGACACACGGATTCACGCAAATACATAGCATTTGGGATCTATTCTGGCATTGTTTTTGAGACCGACTATTTTTCTCCCTTAGTGAAATTTTGTTGTTAGACCAACATACTTACAACAGAATAAGAGTGACGTATGCAATTTAGGCTCACGGATTCACGCAAATATATAGTATTTGTGATCTATTCTTGCATTGTGTTTGAGACCGACTGCAATGACTGCACTTATTTTGAGACCGACTATTTTTTCCCTGGGTTACATTTTGTTGTAAGACTAACATTATACTCACAACAGAATGAGAGTGAAACACAACATCTTTTCAAAAATGATAAGTTAACAAGGTTATTTTATACTAAGACTGCTCCTATTTTGCGACCGACTGCTCTGATTTTGCAGCCGACTATTTTTATACTAACAAGTTTTGCGTGAGTAGCGTGACGTATACAGTGAGTACTTATTTTGATACCAACTACCTCTACTTTGCGACCGACTGCACTGATTTTGCGATCGACTATTTTTTTGCGTGAGTAGCGTGACGGATACAGTGAGTACTTATTTTGATACCGACTTCCCTTACTTTGCAACCGACTGCTCCTAATTTGCGACCGACTGCACTGATTTTGCGACAGACTATTTTTATACTAAAGTTTTGCGTGAGTAGGTAGCGTACCTCTACTTTGCGACCGTCTGCACTGATTTTGCGACCGACTAGTTTTTTGGCCCCCCCCCCACATTTACGCCCCTGATTTTGAGTAAATCAAAATACTATAGTACGAATAAAAAAAAAATCTTTAAAATACGAAAATATCGTAAAAAGATAATGTAGCTTTTTATAAATAAAAAATTCTGATGATATCGAATTATGACGTCACAGTACAGTTGTTAGCTGAAGATCGAGCAAGCAAGCGCGCATTAATTCTAGCAGCTATATCAATCAGACTTTAAAAGCTATATCTTCCTATCAAGACTACTAAAACTGACAGAAATTAATTATTCTAAATCAGGTAAGACGTAGCTATTGATACATATTATTTTTGAAAAGAATTTGGTTTGAATTTAAGCATTTTCCTTTACGTGAAAGGTAGTTGCATAAAGCATCTTACAAAAGACGCGAAAATGTATTTATTAAACTTAAAAGTGCCGAAACAATAATTTTAAAAGGACTCTTATAGTTTATATACATTATTGTTCCAGAAAAATAAGCTGTTTACTTTAAAATAATGTTTAAATTTAATTAAAGATAGTTTATAATTAATTTTCTGTTCAGATAGTGGTGTCTGACGTAAATATATTGTTACGTCACAAAGCTCATAACGTCATACGTTATAGCAAGCCCTTGAAGAAAGAGAACAAAGAAAAGTGGAAATAACTCTTGCTTTGTAAGGTAAATGTTTTAATTATTCTTTATACTCTACAGCATTGATGTCTTTTGAACGAAAATACTATTGAGGTTTTTAACAACCTACCTTTACAGGGGAAGGGGGTGCTTACTAAAGTCTCCCAAATCAAGTGACGGGTTTCGATTCCCGGCTTTTACATATCGAAGTGTAGGATCGCTTGTCCAACCTTGCGGGTTTACTCCACGCTTTAAGTTAACGCACTTTGGTGTTACTAGACTTATTTTTTCTATGGAAAACTAATGATTATTATTTAATTTAAAGCTCGTAATAAATTTTTGCGCCATTTTATTTCAGTTTAAATTTAACATAATGACCGATGTAAATCCGGAGGTGATAGAACAGAAGGGTGGAGGGGATGCAAGCAAAACGGTGTATTATTCCATCAGGAAGCAGAAATTTTGTATTGAAAATGGAAAAACATTTGAACTTGTACGGAGGCAATATAAGGGAAGAATGATGACCATACATATACCGGTCATTCCCAAAAAGAAGAAAAGAAAACGACGATCAAAGAAAAAAAGTAAGTAAAATGATCAACTGCAGGCTGAATCCAATTCCGCCAACTTTAAGCCCACTTAATTATCGCCCCTTACAGCGACTTGTCTCATGCACATGGATCAGTGGTCTTTGGTTTAACAATATCGATATCTGGATAAATATTTTAGAAATATGTCTATAGATATGTTCTGGTTACTATCGATTCCAGCCAGCTTAAAGTTGTCTAAAACAAAAACATATATATCCAAAGTAGTATATTTATATCTTACTTTCAGACGTTAAAAAATCAGAGGAAGATGCCCATGACGATACTAACGCCACACCAGAGAACTGTGATGGGAGTGAACTAAATCAAAGAGAGGATGTGGAGGAGGAGGATGCAGAGGAAGGAGGGCAACAGGAAAAGGAAGTAGAGGAGGAGGAGCAGCAGCAGGAGGACAATAAACAAGACAACTCTAATTATAAATTAGAAAATAAAACAGAAAATTACGCTGATGAAGAGGAAGAAAATAAAACAGAAGCAGAGAATAACAATGGAGCAGAGAAAAGCAATGAAGCAGAGAAGAGCAATGAAGTAGAGGCAGAAAAGATTGATGGTGAAGATAGATCAGCGAATGATGGTGAAAATGATGAAGGAAACATCCAAAATAAATCCGAAAATACTGGTGAAGGAACGACAGGTGATGATGGTGATGATAAAAATAACAAACGAGATGATAATCCAGCAGAGAATAACGATGAAAATAATCACGAAAATACCCATGTAATAGAAAATTATGGATTGGATAATAAAACAGAAAATGCTAGCATGATTAATAAAGATTCAAGAAATGGAATTGAAGAAATTGGGCAAGGTAAAATGGATGATAATGAACTTGTGATGAATGAGGAAATAGTAGCTGACCGAAGAATAATTAAAGCAGAAAATATTGATGATTTTCAAGAATTAAAACATGAAAACACTGATGATAATGGGGATGAAGAACATACACACGAAAACACTAATGGTGATGGGAAGGGGGAGGAGGAGGGGGAGGAGGAAGAGGAAAGAGGAAATGACCCAAATAAGGATAAAGTCATTGATGAAGAAATTACTCCCGAAAAGGATGATCCCAAGAAAGATAGTCGACTCGTCAGGTTTTTACGAGCAATTGGAAGAGGCTTGAGTAGAATTGGGCGATTCTTCGCTGATCTGAAAAAGAGATTGTTTTAAATTTATAAAGAAAACGTGCTTAACAATTGTTGATATTTATACTATTTTTGATAATTACATTTTTGTGATTTTGTTTATTTTTATGGTTTATAAAGGAAAAAAATCTATTGCTATTATTTTTGAATTTATTTAGCTGTAATGCCCAGCACGAAGCCAATATTGGAAACCAGATAAGTGTGCCCGGTTATGCCCCAATTGTTGGTCATGTACTATGCCCCAATTGTAGGCCACCCATACTCCAAGGTATGATCTCATCGACTAAATTCAACGAGTTTCGCCATATAAGTCTTGACACACGAATTCATTTTTATCATAACGTCTTTGGCAAAGAAGATTTGTGATCAACACAGCTCTTTCCTTTAATGGTGAAAACATTGATTTTCCATTCCATGGTAAACACGGCTAGAAAGCTTTTAAAAAAAAAAACAGAGAATTAAAAATAATAGCCATCAGAAGATGATGGAACATCGTCCGTGTGGAAATTTTCAGTGAACAACACAGATGAGACCGAATATGATCAGACCAAAGTTATCCCCCCCCCCCCCAATTCAATTTACACTTTTGCATATATTTTTTTTTTTTTTTTTTTTTACAATAATTTTATTTTTCAGTACATATTATACATAACTCATAAGACATAAATATAACACGGTGACACTGTACTTGATATACCAGATATTTACATATATTATTATAAATTGTAGGCTACCACAGGACAGCTTCCATAATAATAATGCACAGTATCAAAATTATCAAATTTTATCGTATGGGTCAGCTTGCTTCACCACTTAACGAAATAACACACCAAGATATTCGAATTCAGTAGCCATAACTTCGTTCTTTTATGGACGATTTCTGATCTCTGATCGGCCTATATCCTCTGGTCGTCCCTATTAAGCTACAATATGAAAATACCACTCTACTCCCATCATTGATCTAGGGCTATTTTGTAATCTTTATCTTCATTTCTCCAAATATCTGACACAGATAGATATATAAAAATTTAATACTATTTTCAAGTAGAATGTTGTGATTAAGAACCATAAACAAAACTCACTTTGTGCAGATAGGGGGTCGCGGGTTCTTGGCTGAATCGAAAAATTTTAATTGAAAATAGTGTTGAATTATTATAAATTTGTGTCTGACGCGGCGAAAAATGATGCCTTTAGGTGAAGCAGGAAGAACCATGGTGAAAAATAGCCTTAGAACAGGGTTGAGGGTAGAGGGGTATTTTCATATTGCAGCTTAATAGGGCTGAAATGGAACGGTCAGAGGACAGCGGCCGATCGCAGTTCCTAAATGAACTATAGTCATAACTCTGCTAATACCAAGTACCGACTCTTGACCTTTTTTTTCAAAGATGGGGATGGGGGCACTATTCCGACGCACACGTTCCTTTACTCTCTTGGGTACGAATGAAATCCATGGTATGCACAAAACAGAATCCCCATCACCCATACAACATGTATATTGAATATCGTCGAAATAGGAGCACAGATATTCTAATGTAAACGCATTACGTCAAACAATATAATAATGGCCCAAATCGTATAGGCTGTCGGATACAAGAAGAAACACTAGACTTAGATAAAGGGACATTTGTTCTGTACATTTCATAATCTACGAACATTTACATAGTCGTTTCACAAACACAAACTTAATAATTGTCATATCTTACATGTAGCACTTTTGGGCATGACTTATTATTCATTATGCAATTTGCATAAAGTAAAAGTGCATATTCCATGATGTTTCAAGAAGATCCAGTATTCATTGTTCAAAATGTTTGTTGCAGGGTTTTTTCATCTGGAAGATAAATTAAATCCGTCCATCCACAACCACAGCTTTAAAAAAACAGCTTACACAAAACATGTGATAAATATGCTATAGGCCTACCGACGTTCAGTATTAATGTAAATAGTTTGTGATATAATGGGTCTTACAATATACAGTTAAACATCGTTATGACGAAATCGGCAGTCCCGAAAATTCGGATTATGTATGAGTTCAAATGAAAGATGATTAAATAAAAATAAAACGTTAATGGTCGTCTAAACGTAGAGGGATTGAACAGGCTCACAGTCACAATAAATTACAAGAATTGGTTCGATTCCACGAATCCGCGATTTTACTTCGTGGAATAAAATGTCTTTGAATTTCGAACACTTTCAACTTGATTATATTCTTGAACCGTTTCAAGAATTTTTGAAACAAAACTTGAATTTTTCAGGCACTGTTGGTAACATATTCAATCTCCATAATTTCCACATTCCAAAAAATGCTTGTAAAAACCAGAATATAAACGTGATCCAGCTTCCAGCCTGAAAACAGAGATAAACACACCTGTTAAAATCTAATGCTATTATTTTGAAGTAGTTTGGAGCAATAGGCACTATAATATTAAACTCCAGCATACCAGAGACACTTGTCCAGCTAATGGCTTAAATAACATGATGAAACTCATATTCTCGAAGCAATTGTAAATAGTAGTATCAGCTCATTGACCATTGCATGATTGGACTCTGCGTTCGTTGGTAACTAGGCATTATGTTCCAGCTTTCTATAAAACGTTTAATTTGAAATGCTATTTTACAATATTATTGGAGCAATGGTTCATGAGCTCGTAACACTCAGTACAAGATTGTGAATGTGAGAAATTGACTTCGAGTCATCGAAACTGGGACGACCATCCCCTCGCCGCCCTCTACTGACCCCATACGATCACACACCCCCACCCACCCACCCGTAGCGTATTGTAATCGAGGTTTATGGGGAAATGGGTTTAAGCTCTGGCCTAATTTGTTTCCGGTTTGGTGGCACATGGGTAGTATGTAAAATAACGTCGGCTTTCAAATTTAATGAATTTCTCAAACACGACTGACAGACGATAGTAGAGGTGATAATACATGCAGGTTAGTAAACATTGGATACCTACCGTTGCTATTGATAAATCAAGGTGGAAATTAGAACCATCTAGTTCTCTCCAATTTTCAAACTTTTGGGCGTCTGAGCAACTGAAAAGTCAACCAAGGGATTAAACATAAGTAACGAAAGCTCAAAGAGCTGCTCAAAGAGGTAATCTTGCCTATTGTAGGTCTTTAAATGTTATAAATAGATTATTATTAAACACGTATTAAGATAATCAACTCTCTGATACATCGGATGGTCCCGATGTTTAAGTAGATTAGAACATAGCGGCAATTTAAGAGTTTAACGATAAAATATATAGATAATCTAGACTTATGTTAATAGGCCACACAATCCTCCTCCACGGTTACAAAATGTAATGAAATGGGATTTAACATCCTACTGTTCTTCTCCGAACTGGGTTAATGGATACGGGCATACGCCATATTAGGGAAATTTTGCCCGGACAGCGGAATCCCAAATGTCAAAAAACTTTTACGTGCACGTCAATGTGTAGCAGGCCCGTAGCCCATGGGGTGGCAAGGGGGGGGGGGGGGCAATGCTCCTCTGAAAAAAAGATTTGCCCCCCCTCCCCCCGAAAGAAAATTTGACAACCATAACTCTAAAATACCTACTGTAGACTGTAACGGGTGTGCCCCTCCTAAAAACTTCACTGCCCTTCCGAAGCCAGCAAGCTGGCTACGGGCCTGATGTGTAGGCCTACATGGGACCTCGGTTTATCATCCCACCCGAACATCTAGACAGCTGTCCTTGCGAGGCCCCGGCGTCCGGCATCACTGACAAGTAGGAACCACGCCGAAAAATCTAGATGGACTTTCCCGGCCAGGGATCGAACACCCAACCTCCTGGCTAACGACGGATACAAGAGATACAGTCAGAAGTGTGTTACCTTGATATTGGCATGCCCTGACTTTGTCCCGCCATAAGTTGATCACACAGGTATGTGAAACCAGCACTAATAGTACACGCCATTACTAATACCAATATAGTTATAACCACATCTAATATACAATTACCAACAAATAAAAAATGAGAAAGATCTACTCTGAAAACAAAAAAAAAAGAGACCAAACAGTTAGAAATTTATTAAGATATTCTGTAATATAAATTATGAACTATGTAATAATATGTAGTGGGGTGATTCAAATAAGCCCGGCATGAACTGTTTAAACACGGATCCTATTTCGTTTCGTTTTTATCTTTTACAATTTCGTCTCTACTTCACTAGGATTTGGAAGAGTTCTTAATATATTACTGGCTTTTAGGTTGAAGCAGGCGCGGATCCAGGATTTTTTGCAGGGGGGGGGGGTCTAGGTTTGATAATTGCTTAACTAATTGCGCTCAACCGATTAATTTGGTAAATAAGGTTCAATTTGGTTCATTCCCCCCCCCCCCTCTGGATCCGCGCCTGTGAAGTGAGTGATTAGCCAATGAAACGGTCTGTTACGGCGACTTCTTGGCCTTTTAATGCACTGAACTGTGGGGAAAATCACTACAAACATCAACGCTGATTGCATAATCAATGTCTGACGTCATAGTGTCAAAAGCCTCTCGTTTGACCCCTGAGGTGAACTCTCATTATTACTTGTCAGATCTTTATGTGTAGGCCATCGAAAATATAAGAAAAACGAACCGAAATAGATCTGTATTTTGACCAGATTGCGAATATTCTATACAATCTACATAGTTTTCCGGATTTCCGCAATATTCGGAATAACGCGGAAATTTAACGCTGAAAGTGCTCCAACCGGAAGACATACTTACTTTTTATCGGCCTTTTCTCTAAAGAAGAGAAATATGTTAGCCGCGATGAGTATAGCTGGATAAAATATACAAAATATAACAGCTACAGCTAAATCATAATCACAGATAGAACTGGAACCAAATTTAACAGCAAAATAATGTACATTATTCCATGTTGTATAGTTCACATCAGAATACAGCAGACAATTTTCATTAAACGTCGTCTGAAATTATACAAAACAACGGAATGAGTAAAATTGTGTTAGAGAAGTACAGGTTAAGTATGTGTATTTGGGTGTTTTTGACAACTTCTTTCATCATATAAATAGTAGCTCCTGTAGGACAAGCGGTCTCTGGCATCTGGCTAGCAGGCCCTGTGACAGGAAACGCCATGTTTACAGCATTTTAGACCGCTGGATAAAGCAGTGAAAATGAAAGTTTTCCCTGACGGCCGATTCTTATATCGAATTCCAACTGACAAGAAATCTTTTACGTGCACACCAGTGTGTCCTCAGTTTTTGTCCCTTTCAGGCCCACCGTCCTACATCACTGACAAGAGAAAACTCCGATGAATTTCTCGGCCAACACCAGCAAAACCGTGTCGTCCAGTCTAACGAGCAAGCATCTTACTCACTTAGCCACCATGGCTCTAGAGAAAGCATTTCATTGGGATTCCTACACACACAACCTACTGACAGAAATGGAATGTAAATGGTTGATAAAATTAAATAAATTTATTGTATTGGTACTTTAAATAAAATCATGGAAAAAACCTGCTGTACAGCAAAGATTAATCAACAAATCGCATGGGGATGACGACCAACCCCCAGTGTACCGATGTGTAAAGACGGTCCTATCATAACAATAACAACGCAAAAACAATTGTACTGATAGAAAGTGGCTAACAAATACCGGGGAACTTTAGAGGAATGTTCTTTAAAGCAATGCCGTGTTTCAAATACGTGTATATAGACGAGTTATTACGGTGTATGTACTATGACATAAATACATTTAATCCAGTGTTCGGACAACTTCAGAATAGGTCACCTCTTTACGTGAAACCCTGCATTAAAAATCTATCTTATATCAAGCAAACATACCGGAAATCGGAATGGGGCTTATCTACATTGTATTCGTAGTTAACTAATTTATCAAACAATGTACACTCATCTTTATGAAAGGTTTGTCATATTTGATGGAGATTAGCATGTTTGTTATTGAGGATTACGTTAATCCGAACACGATCAATACTAAATCCAGCTTCAATCATCAATATTACTAGAGAGATAAGGCTGTCTATAAAATATGGTCTCAAACCATCAGGAACGTGTTTGTCTTGGAAAGTACATAGATATTTTAATAAGAAAATATTTAAAGTAAGCCTCTATATGTCAAATACCTTTTTCTATAGAGAGGTTCTGAGTTTTGCGATACACCATGTCCTAAATATAAAGACGCACTAGGAGCGGGGGGGGGGGGCATACATTTGGCTTGTACCACCAACCGATTAAAGAGATCCAAGATTTAATCTCAATTAAATATAGACTTGACATCACAGATTGTTATCGATATCTAGTATTAAGATGGTTTCCGCTACACAGAACTCAAACTGAAATTCTTATTTTCAATTAACAAATTAAAAGGTCGCTTGTGACGTTCTGGGGCGGGGGGAGGGTATCTTCCAGTCACTGTTTACATGCAAAACTCTGTGCGCATGCTATAATATCCATTCTTCGCTCTCTGATCTCTATAAGTGCGGCTTTTCTAAATGTGCTGAGTTGTTTACAGTTGATAAAGGGTGCATCAGATCGTCAAAACCGGTATGATCATTTGTTAACTTAAAGACGAAACGACCTGACAAGTTCTACTGGAAGGTCCTGAAGCAAAGTAAAACGAAATTTTAAACTATAAACAACGAAACAGATCTTTGTTTTAATCAGATTGTGTTGGGGAAAGATCTGGAAATATTAAAGTACATTGTAAAGAATCTGCTACAATTGTACGTCAAGGACTGGATGATATGCTTGATATTCATGAGAAATTTAATTATCAGGCCAAATGTTAGGTTTAGCAGGTTTGAGGTAGGGGTGCAACTATAGGTGTTGTAGAGTGTGTTATGATAGACACCTGCCCAATAGATTTTCACAAACTGATCCCACAGTGAATATTCGCTTGGCCGCTACAATCACTGATAAGCATGACATTGACGAGGCTTAATAAGTACGGCATATTAACTTTTTTACTCCGACAAATTAAATTCTCAAACATTTTTTTGAGGTAAAAGAAAAATAAATAAAGACGTTTTAAGTATTTGTAGTTAAAAAATATTTCCTATTTAGTGTAAATGGGTATTAAAATGAGTAAAATGCATCATTTTGCCCGAAGCAGTTAGGTGTTAAGTAAACATTGCACGAGCCGTTGAGCCAATGACTACGAGGCGTGCAAGTCAACGCACGTGTTTTAGACAGCCATCCGTTACAGGGATATTTCGTTAGTAATTCTCTGTGAAACAGGTTGAGATTTTCATTTATAGCTCACCTGAAATGCCACTGTATAAACTCAACTCTCAGTCTCTTTGAAAAGGGTTTTTTTTTCTATAATAATAGACGCATTTCAAACTAATCTCAGTGCTCTAGGCCAATGATAGAGTTCAATTATTTTGAATAAATTACTCAATGGCATAATAATAAATGTGTTTTAAAGTGATTATTGAACGATCTATTGACACAGATTTCCATATAAATACAGGCTATAATATATCGTTGTGCTGATAGTTCTGATACCATTTTACTTTAGAGAGTAATATACATGCGTGCTGCGTTATGGCTGTATCACGAGTTAAATAAAGATTTAAGTCTATTGAAGACCCTGCTTGTTTTCGAGTTTACAAAGCATTATGAATTTACTTAACTTTCATTACTGTTTATGAGAAATATTTTTAATCCAGAAACCCCAAAATTTGCACTTAGTTTCTTACCGATGTAGCATATCTGATGCACAATAAAACTTTATAAAGAGCTATATTTAAGTTAAAATAATTGAAAAATTTTGAGTAAATTCTTACGTTTGAGATTGCGTTGTGAAACTGGGGCCTGGTGAATTAGAAGGGGTTTTATATTGGGTTAAATTGTAAAATCGTGTACAGTTGATCGATATGGTTGAAATGAACTGGGGTTTAACGGACAACACGCACTGTAAACATATTCATCTTCCAGATTGGATTTCACCCATCACTCACGCACTTGTCAATAAAATGTAACTGTCCTCCTTTGTTTGGGATTTGTTACGAATGTAATTTCGTCTCACTCGACACAAACTAGGTCATTTCGGGACATTAAAGTGTCTACTTAATTTGACTGTATATACTTTGGTGATATCGGATTTACCTGGGGGTTGCAGTAGTTTACTTAACAACGAAAGGTTCGGTCTTCGAGGGTCGAAAAAGTTCACCGGAATTTCCCAGCGTGATTTCCCTTTGTCATTGGTGTAAGACGGAGGCCCTGAAAAGGAAGAGTGGCTAATTGATCGGATGGGACGAAAACCGAGGTCCCGTATACACATTAATGTGTACGTAAAATAACCCTTAACAAATGTAGTACAGAGGCAACGTATGCTCTTATTCATTAGCCCAGTCGGTGCAAAACAGTAGGACCCTTTCATTTTGTTTCGTTTAGGATTTACGTCTAATGGTATTTAAAGAATTCGTGTTTGTTTATTCTAGGATGAAAGCTAAACCTACACTGTTCTATTCTCGACAATACAACCTGCATAACTTTAGATTTAGATAGACGTTTAAAGAGGCAGTTCCATTTCTCAAAAGCTATAGCATTCAAGGGGTATTCGTTAGTGCAAGTGGGATTATAGGTATGGAAATCCAACGCCAAAATGTGTCGATATAACCTACTCCTACTTGAACTTCAAAATATTATGCAGTTCTGATGACAAAGCTACCATGATGACTATTCTATACATGTAGGTCAAGGGCGGATCTAGGAATTTTGAAAAGGGGGGCGCCGCAAAATGAGGGCACTTACTGCAGAGACGGGGCACGTCGCTGTGAGGGGGTTGAAGGGGGGGGGGTCCCCCAAGACAATTATCCGTCATTTTCTTGCATCTGTAGACATTCCAAGAGCTATTTGGCTGATTTTTCGTCTAAGTAAACGGTCGCAGGGGACATATTTGGGTATGAAAAGGGCACTTTCAGCAGTAAAAGAAGGCACTGTCAAAAATTAGGGGGGCGGGGCGCCCATCGCGCCCACCACTGGATCCGCCTCTGTAGGTCCAAAATGATGTCTGTTTGGAAACAAATCACATGGAAACTGAACTATCATTTTTGGTATAGTATAACAGAGCTTCAGATAACGACAGGGTATGTTTCAAAGAGTTTTTGACGGATTCATTTATTAAGATATATTAACTGGACAGGATTTCTTTAATATTTACAAACTAATGAGTAAACCATGCAAGCATCTGACCAGCGCCGCTTGTTGATAACTAGATCTCAGTATGGTGTATATGTACCAGGTATTATTTACCTATATGAAAGTATAATTATAGATACATGCTCCATTGATTTCACTACAAAATATCCATATTATTTTATTTTTGGCCGGGAGTCAGGCGTATTATAATGCGATATCTATTGTGAATCATATTATATATTGACGTCAAAATAATAATTCAAAGCGCACTAGTCAGCAAATAGGCCTAATAAGAGGATGCCATCACTCTTTTCACGAACGAATGAATCTTACACCGATATCATACAAACTTTACACGTTATTTTACCGTGTATAATCTGTCGGTTATGTATAGAACTCGGTGTCTTCGACGGGTATAATCCGTGTCTAATCCGTGTGAAGTTAAATCAGATTAGTCAAGAATAGTGTCAATAAGGGTGGGTTAGATTCTACATACCACAGAACGCTCTTGAGTTTGATCAAGAATGGGGTCAAAAGTGAGCTACTCGAGGTTAAAATCCCCGTGTCTATATATTATGTATATATGATAATAAAATTTATGTAGACTACTATACTATGTAGGTGTCGGTGGAATGTTTACACGAGATCAATATAACCTCTTGTATATCATAAAGTATCAAATTAAATTGTCACCTTTTTACTGTCATATACTATACCAAAGGTTTGTCATGCAGACTGATTTTTAAAGACCACTTCAACACACTGACAAATGTGTTCGTGCTTACCTTAATGATCACGCGTATAGAAAACTTTTGAGTTAAAACTTGAAACGGATCCAGCGTGTGCTAAGGCAAGGCACAACCCGAACGTTGAGTTGGGACATAAATTCATTCATAAATATCTTAAATAGTACGTTATCAGGGCCACCGGAATCCGGGTACCAGGGTATACAAATGGTACCCCGCCCTTGTCAGGGTATACATGTATACCCATGCCCCAATCATGAAAGTTTTCAACCTTTTACAAGTCCATTCATTTCTAAGTGATAGATAAGTTATGGCTCTCTGGTCGGTCGCGAACCGGCTCTCGCATTCTCATTATCATATATTTTATAGGGTTTTATGTTGGAATTTGGAATGCTAGAGGCCTCTTAAAAGCATTCTCGGAATTGACAAATTTCAAAATTTTCTAGAGACCCCCGGACTCCCCTCTCTTTTTGGTACCCTGACCCTCGCGCCTTTTCCAGGCTCTGGATGTTATATATCACAAAACAGCTGTGTTTCTTGTGGACGAAGGCCCACTACATCCACAAACATGCACCAGAGCAGAGCTATGTTTTAATTTCTCATTAAACTTTATTAGCACACACACACACTACTATTGTATATGACCCTCGTGTTATATTTGCAACCATACGCCAACTACCAAGGGTTCTTTGAATTGCACGTCAGTTTTACTTCTTATCCGAACGACTTTACGTTGCCCTTTGTCATGATCTCTGTTCTGCTGATAAGGAGAAATATCGCCGGAAAATAACGTTGAACGTTATCGGACGTTATGCGCATTATGGGGGATCGAACAGAGGCGGGGTATAATACTGAGGATGGAGAGCTATACTCAATAAATTATTAATATATAAAGCATTTAATATGTATGTTGAAGAGGTTTTCCAAGTTGACAGTTACATGTTTTAGGAATCAGTGTTTCTTGGAATTTAATCACAGGATAAAGGATGTATTGTAGGTCAAAAGTTGACGTGATGTGTAGTGAAATACATCAAATATTTACCATGTAAATTAATTAGAGGAGTTGAACATGTATAACAACATTCTGTTAGTCCTACCTAATTACCTACCCTGATTCACCCTCATACATCTATAGTATCTTAAAGGGACACGACAATAAAATGAATCAATAACGTAAGAGATACTATTTGGGGTAAAAATGTGATTTGATTGAAAAAGATGCGATTCTTTGTGTTGTGATATATAAATCTTTCTACCGTTAAAATGTTTATGTACCTGTCTGTAACGGATTTGGCAATTCGACACACTTTACCTAATTAACGAATTCCGATACCTCTGATTAAACGAAACATTAACAGTACAGGACATGTTGGGTTGCTAATCGAAATATTACCACTGATCAACTTTATTGTGATATAAAGTTACTATCATAGATTTCAGCTTAATTTTCGACGTCATCTTGCAGGTTATGACGGATGTAGTTCACGGGGCACGGTAGGCTTACTCTTTCTGAAACACTCGTGCCGTCGCTCATTCAAGGTCCGGGTGGGGGGAGGGGTTTCTTACAATTTTGTATCCATCTAGTCTCTATCATTCAGACAAATACTCTCCGTACGTTGAAGACTAACAGGTACTGGGTGACCGAGACTAGTTTCCATCTTGACATTCAGATTGTCGTCAGCTTATTGTCTTCCCGTTTTATTATCAATTCATTGTAATGTCCCATTAAACAGAAAGTAACATATACCTTTTAACTAACCAAACCAGCCATACAGACAAAATAATACGGTATTTAATACTGACGGATTCGGTTTAAATATATTCGCCCACACATTGTAGCTTAAAACTTAATAGCTAGCGGAGCGGAATTCAATCTCGCTGAAAAGCTTATTCGTCAACCCATGGAGTGAATCTTTTGGCAGGATATCTAAATATAAGTAAACTATTATAAGTAATAGTAGGAGGGAGATGCGGTGTATGTAATTAATGTTCGCATAAAGACATGCTTAATACAATATACAATGGCTATCTATATTGAATTCATGAGGGGAAACCATCCATTGCGCCTTTCATTTTAGATAAAAAGATAATAATGTCTTTGTTAAGTGAAATAAAGTAAAATACATTTTACTGCAGAAATGAAAAACGTGTTTATTAAAACCTTTTCAACTATATCCGTTTAATGGGTTTATTTGCCGTGCTTTTTTAACCTTTCCTATTCTCCGGGGAAAATAAAAAAAATGTATGAATACTGCAGGGTTGGCTTTAAATTTTCTACCCTCTTCTTTTATAGTAAAACGTGATATGATACAATAAATTCGTTAAAAACATGTTCCCGGGTGCAAGTATCACCCGTTTGCTTTAACATAGGTCAAATATTATTTGTTTTATCAGGGGTTTTAAAACAATAAATACGGATTTTATAGCCAAATATAGACTGCCCTACATTACACAATAAAAATTAGTCTTACCAAAAAAGAATATTATCCAAACATTATTAAAATCGATCACGGGTAAAGTAACCTATATCAGGGCCGTCTAAAGTTCGCACCAAATTCAGTTGATGTTTTTGATATTGTCGTTGTATTACGGACATATTGATTTAATTACCGACGAAGTAAAACTTTTACGTACTCGACCGTGTCCTGGATTATGATGATGATACCTGATTGTGTCATGGATCGTGAGAATGGTGCCTGGTTGTAGCTGTGACATGGATTGTGATGGTGATTCCTAATTGCAGCTGTGTCATGGGTTGTGATGATGGTACCTGGTTGTTTTATGGATCGTGAGGATGGTACCTGATTGTAGCTGTATCTTGGATTGTGATGATGGTGTCTCATTGTGTCATGGATAGTGAGGATGATACCTGATTGTAGCTGTGTTGTGTTATTTGTAGATAATCAGTTTACAGTGAGATATATATAGTATTTGATGTTAGCGATAGCAAGGTGTGGTCAATTAACAATGTGTATTACCTAATGCCATTGATGGTAATATGTCATCTATTGTCAGTGATACAGGTATATGTCATCTTGTCATTAATGATATGTCAATATCTATAGATTCTCTTCATCATCTTTGGGCTCCAGTAAAGCTTTAGTTTTTTTAATCAGCTTAAAATCATTCCTCGTCTCGATGAATATTGTAAGAGGCCCATTTGTATAATTTTACCACCCACGTGCAATGTAAAAATAAAATGGCCCAATTTCACGAAGTTGTTTATGATGGTAGAATTTTCTGGGGTTTTTTCCCTGTATATCATCGACGTGAATACAAATGTCTATAATTTAAGAGTCCCGGTAGCCCACTGAGTGTAAAATACACGTTTGCCTGTTCGACACACTTTGTTTGTCAAGGTTTTGTTGTATTCTTTAAAGCAAATCTTTACAAGAATATATTCTGACAAGATCCTAATATGAGAGAGAGGTAGAAATGCGGTTTAGTGTCCACTCGACATAAAGTAGGTCATTTATGGACTAACATATGGTTTAATTTTAGTTTGATAATTAATTCGCTTGCGCGTAGGGGTCTTCAGCAGTGGGAGGAAGCCAGAGAGGACCCGAAGAAAATCTATATACAAAGTTGGACAGAGCCTGTTATGACATAAAACAAAGATAGGCTGGCACTGCCAGGCAGGATACGCCCACATTTTCGAGAGATGGATAGAGAACAAACAATACGGAAAGTGATTTTTCCTACATCATTAAGTCCTGTATTTCATACTGTATTGGGAGCAGCCATTTTGTTGGTCAGTTCCAGTCTGATATTCATGAAATTCGAAGTCGACAATGATTATGGTGTGACGGTACACAACCTAGAAATGTGACTTTTCGTCAAAATCGGATAAGAATTGTGACCTGTACAGAGTCAACAACCATGATATACCATATCTTTACACTATTCGCGTACAAACGGCGACCATTTCGTCCGGCAATTTTGGTACCATTTTCACGAAATTCGAATAATTCAGGAAGTTACGATCCGATATGCGCAAATACCGAAAGGAACCAAGATCTTTGGGTTATAACCATGCATTTCAAGTTTCATCAAAATCGAATTAAAATTGTGACCTTTACAGGGTCCACAACCTTGATATACCATTTTTTAACAGTATTCACGTACAAACGGTGGCCATTTTGTATGGCAATTTTGGTCTGATTTTCCCGAAATTCGAACTCAACCCTCCTTACGGTGTAACGGTAATATAATCAAACGTTTTTTTAAATCGGATAATAATTGTGACCTCCAAGCTAAAAAAAAAGGCGATTTTGCGTATAATCAGGGGCCATAATTCAGGAAGTTACGATCCGATATGCGCAAATATCGAAAAGAAGCAAGATCTTTGGGTTATAACCTTGAATTTCAAGTTTCATCACAATCGAATCAAAATTGTGACCTCCACAGGGTCCACAACCTTGATATACCATTTTTTAACAGTATTCGCGTACAAACGGCGGCCATTTTGTATGGCAATTTTCGTCCGATTTTCCCGAAATTCGAACTCAACCTTCCTTACGGTGTAACGGTGATATAATCAAACGTTTTTTTAAATCGAATAATAATTGTGACCTCCAAGCTAAAAAAAAGGCGATTTTGCGTATAATCAGGGGCCATAAGTCAGGAAGTTACGATCCGATATGCGCAAATATCGAAAGGAAGCAAGATCTTTGGGTTATAACCATGAATTTCAAGTTTCATCAAAATCGAATCAAAATTGTGACCTCCACAGGGTCCACAACCTTGATATACCATTTTTTAACAGTATTCGCGCACTAACGGCGGCCATTTTGTATGGCAATTTTCGTCCGATTTTCCCGAAATTTGAACTCAACCTTCCTTAGGGTGTAACGGTGATATAATCAAACGGTTTTTTAAATCGAATAATAATTGTGACCTCCAGAGGGACCACAAGCTAAAAAGGGTGATTTTTCGGACAATCAGGGGCCATAATTCAGGAAATTACATTCCGATAGCCGCAAATATCGAAAGGAACCAAGATCTTTGGGTTACAAACATGTATGTCAAGTTTCATCAAAATCGGTTCAAAATTGTGACCTCTATAGGGTCCACAAGCTAAAAACGTGATTTTTCGTACAATCAGGGGCCATAATCCATGAAGTTTTGATCCGATACATGCCAATATCGAAAGGAACCGAGATCTTTTGGGGATAAACCTATATTTCAAGTTTCGTCAAAATCGGATAAGAATTGTGACCTGTAGAGAGTCCACAAACAAATTGTGAACGGACGGACGGACGGACGTCCGGACGGACAGGGGCGACGACATAATACGTCCACATGAAAATGTGGGCGTATCAAAACAAAATAACTTTGGGCGTACTGGGACTTTAAAATGCAAAGGGGATGGAATACTCGTGTTAAATGTTAAGGTGTACGAATCGACCCAACATGTAAATATTTAAATAACCATTCTCTAGACAAATACCCAATTACAAAATTAATTGGTCATAACTAAACAGTCAAAACAACAGCAATTAAATCTACGGGAAATTTGATCATATAAAAAATACCACTTCAAGTATGTAAACAAAACTCTCTGTAGGATGTAGATAAACCGGTTGCTTAGCCTCAATAAACACCAAGACAAACTCGTTTTTACATCCCACCTAGAGAAAATGAATCATACTGAATATAGTCAAGCCTTACTACAAGATATATAATCCATCCATCAAATTGTGTGTGTAAATGTCACAAATGATTATCATACTTCAAAAGACAAAATCCTTTATTGGCTTTAAGTTACAAACACGTTAACAAGCTAAGGGAATATCTACAAGCGGAGGAACTTGAGAACTATCATCCAGAAACATTTATAATATAATGTATAATCTGCCAGACGAACTCGATCATAATAAACAATATATTTAATAGGATTTTCTACAAGATCTACCGGGGAAATTTGATTTTATCGGCTAAGACGAAAGATGTTCCGAATACAGTAAGCATACCCCGTCTCTATAACGACATTGTAAAATCTCCCGGATGAACCCGATCTTATTAAAAACAATAAAAAAAATTCACCTGAGGAATTTGATTATATCCAACAATATTTCAATGGTCCAGAAAAAAAGCATTGCGAATAGATTAAGCATGCCCTGTCTCGACGACGACACCCTAGGATGGTCCATCTGTTTCCATGTTCAAACAAAAGGCAGTCATCCGATACTTTGGCCAATCTTTAAAACAATTCTACGCGCCTAAGTTTAAGCACTGCCCGTAATTAAAGACAATTTTATGTTTGATTCCGCCAGTGACGTTACGAAGGTCATCTTTATAAAGTAGGTAAGTAACTCAATGTCATCCAAAATTTTCAACATTGAAAACACGAATTACTTGTCAATTTAAATCAACATTGATGCTGAGATCTTACCGGAAAATGCTGGTCTTCTGATATTCAATATTTAAGACAAAATAAACATTTTACCATCGGTACACGAATCGTGTACCATAATGCGTTTCAGTCCCAGTTGTAACAAGGGGGTCGAAGGACGAAGCTAGATACATGGCACCAAATCAAACGGCGTCGCCATATTCTTATCTGGAGAGCATAGCCAATAATTACTATGTAGACTGGAATAACCAGACACTAGAAAATGGCATTCGATTGAGACTTCCGGCTTATTTCGCCGAAAATAACTGATTTGAAATTAGAGTAAAAACGGAAACCATTGAATTAGTACATGTATATTCGTTGCGACCCACTTGTGTCAATTCCTGGACCCGAAATGTTAGCGATTTAGCTCCTTTAACCTCAGTTTTTAATGTTTTTTTAAAAGCTGATTATTATAGCTGTCATCGATATCTATCGAATATTAGGATATAGAAACAGGCATCTCATTTGGTTTAGAAATATAATATCAAAAAACGACACAAACAAATAAGACACCCCAACCAGTTTTATTTTCGAGTTAAGGGCATTGTTCTATCTTTGTTCTGCTAGTTCTAACTTGCATAACTTTACCAGACAAACAATTAATTGGTGTCAGACACACGCTACCCAGACACGAATTTCAAATATACCGATAAAAACCCAGGTTAAAGGTACACATTATATACTTTCGTAAAAAATATTAATCCAACCAACCATCGTTACTGATGGTTATATGTGCTTACTCTTTTTACCAGTTTCCATTTGAAGAGTTCATGTAGCTAACAAACATTATAATCTTTTGAGTAGCACATTGATATCACGACGACAGTTATACGAGAATTGTGAGTAATCTGTAAAATTTAAATTTAAAGATTCCAATATGGAAAGAATGTAAAATTTTCAAAGAATAGAGCATATTTTTAATCTAAAATTTAAAACTACATGGGGTATCTCTTTAATGTCAAATTTAAAACCAAATGGCGTGTCGCTTTAATGTAATAGTGTGTCTCTTTAATGAAACATTTAAAACTAAATGGGGCATCTCTTTAATGTAAAATTTAAAACTACATGGAGTATCTCTTTAATTCAAAATTTAAAACTAAATGGAGTATCTCTTTAATGCAAAATTTAAAACTAAATGGAGTATCTCTTTAATGTGAAATTTAAAACTAAACTAAATGGAGTATCTCTTTAATGCCAAATTTATAACTAAATGGTGTGTCTCTTTGATGTAATAGTTAAATAAAACTAAATGGCTTATCTCTTTGATGTCTATAATGTTAAAAACTAAATGGCGCGTCTCTTTAATGTAACAGTTAAAACTAAAGGGCGCGTCTCTTTAATGTAACAGTTAAAACTAAATGGAGTATCGCTTTAATGTCTATATTACTTGTTAATTCAAAACTAATAATACTTAGTACATTAGTTGGACGGACAGGTAATTAATTAGTATTTATGACACGCTACTCGACACGATTTGATACGTCAAACGGAAAAGGAAAACGTGGGTAATTTAATTTTAAACGGATGATTGATGGGCAGATAATCAACTTTACGTTAAAGATTTCTAATATATCACTGTTTTATTATGCCTTCTTTTGTTGTGATATAATTATATACCTGTAATATAGAGAGACTTACAATTGATCAATCGTATAGAAACTATCCAGTGAATAAGCCTTAAGGATGATGTATTCTCAGTTACTTTTAAAATCTATGTTACTATGACAGCCAGGGGCGTGCTGGGACCATATCTCCTTTTCCCCGGACACGCGACTGAAATTGAAAAACTGACTGTAAATATTATGTTCTAGAGGACATCCTGTTGTTTTCTTTTGCAAATGCAAACATTTGGGGTGTGGCAAACTTATCAATTAATCAAGACCAGAAAGCCCCACCCCTTCACTTCCGACGACGTGAGAATATTAACTTCTTTAGGATTAGTTATATTTAATAAGGCCAACTTCAAGTTTGGTCACATGGCACGAAATGTCAAGAGGGTTACCCCTAACCCCAACCTACTCTCTCGCCAACAATCACGTGTCCTAACCTTATTCACATCTCAGCGTCCATGACGAAATATTGAGTTAGCCTTATAAATTCGATCTAGCCCTTTTTGGGGGACAGACTACTTTCCAGGCTATAGCTGATGACAATTCACACAAAGGTTCTCTATCTACATTGTTTAATAACAATTACTATCTGAAGAATGCCAGGACCGACATGAATCCCACACAAATATTAAAATGGTTAGAAACAAAAAATGAATCTGAAATTCCATTAACAAACAACCGTACACTAGTTTACTGTTTAGAAACGGAATCAGTGGTGAGAATATTGCATACAACATTATACAAACCAAACCCAAATATTCTGAACGCAAATTTAGATAATGTTTTGTCTTTACTTCGATAATTTTTGAGATACCTAAACCTGAGAAGAGTATTTGAGATTGTTTCCTCCGCCGTTCTTCAAACACGTCACATTCTCTGTCACTTATTTGATTCCACTCATGTTTATTCATGCAATTTACGATGGTGACAAAAGTTAAAGATGCATCATTGAAAATTTCATTCAAATTACTTTAGTCTTAGCAAAGTTATGAGTGTTTGGAGTTTATAGAAGATAGTCTCGATTGTCAAGTACCATTGCCATGACAATAAACGATGTCTCAATTGTCAGGTCTTTTATTGAGTTGCGTCCATTCTATTTATAGTTAACCGATTATATTGCGCGGATGCATCTTTAATATGAGTCCATATTAAAATGAATGCACACATTAACATAACCATGTTTGCTTTTTACTGCATCCTATTCAATGTGACAAATAGTAAATACTCGTGTTCCCCTGAATAAATGGCTGTTTAAACTACTTATCTGTCTACTGTGGGTAATTTATCATAAAATATAATGATTGATCACAGCAACATAGACATCTTAAATACGTGTTATTAAGTAATATATAAATAAAGATATAAATCTATACACCAAGATGTAATAATAAAATGGCCTCTTGTGACCTTTTTCGACTTTAACACCCTTGGTTTAGGTGTCCTTTCATATGAAAGAAAAGTTTATTTTTTTCCCTAAAGAACATGAGTGTAAATCCACTGTCAGGGCGAAAATCGAACGAGGGAAGCGTGAATTGTAATGGAACTGTAAAAAAATTGTGCTGCCGTAACGAACATATCTGAGGAATGGATGAATAAAAGAACTGTGGTATGAATATATAGACACCTTAAATTGTCCAAACCAAGCACAAAGTTTATCTCTTGATCTCGAAAAATTTCGCAAGGTTTAAAATAGATCTTAAATTGGCAAATGGTATTGTCAACCGACTTTGTTAAATAACCTTTGCTTTAGGTTATTTGTCGCACCTATTGTCAAGTTCCCTGATTAAATTATTGAACTTCCTGCCTCTATAATCACGATTATAGCGCATTGTGATTTTAAAATGTTGGGAGATATTGTCACCAAAATTACATAATGACTAGGCATATTAGAAATTGTTATATAGAGTCAATATTTGCATTTAGTAATAGCTTAATTGTCCTTACCGTTACTGTAACAGGCGACAGTAAATAAAGTTTAGGTACCTGTTATAATATACGAATAAAGAGAAACTACCTAGAGTTAAAATCCATAAAAAGTATTTTTCGTCACGTATAATAGACTATAAGTACTAGGGCATGGAATAGTATCATATATTTGACACTACCTATGTAGTAAACAATAAAACTACCTATATGTAAAATATCTTATCTTCGTTTTTGTATACATTATACAAATACGACTGTAATATTTAGTTTAATATAACTGAATTTATCGTAAATCTGAATTGTGTTGAATGTATACTGGTGGCCCACTGACTCAGGATTTTATTAGTTAAAATACGATAGCGCTAGAAAAATACATTACCTATAGAAACTAAAAAATGGTATCAGGTGTTCTATTCAAAATAAATGGTATATTATACTGTCGGTAATATACTTTGCCAGAGTCTTCTCATTTTTACAAGAACATGTATGCCGAGACCAATGACAATGATGATGCATCTGCCAAAGTAATTTGCATAGCGGTTTGAACTAAGTATATACACAGAAACTACAATAATCGTTAAAACGTTTATGATGTATCTTCAAAAATTCAAACTTGCTTACAATTCAAAAACGACACGCCCGTCCATTCATAAAAAAAAGTAAACGCTAACAGTGGGTCAATATAGTAAAGGTAAAAAATACATAAACAGACTGTAGTATTGATAATTGTTAACGGTGTACCGTGAACTTTCAACTCACCTGTAAGGAACCAAGCGGTGAAACCACAAATAAACTTGCCAGTATAATCAATCCGTACATACACACTCTTTGTAGCAAAAATTGCTTCACATATTCCAAAATTGCCGTCATTTTGCTTGAATTTAGCAGTTGGTTTGACAACAGCCAACCTACTTACTATGATGATGACAAACTTTCACCGTCTGCTAGCCTGTATGTCATATAGGTTTGTGTGTCGTGTTAGCCGTATTCAACTCGCACCTATTCGCGACAGTGCGGCTCACGTCGTGTGAAGGGTTTGTTTTGGTGTGCGTTCGATTGATACAGCACAGATCAGGTTGACATTTTACTTCATAACAGGATGGAATTTGAATAAGGCCTATGATGTGAATTACATTTTCAATGCAGTTTTACGTAAGGCCACATAAATTAGTTTTCTGTTCTTCGGGAAGACCAATTAAAAATTTAGGCTCTAATTTCGTCAAGAAAAATAAAAACAGTAAGTAAATAGTAGCTCTTGTCGAAAGATTTTAGTTCCAAATTTTTATATTTTGAAATTTTAAACTCAATTTTTCACGTGATTCTAGTGGCTATTTTACTTATCAAGATCCCGAAGAACAAAAAAATCAAATTGGTTTGGCCTAATCTGAATTTAAAGATTTGCTTTCGGTTTCTGCCCCCATTGTGGAAAATGCAATACATGTGACTCATTCAGAAAAAAAAGATATAATACTAAAATCAAAATAGGTGGGTTATAAGATACCGGACCCTCTTTTAGTTACGTCAAAATACAGCGCTGATCTGAAGTTTGAAATATTTCGGTTAGCGATTGCACAAATCCATACAACTATGATCATTTCCATGTGGATAGAACATTCATTTTAAATTGAGATAAATCTATTCCACACGGCAAATAGACACATTGAAATTCATTCAATACCCAAATCAGGTCACCCAGAAAATTTTAAAAATTGACAACGGCAAACCCCTTTTCCAAGCATTTCAGACCACAGCTTTCCTATCTTTTCTTTCTCCTGTTCTTTGTGTCCTGTCCTGTTTCCTGTCCTGTGCCCTGACCTATGTCATGTCCTATGTCTTATCCCCTGTCCTGTCCACTGCCCTGTCTTCTCCTTCTTTCTTTTTTTCACCCTCCTGCCCCTTTTTTTTCTCTTCTTTTTTCTTTTGTCTTTATAGGCTTAGACCCACTTTTTTTAATGACGTGGACAGGTGGGCCCAGTCCGTACAGTCCATGTTTGTCGAGCTTTAAGCTAGATGTTTTTTTGGTTCCGTATATTCTTTTATACACTTCTTTAACTTATTCGAAATTGACAACACGAAATAGAATTCAATATTGGTCAATTTCAATCAAATTGGGGTTGTTAATTTGCCCTGAAAATATTTGATCCTTAAATCCAATATATAAAATGTATACAGGTCGTGTACTCTATTGACATGCTGATTTCGAGGGACATTTGTGATGAATAAATACAGAATCTGACGAGTGTTTTTGATATCAAAAAATATCAACGAGTGTTGGTATTTTTAGATATCAAAAAACACGAGTTGGAGATTTTATTTATCACCCAATCCTTTCTTACATGCACAAATAAATAAATATAATTATTTGGTATATATTTCACTTTTAAGAATCTAATTACATTACAGCGTAGTGATACATCAGTTTTTTGACAGCAGTTTACCTATTGCAAAGTCCTATATATTGACCCAGTAATTAAATAAAAACAGTCACTTTTTATTTAAAATAAGTGGTTTCTTTAAAATAAAAGAAAGTAGTTCCTTTTTGATTGACCAATCAAATTCATGTAAAGGAGATGTCGCAGTAGATTATGCAATTTAACATACAAGCGATATCTCCTGTCAAATGTGTTATTGGGTGATAAAGAAACATATATCCCAGAAAACAATGCGGAAGCAATTTAAAACCGCCGACTCACAAAATAATACCAAAAAAAAAAACGTAGAGGAATAAACAGGCCCAGACGACTTCAATTCAATTTGGACACTCCGTGTATATCACATAACAACATAATTATGTTTAAACTGAATGTAAATCATATTAATATGTGTTTTTAGGTATATTTCGTTTCTTTTGAGGTTTCAGAGAATGGAACTATATAATATACGCCCTAATGTGACGTCAACATATGCCTTTTGGACTACAAATAAGTAATTGTCTCTGCCAACTGACTAATAAACATTACAGTCAATGTTAATGACCTTAAAAACTGTTTAAATATCAACAGGTTCCACAGGCCTAATGACCAGTCTTGTCGGTCAATGTTTCCCAATCAGATGGAAAAATATTTGATCAGAATGTGAATTGTGGATAAACGGGAAGCCGTGATGTTATCAAGGCATTTCTTGAAATAAAATCGTGACAAAAACCAGATGCGAACGTGAACTGTCGACAAACAGGGGTTTACGATGTTATCAAAATACATATTGTTTAATAATTGAATTTTCAGTAGCAGTTGGGGAGCCGCCGTTATGTAGAAATCAGAATCCCCAAACGAAACGAAATAAAATTTATTATGTTGTACAGTTTTTCAGAATCCGTAAAGGAAACGAAATAAAACTTGTCATGTAGTTTTTTTCTGTATTTTATTGTACAGTTTTTCAACATTGTGTTATATAATTAGGTTTTAGGTGGAAGGAAGTAGACAAGGTATTGTACCGCAATCAAAAAAGAAAGTTTCCTAATTTTATTTATCGCCGTCGGAAGAAATTACTTATACAGTTTCTTATTTCAGCAAAGAGACTGAAACTGTTTGAGGGGAAACTTGGGAGTTGTAGAAACAGTAGAAAAATCAATGGTCATATTTAGCTACGTGAAGGTAACACTTAGAAAAAACTGATGACAATAAATATCAAACGAGTGCATGCTCAACATCAAATATTTTCTGAAGTGGTCTAATAAGTAGTTCAATGTCTCGTCAACACATTATGTTGACCACTATTACAATGGCGTTTAATGAAATAAAATGGGGTATAACATCCTACTTTTGTGCACCGACTGCACTAATGAAGATGGGCATACGACATGCAATGTGAGATGAGGGAATTTTAGGGGGCCTACTCCTGCTGTCAAGCGTTCTTTTACGTGCACGCAGCCCAATGTGTTACATGGAGCACTATTTTTCTTCGCATCCAAACTACTACATATTGTTCTTTGCGAGGCCCCAATCCTGCGCCACAAACAAGGGGGAACCACACCGACAAATGGCAAAGAACTTTCTCGGCTAACATCGCGTTCGAACTCCAAGTAACCTAGCCATTAACGTTTCTAGAATAATAATAAACGAAATAGATTTCTGAAATTAAAATATGAAAGATCGATTTAAATACTTATTCACAAAGTAGAGATAGTCCTCCGATTAGTCTTAGTCACAGAAATCCCTTTGTAAAAAAATATAGCCCAGGAAACAAGTCCGTTAAGAGGCTATAAACCTTTAATTCCAGTAATTTCTGTCTGTTTAGTGACTCAGGTTTCTTCTTTCAATATTTGTTGGGCTATTTAAACCTGTTTTAGGAATCGATAAAATAGTTTAGTACAGTGTTAGTAAGTGGATTTAAAGAAGTAATCTCAACAATCCTTGAGTTAAGACCCAGTCGTTTAGAACCCACACTCTAAACCAAGACATTAGCCACAGTCCCTCTCTTGTTGCACTCTGTGTTGGTCATTAATAGCTGCCTGATAATCTAAAACAGACAACAAATGGCATGAACTGGAATGGGTTTCAACGTCTTACTCTTTTACCTCGACCGGGATAATGAAAACGGTCATGCGCTATACAATGTGCTACGAGGAAAATGTTGACCAAACAGTGGCACTATAGCCTACTCTTACATCGAATTCCAGATGTTAAGGGGCCTTTTGCGTTCACGCCAATTTGTACACGGGTGGACCACAGTTTTTCGTACCCTCGCCAGACCCTCCATCTTGCACCACCGACATGCGGAATCCACGCCAGAACACTATACGAAGAAAATTTCTCTGCCAATACCAGAATCGAACAAGAGATCTCAAGGTTATCCAGCCAGCGTCTTACTAACTAAGTCAACACAGCTCACAGAACAACAAAGAAGAAGACAGCGACATTACGTTGTGTATCCAAAAACAGTATACCATCATGTGATATACATGTAGGTTTCTATACAGGTCTATTTTGAAGAAGTACCCACTCCTGTGTAATATGGAATGGAGTTTAGCATCTCATCAACATTATACTTCATCAAACTCCAACTTGCAAGGGTTCTTTTACGTGCATGCTACCGTACCATCCGAACGACTTGGCACACATTCTTTTTCATCCCGTAAAATTACTTAGTAATGTTGGGCGTGGGGTGGCCTAGTGGTCTAGAGTGCCGCGCTTCGACCTCTAGCTCTGGATTGCAGCGGTGGTTACGATCCCTGGTGTGAGCGTATGTGACATGGAGATAAGGGCTCCTTCTCAACCTCGTGGGTTTCCTCCGGATACTCCGGTTTCGTCCCTTACGCGCAAGCTAATTATTGAAATAAAATTAAAAACTATATGTTAGTCCCGAAATGACCTAGTTTGTGTCGAGTGGACGTTAAACCCCATTTGTCTCTCTCTCTATTAGTAATATTAAGTCTGATGGATAGGATATAAGTAGGACTGTAACCCTATTCCATTCAATGTATAGGGTGTAAACATGACTACACAATTTTATAAATAACCAGCGGCTGCCAGGCAGGATACGCCCACATTTTCGAGAGATGGATAGAGAACAAGCTAAAAAGAAAGTGATTTTTCCTACAATAAAGGGCCATAATTCATGAAGTTACAATTCGATATGCGCAAATATTGACAGGAACCAAGATCTTTGGGTTTCAAACCTGAATTTCAAGTTTCATCAAAATCGGATTAAAATTGTGTTCTCTACTTGCCAACAACCTTGATATACCATATTTTTAAACTATTCGCTTACAAACGGCAGCCATTTTGTCCCGCAATTTTTGGCCCAATTTTCATGAAATTCAAACTCGACCTTCATTAAGGTGTAACGGTGATATAATCATAGTTTGTTTGTTTTTTTTTTTAAATTGGAGAATAATTGTGACCTCCAATTAGTTAAAAAGGCAATTTTTCGGACAATCAGGGGCCATAACTCAGAAAGTTACGAATCGATATGCGCAAATATCGAAAGGAACCAAGATCTTTGGGATATAAACATACATGTCAAGTTTCATCAAAATCGGTTCAAAATTGTGACCTCTATAGGGTCCACAACCTTGATATAACATATTTTCACACTATTCATGTGCAAACGACGGCCATTTTGTCCATCAATTCTAGTCCGATTTTCACGTAATTCAAACTCTCTCTTCATTACCATATAACGGTGATATAGTCAAACGTTTTTTTAAATCGGATAATAATTTTGACCTCCAGAGGGACCAAAAGCTAACAAAAGCGATTTTTCAGACAATCCTGGGACATAATTCAAGAAGTTATGATCCAATGGGTGCAAATATCGAAAGGAACCAAGATCTTTGGGTTATAAACATACATGTCAAGTTTCATCAAAATCGGTTCAAAATTGTGACCTCTATAAGGTCCACAACCTTTATATAACATATTTTCACACTATTTGCGTACAAACGGCGGCCATTTTGTCCGTCAATTTTCGTCCGATTTTCATGAAATTTGAATTCAACCTTCATAACCATGGAACGGTGATATAATCAAACGGTTTTTTAAATCCAATAACAATTTTGACCTCCAGAGGGACCACAAGCTAAAAAGGGCAATTTTTCGGACAATCAGGGGCCATAATTCGGGAAGTTACCATCCGATGGGCGCAAATATCGACAGGAACCAAGATCTTTGGGTTATAAACATACATGTCAAGTTTCATCCAAATTGGTTCAAAATTGTGACCTCTATAAGGTCCACAACCTTGATATAACATATTTTCACACTATTCGCGTACAAACGGCGGCCATTTTGTCCGTCAATTTTTGTCTGATTTTCACGAAATTCGAAGTCAACCTTCATAACCATGGAACGGTGATATAATCAAACGGTTTTTTAAATCCGATAACAATTTTGACCTCCAGAGGGACCACAAGCTAAAAAGGGCAATTTTTCGGACAATCAGGGGCCATAATTCAGGAAGTTACAATCCGATGGGCGCAAATATCGAAAGGAACCAATATCTTTGGGTTATAAACATAAATGTCAAGTTTCATCAAAATCGGTTCAAAATTGTGACCTCTATAAGGTCCACAACCTTGATATAACATATTTTCACACTATTCGCGTACAAAAGGCGGCCATTTTGTCCGTCAATTTTGCTCCGATTTTCACGAAATTCGAACTCAACCTTCATAACCATGCAACGGTGATATAATCAAACGATTTTTTAAATCAGATAACAATTGTGACCTCCAGAGGGACCACAAGCTAAAAAGGGCGATTTTTCGGACAATCAGGGGCCATAATTCAGGAAGTTACGATCCGATGGGCGCAAATATCGAAAGGAACCAAGATCTTTGGGTTATAAACATACATGTCAAGTTTCATCCAAATCGGTTCAAAATTGTGACCTCTACACTGTTCACAAGCTAAAAAACGTGATTTTTCGTACAATCAGGGGCCATAACCCATGAAGTTACAGTCCGATACATGCCAATATCGAAAGGAACCGAGATCTTATGGTGATAAACCTATATTTTAAGTTTCATTGAAATCGGATAAAAATTGTGACCTGTAGACTGTTCACAAAAAAATGTGGACGGACGGACGGACGGACGGACGGACGGACAGGGGCGACGACAATATACGTCCACATAAAAATGTGGGCGTATAAAAACGTCCTGATTGTAATTCTAGATCACTAGTCATGCTGACTTTATAATATATTAATAAACAATAACAATCACACGACAGCCTGTATGTAGATACATAAATTACATATTCATATATCGGGTGGCTCAGAAAAAAATAATACATTATTTAAAGTGAAACAATTCTAAAAGTATTATACCTATACAATTCAAACTTACCTCACACTCACGCCTGTTTACATATGATACACGCGTTGTCCACCCAGAAATACCGACGTGGTTTCTCAGTGGTGCAGGAGGGAGGACCTGACAAGGACAGCTGTCTAGTCGATGGGGTAGGACGATAAACTGAGGTTCCGTGTATATATATTCCTGGCAAAATTTTCCTCATAGCACATGGTATGCACTGTAAATCCAACGCTAATGCGTCTGAATGTGTCTTTATTAGAACATTTTGCGTTGAAATTTGAACACGTTAATGTTCCCACGAACACCGCAGTTCTAAAACGTATATAATCCTTCAAATCCTTTCAAATCTCAACACATTGCATGCATTTTCTTTCCAATGGTCTTTGAAATCATTACGTATGCCTGTCTTCATTAGCCAATTCGGAGCAGAACTGTAGGACGTTAGAAGTCCCCAGGGCCAGACCTGGATTTGGTGGATTACGCAATCTGGAACAATTTATGAAAGAAGCAGGAAGCCATTTCCACATAATGAACTGAATAATACAATTTGGATAAAATGGGCAGACATAAATTCTATTTCTTGATGGAAAAGTCGCTTATTTTTTTAATTATTTCGCTTTAAATGGAATACTCTTTTTCTGTGCCACTCGATATATGTTTCTATATTGCACATAAAGCTAAGTTGTAAAATGTGCAGTTTATCGACTATTGTGTTATTGCAAGTTTAATCATAAATTGTGTGCATAATGGCCACACCTATGTAGCTTAAAGGTGGGTATTTTGTGAGCCTGAGGCACGATGACATAATGAGATAAACATGTATTTGTAAATAAACTCTAGTTTAAATATATAGGCATTGACACATTATTATGTTGTGAACGCTTTTGGCGTTTATTTTGTGAACATCAGCTTTACAGACACTGAGCGTTTCTCAGATTAGAATCCCTTTAATATAGGTTAAAATGGAGTGTTGTTGAATTCCGACGATCTACTGTCTGGTTTTGGGAGGGGGTGGGTGCGGAGTGTTTTGTGGTGGGACAAGCGCTACTGGACACACCCCTTGAAGTGTATTGCAGTCAGCTGATATGACCAGATGGTCAATTTATACAGGTGAATGATATTATTTGACCTAGTATAAGAAGAATCTATGTAAATATTATATCCAGATGAAATATTTACAATTCTAACGTACTGACAGCGCCCTACAAGTCAGTATTAATAACGTTCGGGGAAGAAATCGATATTTTTAAGGCGTGTTCCGTGCGTGATTAGGAAAAAGATAGTGTATTAATATTAAACTGATAATAATCGCATTGTGGAACATTGACGAAATATTACAATGTTGAGTATAATCGTTTAATATAATATGTATTTTGTTATGATCAAAGCTTACAATTCTTTAGCAGTGGGAGGTAGCCGGAGGGTCCGAAGAAAACCCATGAGGTTGGACAGGCGACTCTACTCATTGTCACGTACAACCAGGGATTCGAAACCACGCCAGTTGACTCAATGAAAGACTTTATGACTTTCAACATGTATTACACAAGATTCTTGTTTTTAGCCCCCCCCCCCCCGGACTAAACTCATAGCTGCACAAATTTAAAATGAAAGTTTATTCCAATCAGTTCATTGTCTTCGCGTGTCTATTCCAGAGAAATTCTAGAAAAATTCATTAATAAAGCCGAAATTTTTTTATAAAACACATTTATTTCAAATACCGTGACATTAAAAATAAAAACAAAATGGATACAATGGAAGAAACATGGTGTATGACGTGAATGGTCGTGGAATCTGTAAATAGAAAACATAAACATTGACAAATAAAACTGACAAATAAAATTGACAATAGAAAGACAAATAATATCATAAAAACACACCTTAAAACTCAAGAGGTTGGTCGGGCGATCTTTCTCCTTGTCAATTGCAAACAGTGAATCGAAACCACGCCACTAAAGTCAAGGACAGACCTTATGATCAGGCACACACGCGTGAAACCATTTGGCCACTCAACCCCCGGTTAAGGATGCATTATCTAAGAGTTAAATTTGCCTATTACGGGTCTTTCTTTTTGTCTCAAATGTTATATAAATTATTAACTGGACATTTATTCACATGATCAACTCCCTAGATCATCGGATGGTCTTTTTTAAATGGACTGAAACAGGATCGCGATTTAATAATCGAGACTGTGATTATTATCGTAACAATGCTATTCTTATCAAAACTTTTAACATTGATAACTTCGCTCAGAATAAAGTAATTATAATGAAAGTTTCAATATATTCCCCTTCCATTAATTATCTTTAAATTATTATAGCAAGAACAACCCTGTCTTTAGCGTATTACATAATGCATCTTTAATGAAATTTTAATAAAACTAAATGACTTAACTTTGATCAAATTAATTTTAACTAGAAAACTTTGTATAATTAATTCACCACTCCCAGTATAAGGACGTTAAATCCCGTTTCATTTTATGCCACTCCAGATGCATCGATAGTTGTTGTTCTTGGTGTTTAACGCCCACTTCCACCGACGGTGATATTGCAGGCAAGTCTTATTTTTCATTTTTATTATCTTAGCGCACGCGCAGGGGTCTTTTCTGAGGGAGGAAACCGGTCTACCAAGAGTAAACCCACGAAGTTGAGAAGGTGGGCCGAGCTACACAGTTCCAAAGACATACAGGCTGTATATGTGTATATCAGGCATTGACTGCGATATAGCTTAACAATTGAAAGAGATGGGGGAGAAATGGGGTTTAACGTCCACTCGGCACAAACTAGGTCATATGGTTTAATTTCATTACAATAATTCGCTTGCGGGTAGGGGTCTTTAGCAGTGAGAGGATACCGGAGTGCCCGGGGGAAACCCACGAGGTTGAGAAGGAGCCCCTATCTCCATGCCGCATACGCTCACACAGGGGATCGAAACCACAGCCGCAAGCCAGAGGTGACCGGCCAGCTAGAGGTCGAAGCGCGGCACTCTAGACCACAAGCCCCCCCCCCTCCTTAATAATTGAGGAAGCAGACGATAACAACAACTTGTCCACACCCGTCACCCACACAAGCACACATCGTGGAATCTTTCCAATTCTCCATCCAGCACCAAAACTCACCATTTAATTTTATTGGCTCAGCTAAAATCCACTCGTTTCGTTGAGCTTCCATGATACCATTGTAAGTTATAATGTAAAATGTATCTATATCATTTTCTGACACGGATCTTCTTATATGGCGACCATCCGTCCAAACAATGGACACAGATTTTGGTAACCTTTGGCCCAGACCAAAATGGGCGACTGGTTCCATTTGAGACATATACCCTGATCCAGAATCTATTATTCTGGTCAACCTTATACCCCCACCTAACGTCAATGTTACGGTAGCTCCTCTTGCAGGAGCACCAAATTTTGTGAGGGGCATTATTCTGTACCAGTGGTTTCCTGCAACTTGCTTCACCTCGTAGATACTTAAAGTCGGTGCGTTCAGATCGTTATGACAAATTATCAATTCTAGATACCCATCACCATCTAAATCAGCTACAGATGCACCTGAAAATATATAAATTCCTTAGCAAAAAATATTGATGACGTAAACTATTGGAGCTTATTAAGAAAGGCATTGCCAAGACCACAAAATCCTCGTCCCTAAATTGCACTCATCTTAAACTTTAAGTCATTAATATGACTTTTATAATGTGACGTGCGTGGGGAGTTTGCGTGTGTTTGTGTGGCTTTGACTCCGTGAGTAAGACGCTAACTCGCTAATTCGCTCTTGGTGTTAGCCGAGAAATCTCGACGGGATTTTTCCGGCGTTGTTTCCTCTTGCCACTCGTGCTGGGCATATGGTCTGATAAGCAAATTGTCTTGTCCTTTGGATGGAATGATAAAACGAGGTCTTGTGTACCTGTTTGTGTGCGTGTAAAAGTATCCTCGACAGTTGAAATTCCTTAATAGCAAAACATGTTCGCAGATAAAGAACACTGGAGTACATTTAATTATCTTTCATACAAAGATATGGAGGTAAAGGCGATTGAAATTATAGAACTTGGTCCACCTTTATACAACAAAAACAGAAATAAAAATCCGTAGACAATTTACCAGTTGTGCTTCTTGTTGATTCTTCTGCGTCACCAATATCTATGTTTTCCAAACTCAGAACATTATTAGTTGGTTTGAAGGTAAACAGGCGATTGTTGGTTAGAACATATTTATGTTCAACATAATCGAGAACATAAAACATATTACCATGAAATATATCTATATAACCATCATTATTAAAATCTGCTGTTATAACTGATGATATTGGTGATGTTCTGGCAAAATCTTTTGTTGCCACATTCTGGAAAAAATAGGATATACAATGATACTGAAATGAAATAAGGTTTGAAGTTCTACTGTTCTGTTTCGACTTGGATTACGAAGACGAACATACGCCATGCAGTGTGCTATCAGAGGCATTTTGTCGGGGAAGCGGTGCTACAGCCTAATCTTGTGTCGATTTTCCTGTCCCATTCGAACGACTATACGTTGTTCCTTGCCGGGCCATGTTTCCAGCAATGGGGAGCCACACCGGAAAGTACCGATCAACATGGGCTCGAACACGGTAGATCCAGGTTACCCAGCCAAAATTTTACTCCCGAGTCACCGCGGTGCCCAAATGATAATACAAATTGGAGTGGTATTAGCGAGTGTTTGCGATAGGTCGGTTGTTAAAAACAAATAAAATTTTCGATTTAACACGATTCAATGAACATTCGTTAAAAACCTTTTATTGGAGAAAACACAAATCTACGAGGTCACCCGGAAAAGTACAGTTTACCCACATGTACTGAAAGACTCGCATTACTTGCTTTACAATATAAAATAAATAAATCTCCGCGTTTTGATGGGATTTTTTTTATCCTTTAACAGGGAATTTATGTGAGTTTGTCTTAATTGTAAATATATCAAAGAAGTTTATAAAGATCTTCGTATGTAAATAATCACGCCTTTAATCACTGACCTGGAATCTTACGTCACCATTTGAATCTCTTTGTTGTAAAAACATACGATGAGGACCAAGCCAATTACCATACACTATATCCATAAAACCGTCGTTATTTAAATCACATAGCGACACCCCACGGCCATCTTGATTTTTATCAGCAACTATACAAAAATAGAACGAAATATGTAAAAAATAAATATGGAGGTTTGCTGTGGGCTGTGTTGGAACATTTTTTTATTCTTTTAAAGAGCATTATCTCCGTCACCTAAAAAGTAATAAAACATTTTGAAAAATATAATGCTTGAAATAACCTTAGGCTTAATTAGCATTGGTATACACAGTGTGCTATATGACAGAAATTTTGCGCTGCGGCCTACTGTTATTTCGATTTCTAACTGCCAGGGATCTTTAAGGTGGTGCCAATGGTTTGATCGGGATCCCAGTGTTTTTGTCCCACCCAAACGACTAGGCATCTTTCGCTTGCTCATCCCTCCGTCCTGAACAAATTAAACGGTGAAAACAGACTTAAAAATAACGGAGAGCATTCTCGACTAAAACCGGAATCAAACGCCGATTATTGAAACAGCGCCATCGTTGCTAGAACTCTATATGGGTTCCTGAAAAATTATAACATAAGCTCACCCGCTGATGGCGCTATACTGGTAAATTTTCCGTTTCCAATGTTTTGAAATAAATTGTTGTTACCAATGTTACTGAAGATTGTTTTGCCTTCTGCAGTAATAAAAATATCAGAAAGTCCACGGTTACCAAAAATAGATCCGACAGCGATACCTTGACCCCCTGAAAAATAAAAGAGTGGTAGCAAGCACCATTTACAAACAGTTTTTCAAACAAATTCGCGAGCAAAGGTGAGAGAACAACCCACTATGGAACTGAAATTCCTGATAAAATTCCATCTAAATGCAGATTTAAATTTATGAGAAAGGGATGAATCCTTGTGATTTGCAGACACACTAGATGTCGATACTGTGGGTATATATCAACCATGGTCTCAAAACCCAACTTTATTCTTTAAAGCGATAATTGCATGATAATGTCTGTTGCTTAGGTAGTCAAATAACTTTTATACAATCATTTAACAAGGAAGGGTTGTGAATAAATGCCACGTTTTTTAAAGGCTCGAATTTAACATACATTGTACTTTAAAGCCCCAATAACACTCTTGTTGTAACTAAATAATATGTCCCAATCTTCATTCTGGTAAACAAGTTGTATTATTTTACAATATTCAAATTAATTGATGATATAAATTTCATCTTAACACACTTAATTTAAAAAACTGGAAAAATTCCACTAATTGATTTGTAAAGTCTAACGTAAACCTTTTCAAATGTGACTTGGATTTAAAATATTTTCGAACCCTCTGGACAAGTAAAATAGGTCGTAATGGATAATTTACACAACAGGTAGGGTACTTAAACATCTAGTACTTAGAATAAGGCTATTATTTATTTTCTGGGGCTGCCAAGCCAGCAAGAGTGTTATTGTCCCTTTAAACAAAAAATGACCTTTAGAAAAATGCAACTACACGTGCTGCTTTAATTCTCGTTTGGCCTACCTGTAGTATAATTAATGCCAGCTTCTACAGCCGAATCTATCAACACAATATTCCCGGTAGAAATATTGTTCTTATGGTCAGTAATATTCATTTCAATCAGGCGAAAAGCACCTCGACCGCCTAAAACGAGGAATCAATATTCATATCAAAATAGCATTAATAAAATACCAGACAATATACATATACTACTGTAAACATAACTTTTTTATGAAAGTTAATAAAAAAAAACACAACACAATTTATATGGAAAATAATCACTGGTTTATACACAGATAGCACGACGTTTCGACAAAATAAGTATTCTCTTATCGTGTTTTTTAATGTGCTCAATAGCTAAATGGATTTTATTAAGTTCTTAATTTTTATCAATATATTCACTTTGAATTTTACCCACATAGACATATACAAAATACTAAATGAAATAAATAGCATAACTTTAGTATATGAAATGGTTGTTTAGCGTCCTCTTGCTCTTTCTTATGGATCATCAGCAAACATAACAGGTTTGGGTAGAAAATGATTAAATAACGGTTTACTTTTAATCAGAGCAGGTATTATTGATCGCTCGTCAATTGGCATGTTTAATCAACCCAAACGCTAAAAAAGTAGTTAAACCGCTTTCAGTTAGATCAAAATAAAGTAGTGAATCCGCTTCTATTTCGATTAGTAAACTTAGATTTGGCCCGATGAGTTATCTCCCATATTTCACGACACTAACCTTACGGTATGCATTATTATAAGAGTATACTTCCCCAATAAGCTTTTAAAAGTCAATTAAAATGATTTTAGATGATGTTATTTGTTTTTTTGTCTTAAATGGTTTCGCGATGTCCTATTGATATATTTCTTAGGTGTGCGCGAAGTGAAATGAGAAAGGGCAATACAACTTATGGGATATTATTTTTTTTGTAAATTAAATGCAATAGTCAGAATCCAATACATACCATCAGCGTATGTAGTGAGAACAAAGCCATATTTTCCATCACCATTTCTGTCTAAACAAGCAACAGATCTACCAGCAAACATTGGTAACCCAGCATTTACCACATCACTAAATAGATCTACATATTTATCATTCCGCCATATAAACAATTTATCTCTATATGTTTTAGGACCAGAGTAATGGTGATTAGTGTTTAATATGTAAATCTCTTCTCTCCCGTTACCATCTATATCACAGGCACACACACCACGTCCTGCTCCTAAAAAAAATAATGGAATGAGGTTTAACGTCCTATACTTTTCTGCTCCATTCGGCAGATATACTATCTGAAAATATACAATCTCTCTTTCATGATTTGCTCGGGTCTTCTACTGTAATTACAGACAAGGGATTCGTGGGATTTGTTACAACACCGTTCGGGACCATTCTGACCCGGCTTATTATGCGCGGTGCTATAATGTGTGTAAAATAGCTTTATTTAACGTCGGTTTCCACCTACGGTTCATCATTTCATACACACTCCTTGTTAGGGGTATTGGGTGGAACTGCGGAGACCTGGCAGGCAGAGCCTTTAGTCCTTCGGCTGGGACGAAAAAAAGGCCCCGTGCTCACGTTGGCGTTCACCTAATAAAACTCTCAACAGTTGGAATTCGATAAACGAGTAAGCCGTAGCGTCACTGTCCGACGTAATGTCCGTCTTCATTAGCCTAGCCGGACGTTAAATCCCGTGTCACCTATTACCGTAAGAAAGACAACAATCCTTGATTTTTCTATAGCTGTACGATGACAATATTGAAACGGCTCACCTGTTGTATCTCGTAGTGCTTCATAAGGTGAATCTAATTCCGCTATATTAATATATCTACCCTCTTTTAGTTTCAAAACTAAATTTGGTCCATTATACCTACAAAGAAAATACACTGATCCCGAATTGAAACAGATCATAAGGTGGACAATACGCCAGAAAAAGAGAGGGGGAGAAAAATGGGGTTGAACGTCCACACGACACAAACTAAGTGATATCCGGACTAACATATGGTTCAATTTCATTTCAATATTTCGCTTGCGCGTATGGGTCATTAGCAGTGGGAGGAAACCGAAGGTCCCGGAGAAAACCCCAAGAGGTTGGACAGGCAACCCCACTCCTTGTCACAAACAAACTTGGAATCGAAATGCCAGAATAAAAGTCATATAGGATGTTTAAGATCGTGCACAATCAAACGTATTCTTAACAGAAAATGGCGTGTTGGGTGGTCGAATGGTTAGCGTGCGCGCGCTGTATCATACGGCCTGCCATTGAGACAACTGGTGTGGTTTCGAATCGCCCGTTGTACGTGGCTATGTCGCCTGTCCTTACTCCGGTTTCCTCCCACTGCTAAAGACCCCTACACACAAACGAATAATTGAAATAAAATTTTAAAAAACATATCCCGAAATGACCTAGTTTGTGTCGAGTGGACGTTAAACCCCATTTCACTCTCTCTCTCTCTTAACAGAAAAATATCTTGCCGCGCATTTATTTATTCTAATCAATGTTATTGTAAGTTATTGACATTTGAAGTTTACATTCAAGTCTTTGTTTATCACACGGCACCAGGTATATACGTTTAAATATATTTTATTTGTATGTTATATCAGAAGCCGCAGTGGTTCGTTGTGTAGGGTTTTGGCTTGCTAACCCAGTGTTTGTTCCAGGAAATTATCTGGAATTTTCCAGTTTCGTTTCAGCTTGACGGGAGACAGTGTTTAATTGTTCGGTTGGGACGGAAATCCCAGGCTACGTTTACACGTTTGTATTTACGTCACATAACCATTGACGGTTGGAATTCGATACAAGATAAAGCCGCAGTGTCACTGTCCGTCCGGGCAAAATTTACCTCATAGTTGGTTTAGAAACGCAGGACATAAAACCCTATTGTATTTGTAGTCTACCTGTTAAACATCCACGACAAACTAACTTCTAGCATAATACGTATAGGTCAGACTTATTCAAATAACTTTTTTAAGTTCTTCAATTTCTTGGTGCATTTAATTCGGTTACCTGAGCTGTGGGCAGTCAGCTGTGGACAGTCCTCACCAATTAATTGGAAAGCCGGCTTTGATATTTTACAACATGCATGTATATTTTCTTTTTAAAAAAGAAAATCTTTGCTAAGGGGTGGGGTACCAGTTTGTGTCGTGTAAATGCGTTCGCATTTTCTAAAAGGAGCATGCATGTAGCTGGCCCTGGATACTGCAAGCGTTCACACTAACTACGCCTACACATACGAATTCAACGTAAAACTTACCCTGTGATGATCCATTCAAATTTTCCATCATTATCCACGTCTGTTACAGCTACTCCATTCAATGCATGACTTATATTAAATGGTAAAAATTGCTGAGTTTTATCTTCAAACATGGTGTTCATTAATGGTACGATAAACATCAGAATGATTCCAATGACAAATACACGCATGTACATTTTGGTAACAGCTTGATATCACCTATAAATATACATTTTTCTTACTGCCAGTAAATCATGGAACGAGTTATTCCTTCCCGTGAATTTTTTTATTTGGATACACTGTAATAAAAAAGCATAAAGAATGCTTGGTACTTCACTTCACATGTTCCTGAAGCAATGACTGTCAATTTTATAATATCTAAACGTTGCTAGACTGCTTTACAATTCGTAAACGTATAGCCATTTACTGCAAACACGTAAACGGATAGCGACATATCAGAGGTTGGTTTTTTTTAATCATTACCTTTATCAATGTATGTTTCTTTAAATATCAATTTTGTCTGAATAAATATTGTTTAGATCAAATCAAATAGTATCTTCCATTCTGAAAGGTATCCTCGAAATTCAAATACCCGGGCCAATGTCATCATTTCCCATTGTCCTAATAACAATCTTCCAACAGATTTCCCGCTCTTGCATAATCTATTGACGAGACTGAATTTATTTAGTTCATCTCGATTTTCCGGAGTGGTTTCCCCTTGTCAGTGATGCAGAATTGAGGGGCATATACGGACAGCTGCTTAGTCATTCAGATGGGACGAGAAACCGAGGTCCCGTGTACACATTGGCGTGCACGTAAAAGATCTCCTAGCGCCGCCGCCCGGGCAAAATTTCCACCGTGGCACACTTTATGGCGAATGCCCGTCTTCCATTAGCCCAGGTTAGGTACAGAAGAGTAGGACGTTAAACCCCATTTCATCTCATTTCAGACTAGCGGCTTACCACCCTGAGAAACTACAATTAATTGTATCTCACAAGTCCAACCAGAACGAAACCCCAACAAGTTAAAACCATAATTCCGCAAAGGGAACATAAAAGGTATGGAGCGCATGTTGCTCCAAAGTGGTCATATGGCCAGAAACTGGTATATAAAGGTATGTAAAGGTATATAATTATTCAAATAGTTTCACCCACCCGAAGGAGCCTTATTGTATAAATTCCAACACCAGTAAAAGTTCAGTAAACCCAGTGAACTCCACTTTAAGACAACATATAAAGGGTTAGGGTACTGTTATGGTAGATAGAACTTGGGAAACACATATAGCCCAATCGGGTAATTTTTATAAACTGTTTCATTTCAAATAATTTTGCCTACCTGAAGAAGCCTTGTAGTATAAATCCAACATAAGACGACTCCCAACAACAATTGGTGATATACAAACTGGCAATGTTACGAAGAAAACAAATGTTGATTAAGCCATATGCTCGGAGAATCACCTATATTTCTTTATAAATAATAAATACCCGTCTATTGATCCATTGATTCCTCGATTGTACAAGGTTATATGTAATAGTACTCATCAACGCTATATTTTAATTAATATAATATAAATTAATTATCCCATGTTACCCGATTTATTTTGATTTTTTCATGATATTTGGTTGTAAGAGATTCTTGAGAAATGTTCGTATCATTGTTGTACATAAAGCTACACGTGTTATTTTGTATTTCTGACTGTATTCTATAGAGTTGTGTAGTCAATATCAGGAATCGTGTTTTATAACCCAAGTTGACACTTGACTGTCGGCGACCAATATATTGCAAGATCACCAACCAGGAAAAAAACCATTCACAATAGCTGCAAAAGAGTTGGATATAACACGGGAAGTTTTGTGCAAGAATAGTTGTCTTCCTTTCACCAGTCTAACAAATTTCATAAATACTAAGTGAAAACTTAAAATACCTGACCAGCGATAGAATCAGCCGATGGCAATAACCAGAATTGCATTACTAAGAAATATTATTCTGTATTAGGCATCTGACTTAAGAATTACACCCTGAATTTGTTCATTAAAAAATAAAAGTAAACATTTTCAAGCAACGAATCTTTTAATATTTTTAACATTACTTATAACATATCATTATATACAATTTAGCAATCAGCACAATCTTGTTGAATTTACCACCAATAATATACACAAACGAAAAGCATGAAACAAATAAATGAACAATTTAAAGAATTTGTACAGGTATATAACCATTAGTGGGTCATGTCTTTTTTAAGCTTATGAAATAAATAAAATTTGTCACATTTGGAATCATTCGGTTAATTATCTTTGTTTATTTCAATATAAGAAATTGGTTCAAATTTATTTCTGTGGGCTTCGACTGGGCACCACAATCATAACAAATATGCAACTGATTTCAATATATATAACCGAGTTTACAAAGTATGTATGTACTATCTACATATTTATATCACAGCAAGTGTGGACACATATTTTAAAGGCAGCCTGTGCTTTCAAATTACACAATAAACAGGTGAATATGTGTTCTTTGCAAAAGAAAATTAGGAAAAAATCATTATGTAAGAAACGTGGCAGGAGCATTCATAGGCCAAATGGTTAGAATATGTAATTAAATTTTTGTGAAAACTATATTTCTTCTCATATTGGATGGAAATAGATGGAACAAAAATTAATTTAAACACTGGCAAAAACATTTACTGAATAGTAACACCAACTACCTACATAAACAATTAGTTAATTATATTAATGTATAAATTCTATCAATGCAACAAACATATACATGAAAATAATATATAGTGAAGTGTTATTTGTTGATACAGTATGTTGTGGTTCATACATTTATTTAGAGGTATTAATTAAAATAATATGAAAATGGATAATCAATATATATGAAGAGATCAATGCTGAAAGGTGCCCTGATAAATAAAGATAGCCACACAAAGTTTAGAAATACACCCACCAGCAGCTATATCTAAAAAAAAGACATGAGAAAGCTTTTTTGGATAAAAATTTATAGAATGCCAAAAATCTTTTGGGGTTCATCCTCTCTGATCCCAATGCTTTACACTTTATCTGAAATTTAACAGGGGTCATCCTCCAACTGAAAAAAAACAAACAATAGGTTTCATTCTCTCATACTGAAATTTTGACAGAAAATGGGGAATATCTGCAGAAAATCAAGTTTTTCCTCTCATGACCACAATGGTTCAACATTCAAACCAAATTTAAAACAATAATGCTAAAAATCGTTAAAGTTCGAGCATACTTTAATGCTCACACAAAATTTGGAAAAAAGGAAACCTGGACATTGCCGAATGTCGCAAAACACAAACTCAATAAGGTTCATCCTTTCACGATCAAATTCTTCACACAAGTTCTGAATAAACAAATCAGTTCAAAATGTTGACCATATCATGTTCACAAGTAAACTGTTCACAGACAGAGGGACAGGGAGACGAAAATACGCTCACACTGAAATTAATGACATTAAACGAAATAATATTAACATGTGTCAAGATAATATTAAAAGTAGTGAGCTGACAGTTGAGCCTTCTGCGGAGCTAAAGTCTTTTTTTCATATTTATTAAATAATTAATAAAATAACATTTCTAATAGCTTGAAACTAATAATAAACTAAGTAAAAATACAAAGTTTAACAATGCAATAAATCATTATTACAAAATCACTATACAATTAGTAGTAGAGTATACAAAACAAAATTTAATTCTACTTTAATACTGGTACTAGGATTAAAAAGAAAATTACTATCACTAGAAATCACATAAGTCACTTAGTCAAAATTAGTATTTTAAAAATAATTTCTCATAAAATAGGAAAAGAAAATTATATTTTGAAATTTGTAGCAAATCACTTGAGAAAAACCATATTTAAATAAAGTTAACCTTTATGACAAAAAACCCAGCTTCAATATTTGTAGGATTTAAAAAGAAAATTGATATAAAATGTATTCCCTTCACCTTATTTTAATTATTGCAAACAAATATAGTATAAACGAAAATACACTTGTCTTAAAAAATCACAAATACATAGTTTAAAGAAATGTGGTGTTTTGCCAAAAAGCTTCTTGTGTGACAATAATAATTATTTCTAATAATAATAAAATAATTACAATAGAACCATAACAAATATGAAATAATTTCCCAGGAGGAAGATGAAAAAAGTAAATTATTGGTAGGTGGACTATCTAAATGGAAGACATTCCACTTAAGCATCACTGAGTATTCTGGTCAAACTTACAAGTTAACATCCTTCCAACAAGACTTTGATTAAATATATACAACAGAAAAAAGGCGTATTAATAATGTATAATTGATATTTTTAATAGATATTGGAAATAAGCATTAAACTATAATATTCTATATCTAAAAGAAAAACAACCTAAAGCTCCATAAATTGTACAATTTCAACAATATATATCTTGCATAAAAAACTATGCTATGAAAAAACATACATTCAACACTTTCAATGCCTGTCCACAGGTCACTTTCTAACATACATGTAGTTCAACTTTAGAAAAATATGTCTTTTAGTAACATTAATAAATCTTTATGATGAGGTAATGAAAAATACAGGTAACAACATACATTCACACTCCACAGACAATATAACATTGCACCACTAAAAACTGTTTATGGAATAACAATTACTGGTTTATTTCCACGACAACAATGATACTCTGGTCTTAATCAAGTAAATGTTTTTTAGCTATGTTTGAACCTATAGGCCCTTGCTTTTATCAAAGTGTTTTTCTAATGCTATTGTATAAACAAGTTAGACTTGGATTTTAAGTTTCATGAAGTTCTTAAAATTGAAAATTTTGCTTTCTCTAAAATTGAAAGTGGCATCAAGTGTTCTAATATTATTAAACATACCCTGCCTCTTACATACCCAAAATGGAAAATTGAACCACTACTCTAAACATATCCTGTGTTGTACATGTTTGAGTTATAATGTTACACACACTCTGTCTTATATTCATCTAAGCAAACATACATTTCATCCTGTCCTAACTAAGGTATACAACCAGTGTTAATCATTTTAGTTAACTCCTAATGTTAAATTGTGATGCACGCAATATAAATATAACAAATTTCAGAGATTTCAATGCTATGCTCTGACAGAAAGATGTAATTGACCAAATCAACTAAAGGGACATTTGATTCAACTTATCTGTCAAAAAAAAAAAAAATGTTTTGGGGTAATTTTATTAATGATTTTTCAAATTATCTGCCCAAAAAAAGATTTTTTTGTCAGAATATGAAAGTATTAGTTTAAGAGTTGAATTAATCAAATCTTCTGTGCTTATTTTTTCTCGGATTGTAGCAATGTAGCAACCGATCTAACAGTCATTGTTTACCTTAGTGATTCCACCATAACTTGATTTATACATGAAAGACTTATAACTTAACATGGGATAAATAATTAATATTCTTCTATGAAATCTATTGAACTTATGTTAATATATGTGTCTTAATGAATAAATATTTGGGTGAAACAATATGCTTAAATTCAATGCATCAGAGTGAAAAGGTGTAGAGATAAATTAGACATCCTAAAAAGATTATAGAGGTGCAACTGAAAATTTCAGTCTTAAAATAACAAAAAATCCTTAATTTTGGTTTTGTTTACAACAGGTTTTGTAGCACATAGCACTGACCTACTCTGTGTAAACAACTTAAATCCAGAAAAGTTTTATACCTGCAAAACAATTGAACACAGAGTTATTCAAATCAAAAATTACATTTTCAAATTAAATCAAGGAATCCCCCTTTAAGACACCCCCCTCCCTTATATTTATAGATGATATACTATATAGATAATCTCTTTTTGATGTCATACAGTTCTAAATCCTTGTAATTCTATTCTCAACAGAGAAATGGATGAAAAAAATGAATTCCTGTTCATCAGTTCAGTTCATGGGGCATTCACACTCCATGTACTCTGTTAAAAAGTCTCATCCACATCAGTTAGAAGGTTGACATCGATTCTTTCTCTTGTTGAGTGATCTATATTACTGAGTGAACGTCTTAACATATTCTCGGAACTGCTCAATTTACTGATATCCATGGTTATTACTTGAGTCTTGCTCCCTGTAATTATATAATTACAATTATTAATGATGATGAATGTTTCAAATTAAAATTCTAAATACCCAAGTTTCATCAAGGAACTCATAATTTATTTCTTCCCTAAGCCCCAAAGTGCAACTAGCGTTGCTCAAACCATAAATTGGTCTTCAGTAGTTCATGACAGGGCTTTTGGAGAAAGTTATTGGATAATGAAAGCAAATAACTTATGTCATGGTACTACCATGGAACTCTACTATAATGTTGACAGTGTTCTCCACTGGCTCCACCATTGATTTAAGATGACCCTGATGAACCATATCCTTGAAACAATGGTTACACACATTATCAGCTCATTGACCATTGTTGCACTCACAATGGTAAAGTGCAGTTTCTGATTAGTTATCTGCCCTTAAGTCCAGTTAATATGTCAACGGAATGGCACACTAAACACAAAGATAGGTTGCCAGGCAACGAAACATACGCCCACAGCAGCTAAATCGTCCGGGCAGTCAACAAGGGTTGTCGCATATTTTTACTTTTTTTGCTAATGAAACATTTGTAATACACTAAAAACTGATTAAGAGTAACGGCTCATTATGTAATTATCAGAAAATCATTAGAATTTGATTGCTTTTTATAAAGTGTTACCCCACACTAACAATTAGTATATACATGAAACATTTAATATCATGGATTTAGCTGTTCAGTTATCAAAATTCATTGAAAATCAAAATACTTGTTCGTTTCAACACCTTAAACTCTGTGTATCAATCTAAAGTCAATCGGATGATAAGTTTAGCCTCTATAGCGTAACAAGATTTTTTGAAGTTATCAAGGGAGATAACTCTGGCAATAATTATTTGAAATCTCTGAAAATCAATAGGCTTCTTCGTCTCATGACCCTAAACACTGTGGGTTAATTTAAAGTCGATCGGATATTAACTTTGGCCTCTAGAGCTTCCACAGGATTTTTTCGAAGTGATCAAGGGCCATAACTCTTGCAGCAATTATTGAAAATCACTGAATATCGATAGACGACTTAGTCTCATGACTGTAAACACTATGTATAAATTTGAAGTCAATCGGATATTAACTTTGACCTCTAGAGCATCCACTGTGTATAAATTTAAAGTCAATCGGATATTAACTTTGGCCTCTAGATCGTCCACAAGATATTTTGAAGTGATCAAGGGCCATAACTCTGGTAGTTATTATCGGAAATCGCTGAAAAACAATAGGCTTCTTCGTCTCATGACCTTAAACACTGTGTATAAATTTAAAGTCAATCGGATATTAACTTTGGCCTCTAGAGCGTCCACAAGATATTTTGAAGTGATCAAGGGCCATAACTCTGGTAGTTATTATCGGAAAACGCTGAAAAACAATAGGCTTCTTCGTCTCATGACCTTAAACACTGTGTATAAATTTAAAGTCAATCGAATATTAACTTTAGCCTGTAGAGCGTCCACAAGCATTGTGGACGCCGGCCGGCCGGACGTGAGCGACGACAATATATGACCACATTTCAATGTGGGCGTATAAAAACTATTTTTAGGGGGTTCCATCTCTACAAGCTTTATGAAGAAATAAAAAAATAAGTTCCATGTTTTATTCAGAACAACATAAACTCTGAAAAGCAAACACAAGCATCATGCAAGCAATTATTTTTTAAAATGTTTTTGATTAATTTAATTCAAATATTGCAGTCAATAACTTTAGTCCATGCTGTTTATTATATATTTAAACCTTTTAAAAATAAAATAAAATAATAAAATTGTTTATCAAGCTGCCATTAATAAATAAAACAAAAAAATGGATTTTAAAAATACCAAAAAATAATATTCCCGAAAAAATATTAATTCAATTCAATAACAAAACCACATGCTACCATAAACTGACAAAATAAACTTACCACAGTCAAATTGATAATATTTAACAAAACGGTAGTGAATAATAAAATATTCATCATGCTTTTAAAATAGGACATAGGGTAAATATAATACAGTTAATCATGCAGTAAGTCTCTTGAACATAATACTATATTATATTAATAAATAAAAATAAGGAAAGGGAAGAACAAAATAAGTCATTCTAATATAATAGTATTTTATTTTAATAAATGGCAATCAGGAATGGGTAAGGGAAGTATTAACTATGGGTAAACTTCTGAAACATCTCATACAATAATGTTTTTGGTATCATATTTGCAGTAAGTAATAGTGTTTTATGGTACATGTATTTTCAAGCTTTTTAACAGATTAATACTATTGTCTGTTAGAGAATCTGCTCTCAATTTTCATTTTGTTTTTACATTATCCGGTATTAATTGTTTTGTTTTCAATGAATATCATTGTAGAGTTTTTCTTGTTTTTTTTTTTTTGCAAAATGTATTCATACAGTGCAATCTAATCGATAACACAATAAATTTCTATTTTATAGACTTAAATGTCTATCAAGCTAACAACTTTTTTCATTATGTACAAAATAAATGTATGACTTATGATTTAAAAGATATAGTAATATAGTATAGGGTTTTTCCCTTTTACAATGCAAGCCTCCATAATATTGGCTTCCAGTTTATCAGCTTTTTCAGTCTTCCCTTCGGCCAAATACGGGGAAGTGGAATCCAAATGTTTCCTTAGAAATATGAGCTGACATTAAGGAACTAAAAAAACAGTGCACTCAACAAACTCATTGTACACAAGAATACAAATAAATCTTTTTTAACAAAACATAAGTTGCCAGTAAACAAAACATACACCCTCAGCAATTTAGTCACCTTGGGTGTAAGTTTTAAAACATTTTAGTTGCCTATAGCCAATTTATTACTTAAATAATGATACGTTGCCACAAATGTATTTATATGGTAGTTATTTACAAAAAAAAGTATGGCATTTTTGGTAAATATGGAAAGCAAAGACAATCAATGATACTGGATTCTCCGAAAAATATCCATGGGGCACCAACATGGCTAAATTGTAAGGGTGCCCCAAAGCCTGGAAATAACGGTTTTAGATGTACCTGACAAAATGTCAGGCACTAATGAAATAGTACCTGACATTTTCAACTTAGTGCCGGACATGTATTAATAATATCATTTAATAAGCCAAATCAGTGCCTGACAAGATGGCAGGCACCAGAGGTTTTGTGGCTGACAAAGCCTGCATTTGTGCCTGACATTGTCAGTGACAGGTGCCTTATTTCCAGGCTTGGGTGTCCCTAAATGACAGCCTGTCAGCTCAGGTGATGTAAAGGACACTTCTTACGTGTTGATCTAATGGCAAACAATAGCAAGAACATTGAGATAATTAAATGTCCAGTAGATTCTACTATTAAAAAAGGGAAACATAATTTGTCACATGATAATAAAATAATTAATTAGGCTTCGATATTTATAGTAAATGAACAGCGACTAACAGGCTCAAAATGGATTCTCCCTCAATCAAGGTAGCAGAACAGTAGTATGTAACCCCACTTCATTTCCCCTCAATCATGTGCTGTGACAGCCAGGGGTTGATAAAAATAAATTCAATCAAGGTCAAAAATCAAGAACTAGGCTGACAAAATTAATTAAATATACCTGTATATTTTCATTGCCCCCCTCAATTAAAAAAAAAAAAAAAAAAAAAAAATTGAAAAAAACTGAGTTCTTGATAATTATTTAATTTTTTCTAATCCATGAACAGACAAATTGTGGAGATGGTCGAGAGCAAAATTCAACCCCATTACAAAATGGAGATACAAGAATGACAAACTTCAACTACAATTCTAGTTAAATAAAATACAACAACTATAGGAAGGGTATTAGATAGATAGCATGCAAGGGTGATAATTGATAATCAGACCCCACCATATTGAGAATATAATCAAAATATATGTACCAAATTACCTCAGAAAATAAAGATTCAAGCGGAGCTGCAAGTATTATCAATAATATTTCACATCTTTTATCAATAAATATTATGAGGGTAAATGTCAAATCATATTTGTTATATGGGGAGGTTGGCATCTAATTCTATCCCATTAACCCTCTTGTTTGCCAAATAAACCTTTTTTATTTGACAATAACAATAATAACTCCCTGTCTTAATCCTTTAACTGTCAGATTGTTTGAGGGTTTTGACTTGGAAAAGCCTACAGTCTAGAATATATCCTGCAATTCTTTAAATCTAAGAATAAATCATACAAATGTATATTTTTTGAAACATCTTGAATTCCTCTATTCAGTGGTATAAAATATTTAATATTTTTTGTCATAATCATCTGCTAGGATTTAATTTTAAGCTTATGAATATACAAACCATTCCATATGGAACGTCTGATGGTTAAGGGTTAAGACAAATTATTGGTAAGTTATTTTCATAGCTCCTAAAGTAGCTAAGTCAGACTTTGAGATATTTGAATTTAATCAATTAAAAGCTTCACGGCTGTATTAAATATTCATATGTTAGAATAAACTGACATTCTGTATTTATAGTAACGTAATTGTCTATAATGCAGTTTTATTTTCTATATGTGTCTCATCTAAATACAAAAATATGAATTTTAATATTTTCAAGTATAGTATTTTATATAACAGCTCCTAACCACATCCTTTTGCATCCAGAAAAATTTTCATGCAATAATCTAACAAACAGAATATAATTCCAATTCAATACTTTTGCAAAATCAATCCAAAAAACACATATTTGAAAGAATTGTTTTTTAACAAAATAAAAACAGTTGAAATTAACATCACAATGAAATGTATGATCATGAAAAAAGAATGAAATCATGCACAGGATATACATACTATTGTTAATATCAATATGGTGATGAACAAGGGAAAATCTGAAATACTGGTCAATCAATTTACAAATAATTTACAAATAATGGAAGAATTTTCTAAGAGAGAGAGAGAGAGAGAGAAATGGGGTTTAACGTCCACTCGACACAAACTAGGTCATTTCTGGACTAACATATGGTTTAATTTTATTTCAATAATTCGCTTGCGCATAGGGGTCTTTAGCAGTGGGAGAAAACCAGAGTGCCTTGAGGAAACCGACAAGGTTAAGAAGGTGCCCCTATGTCCATGCCACATACGCTCACACCGGGGATCAAAACCACAGCCGCAAGTCAGAGGTGACCGGCCAGCTGGTGGTCGAAGCGCGTTACTTTAGACCACTTGGCCATCCTAACCCCCAGAATTTTTTAAAGTGTAATCCAGTTACACATTTTTGGTGTATCATGTTTGCTCGTACTAGATTCCTTAAAGGTAAATTGAATTTGATATGTAAGCTTATATATTCCAGATTTCAAACTTCCCCCTTTAACTTGAAGATGTTGCACTACATAGTTTTCACATGCAGATGTCTTTAATCAATCAGGCTATATAATTTTGATTCTCATGCAAATCAAGTATACATGTACTTCTAACAATAAATAAACCAAAAATAAGGTGTCAAGCCCCATTACAACTGATCCAATCATATCTGGCCCGACAATTTATCACCACCCAAGAATTAATAGAAGTCATAGCTATTCTTGTTGTTTTACTTTAGTTTTTTACAGACAAAAGCAACTTGTGTATTATTTAATTTGTACTTCTTCAGCAAACACTTTAATGGCAAGTTGATTGACTGACAGATGAATTTGTCAGCTGTTCCATTTCAAAGTTGTACTGACAAATACAACAAAATAAGAGTCTAATGCTTAGCATTGTTCTGTCATTTTGAATGTCAGTTTTAAAAGTAGGTTTGTCAATTAGAATTTTTTTTTACATAAAAACCTCAAAATTTTTGTTTTAAATTATGAAATGAATTTATTTTTTAAATGACTCACACCCACCATGGAAAAATTATTTAAAAACCTTTTCGTCCCAACAAACTATTAAGACTGCAAAATGCACCGTTCGCAGTCAACTCAGATGTAGGCACAGTCGAAAAGTACCTGGACAAAGTTGACTGGAAACCACAATAAACTGTTATCAATATCATCCAGTCACATAAACAAATTGTTAATCAATACAGTGGAAAAGAAATATAGTGAAAAAGAAAAATCAACAGAAAAAAAGATGAACCATGCTGGATGGTAGGCTAACTGAATTACCTGCCCTTTATAGGGTTAAAGCCCAATAGGTGACAGTATCAGTCAGAGAACAAAGGGATCCTAGAGAGCCTAGAGTTGTAGGTAGTAAAAGAAGGTAGTCATAATTAATAAATATAAGTATTGAGAGGAAATAATATTTAAGCAAATGACCATGCTAATCAATTCCGTGATCACTGTGAACCAGGTGAGTCTGAACCTGAAGAGGCAGCATGATTTGTTGCTGCATTTAATAATGCACTCCACCTCGGCCCATTATAGTTTTAATGTTATGTCAAACAAAAATGCATGTGTTTCAGTTAACTGAGTATTGTCTCAATATTTAAATTGACGGAGTATAAATAACATTATTGTCTGACTATTCCTCTTAAATATAATATGACATTGAAGTAAATTAGACAAATTTTAGGGATTCTAAAATACAAAAGTCATAAGGAATAAAACAACAAAATATTTGCAATCAAATCAAGTCAGCATATGGCAGGTTAGGTGAGATCATTTAAATCATCTTTTAGCGATAAATAAAGAAGCTTTAAAACGGCTATAAATTTTGATCCTGTTAGTTAAGCCAGTCAACCAAGGAATAGTCCAGCATGGTCATTCACTTTATAAAATACAGAATATAAAAACAAAGGTCAGAAACATATACTAGTATGATATTAGTTAGAAAATAAAGCAGAAAGCATTAAGATAGGATATCTGAACTCAGTACAAATCTAAATTATCCAGAAAAATACTTCAGAATTCTATACTGCCTAAGACCTAAGAGTATTAAATCAATTTGACAGAAATCTAACCAAATTGTCTAAATTTGTTTAATCTTACTGTGGAACACTTTAATTACAAAATATGGACATTTAAGATAAAGAATATAGTATGTACAGCAATAGAGACAGTGATATAGAAGATGAATGACACCTATCAATCATTTTAATCAAATAGTTTTATCGGAATACATGTACTTACTAGTTGATCTTTTTCTACGCTCAAATTTTAAAGTTTTAGCCCTTCTGGCCATAGTTTTCCTAGCATATACAGCATTCCTCATAATAATTGGTTTATCTGCAGCAAACTTCGCTTCTTCTGCCAAATCTTCAAAGAATTCTACAACAGATATATCAAATTTGGGGGAAAAAGATTAGTTGCTATCTTCAAGGGAAGCAACTCTTCCTTAACCACTGATTATCTCCCCTTAGACCACAGTCAGACATTAAGATCCAATCTTATATACCATGTTAATTTAGTAAAAGTTATACATGGAATTACAATATTTAACAATTCAATATTTAAATAATTAATATTTATTAAACACTATATTCCAAAAAAAGATAACAAGAACACAAATTAGTCGAACTTGATCATGCGAAAAAAAGTTTAACCATGACATATTCAACACACAACTTACGCTTTAACTTTTTCACATTAACAGCCATTTCTTCTTTTGTTTCTGCATCAACTAATGAAGTTCTTTCATTAACTGCCGTATCCAGTTTATTCAGTGACATCTCTGCATCTTTTAATCTTAATTCAGCTGCTATTCGGGCTTTAATCTCATCCTATTGGTAATAGTAACAGATTTCAATTATGAATAATAATAATCTCATTCAGGTAATAAAACACCTAAAGCCAATCACATTTGGTCTGTTGGTCTGTTGTGCAGATACATTCATTAAATGATTTGATAAGTTAGAAACTTTGGGTAAATACTTCGACAATTTTTATAAATATAACTAAGTTTGGCACTTTATGCAAAACATGTAATTCTTTTAATACCATAATATATTATCTTCTGGAAAGAATATGGGCTGTTTTATTTTGTTTGTTTGAAAGAAATTTCACTTTGCAATGAATATTAACTCTCATCACAAATTCACATTAAGCTTTGTTTAAACACTGTAACATTGAGCAAAATGGTACTATTCTTATGCTGTTCCTGCCTTTTGAAATGATTATTTTTAGGTTTAGCAATGTGTTCAGATGAATTTTTAAGTCTTAAAGTAGACAGGATCATTATTTCACTTAAGTAGGGACGGATATCTGTCATGTTAGACATCCTAAACAAAAAATAGCCATTGTTTAGTAACATTACTTTCCATTCTGATTCAGTTTAAGCAGCTTATTAATTAGTGATGTGGTACTTACTCGCAGTTCTGTTTCTGTTAATTCTTTCTGTACTACTAAATCCTACAATAGAACAATTAAATACAATACAACCGAATATAACAACATGACTAAAATCTTCACATATTTTTTTTACCCAATGTAGACTCAGATGTTTTTGTCACGGAACAATTTCTTGCCAATCATCTATGCTCAGAATGTGTTATATAAAACAAATGTCGAAATATGTTACTGTAGTACAAGAAATTAATGCCAGAAATAAATCAATGCCTTAATGCAATCATTCACCTGTCACATTAATTTCAAAAGATATTTTTGACATTGCTATCACGTAAATCAGTCATAATGTCAAACATAATTCAAGAGCATGTTCAATTTATCCCGGATTTAGATAGGAAACAAACCTTTATAGTAGATTGTAATTCTTGAGCATGTTCACTCAACGTCTGTTTTTCTTCTTCCATTTGTTTCACAGCTTCTTGATTTTCTTTAATTCTATTCAAATTTAGAGATATGAATATTAAAAATTCATTCAAAATTTAGTAACCAAGAATCTAATTCAAATATATCCATTTAATAAAATATCATTATATAATTACATATTGAGCATAGAAAACCTACTTGGCTTCAGCACACAGTTTTTCATTCAACAATTCCTCTTGTTTACTTTCAATTTCCAATAATTGTTGATGGAGCTGATTTTTGGCATCAGACATCCGTTTCTTTTCTTTTGATAATTGGGAAGCCATTTTCTCCCTATTCTTCATATCTTCGAGAATCTTTTCTTTGTCTTTTTCTAATTCCTGTTAAAATTTGTGAGCAAGTGTTATTATTGGCACCAATTCTGCTAACAGAGATACTAGATATTGGATTTGGTGCCATGAAGCAGGAGCTGGGGTGGGTCAGTTCTGAGTAAGCAAAGTATGGCGTGCAAACAAAAGAACCCTTTACAGTTGGTATTCGTATCTCAGTCACACCAATTTGATTGTTCTTTGGAACCTTGATAAATAGTCACTTGAATCATGTGAAATGGATAGAGAGAGAGAGAGAAATGGGGTTGAATGTCCACAACACAAACTAGGTCATTTTTGGACTAACACATGGTTAGATTTTATTTCAAAAATTCAATTGCATGCAGGGCTCTTTAGCAGTGGGTGGAAACTAGAGAATCTGGAGAAAACTCGCGAGGTTGGACAGTCGACCTTACTCTTTGTCACATAGAACAGGGGAATAGAAACCATGTTAGTAGACTCAATGACAGAACTCATGTGAAAGATATTTTGTCTAACCAAAATTTAAAAGCTTTATGTGGCCTAAATCATAAAAAGAAGGTGTGCTAGAAATATAGCATAATGCACAATAATTATTGCAACTTGGGGAAGAGAGTACAGTCTATACTATAACTAGACACACATCTAAAGTAAATGCTTTAAAGTTCCAATTTCATATTTTCTAAGAAAGTCAAAACATAATTATTTCTATATCTTTTGCTCAAAAGGTTGTCAACTCACAATTATACGATCATGGGCAAAATTTTTTGGACATTAATAAGGCTGCCACAGGCTGATTGAGGAAATAGTAACCCAATTACCTCCCTTGTTTTCCCATTCCTCTCCATGGACGGCCATCTTCAAACATTTGAATTTGAAGTTAAAAATGATATTTTTGCCAATTTCTCAACTGGCAATAGTGAATTATAGGATTAATAGGATTATTCTTTAACAAGGTAGGACTGTTTATAGGTTCAATCTATTTTAGGGCTTTATTTTAATACATTTTAAAAATATAAATTAAAAATATGCTATTGGAACTTTAAACAGTTGTTGTTTCAGTTTGTTTGTAATGGCTATAAGATAATAAACTATTGTGAATTGTCTAATGTAAAACAAGGAAAATGTATGAGACTGTTTCATTATGTGATGTCTCATTCATGGTTAAAAATAAAATATAGAAATAACTTCCTTGTTTGTTAGATGACTATAAATACAATAAAGACAGAACATAACAAGGTTGTACACACAATAATTACATGTTTCATTCAAGTTTGAAAATCTTTCACCTTTTGTCAACTAACCATATAAATCTTCAAAAAAAATTTCTTAATTTCCTACTAGAATCATAATTCAAACAAAAAGACTTAACTTTTAAGAGACATTTTACCGTAGGGTCAACCCGGTTGTTTGTAGTGTCGAACAACTTCTTCCACCAAAGGTAATATCGCAAGACAAATTATCTAATGTTAGTATTTATTCATTGAAAGGAGGAAACCAGATTACCCAGAGGAAACCCACGAGGTTGAGAAGGCAAACCTATCTGTAAGCCACATACACCAACACTAGGGATTGAAACCACAATCCACAAGCAAGAGACGATCGGCCAGCTAGACCAGCTCTAAGCGTGACACTAGGTCATCCCAGCAAAGTAGGATCAATTTCCCTCATAGTACACTGTATGGCGCATGGCCGTCTTCATTAGTTCAGTTCAGGGTACTTTTAATTCTGTACCACGGTTCAGTAAACACATTACAAATTTTCTAAACCATCCCCCTTGTACCCGTGCAGTTCAAATCAAAAGGAAGAACGATGACTTTCGGAAATGAAACAGGTGTCGCACCGAAATTACATTCGCCTCCAGCGAATCACCTATCATGGATATATGAACATTTTGGATTAAAAACCACTAGAGGGAAAAAGACAATCTAAATATGATATACTTGTATTTATTTTTTAAGTAAATTTGGAAATTAAAAATAATGTGATACATATCATATCTTGAGGTCCATACCATGAAACATATCTTATTGTGAGATAAACGTATCAAGCGTATCACGAGATATGCATCAGGTTTTTTTCCCATCCAAATAAGGGGGGAAACCCATGACGGATAATCCTGAGGAACTTCCTTTGTCAACACTCATGGCAATACTTCATGTTCAGTGAGCAAGCATCTTACTCACTGAGCCACCAGGGCTCCATCTTGAAGACAAGGGAGGAGATTTCTGTTAATTTGGGAAATATAAACTAACCTGTAACTGAGACTGTTGTTCAGAAAGTAATGTCGATAATTTTTGTCTATCTTCATCTAATGATGTCATCACTTGACTTGTATCGTCTAACTCTCTGAAAAATTAAACTTCTATATTGTACAAGCTTCTCTTAAACTTTATTAGTAATATAAGCACGAAACAATAATCAGATAAAAATTGATAACTTTTCCTAACATTTTTATTTTCTTCTGAACTTTAGCTGTTTATGAGTCTACATATTTCCCCTAATTCAAGGACAATAACTCTGTAAATAACAGGCAAAAGTCCATGTTACTTTATACAATATTTGAATAACCATAAAACATACATCACTATCTCTATAAGCGAACGAATTATATAAATAAAATTGAACCATGTGTTGGTCCTGAAATGACCTAGTTTGTATTGAGTGAGTGTTACACCCCATTTCTCTCTACAATATATAATGCAATGTCTTAAGCTCGAGACCATTAAACAACTTAAAATACAGACACTCCACACATGCTTTTACAGTGAAATACGTCACACAAGTCCAATATTTCACTAGTATCAATAATGTATGATTGGCAAATTGCCCGAACGATTATTTGAAATAATGATGCGCCAACATCAAAGGGTGACGTCTTATTTTAAAGAATTTTATCAACTCACTCTTTTAATCTAGAATACTCTTCTCTGATCTCTTCTGTGAATTTTTCTAATTTTTCTTTTTCTTTCTCTAGTTCCGTATTTACCCTAGCTAATTCCTGTAATATACAAACATATCAATTAAAGGGACCATCCTGATTTTAACAGATTCTCAAAAATAAAAGTATGGGTATGTGTGAAATTCACGCACCAAGGTATTGTGTATTGATCTTTTCTGAAAATTTCCGCTCGTTTAGATGTGAACGTCAAAACCGGTTATCTGGACAATACCCCTTTTAAGATTTCTGATCAATTTCTTCGTTTGGCGATAATTGATTGCCGTTCCTTTGGAGGTCTATAAAGAAAAATTCTAGACACCATATAATACATAGACAGAACTCAATGACCATTGAATACCGCTCGGGTTATTCAATGGTTCAAGAGAGTGTATCCTTGCGCAAGTATTCCACTACATATAGGTAATAATATTTAAAATAAGTATGACTTTTAAAGGACAAAATCTCTTGAAAATTGAAAGCATTGGTTTCATTTTAAACACAGTTCTACACAAAGAGGTTGTGCAACTTTATGACTATATTTGTTATCCATACAATAATCTGAAATACATACCTCTGTTCGAATTTTTTCTTCAGACAAAGCATTTACTTCCGATACTAATCTATCTGTTATTTGTGGGAAAAAATGAAAATGAATTAAATTTCAATGAGTTTTTATACAGAAATTTTTTAATTGATTTTATCTATTTTGACTAATGGATTGCCAAACATGAGTTTACTTCTACATTTAGCTGCTTTCCATGTGCATTCCAAACCAATGATTTCAAACAAAAAAAGATGGCATTGACAATGAAAAAATTTTGGCAGTAGAAAGGATTTCTTTTGCAGAATTCCAGGCATCAAGTTGGAATTTTGGTAAATTTTACTTAAAAGAAAAGGTGGCAAATGTCTGGCTGTCAATATGCTAATCCAATTCTGGAAAGAATCCAGCAGAATTGAAAATAACACATTGCCAATTCAAATCAGTCAAACACATTTTATTCAATACACTATGAGGTATAGATTTTAGTAAATAAAGAATATATAGGTTAAATGTAACCAAAGAGGAAGAATTCCTTACCAAAATAATTTTGTTTTTCCCTAGCCATCTCTAATCCCTGAGATTCAAGTCTTTTAATCATTTCATCAGCTAAACATGTGTTTTTCCATGTTCTAAAATAAAAATCACAAAATCATCTATAAATTTAAACGAGAGAGAGATAGGGAGAAAAATAGGGTTTAACATGCACTAAATGCAAACTAGGTCATTTTGGGACTAACAAGTATAAAGTCTTATGTTAATAATTGGCTTGCTTGTAAGACAGACGACCCTAACCCTTGTCAAGTACAAGCCTGGGATTGAAACCATGTCACTTGACTCAATGACAGACCTTATGATCTGAAGTGTACACATAAGACCATTAGAACACGCAGTCCCCCAAATTTTAAATGAAGGGACCTAACCATTTCCTGGTTTATTATTATTTGCTATGGCTCCATGTACAAACAAGGTAAAATATTGCCAATATATTGACTAAATTTAAAGTACCAAGCTATTTTCAGTCATTTACTGCCAAAATAAATATAGGACATCACATTTTTGTTGCTTAATACCTAAGTTGAAGTCTTGACCAGTTTGTGGTCCTAACAGTGGAATCTCCATCTAAACCCATTGCCCAATACAAGTAAATAAATATTATTGATTTAAAATATTTTTAATCTGTCTGACTCCACATCTAATATCTTTTAAAATGTAAAGTGCAGACTAGTTTTCCTTTTAAAATATCCATTTTTGGTAAACATAATGATTATTGCATCAGACATGCTAAATACTTACACTCTCCGACAGTTGACCATTGTTTCCATCCATTGTTTCCTTTCATAATCACTTTCACCTGCTAAAATTAATCGACCCTGTAAATAACAAATTATCTAATATTAATTCATTAATTCATGGTTTTATGAAATGAAATAGGGTTTAACTTCCTACTGTTCTACTCCGAACTGGGCTAATGAAGAGGGAAATTTTACGTTGAATGCAGTCAAAGGATCTTTTACGTGCACGCCAATGTGTACATGGGACCTCATTTTCTGTCCTTGTCAGGCCCTCCATCGTTTATCACTGACAAGGGGGAACCACGCGTGAAAATCTAGATGAACTTTCTCAGCAAATGCCAGGATCGAACACCATGATCCCCCACGGTTTTACGTGTAAACATAGGAATTTATGATTTATCATGTCTCAAACAAATTATTTAATAATTAAAAGCGCTGTAGCTGCAATTAATCGTTATAAATCCAATACCAGTTTTGAGGACTAATCATGCTTGTCCAATAATGGAGACTTCCAAACCATTCTTAATCCCAAATTTTAAAATTTTGCATTTTCCCAAATGGTTTTACTTTAAAGGTTTAAATTTTGAACTTTTTAAAGATATATTTATGTACTACATGTACTATAAAAAGATCATTTAAGTACATTATATCCTTGACTGATTGTAAGGAGGAAGTAAAGCATTCAAAAATTGTAATTTGATCTGATCTATACTTTACTATCTCAAGTGATATCCTATCCCTTGTTTATTATCTCAAATTTCACTTCAAAAATGTATAAAATATCTTAGATTTCCCCACATTCTGAATGTGTTTTCTTTACATGATTTTGGGAAGAGGGGGGTTGGGAGACAGGAGAGGGGATTTATGGACCTTAAAAATTATTGATAGTAGAAAGAAACAATAATATATCTAGTTCAAGGAATTAATGCATCGTTGAAATTAAAGGGTCTCGACATAAATGCTTATTGAAATCAATGTGACATGTATACCCTGATACATTAAATAATGGCTGGGCGGCCATGGTTATGTTATCTATGACCTAGATTCGATAAATATCTAATTAATCATCGTTGATTACCTTACTGTTTTGAGGAATGTTAACTTTATGCTGATTTATGGGGCAACAACAAGAATTTTGATATTTTATAGAACAAAATTATTTATAGAAATTAATGTGATTGGTAATAATAGGCCACATTTAAAACATTAATTGCTTATTCTCGGAAAGTAAATCCTGTTTGGGGGTAATCATTAAACAAATTTCAATATTGAAAGTAAACAAAATGACGTTCGAAGTTCAACAAAAATATTATGTGTGTCAAAAAGGTTAAGTTTTAGGCCACTACTTGAAACATTTAAGTTCAATATTTGAAGAAGAAACAATGCTTTAAATTTTAAACAGCTGCACCTCCTAAGTACTCAGCAGTTAATCGAACATTTTACATTGTAAATAAAACTTGTTACGCCTTATAGTGCAAGGATAAGGCTGAAAAGCTGAACTTGGCGAAGCTATAAATAAAACAGATACCAACTAATGAATAGGATACTGACAAATCATGTTTACTTGAAATACAAAACTCCACCAAACTCTATTTATCTGGTTAAAACCTCTTTATTTATCTAGTTCACACTTTTTACAATTCGCTGTAATTACACTTACATTTTTTTTAATATCTAAAATAACTTCAAAAAGATTGTATAAGAATGTATTTAGATCGTACAAATTAAATATGATAACTGATTTTCATTTTGTGCATCTTGTAGGATTTTGTTTGAATTTTTATCTAAATAGTAGTAATAGAGAGAGAGAGAGAGACAGAGATAGGGTTTTAAATCCACTTGGCACAAACTTGCTCATTTTGGGACAAACATATGGTTGAGTTTTATTTTAATAATTTGATTGTGACTGTTCAAGGGTTTTTAGACAACAGAGGATCCAGTAGAAATCCCACCCAATAGGACAGTTGAACATACTCCTTCCCTTAATAGAAGTAAAACCATGCACTTAACTATACATGTAATGTAATGATGTCCCCTTAGATCTACATGCAATATACTGTTTGTAGGAATGTATTGAGTTGTCTATGTACATGTATTATTAAATGTATATGACTATGTACCATATAAGTGTATAAGTATAATGTATATTTTGATGCAATAAACATCTTATCTTATCATCAAATGCATAATATTTTAGACCACCCAACACCCTGTTGATAATAACATTTGTAATATAATCTAATACTGTCTGATAGGTATATAGGACTAATTGATTATGGAGAGAGAACAAATTTGGGTGTCTGAACTTCTCTATAACAAAAAATAACATTTACATATTTCATTGTAAATATGGATGATATTATAATGAGATTCACAGTACTACAGACTAGTATACATGTATTCCACTCGTAATACTACCAGTATTTTAATCTTATAACTCTTTTTAAACAAGACAAAGTGTAAAGTATTTGACCAGAAAATAAAATTTGAGAATGTTTATCAACCTTAATGTTTTTTGGTGAGTCATATTTAATTAGAGTGCATGGCTTTTTCAGCTTCAGATGTCAAAGGTTTTTTTTCTTTTTATTAAGGTATTTCAGATCTAAACCTAACAAAAATGCTATAATAAACATGGATACAGAATACATTAACACGGGAATGTTGGACTATACTAATCCTTAACCATTGATAGCCCAAACACATGGCTATACATATTAAATTAAGTAGGCCTTCTGGCCAACTTCTGGCTAGGTAAGTAGGTATGTACATGCAATTCATTTGATTGACTGTAGATGATGGGTTTCCAAATGACAAGAAATAAAAAAAGCTTTGAGGAAATTTGATATTGTAGGGATACATGTATAATGTATATCCAATAATAGATTTAGATTAGAAATGAAATGAAATGGGGTTTAACGTCCTACTGTTCTGCCAATGATATAGATTAGAAGAGAAGTATTGCCAAATGTTCATTTTATGACACAATAAAAGTTATGTTGGTAGTTACAATTATTATTGGATTATTAATATTGGCACAGTATCATAAATGAACATAATAAAAACATTGAAAATATTGGCTCAAAAACAAGCACTGTTTCACAAGTTAAATTACACGTATATCATTTTTGATTTCTATATTGTCTAAAAAAAGTTAAAAGTAAAATGGAATTTCTACAAATTGTTAAATAAAATCCATGAATGTTAACTATTTGCTACATGCTGATATAATAATTTAAACCAAGTACTAAAAATAATATTCTAGACAATAAAGTTACTGTATTAAATAACCACAATGGTAGAGTACCATGAAAAAAATAGTTCACAGTTGGATACTTAATTCCTTTAGCTACTTAATGAAAAGGTGAACATTTTTCCTGGTTTCACTTTTTATTACTTAAGTTTTAATAAAACAAACTACCAACAATTGAAATTTCATACAATAAGATCCAACCAACGACCAGACTTGTGACCCGAGACTTTACTCAGAAGTCATGGCTACTCGTGGCTTGTAAACTTAAGGCACAAGTCGCAACGAAAGGGGGATATACTCTAATTTATCTTATTCACCATGAATTGCAGACTCATTTGCTTAACTGACGACTTAAACAGGACTCAAATTTGTGAAGACTAGGACTTGACTCGGACTTGGGTTCCCACTACTTGTTTCAGCCTCTGTCATTTACTAACAACAATTCTTTTTAAATACAATAAACATTTGTGGAAGATATGTTGTCATTCCTCTATATTTCAAAAATCATTATAATTCTACCATAAATATGACATAAGCCAAGTATATTAAAAAACAACTTTATATACAAACAGCTGACTAAATGCAATCTATTCTAATGAAATGTTAATATTCAATATCTAATGTGAAAGCGATCTATTTGTGTGTGTGCAAGAGAATGAGAGAGAGAGAGAGAGAGAGAGAGAGAGAGAGAAATGGGGTTTAACGTCCACTCGATGCAAACTAGGTCATTTCGGGACTAACATATGTTTAATTTTATTTCAATAATTCGCTTGCGCGTCGGGGTCTTTACCAGTTGAAAGGCGTCCGCAAGAGAATGAAATGGAGTTGAACATCCACATAAATAACTACAGATAGGTCAGTCCAGGACTAACTTTATTTCTCTTACTTCAATACCATGAGCATGAATCCATGAGGTTAGGCAGGTGATCCTAATCCTTGCCTTATGGATCTACCTTGTTAGACTAATCGACCACTCAAGCCCCTTTACTATGCATGTGAACAGTTGCACACAATTTGTAGAATTTAGATTGTGTAACTAAGGGTAAAAACTAAATAACTGTTGTTATTGTGACTGTCAATCAATACCTGTGACATAAACACACGCCTCTGAAATGTACATTTAAAGTGGGAGTATCCCTTATGTAATGTTTACAATATAAACTTTATATGCTTTAAAACAGAGTAGAGCTTACTTAATGAATATTGGAATTACATAAATTAAAAATTTTGGCTAATCATTTAAAGGGACAATATTCTAAAACATCGAGATACCTGCTGTGGTTGGACAATTCCAATTTAACTAAATAAACCCCAAATCAACATTTTAGGTGGTACACATTTCTCAATTAATGTACTATATTAGAGCATATCAGTTTTATGAAAGCTTCCTAGCTAGAGTGTATTACTAATACTAATAAATTTACAGCTATGGTGGGGAAATTTAAAGCCAAACTGAAAACTACCTTCATACTAGAGCATCATTGATTTATTTGAAATATATTTCATCAGCGTAGAGTAAAAGAGAGAGAGGGTAATGGGGTTTAACATCCACTCAACACAAACTAGGTCATTTGGGGACTCTAACACATGGTTCGATTTTATTTCAATAATTTGCTTGCATGTAGTTAGGGGTCTTTAACTGTGGGGGGAAACTGGGGGACTCAGAGAAAACCCACACGCTTGGAGAAGTAACACTCCTTCTTGTCACATACAACCGTGAATCAAGACCATGGCAGTTGACTTCACGGTAGAGTATTCTTCATTGACATATACAACCTCTCATAGACTAGCTAGATGGATGTTTTGGAATATTGAGTTAAAATGCACTTAGGTTGAAATGGTTTGTTCTGATGTAGGCCTATTATTAAACTAAAATAAAAACAAATTAAAGTTTGCTGCAGGTACAAATTTTTGCACATGGAGAGAGCCTGTCACACACGTTTTACCTTCTGAAAAATATCAAAAGCTAATATTTTTCTTTCTAATCAACAGTAAATATCAACGAAGAATAAAAATTTATTGCTGTTTTAACTTCTTCCTTGTTGATATGGTACATAGATAACTGCACAAGTATGGCCCTGTATATCATGTTCAATTTTATCTTACTGCTCAAATGTGTTTGGCTATGGTTTTAAATCAATTCTTTTATTTATATTGAGCTTGTTTTTTTAATCTTTTCAAATTAACAGAGTACTGCACACTTGGGCAGAATGTAGAGCTTAACAATTTACAAAACCATTGGGGAAAATATTTTGGCAAAAGTCCACTTGAGTGTCTATTCTCTAAAATTATTTTAAGCCACGGCTGAATTGTTGAAGTAATATTGACCTCTTGAGATTTACTATATTTGTTGTGAGAAGTAAATTCTGTCTAGCTTTTCTAGAATACAATAATTACCCATGTTTGGAGACATATTGATCCGTACTGATGGACAAGAGTTTCATAACGTCACATGTCAATCCAGATGGGGGAGTTCAGCAACTTAAAACCCTCTTCACTTTAACTTTGTCGTTGTTACGCAAAAGGTGGGGCAAACCACATTAAAACATCCAGCTCTCTAACTGTCTTTGAGAAGGCTTTTCTTAACGGGCCACCTAGCCAAGTTTGGGCACACAAAGTAAGTTATTCATCTGGCAAAGTGCATCAAGTGCCCGTGTGTAATCAACCCTAACCTTTAACTGACATTCTTGAACAACCAATATCAAAAATATCTGGACTGCATCAAGTTATGTCATCAATGTCGACAATGCTATTATTTATAAGGCCAAACCTATTATTTGATTTTCTGTTCTTCAAAAATAAATAGATAAATGTCTCGGGTGAAAGATTTTAGTTTAAAAATTTCAAAAACTTAAATTATCCAAAAACAGAAAATCAATTCGATGTGACCCAAACCTTTTATCTAATTATCACATTTGATTATTGAGGGATTTTACTTTCATGTTTGACTATAGAACTCATGATATTAACAGAATATCTACTTTATTTTAAATCAGAGAATTACATTTTTTATTGAAATTAATCTGAGTAGGTATACATGTACATGTAGGTTCCATTTAATTTACCACATTGACATCTGGCTCATGCATTCTTCATTTTATAGTACCATGGATAGAAGATGATAGTGAAAATTACGAGGGGCACACAGAAAGACAGTGAACTTTTAACAGATTTAAGGACTTCCTCTATTTTCTAAAAAAATGATAGTTGTCGACCCACATTCTTTGCTCTTATTCACCAAATATTTACATTCATCTGGGGGGAGGGGGGGAGGATGTTACATTAAAACAATTTCAACGGACTAGGATTCACATTGATATTAGGATTTAGTCAGCATAGAAACTTTTTTGTAATGTTTTCTTTCTTCTTTTCTTTTAAGACCAGTAATGCTGTTGGATATGACAACAGTCTAGGTAATGTGTAAACCCCACCCCTTAAAACTCCATCGCATATTTTCTTATTTTACAAATCTCTTTATGCCTGCATTGGTGTTTAGACATGAAATATCTTGTTGAGACATCCCTTAAAAATGGTATTCCTGGTCTTCACAATAAACCTGCTACCACACAGTAATTAATGAAGATTAATGGGCTTTAATTAATTATGAAACTGGTCAAGTGACTACCAGCACTAACAATAATCATGTTCAAGCAATCAAATTAACAACTAACCTACCCTATATATGTGTACTTACACGAATTTCTGGACTCTCTACTTGAAAAGCAAATGGATGACCTGGTTCTCGTATGGCTTTAAATTCACATTCTGCTAATGGTATAATTCCCTGGATGAACATTAAAAATAAAATATCTTAAAATAAAATAGAGAGGTTGATGCTTTTTTCAGATCAATTACAAATTTCTTTTTTCTTGTGAATTTATGTAACTTAAAAAAGTAGGTTATATGGACCATTAAAGATGCATTATGTAAGTGCTATATCTGCCTATTGCTGGTCTATTTTCTAGCTTCAAATGTTATATAAATTATCATTTTGACATTTATTCAAACGACAAAACAATAATCAAATCTTTAGACCATCAAATGGCTAAGACATTGGATTAGAACAGTTAACGTTAAAATGGATGATAAAAAAGAACTTTATTATCATAGCAATGATACTTGACATTGTCAACCAACACAATCTTGTCAAAATACTCTTAACTTTAAACTATGACACATACTTATGGAAGAATAATTATTTAGGCGACATTTCGAAGAGTATTCTCTCAATGTTTTCAAGTAAGTACCAATACTCTTCGAAACGTCGCCTATGAGTATGTGTTATAGTTTATTGCTCTTTCTAGTTACTATATGCCTCTTAAAGATTATTAGTCTTAACTTTGTTCAAAATAAAGTATTTCGACTTAAAAATTCCAAAATATCATCTTCTCGTTATCTAACTTTGAATTATTACAATAGTATTACAGCAAGACAGTCATCTTTATACATTATACATCTTTAATAACTAATTTACAAACTAAAAATAACATTATTTAATTAAGACTTTATTACAGTCACAACCAGCTAGATTGTTCATGTAGTATTAAAGACTGTTAATTTGTTATTATGTCATTAATCACGTATTCAATTAATAAAAAAACTTCATGAAGAATGAGCTGGCTTGAATGAAAGAGATAGTAGAATTATTATTACTTCAAATGTTGTAAATTCAAGAGAATTTAATGTATCTGTCTAATATTAATATGGCCAAGTATAATCTATAGAAAGCAATGTCAACTTTCAATCAATACTTGAATAATTTCTGGACTAAAACTAATTTACTTTTTGTAAAAACAATTTTCAGAACAAAGATCCTTTGTTTTTTATGTAACTTGTGAACAATTTTTATTACCTAGTATATATTTATGAAATTTTAAAAAATAAATATTGGAATATCAAAATGCTTGATTATGTAGAATCGTAAAATATAAAACTAAAATTTCAATACAATAAATAAATTGTAAAATACACGTAACCAATATTTTACTCAATCATATTTTACACTGTTTACAGCCCTATTTCATTGTGTAAGCTTATGGTCTAACTTTATTTAACCCTTTTTCTTGCATTCTTATGGTCTACCACTATAATTTTTTTTTTATTGGGGTACAAAATAAATATTAACTTCAAAGCCACTCATCTCCTTTTTCACAGATTAATCCGAGTTAAAATGTAATCAGATTATTTAAGATTCAATTAAACAAGCGGTTGCCATACAAGATATGCCCACATTTTGCAAGAGATGGACAGAGAACAAGTTAAAAGAGCATACAATAAGGGGCCAATATCAAAAGGAACCGAAATCTTTGGGATATAAACATATATTTTAAGTTTTATCAAAATCGGAGAAAACATTATGACCGGTACACTCTTGAGTATCTACAAGCTAATGACATGATATATCGTACAATCTGAAATCTAGGGATATAAACCTATATCTCAAGATTCTTCAAAATCGGAAAAAAAAATTGCAACCTATACATGTATAGTGTCCAGAAACAAAATGTGAAAGGACTGACAGGGGCACGGACAATACGTATACATGAAAATGTGGTGTATAAAGAAGAAAGCCAAAATATCAAAGGTTAACAAATTTGTAAACTGGGTTCAACTGGATTAAAAAGAGCCTTATCAAATGATTTTACAATTATTGTTAAAATAGGCTTTTTAATATTGTTTGAAGAAAAAGGGGATAGAGAGAGAGAAATGGGGTATAGCGTCCACTCAACACAAACTCTAGGTAATTTCAGAACTAACAAATGGTTCAATTTTCTTTCAATAATTTGTCTGCACGTAGCGGTCTTTAGCAGTAGGAGGAGACCTGAGGACCCGGATAAAAGTCATGCGGTTGGACAGGTGACCCTGCTCCTTGTCACGTACAATCTGGGAATCGAAACCGCGTCAATTGTTTCAATGACAGACTTTATGATACAGAGGGCACATGCTAACCTTAGGGGATATAGATTCAACATTCACAATTGTAGTTTGCAATGGATTTAAAATCCATTAAGAAAAAAAAAAATGATCAGCAGCTTTAGCTTAATCCCACTTTGACATAACACCACAACAATTGTTTTAAATCAACTTTGTTCAGTTTAACACAAATCTACAGATTAAATATGAATAAAGTAAGACTGACGAGGGTATGTTTACATCGACATGACTTACTGTCATAATATGGCATGTATCGACATATCTCATTTCAAATGTACATGTTGAACATAGTCTACACAATTTCTTATGGAGTAATACAAACACTTGGCATGCGCATGTACTTAACAACCTCCTACGATCTATAAATTCCATTTGATTATACTTTTTAAATCTACAAATTGGGGCATTTGGAAATAAATTGAAACACAAAGGGAAGTAATTGTTATTAGTCCTACCTTTGGATGTACATTAAAGTGCACACGTTTATCAAACTCTTTCTTTTCATTTTCAGGATAATATATCAGGAATCCATCTTTGACCATAAAAAATCTGCAAAGTGAAGTAAAGCATAGAGATATTAATATTTTATATGATTTCGGAAACCTCTTGTTTAAAAGTCATTTTAATGCCAAAGGACACAAGCAACAAGATCTGAGATTTGGCATTAACTGTAGAGGAAGTAATTATCATTTACCACAACCTGTCCTGTGTTATGTCTGCTTTGATTACACATAATTTAAAAAAAAAACAACATTGTGATATATTAACAGATTACGATCAAGAATAGGCCCACTGTTTCAAAATTTAGAACCTTTTAAACATCTTTAGCTGGAGTTAATAGTGGCCAGAATTAGGTCACCAGAAATCGTCAACTTCAGGAAATAGGGTCAATAACCTTCCATTTCCATTAAGTTCAACAAATATTTTTTATATTGTAGCATAAGGTGCTTTAAGTTTGAATAATATTGATGAGTAGTGCAAAAAATTAGGTGCACCTCACTTTCTTCATATTTAATTTGCATACAGTATTCAAATTCATGTCAGTGGCATTCCTAAAAAATAAATGTGTATTCGTCTGGGGTTTCACGTTTAAATGTCCTATTTTTCTGCACCAAACAGGATTATGAAGGGTGGACATGCAATGTTGTGTGTACAGAGAGTGCCTACTCCTTAAAAAATTCCAAATATCATCAAGGGTTCTTTTACGTGCATGTCAATGTGTAACTCACACGTGTGCTTTTTGTAAATTGAAGTTGAAATCTCTATATATCAATATTATGTATAGTAAAATCAATCATAGACAAACTTTATAACTTGTATCTAATTTGAAAGTTATAAATATTATATTAAAGGAGCTAAATTGCTATTATTTTGCATCTAGCAATTGACACAATGGGTCGTAGTGCATATAGTATGATATAGTAATGTAATATGAATGTATTCGGTTATTTTTTGACTGTAATTGCTAATCAGTTATGCTCGACAAAATACACGAACAATGAAATTGAAAAGCAGTATTGGCATCTGGTTATTCCAGTCTAAACTGGTAGTATTCTCCTTTGGGATATTTTTATCCTTGTTCATAGAGTCCTTTCAATACAAAGGGTGCTCCTTGAAATCATTCTGGCACACGCTTCTCTTTGTGCCAATTTTAAAATTTCACTTCGTCTTAAATATTGGATATCAAAAGCCCATCTTTTCTTGTTAAGATAATAACATCAGTGTTGATTTTAATTGACAAATAATTCATGTTTGATATGGAGTAATTGACTTGACTTGAACATTCAAAAAAACATTGAATGTTATACAAACGTCTTTATTAATTCCTGAAGTGATCGACTTGTTAGATTAAAAATCACATTTCTTTTCAATTAACCTTTCAATTAATGTCATTAAGTAGGCTGTAATATACTACTGATGATATAAATAAAACTAGATGATAACTATCAAACTATAATGGATGTCTTGACACGGTCATAAAATGAAAGATATGTCTAAATTTGACAGATTGATCATCATGGACTTACAAATACATTACATTACACAAGAGTAGACACAAGTTTAGTATTGAAAAACATAATTCTATGAGGTTTATTAACAACTAAATTATAGAATAATTAAATAATCAAAATAATTTTTAGGTTTTGAGCTAACAAATATGAACCAAAAGTTTTTATATAAAATAATATTACCTTCGAGACCAGTTGTTCGATTGGTGACCCAGCGGTCTTTTCAACAGTGTGCCATGAATTTGTATCGACGAAGACCAGTCTCCTTGTTGCAACGGTGCTCTATTGATTTCGGGCATTGCGTTCATACTATGTAAACATACATGTTACAATCAACTTATCATAAGTTTAGTTGAACAAGCTTCTGTCAAACGTTTTCAAAGTTTATGTTGTGTATTCCTTCTTCCTCATCCAAATTCTTACTTCCCCAATAAACATTGACCTTTTTCTCAACTTTTTAGTTGACAAAATTACCTCCCTTTGAAGTAAAAGGGCGAGGCTTACTTGTAGTCTCGATTTCCAGGTCAGGTTTCCGAGCAATCAAAATAGCGGGAGTGGAAGCTAATCTGGCTACTTATATTTCCATTCCAAATATACCCCAAATGTATTATTTTTATTAAGCCCTACTTTAAATAATATTTTCCACTCTTTAAAATGTGTATAATTCAGAGAACAAAGTGGTTGACTGAATATATGGAATATGTATATGGACGGTTCACATAAAAGCCCCACTCCCATTTAATACATGTTTACATGTAATTTAAAGGGATAAGACACCAGAAAAATATGAAAATACATTTTCTTATACATCATTTAATGATTTATAAAAAATGAAATTGGTTTGTGGAATGTAGGGTAAGTCATATCGGGAACAGAAGTTACAATTACAGAAGTTACAATAGGAGCTTTTACGGGTTTCCATTTTGACGTCACTATCACTGCAATGAAAATGTTTCTCGGAATGAACACTGTTTACGGTATTATCTCCATCAATTTTTTTTTTGTCAATTCATATAAACTTACAATTGTGTATTCTTATTTACCTTATTTAGGGTTCTCTTAATATGTTTACCAAACTAATCTCATTTGGACTAACAGAAAAGTGGATAGTTTTCGGGTTTGGACTATAGGGATTATGATAATTAAGATTCAAAAACGGCTCGGGGTGAGGACCGATCATCTGGAAAATACAATTTAAATATTGTTTTAAGAAAATTGTTGCTCGTCGCTCGGCTGTTATATACTACCATTGATTGACGTATTAAGACACGTACATATTTATACAATTAACTTACGGTACTAATGATTTATCAATATAATATAAAATGTCATAAAATCCCAATAGGCACACTTTCTTATTATGTCCTTTATTATCATATATTATATGTTTGTATATATATCGAGATTCAAAGAACTAGGGGCATATTATTTGGCTAGATCCTCCCCAGATTCTTTCTTTTGTTATATCTCTTGGCTGGGGATGATAAGTGTTTCTACCTATCCGAAGTAATCAAAACACTATGGACAATACTGTGAGAACATGTCCAATGGAAATAAAAATGTCAAACTGTTTATTATGTAGTAACATGCAACAAATTGCACTTTTTGAGTCCACTTCGCAATGGCTTTTTGCAATGGAACACTTATCCAGGGACCCGGAACCGAGAGGACCCCCGAGGTATGCAGATATGTTGGTATAAATTATTTTAAAAATACACTGTTACTGGCTTATAAAGTAGAAGAAAGCCGGTGACATTTCTGAATGGCGGTAACTAGTAGCGCGGATAGGATTAGAATCCGATTTTGTCGGAAAGGGTTGTCGCATATTTTTTTTTTTTTTATTATTTTTTTTTTGTGTAGATAATAAAGGACAGTTAAAGGACAACTCCATACATATTAGATTAAAACTTTCGTTTGAGGATTAATAAAGTTCTACAAACTGAAACAAGGGTCTTAACACTAGAAGTTATTTACAGAAATGGTTGAAATTCGACAGTCATTTTTGTTTGGATAATTCAAATAAAGCAACTAAATTTTCTTACAGATCTGAAATTGTCTGAAATTGTTAAAGTTCAATAGGCTTCCATGGTTCACTAACTTAAATGATGCATATAATTGCATACAGGTTGTCTGATAACTTTTGCCAGTCCAGCCTTCACAAGGTTCAACAAATTGAATCAAGGGCCATAACTCAACAAGTAATTATTGGAAATTGCTGAAATTCAATGCGATTCTTCGTATCACTTATTCAAATGCTTCATATAAATTACGACAAGTAAGATGATAACTTTCGTAATTCGAAGTGATTATTGGAAATTGTTGAAATTCAACAGGATTCTTTTGTTTCACTAATTCAAACAATGCGTATACATTTCATACAGATCAGGTGAAAACATTTGTCGTTAGAGACGTTCACAAATGAAACAAAAGCTATAACCCAGAAGGAATTAACGAATATTGCTGAAATGCATAGGGTTCTTCGTTTCACTAATTAAAATGATGAAAACGTTCATCATTCGAGCGTTCAGAAGGTCCAACAAAATGAAACAAGGGTCACAACTCTACATAAAATTAACAGAAATTACTTAAATTCAATTTCACTAATTCAAATAGTGTATATAAATTTCATATAGATCAGATATCGTTTGTCGTTTGAGCGTTCACAAGGTTTAGCAAAGTGAAATACGGGCCATAACTAAAGAAGTGATGAATCACTAATTCAAATGATGCATATAAATTTAATATAGACCGGATGACAACTTTTGTCGTTAGCGCTCATGAGGTTCAACAAAATGGAACAAGGTCCATAACTTCAGAAGAAATTAACCTAATTAAATAGGATTCTTCATCTCACTGATGCTAACAATTTATGTCAATTTCAAAACAATTAGATGATAAACGTGGACTGTACAATGTTCACAAATTGTGACCGACGGACGTACGGACGGGGGCGACAACAATATATGACGACATTTTCACGTGGGTGTATAAAAACGAAATTTTACTCTTGTCTTCGTTTAATTTGCTGGTTTTAAATTTCCTGATTATCATAACATCAGTAAAATGTCACAATGCTGTTGTACTAAATCTCAGTTACCTCAGATATACACCAAAGTGACGCTAGAGACTATGCACCTTTCAAAAATTTTCAAGAGCCACGGACCACCTCATTGACCCCTAGAGCGTCCATAAGACATTTTAAAGTGATCAAGGACAATGACATCTGGTTGTAACTATCGGGAATCAATGAAAATCGACAGTCCCTTTCGCCTCATGACATTAAACACTGTGTATAAATTTACAGGCAATGGAATATCAACTTTAGCCTGTAGAGCATCCACAAGCAATTATGTACACCGGGTCAACGGGCGGACGAGTGGTGACAACAACATACGACAACATTGTATAGAAAGTATATTTGTATATGAAGCTTAGAGCTAGAATTAATTTTTTGGCTGGGTCCACTCGGTGTTGTTTCTTATACCTATTTGTCCAATCTGTTTAAAATACAGATCTATATTTTGATTCATTGTCCCAGGAACCTGGCAATCCTCCACATGCCAAAATTTCCGATTCACCCCCCGACACACGAATAAACAAAACACACACATAACAGTATGATTAAAAATCTATTTATGATTGATTTTCACAAACAAAGGTATGAAGATACTAATGTAACACAGAAATTTAACAATTTACATTTAAATTCTCGTACAAGTGACAGTAAAAATTATTATTTCAAGATTGAAAATATTTGACCAAAATACTCAACAGACTATTGTGTCTTTGAACATTGTTGCTTCACTCTTTCTTACAGTCAAATCACACGTACTTAATGGACGTGAATATATGGTTATACATAAAAAAGATAGGCTGGCACTGCCAGGCAGGATACGCCCACATTTTCGAGAGATGGATAGAGAACAAGCAATACCGAAAGTGATTTTTCCTACATCATTAAGTCCTGTATTTTGTTGGTCAGTTCCAGTCTGATATTCGAAGCAACAATGATTATGGTGTGACGGTACACAACCTAGAAATGTGACTTTTCGGCAAAATCGGATAAGAATTGTGACCTGTAGAGAGTCATGATATACCATATCTTTACACTATTCGCGTACAAACGGCGACCATTTCGGCCGGCAATTTTGGTACGATTTTCACGAAATTCGAATAATTCAGGAAGTTACGATCCGATATGCGCAAATACCGAAAGGAACCAAGATCTTTGGGTTATAACCATGCATTTCAAGTTTCATCAAAATCAAATTGAAATTGTGACTTATACAGGGTCCACAACCATGATATCCCATTTTTTAACAGTATTCGCGTACAAACGGCGGCCATTTTGTCTGTCAATTTTGGTCTGATTTTCCCGAAATTTGAACTCAAACCTTCCTTAAGGTGAAACGGTGATATAATCAAACGTTTTTTCAAATCGGAAAATAATTGTGAATTCCAGAGGGACCACAAGCTAAAAAGGGTGATTTTTCGTACAATCAGGGGCCATAATTCAGGAAGTTACGAATCAATGAGCGCAAATATCGAAAGGAACCAAGATCTTCGGGTTATAAACATGCATGTCAAGTTTCATAAAAATCGGTTCAAAATTGTGACCTATAATATAGGGTCCACAACCTTGATATAACATATTTTCACACTACATGTATTCGAGTACAAACGGCGGCCATTTTGTCGGTCAATTTTCACGAAATTTGAACTCAGCCTTCATTACCATGTAACGGTGATATAATCAAACGTTTTTCTTTTTAAATCGGATAATAATTTTGACCTCCAGAGGGACCACAAGCTAAAAAGGGCAATTTTTCTGACAATCAGGGGCCATAATTCAGGAAGTTACGATCCGATGGGTGCAAATATCGAAAGGAACCAAGATCTTTGAATTATAAACATACATGTCAAGTTTCATCAAAATCGGTTCAAAATTGTGACCTCTATAGGGTCCACAACCTTGATATAACATATTTTCGCACTATTCGCGTACAAACGGCGGCCATTTTGTTTGTCAATTTTGGTCCGATTTTCACGAAATTTGAACTCAACCTTCAATACCATGTAAAGGTGATATAATCAAACAGGTTTTTAAATTGGATAATAATTTTGACCTCCAGAGGGACTACAAGCTAAAAAGGGCGATTTTTCGGAAAATCAGGGGCCATACTTCAGGAAGTTACGATCCGATAGGCGCAAATATCGAAAGGAACCAAGATTTTGGGGTTATAAACATGCATGTCAAGTTTCATCACAATCGGTTCAAAATTGTGACCTCTATATGGTCCACAAGTTAAAAACATGATATTTCGTACAATCAGGGGCCATAATCCATGAAGTTCCGATCCGATACATGCCAATATCGAAAGGAACCGAGATCTTATGGGGATAAACCTATATTTCAAGTTTCGTCAAAATCGGATAAGAATTGTGACCTGTAGAGAGTCCACAAACAAATTGTGGACGGACGTCCGGACGGACAGGGGCGACGACCTATTACGTCCACATGAAATGTGGGCGTATAAAAACCATTGATATTTTGGTAAAAATCCTAACCAGTGTCAAAATATCCACCAAATTCTATCTGTTGACTGACTTATGGTTGGTACATCAAATAAGGTAATGTTTCCTCCTCTAGTCTTATGAAATAAAGAGGTTTATTCCATATTTGCTACGGGAATTAACGTCAAGGCTAATCTTTGGCGTGCAAAAATTAGGATTTACAAAAGAGGACGTAGAGCAAGATTGATCAGAGCTCCCCCAAAAATTCCAAGCAGGCATTATCTATTGAGAACGAGGAATTTTTTCAAGGTTAATCCAGGTTAGGAATAAAGTTGTAAAACCATTGATGCTGTACTGTTATTACGATCACGGAGAAACAAACACAACGAGAACAGGGGCGTATCTAGCGGGGTGCAGGGGGTACATTGCACCCCCAGAAAAATAAGGCGCCCACAAAAATGGCACCCCTTATCCCCCCGCTCCCCAAGAAAATGACAATCTTTCAATTATAAAATAATACACTTGATTATAATCATACAGTGATGCTTTTAAGGCACAGATCAGTCGGTCGGTTTTAAACCCAAAACTTAGGTGGAGATTATGGCACGCCCCACACTGCTGCACCCAGCTTTAAAATCCTGCATACGGCCCAGTACACGAAAAGCCGTCTGATAATAGCACTACAGTGTTTATTAGGGTGCATCTATTTTCCTCATAGTAAAATTTTCTTTTCTTCTATTTCTCATTTTGTTAGAACTGATGAACTAATAATTGTAGAAAAGTTTCAATAAATTCTTTTGAGGTTTAGGTATCCCACATGCCTTATCTTATTGCTGACAGTAACTACTGCACATTTTCATAACCAAATAGCAACAATTCCTCTCAAAATATTTTCTTGAAAGTTTGTTTCTTCTTGAAAACGTATTACTTCTCACAACAGAAATCATAGTCAGACTTGTCTACAACAGAAATACGCCGAAAACGTGTTCCTAAAAGCAGTAGTTTTGTATGAATTTTCGAAATTTTAGCATACAATGCTTAGAAAATTAAAATCACAGAATACCCCTACTCGTATCACACAACGGGACATTTTCGGCTTAGGAAAGCCAATTTCTCAAGATGACTCAGAGATAACTGGTGCAAAACTACCTAGTTCTATGCAAGTTCTCAGATGTATGTTATACCACATCAAAGAGGGAGCCACTTCTAATAGAACCAAATTTCAAACTGCCAAGATCGAGCTTTCAACAATTGTTGTCTTTTATGAAAAAGCTAATAATACCTATGAGATCGGAACTTTATGCTTGCAACAAATTGGTGAAACTTGTTGAAAATAACCAGAAGCTGCGTGACATTCCACTTGACAGAAGGCATACACCATCGGTTCTCAAGAAGGTGGAAATAGAGAAAACAGATTTAGCCAAGACATGCCGCTTGTGGCCGAAAAATGCTGAAGAACTCATAAGAAATGAAGAAGATATAAAATTCCTAAAATCAATGGAAACTGATCGTGTTGCAACATTTGGGCCATCTGATCGAAAACTGAGTTCTCTCATAAAGCGACGACAACAAAGGGAAGACGATGAAACGGCTAGGAGAGAAAAGGCATGTTCTGGTTTAAATCTTGCAAGTGAAACGGCAATTTTGTCTGACAGCAGCGATGATGAATCTGGCAATTATACTACTGAAAACAAAGCAGGTCCTCATAAAAAAGAAGGTATACAGGGACCACAGCATTCATTCCTCACAATATTATGCAGAAGTTGGGGATCTAATATCTGATACAATAAAAGAACAGTGGAATGCTCCAAAGTTCGCATCAATACATTGGGACTCCAAGCTTCAGGCTAAATTGGATGATAAGTATGAGAACGATGAACAACTAGTCATAGCAATAGGGACTACGAAGGAAATGAAAATATTGGGCATTCCTGGTTACCACCCAGGAACTGATAAAAAAAAACAGGCAAAATCGTAGCTGAACTGATTACTGATCTAACTGAAAAATGGAACTGGTCGGACTCAGTTGTCAATCTAGTTTTTGACACGACTTCAAGCAACACCGGACACATGTCCGCTGCATGTATTAGTTTACAGGAACAGTTAGATAAACCCCTTTTATGGTCTGGGTACCGACATCATGTGGGCAAAGTTGCTGTTACCCATGTTTTCACAGATTTGAAAATAGAGACATCGAAGTCTCCAGAAGTAATGTTATTCGTCAGACTGCGCAAAAACTGGGGAATGATTCTTCATGATTCCAGTGAAGAACTAACCCGACTAGATTTGACAAGTTTTGAAGGTGAAGCTCTCGAAGTTGTTTTAAGACTGAAAGAAGATGTTATCAAGTTGTGCAAGTCTCAAGAAAGTTATAAACGTGATGACTACAAAGAATTTATCGAGTTGTGTTTAGTATTTCTGGATGAAGATAGACCTGTTAATTTCAGGACGCATGGCGCTCTACATACGGCGCGTTGGATGGCAAAGATAATATATATTCTTAAAATGTGTTTGCTGCAGAATCAGATCGCCACTCTACCTACAGGAACGATCACATCAAAACAACAGATTCCCAAGTTAAGATAAGATAAGATAAGATTTTATTGCATCGAAACATCCATTGAGGACAGCATACAATATATATGTACATAAGATAAAACAATATAACTAGACTAGACTATTTTAACGGTCATTTTATTGGTATTTATTTTATCCCATTTTTCTATCTCAATGTTTTTACTTAACACTAAATTATTCCCCCCCCCCCCAAAACTCTGAGCCATATAGAGCTATTTGTTTCACGACTGATTCGTAAAGTTTTGTGAGAACATGTGTTGGAAGGCGATTAGATGTACATACTTTATGCCTTAAGCTAAACCAGGCTCTCCTAGCCTTCTTTTAAAGTGTCTTTCCCCAATGGATATGCCCTCATTTTTATCATCCCTGGGTTTTCTTTAATTAACGAGTTTATTAGTTTCCAGTATTCTTTTGGGTTTTGATTCTGAACTTCATTAATTTTTTTTTAAAATACTATTTTTGGCTTGGCGACTTTTAAATTTGGTAATTCTTTTGTATAGTTTTTTCCTACTATGGAATATCTTTCTTAATATATTGTCAGTTGGGTTATCATTTAGTTTAATTTGTGCGGTCATCATATCATGTCTTAAACGTTCGCAATCACGGTCAAACTATTTATTTTTTTTCCGACGTTTCTTTATGGTTACTAATTTAACACAGGCCTTACTGGCATTAATAAGAATATTATTATTGGAGGTTGCCAGCTGTACATCATCTTGATTTGGTTTTAAATCGGTCACCATGAATTGATTAATAGATGTACAGGAGTTTGGTTTATGTAGCTCAATTAACAAGGCTTGATCCGAGTTTTCCTGCCAAACAAACTTTTTAGTCAACTTCTTTTTTCCTATTAGGCCTATATACTCTTGCTTTTTGGGAGAAATTGGTTTATTCACTTTCGGTTTAAACGCGGTTGGACGGATATTATTAGTTTTAATTTTGCATGCAACAAAACTGTGGTCAGACAAATATGTCAGTGGCGATACCTGCATACTTGAAATTTGGTCGAAGTTCGATATACCAGTTAGAATATAATCAACCGCACTACACCCGTTGTAGTTTACGCAAGTGTATGCTCCAAGTAAATCTCCTACGCACCTGCCGTTTAAAATACATGTCGTGTTAGTACTATTGCATAAATTGATCATATGTCTACCCCATAGATTGTTTTTTTTTGTCATTATTATTTCTAAATTTGAGAAAATTGACGTTTGTCGTTGATTATGTTCGGGTATGGCAGATTCGAGTTAGATGAATTACTATCCGAAAACACAATGTCTTCAAGATTATATGTACGGGCATTGAAATCTCCCCCAAGAAGAGTATCGCCAAGAACTTGATATTTTGAGATATCTTGTTCAAGAATGTCAAATGGGTTGTATCTTTTACTCAGCCATATTTTGGAATTTTGGGGAGGAATGTACACAGTTGCTATGTAAAGATCCTTTGATAAATTTGCAATATCTTTTGGTATTTTAATCCAGATAATGTCCCCATCTTTTTGGTCTAGTAAATGAATTTTGTTTTTAAGATAGGTTTTAACGAAGATAGCACAGCCCCCCTTTGAGACTGTTGACCCTATCCCTGTCATTTTCCTACTAAAGGTTAGACCTGAATATCCTTTGAAAGCACTATCGAAAACTCCAACGTCAGTTTGTTCAAAGTTAGTCCATGTTTCTACAATAAAAACATACTATGTCAAAAAATTTTATCATTTGAAATAGATCATTATGCATTTTGTCATTATTTAGACAAGACAAATCAAAATCTGTTCGGACACGCAAAGTTCCAACAAATTTATGTATTAATAAACACTGGGTACTATAATACCTATAGATAACTAAATGGATAAGAAATGGGGAATAAAAGACTAAATATATGATGAGTAAGGGAAGGGGAGTGTTCGCGATAAATCTAGATCTATTGGCGTTGACTTCTATTAGAGATATCTACAAGCTTATACTTATATGTGGTAATATAATTATTATAATACACAAGCAGTGAGAACAATAATCCCTATAGATAGCTACATATGTGTATGTTGGAGTGAATGGGTTAAGCAAATGGGTGTGGAAAGGGAAGGGGTTCAAAGCCGCAGAGTAGGAAAACTCAGAGAAAACAACAATATTTATTATTACAAAGTTTAATTATACCAATTGTAACTTCTGACAATTGGGTAACAAGTAAATACATAAATAGATAAATGAATGAATGAAGGAGTTTATCCCTAACCAATAAAAACGGACTTCAAAATACAAGATAAGGGTTTAACTTTATCCAGATGAATATCAAGGCACGTTTTTAGTAAAACACCTAATTTAAATGCCATCTCGAGATTCCATGGTAATATTTCACAGTAACTTTCAACAAGTACAAATCTTACGCGTCTTCCCGCTTATATTAATACTGGTTCCACCCGTTCAAGACCACGTCCTAAATGCCAGAGTTATCTCTGAGCAAGATAAAATTCAGACGGTCAGGCACAGTCATTTAAACGCGACACAATGCAGGTAGCGGTTTGCACAAAGTTTCGCACAATAAAACTAATGACCCGAAAAACCAAGACCGAATCAGCTTAATGCAGACAAAAGTCCACAAGATTAAAAAAAGCTCCACGGAATCACTTCGCGAGAGTGACCCCGCGCCAATGATCGACGAGTAAAAATACGAAACAATTCGAACCGAGGCGCAGTAATATTAGAAAATGCGGAAAGCCACTTTAAATGCTAAATGTATATATGAGCGTGAAAAATTCCTAACCTAAACCTAACCAAATCACGACGTTTAAATACTTCTTAAATCATCAACAAATAAATCCCCAAATTAAATATAGTCTATTAGCATGGCGGAAAAGTTACTTTTCACGGCTAATAAATGGAATAGTTACTATTCCCGTACCTATATTCAACGCGGCCGCGGTACAAGTGCAAGTGAGTTGTTGTTCTTGGTGTTTAATGTCCGCTTCCACCGAAGGTGATATCGCAGACAAGTCTTATTTTTTCCATTTTCATTATCTTAGCGCACGCGCAGGGGTCTTTGCTGTGGGAGGAAACCGGAGTGCCCGGAGGAAACCCACGAGGTTGAGAAGGAGCCCCTATCTCCATGCCACATACGCTCACACCAGGGCTCGAAACCACAGCCGCAAGCCAGAGGTGACCGGCCAGCTAGAGGTCGAGGCGCGGCACTCTAGACCACTAGGCCATCCCAACCCCCCAAATGCAAGTGATGAATTCGGCTGCTTATATACCCTTTTACCGGCGAAACGCTCGTGCAAATCAGCGCTAAACATATATAACTAAACGCCAATTTGATTGGTCGCGCGTAGCCAATCATAGAACACGTATCGAAAGCTCAAGGTGCGAATTAAGCATCGCCGACTTCTGACAGGTAAATAATGAATATTGACAATTATTCATGTAATATGGTAAACAAACAAATGTTCTATACGCAAATGACTCTAAATACGAAAGTAGAGAGTGTTTTTAATAAATTACAAGTAGTTTTGAAGCATGTGGTGTGATAGTTTTATGACAATCTAATTAAAATATAGATCTATATTTCGTTTCGTTTTTTTATACTTTCGATGGCCTACACTCATGTAGATCTAACAAGTTATAGTGGGAGCTCGAGTTCTATGACGTCAGGTAATAAGCACGGGACAAAGTCATTCGATTAACCAATTAGCGACCGCCATGCTTTTTAAAATCTACTTTTGTTTTGTTGAGATTTCTATCCGCTGGTAATATCTACCCACAGTTCCACGCATGAAAAGGTCAAACGGTCGATTCGACGGACCATTTGATTGGCTGACCCCTCATTTCAGGCAGAACACCAGTTAAATAACAAGTCCTCCAGATCCAAGAGTAGTAAAGACAAGTAAAAACGAAATTTTGAACTAATAAAAACGAAACGAAATTGGATCTGTGTTTTAATCAGATTGAGTTTTTTGATAAAGGGATTTTCAAAAAATGAAAACTCCCACATACTTAACAGGCTGTAGCATATAGGTTAGGGTGAAAATAAATACAGTATATATGATCATCATAAAACATAATTTTTTCAAACAAAATAAAATTGTACATATAAGACAGATGGCTAATTTCCTAGTCCTTGTCTACAATAGATGGTGGTTAACAGCTGATGTCGGAGTTGAAGCTCCATATGATGACTTATTATTGATCCAATTACAACAAAGTGGATCCTGTGACAGCTCAAATATGCCTACGTGCATTTTCCAGGTACTATTGGTATCTGTTCAGTGATAAAGTTAGCAGTATTGAGAAGAAAACTATTGCTGATGCCCTACTATCAAGTAAGCCTCCAGATGCTGATTCTCCGCCAAAAGGACGCTTTGGGACTCTACATGGAAAGCCAATATTTCCCTCCAACGTGTCCGAATTCACTAATCTTTCTGATTTAGTGAATCATGACTCCTGGTTTCTGTTTAGGCTCCTACAGCTAGATCATGATTTTCTCAATGTAAGTGTTGATGAATGGCCTGGTACAACTGCTTATCAGCAGTCATTACACAACATAAATGCAATAAATGTCATAAACGATTCCGCCGAAAGAGGTGTTAAGCTTGGTTCGGACTTTGGTCTAGCGGAAAACGTAAAACGTAGTGTTACTGATTACATGGAAGTTGATGGATGTGCTTCTCACTGTTGTTAATCAAGATATTAGTAGACATATAGTATGTTACTTTAAACGATATAGACTATTTGATTAAAATTATTCTTGCTCAGTGGCACTTTACAAACACAATTCGAAAAAACGAAAAATCGAAATAATAAAATAAACATAGTACATTTTACAAACAGAGACAGACGATTACAGCACATGTAAGACACTCAAAAAATCAACACTTGAAAGTTCTCTGGAAAAGGACGGTTTTGAGGTTTTTCCGAAATTTGGTTATTGATGATGCATTTTTCAGGGATTCATTTAAACCATTCCATAAATATTAACGGAATAGTTTACGGTTTTCACATATTTGTTTTCCTATCAAATCTAACAATCCTGTCCATAGAAGAAAACAAAATTTGATATATTTCAAAAACATGGGAAAATAGATGCACCCTAGTGTTTATGTAAAAGAAAACATTACATATATGCATTAAAATGACAAATTTTGTTGCTTAACCTCAATCCAATTTGGAAGAACTTTTCATTTCATTTGGGTCTAAACTAACTTTTCCCGTAAATTTGCATTTTGTTGGTTTGTTGTCTTATTTAACATATTAGATTTGTTTATGTACAATTCATGCTTCAGTCTATATTAATATAATAATATGAGTTAATGTTGATCAATAACCATAAGCATACATAATTAGCTCACATTATTCATCTTAAAGTTCCAATTTCACTTTTTCTAAGAAAGTCAAAATATAATTATTTCTATGTTTTTTGTTCAAAAGGTTGTCAACTCACTATTATACGATCATGGACAAAATTTTGGGGGGGTTAAAAAGGGTGACACTGGTTAATTGAGGAAATAGTTACTCAATTACCTCCCTTGTTTTCCCATTCTTCTACATGGACGGCCATCTTCAAACGTTTGAATTTGAAGTTGAAAATGATATTTTTGCCAATTTCTCAACTGGCAATAGTGAATTATAGGATTAATAGGATTATTCTTTAACAAGGTAGGACTGTTTATAGGTTCAATCTATTTTGGGGCTTTATTTTAATAAATTTTAAAAATATAACTTAAAAAAATGCTATTGGAACTTTAACTAATCCTAAAAGTAATAATAGGCAATTCATAATACATGTATTAGAAATTCGTTAAAGCATTATGTAAGAGCTATAATCTGCATATTGCCATTTTTTTTCCAGCTTCAAATCCTATATATATTAGTTTTTAGACATTTATTCACATGGCAAGCCTGTAAAAACTCTAAAAGAAGGCATCACACCAGTCTTTTAAACACATGTAGCAATCATTTTGTTGTTTACAATTGGCGGCACATGTATCTTTTAACCAACATTTGAACGCTTCCTCCTGTTTATCCAGCATTAGAAACTTCCCCAATACTGTGTCTGCCTAAATTAGAAAACAGTCAATTAGTATTTTGCTATACTTCTAGTATAAGACAACCGCGCAAATTTGGAAGTATAATGTCGCCAATTATCTGAACATAAACAACGTTAAAAAATACATTTTTTAATGTTTCAAAACGCAAAGTATACTTTTTTTAAAATACAAAGTACATTGGTTAAAGTTCCAATTTCATATTTTCTAAGAAAGTCAAAACATACTTATTTCTATGTCTTTTGCTCAAAAGGTTGTCAACTCACTATTATACGATCATGGGCAAAATTTCACAGGTGCTAAAATTGCTGACACAGGCTGATTGAGGAAATAGTAACTCAATTACTTCCCTTGTTTTCCCATTCCTCTCCATGGACGGCCAGCTTCAAACGTTTGAATTTGAAGTTGAAAATGATATTTTTGACAATTTCTCAACTGGCAACAGAGGCGTTTTATAGCTGGAGGCGCCAGCCTCCTCGCAAAGCAAAATCAAAGAAGTTGGAAAAATTAAACGGGTGAAAAATGCTAAAACCGATGAGAAAAATGAAAATGTACCCTAGTTAAGGAGGGCCCTAAAGGCAGACAAAAGGGCCCCACGTCTGACAAAAGGGCCCCTCTGACCAAGGGGAAGGGCCCCCAAGCCCGAGTCAATCCGCCACTGAATGATAGTGCAGTCATTGCAATTGCATGAAAATCATTAATCAAGAAATCACCTTTTCTGAAAATAAGCTATTCAGGAAAGAGATGGCTAGGCCGCTCAGTGTGATCTGACTTGGCGGAGCGATCATTTCTTTGCTGTATAAATTTCCGGGATTATGCGTGCTGCTTGCAGAATAGGCCTACTACACCATATTCCATTAATTATTATTTGATTGAGCTCCCGATACGTACAAGTGATTTTTTTGGCATTCAGGCTTCAGACGAGTATTGAATTAGGCCCCGGCCCCCAGATTAAAACGGCTTCGAAGGGCCCGGAAGATATGTCAGAATGCCCCAAAATGATTTCTATTTTGCAAAATTTCTCGACCTCCGAACCCCCCCTCACCCCCCGAAAGAGGGCCCTCAACATAGTATAGCTTCCGCCATGATAAACCTTAAAACGCCCCTGACTGACAATAGTGAATTATTGGATTAATATGATTATTCTTTAACAAGGTAGGACTGTTTATAGGTACAATCTATTTTAGGGCTTTATTTTAATACATTTTAAAAATATAACTTCAAAATATGCTATTGGAACTTTAAGCTCTTACACTCTGAAGAATGAATTAACTTTGAATTAGCTACTTTACATTTTACACATTGCATTATGCACTTGGCATTGTCCACCTACGTATCTGATTATCGATAAGGTTCATCTCTCTTAAATAATTATGTTTAATAATAGCCTATATAGCCTCTATCATCTTCACAGGGGTGAGGGGGGTACTTCTGGAATGGAGAGCTTCAAAAACCGATGTATGGTCTGCGGAAGAATTTATTTACCATTGAAGCTTAAGTAAATTCATTGAGTATCCTCTGCTAACTCCATTTTCCATTGATAGTCCCTACTGGACATTAAAGTCTTTCAGTGTTCTCAAAACTGTTAGCCATTAGATCAATACATAATCGCTCACTACGTCACTCAATTTTGTCCTATGACCGCCACATGGTTGTTTTTCAGGGAATCCGGTATTTTCTAGTAAAATTTTCGTGTCTCTACTTTCCATATATTCCAAATTTGACATACTTTTATGGACATAACAATCCAACAAATACTTTTGTGGGAAATTGGGAATGATCTCCAAATGATGTTCTTCCCCTTTTCATAGGGATGTCAATATTAATATCATTTTACATAAATAAAACCCAACATCATAAAAAAAATAACAAAAGGGGAGGAATTTCACCCATCTTGCATGTCATCTTTGATATATCAGCGTCCCTTTAACTTTAATGGCTTTGTGTATTCACAAACTTTATGAGCAACATGGCAGTTTAGTCGATTTCACTGCACAATGTCAAGAGCGGCGAAATACCTAATACTTTCATAAGCATAATGATTGGACATCTTTATTACACTGTCTGGAGCAGAGTTGGGATTTCAAAATTTTTTGTGTCGGACATTTTACCGAAAATAAAGGGGCATAACTCTTATAATTATTTAAGCAGACGAATTCATACCACAATTAAAAGTCACATGTCAAAATATTCAAATCACGTACATAACAAAAGTAGGTGAACCTCGCTATTTTTCATATTTAATTCCCGTACGGTATTCAATTCATACCACAATTAAAAATCACATGTCAACAAAATATTCAAATCCCGTACGTAATAAAAATTGGTGAACCTCGCTATTTTTCACACCTAATTCCCGTACGGCATTCAAATTTATGTCAGTAAATGTCGTACAAAATTAAGCATTTTCGTAATACATTGAATGAAAGCTTGTCGATCCTGCTTCGGCATAAAATTCACAACCGTAATATTCCTTTAGATTTACGTGGCAGCAAATGAATGCCGAACTTCCGAAATAAGAATAGTTTGTGATGTCAGAACATCGTTTTTTCTTTATAAAATGTCAACAAAATATTCAAATCCGTGCGTAATAGAAATAAGAACACGGCAGCAAATGAAAGAAAAGCGTTCGAAATAATACCTGTGGTGATGACAAAAGGCATAGCTGACTTCAGCGTATTGCCGCTATGGCGTACGTGACTTACAGCACACAGCTTCATAGTAAGCACTGCCTAACATGTTTTGCAATATTCGTGCGGCGCTCGAGATCACGGGAAAGTGCCACTGTGGATGAGAATTTATATATGGATTCTTAAAAGACGTAAAGGATATCGTAGACAAAATGAATTAAGGTGTTATAAAATAATATACTCTTACGATATGTGACATCTATGATTAGTTGATAGATGCTGTCGGCTCAAATCAATGCGATTAAAATGCCCGACAATTGAAGACCACGAGGTAAACAGGTGAATTAAAATTATAATCACTCTTATTGGATTGATGAATAGTCCGACAAAGGGAAAGCAATGACTTCTGTTTAAGATTAGATTGATGAATTGTCCGACAAAGGATTAAGTCAATCAATCAAGGCAGATTAAGTAGTTAATCTAGGTAGGTTTATTGACGGTATAACACGATAAATACGTTGATCACTTAATTACCTAATCAATCTTGCCTATTGTCAACGATTATGGGGTTGAGTGGTAGTTACTCAGTACACTATATTAATTTTGGAATTTTGAATATTATTCACTATGTCTTGATGTCCGATTGGGCATATTCCCGGTCGGACAATATTGTGCGTTTGGAAAAAAAATTCGGACAAGTCCGGAATATACGGGCGAAATCCCAACTCTGGTCTGGAGCCAAGGAACGAATATCAGCAGCTATTGGAAGCCTTATTATGCATTAAAGTGAGGGTCAAGCCTGAATCTTTATATCGCTTAAGTTTTATCAATGAGAGCCTTACAAATGATAAATAAGAGAATAGAAATTACAATACGTGTAGACATAACCCTTTTACAGCAATACCCCTTAGCAGAGGCTTTGCCCCATAAGATATCCCCTGCTGTGCAACCGAATCGTGAAATGGTTAACTGAGTAGGGCCTAGCCTTTTACATCCTTACTTGCAATATCTGTGAAATATGTGTCTTGTCCACGGATTTGTCTATTTGGTGTAATTCAGTCCCCGTAGACTCACCTTACCAAAACCTTTAGCTGCTAATTTTTTACCGTAGTTTACACTAATACCTGGTAATGCTGTAACAGGTTTTCCACGCATGGGTTCAGAAAGAAAATTCTTGTGTTTTTGTGATGTGAAAGACATCTTGTTATTATCTGAAAAATTATTTTAGTTCAATAAATTTCACTGGAAAAAAAAGGCTAGACAAGGGCGATAACTCTATAAATAATTATTGGAAATTGTTGAAATTTACATTATTATGCGTATACATTTTGTTGTTGGAGCGTTCACAAAGTGCAAATTGAAAGAAGGGCCATAACTCCAGATGAAAATGTCTAAATTCAATAGGATTCTTTGTTTCACTAATTTAAATGATGCAGATAGCCTACATTTCATACGAGGTTCAGTAAAACGAAACATGGGCCATAACTCTCGACTTAATTAGGTTAAATTGCTGAAATCCAATACTTCTTCACTAATTTAGATAATTCATATAAATTTCATACAGATTGGATAACTATGGTGGCTGTTAGCGGCCATTCTACATCGTCGACTTGTCGGGTTGTGAAGGCGACAAGTCGCGGCACGACAAAGCAAAATAATTGCATTTCGTCGACAAAATCGACCCGACAACGCGACAAACTAACCCGACAATCGTCGCCCTCATTTTGTTGACTTGTCCGGTCAATTTTGTCGACTTGTCGCTTTGTCGCCTTCGACTTATTCACAACCCGACAAAGCGACAAGTCGCCGAAATGTAATTATTTCACTTTGTCGTGCTGCGACTTGTCGCCTTCATAACCTGACAAGTCAACAAGCCGCCGAAATGCAATTATTTCGCTTTGTCGACTTGTCGTCTCGGAAGTCAATCACTGCGCTTGGGCGAGAATTCTTCGGTTAAGTATGGAAGCCCAATCTCGATGAGGTGAGGGTGCATTTATTTAGCATTTGATTTGGTTTAGTTTTGCTACACCTGACCATTACACAAATAGGATTGAAAAATTCATGTGGTTAAATTTGCATTTAACGACCCATAAAATTAGGAATCTATATTTCAGAGGAGAGTCAGTTTTATATGTTGATATGTATTTTAATGTATGCTTTCAATATATCTATCGTAATTTAGAATTCCTTCGCATCTTCACTGATTACCATCAACAGCACAGTTTACCCAAATACATAATAATTAAATCAATCTACTAATATCCCAACTCGAATCATACATGTTTTTCCTCGTGTTTTCCCCCTGTCAGTTGTGCAGGAAGGTGGGCTTGATAAGGTCAGTTTATGGGACGAAAACCAACGTCCCGTGTACACATTTGCGTGCACATAAAAGATCTATTGGCAGTTGAAATTCGATATGAAAGTAAGCCATAGCGCCCATTCCGGACAAAAATTCGCTCATAGCACACTGTATGGCATAATGCCCCTCTTCCATTAGCCCAGGTTAGGTGCAGAAGAGTAGGACGTTTAACCCCATTTCATTTCAAGTGAATACATTGTTTATGGTGAGTATCAAAGACATGCGACCTGGATCAACCAATTGACCTAAAGGTGCACGAAGGTGGACCTGATAAGGCCAGTTTTTAGTCGTTCGGATGGGACAAAAACCGACGTCACGTGTACGCTTTTGATGATCAATATGTTGTTTTACCTGTACATGTATATGATGAACTTAAACATAGAATAAGCGATCAGTATTCACAGGAATGGAATGAAGATTCAAAACTAAATTATTATAACCTTTTCAACATTGCCTTATCACAAAAAGAATATTTATCAAATATCTCAAATCATAATTACTGTGTATCTTTATCCAAATTTAGATGTGTATCACTTAACTTATCACATACGATACAATTAACAGAAATGCTAGAATTTGTAAATTATGCAATTTAAATAACGTTGCAGACGAATATCATTTTTATACGTCCACATTCATAATGTGAACGTATTATGCCATCGCCCCTGTCTGTCTGTGTGTGTGTGTGTGTGTGTGTGTGTGTATGTATGTGTGTGTGTGTGTGTGTCTGTGGTTCGCCTACAGGCCGCAATTCTTCATGGATTTTCTTCAAACTTGGTATACTTATTCCTTATACCCCAAGGAAGATCCCTATTGTAGTTGGGGCATGCCCGACCCCCAGGGGCCGAGCCACGCCCATTTCTAGTATTTGTTTGTTTGTCGTCTACAGGCCACATTTCTTAACTTATAATTTTGAAACTTAGCATACACATTCTTTGTACCCTAAGGAACATCCCTATCGTTTGGGGTGTATGCCCCACCCCCAGGGGCAGAGCCACGCCCATTTTCTTTTCGTGTGTCTTTGTGTCGCCTACAGGGCGCAATTCTTACTGGATTTTCTTCAAACTTGGTATACGTATTCCTTATACCCTAAGGAAGATCTCTATTGTTTTTGGTGCATGCCCGACCCCCAGGGACAGAGCCACGCCCATTCATAGTATGTATTTGTTTGTCGTCTACAGGCCACATTTCTTAACTTATAATTTTGAAACTTAGCATACACATTCTTTGTACCCTAAAGAACATCCCTATCATTTGGGGTGCATGCCCAACCCCCTGGGGCAGAGCCACACCCATTTTCTTATCGTGTGTCTTTGTGTCGCCTACAGGCCGCAATTCTTTTTGGATTTTCTTTAAAACTTTGTATACTTACTCTAAGGATGATCCCTATCGTTTGTGGTGCATGCCCACCCCCCCAGGGGCAGAGCCACGCCCATTTTCTTTTTGTGTGTCTCTGTGTCGCCTAGAAGCCGCAATTCTAACTGTATTTTCTTAAAACTTTGTATACTTACCCTAAGGATGATCCGTATTGTTTTTTGGTGCATGCCCGACCCCCAAAGGCAGAGCCACGCCCATTCCTTGTATTTATTTGTTTGTCGTCTACAAGCCACATTTCTTAACGTATCATCTTGAAACTTTGAATGATTATGCTTTGTACCCTAAGGAACATTTCTATCATTTGGGGTGCATGCCCAACCCCCAGGGGCAGAGTCACGCCCATTTTCTTTTTGTGTGTCGCCTACAGGCCACAATTCTTAATCGGTCTTCTTGAAACTTAAAATACTTATTCCTTATACCCTAAGGATGCCCCCTTTTGTTTTGGGTGCATGCCCGACCCCCATGGGACAGCAACACCCATTTGGTTTATGTATTCCTTATAGCCTGAGGGCGTCCACTATTGATTTTGATGAATGTCCCGACCCCCAGGGGCAGAGCCACGCCCACTTTTTGCCTTTAGTGTTAGGAAGGCACAATTCTGAATGGATTATCTTGGTATAGTTATTCCTTATACTCTAAGGACGGCAACTATTAATGTTGGTGCACGACCCTCAATGCTAAACAAACCAAACGCCTAGCCTTCTTGACAAAGTACCATATCAATCAAAGTAAGAATGTGGACGTATATTGTAGCGTTAGCGTTATGTTTCTTTGTCCACATTGCAATTTCAAATCTCCTCGACAGTAACTGTATGACTAGTTCACTAACCAGAAGGTCTACATCCAGCATGGCTTCCCCAATGTCTAATGTACGGTGACATGCAGGTAATGGAACCTTTGTCCGTTGGAAATTTTTCAAATAAGCGTAGGCCGGGGAGTTGCTGTCTGGGCAAACTTTCCTTAACAGCACACTGCACTGGTGTCGAAAAATAGTTTAAAATAATATGTTGGCAGAAAAAAGTACCCCGGCCGTATCGCCGCTGTCTTGACAGAATTTACCCCGTAATAGGCCTACACGGCATAACATATTCCTGTCTTCATTGACGCAGAAAAATACACTGGTTGATAAACTAAGTCATAGTTTAAATATTCGTGGTCTGGTCTGTCCCCAAAATGTTTGTTTTTGTTTATTAAAAGTATATAAGTTTTAATAAAAACAATATGGTTTGTAATTAACAAAATAGTATATTAAGTAAGTAAGTAATTCTTTATTGCTGAAAGTTACTTATAGCAATTACAAAGAATAAATTTGTAAATATGTAAAGGTGTTAATGATACAAATAGTACAAAATAAGTTAGAAAAGAATGAAAGTTCTAGGGAAGAATAGCGTAAAGAAAAGAATGACGTTTAATAAATTATAAATGTATAAGTTTAGAATAACTGGTGATGTGGAAGACATAAATTTTTGGAGTGAAGGGTGATTTCTATAATAAACATAACGCTAACGCTACAATATACGTCCACATTCCTACTTTGATTGATATGGTACTTTGTCAAGAAGGCTAGACGTTTGGTTTGTTTAGCGTTGAGGGTCGTGCGCCAACATTAATAGTTGCCGTCCTTAGAGTATAAGGAATAACTATACCAAGATAATCCATTCAGAATTGTGCCTTCCTTACACTAAAGGCAAAAAGTGGGCGTGGCTCTGCCCCTTGGGGTCGGGACATTCATCAAAATCAATAGTGGACGCCCTCAGGCTATAAGGAATACATAAACCAAGTACCAAGCTGATTCATTCAGAATTGCGGCCTGTAAACGACAAACACAAAAATTGGTCGTGTCTTGCCTGTGTGAGTCGGGACATGCAGTTGACGTCCTTAGGCTATATGGAATACATATCCCAAGTTTAAAGACGATCCATTAAGAATCGTGGCCTGTAGACAACACACATAGACACGAAGTAAAAATGGGCATGACTCTGCCCCTGGGGGTTAGGAAATCACCAAAAACAATAGGGGTCATCTTTATGCAGCCTGTAGACGACAGACAAACAAATACACGAAATGGGTGTTGCTGTCCCATGGGGGTCGGGCATGCACCCAAAACAAAAGGGGTCATCCTTAGGGTATAAGGAATAAGTATTTTAAGTTTCAAGGTGACCGATTAAGAATTATGGCCTGCAGGCGACACACAAAAAGAAAATGGGCGTGACTCTGCCCCTGGGGGTTGGCATGCACCCCAAATGATAGAAATGTTCCTTAGGGTACAAAGAATAATCATTCAAAGTTTCAAGATGATACGTTAAGAAATGTGGCTTGTAGACGACAAACAAATAAATACAAGGAATGGGCGTGGCTCTGCCATTGGGGGTCGGGCATGCACCAAAAAACAATACGGATCATCCTTAGGGTAAGTATACAAAGTTTTAAGAAAATACAGTTAGAATTGCGGCTTCTAGGCGACACAGAGACACACAAAAAGAAAATGGGCGTGGCTCTGCCCCTGGGGGGTTGGGCATGCACCCCAAACGATAGGGATCATCCTTAGAGTATAAAGAGTAAGTATACAAAGTTTTAAAGAAAATCCAATAAGAATTGTGGCCTGTAGGCGACACAAAGACACACGATAAGAAAATGGGTGTGGCTCTGCCCCAGGGGGTTGGGCATGCACCCCAAATGATAGGGATGTTCCTTAGGGTACAAAGAATGTGTATGCTAAGTTTCAAAATTATAAGTTAAGAAATGTGGCCTGTAGACGACAAACAAATACATACTAGAAATGGGCGTGGCTCTGTCCCTGGGGGTCGGGCATGCACCAAAAACAATAGAGATCTTCCTTAGGGTATAAGGAATACGTATATCAAGTTTGAAGAAAATCCAGTAAGAATTATTGCGCCCTGTAGGCGACACAAAGACACACGAAAAGAAAATGGGCGTGGCTCTGCCCCTGGGGGTGGGGCATACACCCCAAACGATAGGAATGTTCCTTAGGGTACAAAGAATGTGTATGCAAAGTTTCAAGATTATAAGTTAAGAAATGTGGCCTGTAGACGACAAACAAACAAATACTAGAAATGGGCGTGGCTCAGCCCCTAGGGGTCGGGCATGCCCCAAAAACAATAGGGATCTTCCTTGGGGTATAAGGAATAAGTATACCAAGTTTGAAGAAAATCCATGAAGAATTGCGCCCTGTAGGCGAACCACAGACACACACACACACACACACACACACAGACAGGGGCGACGGCATAATACGTTCACATTATGAATGTGGACGTATAAAAAGCTTTAGTGTATTCTGTAAAGGAAACTTGCCTATAAACATCTTAAGAAAAAAGGATTTAAATTTTAAATATCTTTTAATGTAGCAAAGCTAGCATATTCTATTCTCAATTGCCATAGATATTTTGAAAGCATAAAATACATATCAACATATAAAACAGCCTCTCCTCTGAAATATAGATTCCTAATTTTATGGGTCGTTAAATGCAAATTTAACCACATGAATTTTTCAATATTATTTGTGTAATGGTCAGGTGTAGCAAAACTAAACCAAATGCTGAATAAATGCACATTCGCCCCGTCGAGATAGGGCTTCCATACTTAACCAAAGAATTCTCACCCATGCGCAGTGATTGACTTCCAAGGTGACAAGTCGCGGCACGACAAAGCGAAATAATTGCATTTTGTCGACTTGTCGGGTTGTGAATAAGTCGAAGGTTAGTTTGTCGGGTTAGTTTGTCGCGTTGTCGGGTTGATTTTGTCGACTCGTCGCTTTGTCGCCTTCACAACCCAACAAAGCGACAAATCGACGAAATGCAATTATTTCGCTTTGTCGTGACGCGACTTGTCGCCTTCACAACCCAACAAGTCGACGATGTAGAATGGCCGCTAACAGCTACCATAGATAACAAAGTGAAACAAAGATCGTTACTCTATGAACGGCGAGGTTCAATAGGTTCTATAAGGCTACTTTAGAATTCTTACCTTCTATTTTTCACCGTGATTCTTCTTTGTGCCAAACTAGTAAGTTGCTCTGAAACTTGAATAATCCGATAGTATTAGAGAATGTCGTCGTCGGTGAAATTGTATTGGGCACTCTTCTTGCGTTGATGTTGCAATACCCGTTGATTGTGAACCACCCCAAATTATAATGTTCAAATTCAATGTCGCGTTTTGTCAGATATTAATGTCAATTCTAACTAAGTACTCGTATTTCTGTGAAAATACCCACTCACTATCTTTTATCATAGATTTCCTAGAAATTATTCAGTCAATGGAACAATAGAGATATAAAAATAGAACAGTAGCTAGGGTTAACGCCCATTCGACACAAACTAGGTCATTTCGGGCCCGAACATAATATGGACACAGATCACTAAATATTCATGGGCCGCGCGAAAGTTATTTTTAGTCCTTCTCTCCCTTTCCCTTTTCCCCCTTTTGCATGGCGATTTTTGTTGACTTTTTGGTGTAGAATTGAAGAAAAGGGTTTAAAAATACATTTTCTACCAGGTTTTGGTGAATATTCATGATTTTGAGGCGGAAGGATACAAGGGTTGTGAGGTTGGTTACGTTGAAAGGGAGGGCCGAAAATTGCTTGTTTAGTTGTCTGGACTTGCAGCCTGTGTATCTCAAGTTTTTCATGGTGAACCTCATACATGCTTTTGGGCCAGAGTTTGCCACATGTTGCTCCATCTGTAGCAGAAAGCGTTCTACCCAACGAATATTTGGGGAAAAGTTACAGCCGGTCTAAGAGACGAGAATTAACATTAAAGTCAATGGGGAAATAATTAGTGATCTGTGGCCATATGGTCAATTCTACTTCATCATTGTTCTGGACTACATAATCATGTGAGATGCGCATGCGTCATCGCCAGTCAATTAGCTCGTGCGTTTGCCGAAGTCCGGAGGGCACAATACTGGATCAGGGCCCACTCAGCTAATCTCGACAGATTCCGTCAACTACATCTAGTCTCGGATGTATGACAGTAAGTGATATGTACCTACGCCCATACATTTGCGATGCGGCTACCGGTTTACTTTAACAGGAAAACTTGACGCTATTACACAAATTGGGAACCTATTCGGCTAGCGACCTATTCGACCGATCGAGCTGCAACCTGTTCGTTGGAAACCTATTTAGAGTAAAGACAACAGTCTCTTTTTATCAACCAATAAAATCCAACGTTATGTCTATCAAATGAAAGTAGAATATATTATTTTTTATCCATTCCTTCAGCTCAGAATAGACGTGTAATTTCGCCATTATCTTACAGCTGGATCGGTCGAATAGGTCGCTAGCCAAATAGGTTGCCAACTTGTGTTTGGAATGGGCGCAGCCATGTTTCATCCGGGACCTTTAAAGTAGTTCCAATATGGCGGAATTCATCATACAGCCGAGTTTAGATTCCCGAAATCTTACGAGGTTTGCCGAGTGGATCATGGCCTAATCGGGAAATACTCAATGGCGGCATTGGTTCCTGACTCTGTGACTCACAGTTCTTTCATTTTTTACCGATTTATTACTTTAATAAAGGTTTTTAGTATTTGCAGACTCTGCATAATACTTGTTAGTACCCAGAGACTCTCTTGGTACTTTAAATTTGTAATTTATCGGCCCGTGTTTGACTGTTGTACAGTTTTGTATTTGTCTAGTTTTAAGTGTATTATTTTTTAATATGGCGTCGAAGTCGATAGAGATTACGACAACCGTCGGTAGTACTGCTACTAGTAGTACTATTACGGCATCACAGTCTAGTCTTCAAAACATGTAGGAACTCCTGATCTCAAGACTGATACCATTTTAGTATCCGTTCTGGACACAATGTCAATTATGTCTCAACCATTGGAAAAATTGAGTGAGGCTATGGGTAAGATGGCGGAAGGAAGAAGTTCGAGATCTCGGTCACGGTCCAGTTTTAGGATCCCGAAAAGGAGATCGTTATCTATATCACCCAATAAAAAGAGGAGGTCAATTTTGTCGCCATCTATTTCCTCTAAAAGGCGAAGAGTATCACACTCTATGAGTAATAGTGATTCAGACAGTCAGTCCTCTGGTTCATATACGTGTAGTAAAGGATGCACGTTTCAAGCAAGACAGATCCAGGCATAGGCCTATTGGCGGGCCTTCCCATACTGATGTCACTGATGACATATAAGATTTACATCATACATCTAAACAAACCAAACCTTTACATACAGGTGCTAGCACCAGCAATGATAATGTCTTACAAGACATAAATCAGTCCTTTGAAGAAACAGAACAAACCGGGCCAGAGGTAACAGACAAACTTGCAGAGATAATTAACAAAAGGTTTCAAAATAGACTAACAGATGATATTCTGAAAAAGACTTTTTCCAAATATCTCAGGCCAAGGAATTGTTCTGGTCTCAGTATTCCAAATGTCAATAACGAAATTTGGAAACAGTTATCAAATAACATTAAAAGGCAAGACCTTAGATTAAGTTATATACAGAAAGCTATTTCTAAAGCTGCCTCTGCAATTACAGTAGCCTATGTGCAGATGAAATACTTGATGACAAGATAAATGATAAGTCAGTTGTGGCTAGGAAACTAATTGACTCAGTTGCTTTATTGGGCCATGCTTCACACGACCTTTCTCTTAAAAGGCGCGAATTAATAAAACCCGGTCTCAGGCCTGAATTTGGAGGTCTTTGTTCGACTAATGTACCTGTTACTCCTGAATATCTTTTTAGTGACGATTTACAGAAACACTTGAAAGAAATCAGGGAAACCTGCCGTTTAAGTTCCAGAGTTTCATCATCATACACACCAAGAAGAGATGATCGACCCTCATCCTCTTACCGACCCTCATCACCATATCGTTCATACCCGAATACATCTACCAGTCATTTTTTAGACAAAAAGGGGAGGGGAAACCACCCCAGACAGAACTACCCCAGACATAGGTCAACAGGAATATCCAATCAACAGACAAAACAGAAGATTTACAAAAATCGAGCAAAACAAAAATTGCTTCTTGTACAGAAACCACAAATGCTAAAGAGGTGAACTCTTTTAAAAATTATTGTGCTGAATTAAAACTAATATTAGTTAGTAAAGCATTACAGTTTAAAGCTGGTTGTTTAACGAACTATTTAGACAACTGGAAATCATTGACGTCTGATTATGAAATTCTAGAATTAGTTAAGGGTGCAAAAATAACTTTCACAGAAAGGCCAGAGAAAAATCAGCATTACTTAAATCACTTTAATGAAACAGAAACTAAAGCAATTGATCATGAAATTGAAAAGCTTCTATCTAAAGAAGTGCTAATAAAAACTAGTAAACACAAGAATGATATACTATCTCCTATTTTTGTCAGAGAAAAGAAAGATTTATCTTTTCGCATGATATTAAATTTAAAGAAACTTAATTCTATTATTGAATACAACCATTTTAAAATGGATACTCTTGCTTCAGTTTTATGTCTTGTAGAGCAAAATTGTTTTATGGCATCAATTGATCTTAAAGATGCTTACTATACTGTTAATGTTGATCAAAATTATAGGAAATATTTAAAATTTTGCTGGAAAGGTCAATTTTATTGTTACACATGCTTTCCTAATGGTCTTTGTATTTGCCCAAGAAAGTTCACTAAATTATTAAAGCCTCCTTTAGCAAGTTTGAGAAAAAGGGGACATATTTCATCTGCATATATAGATGATGTATTTTTAATGGGGTCAGATTTTTCTGATTGTGCTCAAAATGTTAAAGATACCACTGAATTATTTGATAGTTTGGGATTTACTGTACATCCAGATAAATCTGTATTTTTCCCCTCAAATTCTATTACTTTTTTGGGGATTATAATTAACTCTGTTGATATGACTGTACGATTGACACCTGCAAAGAAACTTAAATTGAAACAGGCTTGTGAACAGTTGCCTGATCAAACATTTATGACTATAAGATCTCTTGCTAGGGTTTTAGGTTTAATGACATCTAGCATGGCAGGTGTCATGCATGGTCAATTATATTATAGACAATTAGAAACTGAAAAAACTCGTCGCTTAAAGATTAAATATGGAAATTTTGATGAACTTATGTCAATTTCCCAAAAGAGTGTTTCTGATATTCTATGGTGGATTCATAATATTGATGAATCTTATAATTTTATACAACTATCTAACCCCTCACACATTATTTCAACTGATGCCTCCTCTACTATTGGATGGGGAGCTGTTATGAATGATCATTGTATTGGGGGGGGGGGGGTCTTTAGAAGAAAAACTTGAGCACATTAATTACTTAGAAATATATGCAGTTTTTCTGGCGTTGAAAAGCTTTAAATCTATGATTGTAAATAGTCATGTTAAATTATTGATAGACAGTACTACTGCAGTTTTCTGCATTAACCATATGGGTACTAGTCATTCTGAGAAATGTAATCAGATTACCCGTGAAATTTGGTTATGGGCTAAACAGCATAATATTTGGTTGTCTGCCTCTTACATACCAGGCGTCACTAATGTTCAGGCTGACTTTGAGTCAAGAAAATCTAGAACAGATCTAGAATGGATGTTAAATGTTAATATTTTTCTCGAATCTATGAATATTTCGAACTTTAAGCCAAATATAGATTTATTTGCCAGTAGGCTAAATTATCAGTTGAAACCTTATGTTTCTTATATGTGTGACCCAGACTGTTTTGCTGTGAATTCTTTTACAATATCATGGACACATTATGATTTTTATGCTTTTCCACCTTTTAGTGTCATTCCAAGATGTCTCCAAAAGGCATTGAAAGACAGGGCAACTGGTGTATTAGTGGCTCCATATTGGACAACTCAGCCGTGGTTTCCAGAGTTGATGAGGATGTTAATCTCAGATCCAATACTAATTTCTCCAAGACAGAATCTACTGTTGTCAAAGACTTCTCCAAACCTTCATCATCCAATGCAAATCGTTTTGAAACTAATGATATGCCATATATCAGGAATGAATGCCAAAATAAAGGATTATCAGTCTCAGCTTCAGATACCATCATGCAGTCGTGGAGAAGTGGAACTAAAAAACAATATAGGTGTTATTTATCAAAGTGGGAACAGTATTGCCATTCCACAGGGTCTAATTCGGTTCATTGTACTGTAGAACAGGGAATTAATTTTTTGGCAGAACTACATGACTCTAGATTAGGTTATAGCGCTATTAACATTGCACGTAGTGCTTTGTCTTCTGTGATTCAGTTAACTTGCAAGGGGAAAAGTATTGGTAGCCATCCATTGGTTGTTAGATTTATTAAAGGAGTCTTTAATTTAAACCCTTCTTTACCTCGATATAATAAAATATGGGATGTAAATCTCGTATTATCACATTTTAGGAACCAACCACCAGCATCAGAACTTTCACTGAAAGATTTAACTCATAAATTGTCTTGTTTGCTTGCAATGCTTAGTGCACAAAGGTGTCAAACATTAAAATATCTCGATCTTCATCATATTGATATTAGTGAAAACAAAATTATTTTTCATATAATGATGCCATTGAAACAAACTCGACCTGGGCATCATATACAACCCTTAGAGTTTGTGACATATAAAGAAAATCAAAATGTTTGTGTTGTAACGATTTTAAATGAATATATAGCAAGGACTAAAACACTAAGAGGAGCAACGTCTCAATTATTAATTAGTTATTTAAAGCCACATAAGGCTGTGTCTGTAAATACTATATCTAGATGGATAAAATTAGCATTGAAAGAATCTGGTATTGATACCACCTTGTTTTCATCACATAGTGTTCGGTCAGCTGCAACTTCGAAAGCTAAACTTTCTAATTTGCCTATTTCATTAATAATGAAAGCAGCTGGCTGGAGCAGAGATTCTACTTTTTATAAGTTTTATTTTAAAGGGAAAGATACCCATAACAATGATAATAGTTTAAATTTTGGGAGTGAACTCATTAAGAACTTAAATTAACATGAAAAATGTGTTTTGTTTATTTTAAGTTTATCTCAGGTTTATAAGTTTATCTAAAGTACCGGTATTGATAAACAGTATTTTGTAAGTTTAAAAATGTTTTAAAAAAGTGTATTGACTTGTTACAATTTATCATAGGTATTGATAAAAAGTGACTCAACAGTTCATACTGTTCATTATTTGCACTTTCTTATTTAATGATAAAGACATGTGAAGTTTATACATGCTTTTATCTGAACTTGCGTAATACTTATATTGCTCTCAAGATTTTGTAGTCCAGAACAATGATGAAGTAGAATTAAAATCAAACTTCACTTCCCTAAAGTTAAGCTCGTTTAATTTGTAAATTTTATGTCAATAATTTGCTGGCGTAGCAGTCTTTTAGCAGTGGGATCGAGAAAACCGGAGGACGCGAAGAAAACTCACAAGGTAAAAAAAAGGCACTCGAACTCCTCGTGGAGTACAATCGCGAAATCGAAACCACACACGTGCTAACACTTTGGTCACCCACCTTGATGTTAACAAAGACGTAAGACTATAGGCTATAAGATATTTATTTGATATGATTCAACCGAAAGGTTATATATGTGCAAGATAGACATAGGCATACGGGTTCGGTGACAGTTAGGGGGGGGGGGCAAAGACGGCGGTGTCGGTGTTTACGTGAGAGCGGAGTTTACCGTGTAGGGACCCACATCCCCTTAGCTGCAATTTATAGTCATGATAATTCTTATCTATGGCTAGTCAAATTAGGTGCAATTGTGAATTGCAAAATTTTCAATACATATCACACCAGTGAAGAATGTGAAACGGTCCTCGTTTCTCGTTCGTTTTTTTATAAGGGTAGATAACCCTATTTATGTCCATTTATTGAATTATTTATATAAATCATGTATATATCTGTAATTAGTTTATATTTTATTATATTATCAAAATCTGTAGTATGTTTTGCCGATTTGAAAAATATGTATAACATGTGTATGTTTCATGTTTATTATAATTGTTAATATTCATTCTTTGTCTGAAATGGTTCATAAATCATTACCATTCTGTTATGTTTATTATTACTATACTCATACTCGATAATTTGCTTTGTATTGGTGTGATTGGACTGTGCTTACGCAAGTGGTACTGTACGATCGCTGAAGGTATTCCCGCTAATACTTGAGTGTAACTGATCTAAGGTTTGAGTTTTGAATTAACGAAACCGTCTAATCAGCGTACCAAGGTAGCGAGTTGTAAGATGAAACGGCGGCCATGACGTCGTGCGAACGGCACAACATGGGCTGCCAAGATGTTGTCCCGGTAGTACTGGCCTGTAACACGCCCTGCAACAACATGTAAAGCCGTTCTTCCAGCAACAGTGATGCCTCCCTACACCATAACAGAACCACCTCCAAATCGATCATGTCTGATGACGTTAACGTCTTGGAAGCGCTCGTTTCGACGACGCCACACCCTCCTACGTCTGTCCAAAAAAATCAACAGTGAACATTGACTCACCTGAAAACATCACATTGCTCCAGCGTCGATTATCCCAGTGTTGACGATCCCTACACCAACGACGTCTTGCCTGAATGTGATGATCTCTCAAACAAGGGATCACGCGAGGACGTCGGGCGCGAAGGTGACCCCTATGCAGTCGATTCCGAATCGTCTGGCCACTCACTCTCACACCAGTGTCTGTTTGAAGACGAGCGCTGATCTGATTTGCTGTGATGACACGATTTCTCAAGGCCAAGGTACGGATAAATCGATCCTGGGCTTGAGTTGTCGCCCTTGGTCGACCTGAGCATGGTCTGTCCTGTACAGATTGTGTATCACGGTATCTGGACCATAGCCTGCTTATGACAGACTGAGAAACATTCATCGTCCGCGCCACAACCGCCTGTGTTGTGCCGATATTTAGCATGCCAAGGGCACGTAACCTTTCATTTTGGGTAAGCCGACGCATATCAAAATTTGTTTTCTGGTCACTAAAACAATTAAACAGATGTTTCCACCCTGGAATTCAATGCCACAATGACTGTAACATTCAAAGTCAGAGTCGTACAAATCTTGGGTTGGACCCCCATGATGATCCCAAGCATTACCTGCATTCCATGCGGTAGCTATTGGTGCGTTTGGGCGTCACATGTAACTGGAAATGTTTCTTCTGTTAGGTTCTATAGTGACTTTTTTCATAGTCATTTGCATATTTTAGTATTATGCCCCCCAAATCAAATATCCCCTACTTTTTTTGAATAGTATAATATTAATGGTAATAAATACACATTAATCATAATTTGGCTTTCACTTATTCTTTGCTTGGGGATACTTGAGGAGAATTACCTTTCGGCTAATTCCAATCCTTGTCTCTTGAAGGGGGGGGGGGGCCTTTGCGTTTTGCTTACTTTACACAAGGTTCGTGATTGGCCTAATATCAATCACTGGTGGCAGAGTTACTATACCCCAAAACCCCGTTGTTGGTTATTAACCGGCACTACAAATGGAACACTGAATGGAACAGGGGATCCCGTGGCTAAGTGGGTAAGGTGCTGGCACGTAACCTTTCATTTTGGGTAAGCCGACGCATATCAAAATTTGTTTTCTGGTCACTAAAACAATTAAACAGATGTTTCCACCCTGGAATTCAATGCCACAATGACTGTAACATTCAAAGTCAGAGTCGTACAAATCTTGGGTTGGACCCCCATGATGATCCCAAGCATTACCTGCATTCCATGCGGTAGCTATTGGTGCGTTTGGGCGTCACATGTAACTGGAAATGTTTCTTCTGTTAGGTTCTATAGTGACTTTTTTCATAGTCATTTGCATATTTTAGTATTATGCCCCCCAAATCAAATATCCCCTACTTTTTTTGAATAGTATAATATTAATGGTAATAAATACACATTAATCATAATTTGGCTTTCACTTATTCTTTGCTTGGGGATACTTGAGGAGAATTACCTTTCGGCTAATTCCAATCCTTGTCTCTTGAAGGGGGGGGGGCCTTTGCGTTTTGCTTACTTTACACAAGGTTCGTGATTGGCCTAATATCAATCACTGGTGGCAGAGTTACTATACCCCAAAACCCCGTTGTTGGTTATTAACCGGCACTACAAATGGAACACTGAATGGAACAGGGGATCCCGTGGCTAAGTGGGTAAGGTGCTGGCTCGCTAGCCTGGAGGTCGGGTGTTCGATCCCGGCATTGGCCGAGACGAGAAAGTCCATCTCGATTTACCGGCGTGGTTTCCTCTTGTCAGTGATGCAGAACGGAGTGACTGATAAGGACGCATACCTAGTCGTTCGGATGGTACGAAAAGCCGCCCAGGACCCGTGTACACATTGGCATGCACGTAATTTTGCCTTGGCAGTTAGAATTCGATATAAGAGTAGGCCTTAGCGGAACTGCCCAGGCAAAATTTCCTTCATAGCACACTATACAGAAGAGTAGGACCACATTTCATTTAATAACAAACAGTTTTTCTTTATTTACGATTGACATGATACACGTGATTCTGGTTTGGTGGACATTTTAAAATGAGCAAAAATTTCGCATAGCAATTGGGTTTATTCAAATCATATAATTATAGGGTAAGGTTTCACCTTTATTTCAATGTACAGTACAGTTTTAGCAGAGGCAGATCCCCCCCACCCCCTAATTTTAGACAGTGCCCTTTTTTACTACTGAAAGTGCCTTTTTTAGTGCTGAAAGTGCCTTTTTTCAGACCCCAATATGTCCTCTCCAAACGTTTACTTAGACGAAAATATCAGCCAGATAGCTCTTGGAATGTCTACAGATACAAGGAAATGACGGATAATTGTCCTGCCCCCCCCCTCCAATCCCCTCGCAGCAGCGTGCCCCGTCTCCTCATTTTGCGGCGCCACCCCTTTTCAAAATTCCTAGATCCGCCCTTGTTTAGGTCAGTGTAATTGGAAATAAAGGGATTTATAGGCCAGTAAATTTTTATACGCCCACATTGGAAATGTCGTATATTGCCGTCGCCCCATTCTTGTGAATACTCTGCAGACTATATTTATCATCTGACTGTTTCGAAACTGATATATGTTGTTTATATTAGTGAGATGAAGAAATGTCGTCGTATATTGCCGTCGTCCCATCCGTCCATAATTTCTTGTTAACACCCTACAGACTACATTCATCATCTGATTGTTTCGAAATTGATATATGTTTTTTTACTTTAGTGAGATCAAGAAGTCGATTGATTTTCAACAATACATGTATCTGATAATTACTGCCAGAGTTATGACCCTCGAACACTTTGAAATATCTCCCGAAAGCTCTAGAGGCTAAAGTTAATATCTGATTTTAAATTTATACACAGAGTTTAAGGTCATGAGACGAAGAATCCTATCGAATTTCAACAGTATCCGATTATTACTGCCAGATTTATGGCCCTCTTAAATGTCTTGTGGACGCTAAAGTTAATATCCAATTGACTTTAAATTTATAGTCTTTAACTTGTGAGACGAAAATTTCCAGAGATTCTCAATGATTTCTGATAATTAATACCAGAGTTATGGCCCTTGATCACTTTGAAAATCTTCTGGACCCTCTGGAGGCTAAAGTTAATGTCTGATTGACTTTTGATTTTTACACGGTGTTAAAGGCCATGAAACGAAGAATCCCCTTGATTTTAAAAAATCTTGTGGACACTCAAGAGGCCAAAGTTAATATCTGATTGACTTTAAATTTATACATAGTGTTTAAGGTCATGAGAAGAAGAGTCCTATTGACTTTAAGCAAATTCTGATAATTACTGTCAGAGGTATGACCCTTAATCACTTTGAAATATCTGGTGGACGCTCTAGAGGCTAAAGTTAATGTCCCAAGTGACTTTAAATTTATACACGATGTTTAAGGTTGTGAAACGAAAAAGCTGTGATTTTCAATGATTTCAGATAATAACTACCAGAGTAATGGCCTTTGATCACATTGAATAACTTGTGGATGCTCTTGAGACAAAAGTTATCAGCCAATTGACTTTAGATTGAGATGAACAATTATATTGATTTTCAATGAATTGTGATATCTTGAACAACCAAATTCATATGAAATGTTTCGTTTTTAAAGGTTAGCATGGGATATATTCTAATGATTTTCTGATAATTACTTGTTACTTTTTATCAGATTTTAGTGTATTATAAATGTTTCGCGTTACCAATATGCGACAACTCTTGTGGACTGCCTGGCAACCTATCTTTTGTACTCAAATGACTACAAAAACGTGCTTAAAGGAAAGCCCTAGGTCCACTACTGTGATTGTAGCAAGAGAGAAGACATCAGTAATGCAATCATTTCTAGTACCCACTCCCCCAAGACAATTTTACAGCCACAGACGGATTTCATTTTCATAGTGGGGTATATAGCCTAATCGAGATTGCTGACTGAAATTCAATCTTTTACAGTCTAGTGACATGGTACCGTCGTTAGAGGGGCAACCAAGCTGCATAAATCATATGATTTACTGTCATTAAAACATGGGTGGTTAATAGTGTGTACCTAGAATTGCTACACCTCTCGAGGGATCATAATTCAGGAAATTACGATCGGATATGTGAAAATATCAAAAGTAACCAAGGTCTGTGGGATATAAACATGCATTACAAGTTTCATCAAAATCGGATGAAAATTATGACCTCTAGATCTTTGGGTTTTAAACATGCATTTCAATATTCATTATAATCTAATCAGAATTGTCACCTCTAGAGTGTCCACAAGCAATTTCTATGAAGTTACGGTCCAATACATGCCAATATTGTAAAAAAAAACTATATTTTAAGTTTCATTAAAATCAGATAAGTATTTTTACTTTTATTGGTAATGAAGCATTTGTAATACACTAAAATCTGATTAAAACTAGAGTAACAACTAATTATGTAATTATCTGAAAATCATTAGAATTTGTTTGCTTTTTATAAAAGTTTTACCCCACGCTAACAATTAGTATAGGAAAAATTTAATATAATGGATTTAGCTGTTAAGTTATCAAAATTCATTGAAAATCAAAATACTTGTTCGTTTCAACATCCTCAAACTCTGTGCATCAATCTGAAGTCAATCTGATCATAAGTTGGCCTCTATAGCGTCACAAGGGTTTTTGTACTCCCACATTGAAATGTGGTCGTATATTGTCGTCGCCCAAGTCCGTCCGGCGTCCACAATTGCTTGTGGACGCTCTAGAGGCTCAAGTTAATATCCGATTGACTTTAAATTTATACACAGTGTTTAAGGTCATGAGACGAAGAAGCCTATTGTTTTTCAGCGATTTCCGATAATAACTACCAGAGTTATGGCCCTTGATTACTTCAAAAAATCTTGTGGCCAAAGTTAATATCCGATTGGCTTTAAATACATACACAGTGTTTAAGGTCATAAGACGACGAAGCCTATCGATTTTCAGCGATTTCCGATAATTAGTGCCAGAGTTATGACCCTTGATCACTTCAAAAAATCTTGTGGGCGCTCTAAAAGCCAAAGTTAATATCCCATTGACTTTAAATTTATACACAGTGTTTAAGGTCATGAGACGAAGAAGTCTATTGATTTTCAGCGATTTTTCCGATAATTAATGCCAGAGTTATGGCCCTTGATCACTTCAAAAAATCTTGTGGATGCTCTAAAAGCCAAAGTTAATATCCGATTGACTTTAAATTTATACACGGTGTTTAAGGTCATAAGACGAAGATGCCTATTGATTTTCAGGGATTTCCGACAATTAGTGGCAGATTTATGGCCCTTGATCACTTAAAAAAAATCTTGTGAACGATCTGGAGGCCAAAGTTAATATCCGATTGACTTTAAATTCATACACAGTGTTTAAGGTCATAAGACGAAGAAGCCTATTGATTTTCTGCGATTGACGATAATTAGTGCCAGAGTTATGGCCCTTAGTTAAGCAATTATCAAACCTAGACCCCCCCCCCTGCAAAAAATCCTGGATCCGCACCTGTTTTAAGGTCATAAGACGAAGAAGCCTATTGATTTTCAGCGTTTTCCGATAATTAGTGCCAGAGTTAAGGCCATTGATTACTTCAAAAAATCTTGTGGATGCTCTAGAGGCTAAAGTTAATATCTGATTGACTTTAAATTTACACACACTGTTTAAGGTCATGAGACGAAGAAGCCTACTGATTTTCAGTGATTTCAAATTATTAATTCCAGAGTTATCTCCCTTGATCACTTCAAAAAACCTTGTGACGCTACAGATGCCAAACTTATCATCCGATTGACTTCAGATTGATACACAGAGTTTGAAGTGTTGAAACGAATAAGTATTTTGATTTTCAATGAATTTTGATAACTGAACAGCTAAATCCATGATGTTAAATGTTTCCTATACTAATTGTTAGCGTGGGGCAAAACTTTATAAAAAGCAAACAAATTCTAATGATTTTCAGATAATTACATAATGAGTTGTTTCATTACCAAAAAAAGTAAAAATATGCGACAACCCTTGTTGACTGCCCGGACGATTTAGCTGCTGTGGGCGTATGTTTCGTTGCCTGGCAACCTATCTTTGAAGTGATCAAGGGAGATAACTCTGGAAGTAATTATTTGAAATTGCTCAAAATCAGTAGGCTTCTTCGTCTCATGACCTTAAACACTGTGTATAAATTTTAAGTCAATCTAGAGCATCCACAAGCAATTGTGGATGCCGGACCGACGGACGAGTGGGGGTATAAAAATTGTTACCTGTAGTGTGTCCACAAATAAATTGTGGACTGACACCCGCCTGAACAGGGACGACAGCATACGTCCCGCATGAACATGTAGGTGTATAAAAAAACACACACAGTATGATTAAAAATCTATTTATGATTGATTTTCACAAACAAAGATATGAAGATACTAATGTAACACAGAAATTTAACAATTTACATTTAAATTCTCTTCCAGGTGACAGTAAAAATTATTATGTAAGTCAAAGAATCAAGATTAAAAATATTTGACCATAATGCTCAACAAACTATAGGACAGCACAACCTACGTGAGCAGTGCATTGATTTAAAAGATAACATTATATAGATAATAAATGCTAAAATTTGTTGCTCAACCTCGATCAATTTTATAAGAACTTCATATTTAACTTATCAAAAAGACTAACTTTTCCCTAAATTTATATTCATTTTGTTGGTTTGTTATCTTATGTATGTACAATTTATGCTCGAGTCTTCATTCTATACTATTATAATAATGTGAGTTAATGTAGATCAGTAACCATAAGCATACATAATTTATTCAACTGAACTAATCCTAATAATAGGCAATTCATAATATTAAAAATTCTTTAAAGAAGCTTTATGTAAGAGCTAATTTGCATATTGCTGGTCTTTTTTCTGGCTTCAAACACTACAGATTATTTCTTAGCTATTTTTTCCAGATGACATACGTATATAATAACTCTCTAGAACAAGGTTTTTCTCAAAGCATTATAATAGACACATTCAAAGCATTATTATACCAATACAATTTAACATTGCAGTGATTTAAATTTTTAGAATACAACACACTTGTCACTTGAACATATTATTATGTAGATCAAATCACAATAAAATTGTAACCTAGAATAAACAGTTATTAAATATTGTATAGTTCTTTAGGATTATAAGAAAGAATCACACCATTCTTTTAAACATGTGTAACAATCATTTTGTTGTTTAGAATTGGCTCCACATGTATCTTTTAACCAGCATTTGAACATTTCCTCCTCTTTCTTCAGCAGTAGAAACTGCCCCAGTACAGTGTATGCCTAAAACAGAAAACAGTCAATTAGTATTTTGCTAATACCTCAGCTTATCCATAAGAAAAACTTGGATAAAGTCAAAGGTGCCATGATATTATTGTATTTACAAGTTTTAACAATTCTGTTAAAAAATGTTGCCTCGAAGAGCACTGATTATCAAAATATGCATTAAATTGAAGTCTTAATAGTAATAAGAGCAGCTTTATCCATGTCATTATTAAACAGAATAGAAATTGCAAACAGTGTAAATTAACAAGTATATTACAAATTATGGATTTGTTTTTCTTCAAACAAATTCTATATTTTTTTCTATGAGCATTTTGCGAAACTGTATCCAAAGTACTCTCTGATATTCCAAATCATGACGTCATCTGACTATCATATTCTAGAAATGTCATTCAGGAGTCGACTATGTCAAGAAAGGCAACATTTATAAGACAGTTTTATACAGATCAGGTTATAATTTTCGTCATTTGAGAATTTACAAAATTCTTTAAACTGAAACAAGGGAAGTAATTACATCTAATTATAGCAACATATTCATTGCAATTTTATGACCATGTGCAATGACATTATATACAAATCGACTATACCAAAAAATGTTCACACAGACATTATGGCAGCGATCAGAATAGGAGTCTATCAACCTCTTTTAAAAAGGGGGGTTGGATGACCGAGTGGTTAGCATGCACGCACTGTATCATAAAGCCGGTCATTGAGTCAACTGGCATGGTTTCAAATCCCCAGTTGTACGTGACAAGGAGAAGGGTTGCCTGTCCAATCTCTTGGGTATTCACCAGCAGGTCGACATTCAGATGTGCAACAGGCACTCGCAAAGGATCGCGTCTCGAAGAACATTGACTGACTCACCTTATCAAAACCTTCAGCTGCTAATTTTTTACCATAGGTTTCACCAATACCTGACAATTCTGTAACAGGTTTTTCACCCATAGGTTCAGCAACAAAATTCTTGTGTTTTTGTGATGTGGACGACATCTTGTTATTATCTGAAAAATTATTTTAGTTAAATAAATTTCAATGAACAGAAAAAATATTACAAATACAATATCGACTTGTTATCTGATGTTCAAACTTCCCCAGAAATCTTGAAACAAAATAATTACAACTGGCAAAGAAGGACTAGATAAATAACACAAATTTATATGGAAAACAATCACTGAGTTTATTTCACACTACGTTTCAACAAGTTCCTCTTGTCGTTCTCAAGTGAGTAATGACCGTGTTATGGCAAGAAATCAAATTTATACAACAAGATAACAAAAACAGTAACAAATATGAAACCATCAAAGGGCTAATAAAAGGAAAATCATAACATTACAGAATGGACATCAAAGATGTAGATTAGGGATTAACTAATTAAGATATGAATCCATCTAAGGGCCAATAGAAAGGAATACTAAAAACATTACAAATGGGCAACACAAATATTAATTAAGGGTTAATTAAGACATGGATGGCTTCTTGTAGTTTTCTGGATTTCTTATTACGGAGATTTTGGTTTAATACTTTGACTTCAGAATAGTTAACTTGATGGCATTTGTTCAGTGAAAGTGTTCATAAACAGCGGATTTGTTGTCTGTGCCTCCGGACTGATGTTGCTTCAACCTCTACGAGGATTAGGAGGCAGAAACTGGTTACATGTATGTGGGTTCACTATAAATATGGCAAAGTGAAATTTTATACACATCTAGAATTTAATAAAGCCATCAAGAATTACAGTACCGGGTAATACTAATACTGTTATGGCAGAATTGCTATATAACGGTAGATTCTATATAACTACATGTAAACCATAAGGAACGTGAAGTGGCTGAGATGGCCCTTGTCAATAATGTCAGTCAACAACTGATATAACTTTTGGCAAAATAGCCGTAAAAATCGGGGAAGAAGTAGCCTACAGACATTACATTTAGGACAACATTTCGTTAATTATATAATTAATGAACTGAAAATATAAAAGTGAAGTGATGACTGAATCTCATGATACGATGTCGAACATATCCATAATTTCCATGATTATTGATTATATGGATTCAATTTGCATGGTGCAATTACACCCATCACTGCTTTACTTCGTGGATACAATTAAATTAATCAAAGAATCATTCTTCACCTTTTTCGGAGAAAATAAGGTGATCTCAACGTTTTTGAAATTTCTTTTCTTCACGTTTCCCAAACACACTTTGGCGGGAAGTGACGGGTCTGTACTTCCGGTTAGAAACTATTCCGGGGAGAACGCTAGATCGGAGACGGTCCTACGCAAATTGTGACGTCATATGTGAATTGTGGGTTAGGGTAAGGGTTAGGCTTGATCATGGGTTAGGGTTAGGGCTACCCCTGTTTATATCTCGGGACTTTGACCAAATCTACAGGTCCTAGCCCTTACCCTAACCCTAACCCACAATCTATGTATGACGTCATATGTGCTAAAATGCGTAGGACCGTCGCCGATCTAGCGTTCTCCCCATTCCGGTGGAGAACGCTAGATCAGAGCCGGTCCTGCTCATTTTGGCATATATGACGTCATATGTGGATTGTGGGTTAAAGGGACAATAACATTCTTGCTGGCTTGAAAGCTCCAGAAAATAAATAATACCCTTATTCTAAGTAATAGATGTTTAAGTGTCCTACCTGTTGTGTAAATTATCCATTAAACCTATTTTACTTGTCCAGAGGGTTCGAAAATATTTTAAAATCCAAGTCACATTTGAAAAGGTTTACGTTTGACTTTTCAAATCAATTGGTTGAATTTTTCCAATTTTTTTAAAATAGGTGTGTTAAGATGAAATTTATATCATCAATTAATTGGAATATTGTAAAATAATACGATTTGTTGACCAGGATGAAGATTGGGACATATTATTCAGTTACAACAAGAGTGTTATTGGGGCTTTAAGGTACGGATTAGCGCCAGCAGATTTTGTCACGGCCTCGGGATGTAAGCTGGGCTTGCACTAACGCTAATCCGAGAGCGAGCCTAACCCTTACCCTAATCCTAGCCCTAACCCACAATCTATACATGACGTCATATGCACTGAACCGTCTCTAACCCAGTTGTTTCTATATATATAACTCTATGGCGATACTCGATTCACAGTTCCGGAATTGAATTCCAAAACTGGTGTCAATCGAGTGAAAAGGAGAATTTCGGATTACAGCGCATGCGTCGACTGTATAAAAAGTATCCCAACCAATCATGACTGCTGAAACATATTTTTTACCGAGGAATACGTCACGATTCTACTCACTCCACCTCAGCTGTCGGGACTGGCAGAACTGTGACAGGACTGAATTCCGCGTCACTCGATTGTAATTCTGTCGATTCGGGACGTTCTGGACTGTGAATCGAGCACCGCCTATGGTATTTGCCCCATCACTGTTGGTAGTCTCTATCAAAAAGACGTTAAAAAGAAAAATTCCTTCGTTTAAAGAAATTTCTCAGATGCAACGATCAGATATTTTATTTGGAAAATATATTCAAAGTTTATATGCCTGTAAGGTGTAAAAATAAACTAATTCAAAGTATGACATTCTATTACAGAGTCACAAAGTTTGCAATGACAAAAAATATGATTGGTTGAACTAAGCCTAGTTAAGCGACCCTTTTCTCTAACCTTTAACAGTCAGTTTTAGCTTGAAATTAAAATGTCTTCCTTACAACCACTTAAGATTGCTTCTATTTAAAAGGTAGTGGCTGTGTCTGGTAGTGGGGCATGAGTGATATTGAATTGCAATCTTTACTTTGAAGGAAAATGTGCTAATGTTGTTGTCATTCTTGAAGATTATGCAAGATAAAGCTGTAGTATCATTTAATGTAGAGTGTATAGTCATTCAGATGGTATAAAAAACTGAGATTGCACGAGCACATATTGGCATGCACGTAAAACATCCAATGGAATTTTATATATATTAGAGTAGGTCATAGCACTACAATTCTTCCAAAATTTACCTCATAGTCATAGCAAACTCAGGATTGCACACACTCAGTCTAGTAGGAAAGGATTTCAAATAAAATGAAATGGGCTTTAACATCCTACTATTCTGCTCCAAATGGGCGAATGAAGATGGGTGTATACCATGCAGCCTGCTATGAGGGAAATTTACTCAGACAGCAATTGAATTCCATCTATCAAGGGTTCTTTTACATCCACACGTACGCCAGGGGGAACCACAGGACCTTGTATTTTTCGTTCAATCCCAACAACTATGTGCTGTTTCTTGTCAAGCACCACATCCTGTACCAAATCTTGAGGAACTTTCTCTGACAATACCGGGATCGAACTCGGGACCTCCAGGTTAGCAAGCTAGTGCCTCTGCACTGAGCCACTGCATCTCCCCTGTAGCTTACAAAAGTAATTAGAAACTAGTAACTAAAAACACCATTATGGTATTCAATGCATTTTATTCACAAAACTATGTAATAATTTTGAAATATATCGATTTGTCTTTTATCACAAATAATTCACATATACAAACTTAATAATTTTTAAAAGTGAGAAAAAATAGTACACTTTGCACCAACTGCTATTCAAAATAAAAATTTAAAGAACACATGAAAAATATACCATCTTAATCAACTCTGGTCCCTGTTTCTTGAAATTTTAACTTAAGATAAAATCTAAATTTTAGTAGATACTTCAATTTTGATTGGCTAAGGACTAAAATCAATCTAATATTATCCAATCAAATTACTACAATTTGTATTTTATCTTAGTTTAAATTTTGTGAAACAGGCCCCAGTTTGGGTAAAAAAAGTAATATGCAGTAGGCTACTTTGTACAAATATTACAATGAAACTAAAATTAAATTCTTTTGACCAAAAATATTTTTTTCATTTTAGTGTATGCTCATCATGACTTCAGAACAAAATTAAATTGTAACAAAAAGAGTGTTGTGCAGCTCAGTAAAATGTAAATCATACTCTTAAAATAATCAGCTGAGGAACTAGTCGTTCCTTTGGGACATAATGTTGGCATCCATGCTTTTTCCTTCATTTCTTTAACCATAGCTAAAGATTTATATAAAGTCACAGTATTCAACTGACAATAGAGGGCAATATAAAAGTCAGTATGATCAAAGTCAATGGTTTTGCTGCCATTCCAGCAGCTTATTTAATAAATTCAAATGTTTCATTCATTTTCATTTTAAAGATGCATTATGTAAGTCCTCAATCTGCCTATTGGAGGTTGTTTTTCTGGCTTCAAATCAAATATAAATTATTATTTAGATTTGCCTAAAATCTACTCTCTACACCATCGGATGACTAAGTTTTAAATGGATTTAAACCCTCTCAAGATTTAGAAATTTTTCGATAAAATGGATAATCAAAACATAGTCTTGGTTGTCAATTACCGTTGCTACGATAATAAACAATATACGCAACAGTCATAACATCTCAAATGAAAATTTCAATATATTCATTTCTAATTTTTTATCTAAATCTTACATAATGCATCTTTAAGTACTTTAAATAATATATGGAATAGCAATTCCAAATTTATAGACAATTAAAATTTCTGCAATGTGTTTACAGTTGTCCAAAGAACTGATAATAGCCTTCCTTTGATTAGAAAGGAGAACTGTAGTCTCTATCATTCAATGGTATATTAATATCGTCACAGGGCCAGAATGAGATTTTCGCCAACTTCTCTCGAGATGTGAATGAAATGAAACTTAAAATAACAGAACAATAACAACATCTTGTTTTGATTAGATTGGGAATTCCCCAAAAGACACTGGAAATAGTTAAGTTTACTGCCGTTTACTGGCTGTCAGTAAATATGACTGAGATGAGAGCCTTGGTCTAGGCTACATACAATAATTACAAATATAGAACTAGAACTAGATGTGTCATTTTGAATTCTTAATAAAACAAGACCGAGCTTTTAACTGTTAGTTGACATCCAAAAAACACTTTCAGTTTGTCCCCCCTCCCATTTATATTAAATAAATAGATCCACAGAGGCCAACCACATCTAAATAATAAAAACCATTACGAAAACAATATGAGTTTTGACCGAATATCTGAAACACGTAATTTTTTGTATTACAGTAAACATTACATATTACAAGAAAGGATTACAATATCTATATAAAATTCTTTGATCTTTTAATTCCTGAGTTTTAAGAATGCAGATACAGAATTGTAACTAAGCACTAAGCTAGCGATCTTTGTTTAACAACTTTTTAATTCACTTATATCATCAATGATTACCATTCATTGAACATTAAACTACTTCAGATTCATATACCCTGGATATTAATTTATTCAACATCTTTATATAAGCCCCCTATTAGAAACATAGGCATTATTTTGGATACATTAAATACTATGAAATTAAAAAAGGGACCAATTTTGCCAAAAATATACAGATTCATCACATATCAAAAAAGTATCAATAAGTCACATTAAAATGTTACTTCTAGGATCCAAACCCTATTAAAACAACATATTCAAAACACGAACCAATTACACACAAACGAACCAACTACACACAAACACAACCATTTGTATCAACTCCAATGTTTTTGAAACAATGAATGCAAACCTCAGACATAGCTTTAAATTGGGTTAATTTGCATTTATAAACTTTAGGTTTTAACTACTCAATTTAGGTAGCTTTCTATAATTGTTCCATCTGTTTATATACAATAATATTAATACATCAAATAATTTTAGATAAGTTTCTTACAATAACACATTGTTTACACAGTCATATAATAGTAATCGATGTTTAACTATACTCAAAAGAACAAATTCCAAAATAAATAACAATAATCGACGTATAATTCTCAATAACACATTCCTACATATGCAAAAATTGTATACACATATTATAACACAGGTATAATACGTTCGAAATTGTAGGAGAGTTACATTACAAATTCACAACATCTTTTTCGGTTGTTTTTGGTAGCTTTAAAGGACCAAAAAACCATAACACGAAATAATAAGTGAATCTTCAAGCAGAGATATTTTAACAAAGTCAAATTTGCATAGTATTGTATTTTAAATGTAAGCAGTGTACTCAATCTCTCCTGCCAAATTTCACTGCTGAGAGTACAAGGATTACAGGTCTGGACAAAGTAGCCTACCATCTATTGACCACTGTCTGTACAAGGACTTACATGTATAAGAAATGCTGTCTCAATCAACCAGTTCACAAAGTACACTGCATGCTTCAAATTAGTTCCTTTTGGAACTGTCCTTGAGCGAACTATATATTCGCTGACAGTTCCTGTCCGGCCTTCTATAACTGCAGTATGAAAATACCGTTTTTCCTCACCTCTGTTCAAAGACTATTTTGGAATCCTTACCTACTATTTTTTTTACCTTGATTCTAGTTTATTCGCCAAAAGAATCATTTCTTGCCACAGCTGACACACATTTATAAAGATTCAACACTTTTTTCAAGTAGAATTCTGTGATTAACACCAAATACGTTTAAACTGAAGAGACATTACGAGATCTGGACATGCGCAAATCGCATGTTTATTTCATCGCTAAATTCTACTTGGAAATGGAGTTGAATTATGATAAATCTATGTCAAATATAGTGAGAAAGGATTCCTTTTGGTGGAAAATAAAGAATTGTGGTGACAAATAGACAGTTAGGGTTCTAAAACAGCCTGAGAACAGGGGTGAGGAATAGCGGTATTTTACTGTATTTTCATACTGCAGTTATAGAAGGGCGGATAGGATCTGTCCAAAAGGAAATAGCTTCAAATGTTTGTAACAGTAAAATAGTTGCTCTGTAACAAAGATTTGTTTCTCTCATTCTATATACAACTACTAAAATATCTAATGATATTTAATTAAATTTTTATGCAAATCATATTTATAATCTTGTTAATTTAATGAGCTATATAATAAATTATGATTATAAACATTTAATAAAGAATATATATCATCTAATGTAAATAAATAAATAATCACCTTGAAAAAAATCAAAACATCTAAAATCATTTAATATCCTCATACACCCATCCATACATACCATACCATATAGTCTTAAAATATATCAACCATAATTGCTACATGAAGAATTCAGTTAAAATAGCATTATGCAAGAGCAAAATCTGCTTATTACAGGTCTTTCTTTAGGCCTGAAATGTTATCTAAATAATCAATCAGACATTAATTAACTCATCCAGACCATAATAAAATCTTGATGTCAAGGTTAGCCTTTGATTTTGGCAGATTAGATTCCTATATGCCGCTTAACAGCCATTTGTAATTAAATCAAACAAGTGGATAATCAAGACTATGCCGTTTATATCAATGATTTTAGTAATGATGACCGAGTCTATGTGAATATTTCACTCGCTTCGTTCTTGGCTAATAGTGGGTCAATTTGACTGAAATTTTCAGCAAAGTACCTTTACACTACGAAATTTTTACCTATTATAGTGAGAACTGCCATCTCTTTATTCTATCTCCCATAATGCAACTTTAATTGACATCAAAGAATTTATCATTTTGAAGGGGTTTGTCTACACAGTTAAAGGGAGATAACATAATTCACTGGGGTAAGAGCACTGATTAAATCAAATAGGGTATGCATTTACTGGTACCACAGATCACTTGAATCTACTAAACAAACTAATTGACTTCTAATATTACCAACGTATTTGATTTTTATGTTTGTCTAACACACTAAAACGTTTGATTGTCTCATAGCCTAACATTATAAAGAAGGAAAATAAGACTGATTGAAGAAGACGTGCAGAAAGTCCTTTGACAAGAATTCTGTATCTTTCTTCCTTCCATAAGAGCTGTACTGTCTGTGGTAAATTGGTTTGGTACACCTGTAAGTCAATATTGAAAACATTAGATAAGTGTTTTCCTACCCAAGGTTGGGGTAATGGTAATGGAATAATAATATATTTTTTATTACCATTACTTAAGACATTGCGTAAAATATATTGTAAAAACATTCGGGTCTACTGCACTCATGTTGTTACAATATATATCACTTAACAAGTAATGGAAGATTTATACATGTAGCATTCAATCATTTAAATTAATAAGAAATTAGACAGTCCTTATATGTCAACAGAAACTTCTTTTATTGCATTATATAAATAGAGCATTATTATAATATTATTAATACTAATCTCCAACAGTTACAATGTAATTATAACGGCCCTTAAGTATATCTTGTCTCCATTGTATTGGTTATTTTGTACAGAAAACAATCTAAGTAATATTATATTCTGTTCTATATTCATGATGAAATGAATGCTTGTAATACAATGTTTATAGACAATCTAAATGGACTGATTAACAAATCACTTGAAACAAAATGTATTACTTGGGGTGTAATTCCTTTTGGGATGTAATTCCTTTTAGGATTATTAAAAAAAGAATTTAGAGGAGGTCTGTGATGCTATAGTCATACTAATAGGAGGAATGTTGGTCTTTATGCTGTGATGGTCCATATTTTATATCAGGATGACTGTGAAAAGTAGTGTCGATTTGGTACTTCCCGACGTATAATTTTAAAGTTGTGCTTAGTGTCATGCTCGCGAAATATTATTACGCCTCCTCGAAACTTCACTATTGGCGTACATGTATATTGATATATAATGCTTAATACAATTCTTAAGAATACTAAAAGTTGTCTCAATTTTCCCTTTTCACACATTGGTTTTTGTACCTGATTGCACCTTAAAATCTATCATGAAACACACTGTATGTATATTTTAAAGTTTCTGGTTGACATTTATGATACTATTTAATTTCAATATTGAATCTCCAGTATAAGCACAGTATGACAAAGCTATCAAAAAGTGAAATATATTAATACGTTAGTTTCAAGATGACTGAAGTATTTATGTTGATGAGATATTAAATCCTATTACTTTCAGTTTTAAATTAGTACCTGTATACGTGCTCTAATAAGATCTAAAGGATTTGTAATAACTGCTGCAGATATACCCGCTAACGGAGCTGCCACACATTGTATAAGTAAACGAGGTAAATTTGATGGTACCACATCCATAAATAAATCTGAAATATATCAAAACATAAATATCATGTTAATATCAAATCGAAATAAATCTTCATATTTGTTTCAGAACATTTCAGAATACAATTACAAAGTCAGCATTTTCTTCACAATTTGTGATCAACAACTCTTGTCAATATACAATACATGTAGTGACATGGTCTATTAATAGTATGTGTAGTACACATCTGTGACATCGATGGTAAATGTAACGCTATTCTGAATTTACTTCTATTTCTTGGACATGGTCCACAATCCCCTGATTTATGTCATACCTAAAAATGATTGAACTGTTAGAAACATTGACTCCATTCATGCATCTACATGTACTTAATGTATAAAATATTCATGTCAACAAACCAGAACAACAACATTTGAGTAAAAAAATCTTATCTTTTTTGTCTATAGAAATGAAATGAAATGGGATTTTACCTGCTACTGCCACTGTGACCCCTTTTTGTCTATAGAAATTTTACTTACTTGAATATGTATCATAGAAAAACCACCATAATGCACTGTTTGGGGCAAACACAGTTAATGACACAAAATAACCTTTATAAAATCCTCTTAAACCATTCTTATTATAAACTTCTCGTATAACAGCAGAAACAGTACCAAATCGTTTATTACTGGTTTTATTGTCTATAGCTTTGATTAATGGTACTGCAGTTTTACTTCGTGACGAACTTTCTTGACCAAGTAACATGATATGTTGAGTAATAATATCTAGAGGTACAGACATAGTTTGACCAATCACAGATGCGCATCCACCGGCTACAAAAGAACGTGATTTACTGTCTTTAACTGTAGTGTGTTCCTTCAAATGATGTCGAATAGTCTCGTATGTTCCAATATAAGCCATTGAAGGAACTAACTGCAAACAGCTGACCCAAAATCCTCGATATAGTCCAATAACACCCTCGTGTTTGGAAATTTTATAAAATGCATCCATGGTGCCTTTATAGATTGTTTGACTCTTTTGGATCTGAAGTCTTGTTTTGATTAAAGTTACGGGATACAGCAATCCACGAATACAAAATCCACTCAACATTGTGAGTGGAAAGTACTTTCTTTTGTCCATCATGCTGAGTTCTATGACTCTTATCTCATCTATTTCATAACTCATTGTGATCGTTGTGCGAATTGTACAAGTTTACTTCAATTGATCAACAGAATCAGTCAAATAAAGAGGAATAATAACTAAATAAAAACTAATCTACAAAAGTATATTTATCATTGTAGACATTGACATAGTCCAGTTTCAGACACAATTGTAATGAGGAAAAAAGTTTAAATCACTATTACTGTAGTTTAAGTCATTGCTGTTCCACATCAGTTACTTCTTTGTAGTCTGAAATACACAATGAAAGAATAATGCATGTTAGTACATGTTTACCTTTAACACCATTTAGATACATATAATACACAGGACGCAATTTTGTGAAAAAAGGGTTACTATTTATTGCTGAGTAACATTTGACTAGGATTCTCAACTGTATTTATTATTGTGCTAATATCAATCATTTGATTGACAAATTCATGGTCTCCAACTCAGTAAAATGACATAAATAATAGGAGCTTTTATGTGTGACATATTTCCGGTGTCTATTTTTAGCCTGGCCTTTTCACTCCCATATCTTAACATGGAAAATGCTAAGGAAAACGTGGGTTTTCCGTCTTTATCTTTTAATATAAAACGTATTCTTGAATGCCACTCTTGTTGTAAGATGTGTGTAGCATTCGTAATAAATTACAGATTTCAAATTATGTCCAAATGTTGGTTTTTTTCATTCTATTGATGATATACTGCGTTGTAGCAGATGATATCATGTTAAGCTCGCACACGGTCTGCAGTTGACCGCTGTACGCAAAAGTTTACAAAGATGCATTGATATGAAGCCGATTTATATGTATTTGTGTTGATTTTATTGCAAACAATTAATAGATAATATCAGTTTGGTTGTAAAATGGCACGAAATCGAGCAAAAGAGTAAATAATAGAATGGGTTATAGAGTGGGTGACCTGTGGCTTCACGAAAGAATTATTCAAGATTCAAGACGATATTAAAATTTTTGAAAGCAGGACTGGACCAAAACTAAAAAAGAGCAAATAATAATCACGCTGTAAAAAATAATTCTGTATAGAATGCACCGAGTCCAGTTATATATTTGCATTCAACATTTGTTCTCTGAACCAAATACTGAATTAGAAATTGATAAAATGGACGCATATATATCGTTCTTCATTCTTGGGTTGCAACATTGGATATAAACTGACTGGATTGAAATTTCACAGTGTCAAAAGTTGTGCCAAGACGATTTATGTGGTTGTAAAAAAGGGTTTTAAAAATATTAACAGATTCAAATTGATCATTGTTTTATTCTTTCTGTTATTCATATTCCATCAAGATGATTTTTTTTTATAAAATGGCTGACGTTTTACTCTGTGCATCAAACAACTATTTTATCATTTGTTAGAGCCGTCTAAACCCGGGGAAATTTACAGTAGCTATTGGTTAACAGCACGCATAGACAATCTTATTTACATATTGCATACTATTTATAGTATCATTAGCTGGAATTATTCTAAGTCGATAGCATCAATGCCCAACATAACCGTGTTTTGTGTAAGAGTATAGCAGACGATATCAACCCCACAAGTACTGTACAGTCGGCAGTTGAATGTAAATATGATCTAGACCAAATTTTTAAAAAAATCTTTTGTGTTAATAGTCCTGTAATTAATAGATAAAATTTGTTTGGTCGCATAAAGTGTAATGAATTTGAGACCAAATTCTAGTTTACACCATGAGCACGGACCAGTCTTAATTGTTTTCCTAAATTGCAACGGTCATTACGGGTCTGGTAAACTTGCCGTATCTTTTCTATATCGAAGTTTTTGTAAATATCGGTATCTGGCATCGGTCGGTAAACCTTAAATGTATATAGAAATGGCGATCGGATACATTTTATGTAAAACAAGCTCACTGTACGGCGGTATTGTCACCAAAAAACACACACTGGCCTATGGGTTACAGTCTACGAATAAGGCCAGGGTCTGCGCATGACCGAAAATGACGTCAAAATGGAAACCCGCAAAAGCTCCTATAGAGTCACCATGGTCAGACAACTTTCTCTGTGGCGTCAATCTAAATCTAATTTCAATGCATTCTAACTTAAAATTATATTTATAACCTCAACTAGTAATTTTAGACTAACATAAGATCATAAAAATTTTATGATCCCGTAACTGTTTTATTTATTATTGATTGTTTATGATTAGGAATAGTAGTAGTAGTAGTAGTATTTTAGGGGATTGAAGAATTTGGGGGATTGAAGAATTTGTAGGATAATCCATTGGTAGAAGCAGTAATGGTTAACATCTTGTAAGGAAAATAAGGATGTAACATGACCTTCATAAGGTGGATGTGGTAGCTAAAAGGGTCTATTAACTCCATCCTAAAACTTCCTTTTACACAGACAGAGTTAAAAATTAGACTTGCTACTGAAATAATAATATGAGTAAAATGATCGACTAAATTCAAAGTTCAAGTCGTGATTGAATATAAATAAATCGCCGTAAACTCCGAATATACTATTTACCATTTTAATTACTTTCATAGCTTATGTTTGCCGTGACTAATCAATAAAACGAAGATAAACTTGGGTCTAGGACACAGACTTTGATAAAAAAAAAAGTCTTTCCGGCCAGTTGTCACAATTTAGGCAAGGTCAAGGGCAAATCAACCAATGTGTTATACAAATCATGTATTTGGACACATCTGCTGGTTTAATTTTTTTTTATTTAGATAAAGAAAGAAACGGTGTATCAAGAGATATCCATACATGATAAAAGTCAACATTTTTGTTTAACTATTTCAGCAGTTGTCATGGATATTTGAAAGTAAGTGTAATGTCAAGAGATTGTAGATTTATGATTGATCCAGGGGAAAATTTTGTATATTATTAGGCTCTTCTTCTTTGGAAGTTATGAAATTAAAATATTTCTAATTATCCAGACATTCTAAAATTGTTCAGCAAAGTAAAAGATATAGGATTGTTTGACCTTGTCTTGGATTGAATAGTCACTTTTTAATTTTAGACGTTTCTTTTGGTTGAGCGAAGTATGTTTCATTGCTTGGTCTACTGGTACTATAATCTTTAACGACAGAAATCTTTTTTGGTCGGATTCGTGAATATCGTGTTTAGAGTTACTTGCCCTTTGTTGATGATTGCACATGGTGAAATAATCTTTTTTTTTATTACACACTAAAACTTATTGTCTGTTTTTATTCGTTTCAACACTATTTATCATGTCAAAAGCTACAAAAAAGAAACATGTCACAAAAGAAGTATTAGATGACTTTGTTCTGCCAGAAGAAGAGGAATTTATTGTAAAGGTATTATAGTATTAGTATTAGGCTAGGCCTACTACTAGTACTACTAATAATTCGAGAATCGAACGTTCGTCTTCTCTCCGGCCATACGATCTGGCAACAACATTATAGATGGGGATATAATTAGCAGATTGAACGTTCTGGAATTGAATTTTTTTCTTCATTCCCAAATATATGGAAAAACCATGCATAAGAAAATATCTCAACCAACCATGAGCATGACAGTTTAGTTTTAGTTTAAAGTAGCTAAGTCTTTACTTAATCAATATCATCGAAAGTCTTCGACGTTGAAAACACAAATTATTTGTCGATTTAAATCAACATTGATGGTGTGGTTTTACCAGGAAAAGATGGGATTCTGATAAGATATCCAATATATAAGACGAAATAACTTTTTTACCATTGGGCATTAGTACACGAATCGTCAAATCTTGTACCATACGACGTTTCAGACTCATTTTCAGCTAGAGACCTAAAGAGCAAGGCTAGGTATACTCCAGATTACATCTCAAATGGTGAGCATGCGCAATAAATACTTTGTAGACTGGAATAACCAGACGCTATGTATATTGTGATTCAATTGAGACTTCTGGTGTACTTCGCCAAACATAACTGATTTGATATTAGAGTAAAAACGGAAATGATTGAATGTAAATCTGTCAGTTTATATACATTCATATTAAATTATTATATGGCTTGCGACCCATTTGTGTCAATTTCTAGGCCCCAAATATTAGCGATTTAGCTCCTTTAAGTTTAATACATGTAAGTGCGTCATGATTCTACTCGCACCACCTCCTTTGAAACCCTTTGTGCCGGGACTGACATTGGTGACAGAACTATGACAGGACTTCTGTATCACTGCTTTGCAATTCTCAATCTGATTAAAATATATGCAGATCTGTATTTCGTTTCGTTTTTTTTATATACTTTCGACGGCCTACACTAGCCAACATGAAGATCTGACCGGTTGTTGCGAAAGCTCACCTCAGAGGTCATGTGAGTGGTTTTTGACCTATGACATCAGAATTTGATTAACCAATTTGCATTGATGTTACTTGTGGATTACCCACAGTTCCATGTAAAACAAGCCTAAAGCTTGCTGTAAAAGACTGTTTCATTGACTTATACCTTGCACCACTCAGAACATGTCAGTGATAACAACTCTTCCAGATCCTAGTGTAGTAAAGACAAATAAAACGAAATTTTGAACTATGAAATCGAAACCAAATAGGATCTGTGTTTTAATCAGATTGTTGCAATTCTCGTAATTGGGGAACATCCAGACTGACAATTAAGCAATCGCTACATGTATGTCATTAGCTGGAGTACAGTATGGTAGACCGATACTAGATGGGTGTGGCTGAATGGTCCAACACATGCGCTTTAGATCATAATGTTTATTAATGAATCAAGTAACTTGGTTTTATTCCCACACATGGCAAGGTTTCCTCCCACTGCTAAAGACCTCTACGCGCAAGCGAATTATTGAAATAAAATTAAATCATATGTTAGTCCTGAAATGACCTAGTTTGTGTTGAGTGGATGTTAACCCCATTTCTCTCTCTCTGTACGACCGTAGCAGGAATAACATGGATATGCCATAATGATAGGTTCGTTTCTTTTCTTTTTTTTATTAGCATCAAGTGATAAGACCTAAGTCATGTATGTTAGATGTTATGACCCAAACAATACCTCCTGTTGAAAAAATAAAATTTAGACATTTTGATTATGTAGGTCTAATGTTAAAGTTCCTAGAGATTTTGTTGAATGATTGCTCCTTGTCAGTGGTGATGAATATGTCATTTTCTTCTGTTCCTGACCTAGTTTTATTTAATATTTTGAACAGAAGCATTTTAGCTTTGTGTCTCAAACCAGCCACAAAACAAAAAGATTTCACAAAATCCAAATTTTAAAACTGTATGCCAATTGTAAGGTTACTATTTGAAATGAAGAATCCTATCGATAATCATCCCTAGAAACATCATTACTTTGTCTGTGATTTTGAACGAATGATCATCATATTTATTTTCACCAATTTCCATTATAACTTCTTTTTGTTACAGAATCTCTTTAGCATCATATAGACTTCAATTTGGTCAATTATGACCCAACCTTTAAATTTTAGCAATTGTTTAGTTCATAGTTCAATTGCTTATGGCAACTTATTTTTTTTTAATCAGGTTACAGCTGGTAGAGGAAATAATTTACATGAAGTTCAAAATTCGACCGGTGAAAAATTTCTTGTCAGTATGCCGACCAAATTTAGAAAGAATGTGTGGATAAAAAGAGGTGAGCATAATTGATTAAAACAGCAAGCTTGATTTGTTTGAAATTTAATAAATTGTTATTTTCTGATAAAAAAGATATTAAACAGGTCTTTTGAAAGAACTAAATTTGGCTATTGCAGGTCTCTCTTAAGGCCTTAAATATTATATGAATTGTTAATTAGACATTATTTAACTTAACAAGACAATAATCAACTCTCGGTGCTATCAGATGTCTGTGATGTTTAGTGGATTTGAATATGTTCTGTGCCAAATGAATTAATGGTATAAATGGATAATCAAGACTTTGTTTATTATTGTAACAATGGTAGTAATTACAGTCAATGCTGGCCTAAAATAGAATCATTAATATCTAGATTCAGAGTGAAGCCATTTGACTGAAATTTTCAGCATATTCTCTTTTGATTATTTAATATTTTAACTACTATAGTGAACTATTATAGTGAGAACTGCCAGCTCTTTACCTAATCTTACCCTAATGCCCCTTAAACTGGAATTATAAATGTGTTTATAATGAATCACTATATTACATGCCTCGTGATTTATGACGTTTTAACAATAACTTGTTTTGGACTGAAATTTCTAGTATTTGTAGCTTAAATACTGAGGTAAGTTCTCTTCAATAATAGAAAAATTGTTGAAAGTTATCATGTAGACAAAATCTCACCAAGACCAAGTTATTTGGCCTTGGAGTTCGAAATTAAGGAGAAGACTTTAGGGTCAGTCATTTTGGCCCAGTCAGTAACTGTAATAACATGTCATTTTCTTTTGGCCTTAATATAATCTGAAATGGAATATTGTCACATTGAAGTGTTTAAATTTTGTATATTCCAGGTGATTTTATTATTGTAAATCCTATAGAAGAAGGAGATCGAGTTAAAGCAGAAATCGTTACAATATTATATAAAGATCAGATCAAATATATTAAGCAAGAAGGGAAATGGTAATAATTAATGTTTATTTATAATACATGTAGGCCTCTCTGTGGTGCTGGTATTATCATCCTAATTGACTAGAAATAGGTTATTTGATGTATAATCAATTGTAGAAAAGAAACCTTTAGGATATTTAAATTTGATAATAAAATTATCCCTGATTTTATCTGCAATCAAGTAATATTTTTATACTTCTGATCAGGACATAGGTTAAAGGTTGTATTTTTAAATCTATTATTTAAAAAGAATTGAGATCAAATATCTCTACCACTCAGGTTCATTTCAAATGATATTCCTCATCTTCCTTATAAAAATGGGTAATTGGGTGGCTGAATGGTTAATGCATGCACGTTGGATCAGAATTTATGTCATCTAGTCAAGTTGTGTAGTTTCGATTCCATGTGACAAGGAGTAGGGTCACCTGTCCAACCTTTTGGTTTTCCCGCGTCCTCCTTCTGGTAGTGACCCCTACTTGCAAGCAAATTATTGAAATAGAATTGAAACATGTGCTAGTCCCAAAGTGACCTAGTTTGTTCGATTAGATGTTAAACCCCATTTTTCTGGCTGTTATAAAAAAATTTCAGATTAAATCGATTGCCTTATAACTTAGGCTGTGACTTGTATCAGACATTAACCATTGTGCCAGATGTATTAAAATACCAATATCTATTCTGGACAATGTGAAATTCTCAAGAGGAATTGCGGCTGACAATCTCTGTGAGGAGTACCTTATTTTTCAAAAATTAATCTCTGAGTTAAGATCTATGTGGAATTTGAATAACATTGCAGATATTTCATCAATTATCTCCCTTTGTATGTTCAATGTTGGGTTCCAATCTCCTTGATACCAATCAATAATTATAGCTGTGTTATATGGCTTTATTTTGGTGTCATTTTAAGTCCACTGTCAATCAAATCACAACTTATCTTATTCCGTATGAATCTATGAATAACAAGAAGCAGAAAAGTCTGTATCTTTGTAGGAATTTTAGTAATACATGTATCTACAATTCAAGAAATCTCATCAAAGTAAAGTCGTCAATTTCTAGGTCCCAAATTTTTTGCGTAATTGTGCTTATTACTTGGATGAGAAACTGTTTTAGGTTTGATGTTATAAATTTCAGAAAGATATTATCCATTTTTATCTCACTTTTCAGTTCTTATTGATTTCATTGAATACTCTTTGACAAATTGATAATTTAACGTTTAGTTATGAAAATAAGATCAAAATATCTCCTTGCTGGTCATAACGACAATAACTTTAAATGAAAACAACTATCAAAAATATAAAAACAACCAGCTAAATATTAACTGGTAATATGAATCCAATGATATATAATTTCTTGAATTTTCATCCAATTTCAGACAATTCAGATCAATATGAATTTTGGCCATTCTGGATTATGCCTGATTTTAGTCAGTTTTAATGCAGAACTCATTTTACATGTACAATATTAAAATTGTTGATTTTATATAATATCATATATTCAAAGCAATCCTAGACTCACCTAATAACACGTACTATGAGTCCACTGAATTACACTAAGGCTTGTATGTCATTTGAGGATCATTGTAAAATTATGAAAGATTATTTTGAATGATATCTTTTGATTTTTTTTTACTTATTATATTTGCTTTTAAAATACAAATTATATTTTTCTCTATATAATAGATTATGTTTTTACATATGTATATATTAGTTTTTTAAAAAATATATGTATTAGCTTTTTAAAAAATATATACTAGTTTTTTTAAAATGTACTATGTTTTAAAAATATGCCTTTTTTCATAATTTGTTTTAATAATACTTTATGTTTTTTAAAATTTTGTTTTATTTAAAACAAAAATATTTATTATTTTTTTAGGCCTGAACAATTTAATGAAGTAGAGAATGAGGATTTAAAAGATGATATGTTGCCACCCAGTGATTCAGGGGATTCCGATGATGAGATTGGTGACATGGTACGTAATGTAAATAGACCTCAAGTTTATTATGAAGAGGATGAATCCGACTCAGACGAAGATAGTGAGAATGAGGATGGATAATATTCAAATATGTTTATTAGGGATTTTACTCATATACTGGCCAGGGAATAATATAAATAGCAGACAAGTTGACAATGTGTGAGAAATGAATTACAACCATGAATATAACCAATGGATATTGAATGACTGCCATAAGAGATATTTTGCTTATTTCTAAGCTTGTTTGTACGGGGCCAATATTTTGTTTTCTTGGAGAATAGCATACAGGAAGCTCATGGCAGATAAAATGATTAATGATGATGGTACAGAGATGGTTGTCTTTCTTTGATTATCAGTCCCATATATATGCCTTGTATTAGATTGCAATATTTAATTAAGTTATCTGTTGTAAGGATGTGATGCAGACTTGCTACCTCGCCTCTATATTCCGGACATGTGCTACGCAATTTTTCGAACATCGACCAGGAATATGCCCAATCGGACGTCAAGATATGGTGGATAACATTCAAAATTCCCAAATCTACAAATCGTACAACTTCTGATGTTGATTATTGTTGAGAATAGGCTGGATTGATAAGGGTTAAGTGATCAACTTATACCTTGATTAACTTCTTAATATGCCTTGATTTGTCGCACTTTTTATCAACCCAATCCTGAAAAGAAGTTGTTGCTTCTCCTTTGTCGGACTGTTTCTCAACCCAGTAAAAGTAATTAGAAACTCAGTCTATGTGATTACCATGTGGTTTCTCCATTGTCCGACATTTTAATCTTCTTGATATCTGACGACAGCATGTAGTTACTAGTCATAAATGTCACACTAATAGTATATAACTCCCCAAATCCATTGACAGTCATTATAACGTTCAAAATGCTTTGATTTTTGTCAACTGCCCAATCCTCTAACAAGTCCACTGGTTCTACTAGAGTTCTGTGCTGTCATTGTGATGTGAGATTCTGGTGTACAAAAAAGAAAGTACAAATCAAAGAAAGTGTAGCCCATTTTTCCTGGGTATTGTGAGGTATCAGCTGGTGAAATACATGGAAGTGGGCAGCAATAGAAATATACATGCTTCTATTATTAATACAAGTTGATGGTGACGTTTATCATCTGTGACATGATCAAAGTGCAGCATATTATTACGCAAGTTATTACATATGATTTCATTGTGGAACTTGCAGGGGGGGGGGGAAGGGGGGTTGGTAGGGGGGATTAAAATTATAGGTACATTAAATTTGATTACAGTGGGGCTCTGACTACAGTTTTGTCAGTTAGAGATTTTGAATTGTATGAAATATCTAGATTGTAAATCCCACCATTTTCAAGCTTATGGGGCTTTGAAAAGTTATATGTGCTCTGTCTTCACGCTCTAAACATATTACTATTTTAGTGAAGAATAAACACAATATACATATAATTAAACTCTAAATTCATCACAGTTTCAGTGTGAGTATATTATGTTGGCATCTTGTCTGTCGATCTGGTCTTCATTCTGTCAACAAATGGCTTGTGAACACGATAGATTCTACATTTTTTTGGATCAAGAGAGCACAAACCGTATCAATATTTATCATTCCAAGACTTAATGCTTGAGAGTTATGACACCTTTTCTGAAAACCTTGTGAACATGATAGAGGTTATAGTTTATAACAGCCCATTTTCAAATTGATAGGAAGCATTGGGGTTCCATGACCTTCTATTCTGGAGTTATCTTCCCTTTGCCAGAGTGATGTGTCCATTTTTATCAGTAACTGTCTATGCGATAGGGGCTGTAGTCGTTAAGCATAGGAGTCTGAAGAGAATGAATCCTGTCAGTACTCTCTGCGTAACACCCCATTTTCCAAAAAAAATGATAGAGGCTAAAATCATTTTTAGTATTTTTTTAAATCTGATGTGAAGCATTGGGGGTCATGAGAGGATATGAACTTATCTAAGGAACCGTCTAAATATTCATTTCCAGCGAGCACAATAGAGTCCACAATTTTTAACAGATAAGATTTTTTGAAGGATCTTACTAATCAAAGTTTGTCAAATCCAAGTTTTCCTTTTAAAGAAGCTGTTGTTGAGACATAGCTGCTGTATAGGCATTTTTATATGCTTTGTGTGGCTATCTTAAATTATTTGTTTGTTTGTTCAATTCAAATGTTATAAAGGAGACACTTGTGTTCATTTAACAACATGGATATATCAGCTTTGCCGCTCACCATCTACCTGAGCTTCTAATGTTTAACAATAACCATACAAACTTGATATTTATATTTATTCAATGATCACATAACAAGGGAAAGATATAGCTGAATGTGATTAATTCAAATTATTACACACTTTCAATTATTGGATTCATTTTAAAAGAAATTATATTACATGTTCTGTTGTACTTGTAGGACTGACATTAATTGATTTGGTAATCTATCTTGTATAATAAACATAACAAATATTTATTTTGTTAATTTGTATATTTATTTAGAAGGAATCAATTATTGCATCTGACAAATTTCCAAACAATATTTTAATTAGGGAACAGACTCCTCAGACCAGTTAAACAATTTAAGCATTCCATTTTTGCCTCTTGTTCTCGTATCACATTTCCTGTTCATGTCTCTAACACCACTGTTTACTTGCCAACCAATCTGTTGACCCGTGGTCATTGGAAAGTTATCAGGCCTTTTATTAATTTTACTTGACTTGATTGGTGGAAATTTAATAGCTGACTTGGCTGCTGGTGTTGGTGGGGTCATTGGTGGCAGTGGTGGTTTACCTTCTAAAATCAGGGTTAGCTATAAAATAAATATAGTTTATTTCAAATTAATTAGGTCTCTGAATTGAAATGAACAGAAATGAGATTTAAGGTCTCACATTTCTGTACCAACTGGGCTACCAAAAGAGGCATGTGGCATACAGTGTGCCTTGAGAAAGAAATTTGTGCTGAACCAGTGGTGCTATGGCACATTCTAATTTTGAATTCCAACTGTTGTTTTTGTTTATGGGCACGCTAATGCGTATACAGGACCCTGTTTCTTCGTCCCATGCAAACAAACAAACACTGTTCCTTCCCAGGCCCTCTTTCCCGGAAACCAGCTCCAGAAAATCCTGAGGAACTTCCTTTTCCAACACTGAGAACGAATCCAAGACATAGCTAATGAGCCAGATCCTCACTTCCATTTCTAAAAATTGTTTATATATATACAAAGTAAACATAAATATCTTGTTTAAGCTCAGAAGTGTGTCATAGTAGATTGCCCCTCCCTGATTGCAGGGGCACACATTTTCTTTGTCTATAATAATACCTGTAAATTAATACCTATGCCCTCTCCCATTTCTCTGATTTATTTGAATAAGTGACAACATTAAAAGTTTTTGCACATTTTTGATGCAAATATTAAATATTATTGTATTGTTTTTTTTTCTCCATAACAAAATTGAGTAATATAGGATGAAGATTTAATTATGTGGAGGTGCCTACAATATCTCTGGCCTTCGGAGCGGAGAATCCTTACTCTGCCACTGTTTGGAAGATATAACAAGATTTGCTTAATAAATATTGCTGCATGTATGAAGTTAAAATTTGATCTTTAACTTGAGGGGGGGGGGGTCTAGTGTGCAGGTGAAATCACAATGTCTGTCACTGAGTCATGTGATGTGGGTTTAGTTTATTCAATTGAGTGTGACACGGAGTACAGTCACTTGCCCCACAAATTATTGAAATTAAATTGAACCATATGTTAGTCCCGAAATGACTGCAGTTCACCCCCCCTCTCTCTCTCTCCCTCTCTCATTTTTGTTAACTGTAAAAGTAAACAACATAAAAAAAGAGATGAAAGCAAATGCATTTTATGACCATGTCTTTAAATCATACATAGTTCTGACTTGAACATTTTCATTATTTCGTGTGATGTCTCTTTAAGTATCTGTGGTAATGAAATTTGAACATTTGTTTGTAATTTATTGGAAACCGATCTGTATTTAAGTGCATCTTTTCAATGTGTTGGCAAGAATTCAATTATCACAGTTCTATTACCAGGAATTATTCCATTTTAACAGCACACACGTGGTGTAACTATAATTACTAAACATTTTTTTTTTCTGAACACCTGAATTGATACAGTTGCTATTTGGCATTTTTCCCTGAAACAAAGTATTTTGTGAACAGTTACATCCCACGCTGTTCGTGATGTATTATTTTTCGTGGAATTCGTTGAAGGTAAGATTACCTGGGCACCCACTATTTAATAAGGCAATGATTCCCCTGCTGAATTTCCTCTAGGCCACACCAATTTGATTTTCCGTTTCTGGATAACCACTGTCCTTAGGGAAAGGAATTGGTTGGGCTGTGCTGTTCAAAAACTTTGGTTCCAAATTATCATGTTTTGAAGTAAATCTTAAACAAAACACGTTTCACATGATTCAAGTGGCTATTTATTTATCAAGACTCTGACGAACAGAAAATTGGTGTGTCCTGCGACTGGATTTGAACCATCGGCTGCCAGACAGGATATTCCCAAGATTTTTTGTACTATCAGGGGCCATAATCCAGAAAATTATGGTCTGAAATGCGCAAATATCAAAAGGATAAAAATTGTGCCCTCCAGAGGGACCATAACCTTTGAATAACCTACTTATATACAATTTGCATAAAAAGAGTGGCCATTTTGTCGCGCATTTTCATTTCCATTTTCATTTCGTTATGGTGGAATGGTGATATATCTCAACGGTTTTTCAAAATCGGAAAAAAATTGTGACCTCAAGAGAATTCACAAACTAAAAATGCGAGTTTTCGACTAATCAAGGGCCATAACCCAGGAAGTTACGATCCGATAAGCGCAAATATCGTAAGGGCCCAAGATCTTTTACATATAAACATGCCTTTTAAGTTTCATCAAAATCGGATCAAAATTGTGCCCGATTAGATTGTTCGTACAATCAGGGGACAAATCCATGTAGTTACGGTTCGATACAAGCCAATACCGAAAGGAACCGAGATCTTAGGGAGATAAACCTATGTTTTAAGTTTTGTTGAAATCGGATAAAAATTATGACCTGTAGAGTGTCCGCAAACAAATTGTGGACGGACGGACAAACCGGGGCGACGGAATAATACGTCCATATGAAAATGTGGGCGTATAAAAAGATGGTTCCGAATGGAAGTAAAGTTGGCTCTGTGTTGAGATTGAAAGAAACCGTGATATCTCATGGATTAGTCTCTGATTAAACACACTGATCTTATCCAATTTAATAGTATATCACTTTGCAATGGGTATGGTTCCATAACTTCTAAAATCAAATAAATCAGTGTAACTAATAGTATATGAAGCCATTAGTAATCGGTCTACTTTTAATAATATATGCATACACTATACCAACTAGGCATTATCTTTTTATCATATATATCATTGTCTTGTTCAGTATGGTGCATGGGTGTATTCCCGCGAAGGCGCAGTTACAGAGCGCGACCAAAATTAATCCTTCCCACGGTATAGGTATACGATTTTCAAATTGCATTTGTGTGAGTATGGCAGGCAATGGCCAGAATATGCCCTTTTTCAAACTTCGATACAGGTGCCCTCGTGGCAATTCCACCAGAGGCTACAAACACTTGCTGTGCAACCTTTCAATGTCAACGTTTATGTGGCGGTATATTCTCAAATATGCAGATATCGCTCTGTAGACCCTACCGAAATTTATCGTTCCAACGTATAAACACTCTTGTGCACACGCATGGTTTTTGAACCAAGTTTTTTAAATTCAGCGAGTGTGTGTGTTGGGCATAACGGTGTATTCCCGTGAAGGCGCAGTTACAGAGCGTGACCAAAATTAATCCTTCCCGTGAAGGCGCAGATATCGACTTGTCGGCTTTCGCTGGAAGAGAGACATGTTGTTATTAGGACCCAATTAACGGCGTTAAAGATTTTATGAATTTATGTTCACTCTGAATTTTATTCACCGATTGGCAACTAATGATTAAAATGATACAGGGGGACAGGAACCACCAAGGAAGAGGCATAAATATACCTAAATCCAAAGCCAGCTCCAGGAATTAAAAGGAAGACACGAGGAAGAAAATTGAATTTAATCGAGTATTTAGACAGGGTGTCTTATTTGGCGAAATTAAAATAATTTGTTATAGTATAGTTATGTTTTTATTTCTTATCTGGCGAAATTAAATTAATTTTTGTTTTAATCTAGCTATGTTTTTAAAACTTATGCTAAAAATGATGCTAAAATGTGGGTTAATGAGTTACAGTGGGGATTATGAAAGTATAAATTCTTATCGTAAGAATCTATACCACCATTGTTACGTTTTTAATCCATTTTAATCTATTTTAATCCCTAGGATCTGGATTCCCGCGAAGTCGTCAAAACGACCTTTTTTAATCCGTTACGGTCAATAACTGCGCCTTCGCGGGAATAAACCGGCATAACCAACAATGCTACTGGGTTTAATGCCCACCCCACACGAGATCTTGTTCCTCATGTAGGATTGTTCTTGGTGAATTTTTAAAAACTTATTTTAAAACTAATTCTTGCGGAGTATGATCTGTGGACATTGGCTTTATAACAAGCACGGATGATTTTCCAACGGTGGAGTATTAGGACTCCTGGCAAAGTTTTGTCTCATTCTTCACACAGAGCTATCTATACTTCGAGAATAGAGCTCAACGTATTGTGGCTCTATCCAGTTTCACATCTGCCATTCACACAAAGATAATATAAAAAGCGGAATAAATAGCCTACTTCTCAAAATTCTTATAGTGTTTTCAACTAAAAGCTTCGATTAAGGAATTAATGTCTGCTCTGGAGCGAAGTAAATTGTAGACAGGCAGCCTACATTTTATATCTGGTCTCGTTTATGTCTCGCCTTTCACTTCGTTTTGTTATATTGAAAATGTGAGTTATTCCACCGTACCCGATTATTGAAGCAAAATACTTATAAATCAGAAGAAATTGATCGGTTGTGTTAAGGAACGGTCCCTAGCAACATATACATATAGTATTGGTCTGATCGGAGTATTAGTACTCGAGGGAAATAAATTACTGTCTAACATATTATATACAATAATAATTACTCGCTTTTCTATTATAAAATAGCATCTATCTTTGTATTATTGCCAGAAATGTATCCTAAAGGTTTAAGAATTGGCAGCTTAAATCACGAATCAAACTTAAATATTAGCATCATTATATGATCTGATCATAACATTTTACTCAAGGGAAATCTATATTTGTTATTATATAATTATATTTGGCCGTTGATGTATCGGTTAATTAAATACACGTAAAATTGGATTAGACATAACAAAATTATTGTAATGGTCGTCAGTGTATTGATTTCACTTAAGGTCGATTCCTTTCTATTCCCTTTTCACTCGATGCATTTGCATGAGCCGTAGCTGCTGTCTTGAAAAGCATAATTCCGTATACGTGCCTACCCCCACGTTGGTGGAATTCAAGAACATTTTAAATCAACTGGTATATTTTGGGTTTTGTCATTTTCACAAACGTAATCGAGAATGTGGGTAATGTGGGTACATACTCGTTTTTGAATTTTATTTCATAAACGTATTGTAAGATGGATAAAAGGTCATTATGCTACTGGATATACACGTGATTGGGTGACCAATTAGTCTAACACGTGCGCTTTAGATCATAAAATCTGCAGTCATTGAGTAACGGCGTGATTTCGATCCACACACACACAAGCGAATCTCTCTCTCTCTCCTTTAAAGGTGTTTTAACTTCTAAGAATGGCGCCGCCAACAGAAAAAAGATTATAAACCTGCTAATAGCAAATGTCTTTGATCTGAGGGGTATATTCTATGCCCGGAATAACTTGCGGTTTGCTTTAGATATATACAGGACAATTTTGGGTTATTCTTCTTTAAACCTGGAACCGTTATTCTTCCAGGGTAGCGTTTTGTTTATAATAAAACATGGCATTGATAGTCTTTTCTTACGGGAATTCAGTGATATTCTCATTTTGCGTAGGCCTACATCTAAGCAAGATAAAGTCCTCGAATTCGGTTATGCTGGGGAAGAAAGACTTCAGAACAAACCCTCGGCAAAAGAACCCCAGATTGCCGATCTCGGTTTTTCTTTTTCGCAGATTATTTTCTCTAGTCTTTCTATCCCCAGCCTAACCTCAGTCTTGTGCTTTATCTTACACATAAGACTAGATCGCTGCGTTCTTGGGACACCATGCCCTTCTAGATACTTTTTCAAATAATCAAAACGCAAATAATTATTGACGTTATTCACAAGCTAGTCCAATTATTTTCACATAAATACTGACAATCTTATCAAATATGTATGTCTAACTATATTACTCGTATTTGTCTTCTCGCTTACGGAATATAATTATGAACAAAAATTGGATATGTTGAATACTGAGAGGTAATACAAAGGGACAAGAAGCTGCTGCACAGTTTTACCTCACCGCCATCAAACAAAACGAGAAATGGTCGAACATTCATATATACATTTAATTATAGAAAGAAGATTTCCGTGAACAATGTTTAAAGAGCCAATCCCGATAATATGTGTGAGAATAAAACTACCCAAACCCGTCATCTGGAAATGGAGACCGGCGTCTCCAGCTGTATTATGCGGTGTCTGGATGCGGTGACTTTCATTTTATCAAAATAGTGTGTAGGTGAAATTTACCTTTCGATATCAGTACAGCACATGAGCCATTCACTGTATACACCTCCAAAGGAACGGGAATCGATTATCAGGTCACCCAACGAAAAAATTGACCCGACATCTTACAAGGGTTACGTGTCCCGATAAGCATTTTTGATGTTCACATCCAAACGACTCCATATTTTGAACTGAAATTTTGAGACATGGTATATACACCATTCCTCTATGTTTTGGCCTTAAATTTCATTTTTTAAGACTCTGTTCAAATCGGGATAGTCCCTTTAAATACTAATCTTACTTACTAAATGTCATTAAAAAAATACAATGCGAATATTTTGAGAAAAATATATTGTGCTTCCATTTAATGACATTGCAAATGTATATTTAATCTTTATGTCATTCTCGATATCCCCAGTGGTCTCATTTCGTTCTCCGCTAGAACGGAATGAGACCACTGGGGTTACCGAGGATGTCTTTATATGTATGAAATACATGTATGTAAAATGACTTACACTCGCATTGCGATATAGTATATACTATTTTTTTTAATATGGCGGTCACTCATGACAGAGATCTGTTCTTAAAGCCCCAATAACAGTCTGTTGTAACTGAAAAATATGTCCCAATCTTCATTCTGGTCAACAAATCGTATTATTTTAGAATATTCCAATTAAATGATGATATAAATTTCATCTTAACACACCTAATTTAAAAAATTGGAAAAATTCAACCAATTGATTTGAAAAGTCTAACGTAAACCTTTTCAAGTGTGACTTGGATTTTAAAATATTTCCGAACCCTCTGAACAAGTAAAATAGGTTGTAATGGGTAATTTACACAACAGATAGGACATTTAAACGTCTAGTACTTAGAATAAGGGTATTATTTATTTTGTGGAGCTACCAAGCCAGCAAGAATGTTATTGTCCCTTTAAAGTAAATGGTATTCTGTGTTTAGAATGTAAATGGGTGTTCCCCGGTCAGTTCTTATACGCTCATTTACATGTAAGGTGTTTTTCATATTGTTTATCTCTTGTTTTTCTCCAAATTGCACGCCGGGGCCTTAGTCAGCGAAAGCCAAAAACGGAAAGGCCATAAAAGAATTGCCCCTTGATACCATATTAGCTTTATTTGACTTGTCTCTTGAGAGTAAGACAAAAAGTTAATATAGATCTTCTAGGTCAAATTTAAAGCGGTTAAAGGAGATCCAAAATAAAGTATGGTTGACATGATTGGACAGGGTCAAAGCAGACATATTTTCGTTTAGAGAAATTAAGCGGAAACTTATGGAACATAAAATCGGTTAAACCTCAACCCCTACTTTATCTATAGACGTACGTTTTATGACAAAGGCAGACTAGACTGGCACCACTCAAGAGAAATCAACTCTCAAAATCCGATGAAATCGACAATTTTTGTTTTGACCCAAATCATAGAGGTCAGTTGAGTACGTACTACTTTTACTTTTTCTGAATCTTCTTAATGTCACATGATTGTTTACTAAAACTAAGTTTTAGTATTAAAATATGTGACATTTACAGTTATCTTGTGTAACATCTGCTTCTAAACCTTTAAAGGGCGTAAAGTTCAAACTCCATATTATCCAGAGGCTTCGACAATACAAGAGAGACAGAGAGCGAGAGAGAGGGGGTATGTGGGGTGGTAACGTCCACTCGACGCAAACTAGGTCATTTCGGGACTAAATGGTTTAATTTTATTTCAATAATTTGCTTCCACGTAGGGGTCTTTAGCAGTGAGAGGAAACTGGAGTATCCGGAGAAAACCCACGGGGTTGGATCGACAATACAAACATGATTTGTTGGTAATAAAGATGTCATCTTACCGTGAATATTATGGGCTCCAAGTATGTCAACAGTGAACAGTTTTAAAACCGGTATACACCGGCGTGTATTCTATACTTCCGAGCGCAATTTGTAACGCGGCGCTTCCGATGTAGACAGGATTTGCCAGACACGAGTGACTGCCATTCAATTTTGACTGCTCACTTTTCTCGCCGAACAAACCCTATCAGAAATTACGATAAAAGTTTTAAAATATTAATGAAAATCAACGCATGTTCGTCCATTTTAGGTTCAAAACAAATAGGGATTTAGCGCCTTTAATATTATAAGAGCTATCTATGTATGAAGCCATAAATGAATATTTTGTCAGCGCGGTTCGCTTTATACTTGAGTGTGACGTCACTGGATATACATTTTTGATTTTCAATTGTCAACAATACATTAAGTTAATTCAATAAAAAAAAAATTGATCTACACCTGCAAGTAAATATTGTAGTCACCTACACCCGTCGTTCGCTTTCTTGGGTATTTTGGATCTAGTGTAGGACTGTTCGCCGAAGACAGGGAGTCAATAAGAGCTGTTTGGGTTCTGACTGAGAAAATATTTCTTAAGCTGCATTTCCTTTAGTACGGCTCCGGTCCGGTTGCGGATACGGAAAAAAAAAACACTTTCATAGAATTATAGTAAGAGTGTTTCCTTATGTCCGGGTGCGGATACGGTTCTCTATGCGGGGTCCGATACGGTTTTTCGAAACGGATCATGTCGCGTTCGGTACGAAAACGCATACGGAACCGTGTCCGTAAGCACACATAACGCACATAAGGAAACACAGTTTGGGTAGCCCGCACGGCAAAAAGCTAGGAAAATTCCAATTTTTGCCCTTTCTTAGACACGTGCCATGCATGTTGAAAAGAGAGTCTTCCGCTTGAAAAGCGGATACATAACCTGCCGTGTGTCTGCTCCCGGATCGGAGGCGGATTGGATCCGTACTAAAGAAAATGCAGCTTTAGACTCGGATAGTTCTTTCGTTTGCGGGACTGAACGATACCACAGACAAGAGTGGAAGGATATGCTACAACTTTGGATTCATAGCTAGCGCGGACGACTTTCCTGCCCAAGAAACTATTGCCTATTTTTCTAGAATATTATGTTAATATCATCTTCTAGCCTTTGGCATAAACACTGCTGGAATCTATAATATCTATGGTAATGAGCTATATAAAATTGAATATTTCAATCCCGCTGGGACATTACAAACCTTATAAGTTAATTTACTCTCTGTTTGACTGATCAGTAAGATAAAGGATTGAGAGCAAAAATATACGACAAGCCATCAGATCGATGTTTCCTTGTCATGGATTTTCCTCTCCGGCCGCAGCTCAGTCTAGACAAATAATTAGAAAAGAATGTATGTTTCTTATATTAAAGTCCAGTCAGTAATCTTTTATGTAAATTTTACAGCTTGTTATGTAGCGAGATGATCCAAATTACCCGACAAGAATTCTCTGCAAATTCCATGTCTATCTTTCAGTACGTCTGCGAGCTTCTTAAAGCTACGGTCACGCGATCACTGAGAAAATAAACTCGGTAAATCGGTCGGAAACGTAAATCTAAAGTTGTTTGCTCATTCGAGTAAAATATGCGACATTTAGAGATTAGTAGATTAGGCGCCCCAAAAAAATCAATGTTAACCATTTTAACACCGCAATGAATGAGGAAATCGCGAAGTACATGACAACTTTATTAATGCTATCAAGAAAGAATCTATGATGACCAAGGAAATTGTCAGAGATAATCGATTTTATCGTAGCCCTTCGAGTTAATATGAATGTAATTATGTTATAACAATTACAATTGTCTAGAGATAATAATATGAAGAAAATGGGAGATTTAATGACACTGCTGTGGCGAAATTATCTTCTCAGTTGGAATATGTAACACACTAATAAGCTATTCACCTAAAGTTAAAAAAAATATACCATGTTAAAATCCGATTCATTTTATTTGGCACCGAATCGATAATGGTAAAAGATTCCATAAGGAATCCATCGATCATCATGATGATAGTCGCTTTTGCTATTTTTAGTTTTTGATATATCTAATTTGAAGTTTGCGAGTTGTGTTATCAAAGAGAGTGTTACAAAGAGTTTATTTACGATGTTAGGTGCGCAAGTTTCCGAAGTACCGTGTAACCTTGTTTTGGTTAGAAATTGAATGCATCTCGGGTAGCAAGACCATTTTCTTGATTGCGTGACAAAAACAAGTTCTTGTTGAAGTATCGATGGCTGTTGTTACTAGGATTTCTAGATTCTGATTTGTATTATTAATACTTCGTTTCGTTTTAATTTCTCACTTCAGTCGTCATTGCGTAAGGGACAAAACATGATGAAGAAAATCAGTGCCGACTGCATCGCGTGAGAAATGTACAACATCGTGGCATTTACATGTACATTGCCCTCCTACTCTTACTTACTGTAAGTACAGGAGGACCACGCCACACACAACGCGGACACTGTAAGTAATTAAAAGCCAGTTTAATATTAGAATTGCTAATACGGACCATGGGTTTTACTTTTACAAGGTATAACACCTTTAAAAGAGAGAAATGGGGTTAACCAGACACTCAACACAAATTATGTGATTTCGGGAGCAAAACGTGGTACTATTTAATTTCAACAATTCGCTTGTGCGAAGGGGTTTTTAGCTGTATAGGGGGAAACCGAACAACCCGTAGAAAATACCCACGATGTTAGGCACATGCAAATGTGGGTCGAAACCCCTTCGCCAGGCACAATGGCATTCCTTATGATCTAAAGCTCACTCCCCCTTTAGCACCTTTAAATACGATAATAAATTCTACTTTATTTATGTGAATATCTATTAAACAAGTTATTTTCATAGCGACAATTTACAAGCGAGGATATCAGTTTTTATCTTTATCTTTATAAACCACGCGATATTCCTTCAAGGTATAAATACATTTATATCGTGGTAATTTAAGCCCACGTATCAAATTCCTTTCTGGGGAATTAGCGTATCTTTGACAGCGCATTTGGACATAAGAATCACGATTGTGAAATAAGTTTATAAATATTTCATAAAAATTTCAATAATTCCATAATAAACACAGATTTTATGAGTCTTCTTTCTTAGATAAATCTTGGATTATATTTCGTAATATAGAAAAATGGGCCCATTAAAAAATATTTTATTTCAGACAAGTCTCGGAAAGACATACACTACTTTCGCGTTAACCCGACATAATGTAATAAAAACGCTGTTTTGTGGTTTCAGGAGGCAGTTACTTATGTGGGTATTCTTTTTTTTTTTTGGTGTAGTATGTACGATGTTGCAGCGATTTTGCAGTTTGACTCGGAATTCGGTTTGATTCGATACCTGTATTTTGGGGTTTTGGTTTTTTTTTTTAAGGAAGCAGTTACTCACGGGGAAAAGGTTGTCCAGTGTCGTGTCTATATATTGATACTCTCGGAACACGGCTTTGTTCGATATGTACTTTTAGCTTAGTTGCAAAATAAGTTCACTCGATCCTTTGCCCAAGAAACCGGGCCAGGTACTGAATAAAATCGCAACCCAGGTTCTAATCATTAAAGCGGTTCTTCGTTAATTCAATGAACTTTCTAGCCAGAAAACTAGGGGATACTTCATTTTAATGATTGGTTATACCGGTTACACGGAACGTACATCATGTGACTAGAGTATTGCCCTGATCGGTGCATCATCGCCTAAAGAAGGGGGGGGGCAGAAGAAGCAGGACTTATTTCCAAGATGGTTGATGTCGAAACCTTTTCGTCAATTTGAAATACTCTGTAAAAATTCCCGAATAATTTGTTTTCTATTATTACTTATAAATCATATTGTTTCAATTTGATTCATTTTTACCCGAAGTTAAACTTATGTCATTATTTTACGGTTTTCTCGAATGCTAAACCAACAAAGGGACGGTATTTTTCAAATTGTACCATCTTGATCACACTTTTGTGGATTGATTTGACGGTACGAAGCAATGCTTCTTAAGTACAAGCTCATTTCGATTTTTGTCTATAAATAAAACCAAACGGACCTATATAATTGTTCCTGTGTATGTTCTACAATGTGTTTAAAGTTAATGAACGGGGAGTCACGGTGGCTAAGTGAGTAAGTTTATGTGGAATTTCCAGCGTTTAAGACTGCCGGTCGTTTGATCACTTTCGGTGTTAGTCGAGAAAGTTCATCGGGATTATCCAGCGTGTTTTTCCCCTGTCACTTAATGATGGATGGGGGCCAAACAGCTGACCAGTGGTTCGGATTGGAAAAAAGGAGGTGCCGTGTACACATTGGCGTACACGTACAAGATCCCTCGGTAGTTTGAATTCTATTTAAATCTGCCATATGTAGGATATTTTTATCCTATTTCATAAAACTTGATCGGGATTTTCCAACGCTGTTAACCCTTGTCACTGTGATGCAGGATGGAGGCCTGACAAGAACAGCTGTCTAGTCGTTCAGATGGGAAGAAAAATCCGAGGTCTCGTGTACACATTGTCGTGCCCGTAAAAGATCCCTTGACATTCAGTTGGAATTCTATATAAATCTTCCATCGGCAGGATACTTTTATGCTATTTTATAAAACCTAACCGTGATGAAGAATAACAGGAATATCCCACTGCTCAACAATGACTATAATTTCTTCTTGTAGGAATTAACTGTGTAATTCCTTGCTCCTGATAAACACCATAAAGATCACGCATGGAACATTTACAGACATTAAGAGAACTAATTTCCTGAATACAGATTCCGCTAAAAGCCTTTCTCAAATATAACTAATTTACAGGTTAATATTAAATTTAGAATACCAAACACAAACTAGATCCACTTCTTGACGTCAAGTGATAATATGGTGATGTTTCATTTAATGGGTTTCTTATTAATTTTGTTTCTAAAACAGGACTTTCTCTTATTGCACGTTTCTGATTTTGCATTTTAACCTACATGTAACATTGTTTTCCATTTTTTGTTCCTGTGATTTTCGTTTTCTTGCCACCCTGCTTCAGTCAGCAGTGACGTACAGTTTGTACACATCGTACATACTTAAAGATGCATTATGTAAGATTTAGATACCCCCCAGCTGACCGTCCATGTTATAATAATTCAAAATAAAGTCAATAAAAAATGTATATATTGAAAATTTCATTCGAATTACTTTATTCTTGGCCAATTTATGAGTATTGACAATGAAATGAGATTTAAAGTCCTTATACTGTTCTGTTCAGTTCAGACTGGGCTTATGACAGAGGGTATCGTAAGAACTAAATTGGACGATCGAGACTATTCATTTTATCGTTAAAATTTTAAATCTCGCACGCGTTCTAATCCATTTGAATTTCTGCCATCCGATAATCTTTATGGTTGATTATAGTTTTGTCTTGATAATAAAAATATCTTAATAATAGTTTAAGCTTATATAATATTTGAAGCCGATAGTATAAAAACCTGCAATAGGCAGATTTAGCTGTTACATAATGCCCCTTTAAAGGGACTATCCTGTTTTAAAAACAGAGTCTCAAAAATAAAAGTCGTATTAAATTTAAGCGCCAGAATATCGAAGAATGCTGTATTTACCTTGTCGCAAAATTTAAGCTCAAAATATTCAGTCGTTCGGGCGTGAAAGTCAAAACCGCTTATCCGGACACACAACCCTTTTAAAAATTTGGGTCTATTTTTTCGTCGATGACCTGATAATCGACTCCCGTTTATTAAGAGGTCTATAATATAGTGAATGACCCATGTACCGTACAAGGTAAATTTCACCTACACATTATTTTTTTAATAAAAGAAGCCTGGTTTTACATATTATAGACACAGCAGAATACAGCTTGAGACACTGTTTTCCTTTCCAGATGAAGATTGTTGGAGTGAGTTTCTTTACAGTTAGGTAGAGGATTTTAAGCGATTTTAATACAAAATTAAGTAGTTTTATTCTCAAAAAAAATATCGGGATTAGCCCTTTAAACAAAATGTTGTGATTTCGTGGGAGAATATCATACTGACCCAACCGTCATGGGCCAAATTTAAAAAAAAAACGGCATTAACCTAAAATATTTAGTCAAATTTCTCATGCAGAATCATTTCCGTAAATAAAACTGTATGATTCTATGTGGAGGGCATATAAAATGTTTGTTCATTTCAGCCCCGCGCAAATGAAACATAACTTTTCAAAACAAAACAGCATCTGGTTTAACCAAATGAACGAAAAGGTACGGATTCTTTTGCTGCGTTATACGTAAACAATTTTGGCGCTCATTTCCGAAGTGAAATTAAGTTAAATAAAATTGACATTCACGTCCTAACCTAGTGTACTATGGTGGAAATGTTGTCGAGGTAGAGGCAATACGGTCTGCTCTTACATGTATATCGAATTCTAATTGTCACGGGTTCTTTACGTTCAGGCGAATGTACAGGGGGGCCTCGATTTTCGTCCCATCCCAAGGACCCTGTAAGCCCCCACCCCTCCTTCCCCACGTGCCAGCAAAATTGACAATGGAGAACCGTGTCTTAAAATCCCCATAAATACAATGATCGAACACGGAATCTATGGGTAAAGACGCCAACACCTTACGCACTGAGCCATCGTGCCTCTGGTCATTTCCAGAAAGCTCCGAAATTTCCAAACACGGCAAACATTTGATCTGTATGAACTCGGATATCCTGTAAAATGTGGAACTGCTCCTTCAAATTTGTCTGGCAAACAGAAACCATATTTGTAAGCATATATACATTTTGATCGATATTATACGAGTCATTGAAAAGTCTCTTTTACAGCGAGAATGCTCTTCTTTTGTAATTACAAAGTGTAAAACCATGCAGGATAGAATTTCTATTTTGTCCCTTCTTTGTTACATTTCGTTAAAACAAAATAGATGAGATAGAAATCTATATTAAACCACGCTTTTTTTCTACAATCTATAAAGAAATGTCAGTAATTTAAATATTTGTGAATCTGATTAAAATCGATACGCTACTCTTATTTCGCTGATTAAACGAGACAATAAACTCCGGTAGCAAACCATTTTTTTCTGATTCCTATACAGGCCAATATAGTCTTTGTGTATTCAATCGACTCTTTATTTTACGCAAGTGAAAAGAAATGAAAAGAATCGATTTCGATCCCTTACATCCGATCCATTTCGCTCTTTGCCAATCTATTTTATTTGGATAACGCACGAGAAAGCAATAGAGATCTTTGACCCGTTGATCAATATGTAAAAACTTGATTATACAACCCAAAGTTCAAAGTCACAAAACTCCGATTTTTTATCGATTATTCCGTGTTGATAATATCAAAAGATAATTTGCAATCAATACGATTTATTTACAAATAAATCACAGATAGTAATCCACGATAAAAAATTAACCTAAGCAAACAATTTCTATAAAAATCATGGCCAAGAGCAGGATAAAGGGAATATTTATTTATGAAGCTAACTCAGAATTTATCGGATCAAATAAAAATAGATTGTATTGGGGATTATGATTAATCTTTGTGTAGGATCGATTATACAAAGTTCATCTATTTTCTTTGTCCTGGTGTAAATCTCATTTTTACTTTTATCGATTCAATATTGCTCTGTCTGTACGGGAATTGGATTTATCTTATCAGTAATCTGGATGTAAATATAGAGATATGGTGTAAGCGGACCTGGAAAACGATGCTTTCATAGATAAAATGCGTGACACATGCTCGATGTAGCATATCCCTGGCCAATTATCTTTTATTTAAAAAAAAAAAATCATTAAAACACGCATATAATCTGACGTATTTAATTCATAAGATTTTAAATCATTCTGCTATCGACATTATAGACGACAGAACAGAAAGAGAGTCCCCGTTTAGCTGTTAATATGTGGACAGACGTATCTACCAAAATATGTAAATACAAAAGTATGATTATTTGTCAGGTATACCTCACCACAATATCTTGATACGGCTAGTTTAGATGACTACTAGAAACAAAGGCTTTCTAAAACATTTGGGTTATCATATACTAGATACCAGAATCTGTTCACCACCCATATTAAGTGTATTGCACTGATCCAGGGTTAGGGCTAGATCTAGGGATTCGTTTAGTTTTAACAAAACACTTGGGCAGTCAGATTCTGCGACAATCTGTTTCACACTTTCACAGAGGTATTGCAAAACCCTCCGCTGTACTGTAGCGGCAGCGAATATTCACTGCTTATCAGTGTATTCTGCCATCGTTTCAAAATCTTCCAATTGCGTCTCTTTACTTTAACTTACCGATTCGTATTCGCGAACAAGAAACCCCCATCGCTGAGGCCAAACTCTAAGTTGAGAACATGTTTCATGGTGAACGTGATCTTTCCTGCAAAATCAACAATTTTAATGGAAATGTGAAGCCTGTGATTGATCAATCAATTAATAGTTGATGGAATTTATGGAACCACAGTCTACATGCATTTACATGATATTGAATTAAATGGACATTTTCATGTAGTCGTATCAAAGTTCGCTTATAAAATCAATGGCCATAGGAAAAGCTTGTTATCTTTATGTATGACGTTATTCGTCTTTGCAGACTTGGACTCACTCAACAACTACAAGTGTCTGGTCTATTTTGCTATTAAAAATATGTTATAATGTGGATATTTTAAGCACCAATGCTCTGTGAATTCGCCGCGTTTCTTCGAATTCCACGGTGTTTGTCAATGTGTACACGATGGACTTCGACTTTTTCCTCCACCTGAACGACCAGACACACATCCCGTGCTGTCTCCGCAGATGCCAACCATAACGACTGGGAACTGTGAGAGGCAAGTTCCCTTACACCATTCTGGCACGACGGACACCGACTTACAATGAATTGTATGACTAGCTAATTGTATGATCGATGTGAAATTTCTTTTCATAACAAACGTATTCAACCACAATTTTTCTTTTATATCGATTTATATAAAAATGACCTTTAAAATATAAAAACTAGCTCTATATATTAAAATAAATAAAAGTATCCATTATTAATTTTAAAACAATAAAAGCTTTTAATGTTTTAAAATAAAATAAAATGGCTTTTAGGTTTCAAATGTAATGAAAATAGTTTTTGCAGTTTTTTTTTAGGGAAAGGGCTATTAAATGTAGTTTTAAAACCTGTTATATTATTATTATAGTTGAATATATTGTGTTCGGGAAAATCTTTCTCGTTGCTTATCTAAATTTATTTAGAAGGCTAAATACTATATGGTTGATGGGGAGGGGGTTGGTTTAACATGTGCGCGGTCGATCATAGGGTCGGTGTTTGATTCAAGTTTCCTGATTTTGATTTCCCGCTTAGGACTGCCTGTGGGGTTTCTCCAGGTCCCCGAATTCCCCCCACACCAGATCTCTATGCGTGAGCGGATTATTGGAATAGCAACTGAATCATATGTTAGTGAGGTCCGGATCCAGGATTTTGTCGAGGGGGGGGGGCACACATTGGAGCATGGAGCAAAGGGTAATAATATGTTGCAACCTTGGATTGCTTGGGCGGAGACAATGCGTAAATCATGTTCATATCATATATTAAAGAGCAGATATATGAACTACAAAAGTAACAAAGCAAACGAAAATGAAAATCAACTTTGTCACTGCCCCCCCCCCCCCGGATCCGCGCCTGTTAGTCCAGAGATGCCCAAACTTGAATCGAATGTACCTTCAACCCCATATCTCTTTGTCATAATATGTTATGAGAATGAGTCATATTAAAAGGCAAAACATGACACCTTTTGTTAACGACATCGAAAGCATGCAATACTTAAATAGACATAAATCAAAAAGTCAGAAAACCATGTTTTCAAAGCGCAAATTATTGATTTTGCTTTCGCGGAGATCGTAGGCTCTAATATAAACGTTTAGTCTTGTCGATAAAGAAAAAATATGTCGTCCACTTTGTCTTATCAAACAACGTGAACTCATGGCGTTACTCTAAGGTTTATAAATTGGAATTTAAGCTAATTATTACTAAACAGAATTCCCTTGTGACGCGTCATCAACATTGATCGTTTTAATGAACTAGCCTCTACTAACTCTACTGTGTCAGGATTTTATCTTATGCATGGTGGTCCAATACCGTTTTTTGTATCCTAAAATAGTAGGGAGATGCTAGTAGAAGGCCGGTTGGTGGGGAGGTTCGGTAATTTCCTGAGTCCACAATGGCCGCTTTATACGAATGGGGAATACTAACCCTTGCTGAACTTGGATCTAAATTATTTGTTACACCTTTTAAAAGGGTTAGGGTTAGTGTTAACATTCCCCTAAATACTCACGAAGCGTGCATTGTGAGCTTCGGAAATTTCGGAACCTCGCAACAAACCGCCTTTAAATTAATTAGCATCCCCCTAAATGTAAGTGTGTGAGAATATAAGTAAGAAATAAATTCTAAGCCTGTGCAAAAAAATTGATTATAACGTTAATCTTACCAAATTTGATCACTATGAACAAAGTTCAGGGGATTTCTACCCGGCTCAGGCATTGGTGTCAAGAGTTCCGCCTTTTTTGATAATGATAATACTATAACGTCATAATGACAGAAACGTCACTCTTGGGAAAGACTTGAATTCGCATCTGCTTCCGGTACAAATATTCTAAAATTAACTATCATTTAATTCTGAAGCAATACCGACAAATTTTCCAATGCATGGATCCGAAAGATGTTGACACCGCGAATATATTTCGGAGAATATATACATGTAATCCAAATACATTTAGAGGGAATAAATTCTGTAAAACTGAATTTTCGCAGAACTGTTGTGTTGATATTTAGTATGTAAAATACTAAATTCAAACTTCTGAGTTTAGCTTAGTCTAAATAATTTCTAGAAAATAAAATTTTATTGATTTAATGTCACTAAATTACAAAAATTGAACTGAATATCAAGAAACGCGAACTTGGTTTGTAACTCTGTCATGTCGAACAGTATGTTAAACTTCAATCAAATACCTAAAATGATTCCGGTAAACAGAATTTTCATTGATTTAAAGTCATTAAACTAGCCATAAAGCAGCAAAACATTAATGGAATTCTACGAAATGTTAAAGTCTAGGCTACAATCCGTCATAGTGCTACTACAGGCAGTATAATCTGTGCGTGAGACTTAATTACGCGTCACCTGCGTGTGTTCGGTAGCGCAGAATATCTCCATGCTACAAAACCCTACGTGTCAAAATACGTACGGCTTTACATCAGGGAAAACAAAAATGACAAACAAATGAATTAGTATAATATTACGTGGGACAAGCACACCCTGCCTCGCGCGTAACAGTAGCCATTTACATTGCGAGACTCTCCCTGAATTGGTTAACAGTACATTGGGTCTGATAATTACATAATCAGTCAAACAGCCTAGTGTTTGATGCATGATAGCCACAACCACTAACATGGATAAATACAGAAACGCTATAGTGAAATATATTTGCTATGATAGTAGACAGAAACAGTAGATACCTTGTATACCTCACCAAACACCTGAATGCTCAGTCTTGAGTTCGGATGTAAGCTAGTTTTGTTACCAGCAGTATCACCCTAGCGGGGCCTAGCTGTAAGTACTCGCAAAAGATCTACGGGCTAGGATAGCGGTTCAACTAGTCAAATAAAAACCTGGTAAGCCTGAAGACTGGTGGGATGCATTGCTGTTTACAAATGGACAATAACACTCACCCCGCTTATTGCACAGTTTCACTAACAATAAAAAGACAAAGTGATGGCCCTGAAAAAAGTCTTCGGATCTGTTATCTAATTAACCGCCAATATGACATTTTTTTGTGTGTTCTTTCCATCAGGGAAGTTTTCGTGGAATAGAATATCTTATCTCATTAAGCAGCCAGATCCCGACGTAAGGTTTAATTTATTTTTTCTCGTACCGCATCTTTTTCTAATACATTTCTATAAAACATGCTTTTCAGACATGATCAATGTTAGAATTCGCTTAATATACGTAGAACTTTCTTCCCCTTAACATTTTACAATTAGAATAGCCTATGAGAAAATCAATCAAAATTATGTGTTTTAGGTTCATAGCAAATATTGTAAATGGTCTAATAGTAAGACGCGTAATCTTTAAAGTAAGTTGCGGAGGGATTAAATTAAGTGTGCGCGAAACTCAAACATGGAATCACTCTGCTCTACGTGACTGTATCAGCCATTGATCTAAAAATTCCACGATTAAGTGTGTGAGCAGATATATTAAATGTAGCTTAAACAGGTTCTCTTATTCACTCCTCAACTCCCAAGTCAACGGATAATAGTTCCACAAGGCAACTGTATACGCTATCTAGCAATCTCTTTAAACGCTAATGTTGTCGATATTTTGTTGGGATCCAGGGTCGAGTGGATTTGTAAACATTAATCTAATGGCCGTAAAAAAAATTGAAAGCACTCACAATCAAAGGATGTAATCAATACTGTTTTATTGTATGAAAAGTGATTCTACACGACTTCATGTATAATTGATAATAAGTATTCAAGAAATTGTCTATGACTATCATACTGTGAAATGACGTTTTATTGTCGATAATTGTTGTTTTCCAATCGAATTTATTTTGGATAGTACTAATGAAAGCCATAGTTAAAAGCGCTGCACACACATCACTACTTTTGAATAATTCTGATTTCTCAAATATAACGCGTTACGGGTGTTTATGTATTGTTTAATGATCGAGAGCGAGACATTTAGTAATATATTGTAACAACAAAAGGGCCGTAGTCCCGAATGTTTTTACAATATATTACGCAATGTCTTAAGCTCGAGACCATTAAGCAACTTAAAATACAGACACCCCGCACCTGCTTTTACAGTGAACATACATTATACAAGAGTCAAGTCTGCCTATTGCAAGTCTTTATTTAGGTTTAAAACCTTATCTAAATTAGCCATTGATTAACTTGTCCAGATCACAATAAACTCCCGATGACATCGGAAGCCTGCGATATTTATTGAATTACTAATTAACTTTTTCAGACCATAATCTACTCCCCATGGCATCGTTAGCCTGCGATATTTACTGGATTAGGATCTGATTTGCTGCGAAAGTTTCATTCATACTGTAATCAAGAAATGGATAATCGAGACTGTGCTTTTTTATCGTACCGACTTTAGTAAGGATGTTCGAGGCTAGGCGGAAAATTCAATCACTAAATTCTCAGTTCAGTATGGATGGATTTGACTGAAATTTTCAGCAAACTGCCTTTACATTATCTAGTTCAAACTATTACGAAAAACCGAGATCCTGTGTACACGTACAGGATGACTTGGCAGTTGGAATTCGATATAAAATCGGCTTTAGTACCGCTGTCTGGGCAAAATGTCCCCCGTAGCACACTGTACGATACATGACCGTCTTCATTAGCCCAGTCAGAGTTAAAAGTAGGAAGTTAAACCCCATATATAGCTCTAAAGGAGCTATGCCTCTAACTCAATACCATTCAAAGTGTTCGACATTGAAACACGAATTATTTGTCAATTTAAATCAATATTGATGATGTAATCTTACCGGGAAAAGCTGATGTCCAATATTTAAGACAAAATAAACATTTTACCATTATTACACGAATCGTGTTCAAAATCCGTTTCAGTGCCATTTGTTACAAGGGACTCAAAGAACGAAGCTAGATATATTCTACGACTCATGGCAAATGGTAACGGCATAATATTCTTAATATGCTGAACAGCATGCACAATAAATACTATCGGTGTGGAATAACACTAGAGATTGCCATTCGATTGAGACTGGCGTATTTCGCCGATAATAACTGATTTGAAATTAGAGTAAACCGAATACGATTGAAAGTAAATCATTTTTATACACATATTTTCATAGTGTATCATTATATACTTTGTGATCATTTGTGTCAATTTCTAGGTCCCACATGTTAGCGATTTAGCTCCTTTAAGTAACGACTGGTGTCGTGTACGAGACGTGGTTGCCTTACCCTTTCTATAAATTAGGTAAACAGCAATATCACCCTCCACAAGAGTAAATTGAATTCCTTTGATTGAACATTGAAATACGCGAGTCGATATTTTTGTGCTAAATGTCAACTGGGAAGAAAAGGGTGGTAGTAGACTAATTAAAATTATACACCAATGTTTCGTTCCGTTTTTTCGGTTGCTTACTCCACCTCGGCTGAATAAATGGAACGAAAATAACATTTAGTGTTAATTAGATTGAGTGAGCCAGCCATTGAATGTCTGCAACATAAATAAATCTACTCGCTCATTACACACGCAATTCGTTAAATGCGTTAAAATACACCTAATAAAACGTTGCTTTTCGAGGTGCACGAAGGTTAAAGCCGCAATTTAACTATAAGACTGAAAAACGCAAGACGTAAATCTGAGGTGATGGCAAGGGTTAGTGTGGCAACGTTACCTGGTGTTCACAGAGAGCGAGAGATAGTGAAAGAGTGAGGATGAGGGTTACGTCTACTCGACACAAACTAGGTAATTTCGGGAATAAAATATTGTTCAGTTTTTTATTTCAATAATACACTGGCACGTAGGGGACATTGACAGTGGTAGGAAAACGGAGGACCCGGAGAAAACCCACGAGGTTCGACAGACTACCAATGTCCTTGTCACACAAGTGGGGAATCGAAACCACACCACTTGACCCAATGACTAGCCTTATGATCTAAAGTGTGCGCATTAAACCATTCGGCCACACCAACCTCCCATCTCAGAGGACTAAGCGATGAACTTTTCCATAACGTAAGCATTATATATTTGAACATTGCGAAATCCTATATCAAACGCAATCTAGATTAAATTACATGGGCGTATTATATGGATCAACCTTTCAATGACAATCTGAGCTTTGCAGATAAAGTTACTCATTTGGAAAATTAAAGTCTTGAAATAACTAGCTATCAAAGCTCTATTATTTACAATAGACCTGTTTTCATAACACGAATGTTTATAGATATATCATTTTCGCTAGAAATGAGACCAAATATGAATATCAAGCCCCGTGGGGACAGCACTACAGACAAATGACTAGCCCAAAAGGCCAATGACGGTTCATGAAGTTGCCTCCCCAGTGACAAGATGAAATTGCAGGGAGCATCTGGGTGTTCTCTACCAAGAATCTTTTTGAAATTTCGACCTGAGGTGGTGGTCTGTGGAGTATTGTCCACGAGGGCAGTCATATACTTAGTTCTAAACGGTTACATTATGTAGTGTCGATCTAGATTAGTAATCCGACTAAAGTTAGGGTCGAAAAAAGCCACTTTGATTCACGAATGTTGGAAAATGTGTTTTCATTATATTTTCTATGAAATTAAAAACAATATATATTTTTGTCACCTTATCGCCAAACCTAGGCATTTGCCTCTGCTGCCCTCGCCATAATTCGTTACTGTACAAAGCGGGCGTGAGAAAACGGACATCATGTGAGCTACCAAACCAAGTGAATGAATATGGCGCATTATCACAAAATAATGAAATGACTGGGCTAATGCAGACGGACATCAGCTACGGCGTATAGGTTGCTCTGAGAGAACTTTTGCTTTGGTCCGGGTAGTGGCACTACGGTCTGCTATGATATCAATGTACAATTGCCAAGGTTCTTGTACATGAAATCGTGGGTTTTGTCCCACCCGAATGACTATACATTGTCCCTTGCCAGGCCCTCCGTCATGCACCGCTGTCAAGGGGGAACCATGCCAGAAATTCCCGATGAACTCTGGACCTCCATGCTAGCGAGACAAAGTCTTACTGACTGAGCCACCGCGGCAATCGCAAGTGCACCACTATAGATGCACAATAAACACATTCATACACTCCAAAATGTCAAAGTTAATGGCAACCCCCTTGAGAACAGCAAACTATACATATAATGCCAAAGTCAAGCCAAATGTCAAAATGAAAAGAAACCCTGTGACAAAACATATGTCTCAGATTAGCCCAGTAACAAAGAGGTATCGGACGTTCCCGAAAGAGAAAATATGACCTGCCGTGTGTACAGGCGTAATATATATGTTTTAGATGCAAATGATGTCTATTTCGTTTCTACAAAATTACTTGGCAATATTCTAAGCGTGGAATTTGTTTGGAACCAATACCTCATGCATTCTCGGCAAAATGCCAGCATGCGAGTCCGGTTGTTTCGGTGGCACTACCCAACCCCCCTCCCAAATGCTCTTCTCTTGTCGCAACATGAGACTAAAATGGCCAATTAAAGACTCCTTGGCTAGTATTTCACCCCTTTATTATACTGGAGGTCAAACCAGATACCCACGTTCCGATAATGCTACGACTTGACAATCCAACAGCCAAAATTAGATGGTTTGTTGGTGTCCATATTTTGCCACCGATTTGGCCTCACTTCACTCGAACACTATTGTATGCACCCAAATAAGCAAAATGCTGACTCTGAGCTTTCGATTTCAATTCTAGGGTAATCCCTCCGACTTTACGCCAAACGTGACGGTGTCCCCACCTTGGACCCCACTCTGTTCAAATTCCTGAACTGGGCCCTAGTTATATAATATAGATCACCACTTTAATACAACGCAACTTGCTGCCTTATGTATTTATATTTTTTCTGCAAATGATAATGAAAATTAAGTCTGAATTCAGACGTTTGAAAAACTAGTTCATCAATGTAATTCCAGCTCTTATAATGTCATGGGGCACAAGTAATCGAACAGTTTTCTTATCCAGGAAATTACTTTCTATCTAGCCAAGAATTGTCATCAAGATGACTTTCGAGGATTTTATCTATCGTCTTGGTAATTTGTCATTTAAAGTAACAAGATCGGGATGAGAAATCTCGTTGTGGTGTATTAATGCTCCCAGAATTTCCATGAGAAATGTTTGCGTTCGAAACAGGAAGTTTCTGTCTGTGTTGTATTTATAATTGTAGTGAAGCAAGATAAAAACCAGCAGACGTTGAAATGATGCTGTCTGAATAACAGACAGAAGCCTTGGACAATTACTACTGCAGTATTTTGGAAGGTGTTGAGATAAATCAACCCGTCTTCAAAAACATATTTTGTGTGTGCAACTTTTAAAATATTCTGTTTATGGCTCATTTTGAGGTGTGGTTTCCCCCTGTCAGTGGTATACAGGATGGATGGCCTGACAAAAACTGCTGTTTAAGCGTTCGGATGGGACGAAAACCCGAGGTCCCGTGTACACATTGGCGTGTACGTAAAAGATCGCTTAGAAGTTGGAATTCGATATAAGAGTAGGTCGTAGTGCCGCTGCCCGGGCAAAATGTCCCTCATAGCACATTGTATGGCGTATTAGCCCAATTTAGGAGCAGAACAGCACGTGTATGAGCTGCCTATTGCAGGTCTTAATTTGGCTTCAAATGTTATATAAATTATAATTAATTCTGCTTTTATTTAATAATTAACTCTCTTGGTCATCGGGTGACTTAGATATTGAGTGGATTAGATAATGGCACCATATGTACGTTAAACGATATTATGGCGGTGTTGACGGACTGTAAATCGAGAGTTCTTTTATTGTCATGAACATCGTACTTGTAAATCGAGAATATGGGCTCTCCATTGGCAATCGTCGGACAAGGTTTAGTCTATTTCTTGTCAAAACTTCAAACATTCATAACTTCGCTCAGAATAAAGCAATTTTAATGACAGTTTCAATATATTATATATATTTTTCATTATATATACTAGTAGATGAACAGCCACCTCTTTATCTAAATCTTACATAATGTCCCTGTAAGTGTTGATTGCCAAAAAAATGTAATAGCTTTTCTTTATATACCAATCAGGCTGTAAACCTCCGGAGAATATTTCACAACAATGTATTGTAAAGGTGGCGAATGTCAAAATACCTCAAGTGAATTCATCAATTTGAAGTGAACTGTCCCATTTAGAAACGAGCCTTTCGACAAACTGTTCCACAGCGGGAACGGCATGCGAAAACTGTTTTTAATAGCGGCTGAACGAAAATTTATTGCTGACAAGTTTGTGCTCTCTGATAAAATGAATGATGGTGTTTATTTTTAGTATAGATGTGTGCATATTGCACATGGTAACTGTCGACGAACACGGGAGATTTATTAATTGCAATCCGATATGCGAACTGCATTTTGTCACGAACAGCAAGACAAGATACCACTTATCGTCACGTGATCCCAAGTTGATAATCTGCTCCAGTTGATGTTTTTATTGACCAGAAATCTATTAGCCTACGCCCTCAAAATATTATCTGGAGAATTTATGCATCACGATCAATTTGAAATTATTCACTATAATGCCCTTGATTCCGACCGTATTTTCACAACTCCGCTTTATTTAACAAAATTATATCAAGTGGTATATAAACATTGTTTAAATCGATATCATCGTATTTGATGTCTCGACTGACAACTGTATATTTCACGGCCAATTTCCCAATAACTCAATATGGGTATAATTTTGTTTGAACGTGTCTGGAAAACCGATACTGTTTCATGTCTATTTCTCAATAACGAAGTTGATCTCATGTGAGGTTATTGTGAAGTATATCTACAAAATGAATTTACGGCAGTATTTCGAGGGTTATTTTTCCATAATTTAATAATTTTTCTCACAAATTGGATAATTTGATACATTTTGACAGTGACAAGGTACATTGCAATAGCTCAACATTATCATGATCCGCAACATAGCATTAATACCCCCCCCCCCCCGGTAATTTTGAATGGTATTGAATCGTTATTCTTCTGATGTCGAGCGTCTGGATGGTTTACATAATATGGCCCCCTTCGAATGGCGAAACGTAACGGATCGAAATTAAATGAAATGAATCAAACTACGACGAAAATAAAAGAAAAATGCCAAACCACATGATTATTGTAAGGAATTCGATAATGTACACATGAACCGTATACAGTGTCAAGATAGCGGAGTTCGGACTTGGCCTTTAACCGTACAGTGTCAAAGCAGAGGAGTTCGAACTATGCGGCCTTTAACCATGTAGTCCCAAGGTAGAAAAATTCGAACCGTGTCTTTAATTTTTAATCATACAATAGTGTCAAGTAAGGTAGAGGAGTTCTTACTGTGCCTTTCATCATACAGTAGTGTCAAGGTGGAGGAGTATCTTTTACCATACAGTATCAAGGTTAGGGGAGTTCGGACTGTACCTTAATCATACTGTGTCAATTCTAAAATAGCAGTTACAGATTTATATAGATGTAAAGGAATTGTGAGGAAAACACATCAGGGGAAAATCGACACTTTTGATTGGTCTGCAAGCCAATTTAGTAAACCAATAAAACAATCGGCAAAAATTTTTGCGAAAACGAGACAATGCTATACATAATTTTCGGTAATGATTTATTATGACCATGGTTATTCCCGGACGAACGTATCCATATATTATGAATATAAGTAATTTGTTCGCCATTTTCATTTTAGAAATGACTTTACGTAATTATTTGTCGTGTGGTGATTCTAATAACAAATTCCCGATACAAACTAAATTTACATTGCTAATTAAGTAACACAAATTATGTCTACTTACAATATACATCATTGGAATTTCCTCTCTGTACACAAATTATCTATTATGTATATTTACGACATAGATATCACTGGAATTTCCTTTCTATACCACTTCGCTTTGTTTTTAATTGTTGTTTTTGCACAAAAGAAATTCAATAAAATATTGATTTGCAGGTTTTCCGATTCACCAGCTGTAAACAATACATCCATCGTTGTTTTGAGCGCGTGTTTAAAAAAGTGTGCCTAAACAACATTTAACGGCGAATAGTATAGTAAAAATCTCATAGATAAATAAATCATTGATGTTATAGAGAAAGAAATGGGGTTTAACGTCAACTCAACACAAACTAGGTCATTTCGGGACTAACACACGGTACACTTTTATTTCAATAATCCGCTTGTGCGTAGGTGTCGTCAGAAGTGGGAAGTAGTGGGGCAAATTGTTAATATGTCGTACTTATTAAGCCTCGTCGATGTCATGCTTATCAGTGATTGTATAGCGGCCAAGCGAATATTACCTGCGGGATAAGTTTGGGGCAACCCATCAGGTTAGGTAGGTGAACCAATGTGGGATTCAAAAACCATGCCACTTTACTAAATAACAGACCTTATGATATAAAGTTCACGCGTTGAACCATCCGGCTACCCAACCCGCCACCATTGTTACAGTATCAATTCTGTCTTGTAAAGATCATTATGATATTCAGATAGGACTTCCAACCCCACCACCATAATTTACAACTGATTCAAGATAAAGCACTTTTAGAAATTACCCCGTCGAAATACTCTAACTTTCTGTTGCCATCTCTATTTAGAACAAACCAACCAGATTGGGGATGGCGTGCAACTAAAACTTGGTTTCTTTCACGATGTCCCTTTAAGGCAAAACTTTCTAATTCAACAAATTCAATTAAAAGGCAATTCCTGGAACTATATTTGGACTTTTTTTTAATAAACAGAATATATCAGTCTGTAATCTTTCCATTGATATCTATGTATATTGTTTTATCGTCTGCTATTAGATTGGCGCCACTTCGCGGTTGATCAAAATAGATGGATGACATAAGAAAAACGGAAATGATATTGCTTGCCTGCCAAGGAAACGTCAGTTTGATGCACTGTGATTGGGTAAGTTGTCAATTGAAGTAGCACTTCTGAAGACTAATGTCTCAATTAAGGCGGTGTCAGTTTAGTGAACAAGTTAGCAGAACATTTATGGTTGTGATAATTACAATCAATTATCGTTCATCGATTATCTTTCTATCGATTATCTCTTCTACAAAATAAAACAAACAATAATAGATTACTTTCAGATATGCCCTGTGGTTATGCCTACTGCATGAAACGTTAAGCAAATGAAGCACTGTTTTACACACAAATGTAACTGAAGTGAGTGATTAAGAAGGTTGTGGAAATCGCTCGTCCACTTATCGATCTGTGTACAATAGACTGACTGAGATTGGAAAGTGCTGAGATGGGGTCAAACGTCATTTCTTACCTTAGAGTAACTCACGAACAAGCAGAGTTATTAGCATTCTCGATGACCCATAGAAGGGGTGTCTAATGGTATATTCGGATAGTGTATTAAATGTCAGTCATAGATGTTGGACCACACAAAACAATGATATGGGGTTTACCGTGCTACTTTTGAGCACTGAGTGGGCTAATGGGGATGGGCATACAGTGTGCTATGTGGGGAAATTTTCCCGGACAGCTGCTCCACGACGTACTATTATTTCGAATTCCAATTGTCAGGAGTTCTTTTATATGCACGCCTTCTGCAACCCGACAGGGATTAGCGAGCCAGTGTCTTACTGAGTAAGTCTCCGCTGCCCCCGCGACAGAACGAGTACCCTTTATATTCACTCGTTCATCCGGAATATGATGAACATAAAAGGGTATTTTTTATTTCTACATCTCTGTGTCTGGAATATATAAAGCAAGGCGATGGGACGCGATGTTAAAGCAGCTAAGTCTCTTTTCTTTGGCATCTAGAACTCGGCACAAATGGGTAACAACGATAATAATGTAATATGAATGTATATACACTGATTTACACCCAGCCGTTTCTGTTCTTACTGTAATTTTTAATCTAAGAATTCAAATTGAAGGGCGGTCTTTGACGCCTAGTTATTCCAGTCTACGCCGGTAGTATTCCCTCGTGGGATGTGTTTAGCCTCGTTCATAGAACAGCTTCATTACAAATGGCACTCGAAAGCATTCTGGCACTGATTCCTGTGACAATTTTAAAATATTTATTATGTCTTAAATATTGGATAAATCTACCTTTAGGGTAAAATAACAATATCATTGTTGATTTAAATTAACCAATAATAGCCGTATTTGGAATGTCGAAAACTGGATGATATTGAGGTAAAGACTTGCCTCCTTTAAAATGCAGTGAGTTTTCGTGGTTTGGTCTTAAAACACACTGATCATTATGTACAAGGAAACCATTGGGACAAGCAGGGAAGGCGTCTACACGAATAAATGTTAAACTACAATTTTATTTGGAATATTATTTTAAAAAAATGATTATTGGGTTTCAAGTCACCAATATCCCTTGGCATATATTAACCCCATCCATGAACAAATTTCAGGGACGGATCCAGGTTTTTTTGCTGAACGGGGTTTGCCAGGTTTCTGTTACGGAAATCTGCCATCATCGTCTCTAATTCACATTAGCATACCTACAAATTGAGCTTTTTAAACAGGGAAATCATTTTTATACTTATGTAGGATCACTTTGTGATGTAATTTCATTGATGCACGGCATTATATTTTTTATGTATGCCGAGCAGGGGGGGGGGGGGCTCTGGATCCGCCCCTGAAGTTCTGTACAACTAAATTGGGGGTGTAAATACGCACTAAATTAATACCCACAATTAATAAGATTTACTGGGTCTTCAGATAAAAAGATATTTTTGATTACCATAATTTTCACGCCCCGACAATCACGTCGGATCCACAATTTATTCTGCGATATATCAAATACTCATCCACAAAGAATAAGATTTTGGGATAATATTTTCATCGCAGACAGAGATCCCGCAGTGGCAATTGCCTATCCGACCCTTTAACATTCGTGCTGCTGTTGATGAGATTCAAGGGCTTATCCTTGAAGTTATTTCAATTACTGAACCAAATTCCTTGTTTGTTTCACCGATAGACAGTCGACAAATATATAGAGAGTATTCTCAATGGTACCTTAATTCTGAATGATAAAAGTAATTTATTACATCCGCCAAGACCATTGATCTAAATGAAGTCTAATTACCGGGGAATTGGTCTAGAAGTTATATGAGCAAGCAGGAAAGCTTTATAGCCAGTACCAACATAAGCGTCACGTTCAGTTGTGGACAAGGTTGCAATGAATAGGAGAAGTTTCCCGGGGGAAATATATCTCTCTAGACTGTTTCTCATCATCGAATATAAACAGTATCATTATATTGTCTGAGGTGCTGGCCAACTTCATTATCAACATACAATTACTCCTTTAATTCGTGAACTGGAGATACGTGACAGACCATGACAATTAGAAAACAACGAGCTTTTATTATCATATGAACTGGAAGAAATTATGATCATTAATTATATTAATATACATCAACAATTAACAACTTGGACCACATTTTCTATACGAACAATATATAGAGACACAGACTAGACAAAAAAAAAATAAAAAGATTATTAAAAGAAGTCATTGAGGGAAAAATCCTCCAAAAGAATTAATATCAGCACATATTTCGAGCAAGCCAATAAAAAGTATTGTTATGTCTATGGAAAGCAAAGGTATGGATTTCAGTTTCAAATTATGCACTCAAAAAACAACACAAAATGTCAACTCGTAGACACATCACGCTTCTTGCTACAAAATATTATGACTCGGTGTGGATTTCTTCGTTTAATATGCTACTGGCACGTTGTAGCGTTATTGTTAGGATCGCAACCTGTTGTCGCAAGACGTCCCAGTCCCCCGTCGTCTTCCCGTGTAACACACCGCTTACAATTCCCGGAAAAACAGTTTCTTCGTTAATATTTTCTACGTGGGGAGCCACCAAATAGTTTCTGTATTGGGACTGGTTAGGTAGTCCCCTTTCCACTATAAAAGCGCGGGTCAGATGCAGTAATTTTTCGTTTTTCGAATGCAACTGATACTCACTGATTCCAGTCTTTGTAAAGTTTTTCTGAAACTGCTGCGTGGAGTTGATAAACGTATCAATGACACTATTCAATTCCTCAAGAGCAATAGACGCGTCTTGGAACTCCTTTTGGTACTTATTCAAACACCTATGTCCCATTTTAACAATATGGATGTAATTAGTGATGTTGAAAGGAAGCAATGCTGAATCTGCCAACTGCAGAACGATGTCTGCTAAAATTTGATTGACAGCAATATGGCGGGTAAAGTTCGAGTCAATGTAAGTTTGAAGATATTCAAGCGTGTCCTCTAAAGTACTATACGCGGGATAAGTAGGTAGTTTCGAGTAAGTTTTAGTATCGTAGGTAAAAGCTACAGACATGGAAGGCACACCGATACGGTAGGAGAATGGGGATTGGTCACTGTCTCCTGCTAAACCATTAATTTCGGGTCTGTTCGGGATTTCAGTGCTGCGGAAATTTTGTTTCCACATATCATAAACACTCATTTCATTTTGATGGCTGTCGACGCAGTTCACTGACATGGCTGCTTTGTATATGACATCGTACAATAAAGGATTACTTTCCGCATAGAAACTGTAGTTACCTCTTATGGCAGAGTCCAGATTAATGTAAGCCACCGCTCCGGTACCCAACTGTTTTTCGTACTCTTGGACCCATTCATAGGAACCGATGTGCCCATATTTCGAAGCGTCCCAAACAGCAAATATGATAGTTCTTCTTGGTCTCCACCCTTCCACTATTTGATCTGAAAATGTCCTAGCCAAATCCATTAAGATTGCAAATCCGGTGCCTGCATCTACAGCACCTTGTGTCCACGAATCAATATGGCTACCAATTATAACAAAATGATCCGGTTCGTGTTTGCCTTTGATCGAAGCTATAACATTGGAAACAAATCGCTTTTCGGGAGAATTATTCACTGTTACTTCTACCAAATAATTATGGTCGGTAGTTCCTCGTCTTGGCCCCGCATAATATTCAGATTTTAATTTACCGTTCCAATCACTGGGCACCAATGTACTGTTGTCAATAAAGGACATCAGTTGGTCCGCATCACTGTACATTATTGGGTAGACCGGAATGGAGGGGAACATGTTGCTATTGTTCGTAAGGGAAGAATCGGGAGTCGCCGTATAATCCGGGGTACTGGGGTCTCCAACCAGGTTGTATCGGACATGGGACAGCTGCACTGCCCAACTCGGCAACCACCACGTACCATCGATGTTACCACTACCATCAGTGTAATCATCGGGGTCACAATATAACACAACCCCTGCAGCTCCAGCCTCCTCGGCATGCTTTACTTTGTTTCCAGGATGTATTCGACCGTAACGTATCAACACAACGCTACCATTCACTTCAACATTTAAATTAGTCAAAATATCAAAATCTTTTTTCCGTCCATAATGAGCATAAACGAGCGGACCCTTTACGACCCCGCTTTTTGCATAGGCATTAAATGGTAGGTAGGCTACGTTTTCGTTAGAAGCATTTGATTTTGAGAGGAAGATTTGTGATTTATTTTCAGCAGTGTTTAAGTTTACTGTCACTTGGTTTAGTGCGGTATAATCTGGGTAAGACAGTTGCACTTTATATTTTTTCACTTTAACAGTGTCAAAGTGAAAAGTAGTCCACATGTTTACCACGTATTTCACTAAGCCATTTAAATTTCCCATTCCAGAGATTCTGATATCAGATTGAGATGTTAATGTTTTAATGCTGTCAATGTAATTGTCAATGTGAGTCACCCTAGACTGCAGTTTTTTACTGATCGCAGGGTCGTAATCCTGTAATATTCCATGGTACTGAACACTTGGGGAAATAAAGATTTTATGTCCAGTCTTCCGTACAAAATATCCAAAAATTAATCCCATAACAAAGATGACACCAATCATCAATATTTTTAACACACATCCTTTGCCACCCGAAAAACATTCGCTAACCATTGACTGTTGCCTCGGTTGATCCAGATTTTTATATTCAATGTCAATATTATCCGAATCCGCCTCCCATCTCGATACGGGTTTACCCGGTGTATATCCCCTCGACATCATATCTTGAATTTAGACATTAGTATGCCGCTGTGTCAAGTGAAATCTCTGTGTGGCAAGCTCATACATTATTGTTCGCTATTGATTTTTAGCTGAGAGTATTAGTAGTTACAACTCGCATTTGCAGTCGCCATTTTCGACCATTGAATACATAATCATGATTAACACGCTTGCAATCTAAAGGTTACCTCGCTGTCTCGGGTTTTCTGTGTTTCTTGTGTCATTCTCTTCTCTCGTTTGGTGTAGTTCTTCACGACTTCGTCGCAGCTCTTTAAATTTTAAAAATCAATACCGAAGTGGTGTTCCTGTGAGTTACGCCAAATGATCAAGACATCGACAATGTAAACAAAGGTGGCCATGTTTGAACACGGTACTAAACGAGTTATCTCCCTTCAACGGAAGTTTTCTTCTCTTTTATTAGCGTTGTTGGCATTTCACAATCTGTTACATTACTGAATATAAAAAGATAGGTTGCCAGGCAACGAAACATACGCCCACAACAGCTAAGTCGTCCGGGCAGTCAACAAGGGTTGTCACATATTGTTTCTTTTATCAGTAAGGAGAACATTTACAACACATGATAATCTTATTAAGAGTAATAGCCCATTAAATAATTATCAGAAATGATTAGAATAGTTTTGATGGTTTGTCTCAAGGCCTTTGTCAAAGTGATCAACTGCCAGAAATTATCACTGAAAATCAAATAGGATTCTTCGTATCATGACCGTAAATAGTGTGTATAAATTTAAAGTCAATCGGATATTAACTTTAGATTTTTCAAAGTGATCAAGGGTCATAACTCTGGCAGTAATTATCGGATATTGCTGAAAATCAATAGGCTTCTTTGTATCATGACTTTAAACACTGTGTATAAATTTAAATTCAATCGGATATTAACTTTAGCCTCTAGAGCATTCACAAGATTTTTCAAAGTGATCAAGGGTCATAACTCGGGCAGGAATTATCGGATATTGCTGAAAATCAACAGGCTTCTTCTTATCATGACCTTACACACCGTGTATAAATATAAAGTCAATCGGATATTAACTTTTGCCTCTAGAGCGTTCACAAGATTTTTCAAAGTGATCAAGGGTCATAACTCTGGTAGTAATTATCGGATATCACCGAAAATCAATAGGCTTCTTCGTCTCATGACCTTAAACACTGTGTATAAATTTAAAGTCAATCGCATATTAACTTTAGCCTCTAAAGCGTTCACAAGATTTTTCAAAGTGATCAAGGGTCATAACTCTGGCAGTAATTATTAGATATCACCGAAAATCAAAAGGCTTCTTCGTCTCATGACCTTAAACACTGTGTATAAATTTAAAGTCAATCGGATATTAACTATAGCCTCTAGAGTGTTCACAAGATTTTTCAAAGTGATCAAGGGTCATAACTCTGGTAGTAATTATCGGATATCACCGAAAATCAATAGGCTTCTTCTTCTCATGACCTTAAACACTGTGTATAAATTTAAAGTCAATCGGATATTAACTTTAGCCTCTAAAGCGTTCACAAGATTTTTCAAAGTGATCAAGGGTCATAACTCTGGCAGTAATTATCAGATATCACCGAAAATCAATAGGCTTCTTCGTCTCCTGACCTTAAACACTGAGTATAAATTTAAAGTCAATCGGATATTAACTATAACCTCTAGAGCGTTCACAAGATTTTTCCAAGTGATCAAGGGTCATAACTCTGGTAGTAATTATCGGATATCGCTGAAAATCAATACGCTTCTTCGTCTCACGACCTTAAACACCATGTATAAATTTCAAGTCAATCAGATATTAACTTTAGCCTCTAGAGCGTTCACAAGAATTTGTGGACGATGGACGGACGGACGGACGGACGGACGGACCGACGGACGGACGGACGGACGGACGGACCGACAGACGGACGGACGGGGGCGACGGCAATATACGACCACATTTCCATGTGGGCGTATAAAAAAGAATATTAATAAACCTAATTATATAGTTTATATAAATATGCTTTGGTTTATATTTCGTAAAGATGTATGTAGTAATTGGAAAAATTAAGATTGGTTTGGGGAATTGTGGCCTGCTTTAAACATGACAAAACACGTTTTATTATTTTAGGCCAAACAAAAATAGATATCTACAGGGTCGGTTGTCCGGAAATTTTTTTTGTAGTTTTGCTTTATCGTTATATTTTTTTTTGGCTTTTAATTGACATAAATTTGGCGAATCTCCCACAGTTTGCCTATTGTTTGGACGCAGAAGATTCTAAAATCAGAACCCACATTGATTTTGATAAGGGTAAAAAAAAAAAAAAAAAAAAAAAATACCAAAATCATGTTTTGCACCGTTAGCACAATTTGCTTATCTGAATATTTATTTCCTAACATTTCTAGGTTCCAGAAACTAATGCCTACTCACAGTACAGTTGTATATACCGATTTTTTTTTGTTCGAATTTGTGTGCAGAAAACCAAGACAAAATTGTTTTATGGGGAATAGGAGTTCGGTGAAAATTTCATTATAGTCGGCAATTTTGGCTCAATAAAATAGGGTAGGCTAACCACCGTGAACGTGGGGTTTTCTGTATATTCCCTTAAGAATGCGAATTTTATTTGATCAACTTCAATTAATGCTGTTAATATTTTGGGAAATCACAGCAAATTGAATCGACAGACGATCATTTTTAATTAGTGCAGAACGAGAGCCAACCCCGGATGCAGGGGATTTTTTTTAAATTTTGGAAACTTTCCTATAATGACGATTGATTGATAATTAATTTGCCATTTTCCTTTTTTCAGATTTACATTTCTTTGGATATAGATAACATTATTAAACTACCTTTGCTATAGGGGGTTTGGGTGACCAAATGGTTAGCGCGTACGCATTGTATAATAAAGCCTGGCATTGAGTTAACTGGTGTGGTTTCGACTCCGCGGTTGTACATGACAATGGGTATATGGTCGCCTGCCCAACTTCGTTGGTTTTTCTCCAGGTCCTCCGGTTTTCTGCCACTGCTAAAGACCCTACCTGCAAGCGAATTATAAACTTGAACCATATGTTTGTCCCGAAATTACCTAGTTGGTGTTGAGTGTACACTACACCCCCACTCTCTCTCTCTTCCTCCCTCTCTATCTCTCTCTCTCTCTCCCCTCTCTCTCCTTTATTCAAATAAGCTCATATTCAAATACAGTTAACATTATCAAAATTATCTTTGTTATAACATTTATTAAGTAAAATTATAAAAATGTATTTCATTTTATTGCTTTTTGTACTTTAGGTTTAAAAATATTATTAAAATAGGCCGAAATTATATAACAAGCAGTGAATGCGAAGAAGGGGGATTGGGGTCTAACATGTCTTTAATCCCGGGCGCTGAGAATTCTTGGCTTCTTGCTGTACACTGGCGCTATGGATCTTTAATAATACAGTTATATGATTTTGTAAGATATGACATTACGTGTAATCAGAACTGAATTTTGAATGGTACGAAAAATGTTCAACCTGAAATGTTCGCTAAATTGCGGAGCGATCGATGGTGGCTCAGTTTGTATAGGCCACTGGCTCTGAGTCACTAAAGAGGTTCGTGGTTCGTTCCCGGTGTTGGCCGAGAAAATTACCCGGGTTTTTACAGCATGCAAGTTTCCCCAAGTCAGTGGTGCAGGGCAGAGGGACCTGCTCAGGTACAGTGTTTAGTCGTTCGAATGAGGCGCAAAACCTAGGTCCCGTGTACACTTTTGAGTAGGTCATATAGCGTCGTTCAGTGCAGAATTAACATCGTGGCGGGGGGGGGGGGCATACCAACTGTGCGGGGGCCCTATTATTGTTTGTTCAAATTGTTCGTACTGACCGCGGATCGTACTAGTATGTATTCCACCCCCTCTTTTGCTTAAAATTAGTACATGTATTAATTTCAGTGCATCTGAGACAATTTAGGTTCCGTTCGGGATGAAATATTAGTACGACCCAGAATACTGGTGCCGTTGTTCGGACAAAATTCCGTAATATATAAACACCTTGTATGGCTTGTTCCCATCTTCATTCGTAAAGTCGATGCAGAAAAGTAGGACGCTAAACCCCATTGCGCAAAATTTGATTAAAGGAATTTTATTCTTTCAGCTTCGGGTATAGCTAGCCATGAATTTTGGGACCAATGGATTGTCTGCGGTATCACTTTTGCGGAAGCAGACGTTAAAGCACCGGGTAGTAGTAGTATAGTAGGACCAAATGGCACACTAAATGGAACACGAACGTCTAGATTTCATCAGAAAATATCATATATTATCGAATATACTATGGTCTTGTTTTCCACGAGTCCCTGGCACAGCATAAACCAGGGACAACACAAAACTAATAAATATAGTATTGTTAAAGTGGCAACGGGTGCTGGCCAGAAGAAGCTGTCGACGTTAACCAATCTTCCGCTATATTAATTATTAAATGTGCAAATTAATTTAGAAATTCTAATAGAATAACGTCCTTATTAATATTTCAATTTAGTTGAATGTTCGGGAATTGTTATTGAGAAATGTGAGAGTATTGTTTGGTGTTTACTTTGAACTTGATTCGTCGAATTCAGAATGTCAGGGGTTCTTTTTACTTGAATACCAACGATTACACGGGAACTCGGGTTTCCTTCCATCTCAACATGTTCAGGCACTCCGTCATGCACCACTGACAAAGGGAAACCATGATATAACAAAAGACTTCATCGGGATCGAACCACGGACCCCCTGGTTAGTGAGCAAGCGTCTTAGCCACTTAGCCACTGCGGTTCCCACCTCGTGAAGCAGATATTAATACAAAGAATATTGCGTGAAACAAGGATAACACAAGAAAATATGAGATATGCAGGAAAACTATTTGTAAAACAAAGTTAATGCTTAAATAAAATTATAGCAAAACTACCTTAAAACATGAGATATATGGCAAAACTATCTATGGAATAAATAAAATACAATATGAGAGACATAACAACATTTTCTGTGAAAAAAACATAGTACAAAATATGAGTCATCTAGCAAAACTCCAAGTTTTTTTAAACCCGAATAAGACTATAAATATGAGACATATATAGCTTGATAATACTATAAAATGTGAGTACTAAAAAATGAATTATGCAGCAAAAATACCTGTGGAAACAAAATACTATAATATATGATATCAATAGCATTATATATAGCAAAAATATTACTACAAAATATAAAATAAAAATAATACTATAAAATATGAGTTATGTAGAGAAACTATCTGTGAAACAAAAACACTACTACAAAATATGAATTGTGTAGCAAAATTGTCTATGAAATAAAATTAATACTAAAAAATTATATAAAGTACCAACATAATAATTTTAGTTCGTTTCGGAAAAACGAAACCTAGTCCACTTCAGTTAGAATGAGAACTGTTTGTTTGTTTATAAGACCGCAATACATTTGATATAGATTTTAAAATACCTTCGCTTTTCGTAAAGATTTGAACTTTGAATTTGGATACGAACTAAACTTGGCACGGTAACCTTGTTACCGTTCATCAAGCTAATAAGTTAATCGGTTATATGCGAAACATTAAGCAATAATCCTGCGATTTAGCTATCAATAAAATCCACTTTAATACTCTCCGTGAGATAAGTAGAGATAATCCTTAGATAATCTCTCAATACTTCTAGGAACAGGTCGATGCGACCCTTTCGCTCCTTTGTTTAATTAGTTTAAGCTTCTGTAAAGCAATTCAGAAATTTTGTCTTCTATCGGTTACAAGGGCGTAATCAAATTGGTGTTTAATTCAAAATGAATTACAGTTGTAAAATTATAAAAAGGTGTTCTTTTTGGATAAACTGTTAAAGCTTATCTTAAACTGTTGTGATTTTAGAATCAACAATAAGATGCAAAAGATAAAGATACGACAGCGGTGTTTGTCTTAAAGACACCCAACTATAATTTTCTACAAAACTATGTCAATATTTTTCTTGCCATGTGTTATTTTAGATAACCATTACCCGTACATAATCGTTACAACACAAAGAACCTTTGCTCCCAGATTGCTGTTAAAGATACACACCTTATAATTTTGTGGGTGGTGTAGAAAGAGTACCCTTTCAGAAGTTGTTTTTAACGTTTGGTCAACTGAACAGTTTAAATACACAATGTGTATGCCTATAGCGATCTGGTTTCTAACTATATAATTATTATTTCTACCCATCAATTTGAGCACATGGACAGTTAATTATTTACAACTTTTTAACCAGTATTAGATAATAAATATAAAACATTTGTTGAATGTCTGGATTACAAAAAATATGACGTGTTGAATTTGATATCTTCTACCATCATTGTAAATCTATGAAAATACATAGCAGTTTAATCAAATAACATAAATGACTATTTTGATAGCTAAGCTGCTGAATCAGCTGTTAATATCAGATACATTAATAAGAATAATATGTCTCTGGATATATTTTGTTAAGGTTAGTATTTTCTTCGGGGCTATGTAGAATCTATATATGTTTTCTTTTCTTTCAATAATAATTATAAAGATGTCATGGTGTAAGCTGGCCCTACAGACATTCGGAGAATTTGATATAAAACTCGTCCGAGAATTGAATGTCACCAGATTTGAAGTAATAAACACAATATTCCCTGCTAGGTATACAATATCAAATTCTACTTCATGGATAATTGAAATATTGACAAAAACGGTCTTACTAATCAACGACACGAGCGCAATTTCAAATGAAATGAAATGTGGTTTAACGTCCTACTGTTCTGCTCAGAAAGGGGCTAATGAAGACGGGCACACGCCAAACAGTGTGCTATGAAGGAAATATTGTCCGGACAGCGGCATTACGGCCTACTCTTATATCGAATTCCAACTGTCAATGGGTCTTTAACGTGCACGCCACCGCGATCCCCACGAACGTTATTTAGTCTCACACAATATTGAAAAAAAGTGACCGACAAGGAAAATATTTTATACATATGCATATTCTACACATCATGTCAAAAACGTCATAAATTTTTATGAAATTATTAAAATTTGGGATATGATGTGTACGGATATGTTACTTTATCGGTCACTTTTGCAATACTTTGAATGATGTTGACCCCCCCCCCCACACACACCGCCCGGATTCCCCACTCGTGCCTGTTCTTGACCATGATTATAAGTGCCCTTATTTCCTGATATTAGTGTATCAACTTAGTTTATCCACTGAATGACAGATTTTGAGTATATCTCTTAAAGATCAATTTGGCACGCAAGTCTCACTACTAGCGTAGGTGGTATCGTCTACGAAGCAGGCCAGGCTATCTTTTTCTAGAACCCCGTTACAATAACGATAGCCACAGAAAGTGCAAATATATATAGTACTGAATTAGTCTGTGATGCAGATTGTTCAAACCACAGGCAATAAATAGCGACATCCACCACGGATATATTATACAACGTAACGATATCTACGTTGGTTCTGAAAAAAAAACAATATTGATTAGTCACCCAACAGAACATATACCGTTTTATCACCAACTTCAGTATAGACATGTAAGAAAGGTTGCGATATTGAAAATAGATACAACTTTCCGAATATGTACCGGGTTATCGTTTCGGAAGCACGAAATAAACCCAAAATGAAAAATAAACAAATCACTTGTTTTTCATAATATAACAGTATAACTGTTGTGTTTATTTTTGATGTGTTCAATTACTAAATACCATTTAAAAGTATATTATACCGGACTGGAAACAAATGCCTACGTATAGCTATCCAGTTATGATCAGTTACTTCAGTTTGACTTTATACTAAAGCATGCCGACCATTGCAGAATTCCCATGATTCCTGATAAAAAGACGCGGAACACGAATATTTGACTGGGGGGTTGGGATGGCCTAGTGGTCTAGAGTGCCGCGCTTCGACCTCTAGCTGGCCGGTCACCTCTGGCTTGCGGCTGTGGTTTCGAGCCCTGGTGTGAGCGTATGTGGCATGGAGATAGGGGCTCCTTCTCAACCTCGTGGGTTTCCCCCGGGCACTCCGGTTTCCTCCCACAGCAAAGGCCCCTGCGCGTGCGCTAAGATAATGAAAATCAAAAATAAGCCTTGTCTGCGATATCACCTTCGGTGGAAGCGGACGTTAAACACCAAGAACAACAACGAATATTTGACTTTTTGCTTTGGTATAAATATGTGTTGGAAAGTATCTGGTGCCTAGATGTCATTAAGTACGTATCGAGCAATATTTACAATTAATTTAGGCTTCTAAGTAATAAAATAATGTTAACTACATGATGTAGCCTAGATATAAACAATTGTTTCCAATATGTCTGTTCTTTATTACTTTACGTTCAAACAATCGCGTTACATCGTGTCAGTCCCTAATCAATGTTGCTAGAACGAACATCAAAACTTGAAGACTAATTCGATCTACCAAGGAATTTAGTTGCACTTTATCAGAATTTCTTATCAAAGACAAATAACTTATCTAAAGTGGGGGGACGAAGAAGCTTCAGAAATTACATCATCCTAATAAGTATTGTTCTGTGGAGCTCATGAAGATAGAGATGTGTGGTTGGTTGGATCTGAAACTGGTCAAGATATGAAATTTGTCTTTAAGATTCTTTGTTACCTGCAGTGGGCAGATATTTACTTATTACAGCTTCGGACACCAAAATCTTTTATTTCTAATGGCTAAGCAATATAAGAGAATGAAAGCAAAGCATTTGTTAAATGTCTGAATTATAAAAAAGGGATCTTAATTTCGATTAACATTATAAAAAAATTCTCAAAATACATAGTAGCTTGATTTTTATCATACCTAAATACAGACGTCCGAAACTAGTCAAAATTGAAAGCGAAACATTTGTTAACGTCTTGACTACACAAGAGGTCTCCATTGTCGATTCATATATTCTCCAATATGATAAATCTCTTGAAGTACACAGTAGCTTCATTTAATTGTGTACAAACTCAAAACATCAGAAACTAGATTTATGTTATGTTTGTTTAGTTAATATATCATTTGCCAAAAAATTCAACCAGCTGAATTACATACGAGCTTTTGGTTATTCAATAACGTTTAGAAAGAAAAACCGGGGCATTAATATCGCCCCCTGTTAACAACCCTATACGATAATGTACCAACTCTTTCCCTTCCTATTTCTTCTGTTGAGTTTGTGCTTATTTCAATGACCAGTATGTAAAGTATGTATATAAAAGGTAACTGTTTGGTATTAGAAGGTAAAAGACAATTAAGCGAAACGTTTACGCAACAGTGACCATAAGATGGCCTACTCGTTAATGACTTAACCTGTAAGAAAGGTCCTTTGTTGTTGAGTGGTCGGGATTATATTGGACAATAGATTCAAAGGTATATATTGATCAGAAAATTCAGAAAATGGCCAGTTAACACATTTAGTAAATCCTCCCTCAATCGGTGGTTGCGCAAGTTTAGATAGGAGTCTTAATGTATTTGTAATCTTGTAGTTTTGATATACTACCAGAAATATATATACCGAGTTGAGTAGATGGGTAATATATACACGATCGACGTTTATCAAGCACGTGTACTGTGTAACTACGGATAAGATTTTATGGTGGTAATGATGCCTTCCTTAATCCGAAGTTTTTAAGAATGTGTTGATTGGCTTAACGGTGTTGTAGGTAAAAGAAGACATTAAAAGGTGCGATCCACCCCACCTTAGTTCAGACAGCAAGTCGTCCAGTCGGAGGGAGGCCACCGATCAACATCTCCCCACAGTTAAACAGTTTGTTTATCAATATTTCAATGTTGACAGCTACAATATTTTGACAACTCAATGTCTGTGGCTAAAATCGAGGATAATTATTTTCATTAACTGCTGCGAATACGTCTATGTCATGATCGTTTGTGATGTAACATACGTACAGTGACAAGGAGAGATTGAATAATTGATGCAAAATTGGAATTCGGTGCGAACAACAAGGACCCAGGAAACGAATTCAGGTCGATTAGGACTTACCTTTAGAGAGGATTTAGCCACACGCGTAATAGTAATCTTTTAGATTGTATCGGAGAGCTTATGACACGAAGGTGCTTGCTTGACGGTGGTCAGCCATTCGACTTTGAACCACAAGTGCAATTTATTCGGCTGTATTTTGAGTTATAAGAACTGATCAACATTAGCAATTATGATTCATACAGAAAGTCTTCGACCTGTTCACAACACACAAGGTAAATTTTATACATTAAAACTGCGAAAATTCCACAAATTTCCCATTTATATTTTAATTTAAACAAGGGATATTAGATTCGCTCCCTTAGTAGATCAAATAAATTGCAAAGTTTACGTTAGAATATAAAGCCGACAGTTTTCAATAACAATTAACGTAAATTGATCAGGAATTTATAAAGCGTTTTATGCTAGTAATAATCACAGTTGTAAATGGTGTTTTTGTATTCAATGTGTAACTTAATTAGAAACAGTAGACCTGTGTCAATTCGATTTGTTTATTCTGTATAATGTGAATTCGATTTGTTTATTCTGTATGTGTATATGGTTTTTGCGTATAATTTGCAAGTCGGTTTGTGTATTTTGGGGTTTATATTTATGAAATCGGTTAACAGGTTAAAAAAGTTAAAAGATCCGAATACTTAAAAACGTCTTACGAATTCCTCTAGTTGGAGAAAAGTTTTTATCTCCTTTCTTCTATAATTAAAAAAACCCTAACAAACTGCGAAAGCATTAGCGGCTGAAAGACATTTTTGGATATAAAGTTAGTATAATTCATATAACATAGCTATTCAGAATGCCGGAATTTGTATACTCCGAGTAAAACATAAATAAACAAATTAAACTTAAAGATTAAAATAGAATAGATAAGAGTATTATCTAAAAATAACATATAATCTTATAACAATAGTATCTAATTATCTGTCAACTTATATCGGTATTTTAATCTATGTTAATTAAATCTCTTTGTGTCCTTTAATTGTGTATGTACAATAACTTTATATACACATGCTACCTATTTCCTATTAAACTTAAGATTTACTAAAGTAGTATGAAATCTTTAAGTTTGTCTTAGAATTACATAGGCAGCAGCTTGTCTTATTTCCGGAAATTTTAAAAGTTTTAAGATTTAGTTTGTTAGGCTACGACTAGGCTTATTGCCAGAAATTTTAAAAGTTTAATAAAAACGATGTGCTAAATTAATAAACGAAAATCGTGTTGACTTTAAATAGGGGCTATTTTTTTCTTTAGTTCCCTAAAGGAAACAAAAATAACCCCTATTAATCAATAAAGTACCTAAAGAAAAAAAAAATAACCCCTATCAATCAATAAAGTCAACACGACTTTCGTTCATTAATTTTCAAATAATCTAATAGAATATTAAACCATTAAACTTTTTAAAAACTCGTTTTTAAGCAAAGCAATCTTGTAAGTTAGATTCTTTCAGGGTCAGATTGTTTGCGCATTTTTTAAATTCAAATATTTGACATTAACATTTGCTTCCACACAGGGGGATATCGCAGACACGGTCCTAGCCCATATTCCTGAAGCAATGGCCCGAGAAATCCCTCTCTGGGCATTGCTGGAATAGCGTATGTTTCTTGAACTTATGCGTGAGTGTGTCTATTCTTTCCGTTCCATGACAGCTATCGCCTAGTGTTTATATTTTCTTAGTCAAATCATAGGCATGATAAAACCTAAGATGCTATTTTTTCGGATAATGAAACAGGTCACAGAAAATAAACCCAACGCCATAACCTAGACGTGTAGGCCAATAAAAGAAATAGGTGATGACATGTTACGCATTTGTTTATTTTTTTCAGGATTAAGACATTACGAATCATCCGATTCTAATTCATCATGTACGTCACCGCCAGTCATAACACATCTCAATCCCAGTCGGCCAGCCCTTGCCCCGGGGGATAACGGAAACAATACACTCGTTCATTGGACCCAGGCGCCATCAAGTTATGATAAAATAACAGACAAATCCGACGATGATGACGAGATAGATGATGGTAAGTCAATATTATGATGGTTGTCAACAATGTTTTTATGATATATTATATTGATATGACGTAATGTGAAAAGGTACAGCCATATCGGATTCTGACGTAATGCGAAAAAGTGTATGTGTGTTTGTGTGACAGTGACAGAGAGAGAGACAGAGAGATGGGGTGGGGGTGCGTCCGCTTAACACTATGTTGCGATTGAATTTTCAAAGAGAATGATGGAATCTTAAACGCAAATTGATCCTAAAGTTTAATCTTTCAAAGAGAATAATGGATTCTGAAACGCAAATTGATTCTAAATAGCAGAATCGTACATACAACAAATTGATCCGAAATGTTAATAAATGTTACTGTATTTTCCTGTTAATTGCAACCATGCTTAGCTCTATAAATTCAAGGTAAGACATCGTCAAATTTGAGTTTGTTTTCTTTCATAAAACTAAGTCTTCCTTGTAAACGATCAATGAAAATATGATGTTAATAATTGTTGTTTTCATTTGATTACAGAATATCGACCATTTACTCCGCCACCACCTCGAGAAAGACTCAGTTATACACGATATCAATTAGAGCTATTAAGTGGTATATACGAGAAGGTTCGCTATCCTAACAGTACTCAGAAATTACTTATTGCTAAACGTGTAGGAATTACACGGGAACAAGTTAAGGTAAGTCATGATACACCTATAGGTACTTTTATGCGACACTAAATCACACCCAAAATTGTTAAATGAACTATTTAGATTTTTCCAAAAATGAAAAATCGATATTGGTATACAACGGAATAATATCTTTCGGGGTATAGGATAACATACAGATAAATCATTTGATGTTAATGTTTTTGTAGCGTTGATCCTGGTTACAGCGCCACTGACATGGCTAACATGTCAAGAATGTTGGATGATTCTGATATTTCATAATGAAACAGAACACACAAGTTTTAATTTTCATCTTGAATATGAATTGATAAGCTTTGCAAAAATATGCACCACTGCATACTATTACATCGTTGGCATTACATTAATTGCACAAAATGAAATCAAGGCAAGTTGAAAATGAATGTGCAACATAATTCTCCTCTTACTTATAGATCTGGTTCCAAAATCGCAGAAGAAAAGATGTCATCAATAATCCTAAACGGAAAGGAAATTCTTCAACGGAAAGTTCTGATAGTCTGACGTCTGCAGAGAGTGAACCTAATACGCCACCCCAGAGTGAAGACAGTAAACCCAGTTCCCCTGCAGATATTGATGGACCTAAAATGGTTCCAAATGTTGTTTTAAAAAGTGTAATTGATGAATTAGAAAGATTTGAAAAGACTGTTTTAAAAGCCAAGAAAAGCAAGAAAAAATCACGGCCTAAACAACAGCAGCAGGCGCAACAGAAAATGTCAACAACCGCCATTAAAGCAAATGCTGCTTCTCTATTTACGGCATATGATATGGTATCACCGCCAAATAAGGTCATATCTCCAGCAATGCTCAACACATCCATTAACCGCTTCTCTCATTCCAAGACAACTTCAGCATTCCAGGACCCAAAGAGTAACGGAGAGGCAAATGGTTCTCCCCACAATGCTTCGCCGTTAATGAATGGTTACCACCAACTCCCCAACAACATCTCTGTCTTACCAAACCAATACTCACCTCATCATTCCAGTGGGATGACTTCATCTTCTGTCCACCATCCAAAGGCTCATCCCGCGTTTGAAAACATCCCAGTATTAGCAGATCTCCTTGGTTACAGAAGTAGCGAGTCCATAAGATCTCAGAAACAGCACCTTAATCATTCCTTAAGCCCGCACAATTCCTACGTGGTTTCTCCTAATCGTGGTGCTACAGATCGTGGTTATACCGATATTCCTGGAAGTGTCAATCATGGTTCTTTAGGAGTAAATAGAGTGTTTCCATTTCCCTTTATCGCGGATGCCCCTGTGATGTTATCATCCATGCGACATCCAGATCCCTACCGGCCTCCAGTACATTACCTACCGCAGCAACACAGTGAGGATCCTTATCAATCCTTTATGATCTCATCTTTGACAAATCCCTATTATACAGCATCTCCATCTCAATCTTGGACACCCCACCCTCATCCTCCACCCCCAGTATCTACAGACAATTACACACAAAACACTGGATTATGATAATTGTTGAAACTGTTTTTTTATTGTTTTGTCTAACTTATTAATCCAAGCTTTAGCACATGAAATGCAACGTCTGTGGGAATCCTATATCGGGACGATGCAGTTTAAAAGATTTTGGCTACGGAAATTGAAAGTAGCAATGTTACCGCGGCCCTAAAAGAGGACAACCATTGCAAAGGGAAAATGAACAAACAACGATAATGTAACGGGTTGGAATCCCGGTTTGGGCCGAGAAGAAATTTCGGGATTGTTCAAAACTGATGCCAGTGTCGCGTCTTTCCAATGGAATGGAAAATCAGGGACCCTTGAAGAAATTATTACTACATGTGAAGGATCTCTCAGAGTTGGAATTCTAAGAATAGTGGGGGTAAAAACACTAAAATGATCGGTTCGCGTAATAATAGAAATATAAATTACAGTATATTAGCCCCAACAGTATCTATGTCAATGAGACGTTATACCACACCTCACCGAAATCCCAAGGAAATATTTTGAAAGTTTGAAAATCTTGACCGGGAGCACAATATGTCCAGGGTCATGAAAACCCCAAAACTGAAAACAATTTGTGTTACTAAATACCCTGAGACTTTGTTATAAACTTGTTATTGGTTTGAATGTGTTGTGAGATATCTCTAGTCTTTTTAACAACTAAACCATGTATATATTTTTCTTATTTGATACTTTATTTTTTATTCATATTTTTTGATTTATAAAAAATAAAAGATGAAACTTACATTAAGGTGTCTTATTCATTTTTTTTATGTCCGTCTCCGTAGAAATATCTATATTTGTGAAAGATTTGCACATATCGTACAACCGTGTTATGAGAAGGATATGCATCCTCGAGAGTGTGTCGACTCATTGTGGTTCAGTAGGCTTGACGCTGACTCACTAACTAGGAGGTCTGGGATTCGATCCCGGTGAACGATAAAAGTGTCCCTTCGTAGCAAAGTGCATGGTACACGCTCATCTCCAATATACATGTTGGTGCAGAAAATAGAACGTTAAACCCCACTCCGTTTCACAATTACTGATTATATTATCATTATTAATGATTATATTATCAATGTGACGCGTCTGAGAATGAAATATAGGATAGTTACGTGAAAAGGATAAGCACTAGTATGTAACTGGTATTCTATAAATGGGGCCATTCTTTGTTTACGAACAATGCGCTCTTGGTATTGTTGTGCCATTCAACCACATTTTTGTATTTTACTACATTGAAATTTACACCCGGAATTATTCATACAAAAGCAAATTCAATTCTCTGAATTATATGGTCATTAGCTTTTGTTAAAATTTAAAAAGCAAAGTTTTCTTAAATTTGATGACAAGGACGGCTGTCTATTCGTTCGGATGGGACGAAAAACCTAGGTCCCGCGTACACATTGTCGTGTACGTAAAAGATCCCTTGTCAGATGGAATTCGATATAAAAGTAGGCCGTAGAGTCGCTGCCCGGGCAAAATTTCCCACACAGCACACTGTATCGCATATGTCCGTCTTCATTAGCCCAGTTTTGGAGCAGAACAATGTGATTTTAAACCTTATTTCATTTCATTTCTTAGATATGATTGTGGATGGATATATTTATATCCTGTATACTGTATCGGTGAGACAGTTGTAGTTTTCCCAGTAACATCTCATCAGGGTAATCGCATAAAGTAATTCTTGGTTCCCTTATTCTTCAAGGCAGACGGTTTATCCCTACACTCAAAACTCTACTGCCACTCATTTATAATTCACCATAATATATGTTGATGTCCAATATTGCTTTTTCTGTGAGGTTTTTGCCAATCCACGTAGAACATGTCTTAACTATATGACCACCACAATATCCCTGCTGCATCCGATGCTGATTTTACTGCTAGTAGAGAATCTACCATGGATCTATGACGAATTTCAGCAGATGCCCATATTTTTTTTTTAGCGCAACCCTTTCTGGTGAAGGAACGGGAACATGGCAAGGATAGCTATGTAGTTGATCGATTGGGACGAACACCCATGAATCTGTGACAGTTGGAATCGATGTAAGAGTGCCTCATAATAGCTTGCATGGCGTATGTCCGTCTTCATTCGCTCAGTCTGTGGTGAAAAGTAAGCCATTGTTTGAATAACATTAATATATTTGATTTGATTTGAAGGGTTTTTTAAAACATATTGGGATATTTTTGACACATTTCTAAAGGTTGTGAATCTTTCAAAACATAAATATTTTCATTTATTTTTCTATATCAGGCCTAGTTGATTTCATTGGACTAATAAATAACGGCCTGTATACAATATACAGTGTGCTAACAGGGTAATTTTACCCAATCACTGGTGCTATAGCCTTCTCTTACATCTAATTCCAACTGTCAAGGGTTCTTATACTGGCGCCAATGTGTACATAGGCCCTGTTTATTATCCAATCCGAATGACTAGACACTGAATAAATTTTGCTTGGTTTTAACTGACAACCAAAATCAATTCATAGCATTGAAAAACAACTATTTAAATGCAAATATTCCAACTTTTGTGTGAACAGGTGAGTTACTAACATACCGAAAGCAATATCTATATGTTTTTTGTAAAACAGCTTCATATACACACCTGGTCATATACAACACAATATAAGATATTATTGATTAAAATAGTTTTATTGAAAGAATTGTTATACACCTGATGATGCTATATATACAAGGTATACATATATAACCTAACTCCCAAAACACAGTTAATCACATAAAGCAAAATATCTTATAATCTTCACATAATGGATAATAAATCACAAGTTTTACTGTATTCAATAACTACAAATCACAAGATCTTATTTAGAATGGGGTTTATAATGTCTTGTCAAATTGGGTCATTTTGAAAATAAAACATATGTTTATTCTTATTTTGATGCGAGCAATACGAGTACAGGGGTGTTTATGCCTTCTATTTTTCTATTTCAAACTGTCAAGGTATTTTTTATATGCTTGCCAAGGTGTAAAGAGGTGTACCTCTAATTTCCATCTCATCAACTCACTTTAAATGTCCAATTTCACAGGCACCACCCACCTCTGACAAGTGTAGGCCAGACTTGAAAAATCCTGAAGGTTCTTGTCTGCCTAATCCTTGGATAATAACCAGGGAAATTCCAGTCAAAGCACCAAGTCTCCTGACCTACCTTGGCTCCTAGATCTTTATTTAACAGAATTCTATGTGCTATAAGAAATGGATATAAATTCAAATTACCAGTATTGACAAACAAAAATTGTAATGGTTTGTAGTTTTAGAATACAAGTAAAATTGCCAGTTGTAATCCATGGTGTGAAGAATAGGTTTTTTTTTCGATCATGCTTTAAAACAAAATGATGAAATATATATTATATTTATACTTACAATATCTATATTGCATTTTTTTATGTACATACATAATATGATTTATTTAGTATACCATTTATTAATATTATTACCTGTAACATATTGATAAACTAACTTGGTAGTGGAGATTTACAAGTGGCAAATAAACAAAGGACTTTGATCATTTTAGTACTAACATATGGTAAATTGTATTTTTATGGTTATATGTGTAAATAGAAGCATTTGTTTTCTCTTAAGACTAATTGATAAGGCCAACTTCAAGTTTGGTCAAAGGTCATGACATGTAAACAGGGCTAGCGCTAATCCCAACCCTAACCGTGGACCTACACCAAATAGTTATCCTTATCCTAACCTACCATCTCACCCATAATCACATGCCCCAGCCTTATTAACATCTTGACAACCTTGACGGAAATCAAGCTGGCCTTAACAAAAGGATTTAGCCATGATTTTGCCTGTACAGCAGCATTTCTGCTTACTCTTCTTCGGACTTCAATTACCATAGGATGTCTACTAACAATTTTAGAGTTTTGACCTGACATTTTTGTACCATGACAGTCCAGTAGGTGCCACCCCTGAAAAGCGAGAACTGGATTCGAAAATCCTGAGAGGTGTCGTTAACCGAACCCGAGGTTCAAACCTGGGGCATTCACTGGTTTAATTGATCTAATCAAATCTGTTGTACTGTATTAAAGAAATAAGAAAATATTCACAGTCTGATAAATGTTTGATATAAAAAAGAAGTGGTATCAGATATTCTAGAAAGTATAATCATATCCCACCTCACACATAGTCACTATTTCATTGTTAATGTGGTAAAATTAGAGAGTTTAATAGATGGTATACTATATATATTCAGCTTGAAAGACTATAATAATTTGGTGTATAAGTTATTTTTTCTACTGTAAACTCAAATTTTGCACACATATTTACATACAGGACATATAAATATTTATTAGTTTAATAATTATCATTAAGAATTAGTAGTGGTTTCAGACAGGACAACTGTTGAATAGTTTTTACAAACAATTTTAGCAATACTCGGGAATAATATTAAAAATTAATATTAGAAAATATTGGAAAAAAATAAAGAGAAGGATAATGTTTTCACTAATTTTGAGGCCAATTTAGAAACAAAACAATAACGAGAAATTTTCTTAAATATATGATTAATAATACATAAATAATGAAAGACTAAAGAAGTTCATCCAAGAGTCAATAAGTTTTGCAAATTAATGCCATTTTATAATTACCAGAACTCTTGGAAACACAATCTCTGAGATTCCAATTTGATTGGTTTCTGAGAATGTTGTAGTAGTAACATGTTGTGGTAAATACCCATTACAGTTTGTTATTTACTTTCAGAATTATCACTTAAATGTTATCCAAGTTTTATCACTATAAGTATAATTAAAAATTAGATGCCAAATTACTGTCTTCTAAGATCTTATCCTATCAAATTGATTATTGCTGCTTAACCTAAGCAGAAAATACTCATCACTGAACTCAGTCAAAATATTTACCTGCAACAGGCAGATTTAGTTCTTGCATAATGCCTGTTTAACTTAAAATGATAAACTGCTATATGATCCTAAATCAACAGAAATTGAACATTGATAATTTAATTTTGACATACATAGGCCTATAGCATACTTTTACTTACATAACCACACAAATTGAAAGATGTTCATATTGTACACACTGCATACAACACATACATAGATACATGCATTTTCACATTGTCAAATGGCCATACATAGTACTATATAGTTATACACCTTGACTGATAATGCCATGGGTCCACCCCAAGTGCTGTAAGTTTATAGCGACACCTAAAGCAGGGAAACAAAATCGTGTTGCTGCTGTTTTTCGTATAAATGTGTGTGATAAAAAAACGACTGTAAACAACAGCTAAACAACAAAGTGTTTATTGTTTACCAAAGCCAGCAACTGTATTAGACCAATCGCACTGAAGTGTGGCAGCATCATGTTATATTCAAAATAACGACTCCTATCGAATTTACTTGGTTCTCTAAATCTGAGGAAATTCCGGTTCTAAATACAATTCTCCCTATAAATCCTTCCTATATTTGTTTTTGTGTTATTATTTTTGTAAAAGTATCACTACAGGGCTAAATGTTTTCATCGCATTTCAAGGCACTCATTTATCTCACCACGTTGTTGAATGATTATCCAGTATCATTTATAATTGTCAATAACATTTATCAGGGTTGTGTCCTTGATAATTGAGAATACTGGGAATTTCCAAATTCATATGAATGTTTTTCTATAGCTACTTCCAGTAATCAAGGGAAAACATTAACATGCAGTAAGTATTCTAAAATAAAAACAGGACATGTGGGAGATCCAAACTGTTGTTTTATATGGTCTAATGTTGATGACTGGCTGTATCTAAGACAAATAGCAAGCTTAAAATTAATGTATGATGGATCAAATATTCTGTAATAAGTTGGGTAAACAAATACGTTTCTGCTTCATTAGAATATATGGCTTACTCCTGCATCAGGGAAATACACACAATGAAAATTTACCAGGAATCCCTTTTAGGAACATCTATACAATAACTAATAACATAATTAAAATTAAAAATTAGTTTAAAAAAAAGCCGATACTTAATCTAAAACTAAAGACTAAGGATCATATGTTTCAGTCTCACTGTAGTATAAGTAGTAATTTGAATATCTAAATTTTAAAGCTTGATGGGACTTCATATTAATATTTTAGAATTAAAATATATGACCTTCAAATCAGATATTTATTTTCAATCTGCCATTTAATTAATAAAATATAAAGTTAGTTGAAGTGAGACAGATGCATATGGTCCTTAAAGGTCAGGAATCAGCCTCAGATAAATCAAGAATCATGGTAAGGTAGCCTACTCAAAATAAACTATCTTATTTCTAGTTCACATGGGTTAATGCATTCTACAACTTGAGTAGTGGTACCCCAAATGTATATATATAGTTCAACTTGAGTACTGGTACATCAATGTTGCGCATACTCTACAATCTGTGGTATGCCAATCTTACGTATTTTCTACAATCTGAGTAAACCAATGTTACGTATATTCTACAATCTGAGTACCGATACCCCAAAGTTACATGTATTCTACAACGTCAGTACTAGTAGCCCAAGGTTACTTATATTCTACAAATTGTGTACTGGTACACAAATGTTATGTATATTCTACAAACTGAGTACTAGTACCTCAATGTTACAATCTAAACCCTACGTATTGTCCAGAGTATCGTACCACAAATTCTTTGTTTTGTCATAGGCTGATTCATAATTTTGGTCCTACAGGAATAAAGACTTAAAAATATAAAATAAATATATATAATGTTTATTGTGATCAATCATGCCCTTTGATCATTATTTATTTTCTTCTCGCCATTTTTCTTCATCTTCCTTCTTTGCTTCAGGTCGAAGCTGATTCCTCATTCCTCCTAGAACTTTTGATGTTGCTTCTGAGGCTATTATTACTGGCTGTACGATGGTGGGTGGGATCTGACGTAAGACTCCGCCTACTACACCTGTCAATCCCTTTTGTTCTTGTTCTTCTGTAGCTGCACGGACGAGGTTGTGAGCTGCATCACCAAATCCCTGGTAATAACATGAAATAGATTTAGGCATGTGTAATAGTGGTATAATGTGGAAATTTTGATCCACATCAATATCGTTAAATACATTGGGTTTCATTACCCATAATCCATTGCAAAACTAAAATACCAAAAAGGTGAATGATCTAAAAGTCTATGTGATCAGAACGCCCACATCATGGAAAACATGTCAGATGGCAATTAATAAGAAATAAAACGGAACAAAAAGAACATGTGATTTAGATTGGATTCAAACTAGATCGTGTATGAAATAATGGTTACAGGAGTTCTAAGCAAGAGAATCAAGATGGCTGCTGTCCCAAAAAACATTTGAAGAGTTTCAAGTTAATGCCACCATACACGCACTATCAGAATACGCTTGTCGTTCCACACTCAAAACTGAAACATTTTGGTGACAGAAGCTTTAGTATAGTTGCTCCTAAATTGTGGAATGGTTTGCCTTTGAAAATTCGAAACAGTGAAACTTTGACTATTTTCAAATCACAACTAAAGACTCACTTATTTCGAGAATGCTATGAGAATTAGACTTTCTGTTCATTGTGTAAATAACCATTGTCTCATTGCTTTTTGGATGGATTTGGCGCTCTACAAATGTACATTATTATTATTATTATTATTATTACACTGCGTATAATATGTGGTATACCCCTATTATAAATTACACCTCATTTCTTCGAGACTTCTCAATCCACACCTGTGGCACAATAACGTTACACATATTCGTAAATGTAATTTACCTCTTTTAAAACAATATAAGCATTGTTAACACCTTCTCTAAGATCTGTTGGTTGACCTTTTCTAATGCGTTGATACATATATTTCTTTTTATATTTATTTGGTTGTCTTACACTTGGTCCTGGTGATAACATATCATACGTCAATTCAGCTACATACTGCAATACAGAAGACATTAAAGAAATAAAGGTATAAAAAATTTAAGAATGGAGAATCTTGAACTTTGAATAGCGATTATCATTTCCAACAAATATTTTTGAATGTTGAGACTATTCAAAACACAATCAGTGCCATGTAGTTTGTGAGAAATAAATTTTAAGACTATTTTTATTGTTAAAATCAGGACTATCACTCCAGTTATATTTATCAAGCTTGTCAAATTGTTGCCATGGAAACACATTAATGGTTAAATAAACAAAGTTTTTAATTAGAAAAATGCACAACTGCAGTTATGGTTTGATATGTATTCAAACATTGATGATATCTATTTCGCCTGAATATTCCTGACACGTCATATGGTTTTTCCAAAGGGCCGACCAGGAATATGCCTAATCAGGCATCAAGATATGATGAATAATATTCAAAATTCCAAAATTAACTGACTGGGTGTATAATTACTACTTGTCAAAGGTTCATAAAAATATCTTAAACAGTTTATGACATATGCTCCAAGAACAAAACCAAGATATAGATTATGTCATTATCCCTTCGGAAACAAAACCAAGATATCCCTCCCTTCGATAAGTCATTTAACAGCAACAGGTAATTGTGAAAATTATGTTACCTGTATTGAAAGGACAAGCTTATTAGTTAGTTCTAATAAAGCCATAGCTGTAGACGTTGTAAATGAACTCGCCCCTCTCTGTATACCTCGTACAATCCGACCATCTTTTTTATATTGTTCCACCGGTAACCAAAATAAATCCTTTATACCATGTACTATAATAAAACAAACATCATAATAACTAAAGCTATTTATAGCCTTAGATTCTTAGAAGGTCTGGAAATACTCTAACACAGTAACTATGTTTCAAATAAACAACACCAATAGACATATACAAGTCACAAGAACTTATCCAAAAGAAAAACTTGGTGTTGACCAAATTTGATAATATTGGAAAAATCAAGATTTAAGTTTCTGCTGACAGGTTACAACACCATTGAAGAAGATCTGATTACCAGGTACGAAAAGCTCCATTAACACTTCAACTCCAGAGCTGCAAAAAGTCACTTACCAATTTGAACAAAGGAATGCATAGGACCAACACCACCTAATATACTAGGTAGTTGATTTTTACGGATATCTGTCAACCATTCATGAGCTATATAGGCTATAACTCTATCAAATCCTAATAACCTACAACATACAAAACATAATACTTCTATAAACAATACCAACTTCCTAATTTTGGTGAAGGTAAATAAGGTTAGGTATCCCATCCTGTCAAACTCAGATGGTCATGTATTTATAAATGGAAAGAATATCATACATATTAGCTAGCATGGCCTGTTTGTGGGAAATTGTGATTAGCTTGTATCACCCGTTTGAGTAAAACTATCATTTGTTAGCATGGCCTGTTAAAGTTGGGATGGCCTAGTGGTCTGGAGTCCAAGAACAACAACATGGCCTGATGATTAAAAATGTGATTCCTAACATGGCCTGTTTGTGTAAAACTGTAACTAACTAGCATGGCCAGTTTGAGTAAAACTGTGATTAACTAGCCTGTTTGTGTAAAACTGTAACTACCTAGCATGGCCAGTTTGAATAACATTGTAATTAACTAGCATGGCATGTACTACTTACCCATGTTTATAGTTGAGTCTACGTAATTTGAGTTCTGATGAGTTAAGTTGAGCTAAACCTACCAATAAACCAGCTAATGTACCTTGTTGCATATCAACTCGTTTGCCATGATAATCTAGTCTAATCGGTACATCGGGTGAAAATATCAATGTTCTGAAATAAAATCAAGCAGACACATATTATTTCCTTTAATGGCAGATGATAACTGTTACAGAGCCAGGCCTTTCCTTCTGTTGTAGTTGCTGTCACGAGATGGTGGGCATATTGCTGGCTCACTGAGCAGGAGATCCCAAATTCATTCCCTTGTTTGACGAAAATGTTCTTTACAGTGGTGCAAGATGGATAGATCCTGACAATCAACTGAGGTCTCGTAAACATATTGGTGAGCATGTAAAAGAAAACACCATTGTCCGGGGAAAATTTCATCAAATTCAGAAAAAAATTGTAACCCCCTAGAAGGTCGACAAGCTAAAAACGTTTTTTTTTTTTTTGCGAAATCAGGGGCCATAATCCAAGAAGGTACTGTCCGAATATCGAAAAATTACCAAGATCTTTTGGATATACACATATATTTTAAGTTTCATTAAATTGGATAAAAATCGTGACTTCTGGAGGGTCCCCAACCTCGTTATTACACACTTTTACAAAATGTGGGAGTATAAAAATGAGATACTGAATTCAAAAGAGAACTCACTTAAAGAATACAGGTTGACTTTCAGTTTGAGTACTATCTATAGTTTCTACTGATAATTTAGCTTGAAGGGCTGCATCTTGTTCTTCAAACTTAATCAACAAGACTTGTTCATCTGGTTCAGGATCAGTTTCATCTTCCTGGGACTTATTTACACCCATCACAGGTGGTGGAGTAACGGACGACATATTTTTAGGATTACTAGGTGATGACTTCTCTTTCCCACTAGAAACTTCATATGGATTACTGGCCTTTTGTCCGGTTAGTTCCATAAAAAAATTTCTCAAGAAAAAGAGAGAATCCTGAAATACAATGCAATGAATATAATCTAAACATTTCAAATTCGACTACAACAAAAGCATGTATAGAGAATTTTTGTTTCCTATTTAAATCATTTTAATGGTTAGAGTGAGAAATATATTCAGATCCTTATGAGTTAAAGCAAGACATATAAATGTAGTTTAATGGTCCCTTAATACAAACTAGATATATTCGGGACTATCATTTGGTTCAATCTTATTTCAATAATTTGCTTGCGCGTAGAGGTCTTTAGCAGTGGGAGGAAACAAGAGGACCCGTAAAAATACGCACAAGGTTGGACAAGCAAGGCTAATATTGTCACTTCAATAATTCGATTGCGTGTAGCGGTCTTTATCAGTGGGATGAAACTTAAGACATTGCGTAATAAATTGAAACAACACTCGGGTAAAGCTTCGTGCAGTATCAATATATTACTAAATGTCCTGCTCTCGACCATTAAACTATACTTACTTGATCTATATTCAAGCGTAATGGTAGTAGACTAATTTTTAAAGCACATTCTTGACTATGAAGTTTAGGATCAGGCCGAGTATGAAGAGCTTTGATTAATACCTAAAAAAAAATAATTACTCTGACAATGTCAATTTTGAATGATTTAATCAAGACAGTTTTCAATTAAATTAGCTTCTAGTTGGCTTAAAATAAACAGTGAAATAAAATGAAATGAAGTTAAGCATCATAGTTTTTTGCACCAATGGGCTAATCAAGAGGAGCAGTGGGGTATGAGAAATAATTTCCCGACCAGCAGCCTTTCCATTTAGCCTTCATCGAATTCCAACACTGCATTAATTTTTAATGTGGATGCTAAACGATATACATGTTTGGACCTAGTGTTTTTCTTCCCATCCAAATGACTAGACACTTTTCCTAGCCTGACTCTTCATCCTACACCATTGGAATTCCTCTCAGGAACTTGATTCATCAAATTCTGTTAGTACATGTTTTGTCACCCCAAAGTTTATTTGATTTAATTAAACCCTGTGCATGATTGAGAGAATTCAATTCCTCAGTCTTCAATCAAATATCCCCAACATCTATCTTACAAAAATTGTTGAACAATTTGTTATCACAGGCAATAAATAAAATAATTACCATATTAGCGTTGGTTTGTCGAGGAATATTTTCTGATGTGTACTGATATAAAAACTTGTTGATTTGTGATGAAGCTAAACGATCTCTTATTTCTAATTCATGTATAACTAAAACTTGTCTAGAAGCCTGTTCTGTATGTTGTGGATATATATCATACTGAAACCTCACCTAATATTATAAATTCAAATTAACAATTCAAATTAACATCACATTAATAAAATTAGTACGGCTATGGCCTTCTCTTATACAAATATTGAATTTCAACTGCTAAGGGATCTTTTACATACATGCCTATGTGTACACATGACCTTGTTTTTAAATCCCATCCAGATGATTATACAGTGATCAGTTGATAATATGGTGTAGTACTACAGTGATCAGTTGATAATATGGTGTAGTACTACAATGATCACTTGATAATATGGTGTAGTACTACTGTGATCACTTGATAATATGGTCTCGTCGAAATCTATATTGTTAATAATATTTGAATGATACCATACTTTATTTCGCAATTTAGAGAAAAGTATGTAAAACTGTTGATAACTTACTTTACTGAGTTGAAGTTCCATTAGTGTATCACAGTCTCGCCCTGGTCCACCCCTTGTTTGCCAAGATGGTCGCTTCTTAACAGGAATTTCTTCTTTAGACAAACATTTACCAAAATCAGGTAAATTAAATCTGTTCAAAAGTAAAAATAAAAAGTTATTCATTACATGAACAACCTGACTAACCATATTACATGTACAACAACTTGAGTCACCATTATTACATGTACACCATTCTGAATAGCATATGTCGCCAGTCTCCATCCAATAGACATATAGTTGTTGGTCAACACTGATTAAATTTGCATGTTTATTATTCTGTGTCAAACGAATTTAGGGATGGATATTGAAATGGGCTATGTCCTTCCTTCCATCTGGATTTTGTGTCTAGGCTGGGGCATATCTCATAAATTTTTCAAGAAATCTTTAGACACATAGTATTATAGTAGAAGTTGTATCTTTTGCTAATTAGAAATTTCTCGGTTGCTTATGGATTAACTTGGGACAATCACTCTTTCAAAACAATAAGTAAACAAAATAAATACCTTTTAGGTTTAGGTGAGTCTCCAGAATAGTTTCTCTCACGTCCTGGTTAAAATAAATAATATTAATCACCGATTACATAATCTTTAATGCTTCTGCCAGTCGACAGGCCTTCCATAAGTGATGTAAGGATGTAAATATTAGTGGATTATGCAAATATTCCATTTTAAAATTGGAAATATCTAAAAAAGCCTTTCAACGTTATTGTGATTCTGTCTGAGACAGATCTTTTCAAATATGTTTGGGGGGAAAATTCTAAAAAAAATATCCAGACTTACATGAGGGATCCCTTGAGAAGTAGGAACTCTTATTGAAAATTAGCTAAGGCCAAAGAAATTTAGTTTTTAGTTCTTCAGGGTCTTTATCAATAAACAACCCATGAAATTTTGCGTGTGATGGTTTGTTAAAATTTTAAAATTTGGGAAATAAAAGCTTCTGAGAAGAGCAACTAATTACTTTAAGTTTTTAAATCGATATTTTAGTAAAGAAATTGGAGGGAAATTTTTTAATTGTTTAATTGCTTTTCTCGTAGAAAAGAAATCCAAATTGTTGTGATCTTACCTTTAGAAGATCTACCAGCAGTGCCAAAATCTTTTCCACCATACATGTACCATATCAGAGTTAATTCTTTTAATGTATATCTATAGTCTGCTGGTGGAAAGTAGTCTGGTGCTTTTAATAAATCTGTTTTACCTAATGGTTGACTTATATAATTGTCTTTTATTACTATAGGTTCTTTACTTAATATTCTTATAGCTGGTTGACCATCTTTAGACTATAATACAAATAATTAAACTATCAAATGTATGAACTGAAATTTATTTTAACACCTAACGAACATGGTGATCGATACATCTTCTCTTTATCGGATTCTAACTTTCAAGGTTTCTTTCACATGCACGATGAGTACACACAGGTTCCTTGACTTGTCGTTCCATCCATACAACAACACACATTGTCCTTATACGCCTTGTATCCTTACTCCTAATAAGTGAAGGCTGGGCTAGAAAATCTTAAAATTTCTTCTCAGCCTACTTCAGGATTCAAACCACTACAATCGCCCCATAAACCACAATACTACTCTATATTGAACGTTATCGGATTTTTGTTATTCAAGGCACTGATAAATAAATAACCACATGAAAGGTGTGTAGCTTAAAATTGGAAAACTTTGGAACTAAAAGGGTTTGAACAGCCAAACCAAGTAGCCTACTTTCTGTTTCTAAATTATTTTTTTTTCCCAAAGAAATAAGAATACAACATTTAACAGCTGTTTCAACTGACATGACCTGATTAAAATGCTATCTGAACAAATAAACACAATTCTACTAAAGATTTATAACTTACAGATATTCCCCAACCAGCATCATCAATTATGCAGAATTCTTCATCATCACTGAATTTCTCGGTTTTATCAGAGTACATACTGCTAGTCATAGAATCAGAACTTGGTGAAACAGTTATCTCTTGTAACCCTGACGACTGTGGTATACCTTCAGAATAAAAGTCATCCGACGATTCCTCATCATCTGGTACAAAATAGAGCTCTCTTGATGGTTTCTGTCTCTCTGGTGATCCTGTTTAATATAAAGTATTGAAGTCACAGTTACCCATCAAAATACGGTTGACAGTGATTTTTGAGAAGCACGTAGAATCCAGAAAAGAATAATTTGCTAAAAACTACATGGTGAGGAAGGTGGAAGTAATCTGTGCAACAACTGCCTTCTCGAGGATCTAATGATGCTTAGTGGTTGATAAGTGAGTTGTGAATAAATAAGTGTATTTTTTAATCTCTGATAAAGACCATAATTCAGTTGTTTTGAGATAATAATGATGGTATACGGGTCACAATTTTATGGAATACAATTACTGCTTATTACTGAGCGACGTTTCGACTAGCAATGATTGATAACGACTAGAGAAGCCTAGTCGAAACGTCGCTCAGTAATAAGCAGTAATTGTATTCCATAAAATTGTGACCTGTATACTCTAGTTCAATTACTAAATGCCATTAAAACAATAATGATGGTAATAAATAGTAATCATATATCTTGGGTGGCCCAGAAGAAACGTCAGGGGACCTATGGACCACTTGTTTGCTGAGTGTGATGTGACTTTTCAATCCGGTAAAACCTAATTTGACATCCTTTTTTAAAACTGGTACTATATTAACACTATCATAGCGGTGGACCTGTGAGTCTGCGATATCAATTCAGTGGCAGTGGTCATTAAATAAAGCTGTTTCACACACAGGGTGGACCTTTAAGGAGTAAGACAGCTTTCGAGAAGAATTTGGCTTGTTTACAAATTTCTACTGCCACAGGATCTTTTTGTGCATAATTAATTTGTCATTGGTCCTCAAATTTAGTACTTTTCAAATGACTAGATATACATGGCATGTCAAACATGCATCATACCTGGCAATAAGGAACCAAGCTTTAAATCTAAAGATTCTAAATGCGGTCCTAACAACACTGTTCCTTTAAATGTCTAAAGGAATAAAAGTTTAGATTTACCTGAACCTGATGTAGAAGAACTGGATTCTCTCATTGCGTCTGCCATCATACAATTAACTTTTTGTAAACAAGATTCTGTCATTTGATTTGTTTCTTGTGGTATAGAAGAACACTCGCTTATATCACTGGTTAAAGAACACTGAAACCATTCAATTATACATCAAGTTGTATTATACATGTATATCATTATTAATGCCATTTAAATTAACAATGCATCATTAGCATCTTTCGTGAAAATGTTTTTCATGGCTTACAGTCGTGGCCAAAAGAATAGGACCACACTTGAAAATGGTTGGATTTCTTACTTGGTTTGTAAATTCATTTGATCATATATCTGAACATACTTCACATAACCTATCCATCGATACCTCATTTGTTAAAATCGGCCTTCAGGTGGCAGATATATGATCACATGAATTTAGATAAAGAAATCCAACCATTTTCAAGCGTGGTCCTATTCTTTTAGCCACTACCGTAATCTTAATTAAGAAAACAAAATCAAAATAACAACACTACATAACCTCAAGGGGAAACAAAATAGGGGTCCACCGGTCCAGCAAACAGCATAGATCAATGAAATTTCAATTCAAAATAACTTCAAAATAATTATAGAAAAAAATTGTAAAGATCTGTATATTGAAAGAGAATAAATACATAATAGACAATTTGTGTTACTAAATTATATTGCAAACTTTATAGCTGTGCTTCAGTCCAGTTTCTGTTCTTTGCTAAAGAACACTATCAAAATATAATTAAACATATGTTGGTGCCGAAATTACATGTGTCGAGAGGATGATAAACTCCACTCTCTTTGATTTAATTTGGTTTCAATCTACTGGTAAATTCTTTATTAAAATTTTCAAGATTGAGTTTATAATATATTTTTACTCACTGTATCATCATCTTTATAAGAATCTTCATCATCTATCAAACTTTCTTCTTGTTCATTAACTTCTGGCTTTAAATCCCCATCAGATGCGAAATAGACTATAATATCTGCTAGAGCTCGACATGAATCAGAACATGTCCGAATATTAATACGATTAGTATTTAATCGTAAATCAGTTTTAGGATATTTCTGAAATATAAGTAGAAACAATTTCATTTTATTTAAGTTCAATGTGGACAATGTTTAAAGTTAATGAAGACTAAAATGTAATGAAATAATAAAAACATAAATTGAAAATTATAAGATAGGCTGGCACTGCCAGGCAGGATACGCCCACATTTTCGAGAGATGGACAGAGAACAAGCAATACCGAAAGTGATTTTTCCTACATCTTTAAGTCCTGTATTTCATACTGTATTGGGAGCAGCCATTTAGTTGGTCAGTTCCAGTCTGATATTAATGAAATTCGAAACCGACAATGATTATGGTGTGACGGTACACAACCTAGAAATGTGACTTTTCATCAAAATCGGATAAGAATTGTGACCTGTAGAGAGTTCACAACCATGATGTACCATATTTTTACACTATTCGCGTACAAATGGCGAACATTTCATCCGGCAATTTTGGTATGATTTTCACGAAATTAGAACTCAACCTTCCTCATCAAAATCAAATTAAAATTGTGACCTATTCAGGGTCCACAACCATGATATATCATTTTTCGCGTACAAACGGCGGCCATTTTGTCTGTCAATTTTGGTCCGATTTTCCCAAAATTCAAACTCAACCTTCCTTACAGTTTAACGGTGATATAATCAAACGTTTTTTTAAATTGGATAATAATTGTGAAATCCAGAGGGACCACAAGCTAAAGAAAGGGGGATTTTGCGTATAACCAGGGGCCATAATTCAGGAAGTTACAATCCGATATGCGCAAATATCGAAAAGAACCAAGATCTTTGGGTTATAACCATGAATTTCAAGTTTCATCAAAATCGAATTAAAATTGTGACCGTTACAGGGTCCACAACCTTGATATACCATTTTTAACAGTATACGCGTACAAACGGCGGCCATTTTGTATGGCAATTTTGGTCTGATTTTCCCGAAATTCGAACTCAACCTTCCTTACGGTGTAACGGTAATATAATCAAATGTTTTTTTTAATCGGATAATAATTGTGACCTCCAAGCTAAAAAAAGGCGATTTTGCGTATAATCAGGGGCCATAATTCAGGAAGTTACGATCTGATATGCGCAAATATCGAAAGGAAGCAAGATCTTTGGGTTATAACCATGAATTTCAAGTTTCATCAAAATCGAATCAAAATTGTGACCTCCACAGGGTCCACAACCTTGATATACCATTTTTTAACAGTATTCGCGTACAAACGGCGGCCATTTTGTATGGCAATTTTCGTCCGATTTTCCCGAAATTCGAACTCAACCTTCTTTAGGGTGTAACGGTGATATAATCAAACGGTTTTTTAAATCGAATAATAATTGTGACCTCCAAGCTAAAAAAAAAAAGGCGATTTTGCGTATAATCAGGGGCCATAATTCAGGAAGTTACGATCCGATATGCGCAAATATCGAAAGGAAGCAAGATCTTTGGGTTATAACCATGAATTTGAAGTTTCATCAGAATCGAATCAAAATTGTGACCTCCACAGGGTCCACAACCTTGATATACCATTTTTTAACAGTATTCGTGTACAAACGGCGGCCATTTTGTATGGCAATTTTCGTCCGATTTTCCCGAAATTCGAACTCAACCTTCCTTAGGGTGTAACGGTGATATAATCAAACGGTTTTTTAAATCGAATAATATTTGTGACCTCCAAGCTAAAAAAAAGGCGATTTTGCGTATAATCAGGGGCCATAATTCAGGAAGTTACGATCCGATATGCGCAAATATCGAAAGGAAGCAAGATCTTTGGGTTATAACCATGAATTTGAAGTTTCATCAAAATCGAATCAAAATTGTGACCTCCACAGGGTCCACAACCTTGATATACCATTTTTTAACAGTATTCGCGTACAAACGGCGGCCATTTTGTATGGCAATTTTCGTCCGATTTTCCCGAAATTTGAACTCAACCTTCCTTAGGGTGTAACGGTGATATAATCAAACGGTTTTTTAAATCGAATAATAATTGTGACCTCCAGAGGGACCACAAGCTAAAAAGGGTGATTTTTCGGACAATCAGGGGCCACAATTCAGGAAATTACATTCCGAAAGCCGCAAATATCGAAAGGAACCAAGATCTTTGGGTTACAAACATGCATGTCAAGTTTCATCAAAATCGGTTCAAAATTGTGACCTCTATAGGGTCCACAAGCTAAAAACGTGATTTTTCGTACAATCAGGGGCCATAATCCATGAAGTTTTGATCCGATACATGCCAATATCGAAAGGAACCGAGATCTTATGGGGATAAACCTATATTTCAAGTTTCGTCAAAATCGGATAAGAATTGTGACCTGTAGAGAGTCCACAAACAAATTGTGGACGGACGGACGGACGGACGTCCGGACGGACAGGGGCGACGACATAATACGTCCACATGAAAATGTGGGCGTATAAAAATCACAAAAATTCAACATACCTGATTTTTCCCATCGCTGCTTTTTAAAGATAGCTCAAGTCTTTCTAAATCTGCTACACACACATATTCTAAAAGAGAAAATAAAATTTTCAAATAACAGCTTGATTGCCAAGGGCAATAACTCTGTAGATAATGTGCCACATGGAATTTGATGGGGTTCCTTCTTTATGATTTGTCTAACCAAACCAATTACAAGTTGATAGATAGAAAAATGTGTCTTCATGGAGCCACGAAGGCTGCTAAGAAAGTTCTTTAGGGTTATCCAGCCTAGTTTCACCTTGTCAGTGGTGCACAAAGTAGGAGTAGGATGAAAAACAAAGGTCCTGTCTACAAAATAGCGTGCACATAAAAGAACCCTATATAGCTGGAATTTGATCAAGAGGAGGCATAAATGATGTTTTCTTGGCACACTGCATGGTATATGCATGTGTCTTTTACCCCTCCTGAACCTCATTAACCCTATTGGAATTGCTTGTTTTATAGTATGACTAAATTCCACCCATGTTGTATTATCATAACTAAAATATTAAACACTTACCATCTTTAATATTTACTTCCATAAACTGTTTATCAGATAGATATAGTGCTGCATCATCTAACTGGAACCTGAAGTATATACAATAAAACATATCTATTAATATATACATATTAAACTACTGTTTGATTCTACTGTTATATCATATAGTTAGAGAGAGAGAGAGAGAGAGAGAGAGAGAGAGAGAGAGAGAGAGAGAGAGAGAGAGAGAGAGAGAGAGATGTTTTAACTATTCACACAAACTAGGTCATTTTGGGACTAATATCTACCCCAACTTTATTTCAATAATTTGCTTGCGTGTTGGGAGTCTTTAGCTGTGGGAGGAAACCGGAGGATCCGGAAAAAACCCACAAGTTTGGACAGTTGACACTATTCCTTGTCACAACCAGTGAATCGAAACCATGCCAGTTTCCCAATGACAGACGTTATGATGCAGTCCGCACATGCTTAACATTTGGCCATCCATTCATTCCACTTGACCGAGTATATAAGATTTCAATTATTGTCACCTATCATAACACTTTCAGTACATAATTCTATCTTTTCTTTTCATAAAAAAAAATCAGTTTTGCAGTTAAAATAAATATTTGATATGATATACTAGGTGATTAACATGTAGGAAGAATAAAATAAGTTTTACCGTAATAAAGACGTAGGTGAACCTGTAACTATATTACTAGATATACTAAAAGCTTCTGCTGTTAACATGGCTCGTAATGGTAGATATAATGGTCTGAAAATACAATAAGATCACAATGTTATACATATAATTTTATCAACATAGCTTGTAAAGGTAGAAATAATGGTCTGAATAGACAATATGAAGACAATCTTTTACATTTATTCTCTTAACATTGCTCGTAATGGTGAATATAATGGTTGGAACCCCTCCTACAATAAAACACATTTTTTTACATTCTATCAATTTAGCCTGTTATCATAAATTTAATGTGCATCCCCCTCCCCTACTCAATCTAATACTGTTTATATATAAACTTATAGTACCCAAACTAATACTGTTTTTATAAACACAGACCTGAAGTACCCAATCAAATACTGTTTATAAATATAAAACTGAATAAGCTGAACTGAAAGAGTTATGAACTTACCTATAATCTATGGCACAACTCCATAAATGTACATGTAACTGTGTTACAACTTCCGGTTCTATATATCCTAATATAGGATAATCTTTTACATCTAATAAATCTAATGCCTGCAATATACAAAATATACATAAATCACTTTGACATCTAATAATCTAATGTCTACAATATACAAAAAAAAAAATATTTGAAAACAACTTTTAGTCAATACTTCATAAATTTGATTTTCTAGCATAATTCAGAGCCCTTTTGTACACAAAGCATTTTAGACTTACACACACTTAAAATAGCATTATGCAAGAGCAAAATCTGCCTATTACAGGTCTTTCTTTAGGCCTGAGATGTTATCTAAATAATCAATTAGATATTAATTAACATATCCAGACCATAATAAACTCTTGATGTCAAGGCTAGCCTTCGATGTTGGCGGATTAAATTCTTATATGCCGCTTAATGGCCGTTGATAATTAAATCAATCAAGTGGATAATCGAGACTATGCTGTTTATATTAATGATTTGAGTAATGATGACCGAGGCTATGTGAATATTTCAAACGCTCTTTTCTCGGCTAATAGTGGATCGATTTGACTGAAATTTTCAGAAAATTATCTTTACTCTATCTAGTTTTTAACTATTATAGTGAGAACTGCCATCTCTATCTTATCTCCCATAATGTAACTTTAACTTCAACATTATGTTTTTCAATTCAATTTTCTTTTTCTTTATTTTACCAGTATCAGGTTTACTTAACATCTGACAAGTTTTATAACTGTTTCATGTTCTTATTTAGTTGTGTACTGTCAACAGCCAATGAAAATTTAGATGTTCATATCATATCAAGACATCGTTCCCTGATTGATCTACAAACACATTAATCAATGTCTTGTATATAATGTAGCCGACTTCAACTGTCTGAACAACAATTTAGTAAATTGTATTATTTGTATAATATAAAATAAGTGTAGTGTATTTACCTGAGATATCCAGCTCTCACCACTTTCCACCATTCTATGATGTAATGTACCACCTTTAACACATACTGATACAGTAAAGTCCTGGATACAAATAAATATTATAAATTTACTAGCATTGATCATCATGCTCCAGTTTATAGGCAATGACAGATGTTGGGTATAAGACAGGGGATGTTTAGTCTTTCTAGTACATATGATACATCGATTCATCTGCAATTTTTGTTGCACTGTTGTATGTTGTATTAAATATGATTTAGTCATTCGGATTTGGACAAAAGAAAACAAGGGTTGTCTGTGCGTGTATTTAAGCAGCAGTATATTATTTTTAGATTCCAAATGTGAGAATAGTTTTTCAAGGAGGTGATTTTTCAATTCTAAATGTTAACAGTGTTGTTGCTTAAGTTGTGATAAATAATAGGATAGGAATTGTCAATACTATACTTCAGTAATTTTAATAGTAAATTAAACGAAATGGTGTTTAACTCCTACTGTTCTGCTCCGGCTGGAGTAATGAAGACGGGCATACGCCATACAGTTTGAAATTAGGGAAATTTTGCCTGGACAGCGGCGTTGTGGCCTACTCTTATATCAAATTCCAACTACCAAGGGATCTTTTACGCGCATGCCAATATGTACACTGGAACGAACCCTTGTATTCCAGGCTAGCGAGCCAGCGTCTTACTTACTTAGCCACTGTGACTACTTATTTTCAGAGGTTTACAAAAAAATATTACTTTTTATATTTGAAAATATTTTACCTTGACATTGTTAATGGTATCTAAAGTGGTTTTAACAGCTACAGATAACATGTCCATAGAATCCGGACCACGTCCAACTTGACCAGCAAGTTTGGAAGGAACACCTCGCTCTGATCTTCCTACACAATGATTCAATATTCTATTTTGTTCTGCTTTTATACAATCTATGGCACTCTCACCGGACATAATAGGTCCATCTACACACCCTGTTCAAAAATAAAATATACAGAATTCTATTTGTATTTCAGAATTTACAAAAGACAATTGAATTTAGATATTTACTAGGCTTTTAAACACTAGTCTGATTCAAAATGAGAGACTGTGACAAAGTGATCTCTACATCAAATTGAAAAATAGGTTGCCAGGCAACGAAACATACGCCCACACAGCAGCCAAATCGTCCGGGCAGTCAACAAGAGTTGTCGCATATTAAGGAATTATCAGAAAATCATTAGAATTTGTTTGGTTTTTATAATCAAACATTTTTTTAAATCAGATAATAATTGTGACCTCCAGAGGGACCACAAGCTAAAAAGGGTGATTTTTCATACAATCAGGGAACATAATTCAGAAAGTAATGACCCGATGGGCACAAATATCGAAAGGAACCAAGATCTTTGGGTTATAAACATACATGTCAAGTTTCATCAAAATCGATTCAAAATTGTGACCTCTATAGGGTCCACAACCTTGATATAACATATTTTCACACTATTCGTGTACAAACGGCGGCCATTTTGTCCGGCAATTCTAGTCCGATTTTCACGTGATTCACACTCTCTCTTCATTACCGTGTAACGGTGATATAGTAAAACGTTTTTTTAAATCGGATAATAATTTTGACCTCCAGAGGGACCAAAAGCTAACAAAAGCGATTTTTCGGACAATCCGGGGACATAATTCAGGAAGTTATGATCCAATGGGTGCAAATATCGAAAGGAACCAAGATCTTTGGGTTATAAACATACATGTCAAGTTTCATCAAAATCGGTTCAAAATTGTTACCTTTATAAGGTCCACAACCTTTACATAACATATTTTCACACTATTCGCGTACAAACGGCGGCCATTTTGTCCGTCAATTTTGGTCCGATTTTCACGAAATTCAAACTCAACCTTCATATCCATAGAATGGCGATATAATCAAATGTTTTTTTTAAATGGGATAACAATTTTGACCTCCAGAGGGACCACAAGCTAAAAAGGGCGATTTTTTGGACAATCAGGGGCCATAATTCAGGAAGTTACGATCCGATTGGCGCAAATATCAAAAGGAACCAAGATCTTTGGGTTATAAACATGCATTTCAAGTTTCATCCAAATCGGTTCAAAATTGTGACCTCTACACTGTTCACAAGCTAAAAAACATGATTTTTCGTACAATCAGGGGCCATAACCCATGAAGTTACAGTCCGATACATGCCAATATCGAAAGGAACCGAGATCTTAGGGTGATAAACCTATATTTTAAGTTTCATTGAAATCGGATAAAAATTGTGACCTGTAGACTGTTCACAAACAATTGTGGACGGACGGACGGAAGTCCGGACGGACGGACGAACAGGGGCGACGACAATATACGTCCACATAAAAATGTGGGCGTATAAAAATCCATATACAGGCACATTGAACTTTCTGACCGTTGCTGGTTTTGATCATTGATGATATTGACGTGTTCAACTCTACACAACTTCTTCTAAGGCACGGACTTATTAAAACATATCATTTATTCAAACGAAATATGCAGTGCAGTTACAGATACTATAATCTCATAAATAAACAATACCAAATATGATCATCGCTTGCATACCATTTTTCTTAACTGATTGTATGCTTTATATGCCAGAGTTTACTGTCAGTATCAAAGACTTGGAATAGCGCTCCTCCTGGAGTATGCCTATTTCATGCTCTCAATAAAGGTCTATCAACTATGCTGATATTCTGTTATCTATAGTGTTACAAGACTAACAGTTTTAAAGTTACATTTTTACACCCACTCGAGTAATGAAGATACACAAAAGCAAAATTGGTGTACTAAGTTGGAAATCATGCTTGGACCACAAGCTCTACACTTACATCTGACCCACTATACACTTTTCCGTATCATGTCTTATGATCCACACCACTGACAAATACAAACCAGGTTAGAATGGAACCTGGGACAATACTTACTGAGAATTGGCGGCTCTAATTCTGCACACAGAGAACTGTCTACTTTGAGAGTAGATCTCTGCCCTCAATGGCCACCACAACCAAAACAGAGCATACTATATCATTTTTTAAAGTGGTTTTACTCCGTTTCACATCTGTTGTGCACACAGAGACTAATTAAACCTTTTCAATTTTATTTAATGAAAGTGAAATAAATACTTCTAAATATTCTCAGGGTATGATTTTGACTAAAATCAATGATTTAGGAATTATAATTTAGTCAAGCAGTGGTTATTGTAGATCGACAACTAAGTTTAGTATATGTGGTTCCAAGATTCCAGATTAGAATGTTCAACTTTATTATACAACATAATACTTAATTATAAAATAAATACTAACCATTATGGTTTAAATCAAATTTATTAGCTTGGAAGCACAAATAACGAAGATGTGGATCTCCATTATGACTAGCTACTGAAAACAGGACGGCATCATTTATCACAACCAGTAATTCACCATGTTTTTTATCATCCTAAAATAAAACAAACAACAAATCCACAATTTAATTCATGTAGTAAAGAAAATAAAAACCCTCAATCAAAAAGACTCCTGCTGAAGTGCAATTGGTTATATGGAAGAGAAATCAAGTTAAATATCCACATGACACAAACTAGTGCATTTTTGGACTAATATATGATTTGATTTTATTTCAATAATTTGCTTGCACTTAGTGGTGTTTAGCAGTGGGAGGAAATCTGAGGACGCAGTAAAAATCTTTGCCTCCTGATTCATTGACAGGCAATTCCACCTTTCACTCTCCCACCCCCTACTCTGTTTGCCAGCTTATTCTTATCAAATTAAGTTTTTTACTGCAAATTTTTTTTTTTTCAAAGTGGGAAAATCTTCCTAAGACATATTACAAATCCATAGAAATATTCTAGATATAGTGAACTGAACACTTTTTTTTAAGCTCTGATATTTTGGCAGAGGGATCTTTTGCTCTCCTTATATTATTTATGACAGGGTCGAAAGTTTACAGAAAATAAGGAAAAAAGATATACTAATTAACTATGGTTTTGTCCATTTACAATCTTACCTTATGAGGTATATTGGCTAGAACCTTTCCATGACCAATAGTTAAAGATAAACACATTTTACTCTGTAATTCATGTTCTTGTGTTGAACGTTTTCTATGACCTTTTTCATGTATAGAATAATAATTAATACTATCATCTTCATCATCAGACGCTGAATCTAAAACAACAATACCATTTATTCATCTTTATAGATAGATCAATCATGCAAAATTATCTTTATATTTCAAAGACTCTTCTTGTTAGAAATAAACAGTAACGTGTCTTGCATGAGACAGGATAAGCTTACAATTTATAGAACACATGTGGAATCATAGACAGAGATCGGGTTGAATATGCTCTCAACACATACTAGGCAGAGCTGCCAACCTAAAATGAATTCAATGAGTGAGATTTAACCAAGCTGGGGTCCAGGGGCCGCAGGCCCCTGGTCAAGTCCAGGACGAAGTCCTGGCGGGGGGCCCAGGGGGGCGGAGCCCCCCTTGCCGAAAAAGGATTTAGTACTTTTAAAACACTTTTGGAGACCGGAGAATAGAGATAAAATTATTCACAAAAGAGATACATTTTAAAAGTTTTAATGCATATCATTTAAACACTTGAATCGTTGTCAGTGTCACTCATCTTGCAGGCTTTTCTCTCACTGAAACGCGCGGGAAGGATATTCCAGTTTCTGAACAGTGGTAAGGAAACAAATAATTTCATTGGCTGATCTAACTTATCCAGCCAATCAGTGGTGTCGTATTTAAAACAAACCGGAAAAGAGCGACCCGACATTCGGAATACATCGCGTTTAACTAATTGCATCTGATCAGTGTGCATCCGAATGTAACTCGTACGTGGAAATCCCTTTTATTTTATTTTTATACTATAGTTTGAAAATGCGTGAGATTTCACTATGTGCTCGTGAGAGCGTGATTTTGATTAAAAATGCGTGATTCTCACGCCAAATGCGTGACAGTTGGCAGGTATGACTAGGTGATACAGTATCAACATGGTAAATATTAATTCAATAATTTACTTGGGTATAGGGATCTTTATCAGTGGGAGGTACACATGCAGGAAGACTCAGAGGCAGAGCAAAAACACGAGGTCGAGACGGTTACCACACCACAGACAGAGAAAAATAGGGTTTAACCAGAAATGAAATGAAATGGGGTTTAACGTCCTACTTTTTTGCACCTAACCTGGGCTAATGGAAGATGGGCATATGAAGAAAATTTTGCCAAGGCAGCGGCGCTACAGCCTACTCTTATATCGAATTCCAACTGCCAAGGGATCTTTTACGTGCACTCCAATGTGTACACGGGACCTCAATTTTAGTTCCATCCGAACGACTGGGCAGCTGTCCTTGTCAGGCCCTCCTTCTGAGTCACTGACAAGGGGAAATCATGCCAGAAAATCAAGATGAACTTTCTCGGCCAATGCAGGGATCGAACACCTGACCTCCAGACTAGCGAACCAGCGCCTTATCCACTTAGCCACCGTGACCCCCCCCAGGGTTTAACGTCCACTCGACATAAACTAGGATATTTCAGGACTAACATTTATTTAAAAAATCATTGAGAGGAAACTGGAGGACGAGATTGTACAGGTGACCCTACTCCTTGTCAAGTACAACTGGAGAATCAAAACCACGTCAGTTGAACCACATCACAGACCACACAAATTAGACCACTCGATTATTCACTCTCCACACCCCTACCCATCCCATGATGGTGGTATTATTATAGTAATATTTACCTGTATTATAGTGTATTCCTGACTGCGCCATGTGGAATAAATCTTTACCACCATCTTGTAATAGGTTTAATACATTTAGATTTAATGGATGATACAGATTACTTTTATCTTGGGTATTTAACGGAGATGGCGCCATTGGTTCCCATAGTAACAGATCATTATTTACCCTTAAAATAAAGAAATAAACAAAAATAAATGAAATGGGTTTAAACATCCTACTGTTTTTCTCACCCTAGGTGGAAGTGGATGTTAATCTAAAGAAGAACATATGATTCAACCTACCTATAATATCAATACCTACCTATTATATAAAACTTCAAAGAAATGTTTACTATGAAGGACAGCTACAACACTAGGTAAAACTATTTCAACCAATAATTTAGTATTATTCGATGACTTCTCTTGAAATTCTTTTAATTCTTCTTTATTACCTGGTAACACTAACTATAAAATACAAATTGTGATTATTAATTATTTTGTTAGAATTTGAAGGAACTAATATATTTAACACTTTAACTCAAGTTTTACTAACAGGCACTGTCGTAGTCCACCTGTATGCACATTCCACTTCATTTATCAATTTTTAGCATATTACGAAATTCTATCTGATTATCTCCCTTATTATTGTTAAAATTTTTGAAGTCTCACTCATAATGTCAACAGACTGACTAACATTTTAAGTGAAGCCTGCATGATTACAGACTCAGGACTGTACAGCTCAGTGGTTGCTTATATACATTCACTCGATTTGATATTTGTTATTTCATGGAATGTCTGTGTAGATTGTCTTGTGTGCTGGTTTGTCTTACTACTATAGGTAATTATAAAATAGAGTGAGTGGGCAACTTGTTGTATTAGATGATGACCAACTAGTCTTTTGTGATTAAAGTGGGAGGAACCCTTAGGACCCAGAAAAAACCCACAGGGCTGGATAGGCAACCCTACTCTTTGTCACACACAACCAGGGAAGCGAAACCCTGCCAGTTGACTCAATGACAGATGTTATGATACAGAGTGATGTACTAACCTCCCGAATCTAGCTGTAAGTGTGAGATACCTACCTCTTCACATGTATGTTTAACTTCAGGTTGTGATACAGACGACAGATCTTCTTGTTGAAACATAAACTTTTTATTAGAGAAGGGAGACGATTGTTTCTTAGCGAACTGACAGATACCATTTAAAGAATCAAGTGTTGTAGTATCAATAGAATCTTGTTCATCTGTTTGTAGTTGAGACGAGACCTGATAAGATGTTATAACTAACCTGAAATGGAAATAGATGTCTTAATTTTCGTGCAAATAGATGTCTTGATGTTCCTGAAAATAGATGTCTTGTTGTTCATGCAAATAAATGTCTTCATGTTCATGCAAAAAGCTGTCTTGATGTTCATGCAAAATATTTGTTACATCTACTTCAAGGTAAACACCAACATCTTATAGTTTTATTGTGTGTGATCAAATTTGTTTCTAATCATGGAAGTGTGCAGAATAATTTGCAACAAATTCATGGATTCACATCAGAACAGATTTGGGAACATGATCATAAATGCTACACAGATAAAAATATTTTGCAAATTTTTCAGCAGAAATAATAGCTCATGTCTGCTGTAAGAATCTATGTTAATTACCTTGGCCAGTTGAATCCTTCTTGTTTTTCTATATTATCACAGTTATCATCCGATGTTATAGAGGCTACTAATATTGGTGGTACCATAGAATCTTCTTGAAAAAATCCTATAAAATATAATATGTTTAAAGGTGATGGTCGCTTGATTTCTATATTCCAACAAAACATAAATAATTTTGACCAAGGCACTTTCCGTTCTCGGGATATCTTTAATTAAAGAATAAACTGGGGATTTTGGTTTCAGTAAATCTATCGTAAGTTTTTATCCTTTCCAAGTACAAATTCCTAGTTTAGGTTCCATTACCACAATCATGAATGCTTTTCTAATTTAGATAGGCTTCTCATGAAATAATAAAGTAAAGTCAATTCTAGAAGCTGTCATAATCTATCTATTGCTAAAATGTAGACACAGATGTACAATCCCCTTTAAATAAAACACAGTATGCCCAGAGTTCACAGAGCCTTCTCAGACTTAAGTTTAGAATTTACTCAACTTTCAATCACTGTTTATGAGAAATATCCAGAACACACTTTGCTCATAGTTTCATATTGCTGTATTGGATACATAACAAATGTTTTATAAAAAGGTTACATTTTAGACAGAATTGGGTGAACAAGTTTGAGCAAATTGACAACTTAAGTCTGAAAATGCTTTGTGAACTCGTTGCCTGGTCTAATAAAATGTAGGCATCCAAATTAAAGCGTTTGAAAAATCAGTTTGGACATGTGAGTAGTGTAGAAATTATGAGTAACAGAACAAATTATTATTGAAATCCTTAATGCAGATAGAGACTTACCAAGAACATCACTACAAGTGAATTCTAGTTTACTGGATTTGTTCGAATTGCACAGTTGAGTTAGAAATCGGAAATTTCGTAATTCTAAGATAAGTATTTCTTTATGTAGATTACGTTCCCACCATGGTAATCTTTCTGTTGATTGTCTTAAATCAGGTTTAGGAAATCTTAAATAATAAAATTATTCAAATGTACAATAACAAAACGTAATGTGTCAGACAATGAAACCTCGGCTTTCATTAAAACTTACCCTTTAACAGTGCTGTCCTTTCATTGGTCGAGCTTTCAAATCGTATAACAAAATTATCATGAACAAGGCTCATGTGGTTCAGTAAAATAGGAATACCCAGAGCCACTGTCGGAGCGAGAAAACTAATGCACCCCTCCACCACCACAGCTGTGCAAGAACTATACACAATATAGTGTTTTTAACTTTATCCATGCATATCCAGGGTAGGGTATCGAGTATTGGAAAGGGAGAGCTGCAGCAGGAATACTGGAAATGTTAACATTAAAACCTGGGCCTTCATGGGCCTCGAAGCGATGTGCCAGCTAAACCCCAATGGACCAATGTGTAAACTATAAATAATAAGTCCTATCCTTTTTGTATATGACAAAGTTAAACAGGTGTGAAGACTAATTTGTGGACATGCACATTTTAAAAATATTAATACATATTCAAACTGACCGTATATGTAACGTAGCTGATTGACTACTGACAAGTATATCTAATTTTTCATCATCTCTAGATTCTTCATCCATAGCTTCAGTAAATAACTAAAATAAACAAACAATAAACATCAGTTTATGGCATCTAAAAGTAAACAATAGTCTTCATATTCATATTTTTATTACAACGTATATATGTATATATCTTTTATTATCTATTTCATTATCTAATTCTTACAAAATGCATCTTTAAAACATAAAGATACTTTAATTTCATAAATCGGACCATAAAGAAAGTATAACTTTTACAAACAAGCCAACAGTGAGGCTGATGTCCCCCGCCGAAATCTCAAAATAAATAGATGACACATTAATTAATCGCACATTTATTTTTTTCAAACGTATCGACCAATCAAACTGAACACGAAGTGTCATCCAAAAATTGCTTATCTCTGCCTACCGTAAGAAGAAAATGCACATCTTCGAACTCCATCAAGGCATTGACCTAAGAAGCATACACACCAATTTTGAACATTTTAACTCAATTCGAAGGAGAGTTATTGTGTTCCAAAGTCTCGGCAAATCAAATTGCTTATCGCTCTGCTTACCCTGAGCAGAAAATGCTCATTATTGATCATAGTCAAGGTATTACTGTAATGAAACTATACACCAAGTTTCATCAATCTCACTTAATTAGAACTAAAGTTATCGTGTCCCAAAACATCAACCAATCAAATTGCTTATCTCTGCTTACCCTAAGCGGAAAATGCTCATCATTGAACTCCATCAAGGCATTGACCTAATAAGCACATACACCAAGTTTGAACATTTCAACTAAATTAAAAGGAGAGTTATCGTGTTCCAAAGTCTCGACCAATCAAATTGCGTATCGCTCTGCTTACCCTGAGCAGAAAATGCTCATTATCGAACTTAGTCAAGGTATTACTGTAATGAAACTATACACCAAGTTTCATCACTCTCACTTAATTAGAACTAAAATTATCGTGTCCCAAAGCATCAACCAATCAAATTGCTTATCTCTGCTTACCCTAAGCGGAAAATGCTCATCTTCGAACTCCATCAAGGCATTGACCTAATAAGCATATACACCAAGTTTGAACATTTTAACTCAATTAGAAGGAGAGTCATTGTGTTCCAAATTCTCGACCAATCAAATTGCGTATAGCTCTGCTTACCATGAGCAGAAAATGCTCATTATCGAACTTAGTCAAGGTATTACTATAATGAAACTATACCAAGTTTCATCAATCTCACTTAATTAGAACTAAAGTTATCGTGTCCCAAAGCATCAACCAATCAAATTGCTTATCTCTGCTTACCCTAAGCAGAAAATGCTCATCTTCGAACTCCATCAAGGCATTGACCTAATAAACACATACACCAAGTTTGAACATTATAGCTCAATTAGGAAGAGAGTTATTGTGTCCCAAAAAGTGTGACGGACAGACAGACGGACGGACAGACAGACAGACGGACAAACCCATTTTAATAGTCCCCCAACTTTCTTCGAAAGGGCGGGGGACAAAAATAACACAAGCAAACTAAACATCAATCTGATCAAAACACAGATCCTATTTTGTTTCTTTTTTACAGTTCAATATTTTGTTTTACCGCACCAGGATCAGGAAAAGTTGTTCAATAACCAGAGTTCTGGTTGATGTGAGAAGTTGGTAATGAAACATCAGAGCTGATATATTATTCAAATGTCTGACATTATGGGGTCAAAATGAAATGAAATGAAATGGGGTTTAACGTCCTACTCTTCTGCAGATTACCTGGGCTAATGGAAGATGGGTATATGCCATACAGTGTGCTATGAGGGAAATTTTGCCCAGGCAGCGCCAATGTGTACACGGGACCTCGGTTTTTCATCCCATCCGAACGACTAGACAGCTGTCATTGTCAGAACCTCCATCTTATATCACTGGCAAAAAGAAACCACACCGTACAGCGATGCTACGGCCTACTCTTATATCAGATTCCAACTGCCAAGTGATCTTTTATGTGCACACCAATGTGTACACAGGACCTCATTTTTTTGTCCCATTCAAATGACTAGGCAGCTGTCCTTGTCAGGCCCTCCGTTCTGCATCAATGACAAGGGGAAACCACGCTGGAAAATCGAGATGAACTTTCTCGGCTAATGCAGGGATCGAACACCCGACCTCCAGGCTAGTGAATCAGCACCTTACCCACTTAGCCACCTGATCCCCATGGGGTCGAAAGCCACTCGTATGAGCCCAGATACAAACTTCCACTACAACAGGTCAGGTCGTCATTTAGTAGAGGCCATCGAAGGTATAAAACGAAACAACGAAATATAGATCTGTATTTATATCAGATTGACTGAACATATATGAATATTATTCAATATCAGAGAATATTTACCATGCTTTTATTTTGTTGTCCATAATACGATGTAGTTTTACTATCTACAGGATTAGTTGAATTATCAGAGTTAAGTAAACTGGTTATACGATCCACTATGGTCACATCAATTTCACATTGTAACTGTCCAAATTCTACATTTAACTTGGCTTGTGGATCGTCTTGACTTCTTCTTCTGTGTGATGACTAAAATACAGGAAAAACACAACATGTCAAATTATAATCTCTCTCTAATTCCATAAAGGCAGTAACCCCTTCCACATAGCTAGTCACTCTTATTGTCAATTCTTTATACATTTTGTTTGTTATGCTACTAATGTTGGCACGATGAATATTATATTGTTGAATCGATTTATCAATGTATTTCGATTCACCGTCTCATAAATTGCGTATTGAATCGCACATCGTCTGAATTGAATTTTTATGATTTTTTCTTTTAAATTTTTTTTTTGTCGCTTTAGTAACTAACTTATCACTCTTAATTACACACCCTTTAATTGTTTTGGTCCTTATTTTGATCCATATGATTATCATGATATTTCTTTGACTAAAAATCCTCACCATAAAAATATCAATTATTCATTTATCTTGTTCTTTTCTTAGTAAATATTGACCTGGTTATGAATTGCAATATGAATTGTATCGTAGTACTTGAATCGCAATACATATGGTATTGTTACTGCAGTCGCAATACCCAACATTTCTACTAACATCAATATATATACAGGTAATAAAATACAAAGCAGTATTTATCAAGGATTTGTCATAATTCCACAACAAACCTGAGAGAACATTAACCTATTTTTTTGTTGTTAAAAGGTGCAAAACAAAACCTTTTTTTAGTGACCAACATTCCTGAAAATGTCACATACCATGACATCAGGCCCGTAGCCCCCCCAAATATTTTGCCAAAAATAGTGATTTCTTAGGAGTGTTCTTAGTCGGCCACATCCTCAGCCCCTCCGAAACATTCCACAGCCCCCACCCCCCAATTTTATGAGCTGGCTACGGGCCATACCATCCAATCTCCACTTCAATCCAAAAACGATATTGTCTCTAAACTTTAATAGACCTACACTATCCAATTAAAATCTTAACAAACGCCAGTCATTGGCACCAGTTATCTGTTGAAGTTGCTTGCAGGTTTTGCCCGGACCTTAATTAATTCAAAAGTGTAAGCACCACTATCTCAATTAAATAATAAACTTTCTCAAATTTAAAGGGAGATAATAATTATTTTAACGTCTGTTGATAAATATTATACCTACCTTTGTTCTTTCACCGGACACAAAATGAAGTTTAACTGCCGGAACTGTTTCATGAAGATTCGTGTTAAATGGTGACGAGGATAAATCATTCTGGGTAAACGTCAACAACTGTAAATACGCAAGATAAACAATGATGACATGATGAGTATTATTTAAAATTAAAACAAATATTAAACAGTACACATAGACAACAGATTTACAATACATAGATTTACAATAACAAATAACACAACGGTCAATCAATACAAATACAAATATAACAAATAATCAATCAACAACAAATTGTTAATCAATAACAAATTTCAACCAATGAATAACAAATCAATACCAGACAAAAATCTAATTTTTGATTTAAAATAAAGATATAAAACAAGCAAGAACAAAACATTGCTAAATGGGAATGAAGTATACATAAGCAAATGTTCAGTGCTACAAATAAGGATGGGATCAAGGATGCAAGGTTGACAATAGTCAATGATTGGTTAGGATAAAAAAAATAGAGAATATAAAAGTTGGTTCAAATTGAAGGAATATGTGCTAACATTTAAATATGCATACTTAAAATACAGATGTGACATCATCTTTTGATGTTGGCGTACCATTATTTCAAATAATCGTACAACCAATGTGTCTAGTGTAACTAATTAAAATATTTAACCCAAGCACGTCCAAGTGTCTGTATTTTAAGTTGTTTAATGGTCTTGAGCTTAAGACATTGCATAATATATTGTAAAAACACTCAGGCCCGATGAACCTCTTGTTACAATATATTACTTAATGTCTCACTCTCGACCATTAAACAACATAAGATCTTGCTGAAGCCATATTGAATGTGGACAACAAACCCACGCTACCTGAAAAAGCTAGCTACCATTTAATTTAGTTTTGGATATTAGTTACCTAAGAAGTCATTTGTAACTGGTGTGATATCATTAGAAATCAATGTTTACTTAAAATATCCATAACTAAAAAAAGAACTAATCAAAAGAGAGAGAGAGAAATGGGGTTTAACGTCCACTCAACACAAACTAGGTCATTTCGGGACTAACATATGGTTTAATTTTATTTCAATAATTCGCTTGCGGGTAGGGGGTCTTTAGCAGTGGGAGGAAACCGGAGTGCCCGGAGGAAAACCACAAGGTTGAGAAGGCGCCCCTAACTCCATGCCACATACGCTCACACCAGGGCTCAAAACCACAGTCGCAAGCCAGAGGTGACCGGCCAGCTAGAGGTCGAAGCGCGGCACTCTAGACCACTAGGCCATCCCAACCCCCCACTAATCAAAGAATACGTTTGAAACAGAAATATTTGTAATAATAAAAGTACTTTTGATTGCATATGGCCATCATCTATATTTCTTTATTGTGGCATACTGCGCTTTAAAATTATCAGAATTAGTTACAGAAATTTGACCAATCATTGTACTTTTCTCTTTCGCACTGAACACTATTGAACATATTACGGACCATATTCAAACAAGTGTCTTCTAGATTAATATTAGACTCCATTCTATAGTACAAGAATCTCACCAGCATTATCAATATTCATATCTTTCCAAAAGATAGGCTGCCCCGCAGCTAAATCGTGCGGGCAGTCAACAAGGGTTGTCAAATGTTTCATTACCGAAAAAGATAAAAATATGTGACAACTTGTCACATATTTTTATCTTTTTCGGTAATGAAACATTTGTATTACACTAAAATCTGATTAAGAGTAACAACTCATTATGTAATTATCAGAAAATCATTAGAATTGGTTTGCTTTTTATAAAGTCTTGCCCCATGCTAACATTTAGTATACGAAACATTTTATATCATGGATTTACCTGTTCAGTGATCAAAATTCACTGAAAATCAATATACTTGTTCGTTTCAACACCTTAAACTCCGTGTATTAATCTGAAGTCATCTAGTTGACGCCGCACGGACGGACAGGGGGCGACGACAATAAACGACCACATTTCAATGTGGGCGTATAAAAACGGTAAAATGCACTATGATCCTCCCTTCCCTCCCAAACCAAATCTATAGACCTTCATGCCTATGTCCACATTCATATACTTTTCCTTTTTATCAAGAACTACATGTATTACAAGTTAATGTATTAAAGAATTGTTACAATCCCAAGGTTATAAATTTAAACTATCTACATATGTATGTCAAATATTTAAGGACAGTCTACTTGACTAACTCCGCCTACATTATATATACATGTACTCCAACTTCTATTACAACTCGAAATAATTAAATGTCAACAAAATCGCAAGTCAGATCAACTAAGCGACAGATAAGGTCCTCAATGACTTTTCGTACTAGCTGTGTGTCTTAGAAGTGGTTACAAACACATAGAACAAATATTATAAAAATGCCTGAACAAATGACAAGTATTTAGATTGTTAACAGTCACAGTAAATGTCAATACAGAGACCTCTAAGATACAACTATTACTAATCTCACAAACTTCTACTACCGTAAATAACCGATAATCAGAGTTTTAAAACTATTGGTAATAAAATGACTTTGTCATTTGCTCTACCTTTTGGCAACCAGATTAACATAAGATGGTGAAAAGATTTAAAGTCAACAATTAGACAATTTCCTATTTCTCATGGCTTAATCCACGATAAAATATACTCAAATTAATTATTCAACATTTAATTAATGACGCATTTGGTAAGATTTAGATAAGAGCTGTTTGTTCATGCTATAGTAGTTCAAAAACATATAATGCAAAATGAATATTTAACATTTCAGTCAAATTATCATGGTTGAACAAAATGTAGCATAGATTGTTTATTCTCATAGCAATGGTACCCAATAATCCAGACTCAGTCTTGATATTCTGTTCTAATTAATCTACTTTAGGCCCGAAATGACCTAGTTTGTGTCGAGTGGATGTTGAACCCCATTTCTCTCTCTCTCTCTAATCTACTTAAAATCGAGCACATTCAATGACCAAGAGAGATTTTTATCGGCTTGCCTTGTTAATAAATTTTCAAATAATAATTTATATAACATTTGAAGCAAGAAAAAAGACTTGCAATAAGCAGATTTAGTTCTTACATAATGCATCTTTAAAGGGGCATTTGGTAAGATTGGATAAAAGAAATGAAATGGGGTTTAACATCTTACTGTTCTGCTGTGATTGGGCTAATCAAGCCTGACAATCAAAGACGCCTGACATACTCCATACAGTATGCTACTCTTCCAAATGTCAGGGGATCTTTTACATGCATGCCAATGTGTACACGGGACTTCGGGTTTTCATCTTTGTCAGACAATCTGCGTTGTACCACTGACTTGGGGAAAGCACTCATGAACTTTCCCGACCAACACCAGGACTGAACCAGTGACCTCCATTTTTACATTAAATCATCAACAACAAAATACACTAAATAACTCAGACTAATGATCTAGAGCTGATTATGATCTTGATAAGTTAATAAATGTCTAATCAATAATTTAGATAACATTTCAGGTCTAAAGAAAGACCTACAATAGGCAGATTTAAATCTTGCATAATGCATGATTAAGGAAACAAAATCAAAATATCAAATTCTTTCAAAGATACAGATTTCCCACTACTGTAGTTTGCAAGGGATTCAAAATGCCTCTAATGATGATCAGCATTGATATATGTTCGTTCTTTTATAAATAGATGATTTACACCTTAGAAATTTCTCCAAAAATCAGGTAACATATCACAGATAAAAAGTAGTCATAAGCTCAACTTGAAAAATAACTGGGAGTGTTGCAAATATCATAGCCTAGCTTTATCAGTAGAAACTGTCATAACGTAAAAAAAATTGTCGACTGTCGTGATCTCTAATATCTTATAATAGCACGTAATCATAATCTTACATAAGATGTAAGTTTGAATCTCTAGCATTTTAAAACTTGAATTTTTGAGAAATGATACCACTGATTATTAATCTCACCAGATCCTCATCCAAACAAAATATATTTCAAGGTAAGTAGATACATATAAACACATATTCTTTGAGATTCTAAAACTCAAAGAAACACAATGACCTTAGGTATTAAATAAAACAAGGTCAAACATATAATGCACTTTGCCATCAGAGAAATTATCTCCATTGTTATATTGTTATATAACATTACATCAATATTGCAAGGAATAGCAGTATACCTGTTATTATCTGACCTTAGGGCAATTGACCACTGACCACAATAGATCATAACATAAACAATAATACCTGGTCATGTATAGTCATATTTATTTATACCTGAAAGCTGTTGAAAGCAGGTATAGTATGCTATTATTTACTGAAGGGTAGAAAGAAATCTTTTGATATCCTGTTCTTAGCTATTGTCAATATTTGTTGAAGAAAAGGAGAGGTACATTGTTTAGATTCTGTATTATAAACCTCGAATCAGATAGAAATCTATTGAATTTGTTAAAGAGTTTATTTACAAGAAATAGAAAGAGATAGAGATGAGGTTTAATGACCACATGACACAAGCTATGTCATTTTGGGACTCATAATAATAATATGGTGAAATTTTATTTTAATAAATTAAAGTACCCAAAGAAAACCCATGAGGCTTGAAAGGTGATGCTCCTTGTCATGTACAAGCAGGGATTTAACACCACACACCACTTATCTCAATGGCCGACCTTAAATTCTAAAGCAGACATCAACCACTTCATTTAATACAGCTTGTAAAATCATATAATTTTTAATAAGAAAATTAACTTGAAAATAAAAAAAGTATCAATTGTCTTTGATTAAAATCTATTGTCATTAAATATATATCTAATTTTAAATTTTTCAATTAAATATCTTATTTTTTAATTTCATTTTGTTTTCAATTGTTGAAATTTCATGTGTATATTTTTGGTAAAAAAAGGGAAAAAGGTAAAAAGGGGAGAGTCAGTGATTCACTATTAGACTACCATTATATTTCCTAATGAATAATAAGATATTATAGTACAGGCACCCACTTGAAATTTTTACAATGGAATATTATGTTGATGAGTATGTTTTTAAACAAAATGGGCCAATTACTTGATAAAATAGACATTTTTTCAACTATCATTTGATATTGACTTTAAAAAAAAAAATTTCTGTATTTAAAATCTGAATATTTAAATAAATCTTAATAAAATTTTACATATCAATTCTAAGATATCCTTATATGGAAAAGCCACAAATTTGGTATATTTATTTACTTTTTATTCAATTCAATTACAAAATCTTGTGGTTATACATATTCATTTACAATCTTTTTATTCAATAATAAAGACATGAACCTATCAATCTTCAGGCGTTATTATGTCACACCTATACTTAACGACAACCTATTGTCATTTATACAGGTAAACTGAGCAGAAATGAAATGTTTATGACGATATACGCTAAATATAGATTTGTCAACTAGCACAGTTGTTGAGACTTTATCTGTCCTGTGAATGGCTGATTGTGTTTGTTTCCGGTGTGCCAGGTATGTTCAGGTGAGGCCAAGCCAATGACTCATTTCACCAGGTGAAACAATCTAGACGACAATCACAACTGGTGTATAAGTTTACTTATACCCTTTTTATTATTAATATCACTTGTCTTCCAATATATGCATACTAATGGAATTAACAAACCTAGTGATATTGATGCATACTGTGGGATATTATGATAAATAATAACATATTGTCATTAGATGTAGTCTATTTATAGTAACACTCAGGTAAGTCAAACTTGTAGTTGAAATATTTTTAATATTTATTCATTAATTATGCAACTTAAACTTTATAAAAGATAACTTGTTAACCTTTATAAACTATCCGAAACTTAGGTTTTACTAAATACTTGGCTAATACTTTTATGATATTAATCATATCATCTGTTTATCAAAAAGATATCAAAGCACTGATAACATTTGGCGCAAATTTGTAGCTTGTAGTTAATGAAATCATAATTATTATACATCATGTTTTGGTAATTAAGTGAGAACACAAGGTTAATTAATGAGGTTAATTATACATTATGGTATATATATGTTTATATTTCTATACCTATTGTTTATATATATGATATACAACCTGCCATATTGTATATCATGTTAAAGATATAACAAACACACCATTCACATATTAAAATGAAATGAAATGGTGTTTAACAGTCTACTTTTTTGTGCTGACTTGGCTAAGATAAGATAAGATAAGATAAGATTTTTTATTGCATCGAAACGTCCATTTAGGATAGCATACAATATAAACATGAACATTTATGAAGATGGGCAGACATCATTCAGTGAGCTATGTGGGAAATTTGTGAGGAGATAGTAACACTACGGCCTACTCTTACTACAAATTTTAACAATCAAAGGTTCTTTTACGTGCACACTAATGCGTTTTGTCAAATCTTAACTACAAGACATTGTTCTTGCCAGGCTCTTGTCTTTATTTTCATTGACTTGAATAACTTTTGGAACATATTGTGCTATAGTTTTGGATGTGTGTGTATTTTTCTTATATTTAAACTTTATTTTGGCATGTTAGCGCTTTTATCTAAAATCAGTTAAATTAATTTGGCAGTTTAAATAAATTTATAAAAAATGGCGGAATATTAATCTTTCAGATAAAACATATCAAACAAACTAATATTTATACAAGTATGACTAATATAATAACTCTTAAGAGATAAGATAAAAAAACCCAAACTTTTTGTGTACATATACCTTCAACAAGGTCAAGAAATTTAAAAATGTAAAATGAGGTGATAACTGAATAGAGAATTTGAGTCATAATACTTGAATATTGATAACAAAAATCTCAGTACTTACACCCGATATATTATAAATCTAGTTGTCAACTATATCAAGAATCTAATTATATAAAGATAACAATATTATCTAGGTCAATGTAGGTAGTTAGTTTACCTGTAGGTCTAATGGTTTACTTATAAACATATATCACTTTTCATGCTACAGAAATTTGTACAAACATAAAAGAAACTGTGGAGTAGTGATGAAGGTGAACAAAGTAGGATAATTGATGAACAATTAACCTGTAACGGTCAAGGGGTTAATGATAGGTATTGTTGATGACATTCTCTAAAAGGTGGTGTATACGTGTATCTACATATATATACAGTATGTCTGTTAAAACTAACATAAAACCTACACAGGTAGACTGACTCGTCGTTTCTAACAACATTCTCTTAAGTTAAAAACACCTTTCTTTAGACATGTAGCCTACCTTCAGCGATACATTTAGGCTTTATGTTAGACATGTGCATCAGTGGGGCTTGATTGAAGTTATTTTAATTGTAAAAGTTTTCATGTAAAAACAAAGATTGTTTGTGCTTACATTTGAATTTTTGATTATGAATAAATATTGTATATTAAAGATGCATTATGTAAGATTTAGATAAAATTTCAGTCAAAGTGTTCAAAATTTTGGTAATATAGTGTTGATAGTCAAGTACAATTACTACGAACAAAGTCTATATAATCCATTTTTAAGTTAAATCATTAAATGGCAAATTTGTATTAATTCACCAAAATCACAGCAACCCTATGGTCTGGAGAGTTGATTATTATACAAATAAATATCTAATTCAGTGCCACTGAGCAGGTTACTGGATAATAGACGCTATATAAATACATTATTATCATTATTAATAATAATTAATATAACATTGGAAGTCAAAAGAAAGACCTGCAATAGGCAGATTTAGCACTTATATAATGTATCTTTAAAAAAAAGTAAAACAAATATTGAAAACATTGAGGTGGGTAATTCAACTGCAACAAAATTCTGAAAACTTTTTACGTTTTATTTAAATAAAACTACCTAAGTATTTATATACAATAGGAAGCAAAAGATGGTTATAAAAGGAATGTTGACAGGTATAATGTGTTTCATTTAAATATCAAACAATCTGAAACGCTTCAGCGATTTTGATGTTAATCATCCAAAAAGCCCTCTACTCCCAACCCTTTCGAGATGAAATGAATATAAACAGGGCTAATGAAGACAGATATATGCCATGCAGTGTGCAATCAGGGAAATTTGGCTGGGACAGTGTGTTTCCATTTGTTCCTCATATTCCAACTGCCACTGAAGGTCATTTTACGTGCGAACCAATTTGAACACAGGACCTTGTTCCAGTAAGACTGACGAAGGGAAATAAGACCGGAAAATCGTGACAAACACTGGTACTAAATCCGGAACCTTCCAATTATAGGGAGTCAGTGCCTTATTAAATGAGTCACTGTGGCTGTCAAGTATGGCACAGGAAGTGACAATAGGTGTTTCAGAGAGAGATAGTAAGACTATCCACCATCTTACATGCATGACACTACTGTAATCTTTTCTTACTCCATAGTCTGAAACAAGTTTTGTTTGTTCTTTCAGGAGTCCATAAAAGATGAAGCCGTCTGCATATATTGTATTGTGTGTCTTGATATTGTCATCATTAGTAGATGCCAGACCCGCAGATTGTGATACCCTTCAAAATGTAGTGCCGTCTTGTGACTGTCAAGGTGCTACAGACAATGAAAATAATATTGTGATACGTTGTCAAAATCTCAATAATGTACCACAAATAAATGGTAATTACAATGGATTAATACATGAATTCTCGTTAAAAGATAACAATAATATCAGGACTTTACCAGAAAATGCATTTAATGGATTAAGAATTCAAATCTTAAACCTGTCTGGAACTCGTTTGAATAACATCTCTAATGGAGCATTTGAAGGTCTGCAGAATGATTTACAAGAACTAAGTATTAGTGGTGACGATGCCAGTGATGTCCTTCCACCGTCTGCGGCCATTCAACCACTGAAAAACCTCACAACACTCCATATCCATCGGTTTAAACCAAATAACAATGATTTAGAAGGAACTCATTTGTTCTCCTTCCAGAAATTACAACAACTCACTCTAGAGAGTATGAAAATAAAATCCATGGGATCAGATGTATTCTTTTTGCCTCAGCTGACGACATTGCGTTTAGTTGATAATTTGTTTACCACTTTCCCATCAGAGGCAATTCATACACTGACAAACTTACAATATCTGACTGTTACTGGCAACTCAATCAGCGCCATACCATCGTATTTCTTTGAGAGGATTAGAAACATCAAATACTTTGACGTCAGTCGTAATGATATCAGTCTTTTAGAAGAAGATTGTTTCATTCACGTGACAAGCACTCTGCAGACGTTGATCCTTAATTCAAACCCACTTTCGACAGCTGCAAACCTTAGCCGTGTGTCAGACATAAATTCTTTATTGGCGTTACGCATTCAACATGTCGGGCTGAGAGAAATCCCATCAAATCCTGAGTTCCTGCGAAATAAAAATCAGCTGAAATATTTATATCTGAATGGAAATCAAATACTAAGGTTAAACGGGAATGAATTTGTATCTGTAGCACACAATCTTGTCCAATTAGATTTGTCTGGGAATCAGATCTCAAGCATAGACTCTAATACCTTTTCTGGCATGTCAAAACTGACCCACCTTCAGCTTGAGGACCAGACGACAGCTGGAAAATTAATACTTCCCTCATTTTTGTCACTGACATCATTACAAAAACTAGACCTTCAGTTAACAAAACTTGACACTGACAAGGCATGGGAGCAGATTAAACATCTCACAAATTTAAAATCCTTAAATTTGGACAGTACAGGATTGAATAATATTGCTGATTTGGTGTTTCGTGACATCACCAACTTATCATCATTGAGCTTATCACAGAACAATATAACAAATGTGACGCAAGAAATGTTTGTAGGGCTTCGTGACAGTTTGGACACACTTTATTTAGATGACAATAAAATCCAAACTATACATCAGTGTACTTTTGATAATTTCTCAAGAAAGATAACTCTATCCTTACAGAACAATCCACTTCATTGTGACTGCCATCTAAAATGGCTGAAAGAAAAAATAACCAATCAAAATATCAGTTTTGTATCATCATTGGAAAAATGCAGTAGTCCATCCCGAAATGCCAACAAATATTTCACCAGTGTTTCTGAAACAGACTTTGTGTGCTACTTTCATACAACTGAACCAATTTGTCCAAATTATTACTTGTCTACTACAAGTGCAGCTCCACCAGTCACTACAGAACCAGCAGTAGGTAGTTCCTCAATACCAGTCATTGCTATTTCTCTTTCATTCCTTGAAGCCACTTTAACTAACATTAAAATTCAATATGGAGTGACGAATCTTGAAAATGTTAACACAATTGTGGTTCGCTACAGAAACTTTAAAACACAGAAAGAGTTGACTGACCCTTTGGCTAAAACTGAAACAATGAAAACCATTTATGGTCTTGATATGGACACCAGATACCAAATCTGTATTTCAGTGGAAACTAATCAGAACAGAATTATTGAAGAATGCAAGACTTACAATACGAAGAAAGATCCACTAGCAACAACAGTTGACCCTATGCCGTCTAAAAAAGATGGAAATGATACAGGAGTAATCATTGGTGCAGTTGTAGGTGGTATTGTTCTCGTTGGCTTATTGGTGGCCATCTTGTGTTTACTGTTTGTGAAAAATTCAAATAATAATAAGAAGATTCCCTCAGAACATGTTGTCCCAACCAGAGCAGCTTTACCTACAATAGGCTATGATTCAAAACGCTTCATGAAAAAGAAGAAAGCCAATGGGAACAACAACACCCAATCACCTGACGATATTCAGGTGTCTGTGATAACAGACGGTCAAGGCAATCCACCTAATCTAGGTAGGATATCAGCCGGTAGTTACCAATATTTGGACAAGAACCAACCATCAAAAGTGAATACCAAACCTTCCGGGGAATATATGAATGGTAATGAAGCTCGTCCGTTACCAACAACACCACATAAAAACCACAGTTACCAGAACGAAGCTTTCCAAAGAAGTCCTTCTGAGAGCGATAATACATATTCTGAAATTAATGTGTGATAACTGGATAAACACCAAGTATATTTCATAATTAAGAATTGGAACTCATCTGTTGCTGGACGACAGAAATATTGAAACTGTCAAATATCAAGTTTTATCATTGTGATAAAAAATAATCAGTGTGTGCATTCAAAAGACTGGAAATAATTTTGGTCTTCGTCAATCATAAGTATTTAGAGCATATATGTTCACACTATAACATCTCATAAATTGAGCAATCGGGAAGAACTTCTTGATCTGTTCCGGTGATGACAATTAGGAGCAAATTATAAGGAGAATGTTTGGGGTTTTTTTTTTGTGTTTTAACGACTCAAAGATACGATCATCCTGTGTGGATAAGTTTAACGTACTATTTTCTGTGTACTGTGTATTTGATTACCAAATTCAACTTCAATTCCATCTAAAACATTATATAGGCACAAGTGACTTAAAGATACATTATGTAAGATTTAGATCAAGAGTTGACTATTCTTGCTATACTAGTTCAAAAGTAGATTAATGTAAAAGCTTAGCCTCTCTTTACTATTTTTATATTAAATCAATAAATGGCTGAACAGTTCTAATCTACTTAAACTTAAAACGGGCATATCTGCTGGCATTGAGACTTGATCAAGGTCTTGGCATGTTAATAAATGTCTAATGGATAGTGAAGACCTAAAGAAAGACCTGGAAATGGCTGCAAATAGGCAGATTCAGCTCTTGCATAATGTATGTTTAATTAAATTGTTACCAATGTGAAATTCTTAAAATTGCAAGAGTTATCAGGTGTTCAACATGCGACTGACATCCCACCTGTAATCATGCAATATATACATAAACTGTGATGGAATAATGGCAGTGTCTGAAGTGTATAAAGTAATTACATTTATACATAATTATAAACTGTGATGGAATAATGACTAGAGTGTATAAAAGAAAGTAATCACATTTATACAAAATGATAAACTGTGATGGAATAATGCATGTATATAAAAACATTGGATTCACTATACAACCAGAATAATTTTATAAACTAATCCTATGACACATTGTGTGGATATATTGTATTTTGTGTTGTATCCAAGAATGAATCAATATATGACTATGAGTGTACAGAGATAAATGTATAAATTATAGGATAAAACTAATTAGAACTGTTTTGTGTGAACGAATCAAGGAATGACTGGACTGTCAAGAATAATTTTGTGTTAATATGTTACGGAATGATTGGCCTGAACGGATCTGAGTAAATGATTCATTGTGAAAAAAATGTTAGTTATATTAAAACGACTGGGTGGTAAACTAATGCGAGCAAAATATTTGACTTGTCATATTACTTTCTGTGTACATGTTTGCTACTTTAAAACTACAACTGTAAATCTTAAAATCATCAAACATAACATTCCTCAAAACGAAACAATAATTAAAGTAATTAATGAGATGACAGGCTAATCAGTTGTCTTAAACATTCTTTTAATTATGTCTTATTTCTTTTGTCTAACTTAATCAAGAAGTCTCTCAGTCGCATCTAAGAGACAGTGGTTCGCATTAATTTCAATACACATTCAATGACATAGCAATTTTTTACCTCAAGAAAGATAAATTCTTTCGACCTGATTCATCAAAATATTTTGTGAAATGTTAGACACTAGAATTCTCTGCAACATCACATCTAAGTCATTTATACTGAAATAGTACTACTATACTTCCAGTATATATGAACTCATATCTTTAGCAATTTCTAATTTTTCTCAATTTGAACATATTATGATTGTTAGTAAATATTTTAGAATTACAGAATTTGATAACCCATATCTATCCATAATATTAGTTTCTAACCACTTCTGCACTTGATACTAAAATTTCATTAAAGTAAAGTAAATAGAGTGTAATCCGGTTTTGAACTCTCGTTAGAAGATCTGACTACACGTTAAATGTATGTATATAAATATTCCTTTAAACTTAACATTTGTTAGGTACCCTGGCACACATGATTAAGTTGTTAACATTTGGCATATGTCTTTAATAATAACAGCAATATAATCAAAATTAGATTACGATTGAATTGGTCATTTTTCTGACTGTCATACTAAATTGTAATCGACATGTTCAGTCAGATTATGTGCCATTTACCTCAGCAAAATATGTGTAATCACTACAAAACCTAAGATCTGCCTGACAGGTGAAAACAGCCATATACCTACTGTATACGTATTAAGTATGCGTGTTGTGATTTTTTTGTATAAAACATATCTTTTCATATTTTTGAAAGTGCTATTATTATTATTATTAGAAATTATTGTTGTTTTATTAATATTATATAGATATTTAACCCACCTATTATATATATTTATATATCAGATCTATTGAATATATTTGTAACATTTAATTCTATATTTATATCAATAGTTGTTGTCAATCAATAAACCTTTTAAAGCTACACAGAGATTTGATAAAAACGATCACTACATTATAAATTCATCTACCGGTATGTATTTAAAAATCATTAGACAATATCATTTTAATCATATTTTCTTTCTTTAAAAATAAATCTAATGCATGTATATATTGTATAGAGCACATATTTGTTTTTCTTTATAATAATATCATACTAAATGGATTAATTTCAAAACATTCCACGAGAAAAGATTTGTTATTGTCATCGTTCATACAAATATATTCTCATTAGCATATTCATTCATCTGTATTCATGACCCATCATATTGTTAACAATAGTGAACCATATATACTGTATTTCTTATCCCAATTGCCTTGCTATTTTCCTACAGACTGATCATAACAATGATTGTGTGTCTATAAAACATATAATAGTCTCATTGATACTTGCTAAATATGAAAACTCACCACAGTGATACTTGTTAAATATTTAGTCTCAATGATACTCGCTAAATATTTGGACAAATGCTCAGTTACCAACAAAGTGTCACTCATTAAAAATTTACAAATGGTCAGTTGATCTTCATCTTGTTTTGGCATTAAAAAAAAATGCGTCAAATCTATTTAACATTATAAATATAAATGATGTTGGTTTGAGACTAACTTCCATTGTAAAATATTAATGTTAATAGCTAAAACTATGTCCTAAACTATTCTCATTAATTCTGAGTTTCATTCACTGTTTTTATCACTATTCTGTCACATCCTTGTACAAAAACAATGTGAGTATTACTTTAAATTTTGAGCAAAATGACCTTCAAGATTGTAACTATCACTCAATGCACAGTTCATTCAACTTCAGTTCATTCAACTTCAGTACATGTAGGCCTACAGTTGTTACTCACATGTATTTGAATAAGAGCGTGACTAATCAAGAAATCAGACACGATTTAAACCTGTAGATCATGTTACAGATGATGATCCCCCATTACCATACAAAAGGATACTCTATACATTCCAAAATTCAGCATTCATATAGGAAATGATTCATTTCTCTAACAAGGAAGAACAGAGCCATACATGATTATACCTAATCAAATGACATATCTTTGTACATATATTTACTTACTTTAATATATTTTCATATTAAAATTCCTATGATTTCATTTCATATTAATGATTTCCAACTGTGCCTTTTACTTTTTGAAAATCATTATATTTTTTGATTTATCATCTTTTAAAATTTTTAATGTGATTTATAAAATGTTTGTATATAATGTTATGATATTAGAAAATAAAAACGTAATTAATTCAAATTGTGTGCAATTTTTTTGATGATATTTTAAATTTAAATTAGAATTATTATCAAATGGCACGAAGAAAAACCTTATAATCGTCTGAACTTTATTGAAGAAATTAAATAATAGGGTTTAAGTTCCAACTTTTCTGCACCGAAACCGTAAATGGTTACTGGTGTTGACTAAAGAAAATGACAACATCAATATCCAACATTCTTGGATATATAAGCTATGTAGAATTCAATCTCTGTAGTTTTCAAGTGGTAACATCAAAACACAACTGATAGACATGATGGGCCGACGTGATTTCACTTCAGTGTTAAAACTATGTTTTCTCTTTCATCATTATGTGTTTAAGTTGTCATTGCATGTGTTATTGTTGTGTCCCAGAATTGTTCATTTCCGTTCAGTACTTTCAAAATTTCATGGAGTTTTTATGTCCTCTCAACACAAACAAGATCATTATTGGGCTAACTTGAACTGAGGGAAGAAACTGCTGGGGGAAATAGGGGAGATAAGCAAGGTTTGGTAGATGACATCATGTGTGGGACCATGACACCAGTATCAATGATACACCTTCTGTAAGTTCTGATCACTGTAATTTGCTACTGTAATTTGCTATCGAAAAATTCTCAATTTCAAGAGACTTTATCTACTTGTCCATGACTACGGTGACAACAATACACGTCCACATTAAAGGCAGGCTTATGAAATACTCTAAGAAAGCGATTAAAATGCTGATCTAAATTTTATTCTACTGACTTAAGTTCCCTCTACTTCATATACACATATAGATCTGATGGTTAAGGGGCCATAGGCTTATAGACAAATTTGACAGAAATTTTGTTTTATTTTCAACCAGCCAACAATAGTTGATTCCAAGATTTCTGTGCACAGCTAGTTCAAAGCTCAACCAGTGGTTCTCAACCAGTGTGTCACGGCACACAGGTGTGTCACAAAAACTTCCCAAATGTGCTGCAAAATTTTGAATTGGTGTTAGAGCAGTGGTTCTCAACCAGTATGCCGCAAAAACTTCCCAAATTTTGAAAGGCACACCAAGAAAATGCGAAAAACCACATGATCCTAACTGAGTATTCACTGGTGTCAACTGGCAAGTTCATAGCTGTGTTTTTCGTTATTTAGTTTGAGTTAGTCGGTGTGTCTATGACTTGTCTGTGTCTACAATTATATGCCGTCTATGACTTGCTATTTTTCCTATATATAATATTATTTAGCCAGGTTTGCCGCTATTGTTTCATGTGTCCCAAGGTGTGCCGTTAGCAAAAAAGGTTGAGAGCCACTGAAATAGACCATTTCATTGCTATTACCTCAAATACAAATAAAACCCTCCAAAAACCCCAAGAATCTGTGTGTTTATCAGACTGAGATAAACTTTTCAAAGCATATGATACTATAATGTAAAGCAAATTATAAATGAGTCTATTTAGTATCTGTTTTCACATCTTGGTACATTTGACAGACAATGTAGAAAGTGAGCAAGGGGAGATAACTCACTTTATTCAGGGTAGCTGCGAGAAGAAAAGAGGGTTTCTATAGATCTAGTTTGAGATTCAAAGTTAAATTTGTAATAAATTCGGATTCCCTTATTAGTTATCTTAGTTTAGGCAAGTTATTTTTCAGGTCATTTGAACACTGTAATGCTGACAAAATTTTGGCAGTTTCTCTTAAGAAAGTCACGTGTGCAAATCAAAAAGCATACACATGTGATCTGCCATATGGAAGACAGTATAGAACTAGATATGAAATCCTCTGTTTAATAATTAATACTCTCAGGGAGAAGCCTGTTGAAGCCAATGTGATTAAAATACAAATCTATATTTCGTTATTTTTTTTAAAATTTTCGAAGGCCTACACTACATGAAGATCTGACTGGTAGTAGTGGAAGGGATCATACAAGCGGGTTTTGACCCTATGACATCAGGCATTTTATTAACCAATCAGCGTTGATGTTTCTAGTGGTTTACCGATTTCCGTGCACTCCACACCAAGAACTTGCTGCAACAGACCAATCAATTGGCTAATTACTAACATCAACCTGACAACTTTTCAACTCTTCAAGATCCTAGTGTAGTAAAGACAATTAACGAAATAGGATCTGTGTTTTAATCAGTTTGGGTTAAAGCTGTAAGCATGATATAGAGAGATGCAATATATATTATATCTTACCAAGTTGTAATCTGGCTGTAAACATATTATTAGTGTGTGAGAGATGTTGACAACCGACAAACAAAAAAAATAAATTTTGAAAAACAAATATTTGATTGCATTAGAAAAAGCTAATGACCATATTCATTGATCTTACATGCACAGTAGAGTCACATTCCTGACACTAGTTGTAAATCTTAATATGTGAATCAATGAACACAACTCTATGTGTAAAACGCACCAAACTGTGTTTCTGTGGTAAGATTTTCTCCCCTAACCTTATCTTTGAGCCTGATCATGGCACAATTAAACGGAAGCCATACTGTACTGTTTGGCTAAAGTCAATCTTCAGTGATTTTTAACTTTATAATGCTTGCTGATTGGCTTATATACCCATATTTTACATTAGATATATGTATATCTGAAATATTTATATTTTAGACTAAGGTAGGCCTCCTACTTTCACTAATGCCAAAGCGTATCATGGCATATGACATTTATGTTAGTACATATTGATTTGGTTAATTGAAGAAATTTGTAGTACCAAAGCCAATAAAATGATCGAATCAAAGACTGTTAACAACAAGTATTAAAACTAATAAATTTCCCATTGTCATATGCACAGAGTACTAAGATCAATGGCCCTTGACTGCTAACAAAACAAATGAGGCTTTTAATTAGATGCAGACTGAGATGTGCAAAACAGTATAGGTAATGTTAAAGTTACATTATGGGTGATTAGATAAAGATTTGGTGGTTAAAAACTAGATAGTGTAAAGGTAATTTGCTGAAAATTTCAGTCAAATTGATCCACTATGAGCCAAGAACTCAGCGGTTGAAATTTCCACCTAGCCTTGATCATCATTACTAAAATCAGGAAGATAAACAGCATAGTCTCGATTAACCATTTTTTAATTTTATTATCAATGAGCGTTAAGCAGCATATATATAGGATTCTAATCCAGCCAACATTGAAGACTAGCCTAGACATCGAGAGAATATTACGGTCCTGATAGTTAATTAATGTCTAATTAACAATTAAAGGGACAATAACATTCTTGCTGGCTTGGTAGCTCCAGAAAATAAATAATACCCTTATTCTAACTACTACATGTTTAAATGTCCTACCTGTTGTGTAAATTATCCATTACAACCTATTTTATTTGTCCAGAGGGTTCGAAAATATTTTAAAATCCAAGTCACATTTGAAAAGGTTAACGTTAGACTTTTCAAATCAATTGGTTGAATTTTTCCAATTTTTTAAATTAGGTGTGTTAAGATGAAATTTATATCATCATTTAATTGGAATATTCTAAAATAATACGATTTGTTGACCAGAATGAAGATTGGGATATATTTTTCAGTTACAACAAGAGTGTTATTGGGGCTTTAAATTTCAGACCTATAAAAGACTTGTAATAGGCAGATTCAGTTCTGGCATGTTTAAAGGCGATTTCTATGATACATAAATACGTTCTAAACAGACAAGTCAAAGGTGTAATATGAACACTTGACTATTGGGAATATGTTTCTTTGTGTGTCTATTACTGCCTTTTCATTAGAGTGTTATATGAAGTCTACTGAAATTATGTTTTAAATTCTCGAGAGTTATCTCCCTTACATAAATACAACAACCGTGTAGTATGTAATGGTCAATTAAATGTATGTATATGTAATTTAATTAAGTGTATACACGTAAAACTTACCTCACTGTAGTGTGCTAATTTAGGACCGGTTGTAGTATGAAGAGGAGAACTATTAATTTTTCTGTCGTATAGACATTCTACTAATTCAGCTGAACCAACTATTAAATCTACGGACATTGTCTTGTGTCTAGGAGCAACTTTCTGTGTACAATCTACTGTCAATGGTTTACCTAATAACCTAAAAAAAACAAACCCCATAGAATGATTAAAATAAGGATTCCTATAACATATAGGTTATTAGAATACATTCACCAATTCTAATTTATGACAGGGAGTTTCTGTGTCTTAGATCAGTGGTTCACAGCCTTGTTTTTTCAACAGCACACCTTGCACTAACTGTCTAATGAAAATTAGCAATGTCAGGCAGTGTAATACAACTTACTTTTAATTCAATTCCCAAATGCCAAATGTTTTGCTTTTTATCCGAAAGACTAGACCCTTTCCCTGACACGATTCTTAGATATAAGAAAATCATACGATCCTAATCAGCTGCCAATGAACAACATGTCTAAAATGAAGGCCTCAAGTTAAGGAGATTTCTCGTTATAGATATGCCTAATAAAGGCCACTCCAATCTTAAATTTTGTTCTTTCAGAACACCTACTTAAATTTTGCTTCCTTTTTCCTAGGGAGAAAAATTAATCTAAAAACAAAAAGTACTTAGATGCTCTTTTTTTCAAAGCTTATAAAAACCCGAACTAATGGCTGAAGAACAAAATATTCAATTGCTAATTTATAAGTGTGATAAGTATGATTAACCAAGCTTATTATTTTCAAATATTGACAGAAAAAAATGCCTTTAGTTAAGAAGCAGAATTAAAATCTTAAATTAAAAAAAAGCCATGACATTCACTTGCAAACACACTTACCCAAGATGATCAAAGGGTAATATTTTTGAAAATTCTTCTCTAAGTACTTTCATTGGTTTATTGACGCCAGCAAATGTTATAGCAGCTACTTTAGAGAAGAAATTATCTGAAATTTCCCGTAGTTTATCTGTAGCTGTCACTTCCTGTGTTTCACAATCTTTTGGTGTCACGCTAGGATTTTCATGTAATACACAAAAGGATAGGAAGGATATCTTCATTCTATAATGGCTGATTTCGGCGGAGGGATCATCTAATAACTTCTGGAGATTATCTATATCAAATAAACGAATCGATAAATGTACAGTACATAAACAACCAGTTCTTTCAGAAAATTATTTTGAACAGAACAGAACTTAATTTACAAGTCAGATGATATATAAGACATATGATTGATATGTTATTTACATATTTACATATCACAACAAAGCAAGAAGATGACCATATTTGTGATTATTATAAATCGAGAGTTACCTTTAGTAGATTTAGGAATTGACTTTCTTCTGGTTGTTTGAGATGAATCACTCTGCTGACAAGCTGTATAAAAGAAAACATATGGTAGATGATGTAAAAAAAACAACTTAAAGTGTTGAAAAATTGTACTAGATGATCGATTATATGTACTTATTCAATTATGATTGTACAAGACAATCTATTATTTGTACACACTTTTGACTGTACTAGATGATCTATTAGATGTACTTACTTGTGTTTGTGCCAGACAATCGATTTGATGTACAAATTGAATTGTGTCTGTACTCGATGATCTATTATATGTACTTATTTAATTTTAATTGTGGCTCTTCTATATGATCTATTACTTGTATTTACTTAAATGATCGATTATATGTAATTACTTGTGGCTGCACTGATCTATGTACTTACTTGTTAGTGCACTAGATGATCTATTTGATGTACTAGATGATCTATTACATGTAATTACTTGTGACTGCAATCATTTAATTGTGACCATATACTATATACTGGATGTACTTTTACTACAGGCTGTACTTGAAGATCTATTTGATGTACTAGATGATCTATTATGTGTACTTACTTGTGGCGGTACTAGATGATCTATTACATGTACTTGTTGTATTTATACTAGATGAAGATATATCCATTTCAGACATTCCATGACTTTTATTACCATGCATTGAAAAATATAAATCTTCTGAACCATCATCATTTAAATCACCTAAAAAATAACATTAAACAGTCATGTGTCTACCTTGTGAGAAATTTCATTCAGCTGACACTCAGTCTACTTTAAATCAACAAAATGAAATGAAATGGGATTTTACGTCCTACTCTTTTGCACCTAACCTGGGCTAATGGAAGACAGGCATAAACCATACAGTGTGCTATGAGCAAAATTTTACCCGGGAAGCGGTGCTACGGCCTACTCTTATATCGAATTCCAACTGCCAAGGGATCTTTTAGGTGCACTCCAATGTGTACACGGGACCTCGGTTTTTCGTCCCATTCGAACAACTAGGCAGCGGCGCTACAGCCTACTCTTATATCAAATTCCAACTGCCAAGATATCTTTTACATGCACTCCAGTGTGTACACAGGACCTTTGTTTTTTGTTCCATCTGAATGACTAGGCAGCTGTTCTTGTCAGGCCCTCCTTCTGCATCACTGACAAGGGAAAATCGTTTAAACAACAAGTCGATGCTGTAAAAATAAAGTGGTCCTACTAATGATGACAATGTATAGACCAAAAAAAAAAGGAAAACACTTAGTAAACAGTACATAGAAACAGTATTGCCTATCCAATCTTCTCCAGTAAAACTGATAGATCCTATTATAAGCTTGGTTTCAACAGTCTTAATATCCAAACTAATTTATTCTTGATTGTTATTCTTCCTTGAAGCTAATTTAAATACATTGGCTTTGTGGTTGCTAAAATTTGTGGCTCACATAGTTGGAAATACTGATATTCGTAATAAATGTAATGGAACAGTAAATGCAATGTACTTGACAACTACATATATATATCATTCATAACTTTGGAAATCCTCCATTACTCATTACTCAAAATGTGTTATGATTACATGCCATCACCATTATCCCAGCCCTGGTAAGATAGAATGAAATGGGGTTTAACATCCTACTTTTCTGCACCAAAGAAGGGCATACAGCATACAGTGTGCTATGAGGGAACATTTGCTTGGACAGTCGCGTGATGGCCTACTCTGATTTGAATTCTAACTGTCATGGGTTCTTTCACATGCACTTTAATGTGTACATATGACCTCAGATTTTTGTAACCATACGAACGTCAAAACACTGTCCTTGCCAGGACTTCTGCTGTGTACCACTGACAAGGAACTTTCTCAGCCAATACTGGGAGCAAACCGAAGACCTGGTTAGCTAGCCAGCATCTTACTCACTTACCCTTTGGTAGAAAACATATATTGACCGATAGTCTGAATAGATTTTCTAATCCATGTTTTATATTTATAAATTGACTGTTAAGGAAATACCTATAGAGTGAAGCATATTGTCTGGTGAAGCAAAATAATTAACTTGTGGTTCTGCTAGAGGTGGATTTAATCGACCTGTCTGTAACTCTTTCTGTAGTTCATGTTCAACTCTCTGAAAATCTGTTGAGTCCATCATTTTATTACGTGTTGATTTCTTTTGGGAATGTGAACCTCCAGATGAACCTACAAAATAAACAAAACAAATTAAGAGAGATTCTTCATGTTTTCTGAATTAAACAACTTTCTTACATGGACATAAGATTGATTTTTATATTGTTATTATATTTCATTATTCTTTTTCAAATGAATACTATTTATGGGAGTTAATGTAGTGAAGGGATTAAAAATCCCTCAAACCATGGGTTCCATGACGGCCGTATATGCCGGTCGGGACCGAGGGCTTTGAAAAATGACCGAAATTGGATCAGACCCATAGGTCATTTTGCACGCCGGAAAAATACCATATTTTGTGCTAAATCATAAAATCTGGGAGACGATTAAACTCTGTGCGTGTCGTGATGTTAACTGTCGGGTATAATAAAATTAACAGTGTTCAGTAGCCACGAAGGGAAACCACTGACAATTAATTATCCCTGTGTATATTGCTCTAATCACAATTAACGGAGGAGCAACATCAAACAGATTAAAGGCTCAACATGTAATCAATTTACTTAGGTGTGTTTTGTTTTACAATTAGTGATACTGTGATCATTCTTTAAGTTGAGTTGTTCTTACAGCATATTTGCTGACTTTCATCGCTCGTGCGGCAATTCACTGTTTGAACATCAAACAAATTAAAACATTTTCTTTGATGTCTTCACTTGATTACAAGAGTTAAACGTATCAACGTTGCAAATGATATAGATATATATATCAGAAATGCTAGCATTCTCTATATCATTTCAAAATGTTGAGACTCAAACTATCAGCGATTATAAAATATACGATGTTGCGAATGACATTTGTTACTAAAAAGTTTATACCCCTACATAAAATAAATAAATTGTCTGTCAGTGAATGGATTGAAATATTGTTTGGACAGACTTATGTGTTTATTGTCTTCAAGACTTTCACTAAAATGAGAAGCATATAGAGAATAGTTTTAAAGAAATAGATTTATTTGTATTTACCTGAGGAAGTTATACCATTTAATAATTGTAATATACCATGTACTTGCCACGGTGATAATAAAACATGTATAGCACCAAGCTGACAATCTACATCCATCTAACAATTAAAACAATAATATCTAAATTACAAGCAATTAAAGGATTAAAAAAACCCTCTCTTTTTGTTAGATATTTTGCTTTCAGTTAATTTCTAATAAATCAAGAAAATTATTTGAGCTTCATTGGCTGAGAATTAGCTGAGATAAGAACCATTTAGCTGCAGTTGGGTTTGATGCATGAATGATGTGCACACATGTCTGATAACAGAACATGTTCTGTAAGCAAAGACCTTTCAATATTTAATATTTGTAAGAATTTAATTATGTAAGAATTTAATTATGTAAGAAATCAACACTTTAATTTATCTTATAGTTATCATGATAATCATATCAAAGGAGCTAAAGCTGAAACTTTATTTTAAAAAAAGGAGACACAGAGCAAATTTTTAGAGCAAATTTTTAGTGGGTTGTGATAATTCTGTGATCCCCATGAATTTGGATCAAATCAGTCAAGATAAACAAAGGTGTTACCTTTGGTCCAGATAAGGAATCGTTTTGTTTTATTTTAACTTTAAGAACTTGTTGCCCCGTTAAAACAGCTAGTTTAATAGGTGTTGATAATGATGGTTCAGATGTAGAATCTCTTCTAGACGGTGATTCTTGATATTCTAAAGTTTCTGTGGTACTTATAGAACTCATAGCTGATTCATATAGCTATAATTAAACAACATTTAACAATATTTGAAATCCAAAAGACAATGAGGAAAAATACAAAGTAAAACATAGACACAAAAACATAACACAAAGGAATGTATTTTAACATTTCGTCAATGATTTTGAGACCTACATATTATAATGTGTGCTAATGCAAGAAGAACAATCCTGCTCAGATAGCAAGTCTACTTCAAATACCATCTTTCGTAGGAAATGAAATGAAACGTCCTTCTGCTCTGAGGAAAATTTTGCCCTGACAGCGGCACTACTACCTATACTTATAATAAATTCGAACTATCAAGGGATCATTTACATTCATGCCAATGCGTACACCCGACCTTGGTTTTCTGTTCGACCCGAATGACTATACTTTGCCCTGGCCAGTCCCTCTGTCCTGCCTCACTGACAAGGAGGAACCACGCTGGAAAATCCTCCACTGTTAGCAAGCCAATGTCTCACACACTGAGCCACCGTGGCTCCAATGCGTCACTGCCAAGTTATGCGTCAACTTTGTTGAACTAATAAACATGTAAATTTTGTATCCACAACTCAGAGTTTTTACTGCTGTATCATAATGTCTACAAGGTGGTCTTATAACATAAATCAAATGAGAAACATTTATGCAATGTTCGATAAAAAAAATTAAAAAACACAATTCAGAAATCCAACCTTTGATGATATATCCAGTGAATCATCCATGGTAGGGACTTTATTGGTTTTGGCTGATGCACAATATTCATCACAATATAGTGACACACCCATTAAATGTAGGTTTTTCATGGCTTCTGCTGCTAGAGAAGGTATACCACCATCAACATCATCACCATCTACAGGACTGCCAGTTTCTTTAGCTAAATCATCGAAATAGTCAATTCTACAAACACAAATTAGAAATTATTCACTATCACCATTATAATTCAAGGATTATTCCCTTCCCTTCTCATTTTCAAATTAAATTTTTAAATGGAGAACCATTTTAATCTAGTTAAAACCTCGAGTATACGATGCCAGTCATGTGTTGATTATGGTCTGGATATGTTAATAAATGTCTAATTAATAATCAAGATAACATTTCAGGCCTAAATAAGACCTGCAATATGCAAATTTAGCTCTTGCATAATGTTTGTTTAAACCAAGATCAATCTTGTATTAAGTGATTTGGTAGAGTACTGATAACTACATTTTCGAGCCAAACACTTTTCCATTAGAGTGGGTTTTATCATTACTATTCATCTACCCAACACTGGGATCCATCCTTGTTTTTACTGTAATTTTGATACTCCAACCTAGCCCTATTCTAGTATTCATCAAAGCAATATTGTAATCTTACCTATCAATTCTCATTTCTAAGGCAATACCCTTCCCAGCTTCATTTGGTAAATGCTCTAATCTAATTATAGTATCTTTTAATGACAGTTTAACTCTTGATAACACTAGAAAGAAAAAGATCAGGAGATGTAATTAACCTCCACTATGCTCATTAAAATAGAAATAAAGTAAAAAATACATTTTTTTTTTATAATTTGCATATTTAAAAGATAATGTGGAATAAATCAGTTTTTCTTAACTTGGGACTATGATATCAAATATGTCTGTATGGGGTCTGTAAATAAAGGGAGGGATGTAAAATTGAGTTTGAAAGCATGAAGGATCTGTTACTCTTTTTCCATTGATATTTATATGCCATGAACTAATAATGGCCAGAATGCAAAAGTCCAATAGATGCAGTATCATTAATTCAACACACCAGCGAGAATTTTCAACATCTCAATGGGAGAGGCATTAACTTAGCATAAAATCGATTTGCAATCCTGATATTGATATTTGATAGAGTTCCTCCTTATGAATACAGTAGCCAAACAATCCCGGAAAGTCTCCAAACCTGACACCTGCAGAGCATTTATACAAAGTTTCACTCATTGCATAAATGTGGCCATAGAAAAATTATAAAACTAAAAATAGAAGTTCAATTGGCAATGAGATGAAAAAAATAGAATTGTAGATACAACACTTCAGTCATTAAATACAAAAGAAAAGCATCGTCAAAAATAACAAGTCTTTCTAGTTACCGACCTGATTCAATGGTTTGTGCAAACATCTGGACTCCTTCAAATGGTTCTGAACTTGGAGAATTGTCAGTGGCAGATTTGTCTGATCTTATTACTTCTTCTGCTAGTTGTAGACTTGATGTCATGCTGCTAAACATTGATGCAGTGTTCAGGAACATATCTAAAATAATTTTAAGAAGCTATGCTACAAATATGCAAAAAGCCAAAATCTTAAGCATGATATCATATTCATGCCAACTATTTATTGTAGAAAAGATTATGTTTAGTTGAAAGTATGAACACAATGGTATGGAACAATGCATATTGGAGTAAAAATTCCAATTACAGGGTATATCTTTCGGGGGAAATTAAAAATGGTATGCATTTAAAAATGGTTCAGATTTGTAACCGTTTAAAAAAAATTTCACTGAATAAGATATAATTCGCGATCACAAATTTTCATGTAAATGTATGGTATCAGCCCGCTGAAAAACGGAAATTGCCAAAATCTTTACTCTGTTCTCTTGACTTACAGTACATCAGAATTTTGTATTTAATTCACCTAGGGATATTATACTGACCTGTTTCATCATCACATTCTTTAAGCTGAATAGTTAATTCTAGTCTATTTATCTCCACTTCCATACTCTCAGCCAGTAAGGATGACCAGGGTATGGCCATAGAAATGCTGCCAATAAACCCATCTATAATTTCGATGGGAGCATTAACACTCTCCAATGAGTCATTCAATGCCTAAAATACAAAAGTTAAGATACTAAGTTTAGAAGAATTGTTCTGGAATCTTACGCTGACAGGGTATGGCCATTATTAGACATGCTGCCAATAAAATCATCTTAACTTCAATTTGAGCTTTAAGAGTGACCACTGAGACATTAAATGCTGAAAATACAAAAGTAAAGATATTGAGTTCAAAAGAATTGTTCTGGAAAAATTTTATATTGATAGCTCCAAGCTAGATTGGTTCATGTACATGGTACAGTATTGCACAGTGACAATAAGATTATTCATTGGCAAAGGGTGAAACTGAATATGTTTGTGCAGAGCCTACATCAAAAGTTTTTTTTAGAAGATCTATTCATTTTGTTGTATTGCTTGACGATAAATTAGAGTTGTTTATTATGTATCATATTCAATTGATTTAACCTTAAACACTTTTATAAAACACAATTTGCACTGGACTGTAATAATAATAGTTCAATGTACCCCGGTGTCACAGTTTCTGTTGGTCGCTGGTGTGTGTTGGTTCCTGGGCACTTGCGCATGTCCGAGACGGATGTTTGTGTTAGCAACACGCTCAACGCAGCTTTATCCACTTCCGCCATTGTGAGATGGTTCCTCATAACTCAAATAACTGATCACGTCAGGAAAAAGTGTTATGTTCTTAGTTAGAGTTTTGTCATTAATAAACATACTTGTTATCGTGATTAGCTATTTTTTTAGTGATCAGTAGTTACACGATCAACGGATTTAAGTTAATTGGCTTGAGATTAATTGTTCTATCGTTCGTGTTTTTTTGCCGTTGATTTTAGTGATTAGTCGTTACACGCGTATAATCAGTGGAACTGGAAACCACACACATTGATGATTGGATTGAAATTGTCAATTAATTCACCTCCAAAGGCAGATTAAGGCCTTTGATATTCTCGTGGCTTCATTTATCACAGGTTCTTGAACATGAATCACCCTAATTCTGCGTTTATACAAGGGGCAATTATTTTTTCTGTTTCTGCATGTGGACGGGAATTTTTCAATTTTTATGAGATCGTTAATTTGTATTTCTCCTTTTTAATGAAATAAACAAACAATAGAAACTCAACATCCTCGGCTACTGTCAGTAGTAATACTATATATTGGTAGATAATAGTAGAAACCGATCTGACCGTAAGAAAATTGTAGGGGTCATCCTATCACGGGGAGTCAACACACACTGTGTCTATAACAGTGTGAGATGACTCCTACAACTGCGCATGCGCCAGGAACCAACACACACCAGCGACCAACTGAAACTGTGACACCGGTGTACAAAAAAGCTTGGGCACTTTGAATGATAAAAATGGAAAAAATCCATAATCAGCCTTCATTCTATGTTAAACATGGTGATCTAATGAATTTGCAAACAATCAGTGTTTAGTTGAGAACAAAAACCCATATATCAGCCCTAAGAAGACAGTTCATAAAGGATTTCCATTCAACTTGAGGTTTATAACAGTGAATTTAAACCGAAAGTTTGCCAATATTCTGCCTAGATTCAAAAACATTTGGCCCTTGTATGTCACAGTCAAGTTTCTAATACTGTTTTCTGTGAAGTTTTAACTCCTTTTATTCAATAGGGCTCCAGTTATTTAATATCTACTGTTTTTATTTTTAAAGACTGGACAAATTATTATAGCTATAATGCACTGGGATACATTGAACCTAGGTTCAACATACCCCATTGACAGCGGTTCAATCTGCCCCATTGCAGTTTTATGATCAATATTTTAAAACAATTCCAAATAATCTTGATCTGTGGTTCTAGCTCTTAAATGTATGAACTGATTGTAAATAATAAGTAGTGAATTTTCACTTTTAACCCCTCTTTTGAACAAATCAGCGCCTAACAAATAATTAACAACATGCTGCTTCTGTCTGTTTTATGTGCCCAGTCTCCCCTACATGTTGAGGTTGAGGACAGATTGCCACCTTGCATGGATCACAATTTGCATAAATTGATTGGTGTCACATGATCAATCTGTGACATTATAAACCTTAGAATATCAGAATAAAATATAGTTTAAATTGTACTTTTATACACCCACATTGAAAGTGCTCATATTGTTCGACTGCTTCAATAATATATTGCTCATATATATATAGGCCCACGTCTCTTAATTTTCCACCAGGGTTGCATTTTGGCCCAGAGTTACAGTCTTGTTACACTGACCTAGTATACATGTAGTGTTTGATAGCCTAATATTTTATAAACACTAAGGGTCATGTATATATAAGGTACATATGATACGGTATTATTACCGTAATGCAATTGAGCAAGGCAGCCACTGCAATTGAGCAAGGCAGCCACTGCCATTGAGCAAGGGTGGAGAAACTTTAAATATTCATCATGTCACTCTGACATATCACATTTTTAGACTAAAAATTACTGTTAAATAACAATGTCGATGTTATGAATAACATGCATTGTTCTTTGAAAAAATATAAACGTTGTACAAAGACAAATCTGTAAAGTTACCTCTACATCTAAATTTAGATCTTTTATTATGCCTCGACCACTGAACAAATCAACACTCAGCTGATCAAGTGACAACTTTTCCTTGAGAAAATGTCCGACATATCTTTGTAAAAGATATCTGCACGCTCTTTTCTTCCATGATTCGGGTATTGGTAAGTACCACGGCATTTTTACATGGGCGTTAATTGAAAATATAAAACATTTATCAGGAAAGTTTTCTTATATCATATGAAACCAAAACAATACTTCGCCATATTTGTTTTGATTAAATTTCTATTTTTAGATATTATACAATCAGGGGAGATAATTTACAGTAAATTCTCTGTAGTCGTGTTTGTCATAAATAACAATTATAATGTAATTTTATATGTCTGGCTATTCGAGAATGGCGAAAACCCAATTTTTGGTTGAAGGGACACAACTGCAATTTTTAAAATCCAATTTTTGTGATTTTTGGAATTTCTCTTTTGAAATTGGAACAATTGTTTGTTTGGTATTCTCTTAGTCTAGAAACTAAACTGTCAAAAGGAACAACCAAACTATAAAACTTTACAATTGTAATCATACTACGAGTACGACAGATCTAAACTGATGAAAAAGTTACTCTTTCACTAGGCTTAGTCATCCATCATGATATTCTTTCTTGCTGATCGCATCAAATTAATAAATGATTGCACCATAAAACCACGTGAGATATGACCGTAAATTCCTGCTACCTTCCAAATCAAATGTTTAGTTAACGCACGCGTGTATTGCTGTACCAATAGGGTTATATTCTGTCAAACTTCCATTCGACAACAAAATATAAATGTCTGGTATGCTTCTGTTGGGATATTGAAAATGTTTCTAAAAATATGTCAACCCTTTATTAACTAAAAAGGAAAAGAGAATGATAAAAAATCTGCCAAACTGATGGGACAAAATCCCACGCATTTTCAAATAGTATAACAATATATCCATGCATTATTGTTGGGGACACCAGTTTTCATCTGATCACTGAAATTTTTAATTAAGAAACCTCGGACTGGATAGGCCTACCATCGATAGGTTACTGGCAGGAAACACTGGTGCTGTGTAGACTCTCCTTTTAAATAGTGACACACTATTATACTTCCCACTTTCATTTACTTCAAAAGTTTGCTACAAACCTTGACATACCCCATAGCAAAATCAACTATCAATAGACGTAATAACACAGAGCTTCATTAGATTGTTAAATTAAAAACCTTACAACCTCATGTGGTCAAGGATTGAGACATCACAGTTTGATAAGAATATCTAGAAACCTTTACTATGTATCTTTAAATGGATTAAGAATATGACTTTGTTTTGATATTTTATTGTAGAATCTCTCTGTCTAAAAGATGTTAAAGTTATTACCATCAGATGTTCAGTCAAGATTAAGATCTGATATAGCTATAACTAGTGTGGCACAATGTGTAGAAGAACTGGTATTAAATTCACTAGATGCTGGAGCAGTATGTATCGCGATACGTGTAGATATGACATGTTATACAGTACAGATTGTTGACAATGGAGTGGGTATTTCAAAGGATGATTTAAAATTAGTTGGTCGAAGGTCAGTATTGAATATTTTGGACCAATTATAGTTCACATACGGTATGGTTTTAGTACTGGGATCATACACGGTCATTTATTTAACTACCAAAATCATTTGTCTATAATGAGTACATAGGGAAGCGAGGAAAATCCTGAATCAGTATTATCAGTATATTTTATTTTATTTATGTGTATGTACATTAGAAATATGTACATGTTACGAATATACATACAGATTTTGTCAAGCAATTTTTTTGTATCAGTTTGTCAGTTAAAACTGTTCAAAAGTATAATGTGAACCAAGAAGTACCCCAATCCCCCATTCTTTTGTTTTGATTAAAGAGTTATTCCCCTTGAGTCTGCATATGAGCTGAATTGAAAAAAGATCCAGCTGCATCATTCATCAGAGATTTTGTTGAACTGGATAATCTAGTTTATTAGATCTGGAAATAATGATATTTGTTGTATTTGACAAAATGGCAGGCACTAATAATGAACCAGGCATATACTTTATTATAGTATCAATTAGAAAATAGAACAGAAAACAAATCTGTAGTAGAAACAATGATAGGCACCCAAGGCTAGGTATGCCTGACACAGCCTAACTTTATGAATAACAATGTCTGATAGGTGCCTTATTTATTGGTTTAGTGTGTCAAAATATGGACTAGTACTTTTAATCTGTTATGATTATTGTTTCAGGTATTCTACTAGTAAATGTCACAAATTAGAAGATTTAGATAATCTGGAATATTTTGGATATCGAGGAGAAGCTTTAGCCAGTTTACGAGATATTTCTACAGCCTTAGAAATACATTCCCGTACACGACAATCTTCAATCACATACTGTAAACTGTTCAAACATGGGAAAGGTGTGGATGTTGTGGACTCCAAATATCCACGACCTTGTCCCGGAACCACAATCACCGTCCATAACCTATTTTATAATCTACCCGTCAGGCAGCAAAACATCATTGATGGCTTGGAATTAGAAAGGATACGCTATAGAGTGGAGGGTATCGCTTTAATGAATCCAAGTATAAGTTTTAGTCTAAGAAATGATGCAACAGGTCATGTTCTGTTGCAGACCCAGAAAAGTAACAGCGTTTTAACAGCTTTTATGTATCTATTTGGTGGTGGACTATCTAAATTTTTAAAACCTGTAGCATTGACAAAAGATTGTTTCAAACTCGAAGGTTATATAAGTAAGGATGGCCATAATAAAAAGAATCTTCAATTTGTTTATGTAAATGGCCGTCTGGTTCTCAAGACTAAAGTACACAAAATGGTAACCAAAGCCATGTCCAATTGTCTTTTATTCAGAAAGAAAAGAGGAGAATGGAAGAATAATGGAACCCCAATTAGAAGTCCACTTAGATATGGAGATAAATATTGTATCTTTGTGATTAATGTAAAGTGTCCTTATAATTCCTATGATATCACCTTTGACCCCCGAAAAACTTTAGTGGAATTTAAAGACTGGGACACGTTAACTAATGCCGTCGATGAGTTGGTTATGAATTTTTTAAAGGCCGAAAATCTACTAAGCACCTTTGTGAAATCTGTAGATACCCCTGAAAATACCAATATGTCAAACTCTGAAGAAAACACACCTTTTACTCCCGATGATAATAAGATGTCAAAGATGCAAATCGAGGATATGGATGGAAATAAACAAAGTGATGATCTTGAAATAAGCACGTACAATACTAATAATAGTTTGTTTTCTAAAACTGTTCAAAGGCAGCCTGTTCTTAGTATCAGCCCGAACAAAAGTGAAATCAATATGGAAGAAGCAGACGATCAACCATTAGCAGAGGACAATAATGTAAATGTTTGCGAGTCCTCGTCAGTTATAGAATCAAACAGTCAGACGGCACTAGAAGAGGCTGCAGATAAACTTCAACTGCAAATTACACCATGCGATAAAGAATTTACATCCGAAGATGAGATTCCAATATCAGCTGGTAACAAAGAAACAAATTATAGAAATTTGAAGTCTAGTTCATCCAGTACTCTTACTAACACAACCTCTGATAGTGATACTGAAGATGATTTAAACGAACAGTCAGAAGATCCACTACCAAATAAGGTCATAAATGAAACCAGAAGAAATGAAGAATCAACTAAAACTCAAAAAAATGATTTAAAGGAAGACAAATGTAAATTTATATCTCTTCCGACTAACAAAAAGGGAGCTGCAGACTCAGTCATAAGGAAACTAAGACCCAACTTAGCACCCAATAATGATGATGTAAAACTCACTGCTGCTCAAAAGATAAGTGCTAAGTTGAAGGAAAGACATCAGATAACACTGATCCAAGATGAACGTCAGCAAAAAATATCCAGTTCTTTAGATAAATTCAGGAAAAGAAGCCAAGTGAACCAGACAGCTGTAAACACAGAACTGGAAGGGAGAATAGATGTGAATACAAATGGTCTGTTAAAGGAAGCAGCATTCAATGCGCCAAGGAAAAACACTGTCAGTGGTGACCAATGTACTAATGAACTAGTGACTTGTGGTTCTATTGGAGGTTCAATTGGTCAAGAAATACATAATGGAAAATTGCAAACTAATGGAGAACTGCAAAATCATGGAAAATTGCATACCACAAATTTTAACAACAACTTTTGTCATAGCGAAGCAGATTATATTAATAAAACAAAAAGTTCTTTGAGTAAGCGAACAAATCCTGCTGCAGTAGATGGATCCTCTGAGCCTAAAAAATCCAAATTTATGACATCAGAATCATTTGTGATGACACCAAGGACAGCATTTATTCAAGTGCGTTCACTGCTTAAAAAGATGGAGTCTGGAGATAGTTCAACAGAATCTGACCAGCCTCAACAGATGCTTTCTTCTCAGGTACCTTCTTATTCATCTCAAACCTATGAAAACCTTCCACCAAATTCTGCATCATCTTCCCGTGTACATGTTGAAGAATCTTCAGTATTGAAAAGCACTACCAGTAAAGACAATGACACAAATTTCAAAGTGCCTTTGCCAGTTTTTGATCACAGCATGCGGAAAGCCTTTACCTCATGCAGAGCTACCCAAGACAAAGATATTAATCGTTTAACTACCTGTTCAAGCAAGCCTATCAAGGAGAAAAACCAGAGTATTTCCCAGTTATTCACCTCATGCTCAGATTGTGATTTGTCCATAGAAACAGATAAACACGATATCAAATCATCTCAAGGGTTTGAAGCACACATTTTTGAAGAGGTCCAGACAGAGAGTGTCATTGACAGACTCCAAAATTATGAGAGTCAATGTTTTAGTTTTGGAATTGGTAAAGAGAGTCAAAAAGAAAAGAATATTTTAATGTACGATACTGAAAAACAAGATGGCTGCTCAATGCCGCATGCTACTGAACAGACATTTTCCACTATTTTAGAAGAAACTTTAAGTTCTACTAATGTTGATCAAATGTTATTGTCAGATCACGTACAAAGTAGTCCTGAAAGAGAGTGTACCAGTATACCATGTGGACAAATAAAAACGTTTCCACTTCAGACAGATTCTTACTCCATAACAGACATATTATCAGATATTTCGGACAAATCTCCGAAAAACCAATGTGAACTAGCTAATAGTCAGACAGTACCTACCAACAATAGAACTAATCAATCTAAACAGGATGTTCTTGAACCAAATGTTTTGGAAAAGAAAACGACGGATCAAAATAATAAATCCCTTGAAGAGAAAGTTTTGTGTAGGCCTGCAGATTTAGGAAAAAATATGACTGTGGGTGGTGATAAAAGTGAAATTAGTGAAATTAAAGATTTAGATGTTGAAATGTCAAACGATGAAGGAAGAACTTTACAACCTATAGCAAGTGATGTAGACAATGATGAAACATTGTGGATTGAAATGAAAGATGATAATACAGGTTATTGTCTTTACTTATTACCTTTCTTTTTCTTTCATCTGAACTATGGATTGCCTAGCCTGGCCTTAGACCAATTTCTAAATGAGCTACGGTACATATATCTTTTGTGCAGGCATGTTCCCACATTGATTCAGTTGTAGGCTAAATACGGAAACAGACTTTCTTTTGGTACTGGATATATGGTTACAGTCGCCTCATTATTTAAACTCACTATTTCACTGCTAAATGTGATTAAATTTAATATTGACTATACATATTCAAAAGCTAGCTCTATGCCAAGTTCAGGTAAATTATAACGGATTCAATTGAATCATGAGGTAGAAAAATCAGAGTTTATGTTTTGATTAATCTATTGCTTTTGAAATGAATCATTCAAATACATTTTAGGTAAACAGATCTATATTAATCGTCATACAGGAAATTCTATTTATGAAACAGAATGGAAGAAATTACAAGAAAATTTAACAAAAGAAGGTACGATTATAGTTTTTTAATGGTCAAATGAAATAAGCAGGGATTGGTCTAATGAACATGGGCATTCACCATACAGTGCCTGGACAGCGGCACTATGACCTCTACCCTTGTTTGGAATTCCAATTGTCTATAATAATAATAATAATAATGTCCTAAAATCCAACCGAAGCTGCTCTTTGGTAACATTATGGTCAGTTAAAAGAAAACACTAGTTAAAAGGAGTATGCGATCAACAATTAAAAGAAAACGTTTCAAGATGGGTTTCAAGATTCCGTTTAAAACTGTCAATTGATGCACAGTACTTGAGTTCTATGGGAAAATCATTTGAATTCCACAGTTCTGCTGCCGCAAAAGCAAAGGAGCGTCTACCGAAAGAAGAGTTTGCAGTTACTGATTTAATAAGGTACTTAGATTCAGAACGAAGATTTCTGGTAGGGTGGTAGGGTTGAATTAATTCTTTAATATATAGAGAAGAGTCATCACATGACAAAGCACAGAAAGTCAGCATGAGAATTTTAAAATCAATTCTGGTCTTAATCGGTAGCCAGTGGAGTTCTCTCAAAACGGGAGTAATATTGGTGTATAATTTAGTTCTTGTAACAATTCTTGCAGCTTTGTTTTGAATCTTCTGTAGTCGATTAATTTGATATGCTGGTAAGTTGTAGAGTAACGAGTTGCAGTAGTCGAGACGTGAAGTCACCAAAGAGTTGATTAAAAGTTTTAGGGGCATGCCAATGTGTACATAAGACCTTGGTTTTTTTGTTCCATCGGAGTCACGTAGGCTCAGAGAGTAAGCGGTTGGCTTGCTAAACTGGAGATTCCCTGGAAAAATTTCTGTATGGTGTATGCCCATCTTCATTGGCACAGGGAAAGCATACTGTAAATTTCTTTGAAACGGTATGACACAGCTTCAGATAGTTAAACAGGACTATGAATAAGGTTTTCAAGAAATTTTCACCGCAAATTAACCAGTTTTATTTTCTATAGTATACTGGGACTGTTCCTTTAATTTTATGCATAGCAGTTTTAGTTTTTCAGTGTATTTAAATATTTTTAGAAGACAACAAACCTGCAGACAAGATAACTAAAATCAAAGAGTCGGTATTAAGTTTAGATGTAAACGAGAGTGAGAAACTACAGGATATGATAACACAACATTTTGATGACAGTGAAGACAAGTTTATAAAATGGAGAAGTAAAACATCAGATGACAGTGCCGTTGATTCAGGTAAATAACTTTTTCATGTGGATATATATATATATATTCATCACTCCTGTCCAACTTTTCGTTCATAATTTGTTTATGGGCAATCTACAGGTCACAATTCTATCCAATTTTTTACCAAACTTGAAATGTTCTCTGTCTACCTCTTGCAAAATGTGGGAGTGTCTTGCATGGTAACCTTTTGTTATTCAAAGACTTCCCTTGTCCTTATCATGCATTTTTGTGCAAAGTCTTATTTGTCACAGCTTAAAGGGACAATCCCAATAAGAAAAGAGTCTCAAAAATTGAAGTCCGAGTATTTATGAAATTTATGGACCAAAATATAGTGGCATGGTGTATTTACCTTGTCTCAAAATTTCAGCTCAAAATATTGAGTCATTTGGACGTGAACGTCAACACTGCTTATCCGGACACGTAACCCTTTTAAGATTTCGGGTCAATTTTTTCATTGGGTGACCTGATAATCGATTAACGTTTCTTGAGAGGTCTATACAGTGAATGACCCATGCACTGTACTTGATAACTAAAGGTAAATTTCACCTACATATTATTTTTATAGAAAAAAGTCTGGTTTTATCCAGATACTGTATAATACAACCGTCGCCATTTCCAGATGAAGATCGTCGGGTTTAAGTTATTTACAAGCGTATCACAAATATCGAGTTAGTAGGTGGGCCTTAGGTTATGGATTTTAAAGGATTTTAACACAAAATTAAGCAGTTTTATTCCCCCAAAAGTTACGGGATTGGCCCTTTAATCTGTTTTATAACGTGAAATGAAATGGGGTTTAATGTCCTACTGTTCTGCTTCTACTGGGATCATAAAGACAGGGTTTAATGTTCTACTTTTTTGCACCACATTGGTTAACTCTTAACTGACCCGGGGGGTTGGGATGGCCTAGTGGTCTAGAGTGCCGCGCTTGGACATCTAGCTGGCCGATCACTTCTGGCTTGCAGCTGTGGTTTCGAGCCCTGGTGTGAGCGTATGTGGCATGGAGATAGGGGCGCCTTCTCAACTTTGTGGGTTTCCTCCGGGCACTCCGGTTTCCTCCCACTGCTAAAGACCCCTTCCCGCAAGCGAATTATTAGAATAAAATTAAAAACCATATGTTAGTCCCAAAATGACCTAGTTTGTGTTGATTGGACGTTAAACCCCATTTTTCTCTCTCTTAACTGACCCACGTCGACTTTTGTCGACACCTATAACGTTACCGTTAAGTAACCACGGCGGCTTTTGTCGACAAAACCAGTTAGCCGAATGCAACATTCCTAGCGCAATGAGAGTTACTTCCCTTATAAATAGGCGGCCTTTTCTCATTTGTTTTCTTCCTGTTTGACATTTTGACATAATTGAAAAATTATAATAAAATGGTGTTATGTCTTGGCCTATACGACAACGTTCTCCTTAGGACGGATTACCAACCCTACAGTGATTTAGATTTTATCAGTGGTGTACCCCTATAGTTTTACGTTAGAACGTGATAGAAGCTAGACTTACTAATCAACCAAAATTTTAATAAGATCTAGATCTACTTTTAAATTTTAATAAACTTAAATTGAAAGAGATTCGTGATAAATGTTTTTTAGTTCACAAAAGCCAAACAAAAAAAAAAGAAATAACCATTAGATCAATATAGGCCTACATGTGCATGAAATGTCTAAATTAATTTTTTTGTGTGTGTAAAATTCATATTTATGCATTTTAGATTATTTCATCCATTTACATGAAGGGTCTATTTTCAGTTGTTATATTTAATGATACGATTTTAAAATGCATACCTATATTTTAGCACTATTGACAATTATGATGTGTTTTTTTTATGTCGTCATGACGTCAAACCTACGGGTCATTTAAGAGTTAATAAAGATGGACCTACAGATTGTGCATGGAAAGCAGCATTTCTGCCTACTCTTTTTTATTAAAGCCAAATTGTCCAGGGTTCTTTAATGTGCAGTTAAAGGCTTGTAAATCATAATTTACCTGCTCTGTCAACACAGGGATTCAAACCTGTTGTCCATTAAACAATTTCATGCAACACTTATAAGTGGCACTGTCTTGTTTACTTCATCTGCAGTCGATGCCAAATGTTGCAATGTCTTCAGTTCATCACAGAATTCAACAACCGTTTTTGCACTGTGACTCCTTTCAGAATACTGTAGGAGGCAAGGGGTTAAACATTCATCAAATGATGATTGGTGACTTTTAAGACAGATAAATTTTATTATGGATAAAAAACTTAAATATAATCTTTTTAATTTTTTTTCTCTTTTGTTTGATGTTGAGTTTTGTTCTGTCAAAATATTTATCATTATTTATGTAATTTTGAAACAAACAAACCTGTTTTATTTCAGGAAGAACAAGTGTTAATGACATGTTTAAATCATGGGAGAATCCAGTTTGTGAAAGAGTTGGTCAGGTTTGTTGTATTTACCTCCCTTGCTATATTCTTGAACAAAATATAATCTTTTGATCCATGGGTCTACGCGATTTAATGTTCCGGAATTGAATTCTCACAATACCAAAAATAGTGACAATGGCATGAAAAGGGATATTTTGGGCTACAATGCCTGTGTCGATTGGATAAATAAATATCTCAACCAACCATGCAGTCAAAACTGTCTAATTACTTCACAATTCTACTCACATCACCTCCGTAGTTGAGATGACAGAACTGTGACAGGACTGAATTCCATATCACTCGATTACAATTCTGTCAATTCAGGACGTTCTGAACTGTGAAATGAGCATTCCCCATGATAGTTTCCCTAGTGAAAACTATTATGGCACAAAAAGATGCATATTTTGTTTTTTGTAAACAATGTCTGTTTTGTTAATTTCAGTCAAGTGTGAATGCTGAAGTACAACATACAAGTAGACCAGGATTAAAATCTTACCAGTCTTTACATCAGATTATATTTACTAAAGATATGTTATCTTGTATGCAGGTATGATATAATAGTATATTTACTAAAATAGAGGTAGCCAGGGTTCTTAATCCATTTTGAAATGAACCGGCCAAGGGTAAGCCTAACGGATAGTCGTATTTTCAACAACAGACATGTTGGTTTATGCATACTTTATTCACGTTAATAATTGCATAACGTATTCTGAATAATAATAGCTTAAACTTCGAATAAACAAAACCTTTGTTGTAATTGCATACCTGTATTCATACATCGATAATAATATCGAAATTTATAGTCAAATTTCAGCAACTTGCATAATGCATATTCCTACTTTCACTTTCATCCAACCAAACGGAAGTTATAATTTAGTAAAAAGAAAAACTACCAGTAAATATAAATGTTTTTTTACAATTGTATTATTGTGATCATTTGTCAATATATAAAAATAAAAAGAATGTAAGCACATATCAATAATAACAAATTAGCACAAATTAGTTTCTGTGTATAGTCGGAACTTGGAAATATGCCGACGTGCGAAAAGTCACGTAGGCAATTGTCATGATAGGCTATTACTTGACATAATAATTATATACGGGTCAGTAGGTTATTACCAGATTTTTACTCAACGCTTACATAATAATAATAATTATTAATATACGAGATCAGTAGGTTATTACGTGACTTAAAAAAGAAGACTAAATTAATAACTTACGAGACAAAACATTTTCTGTGAAATTTTGTCAAACGAAAGCCATTTGAAAGTAGTTAACCATTCGGAATTAAAATATCTCCCGGACTTCGACTTTGGTTGACCTATATTGGACGTGGGAGTTTCTCCGACATTTGGAACTTCCAATGACGACGTGCATGCTTGAAGTTCAAGGTCAATGCCGCCATCACTATCGTCGGCTAAAACCGATTATATACATTCTTTTACTTGATTGACTCAACTAATTAAGTTGTTTATTTAGGTAATGAGCTGATACGGATTGAAGCTGAAGGTATTCATATTGTATTGACTGATTCTTTGATGGGTTTCTTAATCGACGAGTAATAATTAACTCTTTGTTATCGGCCGCAAGTTGATTGATTAATGATACCATAGTGGCTGGTTCATTGTTTTACAAACCGGCTAGATTAAAGATCAATCGGCTAAAGCCGACAAAAAACAGCCAATTAAGATCCCTGGAGGTAGCATATACTTAATGTATTAATGGTTTAACAGACCAAAGATGTTATCTTGCAAAAATTATGTAAGAGTTATTTTGGTTGATTGAAACAGAGATACCTTTCAAATTCAAAAATCCAAATCGTTGTTAAATTGTAGATGGTGTTGGATGGCCGAATGGTTTGCATTTGCATGTTGTATCATAAGGTCTGTCATTGAGTCAACTAGCGTGGCTTCAATGCCCCAGTTGCACGTGGAGTAGGGTTGCCTGTCCAACCTTGTGAGTTTTTTCTCCAGGTCCTTCGGGTTTCCTCCCGCTGTTAAAGATCCCTACACGCAAGCCAATTGTTGAAATAAAATTGAACCACATGTTAGTCTCAAAATGACCTAGTCTGTGTTGAGTTGATGTTAAACCCTATTTCACTGTTTATTAATAGGGATATATTTGAAATGAGAGCAGGAGGTTATTTTTATCTATAATTACTGTTTTTGATTATTTGATTAATTATTATTACCAGGTATTAGGACAAGTTGATATCAAGTTTATAGCATGTTTAATATCAACACCAAGTAATACATCTACAACAGGTAAATTACTATATTTCACATATCTCATATATTGATTTTATCACAGGTACAGAAATGATAGGCCTGATGTACCATTTCCATTTTCACTCAAACTTACACTAAGTGTGTCAGAATTAAAGGCTCAATATACACTAAGTGTGTCAGAATTAAAGGCCTGTTTTGCCATTTGCACTTTCACTAAAATGTAAAATTTGTAATGGCTCATCAATGCTGGCTAAATATATAATCAGATTCAGATTGGTTATTTAACATTTAATTAAGAAAACAAAATCAAAATACCAAAGTAAGTTAACCTCCTGGCTTCGATTCAATCAGATCTAAACTAGGCCCATCAGGTTACACTTGTGTCTTGTTACGCTTAAGCAGCATTAAACAATCAAAATACAATTGATGATAACTTTGTGAATACTAAACAGAATTTACTAATTTTTGGACTTATATTCCTATTAGAGATTAAACTATCACAATATTGTAGTTTACATGGGATACTTATAGTGCAAAATGATGTATAAAGTCATTAAATTTCAATGATCAGGGTTTAATTTTTTTTTGATATACATGTATTGAGAATGAGTACTATTAGTCCAGTTTATCAATACCAGAAAATAGAAACCTATCAAAGTTAAATTTTTTGACTGCAAATCACTAATTTATTCCCCCTGTTTATGTTCAAATTGATTACTGTCTATGGTGTATAATGTTTGAATTTTATTTCAGCACCTAATCTATTAGTAATGATGGATCAACATGCTGCTCATGAACGAGTTCGCTTAGAACAATTTACAGCAGGTTCGTATATTTATTGTTATGTTATCAGGGGCCTATTTCATGAAATTTTAACTAAGATAAGATCCCAATTTTAGTAATTTGATTGAATAATATTAGATTGATTTTAGTGCTTATCCAATCAAAATTGAAGTACCTACTAAAATTGGATTTTATCTTAAGTTAAAATTTCGTGAAACAGGGCCCAGTCTTGTATTATTTAATGAAATGGTATTTTTCATCCTATATGGGGTATATTGTTTGGACAGCAGAACTACAGCCTGCTATTATTTTGAATTCCAACTGTCGAGGGTTCTTTACATGCACAAAAATGTGTACACCAGTCCTACACCACTGACAAGGGGATACCGTAACAGCTGAAGCTTATTTATTGTGTTTAATTATATCACGATTCTACTGTGTTTTTGAATTTCTTGAAGATGAAGTGGAGATATTTTGTTTTGTAGATGATGTTGAGATATTATGTATATGTATTATATAATCATTTTGTATATATATTATAGAATCGTGTTGTTGTATTATAGAATTATTTGAAGATGATGATTGTGATGTAATAAAGAGATCAGATGTAAAACCACCTATAATTCTAGATCTAACACCAGAAATTGTACGAGTTGTTAACTCATTTCAACAAGAATTCCAACGAATAGGTGAGGCAGAGAAATTAAAAAATAAAACATATATTGGTATTCCTGGAAATATTGTGTTTAATATCAAATAAATATTTATGTAGGTATAAAAGTTCACACGTGATATATTTTAGTTGGTATAAAGTTCACATTTGATATATTTTAATGGGCAAAAGTTCACATATAAATATTTATGGAGGTATAAAAGTTCACACGTGATATATTTTAGTTGGTATAAAGTTCACATTTGATATATTTTAATGGGCAAAAGTTCACATATAATATATTTTAATATGTATAAAGTTCAAATGTAATATATTTTTGTAGGTATTAAGTTCACTTGTAATGACAAGAATAGAAATCAGATAATGCTACATGCAATACCTGCCTGTATAGTTGAAAGAGAGGCTAACGAACTCAAGAGAGGTAAAAGATCAATAGCTACAGAATTTGTTCAGGTATTTTCAGGAATAATATTTAAACACTGGCTTTTCCTGTGGGGAGTATAATATTGTCATCATCATATCCCTCGGGCCAGTTCAACCTCATGGGTTTTCGATGGTTTCCTCCCAAGCGAATTATTGAAATAAAGTTAAACCATATGTTAATCCCGAAATGACTTAGTTTGTGTCCAGTGGACGTTACACCCCCATTTCTCTCTCTCTTATAAATTCAAAGATAGGTTGCCAGGCAACGAAACATAGCCCACAGCAGCTAAGTCGTCCGGCAGTCAACAAGGGTTGTCGTATATTTTTACTTTTTTGGGTAATGAAACATTTGTAATACACTAAAATCTGATTTCGAGTAACAACTCATGTAATTATGAGAATAAAGTTTTACCCCACGCTAACAATTAGATATACATGAAACATTTAATATCATGGATTTAGCTGTTCATGACCTTAAACACTGTGTATAAATTTAAAGTCAATCGGATATTAACTTTGGCCTCTAGAGCGTCCACAAGATTTGTTTAAGTGATCAAGGGCCATAACTCTGGCACTAATTATCGGAAATTGCTGAAAATCAATAGGCTTCTTCGTCTCATGACCTTAAACACTGTGTATAAAATTAAAGTCGACAAGAATTTTTGAAGTGATCAAGGGCCATAAGTCTGGCACTTATTATCAGAAATCGCTGAAAATCAAATGGATTCCTCGTTTCATGACCTTAAACACTGTGTATAAATTTAAAGTCCATCGGATATTAACTTTGGCCTCTAGAACGTCCACAAGATTTTTTGAAGGGAACAAGGGCCATAACTTTGGTAGTTATTATCGGAAATCGCTGAAAAACAATAGGATTCTTCGTCTCATGACCTTAAACACTGTGTATAAATTTAAAGTCAATCGGATATTAACTTTAGCCTCTAGAGCGTCCACAAGCCATTGTGGTCGCCGGTCCGCCGGATGGACCACGGATGGACGGGGGCGATGACAATATACGACCACATTTCAATGTGGGCGTATAAAAAAGTATAAACTGAAAATTGGTTCATTTTTGTTCATAATGAAAATTCAAAAAAGTATAAACTGAAAATTGGTTCATTTTGGTTCATAATGAGGTAGACCTAATCTTTGGTTAACTTATTTATAAATGCTCAATACCTGGTAGTTTACAAGATATTTTTTAATTCTTTAAATGACATCTAGAAGCACGGATCACTATTCATAATTATGAATAAGATATTTTTAACAAAAAGTTTCTGGAAGTGATCCAAATTCTGATTTTTCTGAGTTATTGTCATGTCTGATACCTTTTAAATGCTCCACAGACTATAGTTCCTTAGATTTCTTTTATATATTTCCTGGTGTGTATGGCTTTCCTTGCATTGGTGCTGGTGGGCATTAGTTTGTTGTTTGGGGAATACAGTGTTTTATTTGGATCTCTCATGGGGAATTTCCTACCATTGACCTCTTTTAACACATTTCTGGCAGGTTTGTTTCAAAATAGATTAGGAACCCTGCATTGATCTAAGATTAATACATCAATTCATTTCATATACACAATTAATATCATGTCATTAATAAAAAAAAGACTGGCATATTTCCTCTCTCCACTGAATTGTTGTGAGTTTGAAGTTTGAGTAGCTAGAAATTAAGTGGATGGCCAATTTTTATTCCATAATTTCCAGTCATTATTTCATATGTTGGGTGATCGCTTGCAAGTACTTGCTTTGCACCTGAATGTTGACCGAGGGGAGGTAAAACTGAAAATCTCTCTCCTTTATGAAACCAGGAATTGACCCCGTAAAATGCAGCTATTGATCTTTAGAACCATTTCCCATACACATAACTTATCTCTTTCCTTGGGGGTTGGGATGGCCTAGTGGTCTAGAGTGTCGCGCTTCGACTTCTAGCTGGCCGGTCACCTCTGACTTGCGGCTGTGGTTTCTATCCCTGGTGTGAGCATATGTGGCTTCGAGATAGGGTTTCCTCCAGGCACTCTGGTTTCCTCCCACTGCTAAAGACCCTTACGTGCAAGCGAATTATTGAAATAATATTAAACCACATGTTATTCCCGAAATGACCTAGTTTGTGTCGAGTGGATGTTAAACCCCATTTCTCTCTCTCTTATCACTTTCCTTACATATTTTAGCAAAACAGGGTGAGCTTTTTTAGGGGAGCAATTTTTTAAGTTTTTGATTATGAGGAGTTTTTTGGGGCTTTCTTCAAAAATACAAACAAACAAGGACTGAATTTCAATAAAGTTTCAATATTTTAAAGTGAAAGTACTGGTTTCAGTAGTTAATGTTATTGGCAGTATGTATTATGTATCTGATTATCCAGTTGCTCAACTTATTATTTACATTCTATATTTCAGGAACTAATCTCTGAGCATGTTGAGGTTTGTGCATTTATGTTTTTATTTTGAAATACAAAGTCATATAAACTGAAAGTAATGAATGACTTTATATGGATGTAGAGAAATGATATAGAAATTGTTTATATATGGCAAAAAACTTAACACATCTGTTTAATTTAGATAAACAACATGGAAACAAATGAAGTAGTTATATGGTAGCCTTCACAGGGCAAAGAAGCAATAGATATAAAACAGTTATTATACCCCTCTGATACAAGTCTGTTGATTGTAATGTTTATGACTCCAAATATTTGAGAACAATATAAAATCAATGAACATATCTGAACTATACGGAAGTTCATCATTATTCAAAAGATATTATTTATTGATAATTGTCATAAAATAAATAAATTATTAAACGTGTAATTATAGTATTTACAGAATACAAGTGGTGCTAGAAGAAGGTTACCTCTTGCCTTACATAAGATACTAGCTACAAAAGCTTGTAGAGGTAAACTACTGTTTATATTTTCTCTAAATGGTATTAAAATAAATCTAACTTATCTATCTGGCTCATTTACTCAATTGGAGGTTTGAATGGCTGAATGGTTAGCATGTGCGCGCTGTTATATAATGACCGTCATTGGGTCAGTTGGTATGGTTTTGATTCCCTGGTTGTATGTGACAAAGCGTAGGGTTGCCTGTCCAACCTCGTGGGTCTTCTCTGGGTCCCCCGGTTTTCTTCCACTGCTAAAGACCTCTATGCACAAGCTAATAATTGAAATAAAAGAATTGAACCTTATGTTAGTCTCAAAATGACCTAGTTTGTGTCAAGTGGACATAACCCTGTCTCTCTCTCTCTTTTACTCGAGGGAAGCATGGTGTATACCAATGAGTACACAAGTGGACTTTGTTTTTATCCCATCTGAAGGACTAGACATCCATGCACTTCTTCCTACACCAGTGACAAGGAGAAATAAGGCAGGGTTACTTAGCCACCGCCTATATAATGAGCCACCATTGCTTCCTAAAGTTAAAGCACATCTTTAGCCAGATTAATGATTTTCTTTATAAAATTATAGAAAATGTTTTTTGAAATATTTAATTTTCAGGTGCTATTAAATTTAATGATAATTTATCTAAAAGACAATGCCAGGAGTTAATTACAGCTCTGTCTAAATGTGATTTACCATTTCAATGTGCTCATGGTCGTCCATCAGTTATACCACTATTTGAGTTAGATCAACACTATAAACATAATAAACAGGTTAGTTGAAAGAAATGAAGTGAAATTTGGTTTAACTTCCATACAATGGGGGCTATGAGGGAAACTTTGCCCAGATAACGCTACAGCCTACTCTTATTTTGAATTCCTACTATGTGCTTCATTTTTTTTACCCATTTAAACAACCGTGCTCTCCTTTCTGTACTACTGACAAGGAGTAATCGTGCTGTAAAATCCCTAGGTACTTTCTTGGGCCATCGCCAGGATCAAAGTTCTTCACTATACTAATAAAAAGCTTAGCCTTAGTGGATTATTTAGAGATAGCATTTATGCGGACATACATCATGCAACTCTCTTCCAGATTGGAAGATGTTGTCTATGTAGAATAGTATTTATTTGTCAGGCAACCACTAGCCCTTACCCTCACCATTATATGTGTGAAATAGGGGGGGGGGGGGACACGGTGGCTAAGTGGGTAAGATGATGGATCGTTAGCCTGGAGGTCTGTTGTTTGATCCCTGCATTGGCAGATAAAGTTCAGCCAGATTTTCCTTTGTGGTTCCTTGACAGAATTTGGTATAAATTTAGGCCATAGTGTTGCTGACCGGGCAAAATTTCCCACATAGCACACTGTATGACGGATGTCCGTCTTCCATTAGCCCAGTTCGGAGCCGAACAGTATGACGTTAAATGGTTTAACTTAACTTAAACCCCATTTCATTTCATTTAAAATCTGCTTCCAATTAAATGATATTACTTAAAGCTGAACTCTGATTACAAAACTACAGAAATGATTTAATAAAACAAAAAGGTAATGCTCAAAACAACGGCCATACTTGTTTTCAATTTCTTGAACTAACATGGTGATCGCTTTGGGCGGACAAACACACAGTCATGGCCACACCCATTTCCAGTGTGTACTGTGTCAAGCCAGGTGTCCACATCCGCCTACCTAGTCTCAACTATCAATTGGATCCTGACTGATTGACGTTTTCTTTCACTATCAGCTTAGTTCAAGAAATTGAAAACAAATATGGCGGTTGTTTTTGGCGTTACCTTTATTTTAGTTAATTATTTCTGTAGTTTTATAATCGTAGTTCAGCTTTAAAATTCAGGTTTGATAGATGTCTTCTTAGTAAACTAGTGTGAACCCCCACCTTCGCTATCCTTCTTTGGTTTGGTGGAAACATCTTCCCTTTATTAATTAGACACATAGTGGATTATTTGAAGGGCGTGTCTAACTTTGGCATCTCTCATAACAAGAGTACATTTCAATTATAGTATAGATTATATATATAAGATAGTATACATGTACAATATACTAATCAAGGATTATCAGATTGTTTACACCTGTACTAGGTGATTAATTAACCCCATTTATTCATTAATAACTAATTATTACCTGTTGTGGGTGGATGTAAACAATAGACCATAGTTTGTAGGTTTGTGTATCAACAAATATAGATTTACTACTGTTATAGTATAAATTGTTTATTATTGTAGGTAAAACCACGCCCTAGACTTGACAATCTGATGAAAGGTATGAACCTGAATCCCAGTGAAGAATTCTGATACAATTTAACCAATACTATTGAAATATAGAGGAGCTGTATTAAATTTGGTGAAATGAAGATTGATATTTTTTTCAATCTAGCATCAAATTACTTGCAATTTCGCTATAGAATTTCAAAATTTTCAGGTCTAGTTTTCAATTCAACAGTTTGTTGATCTGAAGATTATTGATGTTGATTTTGTAAGTCAGTGGCATCACCATATAAGAGCAGGGGTGGGGGGGTGGGGGGGTCAGTGCATGGGCATGTCCATCAATTTTTCAGTCTTATTCCAATTAGATTACAGTTTCCTCATGAAATTTCAAACTTTTCATATCGTTTCCCACTAGATGAATCTAATTCAACACTTTATTTTGACAGATATAGGATTATTTTCTATGCATGTTAACTTCGATTCACCATTCTCAAATTATACTATTAAATATGGGCTGTGTTTTAATCGGTTTAAATCTCCACCATGTGATGGTCTAGAGGGTTGATTTTAGGTTTGTCTTGTTAATAAGTGTCTAAATAATAATTTATAACACATCTGAAGCTAAAATAAAGACTTGCAATATGCAGATATAGCACTTACATAATGCATCTTTAATGTGTGTCAACTCCCATTATTTTGTGATATTTAATTTCCTGTGATCGTTGCAGTTATGTTTTGTTTATTTATTGAATTTATTTATTTGTTATATATTGTTATTGAATGCAATACTGTGATTCAACCACTCAATAAAATCTGTGATCTTTGATGTATTTATTCATTGCTTATTTTACTGTGTAAAGGTCCACAGGTTCAGGAACGGACTAGGGAGCTTTGGGCCCTGGGTACAATTGGTTTCCTTGGGATTGGTATAGCCGTGAAGAATACTAGAGATAACAAAGTTAGCTTTATTCGCCTGTCCCGCACCCTACTCATAGAATATTTTACTTCTCACTTATAGGCCATTATATTATAAATGAATGCGAATTTTATTTATTCTGAAAAAAAAATCAATTTTTGTTTTCGCATTGGGCCCCAAGAACACTTCTAACGCCCGAGGTTGAATCCGCACAGGTAGCTGACATTGAGATTAACTTCCACTTTGATAAAGTCAAAATATATCATTAATGTTTGACGCGAATTCCAACTGTTTAATTGTACACAGCACCTTGGTTCTTTGTCCCATCCGAATGGCTATACGTTGTCCCTTGCCAGGTCCTTCGTCTTGCACCAATGACAAATTGTTAGAAGTAAACGTCTAAATAGAATACGCATGATACTCCATATATCAAGAATACATTGTTTTGTCGACAAATAAATAGTCGACAAATAAATAAAATCGAGGTGTTGAATGGGTTAGAAAGTTCAAAGACGCCTTCTTTTTTGTTGAAATTAGAAGAGATTATTTGTTACTTTATGATTACATTGAATCTTTAAAAGATGTTATAACACACAGATTCAGCTCCCGTATTTTGAATATGTACTAGTTTTAGTTCCAGTTTTGGAAATATGTGTGAGGACTCTGAGAAATCCCACGAGGTTGGGCAAGCAACCCTACTCCTCGTCACGTACAACCGGGGAATCAAATCCAGTTTGGGCTCACCGTGTCAACAGTCAAACATCTTCACTATAATATACTAAACAAATCACTATAATATACTAAACAAATCAACAAATGAAATTCAACAAACTGGACCGATCTAGTTAATTTAAGGTTTGGCCAAGATTAAAGCGGCCCGCTCAATATAATTGTCAATAATATTGAAGAAATCAAAAGTCCGTAGATTTTTTGTTATCGAACCGTCAATTTTTGTGCAACAATTGATCGTGTGTGGGCGTCATCAATAATATTGGCGCAATATTTTGTTTTCACGAAGCTCTCGAGGTGTGTGTGTGTGCCCAAACGTCTCCCCCTGTGTGCACCACCGTTATGACCATTTTCCATGTGTTTTTTTTTTTTTCTTTTCTTGGTACTAGGAACCACCATAGCTAATGCTAAACAAATAGTTCCCTCAATAATGGCTGCCTTCCTCAGAATGAATATTGAGACAATATAATTGAACGTATATGGGAAACCGAAATTATTGACAATTATATTGTGCGTGTGTGGGCCGCTTAAAGTTTGGCTGATTTTGAATAAAATATAGCTATTTATAAAACTTTTTTTGTTTTAATGTATCAAATACACCAATAAGGAACTATGAGCAAAGTCTGAGAAGGCTTTGTGCACTCTGAGCCAGATTGATAATATTTTCAACATTAATTGTTATGAATTATTGAAGGGTCTGTCTATGATTATGTAAAATAAATAATTATTTTCAGGTCTTATATAAAATTGATTTTCTTCATTCAGGTACAGAAGTGTATGGCTACTGTCATCACGCTATATCTATATGTAAGTCACGAATCTAGTTTTTAATCACACATATTGTTAATATTCGCCGGAGGCTTCATACTGTATAGTGAGTAAGGCACGGACAATTAAGGTTAATCGACTAGAGAGAGGGAGAGAATGGGGTTTAACGTCCAATCGACACACACCAGGTCGATAATTCATGTATGCCTAGTGGTTTTTAGCAGCGGGAGACAACCGCAGTATCCACAGAAAACCCACGCGGTTGGACAGGCGATCCTACTCCTTTCAAGTACAACCGGCGAATCGAAACCACACGATACAGCGCGCACACGCTAATTCCCCCTCCAATTTATCTACTGAGTAAATGTTTGAATGTAGACATTCTCCTGGCTTCGATCATGGAAAGTTAGGGTACGCAAAACCTAAAATGGACAAAAAAAAAAAAATTCGTGTTACAGATGCCGTCGTCCACGAGAGGCGAAGGAGCATTTTGAACATTTGACGGCCGTAAACGTGTTTTCCTGCTATTTTAATGTAACCTAACTTTGGTGGCTCTCATGAATTCCAATAAACCAATCAATTGTTTACAGTTGAGATGTAAATGCAGCGAATAAATGACTGGAAATGGGGTTTTACGCAGTATGTTTTAGCACCAACCTGGGGTAATGAAGACGAGCCCACGCCATACAGTCTGCTGTGAGGTAAATTTTGTCCCGAATTCCAACTGTTAATGGTTCCTTTACGTACACGCAAACATTTACACGGGACCTTGGTTTTTCATACCATCCGAAGGACTAGAAGTTGTTCCACATCATACTCCCAAGAAACCACGTTGGGATATTTAGGGGAATCCCTTGACCGCCTGGTCATTAAGCCAGCACCTTACTGAGTCACCAGGTCTCTTTGACATGAAATGGAATAAAATTTAACGACCTATACTTGTTTTAAACCAATCAGGCTAATGGAAGCGGCAAACTGAATTTGCATGTAACATAAATTTCAAGAGTAACGGTTCTTGGAATTCATTCATAAATACCCGCTTTCAATGTAATATAGAAGAGATTAAAGGGGTTTATATTACCGCCCACTTTTCAATACCTACCTTAATAATGGAGACAGTAAATTTGAAATTTCAAATAATATAAATTTCTTGGAATGCATCCATAAACGCCTGCTTGCAATATAATATGGCAGAGATATTTTATGTCAATATTCATTCAAACTCTAATCAATATTAGATAGCCAGACTACATAAAGCGAAAATAAAAATCTCAATTATTAACCTATTGTTTGCACCTTGCCCATTGCCAGCTTTTCAAATCAATAGCCTAATTATATAAGGCAAGGGAATGTTCGTGTGTGAATGGATGGCTCTCACCAGAATCTTGAATAAAATATTCAGAAGATTTTCAGACCTGATAAGAGAAAATAGACGAATGTGGTGTTAAATTGGGTCGTTAAATATTTTACAAAATTAAATTGTTCACGTAAGAAGAATACATGTGTCCCGAACTTAAGGTATATGAGACAAGTGCACGATGCATGGTTCCACACCATTCACAAAATTAAATTGTTGACGTAAGAAGAAAACACGTGTTCTCAACTCAACGGTCTATAAAACATTTCGGTGCCTTAAAGGGCAAGTCCACGATGCATGGTTCCACGGCATTCACAAAATTAAATTGTTCAGGTAAGAAGAGAACACGTGTTCTCAACTCAACGGTCTGTACTTTAAGGAATATAAAACATTTCGGTGCCTTAAAGGACAAGTCCACGATGCATGGTTGGACCGGCGACCCTACTCATTGCCACGTACAACCGGGGATTCGAAACCATGCCAGTTGACTCAATGGTCGTATGATGCAGCGCGCGCACGCTTACCAATCGACCACCCACCCCCGCCTCATGTCCGGGTAGAATTTCCCCTATATCAAACTGTGTGCCATAGTTCGAGTGGTACACAAAGGCAGGAAGTTAAACCCTATTTCATTATAAGACTCCACTTCCCGTTATTTAACCTCGGGACTAAAAAAAGTTCAATTTAATCAACCAATTTTAATGAAAGGTTTAAAAGGATCAAATTTATTTGAACGTAATCATCACAAAAATTCAATGAAAACTTTGATCTTTGATTTCCGATCTATCAAATGCAAAGAGAATATATTTCCCATCAAATTACAAGAAGGTAGTTTTTATGTCATAACAAATTAGAGTTAATCTTTTTCTTATTACACAAATATACACGTGCTATACTGATATGATGATGGAAGACGGAAGAGATAAATCAAATTACCAGAACAAAAAGCTATCTTAAAGAACATAATTTTAAATTTTAATACGAACACCAGGAAGCGAGTATAATGGCGTCGCAGCCATCTTGGAATGGTTTCATATAAAAAAAATGGAAGTTGGCCAGCCGATGCACGATATTGACCAGGGAACAAACATGCAAAATTTTGTGCAAGGGAACAAGCATGTAAAGCTTTCGGATTTATTTCGAAGAGCATCGCCTTAAAGAAACAGAAAAAAACGACAACAAGAAGACGGGTGGCGCACGGGGTCCCGCTACGGTCCAAGAAATTGGCCCATTCGTACTTTCGAATATTATTCGGACCGGGCTGTTGATAACTTATAACTCGGTATATCCGGAAGCAGTGGTGACGAATAATATCAGCGGCAACTGACAGAAATAGGCAACGGATGTAATTGAAACCTTTTGGAGAAATTGATAACATACAAGTGGCTATCTTCTACAAGGAAGTAACACCGGTTAGGATGGTATCTCACAAGGGTCAGAGGTTAAGTGGAAGAGAATGAGGTGGCCTATAGTAATAAGTATTTACTAGAATCAATACTAACGGTGCCTAAAAGGTGTTAAAAGTTAATTAAACTGGCTATTGTACAACTAGACGCGTGCTACGAAAGGATATAGATCATACGTGACTGTTCACCATAATTTCAACGATGACGTGAACACGAGATTAGTTCTTTATCCACTAACTCCACTCTGAATTTATAACATTTTATTTTTTCAAATGATGAGAAAGTTTTTGAGAGTTTTTAATGATTATATTTTTCATGTTTATCGTTTTATTTGTTTTTGAAAGGTTAGTATGACATAATTGAAATACAAAATGAACAGGGAATTGAATAACCTTTACCTTTAGAAATTCGTTCTTTGTTCATCGACAAAGAGAGAGAGATAAATGAGGTTTAACATCCACTCGACACAAATTAGATCATTTCTGGACTAACATAATATGGTTTAATTTTGTTTCAATAATTTGTTTGCGCGTAGGATGTATAGCAGTTGGAGGACACAACCGGTGGTAATGTTAGAATTGTCCGTGTTTCCTTCTTGATTTTTCAAAGGAATCATTGATTTTCTGATTAAAATATATTTTATATAGGCAGAAATATGAATAATGCTAACTGATTATCAATGTCCCAACAAAGTTGAACAGGCAACCTTACTCCTTGTCACCTACCGGTATATGCTCAAATATCGAAAGGAACCAATATTATTTGGGTTATAAACAAGCTGGTCAAGTTTTATCAAAATCGGATCAAAATTTTGACCGCTAAAACATGATTTTTCGTACAATCAGCGACCATAATCAAAGAAGTTTCGGTTCAATATATGTCAATATCGAAATAGAAATTGGATCTTTGGTGGAGATAAAACCTCTATTTCAAGTTTTACTATCAAAATCGACCACACGGTATCCACAATGACCATACGGCAACAACCCTATACGCTTACAGTGAGATGATTTTAACTACAACTCACTGAAGACTGAGCGCCATGGAAAACGCATCACTTTTTTCCCCAAATATTTATTTACTCGGTGGTTTTTTATGTATAATATTATGCAATACTATGAACTATTGTTTCACACAATGCTTCCAGACGCAAAAAATATCGGCCCGTGTGTAGTACATGAACTGTGAAACGTAAATCTGTCGTAATTTGTTGTTGAACCTGTGAAGGAATCGAGCTAGAGATGCCGAGACTTACTGAAAATCAACGGAATGGAGCCATGGGGGTGTCCAGTGCCGGCATGTCTACACGTGCTATTGCCGGACACTTCAATTGTCGTCAGTCCACTATTGTAAGGTTAGTGGAACGTGTTCAAGTTACTGGATCAACACGTGACCGTCAAAGGCCTGCTGGTCCACAATGCGTTACAACCCATGCTCAAGACCGCTTCATCCGGGGGTCACTCATCTGCGTGACAGATTCCGTCCAGCGACTCGAACAGGTGCAGATGTTTCGAGCGCACCCACAACTTCAGCACTTCCAAGAGGATAATGCAAGTCCGCATACCGCCCGTGTCAGTATGGACTACCTGGCTGCTAACAACATCAATGTCTTGGACTGGTCAGCCATGTCTCTGGACATGGCACTAATAGAACATGTTTGGGGTGAGATTGGACGCCGTCTGTATCGGAGACCACAGATGCACACCATTGCTGCTTTAGAAACTGCTCTTGTCCAAGAATGGAACAAATTGCCCCAGGCCGTCTTTCAAACATTGGTTAATTTCATGTAACGTCGCTACACAGCATGCGTAAGAGCCCGTGGAGGACACACGCGCTACTGACACCTGTGTCGTACTTTTGGCTTTGACCCCTCTAACTTTGTACCGTTGATTACAGATTAAACATCAATAAGTGTACAAATGTGTTGTTATTGATGTGCTCCCATTTGAATATTGTTCACAATAAGAAGCAAAATAAATAAGATATTTTTACAGGATCATTTTGTTATACAAAAAACTAAGTTATGCGTTTTCCATGGCGCTCAGTATATTACTACTAACTGATGAGATGATTTTAACCACAACTTACTGAAGACCACTAACTGGTAAGACGATTTTAACTACAACTCACTGAAGACAAATTACTACTAACTGGTGAGATGATTTTAACTACAACTTACTGAAGACAGATTACTATTAACTGGTGAGTTAAAATGTTATACTTGTGATTTTAAACTCTGGAACTATAACTCACTGAATACAAATTATTCTATCTATCAACCACGGATATAATTTGTAAACTCTTATACTTCGTTCTCACTGCATTATTAATCTACTAACTAGCAGTGAGATTGTTTTAAACTGTAAAATTGTTATATATAAAATTATCTCAAAATCCTGATACTCGTAGTTGAGTGGTGCTGGAGTGTTAACAATGTTATTTATTAAGGTTTCTTTGTGATCACTTTGGCATAAAGAAATGTATCGAGGCGTATGTCCTGCTTTTCTGCATCTACTGGGCTTCTGGCGAGGGGTCACTCGACAGTATGACACATCTACAAATACTAGTAATATATTCTACTCATTCAATGTACTATTAAATCCGTATTTCTTTGACTACCATTTTACAGATACATTATGCGAGATTAGTTAAAACCTGGGTGTTGGGATGGCCTAGTGGTCTAGAGTGCCGCGCTTCGACCTCTAGCTGGCCGGTCACCTCTGGCTTGAGGCTATGGTTTCGAGCCCTGGTGTGAGCATATGTGGCATGGAGATAGGGGCGCCTTCTCAACCTCGTGGGTTTCCTCCGGGCACTCAGGTTTTCTCACACTGCTAAAGACCCCTACGCGCAAGCGAATTATTGAAATAAAAATTGAACCATATGTTAGTCCCGAAATGACCTAGTTTGTGTTGAGTGGACGTTAAACCCCATTTCTCTCTCTCTCTCTAGTTAAAAACTAGATAATGCAAAGGCACTTTGCTGAAAATATCAGTCAAATTGATCCACTATGAACCGAAAATGGCGAAAAATTAAGTAAGTGAAATTTCAGCCTAGCCTCGATCATCATAACTAAAATCGACACAGTAAAAAGCATAGTCTCGATTATCCATTTAATAATTAAATCGAGAAGGAAATTAGATCACTATCCAAAAAAGATCGCAGGCTAGTGATTCGATCTGGATATGTTGATTAATGTGAAAATGTCTCGTTGATAATTAACATAATATTTCAGGCATAAAGAAAGATCTGCAATAGGCAAGAGCTTAATCTGGCTATTGCAAGTCTTTCTTCAGGCCTGAAATTTTGTCTAGATTTTTAATTAGACATTAATGAACTTATCTAAGCCATAATCAACTCTCGGTGGCATCGGATTTCTCCGATATTTAATAGATTGGGACAGTTCAGCTGTATTTTGATTTAAGCTAAGAATGGAAGGGTGAGACTTAGCTTCGAACAATTTTCATGGGTGATTTCGATAATTTATTCATTAATTGCCTACAGAAAATGTAAAATCAAACTCTTTCTTCAAGCATCCTAAAATCAGGGGAAATAATTTCTGGTCTTAATCCATATGCTTGGCGTCACTTATATGGGTACTCATCCACATAACAAAATAAAATACGTGGCTGGAATTTAGAGCGCCATTTCTTGTACGTTTGAGTAGAGACCTAACTTTTATTCGTCCAAAAAGCGGTCCACGCCTCTCGGTCATAATTTGTAATGATCAAGATTGTGCCACATTAAGCATGTCTGAACATACAGTAAATGTTGTTAACGGGGTGGTAGATACCACAAAATTGACGGAAAATACAGTCAGTCACGTATTCGTTTTGATACAAGGTCGTCTACCGTCGCCCTCTGATAAAAGATTCATCCACCAAACTAAATTATGATAGATTTGCTCGAGTTTTTAGGGAGAGGTTCAAGAACACTACCAGAATACTTGGTACCGATGAACTTACAGACATTTAAAAGGAATGGAATGAATGTTGTTTGAAAAATTATGACGCTTCTTGTTGGCCAGCACTGGAGACTCGAACTCGGAACATTGTAGCTCATTGAGTAAGACGCTGGTTCGCTAACCACGTGGTTTCTGTTTCAATACAGGTGTTGGCCGCGAAAGTTCCCCGACATTTTCCATCGTGCCCCCCCCCCCCGCGCCTGACAGGGACAGTGTCAAGTCATTCGGATGGTACAAAAACACAACGGTCCCGTGCAAGGTGTGGACGTGAAAAAAACACTTGGCGCTAAGAATTCGACTAAGAGTACACGGTAGCGCCGCTGTCCAAGCAAAATGAGCCTTACCATACACTGCACGGCGCATGCCCGTCTTCATTAAGCAAGTCGGTTCAGAAATGTAGGTATGCTCAAATTCTCTGTGAACATTTTTCATAATATTAGTTTCCTGGTATTAGAACTGTTTCAGATCACACAATATCGCCAAATTCATTCGTATAGATAAAATTCTACAGTACATATTTGTGTAGACGATGACAGGGCCTGCAGTTTAGTTAAATTGACCACTCAATACAGTTGAACGATTTAACTGTTAAGATCGCTTATGGGCATAAAAATACTCCAATTGTAAATAAAATCCCCTACAGAGTTCGTCTGCTACTTGAACTCTGATAGACATGTGTACCATTCATCCACGTATCTTGAAAGAAGATGGCTGCCATTTGATATCCTGTTGGAAAGTAAGAAAATCGAATGTTGGGAATTAATAGATATATTGATTTAACACCGCCATCTTTATACGTCTTGGATAAAATCTACACGGTGGCGATACTGTCGTATGGATGCCCGTCTTCATTTTCCCAGTAGGATAACCAATCTGATTAAAACGTTTTTATAGTTCATCAATTTTTGAAATAAATTGCGATTGTATTTCAATCCATTGAGAATCTCGACCAACTGGTAGTCTAGAGAGTAGATTATAGGCTTGCCATGTGGATATACATCTTAATAATAGTTTATATGTAACATTTGAAGTGAAAATGAAGGCCTGTAATAGGCAGATTTAGCGCTTACATTATGCACCTTTAATATAATTTCTATAAATTAAAATGAAATCAACTGGTGGGTTATGTTCCTGGACAAAATTCGTTTACGTTTGAAATGTCCGTGAAATAATCAAATAAAAGAATATAATCCATACTTGATATTTAAAAAAAGCATTATGCAAGAGAGAAATCTGCTTATTACATGTCTTTCTTTAGGCCTGAAATGTTATCTAAATAACCAATTAGACATTAACATATCCAGACCATAATAAACTCTTGATGTTAAGGCTAGCCTTCGATGTTGGCGGATTAAATTCTTATATGCCGTTTAATGGCCGTTGATAATTAAATCAATCAAGTGGCTAATCGAGACTATGCTGTTTATATTAATGATTTGAGTAATGATGACCGAGGCTATGTGAATATTTCAAACGCCTTATTCTCGGCTAATATGGGATCAATTTGATTGAAATTTTCAGCAAATTACCTTTACACTATCTAGTTTTTAACTATTATAGTTAGAACTGCCATCCCTTTATCTTATCTCCCATAATGTAACTTTAACAAAATATTGACCACACAAAAATAACATAGTCTTATATGATCGTCAAAATTGAATGTTGTAATTTTTTGGCACTTTATATCTACTTAAAACATGTAAAAAGAAATAAGACGATAGACGCAGAAAATATTGGTGTTACTTCTGGCAAGAATGTCTACCAGAGCTTTAGAATCTAATGCAATATCGACGTGGAACATCCCTGAAGCAACGTCCTTTTGTTCCGTAGATAACACGGAAACTGAAAATTGCTACCGACATTGGATCAAGCTATCGTTCTAATGTCTTTCTACCCTAGAGGATAACAAACCGTATTCATCGAGCCAGAACGTTATTGATACCAACAATTTCTGTCGACGGCCTGGACAAGTAATACGTGATTTACGCTTTCCATGATAGATTTGGCCATGTTAGCTGTGTGTGTGTGCTAGTGAGGTACCAGTAAGTTTCTCGTATAATGTGTAACAATATTGACGGTTTTATTTGCCTGAACATGATGTAAATAATACAATATCTTCACGTTCATCAAAATGCCATAAATAATAAGGTAGTCGTTTGCGCAATATCAAACTTTGAATTTATAGTGACTAAGTAATACCGAGGTTTAGTAATTCCAGTAATTGCGCATACTTTTAAATTTACGTCGTCTGTAGATCAGTAGGCTTGTCGATTCACTTAAAGGAGATAACTCTTTGAATTTAATTTAAGTTAAAATGTGGAACCGGGTTCAACTGATGTTCGTTTTCGATTGGTGATGAGGGAGTCTCTATGGGAAAAGAGGCCTGGCGTTCCGCTAATTCAAATATGATCGACACGAAATTTGTCATGTTTGTTGTCTGGATAATTGCGTATCGATTTGTGATATGACGTCACAATTCAAAGATGGGAAATGACGTTACAGGTCAATATTATAGTACTATCCTTGATCACAGATAAAGACGATGTCGAGACTTAGCTAATTTAACCTTAAGCCCTACTTCTAGATGACATGCGTGAAGTCCAAATGCCATCTCACAAAACAAAGCATGGCTTAAAATGCAATGAAATTGAAGAATTTTGACCCAAATTAATGTTCCATTTTAACTATAGAGATCATACCAGACTAGTATAATGGACGTTAATAGAATCGTCTCGTTAAACTAATCAGGTGTATTAAGACTATTATTACAGAAACAATCGTATAACATTACGTTTGTTTAAAGATGACATTGAAAGGCTGAGGTCAAAAAATGTTGAAAGCTATGCGGACATAAGAATTTAAAAGAGAACAAATTGGAATGTCTATCTACAAATTAATTCTTTTAAGAAATTTGAAAAAGTTAATGGAACTTCCGTAATACAGTCTGAATTAATTCGTTTTACCGAAACAATTAAAACCTAAACAGGAGAGTTTATTATTCTACCCATTTATTTTCTGTAGATCAAATAAAACTTTCTTTTTTTTTCTATTTCTTAATAGAATCTGGGCGTGCCGAGTTGTAATTTAATATCCACTGCATTACGATTTCCCTTTGTGAAAATTTTAACATCAATCAAGCAAATTGCAACGGATTTGAATAGCAATGTTAGTTTGTTTGTTATTTTTTTGGGGGGGGAGGGGGGGGGGTAAGCCTGCTATCGACTGTTACAAAAAGAAATATACAGTTGACACGTTATTATATTATAAGGTAAGATCAGATTGTCTATATAAACGTAAATTGTACATTTGTATTTATCCAGATTCAAACAGCTCGATTACATTAATTAACTTGCCCCACCAGGGTCTTTTTCGCATCATAAAAATCACTAGAAAAGGGTTACTTTAGAGGCAGAGGTCTATACAACAGTGTACGACCTCTGTACTTGATAACGAAAGGTAAATTTCACTTAACCTGTTGCTCGGCCCTAACGTAGAGGCTTTTAAGGGTTTTTAACACAAAATTAAGCAACTATATTCTCCAAAATAAAATCGAGATTGACCTTTTACGTGTACATAAAGGCGTTTGCTAGGGGCTCCTTCACGCAACTTTGAATAAAACTTTATATAAGTAATCATCGCCTTGTTTTATAAGTATTGGGAAGGACAGATAATCTATATGTAGTCAGGAAATGTTTAAATTATTCAGACTGATAAACGTTCAGCCAGAACGTTGTAGAAAAATAATCAACCATTTCTGTCTAAAATTGATTTAGACACTTCTAAATAATTTCAATATTTATTTTAGGAACTAATCACCTTCAAATAGACAATAACAGTTATTTATTTAACTTTGTACGTTTAGCCTTAGAGGTATATGTATTGATTAATTAGGGGTTGACTCAGCGTAGTACGTGTATAGCCATGAACTGAAAGTAGCACAACTCCGAAATCGGAGAGGTCCATCGGCACATGTTACTCGTCGGCCCGAGTTACACCAATACACCACGCAGCCCGGTGACAGCCCAAGTGTAGCCACCAACCTTGAACAGACGACATACAAACAAACGACAGTCGCAAATAATTATAGATTAAGGTTCTGATGTGTGTGATTTGACTGCAGAGATATTCTACCATGCTTAGTTGACACTAGAAGAACACACCATAAGATAGTAAATGTTCAAATCCGGATCTGATTGTAAAGACATCGGGTCATTCGTGAGAGCATCTAAAGTCATCGTACGATCTCCAGTAAAGTTTCCCAGACTCTGCAGCAACTTCATGATGAGCGCTGGCAAAATCTTACGAAGTTTCATTTTAGTCCATTTTTCCTTCAAATCGTGTCATCTTCGTCCATTCTTCGTCTGACCGTACCATTGGGCAGTCTTATACGCCCACATATTCATGCGAACGTTTGCTGTCGTCGCTCCTCATTTTTTTCCGATTTTGACAAAATTTGAAATACAGGGTTACCACCTATAAAGATCCCTCTAGAGGTCTCAATGTTTATCCGAGATTGTGACATTGTTCAGGGCCATCTCTGTACGAAATTCCAAATTCCATATTCGTATGGGGGGGGGGTGACCTAGTGGTCTAGAGTGCCGCGCTTCGACATCTAGCTGGCCGGTCACCTCTGGTTTGCGGCTGTGGTTTCGAGCCCAGGTGTGAGCGTATGAGGCATGGAGATAGGGGCGCCTTCTCAACCTCATGGGTTTCCTCCGGGCACTCCGGTTTCCTCCCACTGCTAAAGACCCCTACGCGCATGCGAATTATTGAAATAAAATTAAAATCATATGTTAGTTCCGAAATGACCTAGTTTGTGTCGAGTGGACGTTAAACACCATTTCTCTCTCTCTCCATATTCGTATGACCATCTCCTGTCAATTTCGGAGCAGTGTGACGCCAGTATTAGTCAAAACAAAAATGACTGTTTTGTCGGCTATACAGATATTCGGGGGTGATTATGTTAGTAACAGTTTTGTTTGTTATATCCGTGCATGCTTAGTTATTCAAAACAAAAATTTCAGTTTTGTCATTTGATGTGTTGTACATTTTTCAATGAGATCTAAAGCGACTGGGAGCGACGGGCCGGTTTGTGTCAATGTCGGCGCGCTTGCTGCTAGAAAACCACCAACTGACAACCAGTTGCTCATGTTCTACGTTCCGATAAATAGTTGCACATTACAAACAGTACAGTGGTATTCAGAAAGTGGCCTATTCAAGGCCCGTAAGAGTCTAAACATCGGTTAAGTGAGAGGGGCGCCATGACGCGCTTAGCCATGGTCTTTAGATTTTGCGCCCTTCACAAATGGCAAAAATCACCCGGTTTTAATGCGGTTTTCAAAATTATAATCATAATGTTTTACTAGTGTCAAACATATATATACCATAGGTACGATATGCTACAAATCCATTCTAGCATTTTCCACACAACCCAGGGGCAAGGAGTAGGGTTACCTGTCCATGCTCGTGGGTTTTCTCCGGGTACTCCGGTTTCCTTCCACTTCTAAAGACCCCTACGCGCATGAGAATTATTGAAATAAAATTAAACCATATGTTAGTCCCAAAATGATCTAGTTTGTGTCGAGTGGACGCTAAATGCCATTTCTCTCTCTTTCCCACACAACCCAATATTACTCACTGGCACTGGGAGGTACAGCCCCCACTCACCCTCACCACCCCATACCCTGCACACACATAAACATATTGTTTTTTGGGGGCTCGGACGGGTTCTTGTTCCTCGTGCGAAATCAAGTATCACCACACTCCTGGGTCTAAGGGGTATATGGAGGTATGCCGGGTTATGTTTTAAAAACATTGTTGGCATAAATAAATAACACATATACACTGTATACACTGTTACTTGATCGTTTTGGAAAGATTGGTGAATTAAAAACTATAAGCCACCTGTCCGTTACTTTGCGTCGTGGGGATCCGATCCGTCCTCGGTCCGTTTCAGACTCGCGTCACAATCGGGTATATATCTGGGCCTTTTAAACGCATCATTGATGATGTGCGCGCCACGAGATACTTAATATAATGACAGACCTTATGATCTTACGCGCACGCGTTAAACCATTCGGTCACCCAACCTCTTCTCCTCTAACAAACAGGATGTTACTGGATGCGGAATGGAATGACAAACCGAACGGGCGACGGAAACACCATGGGTGGAATAAAGATCAAGCATATTAATATACAATTTAATCAAATGAATCACCCACGCCCCCTCTTACCCCACCCTCAGCCCCCAGTCCCAGTGTAAGAACCCTTCATAAATGATGACAGAAAACCGTCGTAGAGCATGATGCAATGGGTGCCTTCAATTCAAAATTACTGCTGAGAAAGTCTTTTTATTTTTCACAGTCGATTTCGTATCACGCTATAGAAATGTTATTCTCGGCGTGTTAAGTGCTTTAGTTTAATTAGCTCAAGTCAAGTGTTTAGAATTGTTGACAGCATTAAGCAATACCATATCCTTGGTGCCGTTTAAATGGTAATTGGTGCTGGAATTGTGCTATTAAGTCTATCGGCGTTGACATTCCAATTGTCAAATTTAGAAGCGTTTAGCGTCATTATCATACGATCAAATAAATAAAAGCACTTCTAAATATAACGAACTTCTTGTATTGAGACGAAAAGCAGTACATGAGGCGAATCACGTAGTATCTATGCCATTAGGTGCATACCTTTGTTCCAGGAAATGGGTTCCATGTAACGGATGCGTGGGCATATCTTATAATGATTGGCTATGTTCATATGTGTTGCTGGATTTAAACAGGATGTCGAAACAATTTGTTATTTTAAATATAGGGACATCTTTGATTTGGGTCAGAAAGCGACCGTCTAATTTAACTGTTAATATAAAATCAGTATTATGATAATTATAAAAATAGTAACGCAGTATACCAAAACTAAAACTTAAATAATGGGGTGTAACTACTTTGATATGTGCCACTGTTCGGCTCCCTGGGCTAATGAAGACGGTCATACGCCACACAGTGCGCTATGAGGGAAATTTTGCCTGGACAGCGGCATTCGGCCTACTCTTATATCGAATTCCAACACCAATGTGTACACGGAACGTATGTTTTTAGTACCATTCATCCGACTAGACTGCTGTCTTTGTCAGGCACTCTGTCCTGCATCACACGCCGGAAAATTTGGATGAACTTTCTCGACCAATGTAGGAATCGATCCCCTGACTTTTAGGCTAGCGAGCCAGCATACTACCCACTTAGCCACCGTGACCCCTTCTAAAATCAGTAAACAAGCCAACTTCCGCTAAATACTTCATAACACCTCCACCCTCGCACAGCAACCCTACACATTTTATCGCAATCCAGTCCCCTTCCCCTTCCCCGTTTAGTTGCTCCGGACTTCCCGCAAGATTAATCAGGCCCGATTCAAATATAAAGTGTTTATGACAGTGCCAATAATACTATACACCTACCTACAGTATATTGCAGAATAGTCAGCAAAAATGTAAGGATAGTTGGGCAGTTTGATCCCGTGGCCCCGTCGTTCGGCGCCACTGCAATTCTATATTATACGGCGAAGATTATAAACATAGCATTGTCAGGTAATAAATTTACGCCCACCGCGAGCTTTATCAATTTCACAATATGTAATGGTGTAATTATTCAAAAGACGTCAGATAGCTTTTAACATCTTTATTGTGGAGATTATGGACATTCAAAACATTTAACTTCAAATGAACTTTTGTCATTTGTGGGAATCCAAAACGGTATTTAAATCCATCCAATTGGAGAGAGAGAGAGAGAGAGGAGAGAGAGAGAGAGAGAGAGAGAGAGAGAGAGAGAGTGGGGTTTAACGTCCACTCAACACAAACTAGGTCATTTCGGGACTAACATGGTTTAAATTTTATTTCAATAATTGGCTTGCGCGTAGGGGTCTTTAGCAGTGGGAGGAAACCGGAGTGCCCGGAGGAAACCCACGAGGTTGAGAAGGCGCCTCTATCTCCATGTCACATGCGCTCACACCAGGGCTCGAAACCACAGCCACAAGCCAGAGGTGACCGGCCAGCTAGAGGTCGAAGCCCATCCAATTGGAATAAAAGAATGGGTCAAATTTTTCTACAGTGATACAACAACCATTACGAGTTTGACAGAATAGTGATGATTACGATATCTTTCTATTGTCATGTTCTTTAAATGTAGATCATATGGAGTGCCATGGAAGGAAATGAAGTGTTTTCTATCTCAAGCTTGTACGTGACAAGGCGTGGGTCAACTGTCCAACCGCATGACGTCTTTTCCACCCCCATCCCCGTGCATGCGTATTACTGGAATTAAATTGAACCATTATAATTCTCTCTCTCTCTCTCTCCCTCCCTCCCTCTCTATCTCTCTCTCTCTCTCTTTCTCTTACATTTACGATATTTGAGGAGTCACACGTTGTTTGTAAATCAATAACTTTTACTCCCATACTAATGAACGATTGAAATCTAAGCTTGTGGCTTTGAGAGTTAATCTGAAACAGGATCTCGACAGAAACGGTGAGAAAACCTGCATCTGTGTTGAATTGTAGCAGTGGCGAGAAGAATGATTTTCACTGCCTGATCAATATATCCGTCCATTGGCAGTATCGAATCAAGGGGTTGGGTTGTAGAAAGAAGTTGGGAAACGTGTTAATAATGAATTAGGAGAAAATTTCGTTAGGTCATAGGTCGACTTTTTCATGACGTATTAAGCGACTTATTGGCAGATTCAGTCGTTAGACGTTTGGTCGTTTAATGGGAAGAGGATTAAAGAGTTGTAGAGTCGCTGTGACAATTGGATGGAAAAACTCAATTAGTTAACGAATATTCACGATTTTTATATGACCTACTGTCCGAACGGAGCAGAATCCGTGTCATAAGAACCAAGAAGAACAACTATAGCTCAATTTCAGTCAACACTGCCTGGGCAAAATCATAGGCCACGTTTCTGCTGTTAAGGCACATCGATGTAACTTAATTACGGTCAGTTACAGGATCATCAATGTGATTAAAACTCATGTCATTTTTTTCGCTTTTATATAGTTACAAATTTCGTTTTACTTCACTTTACTACACTAAGAACTGGGATAGTTGTTATACAACCCGCGTTCTGGTTGATGTGAGGGATTAACCAATGAAACGCTCTGTTGCGGCGAGTTCTTGGTGGTGAGCGATACACGGCATGTGGATATCCCATTAGAAACATCAACGCTGATTGGTTAATAAAATGACTCTCGTATGATCGCTGACGCGACCTCCCACTACAACCGATCAGATCTTCACGCCGTGGGGGCCATCGAAAGGATAAAAACAGAAACGAAATATTGATCTGTATTTTAATGACACACGCCAGACAGCTTTTAACATCTTTTGTGGAGATTATGGACATTTAAAACATTTAACTGCAAATGAACTTTTGTCATTTGTGGGAAGTCTCCAAAAACGGTCATAATTTTTTGGGTGCCATTAAGCGAAGATATATATAGTAAAATCTAAACATTTTGATTGGTTAATAATGATGGAGTTGTTTCTAACAGTTCACTATAAGGGTTTTCGATGAGTGAAAGACTCCCACACACCCCTTTATTGTGGGGTTAGTCGAACTCTTCAATGGGTGATCAAGTCCACTTGTGTCCTTATTTTGTTACGAACCTTAGTACCAAAGATTCGACGGGTGTGTTCACAACCGTACCTAACATTCAAAATAACCTATACGTACTTCATTTTAAACTTCTTAGTGCCAAACGGGTAATCGGTTCTTAATATGATATAGGCACCAGTATGTTATCTGTAAAGGTTAAACTGTGGTCTGTTTTAAATAATGGGATTTAATTTTACTCTATGTTGCGACAGGGGATCGTTAAATGGTACTTATCATATCATCAGTTTAAGTCAATATCGCTCAGCAACGGATTCATAATGGACTTTTCAAAGTTGGTACACATCAGCACTCAAACACGTTACTGTACATTACATTAAAATAAAAATTAAAACAAAAAAAAAAAGAAAAAAAAAGAACACAATATCCGTTAACAATAGAATATAAAATGGACTTTTCAAAGAAGGTTTTCGCTAGTAATCATTGGGAAATCGAAAAAAAATATAAATAGGTATTTATGATAGTAAGTGCAGGAAGACCGCACTCCAAGATAAACCTGCGGACAAGACAGGAAATAGACATTGTAAAACATAAACAAATATCAACGCGCAATCGAATTATTGAAATAAAATTAAACCATATGCACGATGTCCCTTCCTATTTTTGAGTTTTAACAACTTCTATTTATTATAACCGATATATATTACTATCCCAAGATCAGCAGTTCTGAAATACTTCATAATTTTGGGTTAAGACTTTAATATATCTATGCTAATCAAATATCGATTTCTTCATTTTAGTCACCAATGTTGACACTCCGTTCAATCATCACACCATTTCATAACGGCCATAATATGACATTCCTCTTGCAGGCAAAAACAAAGACGAGTGGGATATGTGCATTATAGAATGTTAAGACCTTCAGACGTCTGCTTTCGTGATGCTGAAATGTGATATGAAAAAAAGAGAAAAGTAGAGCGTGTCAGGAAGTTAAAATGGCTAGACTAATCAATACGCATGTCGTTCCGAAATAAAGGTTACACATCCGATAACAATAGGAAATAATGACTTTTCTATCGGATGTCTATAGTTCAACAATAATGGAAAAATTGCAACACGATTTTGTATTAAAGAATGTGATAGACAAGAATTATTCCGATATTTTTAAACATTAATGCACATATTTTCATTCATATAACTGGATATTAAGTGTTTCGCAACCAGTCAAAAACATGCCACATCATCTCTTGGCATTCTGATTAAAATACAGATCTCTATTTCGTTTCGTTTTTTTTTTATACTTTCGATGGCCCACATTTCATAACGATCTGACAAGTTATAGCGATAGGTCGCGTCAGAGGTCATACTGGCGGTTTTTGACACTGTGACATCAGACATTAATAAGCCCACAGTTCCGTGCAACAAAAGGACCAGAACTCACCGTAACAGACCATTTCATTGGCTAATGCCTCTTCTCATCCAGAACACGAGTTCCATAACAACTCTTCCAGATCCTAGTGTAGTTCAGACGAGTAAAATGAAATTTTGAACCTCAAAATCGAAACGAAATAGGAACTGGGTTTTAATCAGATTGTATATCTTGTAATATTCTGTAGTCTCATGGTGTTTACGTTGTTTGAACTGTTCCGACAACTGAGCCTTATGAAGATTTCTTGAATAAAGGAAAATTCCTAACTACAGACACTATTCATCAGTTCACCACCCAAATGTAAATATTGTGCACGAACAAAATCTGCTTATTGCAGGTCTTTCTTTAGACCTGGAATGTTATACAAATTATTAATTAGATATCTATTAACTTACCAAGACATTAATCAACTCTCGATGTCACCGGATGTCTGCAATATTTAGTAGATTCAAATACGTTTTGTAGTGGCTTTAGTTGTTTATTAAAGTAACAACAGTAATGATGACAACCGGGGCTCTTCTATAATTGTATCCTAAAATCTAAGCTCCAAGTGAATAATTTGACTAAAGTATTCAGCATTTTCTCTTTTTATTATCTATTTTTCAAATATAATAGTGGGAACTGTCAGTTCTAAAATTTGATGTCCATCATCAGGACATTATCATCTCTTAGGATATATATGTATGTAACTATGATTACAGATCCATTGTTTGATACTTTGCAATCAGAGAGTTACTATTTATCAAAGGTTTGTTTAAAATCACCCTCAAAGCATTTTAAAGCGAAGACAGCTATCAAATGTGGCAAGAATAGTTTAAGAAGCCGTGTTTGGCACATGACTCGACTGAGGGGGAATCAATTTTTAGCTGGTATTTGTCTATTCACGATAAATAACGAAGTCTATGTAAATTCTTGGATTATCCTCTGTCAACTACCTTTCAACCATTTCATTGCAGAGTCTACTTGACATTTAAGTCTCACAATGTTCTTGTTACTGTTAGCCATAGATATTTGGCAATTCAAGCTTAATATGAACATAATTCCCCACCTTCAATTCTCCAATGTCTCGGCTGTCCCGTTTTTTTTACATCTAGCCATATAATACTCATGTTACATTTCTTGTTGTCATTCTCCAAATCGCAAATTCTCTTCCCGTTTCTACCTCAGTTGTCCTTTATATGTACATATATTATCACCTTGTCAGCTTTCCATCTGTACAGATAAGGCATGTATATTGTCAGAAATTTGAACGACTCGTTTGTTTATATCGGCGATTTCTCTCACAGAAACCTTAATGTCGTCCATTTCACGATGAAGATTTTTGATGGCTTCGAGAATATTCATGTAGTCGTTTACTAAAGAGTCACTATTTACGTTATTTCTGGTTTTGGGGGACCGCGATTGAGTAGTAATCATAAGTCAAAGTTACCTTTGTTTTTACCTTAAGATCTCTCGGACGCCATCTTGATTGCCATACTGGTGTCAGACAGGGGTGTATTTTAAGCCCACTCCTTTTCTGCTTCTGTATAAATGAGCTATTAGAATTGCTTGAGAAAAGTAATGTACAAGGAATATTCACTATTAGTGACTTGAATGATATTCTAGCTCTTTCCTATGCAGACGACCTCAGTCTTGTGGCTGACACCATTGGTGACCTTCAAAAGAAAATCAATATCTTAGAAAATATTGTGAGTACTCTGAACTGTCTGTAAATATTGATAAGACAAAAATTATTGTTTTCCGAAACAGGGGCATAATTAATAAAGAAAAGTGAAAGGTAGTACTTTAAATAGACAAAGGTTGATTGTGTCACATATTACAGTTACTTAGGTCTCTTGTTTTATTCCAGGTTGCACTGAGATAAATGTCCCCTGAACTTGTCGCTTCAAGGAGCTAAATCGCTAACATTTGGGACCTAGAAATTGACACACGTGGGTCGCAACGCATATAATTGTAATATGAATGTATATAAACTGATTTATATTCAATGGTCTCCGTTTTTACTGTAATTTAAAATCAGTTATGTTCGGCGAAATAAGCCAGCAACTCAACCGAATGCAAATTTCTAGCGTCTGGTTATTCCAATGTTCATAAGCCGTTTGATTTGGTACAATGTTTCTAGCCCCGTTTCTTGAGTCCTAATGGTAAAATAATCAAGCCGGTTCTGTACGGTTCGCAGCTTTGGGGATAGACCTGATATAGAACACCTCCATACGAACTTTTGCAAGTTTGTGTTAGGTATACATAAACCTTCCACCAGTGCACCTTAATCAGCAATATGATTATAGACCGTTATCCAAAACAGGTGTATCTAATGTTAAAAATTCTAGATTTTAATTTGGGCCGGGAAACATGGGTTACTAATTTGAGAATGATGTTATTCTCACTTGGTTTCAGTTTTACATTCTACTCTGAAAGTATTTGTAATGTAAAAAAAAAATTATACAATCAGTGAAATTAATATGATAGTCTTCTTACTGAATATAGTAATTTTAAACTTGAGCTAAGACAAGAGTATTATTTATCCTGTAATATACGAATAAAGCTGAGGCGTAATATTACACGATTACGATTAAACCCGTTACCACTCTCAACAAATATATTTAAAAGAGGTATTCTTAAAAACCAAGTATGTTCTTTTAAGTAATGAAGGAAATGAAAACTTATACCATTTTATGTTTATTTGTAACAATCTGACCGATTTAAGAGTTAAATATCTTCCACCAGACTGCATTAAAGATTATAAGGATGTAAATCTTCTATTTAAGTTATGCACTTTTAGAGATAGATCATTGTTGATATCTATTGGACTCTATACAGAGAAGGCGTTGTGTTCTATACAGGTATAGTTGTTATTCGTTATTAACTCCAATGACACCCTATCTTGTTATTATTTATTTATTTATTTATTCATATATACATGTGCATACACAATAACATAACAATAATATTTATTATACACACACATATATATATGGGTGTTATAGACATGCATACATATACATGTATGTTATATTCTATTTACTATAGGTCTATGACCTTGTATCACCGAATAAAGTATTTTTATTATTAGCCATTCGATCAACACGTAAAAGCGCTCATTACGTCACTCGGTGAAATAGGATGCCCGTTAGTGACACCATCCCAATTTTGTCACGTGGGCGTCCCATGAGTGTTTTTCAGGGAATCAAGTAGGCCCTATTTCTGTGGTGCTATGTCATACCTCTATTGAATAGAACTCCTTTAAATACCTCCGTGGAAATGTATCTTTAAAGGCCAAGTCCATTGCTATAGATATGAATCGCCGTGGGGATCAATATGGGGTTTGAGGGTTGTAATGATTTTAGTAAATCTATGTAAAGGAAGAGAATTGAGTTTAACGTCTCGTTAACACAATATTTCAGTCATTTTGAGACTAACACCTGATTATATTGCTTCTATAGTCACATGTACAATGCTAAGGGTGGAGGGGATTTTGCTCGAAAAGTAGTATTTCCAGTTAATGGATTTCCATTTGTCAAAGGTTCTTTTAAGTGCATCCAATGCATACACGATTGGACATTTATACAAGGAAAACCCCGTCTGTAATTTCATTCGAGCAATGAGGTCTGGATGGCCGAATGGTTAGCTCGCGCGCGCTGTATCATACGGTCTGTCATTGAGTCAACAAGGAGTAGGGTCGCCTGTCCAACCTCGTGGGGTTTTCTCCGGATCCTCCGATTTCCTCCCACTGCTAAAGCTAATTAGTGAAATAAAATTTAACCATGTTTAAGTCCGAAATGACCCAGTTTGTGTCGACTGGGCGTTAAACCAATTTCTCTCCCTCTCTTTTTCATTTGAGCAACAGTCTAATACTCAAAAGTGCACTGACAAAATATTTCGTCATTTGAATTGCGTAAGTTAGGATTCTGCCCCGTGTCCTTTAAACTACACAAACTTTGCCTTAGATTTCCCGCCACTTGAGATTGTATCCCCAACAAGAAAGGTTAATGATAGTTTATGATGTGATTAGCAAACTCTAATCACTACCCACGATTCTTAATAATACTGTTAGTACGTCAAATAAAATCCACTTACTTTATCTGAATTTCGATTTAAAAGTGCACTATGGCGCAGGGACGGATCCAGGAATTTTTGCAGGAGGGGGGTTTGTCAGGTTTCAGTTAAGGAAATCTGCCATCATCGTCTCTAAATTACATAGGCATACATACAAATTGGGCTTTTTTAAACAGAGAAATTGTTTTTATACTGATGTAGAATCACTTTGTGATGTAATTTCATTGATGCAAGCATTATTTTTTTTACGTAGCTGAGCAGGGTGGGGTTTGGACCCCCCCCCCCCCTGGATCCGCCCCTGTGGAGGGTATGACAATAGTAAAACACAATACATTTTTTCAGTTTAAAGATACATTCCCACGAAAATATTTATCGGGTAAATATTTACAACAGAAGTAGAGCAAGTTTGGTATACATCTATATGGAAAGAATAGATAACCAATCTTACTAAAAAAAACCCACACACTTAACTCCCTGAAAAACAACCAAGGCAAAATATGGGGGCATTCCTAAAATACAGCCTGTCTCCCCGAGTGACGTAATGAGCACGTTTTATGTGTTATCTAGTGGCTAATGTTTCTGAGAACATTGCGAGAATTTAACGTCTAGTACAATTTGCAATTAAACGTCGGAAAATGAAGCTGGCAGTGGATAAGCACTGGGGCTTTTTAAAATTGATTAATGAAAACGAGTATATTACAATATCCAAAGCATGTATATAATAGTTGGATGCAATGGAGTTTAATGTCTCGTCAATACAATACTTTGAACATTTTGAGACAAACGTACGGTAATTTGTGGTTACGTGTCCGGACAGTGGCGTTCCTGAAGCATGCTAGATAGATGGTGTTAGGTAAGAAATGTAATGAGAGAGGGACAGAGAGAGAGAGAGATAGATAGATAGATAGATAGATAGATAGATAGATGGAGAGAGAGAGAGGGAGAGAGAGAGGGAGAGAGAGATGGGGTTTAACGTCCACTCGACACAAACTAGGTCATTTCGGGACTAAAACGTAATGAGAGAGAAAACAAAAACATGGTGTTTTGAATCTGACGAAATTGTTGTTTTAGACATTCACATACAGGCCTCTTTTGAACGCATTGAAATGAAATGCGGTTTAACGTCCTACTGTTCTGCTCCTAAACTGAGCTAATGAAGACGGGTTGAGCGTATTGACTATGCAAGTGAACACCACAAATAGGAAAAAGCAGGGTATACATTGAAATAAAAAAACTACAAGTATTTAATATTGTAGTATTCAAATTAACACAGGTATTGGATAATGAGCGAACTTAAGTGTACTTAAGATTTGAGATTTGTCAATCGAGTTCTGAAGAATTACATACCCAGGGTTTATTTAGTGTGAAGTTTCATCTGAACATTGAAGTATACAGTGGCAACAGACCTTGTTCTAAATTGCCGTATTTATTCCGAACACTTAATGAATAAAAGATGGAGACACTTACTGTAATTGGATGGTTGAGTTTCATGACAAGTTCCAAAGAAGGTGAATGAAGCGTACTTCTTGTAGAGACACTAAGCACCACCGCTCGCTTACGTTCGTCTCAGTAAAAAAGCTTGAATGAAACTAATTGCCATCAGATGTCGTTTAATAGGTAAATGATTGACAAGGCTAAGAATGCGTTGTTGTTAAGGGGTTATAGGAGCACAATTCCTTGGTTCAATGTTTGCGGAAATGTGTCTGTGAATTGGAAGGCTAAGGAGAAGATATGTGATAGAGCTTCAAAGACTTCAATAGTTGGGTGGAATAGGGTTAAGCAGTCTATATGGTTCCCTAATGTTCCTTCATTGATAATTGGTATAAAGCAACCATTGCCGCTGAAAAATTATCCTCAATCATTTAGAAGAAATTTCTTCCAGATTAACCCAATTTCATCGGAAAATGTCACCAAGGATATGCATACATACAAGCAAGACACTTACTCAGGCGGATTCGTAATCTCAGTTTTCGCAAAGTAAATGCCCTTGAATGAAAGATCGTGAATGAACTGAATATACCTAATAGATAGGATGAGTATAAAGTACGCGTAGCTATCGGAATTAATCGTCAAGAAATTGCCCCGTCCACATTGCTGTAGACTAACTGTCACTGGAACCATTCCTGGTAAGCTAAATGTGGAACTTATTGTTTGTAACGTTATTTGAACATAGTTGCAGCAATGTTGTAGCAGTTGTTTGATCCCCATCTTTGATAAATACAGAATTAGATAAATTGTATTGTTGTTATATTTTTAAAAATTGTATTTTCAATTTTATTCCAACCATATTTAAACATATTTGTACCATAAGCATTTATTATTACGATATATTAATAACTGACCATTTTCAATTCATTCACTGTGTGTTGTATTATATGTACTTTGATCAAACTGAGCAAAATGCAGTGTTGGCATTAATCTAGAACTATCCACCGAAACGTTAATTTCAGTCCAACAAGCATATTAACGTTTTGAAATGAAAAAGAAATGCGGTCGGAATTGAGAAATACGAAGAAATTAGATGAGTTAACAGTCGCATCAAGGATAATAATAACGCAATGATCAATTTAGTAACATTTGGGGGTTGTATAAGAAATAAATAAAGGGCCGTCTGCAATAAAACTGAAGAAAGGTCTTTATTGTAAGATAATCGACGAAGTCAAAACAATATGGTGCGTGATATACCGTGTTAATATTGTAGTATGTTAGACAAGATAATGTAAGAAATCTTAACCACTTCACGTGTCCTTGAATGGTAATACAATACGTCAAACCTAATATATATTGACGCATTATCAGGAAACCGTTCACAGACCCGTTCTCTTAACGTTTACGTGACCAACCGTCTTGACTGGAACCTTTCTCAGAATGGATAGCTTACGCTAGACCCGTTCCCGGAACAGAATATGGCACTCGTAAAAGTAGTAATATAAACGTGTCCTATGGCTGCTGCTGGAATATCGTATTTTTAATCATATCTGATTATTGCAGATAATTAGCTTATTTTACATCTCAAATGCCATATATTGCCGGAGAAAAACGTCTCACTATACGAAGGTTGTTACCCCCTAGAGACATCCCTGTCTAATAGGTCTATGACAGTCACAATTTGTAGAACCCAAGAAAATTAAATGTTTAAAACACTATAATTATGGAAAACCGGTGTAGCTTGTTGAAAGACTCTGGTAAAATCTTGAAAATATATTAATAAGTATAATTATAAACCCGAGAGATAAAACATACGTAAAAGGGAGAGGTGGGGTGGGGGTATTCCCCATACAGCAAAGTTTCTGTCTACCTTTCTTCGAATTCTCACTGCCAAGGGATCATTTACAGGCACTACATAATATGTACACGGGACCTCGGTTGTCCTCTTATCCCTGCATTTCCAGGTCGAACCTACTGTTATATGAAAACATAATTATATATGGCTATACCCCTAGTCAATCCGCATAAGTTTTCTATATAAACCATATAGCTTCGAAACCATCCACTGAACGGACACTCGAACGGACGCTCGAGTGGACTGGGGTGACGACAGTATACGCCCACATGAAAATATAGGCGTATAGAACTATTTTTGCCATAATCAGCACTTAACTGAATTATATGGTCATGTTTTCTCGTTCTCGGTGGGAGAGTAAGATGCCCGAGTGACTAACACGTGCGCATTAAAGTATGTTATTGAATCAACTAGCGTGGTTTAGATTCGCATCTTGTATTGTACGTGGCCAGGAGTACGGTCGCCTGTCCGGTGGTTTCCCCCTACTGCTAAATTTATAATATGATTTAGTCTCGAAATGACGTTGTTTGTGTAGATTTGAGGTTAACACAAACATCTCACGCGTATAGTTAAAGTAGTTCTACAATAGGCAGATTTAGCTCTTGCATAATGTATGTTTATTCATCCATGTTCATACATATTCATTTTAGATTTTAAAAAATACAAATATTTTTAATTGTAAGTGTCTCGATAAATCCATAACGCAAGCAACGGGGGGGGGGGGCACGGGGTTTTCTGTTTTATATAACAAGTAACTGGAGTAGAGAACGATACTGGTTGATTTACGTCTCACCGATAATTTCTTTGAAGACAGAAAGCTGTAATATGAGACTATGAGAAGATATCTGTTCAAATCTGACAATTCATAAAAAGATTTTACTGTCACAAGATAAGAGAAGAGATAGAAATAGTAGTCCGCAGATTACCTTGCCTTTTATTAATTGTCTACTTATAAATATCAAGCGATAATTACTGTTTATTCCGGTAGCCCTATAATTTATAAATAAACTTTAAGTCATATTATTTACATCTGTCTCCACCACGAGGATCATACATAGCAATTTGGTATGGGCTCTCGAATGGCAATTAATCAGGCGCGGATCCAGGATTTTTTGCAGGGGAGGGGGGGTCTAGGTTTGATAATTGCTTAACTAATTGCGCTCAACCGATTAATTTGGTCAATTAGATTCAATTTGGTTCATTCTCACGTATTTCCGGAAGGTAAATTCCAAAATTACAGGTCTAAATCGCCAATAAAATCGCATAAAAAAAATTTCAAGCCTGAGCAGGGAGGGGGGGGGCGGACCCCCTGGACCCCCCCTTTGGATCCGCGCCTGTTAATTGGTCTTAATTTATCACATATTGCATTCATATCAATACCCATCTGACCTATTAAAAGTTCTTGCAATAAAATTTTTTTCTGTGGATTTGAAGACGTAACCTCTTTTTTATGTGTATTTGAAGATTTAAACTCTCATCATCAAATTATTAAACCTAACCCACGACCCTCCTGGCGTGGTCCACAATTTTTATAAATGGCCTAGCCTGACCCATGACCCACCTAACAATCTTTATGTGTGGCCTACGTATTTTTTCGGTAATTAGTGTTGTTTATTTCGGTGTCAGTGATTTGTTGGTATTTCGGGTTATTCGACATTTTTTCGGTATTTCTCGGTATTTTTCGATGTTCTTTTTTGCATTTTTCGGAGTCTTTTTTTTTTGTATTTTTCGGAAGATTTTGGTAAATAGAAGCAACAGCAAAGTTAAAACATACAGCATAACTCAGTAACGCATATTTAAAAGATCAACAGTTACAAACCGACAAGCGTAACGGTAACATATTTTAATATATCTAAAACATAGATAAAAGAGCAACATAATTAAACGCCAACAAGCATAACTTATTAACATAGCTAACAGAGTAACATAGTTAAAAATCTGAAAAACATAACTTACGAACATAGTTAAAAGGGCATCATAGTTAAAACGGACAAGCATAACTTTCTTACATAGTTGAAAGAGCAACTCATAGTTAGAAACCGACAAACATAGCTTACGAATACAATTAAAAGAGTAACTGATACGCATAACTTATTAACATAATTAAAGCGACGTAGTTAAAACGCTCAGCCCTTTTTCAAGGTTATGATTTGCTCTTATTAAGAATCGATGCATTCCAATTGAAGTAATCATGTTTTTTTTCATGTTTATACCACACAACCAGTGTAATAGTAATAGCCAAATCTTAGAATTTGTAAATTACGTTTAAAGAAAACTGCATTTCTAAGACTGGAAAACTGCCTTCCATTATTAAATCAGATTTATTTTTGAGGAGAAATGATTAATCCAAGCTTACACCATTTACGCTTACGGGGATTAACGTTTGTAGACAATAATGGAATCAATGAATCTGTTCGATTCTTTCTGAGCTGCTGGCCTATTTGTTTCCACGTGTTCGGCTCACTAGCCGTCTACTCACGCCTGGTAGCGCCAACACTGCAAGGCATTACCGACTGGAACTTTATTGGTGTTTAGCGCTAGTACCAGAATACCGACTCGATTGTCTGCTGGTACCTTTTATATGACAATGATATGCGCGACTAGAAACCTATAATTATAATGTAGCGGGTTATACGAGATATTGTGAGTTAGCCAGCGCAAAGTTTATGTATCGCGCAGTATTACAGCGCCACGTAGAGACAAGTTTAAAAAGTTCTCTTTTTATCGACGAATCTTCTTCGGTGTCGTTTCGGAAAAGTTCGGCGTCTAATATACTGATTACTACATGGATATACTATTTACATTTAAAGGCACGGGTTTTCTAAATATTCTAATCGGAAGTCTTCGTCGATCTAAATAACTAAAATTTAATCGAGATTCTTAATTTTACACGGATCTAGGATTTGGTTTGACTTTTGCTAGATTTTAATGAATCTTCTTTGATTCCGGTTTCGGCGAATTCCGGCAACTGTGAAAGCCTACTGTCTAGTTAAACATTTTACACTATTAACCGTAAAGAGTATACATTATTTAATTGTCGTGTAACTGTTTCATTGCTTTCTGTCGTGTTCAGGAATTAATGTAAAAGACGAGCAGTGATTATATCAATATTGGTCCTGGGCTTTCAATGAGTTCCGTTATTTGCTGCGGATAACTTTGTCTGTTCTCCTCTGTGGTATGGAGCTTTTACTCAAAACTAACAAAGAACTTTAAAAAGGATAAATATTGGATTAGGATATTAATTTTTTTTTATCCAAAAAAGAAGTGTCGATGTTTTTTAAACATAAAATTGATAAAACTTTTTCTGTTACGGCTATCACTGATATAACTTTAATGTCCCGTTAACAATTCGTTCATGAAACAACACTCACAGCTTCGTTTTGTGCGTTAAGAGATCATCAAATAATAATGCTATGGAATTCTATAAATTGTTCTATTGGATATTTCACCGTTTACTTTTAAAACACTTGGTTGGATTTCAGCGTAGGAATTTCTACTGCACGGGTGAGTAGGTTTTAATTATACATTTTATAATTTAAAAAAGTATCAAAACAACAGAACAATTGAGATTATGTGCACTACTATTGTGATAATGCTTCTATTCAAGCCTACGTTTTTGTTTTTATACCTCTCATGAAAATCTTATTAATTTTACAAACTGTAAGGAATTGTGTAAACGATCGACGATCATAACATATATTCCCACAGAAAGAAAAAGACAAATATGACAGATTTTTTATTTTTATCAAAATCACGTCTAGTCGTATGTGTTTAATTATTAATATAAGTTCCCAGAAATGTATTGGTGGATTTGATAAGGCATCCATGTTCTTATATACAGGAACATTTATATTTATAGATAACCAAAACACATGGTAATGACCCGCCAAAACATACTGAATGAATGATACAACCTGTAGAATATTAGTTACATGTATGGATGATACTACGTGTGTATTACATACCTGCATACCTGTATGGATGATACTACATGTGTATATTACAAACCTGTATGAATGATGATACTACACACCTGATATTACGAACTCGGTAATCATTTTCAACAAAACAGGACTTTGAAACTATGAATAATGCCCAGATATCGCTAGATTTTATTTTCTCAGACAATAAAAAACATCCCCAATTACACAATTGGGAAGGCGGCAGTCAATCCGTATCTTTGTCGTTCGTGTGTAAACGTGATTATATTTTATTTTGGAACTGTGACCAATATTTTTTTTTTATTCATCCCGTTTCGTTCGTTTCATCCATTTATATAACACTGTATACAGCGCAGTGTATTTGTGAAAAAAAAACCCAAATAAATAAACTTAAAGGACAATATTGGTGTCAGCCATTATCATTATGCAATAGAATTGGTTAAACACATAGATGGTTGCTACGATAGATGCGCAACGAAGATTTAAAGAAACGGAAGTGACGCAAAAATGTAAAACAGGAGTTATCCTTCTATATGTTGCTGATATTGAAGATATGCATTAATTTAACACACAGATAGATCATGGCTACGTTAGATGCGCAATGAAAATTTTAAAAAAAAAGGAAAAAAACCCAAGAGTTATCCTTCTCATGCTAGCGAGAAAGGGAGGGGGAAACGGGGTTTAACGCCCACTCGACACAAACTAGATTATTTCGGGACTAATATATGGTTTAATATTATTTCAATAAATTGCTTGCAGGTAGGGGTCTTTAGCAGTGGGAGGAAACCGGAGTGCCCGGGGGAAATCCACGAGGTTAAGAAGGCGCCCCTATCTCCATGCCACATACGCTCACATCAGTGATCGAAACCACATTCGCAAGTCAGAGGTGACGCGCCAGCTAGAGGTCGAAGCGCGGCACTCTAGACCACTAGGTCATCCCAACCCCCTCTTTAATAGTAGCAAATGGATGTAGCTTTAATCTTATACAAAATACAATAGCATCATTGGAGAGCACATCAATTTAGCTATAATGATACACAAAAAACAATAGCATTGATGAGTGGCGCATTACATAAGCCTTTTTTTTCTTTATTATATACGAATAATATATTATCACATTTCTAAAACTATTGTATTCTTTCTAAACATTTTTCCTTTTGAGTATTATATTTCAAAGACTTCATTCACAAAAAAAAAAAATCTCCAACTATCGGTAAATAAAGTCAGGTATAAAACTATAAGCGCACTGCTCTAACTTGTAACAGTTGCCAATAACGACAAGTTCATGTTATTGCCCTTTTATCCGTTAAAATATACATTATGCAAGTTCTAAATCTGTCTATTGTAGGTCTTTCTGTAGGCCTTAAATGTTATCTAAATTATTAATAAGACATTAATTGACTTGTCCAGACCATAGCTTGCGTTATTCATTGGATTGAGATCCGATTTGCTGCCCAACTTTCATTCATAATATTGAAATGGATAATCGAGACTTTAGTAATGATGATCGAGACTATGTCGAATTATCAATCGCTAAAACCTCACTTCAGAGTGAATAAATTGACTAAAATTTTCAGCAAATTCTTTTACATTATTTAGTTTTTAACCATTATAGTGAGGAATGCCAGCTCTTTATTATCACCTATAATGTAATCTTTAATACATTAATATTAACTACATATCGTGATGAAGTAAAGAATATATTAATAATTCGAGATAATTAAATGGAAATTGCCAATAAATAAATCAATCTATCTATATTGTGTGGCAATCTTCTTACTTATATAATGCGTTATAATACCCGGAAGTGATAATTATTATTGCTCTTGTTTAAAGGGGTGGGGCTGGCATTAGTGAAGATAACTTTATGTCATTTTTTTGTAAATTTTGTAGTTTGAAATCAAAATGACTTATTTTTTATATATAAAAGCTGAGATGGGTGGGTGTAATAAAATTTAGGATATGCGTTGATGGGACTTTTTAAAGATTTTTAGATTTGGAAATGAACACGTGATATTTATAGATATAAAAACAAGGAGATAGGGTTCCATCCATATATCGAGTGTTCTATCTCAGCATTGACCGAGAAAGTTCATCCAGGTGTCCCAACATGGTTTCGCCTTGTTAGTGATGCAGGACAGAGGGCTTGATAAGGACAGCTGTCGTTCGGATCAGACAAAAAGAGACGAGATTCCGTGTACACATTGGTGAGCACGTAAAAGATCCATTCACAGTTGGAATTCGATAAAAGAGTGGGCCGTAGCGCCGCTGCCAGGACAAAACGCCCCCCACTGTATGGCGTATGCCTGTCTTCATTAGCCCAGTTCGGAGCATAACAGTAGGACATTAACTCCCATCCATTTCATTTTCCAAATACAGATCTAAACTTTATTGTATTGCCATTATATACAACTTCTGGCACAACCACTTAGACACATTTTATGTTTTAAGATGTCGACAGAATGTACAGATCGCTTGTTGAGGGGTCTTGTTATTACTGTAGTCACAGTGACAACTTATCAACAAAGACTTGTTCAAAAAGGAATATTCATATGCATAGTCATTCTATAATTACCGACGAATTAAAGGTCTACGATCAAATGTATGTATGTTATTAAAGTGTCGTATATGATTATGTAGGTTAATGGAAACGAAATGAAGTGGGGTTAACGTCCTGCTGCTCTGCTCCGACATACGTCATGCAGTGTTCCATGGGGGAATGGTGCCCGAACAGTGGCGCCACGACCTACTCTTATTGCCAATGTGTACACGAGACCTCGTTTTTCGTCTCGTTCTTGTCAAGCCCTGCGTCCTGTACCACTGACAAGAAAAACCAAACCGGAATATACATCTGAACTTTCTCGACCGACACCCCACGACCTACCGACTAGCGAGCAAGCGTCTTACTTACTTAGCCACCGTGACTCCGTAGTATAAATGGAAGTGTAATAATACAGATATTAATGTAGTATAGTCTGAGTTAATCCATTAATGCACATTACATTATGTGCTAGAATCTAGTTAGTCGTGTCTGTCTACAACATGACATTTTAAAGAGATGGAAAGTTATCGGGTTTAAAGTCTAAACACTGTATTTCAACTATTCCGAGACTAAGATATAGTACCAGTAGAATTACACCCAGTCTGTATATGGATAATACATTTCGTATGTTTTCCAAGAACTATAGAGTCTCTTGGTGGGCGATTATGGCGCTTGTTTACTTAACGTTGTTGACGCGAAAATGTTTCTTAGAAATGTAGCCTGACTTCGGGAGAGATGAATCTCGTAGGTTTATTGTGTACCCATTGAAACGCGTTTCAGATCCCCTCCTCATAATTGGAAATCAAAATAAGAGTTCGCTGTCCCATCACAATTTCATTTCCAAAGACTGGGCCGAAGGAGCGGAAATCAAACTTAGTCGGATTTCCCATTGTGATCGGCAAACCGCATTCGTCGCTTAATTGATGTGACGTTTCAAGTTAATGGGCCTTCTGCTCGTCATACAAAGTATAATTTAGACCAAAGCTGTTTGATAATATCAACCACTGCATTCACGCTGCAACAGTACTTACGACCACGGTTATGTTAGAAGTTAAAAGAAAACGATATTAATTATCAAGGAAATGACAGTAGTCAGTTTCGCCCAGTTGGCGCCCAGTCGTAATTCCAACCATCATCTTTTCCATTTTAATACAGATCTATATTTCGTTTCGTTTTTTTTTTAAATTTCGATGGCTTTGAATAAATGACGACCTGGTCGGTTGTAGTGCAATGTTGCGTCAAGAGTCATTCGAACGGTTTTTGACGCTATTACGCCAGTCATTTGGTTAACCATTCAACGTTGATGTTTCTAGAGGGATACCCACAATTCCGTGTACCATCCCTCACACCAACCAGTACGCGGGCTATGTTGCAAGAATTCCAGATCCTAATGTAGTAAAGACAAGTAAAACGAAGTTTTGAACAATTAAAAAAGAAACGAAACAGCATCTGTGCTTTAATCAAATTGATTTTAATGTCTTACATTTGCAAATGGAATATAAATTTCAGTATTATCTTTGACCGTGAATATACATTTACATACTTGATTTGAAATGAAATGAATTGGGGTTATAACGTCCTACCTTTCTGCATCGAATGGGTTAATGAAGATGGGCATACGCCATTCAGTCACTACGGCCTTCTCTTATTTTGAACCCAAACTGCCAATTTACACGGGGTCTCGAGTACGTTTTAATCCGATCTAAAGGACTAGACACTCTTCTTTGTCAGAGTCTCCATCCTGATCACCGAAAAACCCGGACAACATCGGGAGCGAACACGAGACCCCCTGATTAGTGAGCCTGCACCTTTTTACCCCATGCTGGATTGAGAATCTTTATTCCTCGATAAACCCACTGTTAATTCGGCCAGACAAAGACGAAAGCTTATTGGCGATTTATATATTAAATCCGAGACCTTGACACGATACCTAGGGAGATTCGATGAAGCTTTAAACTGTACTGCGTCTTAATAATTTTTTAAAAATAAATACTATGAAAAATAGGAATCTAATATCACAAAAGGAACATTTGGTCGAGGAAAGCTGCATAAACTCACAACAGAATATTTGTTTATGACCATGGCTTTGCGTATCGGTTCAAGGTAAAAAAAAAGAATACAATTTAAACTCAGGCTATATATCTTTCGTAGCGTCTGTATCGACTCCTTGGGGGCCTTGCATTCCGAATGAAGTTATAAATTGTTCTTTGGGGAATAACATTTTTACAGAAATCATCACCCTTTCTTTAAAAGGGTATTGATATTTCAAAATATCCGAGAAAATTGGACATAATAAGGCACAAAAAGCTTTAATACAATTCATTATTTTTTGTAGCCAGAACCTATATAAAATGTAGATTAAAATTAAATATATCAAATTCTTTTCCTCGTGTCACTCGACATTAACTCCGGATGGATATTCCGAATTGTATAAATGAACTTGAGGAGCTGTCTTCGGGGATATTTTTTTTATACTCGAGTTATTAGTCTTTCGCTGAAATCGATTGATGTATAGCAAAAAGTGATGACTTAGACACGTTTCGTACTAGAAAGTTAAAAAAACTCATTGAAAGCTTTTTGTCAATTAAAACTAATTTTGTTTTTACATGAAGGTTAAAAGAGATTGGGGTATTTTTTTTTTACAGATTAGTAATTATTGTATTTTTATTTTCGCTAAATCCCTCCGCCCTTTCTTATACTAACCTACCAATCGTTCCAATTTAAACCAACCGCTTCTAATGGAAATTTATATTTAAAAGTCTGAGAGTGGCCGATAAAATTTACAATTTCTTTGGATATTGACACACAGATGAGATCAACGGAGCATTCGTAAAGTACAGTTGTCGGTGACTAGCACACACATTTGTTGCATGGTAATACGATAAGAAATGAAATAGGGTTTAACATCCTACTTTTGCATAAGGATTTGGGTTAATGAAGCTACACATACGCCATACAGTTTGCTATGAGGGACATTGTGACACACTTAACCTAGGTTTTTCGTACCGTGTAAACGACTAGACAACGGCTTTATGTCTAGGATCTAGCTGTCAAATATTCTTTTACGTACACGCCGAAGTGTACGCGTAACCTAGGTTTTTAATGTCGTCCGAAAGACTAGACCTTGTATTTGTCGTCCTGCATCACTGAGAGAGGTCCGCCAACACCAAGATCGAACACGGGACCTTAAGGTTAGCGAGCCAACGTCTTCCTAACTAAGCCACCACGGCTACCCTTTTCTTTTTGACCTGTATTACCCTGATTTCGTTAATTATGATATGCAAAAACATTAGTGTGGCTCAAATCTAGAGTCTGTTATGCAAAGGCTGATTGCCTTCGAGGATAAATTCCGACTCGTAAATCAACGATGGCCACGTCAGGATATCTTGAATCTATTACTAATCGAATTCCACAAAGCTGGCAGACTTCCTCTGCAATTTTCTTTTGTAATTTACAGTTCTTTAAAATAAAACGTAAATTCAATTAGTTTCAATCTGTGTAAAAACAAATACAAATGTTTGAAACAGATACAACCACCACTCCAGCTGGAAGAAAATCTCGGCAGCTTGCACAGAAGAGAACAAACTTAGGCCATGCCAATATTGGGTAAGATTAATTGTATAGAAATCGACAGTGTTTCCTATTCTACAAAACATTCTAACAACAACCATTAAAATGACTTAAGATTATTTTAAACAATGTTATAGAATTAAAATAAAACCAAGTATTAACAATCCAAACAATAGGCAAAATTCGAAGTACTAAAACGGTACAGACAAAATATAGTGTAAGCTGTGAATAGGCTATTCGCCGTCGTGCACCTAATACACGAACATTTTCACTAGAACATGAAATTCCACTTCTTGGTACTTATTAAAAACTGTTTCCTATTTAGTGTAAATGTGTATTAAAATGAGTAACGTAACAGGCAGCATTCTGCCCGAACCAGTAGCGTCTTATGTAAACAATGCACGTGCAAATTGAGCCTATGATTGACGCCACGTGATGTGACGGCACGTGTTGAAGACAGTCATCTTTCACAGAGATATTAGAAGACTTTCGTAATTGTGGGTAAAACCGATATGTGGCGTTGGCCTACAACTTCCGGTTTCGTAGTTATAGGCACAACCCGTGTAGTACCTTTGAAGAGTATGCCCATCGATAACATATTATTTCTCTGTCACCCTTTGCAATACTTTGGGCCGATAATGTCAAAAGAAAAGCCCTTAGCGGTCCTTGTTGCTTTTCATCAATGATGAAGGACAAAATAGTATATACTTTTATGTTTAATGTTAAAGAATTCACGAAAAATCTGACCCAGGTTACACAAAACATTCTCTGTTAAAAATATACGCAAAATTGTTCACCTTATTTTACAAAAGTTTTATTGTTTTAATGTATCAAATACACTAATAAGAAATTGTTTGCATTCAGTGAGTCTGGAAATGCTTTGAGAAACCGGGCCCTAGTCGCCTTAAAAACGTCTTGAAGAATTGTAGGATGCTGATTAGTGTATGTATGGCACGTACATAATTTGTTACAACTGCATATTTCACTAAAGCTCTTCTTTATGATGTTGCTAATTGAATGTTCGTCCTTGTAAATGAATAAAATTAATTTAGAATTTTTTAAAAAATCAAATGTCATGGGAAATTGATATCGTATAACAAACAAAGTGGAAAAAAGTCCTAAATGTGAACCTGTTAAAAAATGATATTATGAAAGGTTAACGAGGGTGTCAAAGGTTAAGCGTGTCAATAGAACCAGTTAGAGAAGTGATTAACTACATATTGATCCACTACCATCGCCTTCGAATCTCTGGGGTCGGATTCCATTCACCCATTGATCGCCAGTTAAGCAAAAGAAAGTCCAGAATTTGGCAATTAGAGTAAGAATTGTAACCATCATCCAGAGACACAATGTCGGAGTCGTTAGGGAATACGTAACCTCGTGCTTGTCAGTTAAGCAAAAGCTAGTCCAGAATTTGGTAATTATGTGTAGAGTAAAAATTAAAACCATCAACAAGGGACATGGTGTCGGGGAATACGTAACCTCCTGCTTGTCTAATGGACTCTTGCGATCTTGTAAGCTTTAATTAATAGATGATACATACAGCCCACCTCTCGCCTGTCCCAAGGCAAAGTAAATGCATCAATGTAAAGACTTCGTTATTGACAACCAGTGCATTATTCATTCTCAAAGTAACTGGTTGCATGGAAGATATTAATCAATAAAGGAATTTTCTTAATAGAGATACGGCTGTTGTAAGAACAGATATTATGATACATAAATTATTGCGATGCAAGAACTCCAATCGCTATCTTGTGATGAGTCTATTTGATATTAATCAGAAAGCCAGTGGCCGTTTGTTGATTTGTAGTTTTGGATGTTCGGTCAGTGTAGCCTAATAAAAGACAATAATATCCGATTTTTTTTATGTGATTGATATTCATGAAAAAGGGAGATCGGATATTGATTCTAGCAACATAGTTATTCGACCATTTATATACACAGAGCAAAAACAGTTAAGCACCCTATGTACATTTTACAATGACTTGTCTTATGAGAGTTGGCGTTACAAAACCTCGAAAGAACAAATGTGACAACAGGAAACATAAAAAGTTTATCCAGTTTTGAAATTTTAATCATAGTTCTGAAAAGAATTTCAAGATGCTAGAAAGGGAGTCACATTACGTATTGGTGATTTGTGTCAACAATTCTCGGAAGGCAAGTCATTGTGATAAATGCAGCCAGGTATAGAGTCGTCAGCTTTTTTAGTTTTGCTTCCTGTTACGTGACTCATCCCTTTCGATATTATGAATAACACCCTTTCTTGCTGATCCTATGTGAGTACAAACATAGTATATATCAAGGAGGGGGTGGGGGATACAAACAATTATAAAAGGAACTGGTTGGAGGGTAGTAACAGAGCAGTGCTAGAAACTGATAATGGGGGTTAACCTGTATTTAAAGGCCGTTTGACTGTATTCTTCGGAACCCCAAATGGATCTGAAAACACATATTAAGGTAATATGAATATACATAAAGTGATTTTCCTTCAATTTTATTGTAATATATAATCAGTTAGGTTCGACAAATACATGAGCAGTTCAATTTGAGCGACAGTCCATTCTACACGTTTTTTTTTTAAAATTTCGTATATTATTGTAGTGAATCAGCAATTATCATTTCAGGGATATGTTTTTCTTTGTTGATTACAAATGGCACCTGAAACCCCAGAGTACCTCATTGGGTCCTACGTAATGGATATTAGAATCCTATATATTTTTACAGCAAGATAATGACATCAATATTGATTGAACTGGACCAATATTGAATTCTTATTCGTACTTTTAATTTCTAATATCATAGAAATATTGAGTTAGAGGTTTAGCTCGTTTAAGTACATCCCAGAACTAGCAGAAAACTTAGCAAATTGGTCATGTGATCTTATTCCTTGTCGCGTATAATCATCCCTAGATTTTAATATGAAATACCATCTTGAATTTTCTCGGTTAACCCTGTCTCCTGTACACATGACGTCTGTGTGTAAATTTATCGAGAAAGCCGACATTTTAGTTTTAAATTATAGAAAATAATTGCTTGCTACATTTAATTATTTCATTACATTACAAAAAATTAAAATATTTATTAGATGATCACTTCCGTTTAAGATTTTATTATTGTTTACTTATGTATTAACAACCGGGTTGACGTTGTTGGGCCTCTCGACCAATTTAAATGCATCTTGTTCTTTTAAATGAATCGGATCTAAATATTAAGGCCACCTCCAAATTTTGTCAAGATCACGAGATGTAAACAGGACACGCTATCGTTGCTCACGATTGTGGGGCAGGGTTAAGGATAGGTCTAGGATAAGGGTTAGCTCTAGCCCTGTTTACATCTTGTGATCTTGACAAAGTCTGGAGGCGGCCTTAGTATTTAGATCTAAACCCTTTAAACTCATATTTAACAGCTCAGTTGCGGTTCCCTATAATGGTGGTCCGTATTATCCTCGAATTGGCTGACGTTGACCGATAAAGTTGGAATCTCCTCGTCAGAGGTGCAGGATAAGGACCTGGTAAGGGAACGTCTCCTAGATGCCCAGTTTGGCTGGATGACCGATTTCCAGCCGCCTGTGTATAGAGCCACGTAACAGAACCGTTGCCAATTAGATTGCTATGAAACGCCAATGTGATGGAAACATTTATTTCACAGCACAGTAAACACACTGCTTGGCGTTTTACCGTCGCTATTATCCAGTTCGGTCGGTGCAGAAGTAAAGGGCGTTAAACCCCATTACAATTCATTATACATACTAACGGATAATGCATTAAACTCGACCATAAACTTCGTATTACGAATTACGCAAATATACTTAATATGAAACACCTATCAAATGGTGCTTTATCGTTCACAGATGTTTGATAACAAGTCGAACAATCTCAACATTAACCTCTTTAAACCATCCAAGTCGTTGAGTCAAGTTGACAACCCTTAATACAAAGCAGATTTCCCCTTTATTGGACGAACCATTACGTCTTTAATAGCTCATAACTGATAAGATTTCTTTCAAGCTCGGACCACTCAAACCTGATGGAAATCGCTTAATGGCTTTTAAAGATATTGTCTTTTAATATATGGAAGACATTTTATGCACATTTTCCCATGGACGACTGATCAATGCGTATTTATCTAAGTCAAGAACAGGATTTTACTCTTATTTTATAACAAGTCAATCCCGAAAAAACTCAGTTTTTCTCCGTTTTATGACCTTTTATCAATTTCCAATGTTATATTAATGGTGTTTTGGGAAGCACCAAGTTGCATGTGTAATAACACAAACGGAACTATACTTTATGGTTGATATCTCTATTAAAGAGAAAAAAACTGAGTGTATTAAAGCTATATTTTCTCGACAGTCGCAATCTTAATTACATTACCATCGATTGATAAAGAACTAACCAAACCACTGTTAAGAATCTATGTCACCAAAAGTATTATATTTTCCCAGATAAGATGCGTCGAGAGAGTCGTTTTGCAAATTATTTAAACTCTTTGAAAGGGGTAATGGATTGTTACCAGACAACGACCAAAACTGTAGTTGACGTTCTGTAATAACTAAATATGCCTTATGTAAGATTACGTCTCATTTTGGTCATCGAAGGAATTATTAGTAAGGAGAGGTTCGCCCTTGTATCTAGTATCACTCGTCATTTCAGTCAGTTATATAGAAGGATAACTCCTTTCCGGAAATCTTCATAACGCATCTATCGTAGCAATGATCTCTGTTTTAAAGTTATATCTGTGACGTGTTCAACCACTTCTATCACATAATATGTGATAATGACTGACACCAATATTGTCCTTTAATCCTTGCTAGATCGGTATATTAGTTTGCATCTTTAGGTAGCCGAGTGGCATGGGAACTGGGCTGTCATATACATGGATTAAATAACGGATACCACCGGTGGACATACTATCGTGCACGTAAAAGAATCCCTGATTGCTTAAAATCGAAGAAGATTGGACAGAAATGCCACCATCTTTTGTCGTGCATAACATCCTACATATTATCATTAAATACCACTCTATTTCATTATTTTGACACCTTTAATTAATTAACTTTGCATGTCCTTCATTCGGTTCCTGTTGACCTGGAAATAAACAAAGTAGGCATTGCTTGATTCTGTAATTCAATTTACCCCAAAGCTGATTGTTGCCATTGACAACTAAATCTGATCACTGACAAAGCACAAAAGAGCAAGACATAAATTGGACCAATTAACTCGAAGCACAGTTGGTGTTTTTTTTTTTTTTGAATGGAAAATAACCGTTAGCTTTAGTAAGTGATGATGGTTTATATACCTAATTAATCGATCAGAATCTATTATCTGTCGTCAACATAAACATGCTAACAGAATGAAATGAAATGGGGTTTAGCGTCCTACTTTTCTGGACCAATTTGGCTAATGGATACGGACATGGTGTGCTATATAAAATTTTACCGGACAATGACCCCACTACTACTATATCAGATTACTATATCTTAGCTGAACGTTTAGCGTTGATAAAGACAAATTTAAGATATCCATATATGTTCGACTGTCGATAGATAAGCCAGCTACGTTATGCCCCCCTCCCGCAGCATCCTCCCCCCTCCCTGACTGGAGCATGGTTTCGATCACTCATTTGGACAAACAGTGGCTTTCCTGTCTAAATTTAGATCATACGGTCAAAGAATAGATTGCTGATTACACTGGGTTTCAAAGTTTAATCTGTGGGGGATGACAATCTGTCTTATCTGAAGTCTATAACACATCCCTCTCTCCCCCCTCTCTCTCTCTCGCTTTCTTCGTCTCTCTCTCTCTCTCTCTCTCTCGGTGCATTTAACAAGTTGAATTGGGTTCAGCTGAACATTTTTTTTTTATGGAACCAATTTTAAGTTTTTACTCACATAGAGATTAGAGTACATGTCAATCAAGGTTGGATTTAACATTAATGCACTAGTTACCACTGTCTCGCCGGAACATAACCCGATATACTACTATAATAAATGTCTTGGATACTTCCGACTTGAGACATAAGAAACAACAATAGGTACTGTTGTAATTTCTTGCTTATTAGTTTCAACACTTTCACGCGGTAAGCATATAATTTTAAAGAGATAAACTATTATTTAGGTAGAAATAAAGTATTAAACTAGGGTGATTGATGTGATGTATCAATTCCACCAATTAAAGGATAAATTCTATTCACATAAATTATCATTTCGGAAGAAAAAGCCGAAGTTGGCGTGTTTATTTTATGGCCTCTCATACTGACATTGTTAATAGTAATATGACATCTTGAAACTGACTTGTTAATAGTAAATGACATCTAATAACTGACCCTGTTAATGGAAAATGGCATTACATAACTGACTTGTTAATGGTAAATGGCACCTCAAATCTTTTAACTATAGATTTTCTATGTTGTAACGGACGTTGTTAATGGAAAATGACATCTCATAACTGACTTGGTAATTGTAAATGGCATCTCAAATCTTATAACTGATGTTGTCTTATGGAAAACGACATCTCATAACTGACTTGTTAAGTAAATGACATATCTCAAATCTTATAACTGACGTTGTTAATCAAAAATGACATCTCATAACTGTCTTGTAAATGGTAAATGGCTTCTCAAAACTGACGTTGTTATTACTGACAGTAGAACAAAACTTCATAACTTCGCTCAGAATAAAATGATTTGACTGAAACGTTCAATATATTCATTTCACATTATCTATTTTTGAACTATTATAGCAAGAACGGCCATCCCTTTATTTAAATCTTATATAGCAGATCTTTAATCGATTCCTTGGGAAATAGAGGAGTTATCCTTTAAACCCTTTGGATATGAAGTAAGCTTTAGTCGCGACCTTCCCTTTACTTAAATCTTACTTAGAAGATCTTTAATAGAGGGAAATAGAGGAGTTCTCCTTTAAATCCTTTGGTTATGAAGTAATCTTTAGTGGCGGTGATTAATTTATTTTAAATGGTTAGGTTTTTGTTAACGAGTGTTATAAAACTAGGTGAATCTGTAAGAGCACAAAGGAAATGCCATGTAAAAGTTAATTTAGATGTATAACAGTAGCTTGATTTTATTACACGGTCTGTGTTCTACCAGGAACAACTTACAACAACGTATACCAAGAACATAAAATGTTTAGAATTCATCACATTAAGAACGGTTCCTTATTGTGGCTATAAAAATCAGGAAACGTCGTAAACATTGTCTCGTGTCTATGGGCTGTTTCAGGAATTACAGCATGGTTTGTTCTGCAGTTGCTACTTATGTATCGGATTGGTGAAACGGTAATAAAAGGCTATTCGATGATTATTTATAACAATTAAGGGTATTGAATGACAACTGATATCTAAATAAGAGTACTGAATACGGACCATTTCGTGTTAATTGTCATATATTTAGCTTTATTCGACGTGGCTACGTCCGGTGTCTTCATCCAAAATGCAATCATAAATCTTGTGGCCATTTTGTATGTATTTCCAACACGCATTTTTCCAATACCAATAAAACAACCAAACTGACAATATATTATTTAAATGATTAACGACTAAGGCTTAACAAGTGTTAATTCATCATATAATGAAGATGTTATATAATGCCTTGGTGTCGATGTAAGCGGATACAAATTTAAATAGCTTAGGAATATGATAGGTGTCTCAAAAGGCATAGGAACAAACGATCTAGCATGACCACAGCGTTAAGATGCATTGTTCTTTGGATCTTACGGCTTGCAAGACGGGGGCTGGTGTGGGTAGTGTCTAGGTGGAATTGGATTTATGTCTAGGCCATGGCCCCGCTGTCCGAGTAAAATTTCCTTCATAGCACACTGACTGTATCACGTATATCCGTCTTCATTCGCTCAGTTAAAAAATTAGGACATTGAACTACATATTATTTCATTTCGTTGATTGGAACCCCGTATTTGAGTTTCCTGTTGGAATATTTGTCATTTTTCTATGGAATGCAAAACACGTATCATGTACTGTAAGAGCCCGATCAAAATTAATACACTTTCAAATCTTTACCTTTTGGTGAGTAAAATACCCAAACGCGCGAATCAAAGCATTTGAATTCACGGATCACTGTCCGCAAAATCAGAAAGGCATTCATTCACACATGTGCCTTACAATATTAGACGCAACGATGTGTGATTGTGCAAGCTGATCAAAAGACAACTCCTGTCTGCAAATTTCATAATAACTTCTAATATCAAAGTATGTAGTGTGTACATAATTAATACGTGTTAGGTAATATTCGGTGACACATATGATAAACTTCCATTATAAGATTTCGTTTATATGCAATGATTGGTGCAGTGGTGTGTACCACGACACATTGATCAAACGGGAAAATCCCTCTGTGCAATTAATAAGTTGAGAGCTTGATATTGAAACTGCGCAATTTCTCTATTAAAGATGTAAAATCTAAGAGCTCATCTCTTTTCTTGAGAATTGGTTATGAAATGTGTTTTTTTTTCTTGATTCTGGAAGACCGTTGACACACTTTGTACGACATTTTAAAATGCGCGAGCGAATGAACTGAGTTAATTTTGCATAGACAGCGGCACTACGTCCCATTCTTACATGTATTCCGCCTGTCCATGGATCTTTTATGTGCACGCCAAAGTGTACACGTGACCTCGTTTTTTCGTCCCATCCGTCCTGCATCATTGACAAAGAGGAACCTCGCCGGAAAATCTAGATGAACTTTGTCGGCCAATGCAGGGATCGAACACCCGACCTCCAAACTAGCAAACCAGCGTCTTACCCACTTAGCCACCGTGACCCCCATTTGAAGGAATTGTCTCAATTAAACATAAACATTAAAAATAATAACCGTATCTGTTTTTGAAAGTAATTCAATCTAGTTCAATCCCCGTAAATGGTCACTAGAAGGAAAAGAAATATTAAATCACTAATATGCTTTCACCCAGATAAATTCAATAGCCAACAAGGGATATTGCTGATTAAAGATGTATTATGTAATACAGAGCTGGTTGTTCTTGCTATAATAGTTCAAACATAGACAATGAATAATATATTGAAAATTTCAGTCAAATTACTTGATGCCCTACGAAATTATGGTGTTTTTTTTTTAAAAATTTTTACAAAATGTAGCGTAGATTGTTTATTATTGTAGCAACGGTACTTGACAATCGAGACCAAAACTCGGGGATCTATTTTATCTGACATGCCCTGGTTTCTAATTAACTTAAAATCGGTGCCATCATATGATGTAGAGAGTTGATTATGGGTTTGTCATGGTAATAGATTAATGTCTATATATATAGTTTATATATGATTTGAAGCCGGAAAGAAGACCGGCAATAGGCAGATTTAGCGGTTATCATTAAGTATCACGTAGGATATTATATGATATTAGATAAGAAAATTTATAGAACTTTAATTGTTTGTTATATGACATAAATATCTAAAATCAGAGGTTTCACTGTAATCGATTTTATTTTTTACCTTCATGATAAATGGGTATTTTCAGCATAAAAAATACAGATTTGAGTAAAGTGTGGATTTTATTTTTAAATTGTATAATCTAGAGTCTCAGTTACGTAAATTATCCCCAGTCTCTACCATTGATACTTCCGGTTCATTACAGTCATCTGCTCTAATTCAGTGTTTTGTCTCGAAAGCGGAAATTGCATTGTGTATTAATTTTATTTTCATTTTTCATTTTTGGAAGTCGAATAGTTTAAATCAGATACATTGGTCATATTAATCACGTGGCTTAGTGAGTGAGTCATTGACTCGCTAACCTGGGGGTCCCGTATCTGGATATTCAGGCCTTGTTCTCCCTTGTCAGTGGTGCAGGGCAGGGGCCTTGAAAATCTGAGCTGAACCAAAGGACGTTAAGCTCATTCATTTCATTTTCACATTGTTAAGTACTTATTAGGACTATGTAGTGATATACCGGAAGCACGCATCGCTTTATTCTTCCTTTAGCTCTTGCGACTACACCCGTTTTGGCCAATGTGTACACGGAAGCTCCACTTTTCGTACCTTCCGGAGGTCCATGCGCGCTTCGTTGTCACGCCACCTACCTTACAAAACTGACAAGGGAACCAGACTTGAAACCCCCCAATGACCTTATCGGCTAGCCTCGAGAGCTCCTGGTTATAGCTCAGCATGACCCACGCTTTCATAATGTGTTTATATCCATTTAATGCTACGTTTCCACCGTCGTGCGATGCGTTACGATACGATTGTCCCAATTGAGTCCAGGGTCTGTACATGCAGATACGTTTTGATACGGCTAACACGATTGTTGCGACTGACTTCCACATATGGTAAGGCCTGATAGGATGACCACGATTACTCCACGATTAAACCACGATTTCAACCGCAGCACGAATCGTGGTAGTGGAAACCTAGCATAACGTGTAAAGATCGATAGACTGACACGCATGTAAAATGTATATCTCAACGATGACCTAGCAGATTTGTCTCAGACTTTGCATATACGCGAGACACCACTTCTCATATGGGAAGCTCTCATAGCTAACGAACTTTGTCATAACCGATAAATCTAATTCGTTTATCATTTCAAATAAAAAGTTGTTTTCTTATTATCCAGGCGCGGATCAAGGATTTTTTGAAGGGGGGGGGGTCTAGGTTTGGTAAAAGGCACTGAACCAATTAATGGGGGGTTTGGGGGCCCTCCCCCAGGAAAATTTGGTAAATTAGATTCAATTTGGTGCATTCTGACGCATTTCCGAAAGGTAAAATTTGGTAAATTAGATTCAATTTGGTGCATTCTGACGCATTTCCGAAAGGTAAATTCCAAAATTACAGGTCTAAAAGTCGCCAATAAAATCGCATAAAAAATTTTTCAAGTCTGAGCGGGGGGGTGGGGGGGGGTCCGGACCCCCTGGACCCCCCCTCTGGATCCGCGCCTGTTATCATCCCCCATAACCCCCACAGTGCAACTGCCTAGTTCAATTTTGAAAAGGTATGTTGGAAACGAGAAAGAACAACACACTTGTGTGTGATGTTTTATCAAAAATAGGCTACATCACATCTCTCTCTCTCTCTCTCTCTCTCTCTCTCTCTCAAAGAACCCGATATTAAAGAACGTACAACAGAGATTATGCCACTGTAACTAACCGAAAGTCAATTTATTTGGACGTTAACCGGACGATTAACATCTACAAGATTACAGCACTTCAATTGTGATTTAATCAATGTCAGGACTCTTTTATCATTTCCTCGATGATAATAGTTTGTACTAAGTGCATAAAGTTAAAGCGGTAACTGCAAAACAAAAATGACAAAATGAATCTTTGAATGGAATTGGATATCCCCACAGGATCTTGTTGATAATACCCTGGTTTAACGTATAACTTCTATGTACCAACCTGCCTAAGCACGACAGTAATACATCACGTAGCTTCCCGTGTGGGAAAGTTTGCCCCGCACAGCTTATGCTAGCTTCCCACTGTGGTGCGATGCGTTACGATAGAATTGTTTCTATTGAATCCACGACCTGGTACGTGAGGATACGTTTCGGATACGTTTCGATACGATCAACACGATTGCCACGACGGGCCTTAGTATATGATAGGATCACCACGACTACCAAATTACTAAAACAACGATTTCAATTGGGGGTCACGGTGGCTAGGTGGCTAAAGCCAGGTTGACACTTGCACGACTTTTGGACACGATTTTTCTCGTGCCCATCAGTGTCCACATTGACACGAACTGGCACGACGAGTTCACGCATAGTTTGCGCATTGCTTACGCACTTCCCGCATTGGCACGACGAGTTTGCACAAATCGGACGGTGTCGTGCCGACTCGAGTCGTGCCAATGCGTGTCACGGAATCGTGCAAGTGTCAGCTTTGCTTAAGACACTGGTTCGCTAGCCTGGAGGTCGGGGGCTCGACCCCTGCATTGGTCAAGAAAGTTCATCCAGATTTTCGTTGTGGTTCCCCCTGGTAAGTGGATAAGAGGCTTGGAGGCCTAACAAGAAACAACCGTCGGATGGTAGGAAAAAACGAGGTCCCGTATACACATTGACGTGCGCGTAAAAGATCCATGGACAGTTGGAGTTCGATATAAGAGTAGGTCACAGTGCGGCTGTCCGGGCAAAATTTCCCTCATAGCACATTGTATTGCGTATCGTATGGTCGTCTTCATTAACCCAGTTCGGAGCTGAACAGTAGGACGTTAAACCCCATTTCATTTCCACGATTTCAACCGTAACGCGAATCGGTATAGTGTGAACCCAGCATTAACAGTGTGGTACCATGAATGTAAACATATTAGCAAATTTAATACCGGAAACATTCAAGATTATAAAAAAAGCCAAACAGAGACTGTATCCAATAAAACACGTGGCCAATTGTTTTTTACCTAACACTTATTGTTGCATTTTGTACAAATTGCATGTGGTATAAATATATTAACTATCGGCTGCTCTGGCGTGCAATTGTTTATTAAACGATCAAACTGGCATTAAACATGGCTCAGGAATTTATTACCTAACAGAAATTAATCATGGTCGTTTTAGAATTTAACTATACTGTATACCCTTTCTTATCTAACAAAAGGTGTGTGTGTGTGTATGAATGGTTAGCATGTGTGCACTGTATCACAAAGCCTGTCACTGAGTAAACCTGCGTGGTTTCGAATCCTTGCTTGTACGTGACAAGGAGTGAGGTGGCCAGTCCAACCTTGTGGGTTTTCTCCATAGGTAAGTCCCGAAATGACCTAGTTTGTATCGAGTGGACGTTAAACCCCATTTCTCTCTCGCACTCTCTACCTAACAAAGCTCAACCATGGTAGTTTTAGAATTTAATAATAAAAGCGTCACCTTTTTTCATTTCGTTGACCATGAATTTTCCCTTTTCATTATAACGTTTTCTCTGCTGAACAACGTCCCATCTCACATTTGGTCTCCGTTCATGTATTTGTCATATTTACAACGATAATAAAATGCAACTGCATGTCTATCCCAATTTTGTCATGAAGTAATCGGCGCTCTTTCACGGGATTTAAAAACATATGGGGAGCGAAACATTGAAATCTTAGCTAGACCTACCATTCCTTTATTTATGCTCCAGCTCATAAATTTAATACAATTTGTTTTGGAAATTTATCATAATGTTCAAATCTGCGAATTATTAACCGCATTATTTGCCATTTCATAACTGCAAACAATAATTCATTTGCAAGCTACAGTTATAATAAATAAAAACAAATTGATTAAATTATCAATTGCCATTTCTGTGTATTTTCACATGTACTTCCTCGTTTTCAAGATGGCTATAAGAATATTAATATTAAAAAGATGTAATGATGAATTGTCTGGAAATCGATGGAATAACAATTAATAATATTCATGATCAATGGGATGTTGTTTGGGGAGCAGAGAAAACGGTTAAAACACAAAAATTAAACGATCAATTACATAAAAAATGATGCGATGAAAACCGGAATGTGTATTTACAAATCTGAACATTTAATCAACTATTGCATTTTTTTGGATTGAAGAATTTATAATTGTTGCAGGTGTGGATGGTGTAATCCATAAACGAATTCAACACGTAGCTACAATCATCCAGAACTAATCTACGTTTCTGGCTAGTTAACAATCAGCGAGCTCCAAGCTCCGAGATATGAAGATCTAATCCTACTATAGCTCAATAGTAAAATGTTCCTCGAGGCTAGTTGACGGCCATTTAACTGAATGCGGTTATCAAATGATGTAGATTATCCTAATTTGATCTCATTTATTTTCCTAATTTAGAGAGATTAAGTAAATCTAGGTTAGGGTAACACTTCGATTAAAGATGCCCGTACCTTCCAGGCTAAACAACGCACCGGAAGTATGACTTCAATGTGTACTCCGTGAGAAAAATTGTACTAATTTAGTCAGTTTTATTTCTTAATATATCACTGCAGAAGTATGTCTAAAAATTGAATAAGAATCGATTTCATCTGGTAATTTGACAATATTATCCGACATATTTTTAGAGATTCATTATACTCATTGCTGACATGGTGATGGTCGATTTGCGGAGAAGTACTAATATAACTATCTCCAATAATCTGTATTGTCTAATTAGGAAAACAGTGACGCTTTATCTAGTTACTAATAAAAGTACCAGTGTTCATCGGAACGAAAATTATCCCACCATCCGAAAGGCTTTGATTTGAACGAGTTTAACGAAGAGTGGTATCGAGTGTTCAATAAAGAAAGCCGTTTCTGTTGTATGATATCAGTCACTACCAGCAGCCTGATGTGGCAATGGCTATGGATCCGCAATTTTTTAAAATTGATGCTATAAGTGCAATTAATGAGAGGTATTAAATACAACCAACTTTTCTTTATATTACATCTTCGACCATAATTGTGGTACTTTGGCACAAATAATTTCAACCATAATTTTCTTACAATTTGTGTAATAGTTTAAAGTCGCATTGGACGGTCACAATATATTACAGAAGATTTAGAGCAAACAATGCACAACAGTGGGTGTACTCTTAAAACTTCCACCACTGTGCAATGCTGCAGTTCTATTTCAGTCAAATACACAATTTTTATTTTGTTAATAGTACGGCTATTTCGCACGTATTACGTTTGAATCATTCTAGACATTCAGCTTCCTTAAGCACCATCATCATGTCTGTTTTCCAGAGCAGGAAGACTTAATTTCTGACACCTACTTCAAACTCCATACACGACTGTGTGTTTCAATGGTTTCATCGTGATATGTTCTTTCTAACAAGAGTCGTTCAACATGCAATAACAGACCGCCATAAGCGATGTGCACACTCCGTAAACACTTCTTCACTCACGATTCGTGTGCTTTTCTAAAGACACTTACGGACTTAAAATGGACAATCCTTTGGTTGTACGTTAATCATTTATAAATAATTGTAGACCAATTTCTCACTCTCAAATGTTAAAGTATAAAATTACGACATAATTTCTTCAAACGAAAAAAGAGACATTATTTAACTCAAGAGAGAGCAAGGAAAGATGAAATGAAGTGGGAGAACGCTAGATCGGAGACGGCCCTACGCATATTATGACGTCATATATGTGATTGTGGGTTAGGGTAAGGGTTAGCTTAGCCATGGGTTAGGGCTAGTCCTATTTATATTTCGAGACGAGACTCTGGCGAAATCTACAGGTTCTAGCCCATACTCTAACCCTAACCCACAATCTATAAATGAAGTCATATGTGCTAAAATGCGTAGGACCGTCTTCGATCTAGCGTTCTCCAATGAACTGGCGTGTAACTTCCTGTTGTTTTACTCTGGATGGGAGAATGAAGACAAGGAACAAGTGAAAACTGTGATGCATTAGTTATATTGTCGTATGCTTATGTTATTATTTCTTTGGAAAATTCACAACCGATTCAAATTTATCTGCAAGATTGTGGATTAATTCTAATCCAACCCTTAATCGCCATTTTATTCTTAATTGAAGGATCGAGTTTTGTACAATATAAGTTTAAACAGAGCCACCTGTTTACATAATGAATGTTAGTCTACCTTGACGTCAAAACCACAACGGAGAGAGAGAGAGAGAGAGAGAGAGAGAGAGAGATCTATATCGACAGTAGAACAACAATGGGTATCTTAACCATGTCTTTATAGACGTAGAACTTTCAGATAAGACAAATTATCATACCAGATACATCAAAATTTGAAATCCAGTATACTCGACAATTTTATCTTTGACCTTATGATCTAAAGCGCGCGTGTTAACCCCTACCCCCACATACACTAGTTTATAATATAGGTGTGTAGAGAAACGAATTGTGTTCCAACCATACTTTCAACTGTCTCATTTATTTGTTAATTAATTACACAGAATTATTTGAAACTTATGTCATGCGTACAAGTGATTGTATTGATCAGGTGAAATTTGAAAAAAGAACTACGTCGATTACTAGTACTTTCGCTTATTTTATTAAGCTCTTCAGATAATCAACATTTAGTTATACAACAATGTCTATGGCGCCATAACGTCATAGTAACACAGTAGTACAAAAATGGGACATAAATAGAATAGCAAATCAGACAACAATAACTAGGCCTATACATTGTATGTAATGAAATTACGACAATTTTGCATTTAAAGCTGGCCGATATTTGTCAATAAAATATGTCTCTTTGGCTTCTAACAAATCATTATTGTTGTTATTTAGCTTATACATTGGAAAAACGCTAAATTTGCAACCATCACAAATATCTATATGTCCACTAAGTGGGATCATCCTATATTGTGGATTGAGTATATGGTGTCGATGGAGGTTCATCCTTGTCTTTAGCATACTTATAGTTTTTTCGATGTACCGTCTATCACATCCAGAACAAACAATCACATATATGACATAACTGGTTTTACGGTTCATGGGTTGCTTAACATGGAAAAGTTTATTATCGGTGATCTGGATTGAGGAGTCAGTAATTATTATTTTACATGTTTTACAATTTATTTCTCCACATTCACTTACCACCGGTGTATCTGAACTAGAATCAAATTTAGAAGATATTAATAATTTCGCAAGATTACGTGGCTGTTTAACACTGTTAATGATCTTAGTTTTAGGCAAAATTTTCGCCATGACTTCGCTATTCTTAAGAATATGTAAATTGACAAATAATGTAGTTCTTTTTTCAAAAACTTTAATATTTTTGTGTATTCAATTAAGAGTAGTTATCTTCAACTTTTCATATATATGTATATATATATAAGTAGCGTAAACTGGTCCGAGCAGAATGACGATTTTTATTAATTTTACTGGTTGATCGAAGCTAAGTCCCAGTCCTCCATATTTGATTAAATCAAAGTATCGCTGAACCGTTTTAATCTATTTAATATCGGAGAAATCTGATGCCACCAAGGGTTGATTAATCAGTTAATTAATGTCTAATTAATATTTTAGAAAACTTTTCAGGCCTAAAGAAAGACCTGCAATACGCAGATTTAGCACTTGCATAATGCATATTTAATATTGAGAGCAAATTAACGCGAACCGATGTCATCACTTTTAGCGAATATTCACTGCTGATCAGTTTGTTACTTTTTCAATTTGCCATATCTATTTAGCTGCAAGTGATTGTGTTGACCAAGTGAAAATCCACTGCGGACCAGTTTAATATTGATGTTTTACTTTTATAATTGACACATCTGTCATGCGTGCAAGTGGTTGTATGGCAAAATTGAAATCCCACTGCGGACCAGTTTACAATAAAATTGATGTTGTACTTTTATATGGCGCCCAATATTGTATTTTTTCATCAGTTCTTTTAAAACACTCAACCCACACATTTCTCAATTTGTTACGCTTTGTGCTTATGTATGGTTATAGGTCTCTTTGTATTGTTCCCTGGCCTCCTTTATTTAATATGTGCCAGCTTCCATGTCTACATAAAATTGTCATGATAATTCTTTCATCTGTTATGGTACCGGTACTCTAGCTCATCGATTTTACTGTCATCGATTATGATGAACGTAATTTACATGTTACTTAATCATAGCGTTTGGCATCATAATAAAAACAACTGCTGTTGCAAAACCATGACAGATCAAGTCAACAAACCGTCTAGAAGTTGGACATGGATTGTGCAAGTTCCCAAGTTTTACACCGACCACGTGATTGATCAATTAAAGAGTTAGGCGTCTTGGTTAAAAGATCAAACCCTCCAGTCATCAATCTTCTTGTAGCTCAACGGAACAGAAAGTTTTTGTGAATCTGACTCGTATACAAAGGTAAACTTTCTATAGAGTGAATTACTCGTGTCGATATTGGTATAAGGGGAAAGATTAATGTTGGCCTGTGGTGAAAAGTGAATTATTCGAGATTAGAATCAATGAATTAGAACATGGCTATAATGTAGGTCTCCATTAAAAGGATGCGTCATTATTAGTTTATGTGTTTCTTTTATTTCATACATCGAAAAATAAAGAAAGAAATTATAACAAATCCATATTTGCAAATTAACAACCTGCTATGTGACCATCGTTTATTAATAAAGTTTCGTACCAGATGTTGCACACACACGGACAGATCTCTGAATTATACCGACAACGATTTATGTTAAAAAAAAAATCAACAATTCACTTGGTAATAACACGTGTATTATGGGTTGTACCGGGTTTAAATAAAAAGAGACCTTAGGCAATTCCACTTCTTTCTATGGAAGCCATAACAAAATGTCCGGAGACAGCACGCACACCCAGGATAAATCGACTAGAAAATTGGAAATTAAGAAATAAACTCACCGCGATATTAGCGCCCTCGTTTTGTCATGACTTTTACTTACCTTTTGAGTTCCATGTTTTAGTGTAGGTAAATTAGGCACTGATTATGGGGATGTTTTAATAAACTATACATGGCAAAAGACCCGTAATGTCTTTAGAGGACCAACAACTGTGCCATAAATCGTTTTTTGTCTCTCCGATCCAGTTTTACGCAACAATTATCAACATCTAACTAGTCAATCTCATTAGTTAATTAATCGGCGTTTTGTTTGGTCTACGTTTCGTGTTCTCTTTGAGGTGTCAGTTGGCCCGTTATTGAAAGATAAAAATCACCTATCCGTTGGTTTAATAAGAAGTCATGTCAAAACAAAAAACAGCATTCGCAATGGAATTGCAGATATTAGAAAATTTGACTGTTACAGGAATGAACCGGGATGGAATATCGGTTTTAGACTACATAGAAAGATGCTAAATAGTTTCATATTTTGTTATTGGGCGTATACTAAATGCTGTCACATAAAAATTGAGAAACGACCGAGTTCAATTAAACCTTTCTTTGTCGTATCTGTTTACTAATGGCGACTAGCAGCGATTAGTCAACATGGGATTTGAGGGTATTGGAAACATTTATCTCAATCGTGGCTCAACACTGATGCGCAACCACACCGTAAAATCCCGCTGAATTATCTTGTCAGGGATCGAACACTAGACCTCCGGGTTAGCGAAGCCGAGTCTGTAAATCTCGGGGAGCCGCTGTGACTCGGTGAGCCAGTCGGGGCAGAACAAAGGACGTTAAACCCCATTTTATTTCCAAAATCTTGGAACAACATTAATGTCTTGTGTCTTGTGAGAATAACAAATCGTTATAACTAACGAAACACATTCCACATTCAATAATTCGGTGCACAAAGCGTAAAATATAAACTGTTAAAGGGACTATCACGATTTGAACAGTCTCAAAAATACAAGTCGGAGTACGCATGAAATTAAAGCACCAAAATATCGAGGTACGGTGTATTTACCTTGTCTCAAAATTTCAGCTCAAAATATTGAGTCGTTTGGACATGAAAGTCAAGACTGCTTATCCGGACACGAAACCCTTTTTAAGATTTCGGGACAATTTTTGTTGGGTGACCAGATAATCGACCCCTGTTCCTTTAGACATCTATACAGTGAATGTCTCATGTGTTGTACTTATAGCGAACGGTAAATTTCGCCAACCCATTGTTTTTATAAAATAAACTCTGGCCTTAATATCCCGACATCGCATAATACAGCGTAGGACACCAGTCTCCATTTCAAGGTTGTTTGAAAACGTATCACTTATATTGAGTTAGTTGAACACAAGAACTAAACGGTTTAATTCTCCAAAATATTGTAGGAATTGGCCCTTTAAAACCCCAATAACACTCTTGTTGTAACTGAATAATATGTCCCAATCTTCATTCTGGTCAACAAATCGTATTATTTTAGAATATTCCAATTAAATTGTGATATAAATTTCATCTTAACACATTCAACAAATTGATTTGAAAAGTCTAACGTAAACCTTTTCAAATGTGATTTGGATTTTAAAATATTTTCAAACCCTCTGGACAAGTAAAATAGGTTGTAATGGATGATTTACGCAACAGGTAAGACACTAAAACATCTAGTACTTAGAATAAGGGTATTATTTATTTTCTGGAGCTACCAAGCCAGCATGAATGTTATTGTCCCTTTAAAATTCGTGATTGTGTTGTGCTCCGAGGGATGCCATTCCTATTATATTTATAAATTATTTCCTAGCGTTAGTTTTTAATTCGTAAAAATTCTGAGATTGCAGAAGGCGATTAAAAATTCCTCCATTTAGATTGAACACTAATAAAAATTATAACGTACAACGTAAAAGCTTAAATAAAACATAGTGCTTAATATAATCTCATACGTCAAAGGTATTATTCCAGCGATTACACCTTATTCGTGTAAACGTGGCGGCGTGAATATGTAGAAAACTACTGTACAGTCAAATATCGATAATTTCAGATAGCCTTGACCGATTTAAAAATATTTAGATCAATGATTTCATATTACGATTATTTTTCATTGTGTGAAGTTTATTGCTTAAGACCATCGTTATTGTTTTCTGCCCGGTACTTCAAGCCCAGATTAAGGGCTTAGGTTAGGCCCTAATTGAAAATGCTACTCGGTCCCGTTGCATAAAACAGAATAATTTCAGTCATAAATAAGTTTAAACTATTCCATCCTTTGTCTATAATTGTCGATTACAGATGTTTTATTTTAAAAACTGACCTATCTTTGAGACATGCCAAATAAGTGTACGGTATTAACAAAAGAATATATGGAACAGAAATGGAAATAAATGGGGTTTCACGTCCCACTGTTTTGCTCCGACTGGGTTGGTAGAAATATTTGGGACAAATATGTTTTATGAAATTATTAAATATAATTTAATATATTAAACATATTTTAATAATTTTATTTAATATCTCTTATATATTTAAAAATATATAAGAGATATTAAATAAAATTATAAAAACTTCAATTAATTTTATTTCCTTAAGTCCTAAATTTTTACGACTAATTTTGAAGAAAACCCCAGATTTTAAATTCACTCAATGTGATATTATTAGTTAATCCAACCTTTTGCTGATTGTATTCCACATAATCAAGGGCAAACGTATGGCCGTTCGGATGGGACACAAATCCCAGACAATAGAGACTTTTGGCAAGCGAAAATTTCTGGTCCGTATCGCGTATCCGTATCGATTTTGTGTGTGACGTCAACAATGCTTGTGTATTTCTCATACGTGATATGGCACACGGATACGGCAGCACGTATCGAACAGCTTTCATACGGAAAAGGTCCATATAACATCGTTGTCTTTTTACCATACTTTTTGCTACTTTTAGGCGCTGAAATGTTGTATCATTGTAGACACTTGACTAGTACTGAATATCTTGGTAGATAACTGCCACCATGCTGTATTAGAACTAAGCTCAGCTGAGCTACCCATGTACACGCCGCGAAAATCTGCCAAAACTCTAAAACAACATTGACGCAACGTATCATGTGGCGATACGAATACGTGATACGGATGCGGAAAATTCCACTTGCCAAAAGTCTCTACTGTGTACACATTGGCGTGAACGTAAAAGAACCTTTGCCAGATGAATTTCAATATGAGAGTACGCCATATCGCAAAATGTATCCGTTTCCATTAACCCAATCGGAGCAAAACTGTCGGACGTGAAACCCCATTCATTTTCATTTCTGTTCCATATATTCTTCTGTTAATACAGTACACTTATTTGGCTTGTCTCAAAGATAGGTCAGTTTTTAAAATAAAACATCTGTAATCGACAATTATAGACAAGGGATGGAATAGTTTTAACTTATTTATGACTGAAATTATTCTTTCAGGAAGATAACAAACGTAAGGAAATTAGGTTATTTATTGTAATAGTTGGAAGAAATTTATATCATCGCGGTTATGGATTTCTTATATTATTATCTTGGTATTGATCTTTAATGTATTTAAGAGAGTTGTGTTTACGTACGATGGAATATGGAACAGAAGTGGTTAAAAAGATAAAAGGTGAACTCAACAAATAGTATTAATAAAGATAAAATAACAAATCGAACAGATGGCAATCTATCTATAAATATTAGCACTAGTTTAAAGGGACCCTTGCATTCAAAAGGCCCCAGTGCCGGATTAACCTTGTGAGGGGGGGGGGGACATACCAACTGTGCGGGGGGGGGGGGGGTGTTGTTGTTTGTTCAAATTAGAGACTTTTGGCAAGTGCATTTCTCTTATCCGTATCACGTATCCGTATCGTATGCGTGATACGTTGCGTCAGAGTAGTTTCAGAGTTTTGGCAGATTCTCGCGTCGCGTATCGTATGCGTCATCAGTACTAGTCAAGTGTCTAGCCTACAATTTCTCAGGGTGAATGAAGTCGCTCGACAGTCGCTGAGCTTTTTAAAAAAAATAATAATGTCGCATCTTATTTAAAAAATCGTTGACATCGACTCGACAGCAATTCATTTACAGATTTGGAAGGTCCCATTTCTACTTAAATTTATCACGTAGTTCTACCAGCATATAGACAGACGGGAAAAGTATGAAAATTCAAAGAAAACCCCATCAAAAATAATGATTAAATTCCTGTCTTTCTTATGGTTAAAATCACATCAAATATACACCTTCGTGTTCTAGAATACACATAGATTCATAAAAGCGCCATGATACAACATTTCAGCGGCTAAAAAAAAACCGACAATGTTATACGGACCTACTCCGTATGAAAGCTGTTCGATACGGGCTGCCGTATCCGTGTGCCGTAACACGTCTGAGAAATACACACACACATTGATGACGTCACACGCAAAATCCATACGGATACGCGATACGTACTAGGAATTTACGCTTGCCAAAACTCTCTATTGTTCGTACTGACGGCTGATCGTTCTAGTATGTACTCCGGGGGTGTTTTCCTCCAGGATCTTTTTTTCAAAATTGGGATTAATTTCAGTGCATCGGAGACAATTTAAGCAGCGATTTCATTGACGTTTAGAATTCGTTGACGATTTGAGTATTTTAAACAGACTCTTTCTTTTATGATGTTTTTATTTACCTTATTTTAGTGACCTGGGTCCCCAATAACCCTTACAGCCCAGGGCCCTAATCCTCACTTCCTCCTCCCAGGTACTGGTTGGCTCCGTCCGGGATAAAATTGTGGGGTCACCAAAATGTTGGGGCCCAGGGACATTTGTCCAACTTTGCCCCCCCCCCCCCTAGATCCGGTACTGAGAGGCCCCATAAATTGTCCTGTACTGTACTGTGGTAGTTCATACTACCTGGCATTGAGTCATAAGGCAATCTATTAGGACTTGTTTAAAGGGGCCCAAGCATTGCTCTGTGCTTGAACATTGTAGCATGGAGTCATATGGCAATCCTGTTCTAAAGACGATCAGAGAGGCAAGTGGCGTGGTTTCGATTCCTCGCTTGCAGGTGACTAGGAGTAGGTTCGCCTCTCCAACCTCGTGGGTTTTTTCTGGGTTCTCCGTCTTCACCCCCACACCTAAGCTCAAGCGAATTATTAAAATTAATTGAACCATATGGCGTGTTCCAAAATGCTCCCTCTTTAGGCATTATTGTTCAGAGGCCAGGCAGTACGAGACCAGTTCATTATTTAATTGTCGAATTGAATGGTCATTGATTTACTATTCGTCAAATATGTAAGCTTTGTATTGTTCTAATATCAATAGGTCCTAACTATATAGTATATATAACAACCCACCTTACACAAGGAAGGTTAGGAATGGACAATCGTGATCAGCGTAATAAAATTACTAAATAATATTGGCACGCAAATGGAATTGTCACAAGAAATTTGCCATATTTTTTCACAGTACTTTCCACTGTGCGGAAAAAACCACACAGATACAAACTTCCAATAAAAGAAAAAAATAATACAACTCAAATCTAATGGGGAGCGACCGCGGTGGACCAGTGAGTAGTACGTCGGTTCACTATCCAAGTGCTCTCGAGTTAGCTTCGGTTGGAGAATTCCCTTGTTACTGGTGCAGAACGGAGAACATGACAAGCACAGTGCCTAATCGCTTTGACCGTAACAGAACCCATGACAGTTGGATAAGAGCAGGCCTGGAACAAATTCCCTAATAGCACACTATCCCAATTGGTGGCGGAAAGTAGGGCATCAAACCACCCATTTCAATCCATTTCACGATTAATGTTGTTGTTGTTCTTAGCGTTTAACGTCAGCCTCCACCAAATTGTCGTAATCCTTGTTTCACTAGAGAGAAGTGTTTGACAATGTTTTTAGAATGCTGCGTAGACTTAAATTATCTTTTACGCTATCTAAAAGTTTATTTAACGACGTGGCATTTAAAAGTGCCATGTTCAGACTTATTCTGATGATAAATTAGAAGCTTTGGCGACAGTTTGTCACTCAGAATTAATAGTACTACAGACGTTTTAAACGTATATATAAGGTGATTAGAAGCACATACATTTACAACAAAAGATACGGCGAACAAGGTCGTTCTTAAAATATAGATCAAACGTAAACGTAAAATGTATACTGTGTAGTTAAGAATGAACTATGGTTTAACGCCCAACTTTTGTTGCACCAACTGGGCTAATGAATATGATTACACACCATACAATGTAATAACGGGGACTTTATGTCTGGCATCCAATCGTTCATATGTTTACATTAATTACATGTAATTAATATGAACACAGGACCTCGTTTTTTTCGTCCCATCTGAACGGTTGTGTACCAACACACACACACACACACACACACACACACACATAAACTAGAACATTTCAGTACTAACATATGATTCAATTTTACTTTGATTGCGCGTAGGGGGCTTTAGCAGTGGGAAGAGACAGGAGGACCCGGAGAAAATCCACGGGGATGGTATTACAATTTAAATTTGGCAATATGCGTTTTATCTTATCGTATGGATGCTTTAATACATCTTTCATCACAGTTATTTGAGAAAATAGAAATAAATAAAATAATAAAAACATATTCAATTTCTCTGCATGCTACGTTAAATATTATTATGCTTAAGTATCTTCGTGGGTCTCAAATCGGAAACCTAATCAGGAAACTATGCAATGAATACTACTCATCAAAGATATCTACATTTTTGTTTTAACGTCTTGACGGTGCATTGTATAAGAATATCATTTCAAGGGTTTCATTTGATGCAGATCGACGTCGGTGGGACTCTTATCAAAGATCTTTAAAATTCATTTTGATAAAACTATTATTCATATTACAGGGCGTGTTATGCTTCTATTGCAAATAATCTAATCATAAATAAAACTGAAATAGATTCAATTAAACAGGATACCTACAAACATGGTTGTTAAGATAATCTAAAACCTTAGAAAACCTAAAACAGTTTATAATCCTAGAACTACTGATGACGTATTACCTGTAATTATTATTTGATTTATTAAACAGTATTTCGTTTGAATTCAGGTACAATTGAACCGAGTGACGTAGGGGGTAAATTAACAGTAAATCACAGATGTTTTAGCTATATGAAAAAACTCAAATGCAGAGTGATATTATTAGGTGTTTTGAAGAATGACAAAAATGAAATAAAATGAAATGGGGTTTAACGTCCTACTGTTCTGCTCCGACTTGGCTAACGAAGGCGGTTTAAGTATGACGAAAGTCCTCTATGGATGCTTTGGCTATGTTGAATTCTAAAACTGAAAGTGGTATTATGTGTTGTCAAAAGATTGAATTGGTCTGCACTATGCACAGCATACGCCATAGCTCACAGGAACACAGCATGTGGCTGGATATGTGAAGGAGTTTCAGCTTTTTGAGACAAGTCTCAGATCACGAATCAAGGTTTCAACAGCGGACTAGATGTGTAGTTGAGCTGACAAGGCTTTTGACGATTATTTGAAGTGATAAAGACACTATTATGTTGATGATAGTTGTAAGGCGTAAATATTTTGAGAACGTATTATATATTACACATATTCTGCTCAGTTTATGACTGTTGTAAGAACATTTAAATCGGGTTTTGATCAAAAGAAAAATGGAGCCATGCTTCCATTTTGTATGTCATGATTTTTGATCAGCTAACGAAGGTTACTTGTTCCAGATTCCCAACTTTTTAAGTGTGTAATTATTAATAATCTGACATCAATACATTTAAAATAAGTTTTAATAATTCGGTTTTTCTTCCCATTAGACGGATTAGACACTGTCCCTTTCCTTCATCGTTTGGTGTTTGGGATGGCCTAGTGGTCTAGAAAGCCGCGCTTCGACCTCTAGCTGGCCGCTCACCTCTGGCTTGCGGCTGTGGTTTCGAGCCCTTTTGTGAGCGTATGTGGCATGGAGATAGGGGCGCCTTCTCAACCTCGTGGGTTTCCGCCGGGCACTCCGGTTTCCTCCCGCTGCTAAAGACCCCAACGCGCAAGCGAATGATTGAAATAAAATGAAACCATATGTAAGTCTCAAAATGACCTAGTTTGTGTCGAGTGGACGTTAAACCCCATTTCTCTCTCTCTCTCCTTCATCGTTGGCTAGTGGAAACCACGCCTGAAAACCCCAACGAAATTTCCCAGCCAACGCCCGACGCACTGAGCCACTACGGCTTCCGAATTGACCCCGGATTTGAAGTAGGTAACATAACTTGTAGTTGTACATAACAATCAATAGGAGTTTATGTCTGACGTTTTTACTTTCAAATTGTCTACTATCGCGCACTTCAAATCTTTTATGCTCCTTTTATAGACCACGACACCGTGTTCGCAAGGCTCTATTGGCATAAAACCAGCGATTTATCACTTATTTTATTGACATAATTGTGATATCAATTTTAACACACGTTTTAAACTCATTTATCTAACATACGTGTTTCTATATTAGAACAAAGGATTGAACTCTTCTGAAATGAATAAATGAAATGGGGTTTAACGTCCTACTGTTCTGCTCCGAACTGGATACTGAAGACGGGAATTCTTTTCTAGTTTTATTTGTTTAACTCCACTCCGTAACCATTTATGTAAGATCTGTTTATGACATCGGACTTGACCAAAATCCCTCAACATTCGAACCAAGGACGGAACTATTTTCTAGCTAAATTTTGTTAAGCTATTCCGCAGTTATTTATTGCTGTACACAATAAACAATTCCGACTATGATCATCCTCAACCAACATTGTTGTTTTACACTTTGATGAGTAAAAAAAGAAAGTTTTAATTGATGCCCGCGTCTTCTAAACAATGATTTGTCAAAGTTAACCTTTAACTGTTAATACCCTTAACAAGTTCCTTTCGCAGTTAACTTGGAACAATTACCTGTAACAGATAACTTCGAACAATTACTTTTAACAGTTAACTTCCTTGAACAGTTAACTTCGGACAATTACCTTTAACGGCCAACTTCCCTTAACAGTTAACTTTGGACAATTACCTTTAACGGTCAACTTCCTTTAACAGTTAACTTTGGACAATTACCTTTAACGGTTTACTTCGGACAAATACCTTTCATCACTTTTTGATGACACTGACACTAAATTATTTCACACATGCGCATTTATAATCAACTCTACATGATAAGTACTGCTTTGTCTTATAAAAGCCAGACTTGCCCTGTCTGAAGGAGAAATCCCAGATATATTTCAATGCACAATAACGGTTAATTCTGTGAGGTAAGCTCATAAACCCCAACAAATATCTGAAGCTTATGTTACATATAATACCAATGTTCAGCTTGGCATTGGAGATGAACTCTTTAACCAGCAACCACCATGTGCCCGAATAAAGATGTCTTTAACCCAGACGGGTGTGCAGTGACATCCTAAGGCTATATTTCTGGTTGTGTTTTTTTTCCAGCGACAAATTTATTTTGCAGGTTCACTGAATTACCTCTTGTCAGTGTCGAAAGGGCGCATTAATGAAGTCATCTTATGATAAATTAGATTGAGGGTTCTATAAACTGTTTTGGCGATCATTTCCAAATGACTCAATATTTTGACATGGCTCATTGCCATCTGTTATTGTAAAGTTTGCATTAAAATATAATTGATTATTTTCCTGTACAAAGTTACCGAAAGGACTCTCAGAATAGAATGTTTAAGAAAAATCGCCTTAACAGTTTTCGAGATAAAGGCGTTCAAAAAGAATAAAAATTAAAAAAAATCGTGATTTTCGGCGTGCCATATTTTGCTTCCCCATCATCAAATATGTAGCAATTGGGCCACCCCACAATACTTTATTTGGTTTGATGCGGTAATATCCGACGAAGCAATCCCGTTTTTCTCAAAATAATCCCGTTTTGTCTATTTTTTTTTCAAAATATGTGACAATATTTCGATTACCTCCGGTTTGTGGATCATCGTTGGGATAGTATTATTCAAAAGCATGGACACATGACTTCGTGTTCAAGAAGTTCCAAAAACATCGATTGGTTCGTTTGTTTTTATTTTTTAAAAAGGGTTTTAAATTGGCAATAAAAATTTTAAAAATTCGAAAAATAACGAAACTGGGCAGTTCGAACCAAGATTGCATGTTATGGTTAAGTACACATGCGGAATAAATTAACACGTCTGACACAAGATGGACCCCCCGGTTTCCTGCCACAGGTGAAGAAGTGGAAGTAACTTTTGATAGAAGACAAAGAGTTTTTCAGGATGGGATATGTTTAATCAAGAGATAAGAAACCGGAAATCAATTAGATGAACCCACGCGGCGGCGTCTTGGTTAATCCACCGTGCGCTGATCCGGGTACAAGTCAACAATTCATATAATTTACTAAGATATGACAAACTATATTTATCCTTGTAGCCCTGTTGATCGTGCTATTCATTGCCAGGGGATTTGAAACACTATAAACAAGTTCAGCCTACAGTTTACTCCTACTCGATTTAACCAAGATTATGAGTAAAACTCCCCGGGCTTGTCTGATTATTAGGTTTTGTGTTACCATGCTAGAATTTTAATATTGAACAAATTCGGCTAGATGGATATCGTGCTATTATTACACGCGAAAGTTACGGTAAGAGCACACAATTATAATTTTTCAGTGACGACTCATCGACAACGAATATGGTTTTCAACATCGAATTTCCAAGTGCAAATTGTCGTTTCTGTTAGCTACAACCATTGACCTTAATCGTACACAAGGCAGGATATTGTCACTCAAAAACAACCGTAGCTGATGATGCTTGCCGCTGTGTATTAACTTTTTGAAGAGGCATGACAACATCACAAGAAAATAAATGTTATCTAGCTTTACTTTCTGCGTCCAATATTAAATAGCAGATAAAACGTGTACCTCCAAGCAATGGTCCCAATTCTTCTAAAACAAATACACAAATTATAGCTGTACAGTCAATTTGAAACTTATTGTTTTATTATTATTTAATTATTATACAATACTTATATAGCGCTAATTTCCACATACGTTTTCAGATTCACTTTTATCAACCTACGATTTAGACCTCAAAAGCGTTTGATATCTCTCTTTAAGCAATTTATTCTACGACCTTCGACATTATATCTCCAATCCAAAAGAGCACACGTGTATTGTAGTCTTGGACATAATAGTTAATATATATCGGACTAATGACATGCCATTATTAGACGACCAAATAGCTGTGGTCCTGATATATGCGTATTATAATAAATACTCTAGGGCAAAAACCTGTGTTGGCCAGAAACCCCCTGCTGCCTGTTGCCTATGCGATATCTGGATTATACCCATGGTTTTAGCACTATGTCGTGTGTGATCCTTTAATCAACCCGTGTGTGAATCTGTTTAATGCATTTATGTACACTTAACTAAAGATACCGTGTTCCTGAAAATCGAGATCGTAGACTCAAACCATGTGAACCTAACGTTTTACCAAGGACCAGAGTAAAAAAAGGTTGAGAATATATAAATGATTACTCCACAGTATAGAGATATTGGACTTACCTATTTTTATGTAAAGATGCGTCGTATCTTTCTAGTATTATGTAGATTTTCATCTTCAATATTTTGGATCCTTCCATCTGTATGTAGATATTTGTCGGATCTGCTCATCCTTATTTAGATATATTATATCGAACTTTCCTATCTTTGAATATAGATACCTAGGGCCTAAACATATTTATATAGAGATATTTCGGACTTTTCTATAGAGATATTTCCATCCTTATAGGTAGATATATTAAAATCTTTGCATCCGCATTTACATATTTACCGGACTCTCCCATCTTTGAATAAAAAGATTTCGGATTTTTCCATATTTCTATATTGATATTTCGGACTTTTCCATCTTTATAATATAGATATATCTCAGACCTTTCCATCTGTATATAGATAATGTTGGCCTCGCCTATCTTTCAATAGAAATAAATTGAACTTTTCCATCTTTAGATACAGATATTTTGGACCTTTCCACCTTTAAATACAAAATTTCGGACCTTTCGCTCTTTGTATAGATATATGTTGGATTCCTCCATCTTTAAATAGGGATATTTTGGCTTTCTATCATAATGTAAAAGATATTTGGGACGTTTCACTCTAACAAGAGTCAGGAATTCTCCCGGGTTAGTGTTTTCATATAACTCAACCTTACAATCTTTAAGAATGATTCAGTTTTCTGAGAAAATATTCAATGTTTCCATTTGCTAACTACAGTTTGGATATTCTTTTGGAGTCTTCTATAGCTTCTTCAGCCTCTTGGGAATCGTATTTTCAATATGTTACTATTCACACACGGTAAAGCGTAGAAATACAATTTCCTTTCTGCACAATGCAGCTGTTTTTCCTCAGTTCGTAATACAGCAATAATTCAATAATTTTTGTCATGGTGACCATCAGTTATTTGAATAAGTTGAAAAACACAGGAAATGCGATGTGATTTCAATATTTTCAGTTCTAAGTATTTGTATTGAGCAAGGATGAAAGATTGATTCGTGAATTGCGCAAGTCTTTGTACGCCGTCGTGCAACTATTCATAGGTTCAGGTTTACAAGGCACCATAGAAAACCAGATTGAATTATTTCTGATTGATAAACCGAGTTCGTCTCACCTTATTAGGTTAGATCTTAAGAAATGGCTAGGGATGAGCACACAGGCGAACATACCGAGGTCACGGACTAATGATATGCAAATATCAATAATTAATGAATATTGGATCGGCATGTCTCATGTTAGGATTCGGTACGCTTCAAGACACACGATGAACGAAATAATTAAATAAAACGGCTTATCGGAAAAAATACAGAAATACAAAAAAAATGTTGAACAAATTTTGTAATTAAAACAGACGGAGAAAGTTAATTGATCGGGTTTTTTTTCTTGTTGATCGAAAAAGCTACAAAACTTTTATTTATAGGAAAAGGTTAATTTTCCTCTTTTGAGACTTTAAAATGTGTCTGTTCGAAAAAAAAAGTCACTTAGAAATAACTATGTCAATCAAATCTTTAATCTGACATTGAGTAATGAAAAATAAAATTGACCTATTTTTATTATTAATATTTTATATCTTTATAACTCATACCTCATCCCTCACACAGAGAAATAGCTATTCTTCTTTGGGAACAGATCTCTGCTCTAAAAGGCCACAACGTTCAATAATTAGTATACTGTTCTGTAATGGAAACCGACTACTAAGGTTCATATCTGTTTAATTCTATTCAATAAAACCAGATATACTTCTCAAACTTCTCGAAATATACTTTTTGAATTGTGTTGTTTGTTTTTCTCCGAGTATGATGTCCGGCCATATATTTGTTTTGTGTAGAATTGTGTATGGTGCAGTCCCTCTGCACTAACTATTAGTGTTTAGACTAAACTCGTCGACTTAAGACTTTAAGTGAGGGTCAACTACAAGCTTAGTGTCTGATCTCAAGCGGAGCTAATTGTAGGCATACAGCGTAAGTTTAGTACGAGCAAACCTTTCATGACGAAGACCTCACGCATTTACAAAATATGATACAGAAACTAAAAATCCACATAAAAGAGCCGTCGATATCCACCGAGTTTGTTACAAGTTTTCAGGGTGTTTTTCACAATTTTACTAGAGGTTTGAAGAAATACAATTGAAAGGAATACATGGGGAAATGTGGCTTCTCAATCGATTCCCATTATTAGTCACTAATATGTACATTAGTCGCAAGGGCGTTTTAAGGATAATCATGGCAGATGCTATACTATTTTGAGGGCCCTCTCCCTTGGCCAGAGGGGGCCTTTTGTCAGACGTGGGGCCCTTTGGTTTGCCTTTAGGACCCCCTAACTAATGTACATTTTCATTTTTCTCATCGGTTTTAGCATTTGTCTCCCGTTTCATTTTTCCATCTTCTTTGATTTTTTTCGCGAGGAGGCAGCGCTTTTGATTAGTCGTTTTAACGACTAAAAATGTTCTCGGACATTTTGAATTAAAAAATACAGTTCAAGTATATATACAAGAAGTTTTGCAAGTTTTAAAGAAAGAGGAGAAAGGGCTTTTGATTAGGTCACGATGAAAGAAGATAACAGATTTTTCTTCAAAGTGTTCCCTCTATCAAAATATTGTTTTTATTACAGATAAGAATTCTGACAATCGCGTGCCTTTTTTTCGAATTAGGTTAAATTCTTAAATCTTGTATGCAATACCTAAAGCGACCCCAGTCACGCAAAATAATACACCAATTGACCATAATTGTAGACATACAAGAAAAAAGATTCTCAACAAAAAGTAGGGTTAAGTGGCCGCATTGGGTGACTGAAAAATGTTCCTTGCGTGTTGGAAATCAGTCTACTGTGTTTAAATGGCAAGTCGCACGTCGCGTCCAAGAACATCTTCAGCGATGTCTGAAAGACAAGATGGTTTGGGGTCCCTTTGTGACATATTCCATGTATATTGATTAAGCAACAATTGAGCTGAGCGAGATCATAGAACCCACTCCCGCGATCTAGTTTCATCATTGATAAACTTTTATTGATCTTTGCTCATCGCAACTGTCTGATAACACCGATACCGTCTTTTATTGTTTCCTCTCTCGGTTGCTTTTTTTTCGTCTAACATTTATGGTGTTATCAAAGACAGTCTTTCACCAACTGTTCTATTAATGTTAAGACTTGGTCGTGTGTGTGTGTTTTTTTTATGGCATTTGTATGTCCAGATTAACTGTCATTAGATAATAAGCGTCTCCGGGGTAATAAAGATCATGCAGGAAATCACTTTTGTCGGCTAAATTTATTGTAATTCACCTTAAAAGGCAATTTATAAATTATTAAGCATTTAGCCAATTTCCATGCTAATCATTTCCAAATTAAGAAACATGCAAAATACATCAAGCAATCTATGATACAATCGGAATGTTGGTGGTTATGAGTTTATTTTCAGCTTACTCAATTTTTAAATCGATAATAATAAAAGAAGCTTTAAATTAAAAGTGATAGAATCCCGGAGAAAAAAAAAACTTAGGTAGCAAAATCGGTACATTGAAATGGATGTATGAAAAACGGTAACAATTCGTATATCCACATAATTCTCTATTTTACAAAGATCGTATAAATTTATGATTTTACTTCGCAAATACCCCAGAGTCGTAAATAAATATTACGAGTTCAATTGCTGTGTAAGGAGAATATAAGAAATATGAATTTGACAAGTTTATAGCGTATAATATTTATATTACTATCCCGGGTGCAATTTTATAGCCCACATAGTTCAAATTGGTCCTGCGGAGAAAGACTAAAGGCCGTTTTTATACACTTGTATATTGTGCTCTTCCCGTTAAGAAGAGGTTACAATAATGTATGAAACCCCTCTACCACCAACCCTCGTACATATGGTCCATTATAATACAACTCCGTAATTCCAAGTCTCTTCTACCATGGACACTATAATATTGAAGGGTATACTACTACCACGGGCTAATTCCCACAGCAACGACCCTTCAGGTATGCATTCAGAACGTGTTAATCTTTTAAATGCAGCTGTATATAATTAATAGATAAACGTCCCAACATCATATTTACGTTTGTCATGAGTTTATCATATCTTCTTTAAACACACAGCCACGCGTAGAGATGAAGGGGTCAATGTTATATGTTCAGTTCAGGTTACCAGATTATCTTATAAAGTGTCACCACATGTCTGGTAGACGCAAATCAGGAATCATTAAGCCAGATTAACTTCCAGGTTTCTGGTATTTCACAATATAACATGTGCGGGTAGTAATTACACAGCATGTTTCTATAATGTTTAACCGGCTTGTTCGTGGTATTGACATGATTTACTTATTATTTATTCTAGCTTTACATTGCTAACGTTAACGTTAAGTTAGTGTTTTTTTAGAAACTTTTCGGGATTTCCAACTATTCGGTAAGTTATAAGGAAGCCTCCCCCCATCTTACAGAAACATCGATAACGCGTTACGAATCGGATGCTCTTTTGTGTTTTTTTTTTTTATAGGAATGTTCCGCTGGGCATATGGGAGGATTCTACCTGAATTCTTATTAGAACATGAGTTTAGATATAGTTAGCCCAATAAGTCACATTAATGTTCAACATATCCATGGCTTTTAAAAAAGAAAAATTTGTATTCAGAACAGTGCTGGGATTTTAGTTGGTGATGGGGATAAATCCTACAGGGACGTTAATCTGTCTTCTAGTCCCGGGACATCCCATCCTCTTAATGGTGTTATTACTCCTTTAACTTTGTGCGTGGACTGTGTGCGTGAGGTGCACGGTAGCTAAGTGGGCATGACGCTGGAGGTCGGGTGTTCGATCCCTGCATTGGCCGAGAAAGTTCATACACATTTTGTCTAGTCGTTCTGGCCCCATGTACACATTGGCATGCACGTAAAAGATCCCTTGACAGTTGGAATTCGATAAATGAGTAGGCCGTAGTGTCGCTGTCCGGGGAATATTTCCCTCATAGCAAACTGTATGGTGTACACCCGTCTTCATTAGCCCAGTTCGGACAGCAGGACGCCAAATCCTATACCATTCATTGCTTGGCGACACTATGTTTAGCCTTAAAGTCGACGACGTTAGTGGCCTTGATCCAAAGAAATAAAATATGAATATAAATATAATTTTGTTCAAAACCCAAAGGAAGAAACTAAATCACATTCTGATCAGTAGTGCGTGAGAAATATTGTTTTTAAATTCATGATTTCAAAATTTTTGCTCTTTTTTGTTCACAGTGACTCCAAACCAGATCATGATAAAAAATTTGCGGTTGAAATATTTATAATTGTTCCCTTTAGATTGCTGCACGGCTGAATGAATAAATGAGTGATCTTCCTTTTCATGATATCGAAAGCGAGATTTAGATTCAATTCCCCGCTCTTAATAGTGTCATTCTTATCAGATTCTTCGAGATTTATCAGTTTCCTATACCTCCCCCTACACATTAAAGCTTTGCCACCATATGGCTTCTGTTTCCTCCTTCAAGTCAATGATATAGATTGATAGTCAACTAATTCAACATACAGATCAATATAAGTTCCAATTCAATATTATTCTTCTGTTAGCATGAGTGACATTTTAGAACCAGATATTTACAATCTTTCTTTTAATTTGTTAATAAAAGGCTACAACAGTTCCAAGTTTAGTCAAGGATCTTGATGTTTTTTTAAAAACAATTTCTGACCCTGATAAGCAAGTATTATTAAGATAATCGTTTATTAGTATCGACAGTTTCAGAATGAATTTATTTCGTTTTAATGAGAAAACATCTGAATTGAAATCTGCAGAATTGATGACTGAAATGGTTTGGAATCAAACGTTATCAGATTAAGTAGCTTCGTTATCTCTAAACCATCAGTCCAACTAAACGAGTGCTTGTGGGGATTGGATGGCCGAGGGGTTTTATGCTTGCACTTTAGCCCAGATGAGGCCTGTCGTTGATTCCAGCGACATGGGTCTGATTACCAGCTTGTACCTGACACGGGGTACGGATTCGGATTCGACGGACTCCTTCCAACTGCCAAAGATGGCTATACGCACAAGCGAATTATTGAAATGATAATTTAAATATATTTTTGTCCCAAAATGACGTAGCTTGTGGCGAGTGGATGTAAAAGTCTATTTCTCCCTGTATTCTGTCAGATAACACGGTCTATGTCGGCGATCCTGGTTGGAATTATACTTTGTTGCGACGCACTTTGGCATTTGTCACTAAAATATCAATTTTTTTACGGCTTCTATATCTACACAGATTAATTTTTAAACATTTATTTAAGAAAACAAAATCAAACTGCCAACGCTAGATACTGTCCTGGCTTGGATTCAGTAGAATTTAAAATGGGTCTAACCTTAAACTGTCCGTGGACAACAACCGGTAACAACAGGTTATGATAAAATTTCAATCCCACAAACCTTTGTAAATACCGAAAGGAATCGGACCGATACTTCTATTTGAGCTCCATGGTTCGCGATATAGTAGTTTGCAAATGATCCCTATTACTTAAAATGACAACCCGGTACTTTAAATACAGCTCTGGTGACATACCAGGTGTATCCCTTTAAATATACCAAAATTATATTTACAAAATGAAGCTATACATACGTGACCGACTTCACGTTACATAACCTTGTCACCGTCTACCTGATTTTACTAAAGGTCACTATAACGAAATGGCTGTCCTGGAAGCAGGACGAACATTAACTTAATTTAATTAAATGAGTTTAGCGAGATGTCTTTGGAAGCCCAAATATTCCATTTCTGAGGTATTAACAGTCACGTTCGAGTGAACTACCTTAACAAAATCTACAACATCGATTCATGTACACATTCTGAATTGACTTCATGTCTAAACAATAAGTCAACGCCGTTTCTATGCTCGCGTGAAGGTTCTGATCAGCTTTTCCAGATTTCACACGGTATCCGTAGATGAAAGTAGAATGCAAATCGAGCGCCAAAATCGGAAGAATTACACTAATTATGTTGTCTGAAAATTTCAAAGTAAAATATTTAGCCGTTCGGAAGTGTGTAAGGGACTTGATAATCACGGCAAGTATTTAAGCACTTATGTTGCACTATATTGAGGGATTTACCACCAACTCGCGTGGGACTGTACGTTTATATTGCTTAGAAAAGTTCGTATGTATGTGTGTCTGATATCGCCGACAATCTTAGTTGCATAGGACAAGCGGTCGAATGGGATTCTGATGTAGTCTCAAATAATACTTTCTATGGGTGAAACTGATGATACGAGATGAGTCAAATTTTAGACGATTCAGACCGCATGTTATCTTCATTTTGGTTTTTTTTCTGATATGGCGATTTCAAAACTGATAACGATGTTTTAAAACGGAATGAAAAGGAGACTTTGGATCAAAGAGACCATGGTGTTTTCGTGGCTATATTTTATTGTCATTTTCGTTTAAATGCTCTCTGTGTACGATAATAAAATCACATGCAATGGAAACAAGGTCACCAAAATCACATATTAATACGACGCCATTTTTAATATTCGGGAACGTCAGCACTAAGGTCGTTTAGTGCTTCTATCAACTATTTTTTCTGATCTCAAAAATATTTGGCAGGGTAGCCAAACGATGCATTTAAATATGTATACGGCAATATTCAAACTTTAATTATAGCAAAATCTGCAATAATAACATTGTACACAATGGTTAATTTCCTATGGCCTTGGTTTACAATGAGTTAAATCATAATTTAAATTATATGTTAACACACCCATAACGTTTTTGGTTCCTTTAATTGCCACTAGTTTACAATAAAGTTCGCAAAACAATAAATGCACCGGGATTCCGTTCACTCTTTTTGAGTTCTACAAGAAAAATATTATGGATGAACTGCCAATCTATAAACGGCACCGCTGCTTTTTTGTATTTAGTGAACAACTGAATAGTTATAATCTGTTTCAAAGATACGATTTGATGATGGTTTGATAAAGCTAAAGAGTCAAAACTAGGTCTCAGTTTTTTTTTGCACTGTTGCAAGGTTCAATCTGCAGCGAATCGTGCTACGATTGAAACTGAAATCGTGGTTTAATCGTGGAGTAATCATTGTGATCCTATTAGATCTTATCATATATTGAAGTCAGTCGTAGTAATTATGTTGACCGGAACGAAATGTATCTGTACGTGGTAGATCGTGGGGGCTTGGCATTATCGATCAATTTTCTACAGGGGTTCATCAACCTCAGTGTTTTTTGGAAATTGGTCAACAATAACTGACAGACCTGCCACTTATGTCAAACAAGCGCAGTGGTATTTTATGTGGAAGGAGACCGAAGTAGACAGAGTAACCCCACGAAGTTGAGAAAACATCCCCAACTTTAAGCCTCATACGACCGAAAGCTGGAGTTGACTGTCCAGATACGCCCCGAAGGTTGACACTATATGCCACCCAACACCTCTGGACTCTTCATCAAAGCTACGACGTCATATTATTAGCTCGTAAACATGGCACGATACATACTAGAAGTGTTAGTACCAACAACAACTTGTCAATTTTAGTCAAGTCTCTGTCTGTTCTGGAGTCAATGACCATGATGTTATTAGCAAAGAGGTCAACATAACATCAAACCACGTAGTACACATCTCTTCAAGACATCACAATCTCCGACCCCGCAAACAATATGGCTACTCAGACATTTCAAACTTGTGGTATAACCCAGATCAGCACACACTTAATTATTGGTTTGCGAGTGATTTAGGGTTGAAATCGAAGCATGGCGTGCGTCATCGGTGGGCTTCTGTTTTATCGGTCTCTTGTCAAAAAATGATCAGATCCCAGAAGATCGAATATCTGGACCACGTGACCTAATAACTCTCCCACATCTTTTGTCAACGGTATGCAAGTGCTAAAAGAGCCGAGTTGTAGCTTCATTACTAAAACAAGAGTGACGTGAAATTAAATACAAAAGGTCTGAAATAGACTAATCGCTTCTTAGACAGGTTTTGCATTGTTTTGCCTTGGCTTATACTCAGTCGTACACAGCACGGAACTAGGTAACATGATGTTTTGAATCTGTAATATAGCATAGTATTTATAGAAAAAATGTTTTCATTGCTGTATCGAAAGCCACGGTCAAGTAGCCAGCGCAAATTATGGAACACATTCCCGTAGCCAGCCAAAACTATGGAACACATGTTCGTAAAATAGGAGTGTGCGTTTGGGGTAGGTGAGCCTACTAATCACCCGGTTCCAAAGGGCCTTTCGTCAGTGGTATTACATTTCGGAGCTATTAAGTAGCCAGCCCAAGCTACGGAACAGACATTCTTTACCAGTCAAACTACCGAACACATATTCGTAAAGTAGGGGTGGGGGTGGTGGGGAAATCCACTAATCACCCAGTTCCAAAGGGCCTGTCGTCAGAGGTTTAAGAAACCGTCCATTCATCCCATGTTCGCTTAGCAACTATTAACGTAGAAATTTTGTCCCGTTACCCGTGCTTAAAGGAATATTTACTTTAAATTATAGAAATGTACGCATAGAAAAATGTTCAGATTCCCTTGAGGAAATTATATCATCGAATTTTTGCAAAATTGACAGAATTTTGAACCAGACATGTTATATAAGATATGTTAAAGGAGCTAAATCTGTATTCTTTGGAACAATCATAAAAATGGAGATAAATTGGTTGTTCCAGTCTACACTGGTAGTATTCTCTTGTGGAATACATTTATCCTCGTACGTGGAGTTAATTTAATACAAATGACAGTCGAAAGCATCCTGGCCCGCGATTCGTGTGCTAACTTAAAATTTTCATTTCGTCTTAAATACTGGATATCAGATAACAACATCAACGTTAAAGTAGTTAAGTCTCTAACTCGATATCATCCAAAATCTTCCACATTGAAAACACGCATTATTTGTCAATTTAAATCAACATTGATGCTGTAATCTTGCCGGGAAAAGATGGGCTTTTGATATCCAATAATTAAGACAAAAGAAACATTTTACCATTGGTACACGAATCGTGTACCATAATGCGTTTCAGTCCCAGTTCTAGCAAGAGACTCGAGAAACGAGGCTAGAAACATTACACCAAATCAATGGCGTATGTAGACTGGAATAACCAGACGCTAAAAATTTGCATTAGATTAAAACTGCTGGCTTTTTTCGCCGAACATAACTGATTTGAAATTAGAGTAAAACGGAAACCATTGAATGTAAATCAGTTTATATACATTCATATTACATTATTATATGCGTTGCGACCCATTTATGTCAATTTCTAGGTCCCAAATGTTAGCGAATTAGCTCCTTTAATATAAATTGAACAATAAATTGTGTGACCAATGCCGAGGAATATGCATGATATTGTTTAAAAGACTTCCTCCTTTAATACAACATCGGGTCGTCATAGTGCTATCATTTTATTTTATAAAATGTCTGGCTTAGAAATAATAATAATACAAAAATAATAACATAGTATTTATTTGATTGATAGATATAGGTGTCAGTTAACAATTGTTATGTATAACAATCATTTTAAAAATGCTTCAGTAACAGTCATTATCAAGTTGTATTGACATATGCCATGAATTAATGTTTTCATTGTCAGAGCAAACAATGTCACGTGTGGCCAATTTTTATAAACACGACATTGGTACTGTGATACGCAATGTAAATGTATAGCATTTGTCACATAGTTTGCGGACATATACACACAGATTCAAATTTCTAAATAGTTTGAATCTATTCTGGGACGTGTTTTGTTTTTTTTTTTGATTATTCTAACTTCTATAAGACTAGTTGGATGTGTATATGTGTGTTGGCGTGTGTTTGTATTTATTTGGAATTAATCTGGTTTGTAAAGTCTAGCAGTGGAGATTAACAAACAACACTGATATTGCACCGTGAATCTGATGCTTCCTTTGCCAAAACAACATTGTTATATAAATGGATGTGTAGTTCAAGTTATGAGTTATCAAAAGGTAAAAAAAAATACTAATACGTGAATTCCTAAGCGAATAATAACAAAATGCCAGCTATGTGAACTACCACAAGAAATAACACTTTAGAACAATTATACATACCATACCTCTTGTACGTATGACTAATAATTATAGCGAACCCTTGTTAGTCATATATTTTGGAATTTGAAATAAAAGGGGCCAGGAAAAATAAAAACGAAGACGAAGCTAATATATACAGAAATTCGGTTTAAATTGTAAAATTAGCAAGTTTCACATATCATTACGTCTAATAATCAATTTCCATTCGCGAGATTAGTGAAGGAATCGGCTTATTTGTCAGCCAAGTTGGTTATATAACATTTAATTTAGTGAAAAATTAGATTACAACTATTTCGTTTCGTTTAATAATCTTGTTTTGACATTCCATTAAAGTGCAACATAAAAACTAGTGATCAGGACTGGGGCTATTGCATTGCAAATGTAATTAATTACATTACCGTTACCATTGTTTCATAGAATTAAAAAGACAATTTTATTTTTCTGCCATGAAGTGCCTACGGAGTCAGACTCAAAAAAAGTCCTTGATTCACTTTAATAGAAATTGTATGAATTGTTATTTCTATATGTTATAACATCAAACTGACGTTTTCACTGTATGACTTGAAAATGAATCAAAAGCATAGTTGATAAACTGTATTTTCTTTTCATCAATTTTTTTCTGAATCAATCCAAATTGTTTGTCTATTATAATTGTATAACTGATAAATTATTCAACAAGACTCTAAAACAAAATACATACATTGTATTTGTTTTATATTAAGATATCATAAAATGATGAGATACTTGTAGGCCATTGCTACCTTGAGATTACTTTTTAATCTAACCGAATGATTGATTAACTAACTGAAAATTAGCACTATGATACATGATACATGTAGTTTCCAGAATACATGAACCGATACTTATTTTGCGTTTGATTAATATACTAAGGCACCCGCTGTGACATCATCAATGTACATGTCACTCACTGTATATAATGAAACTATATTTTCGTGCTGTCATAGCTTCTCTTCGCCCTCTATAAATCCACATACGTACTTAAATAAACTAATAAGGTCATTGGTTTGGAGAGTATTATGGCGCCTACTTTTCTGCCTTTGTTTAGAGCGGATGGCAGAAACCCTGATAACAGATTACGTCACAGCCCACTTGTCAGTTGTTAATTAAAGACGATACCCATTTATATATTGGCGTGGTTTATAATTTCAATTTACGAATAAACGAATGACATGACGAATATGTGACGATTGGATTTCTCTTGTCCGAATAACTCAAATGGGACACCTTCGTTATCGATTGGATGTTTTCCGCTCTTAAATGAAACGTTGTGTAAAGAAATTTTGGAAGAATATGTTGTTCCAATATAGCATTTGGGAAATGTTGGATCAGAAATGTCGGTTTATTGAGTATCGGACAAGCATGAACATAAAAATGGGAACAACATGATTAATAAATAGGTGGACAGCATTAGCCTATTGGATTAATGGGTATCAAACAGAACGATGTCATATTATTAGGTTGTTCCCCCAAATCAGGTACCTGACAGTAATACCAGGTTTCATTGATCAATAAAAGTCAGTATTGATCCATGAAATAATTGGTTTATTTTCTGGGAAAATGGTACAGTTTGTGATGAATGGCACCATTATTGGCCATATGGCGATAATTAAAAATATTGATGACAATTGACATATAGTTTACAGAAAGAATTCGATATAAAATTGTGCTAAAATATGTGGTAGATATGTATGAACTACTCATATAGGACGTTCAGATTTAATCAATATATTGCATACCTTCTAAATTGTATACCAATCTTCACACTAGAAGTTGGTAAGGCGCTGGCTCGCTAGCCTTGAGGTCGGGTGGACAATCCCTGCACTGGCCAAGAAAGTTCATCCCGATTTTCCAGCGTGGTTTTCCCTTGTTAGCGAGGGCCCGGCAGTCGTCTAGTCGTTCGGATGGAACGAAAAACCGAGTAGGCCGTAGCGCCGCTACCCGGGCAAAATTTTTCTCATAGTACACTGTATGGCGTATGCCCGTCTTCATTAGCACAGTTTAGGAGCAGAACAGTGGGGCGTTAGACCATAGTTCATTTTATTTTCGACTAGAAACTCAAAATACCATCGGGAGATGAATCGGGGATATTTTATCTGGAGATGAATCGGGGGGAGGGGGCTTTCTTTCATATTTATCAACTTCCTCTGGAACTAAGACCTTTAAAATTCACGGAAACCTTCAAATCTGTTCAGAAATCACATGTTAAAGAAATAATTATGATAACGCTGGAACCATCAGCGCATTAGAAACTTTAGAATTAGTGTGTTTATATTCTTTAGAAATTGTGATATACGCGTATTATTGTCATATATTAATTATACTAAGAATATCGATTATATTGTATCAAATGATGCGTGTTCTTTAATCATACACTTCGAGCAGCATTATGTTGTTTGATTCTAGCTCTAAAACTGTATTATCACATACTTTCGGGTGTTTAAGATGTTTGTAGCTCTATTCTTTTGGAATTTTAAAAGGTACGAAAATCGGTGTAAAAGCACATGAAAATACAATACTATGGGTGTGTATAAAGTGGTTTGGTTTATTGCGTGGACAGTTAAAATTGCATGACAGTCGTTCGATACATTGTACTCGATATTGCAATTTTATTTTGTCGTTTGTGAATCAACCATTTCGAATATTATGGATACTTATAAGACAGTAAACCATGAAAAGGGTAAATTTTATGACAAAAGCTAAACTGATCGGAACCTTGTCTTAATGTCTCTACTTAACTGTAGATTAAAACATTTTCAGAGATAACCGAATACTTCAGTAAACTCGTCGGGCTAAGATCTTGTGTAAATATCAATGTTATTGAAATCTTTACATGTTTTATCATCTATAAATAATTTATTGATTTTATTGAACTTATTTGAATACACTGGCATATGGGTGGATATCATATTGAAATAACTGATGTGCACCGAATGACAGATTATACTCTAGAACAGACATTCACGTGTTGTGTCGAATGGTAAATCGATTTGTCCATATATAAAAAAAAATGCAGTATAAAGTCAATTATAATGGGTCGCCGAATATAAAATCAGAATTACAGCTAATCAGATAATAGTACATGCACGCGGATTCCCCCTTTTTATGAATAGTATTTCTATTCAGGTTTTCTGAATAGGATTGTGAATCAGGCTTAGCCTGTGTAAAACCCCTCTCCCTCTGTGTATGTGTGTAGGGCGGAGGCTGCCTGAACAGTCTGTAGATTAGGAAGTAGATTTTGGTAATACAAGGCCCTTCTATAAATCTACATCACTTCAACTAGCAATGTCGATTACGCCAAGTACAACACAAATATCGAGACCAAGCTATCTTGATATTAGTGCTGTTATTGTACGTATTTTAGGAATAGTATATACAATTCTTTTTCTGAAAATAAATAAAATTCCGAATCGGTGGTGATTCGTGTCTGGGATAATCTGTCGATGAACTTTTACTCTATGCTTTGGTGTTACATCATGAATGTAATTAAACCAATTGACACCGCAAGGTCACTGTCCGGTTAATTGCATAATGCGAACCATAGCAAGTGCCAGTATAGTTTCAGGTCATGTTAGTATTAAATAATGGGTTAAATGGTCGTGTTTTTCTGAATGATTCAAACGCGTAATAAACCACTGAAATTCTGTACTTAAAAACGGTTCCTGTTCTACATATGGTAGTAATGTTTCTTTGTTTTAAAAAAGACTTAAAGATCGTGGTCAAGGTTAGCACCATCTTGTAAAGCTCACCGCACACCACCCCAATGTTTTATTATTACTGCTTACTCACCTTAAAGTGAACAAGAACAGTGCCTGGAATGTTTCCATCAAACTGGTAGGCCTAATGAATCGAATGTTGAGTTTGCGGTAATCATTAATGAGTCAGTGTAATGGAGTTTAACGCCTTTGTACCGACTGAGTTAATGAAGACGGGAGTAGATATTAAGGCTAAATGAAGAAAGAGTCTACCATTGCAGGCGCGGATCCAGGAATTTTTGCTTAACTAATTGCGCTCAACCGATTAACGGGGGTTTGGGGCCATCCCCCAGAAAAATTTAGTAAATTAGATTCAATTTGGTGCATTCTGACGTATTTTCGGAAGGTAAATTCCAAAATTACAGGTCTAAAAATCGCATAAAAAAAGTCTGAGCGGGGATGTAAGAAAGAATTTGGGGCCAGATTGTGAAATCGATCCGCGATTAACATAGAGACAGATAATAAAAAATATCGCGGATCGTTATTTGGGGGCAATCATTGACTTTACTGCGATCAAATAATATTATCCCAATATAGTTGTTGTAATCTCGAGACTATAATAACTGCATCGAAGACAATAGTATTTATTGGCATTGCTATATATTTAGCCCAAAAGAGTTTTCTAGGGATGTATTATGTATGTAAGAATGACACAAAGAGCTGGCCGCTCTCACTATTATAGTTACAAGTAGATAATTAAAAATGAATACATTGAAAATTTCAGTCAAATTTTTTTTTTTCTGTGCGAAGTTATGAGTGTTTGAAGTTTTGACAAATATAGCTTCAATTGTTTATTATCGTGAAACCGGTACTTGATAATATAGACTATGTCCCGATTATCTGTGTTATCTACTTAAAATCTGTGCCATCCAATGACATAGAAAATTGATTATAGGTTTGTCATGCCAAAGTTTAAATAATATTTTATATAACATGTGAGTTCAGAATAAAACCTTCAACAGACAGATTTAGCTCTTCCATAATGCATCGACTGTAACTATACCTAAGGTTAATAATTCACGTTTCCTATTCTCACTATCATTGATGGCCCTACTCAACAATGATATACATTGTGTTCAAAGAAACGCAGCCATCTTTAATTTAAAGGGGTAACATGCAGTTATGGGAATGAAGAATAGATGACAAAACAAGCCTGAAACTTGTTGACCGAGAATTAATACCATGTACCATGATTGAAAAACATATAGCATCAAAATTTATTAGAACCAATCAATGAGAGATGGATCCCTTCCTTCACGAAATGAAGATAGATATGCGTATAGAAATATAAACATTACAAATATCTCTCGAGTTTCAAATATTTAGATTGTAAGATACTTGTGATTTGCTATTTGATTTTTATGACACATTAAATTGGTGGTTTGATCTAACTCTATATGTTGCTTAACTTTGTTATAGGATAATACGTATCCGTTAAAAAATTGTTTTCATATCACTTAAATACGATTCGGCCACGGTACAAAATATGCTTCCGGCTTCGTCGTTTGTCCCAGTTTCTTATGGTTTCACGCCACCATCTTTATTTGTCACAGTTCTTTACATCAATTACGTACAAATCACGTCAATCTTAGACAGGCTTTGGTATTCATATTCCGTTTAAAGGTCTGAGACGAAGGGCAGATGATGCTTATGTTGATGGGCACTATGTTAATTTGGTAGTTTTCCATTCAGGAATATCAACTTAATATTACCACGACTTGATTCTGTCTTTAGTTTTATGTACACCCCCAACCCTGCCCGATATTTATGGTTAAAATAGTTGTGGATTTATTCTTACATAATACGATCACATAATGAAAATGTAAGTAGCCGAAATCTAAATGTATTTAACGCAGTTTTATCATAAGTATAAAATTGTTTTATTACATTCAACGTAAACCTTGTTAATTGATTACTAATCAGTTGTGTTGTTTTTATTTTCTATTTTTAGAATAACACCTGGGTTCCACGAAGTTAGCTAGAGAGAAAGCCAGCTCAGAAAGGGAAATTATGTTTGGCATCCAGGAGCAGATTGTATGTGATTACTATAGACAGTTAGCGGAATATTATTAATACCGTTTGTCATCACCGTGTGTGTTTATTTCCCCCAATTGCTTCTGTATGAAATACCTTCAGGAACCGTGATATCCGTTATTCAAGGAGTGATTGTGTAAAATGTGTCGGAAATGGCCGCTGGGAATGGAACAACAAACACCGTGTCACAAATATCAGTTAGTACCCAGATAGCTCAGCTTGAATATATGTTAGTGAATTCGCCAAAGACCGCTTCGTTTCTGGATATCTTTAATGCTTCCATTCCAGACAATCCGCAGACACAGCAGTATTTCTCTTCAACAGTGAAACCTTCCAACAATTTCACGCCTAACGCCATATTTGAAACGTCGTCAGCCATTGCGTCGATTATATCCTCAAATGCCGATTATGATTACGATAGCAACTGGACGTTGTCAAATTTGAATTCTTCATTAGACACCTCTGGTGAGACGCGTTCAACGTTGGAAGTGGCGATTATATCGTTTTTAGTAGTGTTACTGTCGCTTATGACGGCAGGTGGGAATTTACTAGTGATATGGGCATTTAAAATAGATCGTCGACTTCAAACCGTAAGCAATTATTTTCTGTTAAGTTTAGCAGTGGCAGATATAAGCATTGGGGTTGTGTCCATGCCCTTTTATACGGTTTATCTTCTTATGGATCATTGGCCACTTGGGACTCTTTTATGCGATATCTGGCTTTCCTTGGATTACACAATGAGCAATGCATCGGTGGCTAATCTAATTATTATCAGTTTTGACAGATATTTGTCCGTTACCAGACCCTTGACTTATCGGGCTAAACGAACTCCTAAACGAGCTGGCTGGATGATTGGGTGTGCTTGGGTAATTTCGGCCTTGATGTGGACGCCCTGGATCTTTGCTTGGCCTTATATAGAAGGTAAAAGAACAGTCCCCGAAAACGACTGCTATATTCAGTTTCTGAAAACTAATCAGTATATAACCATCATTACGTGCATGGCTGCTTTTTATGTGCCCGTGTCCATAATGACTATCATATATTATCGAATTTATCGAGAGACGAGAAAGAGACAGAAAGATTTAGCAGGATTACAAGGAGGGAAGGAAGGGAAGGGTAGCAAGGGTAGCAAGAAATCAACTCTTTCTAGTGATGAGGAGGGTTATTCAAGCCTAAGTGAAAAACGTAGTCCCTCCACGGAACTTGGTAATTCCATAAAACATAAAAATGCGTGTAAAAAGAAGTTTTTCTCGTGTTTGAAAATAGATCGGGATTCAGATTACGCTGAGGAATCTAGTTCTAGCGATCAAACAGCTTCTCCCGGTAATGCCAACATAATTGTGTCAGAATCTCATGAATATATCCCAGTGAACACCAATGTAAATAAACGTGTTACCCCTAGCAACCATATTCACCAGACATCCATTAAAAGGGGCAAACACAATGATCAAATGTGTATTAGTGGTTCCCTTATACCTCTGTTACCTGTAGAAACACCCTTGTCTTCCCCCACCCCGTCATCTTGTCATGATATCACCACGTCTTTTTCACGACAGACTGATTTGTCGTCTATTCCTCTCGCAGAGGAAGACGATGACGTCATTGAAGAAGAAAAGGATAAAATGTATACAGTGTTTATCAAACTCCCTCCAAGTGATATAGAGGACCAACAGCCTTCTATTCGTTTGGTTCCTGATAGTGACGTAGATAGTATATGTGACACAGGCCACCATAGGACGCATGATGACAGTGATTCTAGTGATGATTGTCATCCTGATTTAAATGATGAAGACGACGATGATGAGGAGGAAGATCGGAATCGTATTGTTCCCCCCGTTCGTCCTCCAACCGGAACGCCCGCCATGGCTAGACGGGCACACAGCAACGATACCGCCCGTGTCGCCATGCAGGCCAAGATGGCGGCTAAAGTTGCCAATAAAGTACGAAAACAACGAGCTCATCATAAATTGCATTCCAAAAGACATGAAAGGAGACAGGATCAAAAAGCTGCTAAAACGCTGACAGCCATTTTATTAGCCTTTATCATCACATGGACACCGTATAATATATTTACAATAGTGGAAGCCTACTGTACTGGATGTATAAATGAAACTTTGTACGCAATAGGTAAGTCTGTCATTATCTGCAATGTACTTCGAATTCATTGCTGCAGTTGCTCAGTAAGTAAGGCAGCGACTCTGTAACAAGGAGGTCCCATGTTCAACTTATAACCCAACAGCATTGCGTTGCTAAGGTGAAAGGCAAAATATTATTAAATCGTTAAATAGTAGATAGAAACACCTGTTTTAAAACTGACCATAATTAGTTTCATGTTTGATTTAGGAGATAAACACTTCCTGTTTCGCATTTGGACAATAACACCCCTCTAAATGCGAAACAGGAAGTGTTTATCGACATTGTAACATGCTTTTTTAGGATTTTAAAAGACAAAACTAAAACAGAAGGGTGTTATTGTCCAATAGACGGTGTCTAATTGACCAATCAAAACGCAGGGTTTACACTGAAGCATGTTACAATAAAACATAATACAAAGCACATTTAAACAACCATGTGACAGTTTAGCCATGTTAATTATGGTTTAACGAGGATTTATAGCACCTTGAAGATATATGTCGGTTAGTAAAACTAATTTCCGGTTTACTGTTATTTGACGATACATCATCTAGGGTGTTAATATGACTGTATGCCGGATTTGTGACATATTTAACAATGTTTTGTTCAATATGTCTCGTTACGAGTCGTAAACATTATAGTGGGTTTCATAAAATTGACCAGTTCTTGGATTTTCGATAATTTGGTGAATGTGATAATTTTTGTACATTTAATGCAATTAAAAGCGATAATGCCCCTTTAAAGCAAAGAATTCTTAGTACAAAACGTGTTATCAAATCACATGTTTCGCATTGCCAACGACCAGACATGCTATTCAGCACAGTTTTTAAAAAAATAAATTTTCCAATAATAATTCACAATACAAATACATTGTGCGACAGTTAGTGTAAGCACCACTTCTTTAATGCTACATACCTACTGAACTATTTTCTCTGTTGGATAGCATATTTGGAGTGCTTTGTTAGACAATTGAACAACTTTTATAAGAGAGAAAAACCACGAATAAGAAGTCTACAATATAATCGGTTACAGAAATATCCAGTTTTATGCAGGGTCCGTGTGTAGGATTTTAAAACTGGGGTGCAGTAGAGTGGTGGGAGGGAGTGCCAAGATAATGCCCAAGTTGCTGAGCGCGTAGCGGCGACATCCAGACATCTTCCACCCCTACCCCTCACCCCCGAAAACTATGAAAATTTGACTGCCGAATATTTTTAGGAGAGGCAGTAGCTCCTAATACTCCTATTTCCCCCGCCCCTCGGATCCGCATCTGTGGTGGCGCCCCGTAGCCTCCACATCGGTGATATAAGAGTGTGGGCGACCTTAAAACCGACCGTGTGATCATAACCACGTGTATTATATTATTTTACAATTGAGAGGTTGTCAAAGTTTTTGAGAGGGCGCCATTTCTCGTGGCGCCTTATTTTTCTTGGGGTGCAATGTGCCCCCTGTACCCCCGCTAAATACGGCCCTGGTTTTATGTTAAGATTCGTAATATGCACTCGCGAGAAGGAAAACGTTAACGGTTTATAACGCATCTCACCTGTTTTGAATTGGCACGATGTTCAAATTAACGTTGCTCCTTAATTCTGAGAACCAAGGCCCTGTTTCTTGAAATTTTAACTAAAGATGAAATCCAAACTTTAATTGATACTTCAAGTTTGAGTGGCTAAGCATTAAAATCAATCTAATATTATCCAATGAAATAACTTTGGATTTTATCTAAGTTAAAATTTCGTAAAACAGGCCCCAGATAAAGTGAGTTTTTTGCGTTTTTGAAGAAACTACCGGTGTTAATTAACGCAGGTCTACCCCACTTTCCCACTGTAATTACGCGTGGGTTTAGCTCGTTTCCCGGAGGTTGTGTATGTCTTCGGTTTTTAGTATTCGCACTGATACTAATGACGGGACAAACTAAGTCAGAAACCAAAAGGTGGTGTCTGTTTCAAAATTAGTGAGGAATGCTGCTAATAAATATTGACCCTATTTTGATTATTGAATAGCATCAATTAATTAACACTTAGTAATAAAGCTTGTGAAATAAAGAGGTAGGGTGCTCCCCGAGTAATGTACTAATTATATTAGGAGCCAAATGGCCCATCACCTTTGGCTTGCGGTGGTGGTTTCGATCCAAAATGAAAGCGTATATGGCTAGAAGATAGCGACTTCTTCTAAACGGCATGGATTTACTCCGAATACGCTGGTTTCCTCCAACAGGAAAGATTCCATATATACGCGGTATGATAATAAAAATAAGACAACTTATTTGCGAAGCGGACGTAAACAATATACAAGAAGGCTCACTAAAGCAAACATTTTCCGCATTGCATGACCCGTTTGGCGTAGAAAAGTAGGGCGATAAAGGACAATATTGGTGTCAGTCATTATCAAATATAGAACTCGTTAAACACGTTCCAAATATAATTTTAACACAGAGATCATAGCTACGATAGGCGCGTAATGAAGGTTTCTACAAAAAGAAAACACGAGTTAACATTCTATATAATTAACTTTAGTGACGAGTGATAAACAGATACACGGTCGAATTTCTGCTCCCTAACAATTCCTTCGAAGACCAACAGTTGTTTTGTGAGACTATGAGAGGAAATCTGACAAGTAATTGAATGTCACTAGATAAGAGAACACGAGAAAAATAGAAATAGTTCGAGCATTCACTTGTTTTTATTCATTCTATTTAATAAAAAACATTGTAATGCACTGAGTTTTCTATACTATTTCCCTTCCGTATCTTGAAACCTTGATTAAACATCTATCGTAGCAATGATCTCTGTATTAAATAACTGACACGAATATAATCCTTTAAACCCCATTCATTCATTCATTCATTCATCCAGTGTGTATGAAATACGTCTATTTAACGTCCGTTTCCTACGAATTAATATCGAAGACATTCCATCTGATCAATTTGTATACGTCCATATTGAAATCTAGCCATATGTTGCCATCACCCATGTCCGCCCTTTCAAAGACAATTATTTCCCCATCTATACAAATCTAACCGCGTTATTCAGGTAGTGTTCAATGACAACATAATCAATTGAGTTTGAACGATTACCGTCGCCAAGCATCTTGTGAACTCTCTAGCTACTAAATGTATCAAAGAGATGGGGTTAACGTCCACCCGATACAAACTGGGCCATTTCAGAACTATGTTCGTGGCATTACATATCCACTGCATCATTTGACGTCCCATTACTCATAATATCTACTGCTTGTCAGTGGCATTACTTCACATTTTATATAATTAATTCAACGGCCATAAAAGTTCCCATAGATAACTATTTATACTTTGCACTTTTACATTTCTGACTCATTAATATCTGAAATATCTGTTACTCCAAGCCTTTATGTCATTGCATACTTTTATCTTCTTTAATCAGTAGACATCTTCAACCTATCTTATAGATCTTATAATAAAAGTATGAATATAATTCATAGAAAAATTCTTATTAAGAAATATGACAGACAGTCTCAAAATTTCTACCTATTTTCCGCCTGAAAGGAAGTGCCAATTTTCCAAACTCTATTAATTTGTTGTGATAAGACAAGAAGGCCTGTATCCTATTTTAAAAGAGTCACTGGTTACACTTCATTAGTCTTTAACTACACTTCATGTCAAATTCCGCCTCAGTGCTTACCTCTCGTTCGTAAAAAAAAATCATATGTATTGAATTTCCGAAGAATGTCATTTCAGAAATTGTTCGTCTTCATGTACTTGGCTGCGAAAGAAATGAATTAGAAATCTCGCTGGTGTCAATCATAATAATGACACTTTTCCAGTTGAAAGGTACTAGGACATCACTTGGCGTATTAGCTGTCTTAATTAGATTTAAGAAACACTGGTACAAGAGCGATAAATTGAACTGCTTGTCAATTTAACTGCCTATATTTGATCTTGGGCATTATAGTACGAACTGACCTAGGCCAACAAGACGAACTAGATGAATGAACACCCGTTTGTAATTTTCCAGCACGTATAACTTAATTTACAACATACTCGTATTTAATTTACACCGCCATGGTGATTAGAATCCACTTCAAGCATCTTCCATACCATTTTCATTATGGTTGCCTTCGGGTCATCGATTATAAGAGGCGATTAACTCTAGTTATTATTGGATTACCTTAAGCTTCTGTGCTTGCTTTAACACACATAGCCAGGGTATCTGTGATATATTGCATTACATTTGCTACGGTTCAAGAACCTAGATGGAACTTGAAAATATGGCTGGTCACATTGACCAACTGAATGTCTACATATATCTGTATATATTGTAGGGTCGATCATTCCGAAAGTTGACAACTTTGAATTGCTGAAACCGAAGGATGATTGAAGGATCCGTCAATGCGGGGTCTAGGTGCTCCGACGGTCTAAAAATAAATGGTCGACTGCTCTGAGGGTCCACCCAAATTTTCATATCCGTTTATACCCGTTTTCTTCAATTGGAAAAATATATAAAAAAAACAACCTATTAATATAATAACATTGCAGTTCATTGATGTTCTTATACTTGTATTATAAAACAAATAGTTTCCATTATATTTAGTAATTGATCTAGAGTATACAGGTCATAATTCTATGGAATACATTACTGCTTACACAAGGACAGTTGCCTATTCGTTAGGGTGGGACGAAAAACCAGGGCCCGTGTACACATTGGCGTGCACGTAAAAGATCCCTTAGCAGTTGGAATTCGATATACGATATAAGAGTAGGCCCTTCTTCATTATCCCAGTTAAAGAGTACAACAATAAGACGTTAAACCCATTTCATTTCATTTCTACAGAGCGACGTTTCGACTATCGAAGGCTAGTAAAAACGACACTCAGTAATAAACAGTTTCGACTACAGAATCCTAATTGAAACGTCGCTCAGTAATAGGCAGTAATTCAGTAATTATGTTCCATAGAATTGTGACCTGTATATTAGGTATAATTATAATTGTAATGACATTTATGATCATAACTTATCATATCACATGCCGTAATATGGGTTAATTTTGAAAAAAAGAAACACACAAAGAAGTATTAACAAAATGTGAAACACTATTATGGGAGTATGTTTGAGGGGTGAAATAATAATTGAATACTGATGAAAAGTAATTAACGGTTGTATTTGAATTAATTTCAAATTTAAATTACAAAATATTATTTTTAGATTCCATGTATGAAATATAACTCTTGATATTTGGAATATTTTCTTTATCTTAAAGAGAAAATATATAATAGTTTAATAACAATAAGTAAATATTTAATTCTTATTTCATTCTTTACATGTTCATGTTCACCCAACTGTTTGTTTACATTGGTAATATCTATGTATATATTGTTCTAAAAATGTAAACCAATATTTGATGAAGTTTTGTTATATCCGTGAATTTGCTAATGAGTCGCTCTGGGTTTTCAATTATAGAATTAATTTATAAATTAAATGTAGATATTCATACTAATTTTGAATAATGGAGACTCAGACGTTTGGGACGTCAGACAAGCGAAAGTAACATATTATGGTTTTATTATGGTTTTATGTCAATAATTCGCTTGCGCGTCTTTTTTTTTTAGCAGTGGGGTGAAACCGGAGGACCCGGAGAAAACTCACGAGGCTGGACATGCGATCGACTCAAGAACAGACCTTATGATATAGCGCTTACGTGCTAACAATTCGGCAATCCCAGCGCGCGTCGGACTAGCTGACCCCACGTTTTTTCTAAATACGAAGCATAAGAATAGGGGGTTTGTCCTGGGACAATAATACACCATGGAGATATAAAATACATTTTAGACAATAAAATAAGAAAAAAACAAACACATCTCCGGGTTTTGCTATAGAAATTACAAGATTTCGCACGTTATTTCCACATAACTAACCACATCTGCACAGTTTAAGGAGATCCTAGGCAGTAGTTGGTCGATCGAGAAATCAACTTAATGACACGTGCGGTACATAACCAAGTTAAATTCTTTCATGGCAAAATTCTGTTTACAAAGCCGATTTGACTAACTTTATGAAAACCTGGTCTGTTTGAAAATGAATCATTATATTTAATATTTCTCAGAGGAACATGATCTGTTTTCCATAGTGGGCGATGTAATGCGAACAGCAAGCGAAGCGAATCAAATCCAGTAAAAATTACGGCACTTTTCTGTGAAATAAACGTCAGTTTGTGTTGCCAGTAAGTCTATTTAGCGGTTATATATAAATCAATGCCAATGTCCTGCTTTTAATGTGAAGGAAAAACATTCGGTTTAATATTTTCATTACATACAATTCTAAATCCTCTCTATATATGTTTTCTGTTCTGATTGAGTTGTGACGGATCATCCTGACTGACGAAATGAGAGACCGCTCAAGGTCAAATCATCACAACCTGCTTCTGAGAATAAGGACGAATCCAAATCTCACCAGGGAGTTGGTGCCCCTAGTATTTTTAAATTTTAAATAATTTTTAAGACCTTTTTTTCTGAGAATCGGGGACGGATTTGAATCTCGATACACTGGAAAAGTAATGCATATACAACTAGAATGCTTACAATTACATATTACATAGTTTGACGGACCACGATATTTGAATTGACGCCGCACATCCAAAATGGTTGTGGTGACGTCATGCTCGGTTTCTGTTCTTGTACTTAAAATACTTTTAGTAATTAACTCGACTACCGTCTATGCAATTCTAAATAATTCTGATCACCTCACTCGTTGTTTATAGAGTTAAAACTATATCGGTATATAGACCGAGCGAACACCCAGTAACGGGTACAAGTACTCAAATACCTTAATATATCACCCCGAATGAACGTGGTGTATTTACAAAAGGTGAACACTAAAACACTACTAATATATGAGATGACACATGGCCTAATTTCCCTAAACCACTACTGGTAATAGTTGTCTAATAAATTTTGACGTTTATATGGCGATACTTTTGACCAGTTCCATGTTGTCAGTTCAAAGACAGAAAATGTCTGAGATTTACACCAAGATCAATGGTTTTCATTATCGGACTTATTCCAATGTTTTCCGTTCGACATCAATGTCAGTTGGTCAATGCGACCAGTCGGTCAAAAAGGCTAACGTATCTGTGTAATTAGTAAATTACCATGGCCAACCAAATCAAACAGATCCAGAAACCTCTTGTACTTGTCAATGAAAACAAAATAAACACTGCTTCCTTTCAATAGCAGCATTAATCTGACCGCATTTTTACCATAAAGCCATTGCCATTTCCAGAAAGAATTTCGGAGAAATACGCAGAAATCTTTTGGCACCGTGTCTTGTCGTACAACTTATTATTAATTTTCTTTCATGTGTTTTAATTTCTGAAATGGGCCACCGCGTTGGCATACATTTGCACGAACCAACCCTCAATATGTATATATTCTGCCAGGAATGTAGAATGTAGAGAACGATGAAGAATGTTCCTAATCTGTCCCAAGTTTTCTATAAGTATATCCAAACCAGTAAGTGCCCACAAAACGTCAATGGACGGTTAAAGCACAGGGAATGTCTCAAATAATGAAAATTATTCTATAAAGTAGAAAGAAAAATACTTCAATTCATTGGTTGCCATCACCACCCCAACTACAAGTGGAGAATCGAAACCACGCCACTTGCTTCAATGACAGAACTTATGATGCAACGCAAGCGCGTTAACCATTCTCCCCCCCCCCATTTGGACAATATATAATTTTCCTCGGGTTGGATGGCCGAGTGGTTAGCACGTGCGCCTTGTATCATAAAGCGTGTCATTGAGTCAACTGGTGTGGTTTCGAATCCCCGGTTGTACGTGATAAGGAGTAGGGTCGTCTGTCCAACACCGTAGGTTTTCTCCGACTGCCCCGCCCCCCTCCCCCGCCCCCGCGCAGAAGAATTATTGAAATAGAATTAAACAATGTTAGTTCCTAAATGACCTAGTTTGTGTCAAGTGGACGTTCTCTCTCTCCCTCTCTCTCTCTCTCTCTCTTGGCTTACTCTACTCCAAAATATACCCGGGTTGATTGTTTCAGAAATCCTAACCCGAATATCAATGGTATCTCAAGGTCAGGATTCAGTCGGTTTGACAAAATGCACATTAAAAGATTTAACCTTATGCTTATATGTGGCGCTGGCTTGTTTATATCATGTGCAGGGAATGTCGAATTTCAAGCATTATATCTTTGTAAATGGTGTAAGAAACTGAACTGTTTTATAGATTCAACAATATTGTTATTCATTCGCTATGGATCCAAATAACAGCGACTTGAATAATGCATGACATATATTGATTTGATATCATAACCTATTTTTTTATGTCACATTTAAACTTACTTGCGTATTTCAATGAGAACTACAAAGTGAAAGTAACTCCCGTGTATTATTTTCGTCTATGTCACCCAAAACAGTGGATTCGGTGGCCGAATGGTCTAATGCGTACGGTTATGGTCACTAGGTCTGTTATTGAGACAAGTGGCTTGATTTCGATCCCATGCTTGTACGTGACAACGAGTGCCGTCCTTTGTTCTACCTAGTGGGTTTTCTCCGGGTGCTCCGGTTCCGCTTAATCTTATGAAACAATATAAAGCTTGAGAAGGCACCCGTACCTCCGAGCTAGAAACACCAGCGCTGACCCGCCAGCTCGAACCCAACATCCAGCATCACTAGCCCACCCCCACCCACCCTAAAGCAAAGAATTCTTTCCCGGAATATTAAAATCTGTGATCGCCATTTGATGTGATGGATTGAAGAATCTCCTGTAAAGTACAATAAAACGAACGTGAATCGGTAATCCTCGGTTAAATCTTGTGATGGGCATCATTTTAATCCGATTATCTACCGTGGATTCTTTTATTTTGTTTTGACCAGTTTTGCAAATGACGCACAGGGAATTAAATTGATCTATTCACATAAATTAAACTAAGATCAAATTGTTTTTACGAGTTCGCACGAACTCTTACAGCCATATTAATCTTACTGGGGTTTTGGTCAGATTATTGTATGATAGATGGAAATGGGGTTTAACGTCCGATCAACACAAACTAGGTGACACCGATACTGGCATATGATACAATTTTATTTCAATAATTTGCTTGCATGTAGGGTTAGTAGTGGGAGGAATTCGGAATGTCCAGATACACGAGGTTGGATGGTGGCCCTATTTCTTGTCACGTACAAATGTGGGATCGAAACCACACCACATGGCTCAATACCGAACCGTGTGGTCTAAAACCCCTAGCCTTAGGTTATTCATCCCATGTTTAAAATTGATTACATTTATTTTCTTAGCAGCGGGAGGAAATCGGAATGTCCAGAAAAACGAGGTTGGAAGGCGGACCCATTTCTTGTGAGGTACAAATGTGGGATCGAAACCACACCACTTGGTTCAATTTAGAACCATATGATCTAAAACGAACGCCTTAGGTTATTCACCCCATGTTAAAAATTGATTACATTTATTTTCTTAATGTCGGTTATATTGTCTCTTTAAACGAATCTGCTTTTTTTTTTAGGTTACTGGTTATGTTACATCAATAGTACAATTAATCCCTTATGTTACGCGTTATGTAACGCTAATTTTAGAAGAGCATTCTGGAGGATCTTGACGTGTCGGTTCTCAGCCGAGAGAAGACCCGCATTACATAGGATGATGATGCCACAAATAAATCCTGCAAACTTTTTACCAAGGTGAAATAAGCAGTAAAATAGGAATTTAGCAATATGTGTTCGTGATCTGGAAATCTTGTGGTAAGCTGTTGTTTTTAGCACGAGCTGGTTGTCGTATTTGGAATTCTGAAGTGTTCAAGACAAATAGAAGTAGTTCCAGGAATTTCACTGTTGTTTTTTCAATTGTAATGATTTACAATGTTAAGTGTTCATCATTCAGCAAATTGTCCGTTTACGATGGAATTTGTCAGAAGAAACGGGGTGCTTGTAGTTCAACTAAACATTTGTGAAGGCGATATTGAATTTATTGTCTATGGTATCCGATTTGCCAGATTACTTTAATTTGAGCTAATCATTTTGTTAATCAACAATGGAAATCGACTTATTCGTGTTTGGCTGTACAAAATAATGAATGCCACAAAATTCGAAGAAAAGGAAAGCAAGGTTAATAAGGGTGGCGTTTCGTAAACACAGTATTTCGGCCATTTTTAGACCAAAAATATCTTTTTTTATTAAGAAAAAAAATGAAAATTTTGTCCAGACAGCGGCGTTTCGACTTACTCTATCAGTTGATTTTTATACTTGTATACCAATGTGTGCACGTGTAGTCGATTAAAAGAAAGTTTAAATTGTATTTTGATTTTTAAGGGAGGTTCATGTCTCAATTTGAATTACCTAATAACAATAGCATTATTTCTGAAAAGGTGTTCATTTTTTTGTATGGTATTTACATGTAATTAGAAAGGGATATTTCTAAACTATATACATATTCATAATGTAAATATTTATACCACTATGTATATATAATATTACTATTTAAATAAATAATGACAGTGCTTCGCGGAAACAATAATACATGCATAGATTTATATATTCATACGAGAATCGTTGGGTCTGAGTGTACCTACATATAGTATAAAGTCTAGGCGGTGTATATATTTTGAACTTTGTCTATATATAATGAAACAAATGGTATACTATAGCCTATATCGTGATTATTAGATTTAAACAAATGTTGTATTATAATATTTATTTGGCTTTTGGTTAAATTCTATTGTTAAAAACTCGCCAGACACGATAATGGCTGTTTGAATATCTCTGATATCATGACCAAATTCACTAATGCTTTTTTATGGTCTTCGATATGAGCTGCGGCTATAATGATAATGAAACAGAGAAGTTTGTATAATTCTGGTTCGAAATGATTGGATATATCAAATTATATGCTTTAAGATCAAGTTATTAATCTGTGCTAGTGTGCATTAAATGAAATAAAATGAGGTTTTAATGTCCTGGTGTCATGTGACGACTGGGGTAATGAAGACAGACATACGCAAAACAATGTGCTACGAGGGAAATATTTTCTGGAGAACGGCGCTGTAGCGACTTTTTCTTATATCGAATTTCAGTTGGCAATGGGTCTTATATGTGCACCGAAATGTATACACGGGATGTTGGTTTTTTGTCCCATCCGAACAACTATAAGTTGTCCTTTGCCAGACCCCCTAAAATATTTTAAGTTCTAAAACTACAAGTTCAGGGAATATTGTAAACATTTTGCGATGGTAAATCGTATGAGATATTGTAATTTCATATTAAGCAAACGCAATCTGATAAACCACATCCTATTTCGTTTCGTTTTTTTTATAGTTCAAAATTTGGAGATCCTCGATAGTAGAAAAAAACGAAACGATATAAAGATTAGTATTTGAATCAGATTGAGCTAAATGAACCATCTTGCAATATCATACATGATATGGTAATCAATTCTTGCTTTGTCACGCGGGTCCAATATTTCATCTAGTATAGATAATGTACTGTTGGCAAGTTGCCCATACATTATTGGAAATAATAGTAGGCTACGTTAACATCAAATATTACGTCACGTCTGTATTTTATACTTCTTAAAAAGGTATGTGTTTCATGTTAACGGATATCGGACTGGAGATTCGCACTTAATATGTTTATAAAATGGTTTGCGTTCCATTGGAATTGATTACATAATTTCAGAAGAAATATATACCAGAGTCACATACATTAGAATTATTTGTAAAATATGTTTCATTAGAATGGATTACATAACTTCGATCGAAACAGGTGTCAATCACATATTAATATGTTTTAAAAAGATATGTTTCATTGGAATGGATTACATACCTTAAAAGGAAATATAAACCTGTCACATAGATTAATGTTTTTCGAGATACATGTATGTTTCATTGGAGTGGATTACATAACATTAATATGTTTGTAAAGATATGCTTCATTAGAATGGATTACATAACTTCTATACAAATATTTACGAGTCACTCACATTAATATGTTTTTAAATATATGTTGTATTGGAATGGTACATAAAGGAGGGCATGGCAAGGAACGCTGTCTAGTCGTCCGGATAGGACGAAAAACCGAGATCCCGTATACACATTGTCGTACACGTCAAAGATCCCTTGACAGTTGGAATTCGATATAAGAGTAGGCCGTAGAGCCGCTGCCCAGGCAAAAATTTCCCTCATAGCACACTGTATATGGCGTATGCCCGTCTTCCATTGGCCTAGGTTTGATGCTGAAGAGTAGGACGTTAAACCCCATTTCATTTCATTTCATTGGAATGGATTACATTACGTCTAAAGATGCCAGTCACGGCAACGAAGGCTATTTGTTTCATTGCAACTGATTACATAACTTCAAAAAAAAAATGTATGTTTCATTGCACTTGGTAACATAACTTCTAAAGAAGCAGGTGTCAATCACATACATATAAATATATTTTTTGGTTTCTAATTCTGTTAAAACCGTCACCTGACATGTGATCGATAGAAAGTGAACTTGTCAGATTTCTTTTAATAGTCTGTTAGAATGTCCCACTTCTCTGATTCCGAAAATTCCAACATGAATATTCGTCTGGAACAAATGTAACATCCTGTTATCGATCGGAAGCTAAATCTGGAAATTTTGATGAATTACTCATGAAAACTTACATTTCTCCGTGCATCTGTCACCGTTTTGTTGTTTTTAGAGCTGATCTGAAAATGACTTTGTACATATCAAGGAAGTTCTATTTGAGTTAGTTTGAATTCAAGATGTACGACCTTGACGCCGTCTTTATGACTCCTCTTAAGGGATTTTCCATATAAATTCATTAACATACGTCCCGAACTATACAGAAAGTTTGAGCTATCTATGGTGCTACAAAGGGAACATTGAAGAAGTTGAACGACACCCATGGGAATTCATCATTTGATAGTCTTCGACTGAAATGGTTTCTTTGCGTCAAAGGCGATAGCTATAGCGACATGGCGGCATGTCTTTTTTAAAGCACAAGGTCTTCCGCGAAATATTTGCATTTTACCACAATATTTGGTTTAAAACTACATGGTCTTCGTTTTGAATTATAATCGTTTTAAGACGACAATGAATTGTCCACAAAATATTCCTAAGTAATTGATAACCTTTTGACCTTGAGTATAGATATTTATGACTGTTCTAACGATGGTTATTTTTGTGCTTTTATTTGTAAGCACAAGTAATTAATTACTGATTGGTAAATAATAATGATTATATTGTTTGTTTGTTAAAATCAAAAGCATATTATACGATATTACCCGCACACGGAATAAATGTTTTATATAAAACTTTAGCACTTTCTTTTATTTTGCTTTTTTCTGCTCTGGCGGGTGGGATCGGACGGTGTCTAAGTGGGTAAAAAGCTAGCTCGCTCCCTGCAATGGCCGAGAAAGTTAATTTCGATTATCGGGCATGGTTACCCTTGTCAGTGATGCAGAGAGGAGAGCCTGACAAGGACAGCTGTCTAGTCGTTCGGGTAGTACAAAAACTCGAGTTCCGGTGTACACATTGGCGCGCCTCGTAAAAGATCTCCTGGCAGGTGGAATTCGATATAATAGTAGGCCGTAGCGCCGCTGCCCGGGCGATATTTCTCTCATAGCACACTGTATGGCGCATGCCCATCTTCATTGGCCCAGTTCGGAGCGAAACAGTATTGCATTAAACCCCATTTCATTTCAGGGAAATCACCTGGCTAATTGGATAAGACACTGGTTCGCTAGCCTGATGGTCGGGTGTTCGATCCCTGCATTGGCCGAAAAAGTTCATCCAGATTTTCCCCTTGTCAGTGAAGCAGGGTGGAGGGTTTGACAAGGAGAGCTGTCTAGTCATTCGGATGGGACGAAAACCGAGGCCCCGTGTACGTAAAATATGCCTTGGCAATTGGAATTCGTTATGGGAGTAGGCCGAAGCGACCCTGCCCGGGCAAAATTTATTTCTGCTTTTGGGGTGTACAGGGTGGCCGAATTGTGTAAGAGAGAGAGAGAGAGAGAGAGAGAGAGAGAGAGAGAGAGAAATGTGGTTTAACGTCCATTCGACACAAACTAGGTCATTTTGGGACTAACATATGGTTTAATTTTATTTCAATAATTCGCCTGCGCGTAGGGGTCTTTAGTAGGGGGGGGGGGCGGAGTGTCCGGAGGAAACCCACGTATGTGTCATAGAGATAGGGGCGCCTTCTTAACCCCGGGGTTTCCTCCGGGCAGGCGACCCTTCACAAAGAACTAATAGATACACTCATAACAACCGTGTAAGTCTATTATATTGTTATCGTTTTTGTATTATATAATCCATAACTTCATTAATTTTCTTATTGGAATTTTTTCCCCGACTACTCTGATCTATTTTGATGTGATCGATCGATTTACTACTTTGTCAGTATGCAGATTACAGTGTCTTTTTAACCGGGTCTATTTCACCTTTGACCCATATCTAATTACAAACAGGCGACTGTGGAGACAGCTCATTCATTTTTACATAACATTCCGGACTACCGCTTCATAGTTTCCTTTAGTAACCTCGTTGGTATTGGGCGACTGCCTTAATGGACAAATAATTCTAGGGTTCACCTACTGCCAAACCTTTTTGTTAGAGTAACGCATATTCAGTTCAGAGAAGCTTCGTGCACTGATAGTATAATGTCTTCGGTGATCGCTGCCTGTGTTAGCCGAGAAAATTTCTTGGGATTTTCCGGCGTGGTTTTCTCTTGCCAATGATCCATGTTGCAGGGCTTGGTAAAGACAGATTCTAGTCGTTCGAATGGGACAAAAACCGATGCTTGCGTGTTGGAGAGCCCTTGATATTTGAAATCCGTAGTGCCGCTATCCAGAAAAAAATGTTCTTCACTAGCGTCGGATGACACGGAGCTGCACGGATCGAAAGTAGAATGACTCCGAAATCCAAAGCAGTAATCCAACGCCAATTAACCTCTTTACACCAAATTTTAGCCCTTGGACGCCCTAGTGTGGTCACCAAACCAGCTCTGAACAAATATACAAACGACAGACACAAGAAAGAGAGAGAGAGGGAGAGAGAGTGAGAGAGACAAACTAGGTCATTTCGGGACTGATATATGGTTTCAATTTTATACTATTCAAAAAAGGTAGGGGATATTTGATTTTTAAATGTTATTAAAGTCACCTAATGTAACTGAAGAAGAAACAAATGACAAAATGAAATGAAGTTCACATTCATCGATTTATTCCAAATGATCGTTAGACTAAGTAAAGCACAGACTGACCATTATAAGGGTAAAATGATACCCGGGGTCAAACAGCAAAATTACCACAGCATCACAACAAAGCCAGTAACGGGTAAATCCTCCTCTGTTTGCCAAACAAGCATTGATCCGACGTGGCATACTCCTAATGAGACGTCTAAGGTCATTTTGGTCCAGATTGTCCCATTCTTGTTGCAACGCAGCAGCAAGTTCTTGGACATTGGAAGGACGTTGTTGACGTTGACGTAACATCTGTACAACCATGTCCAAGACATGCTCCATGGGCGAGAGGTCGGGACTCAGTGCTGGCCAAGGTAATGTGGTGATGTTCTGTTGTTGGAGGTAACCTGTAACGATCCTGGCCCTGTGACACCTTGCGTTGTCATCCTGGAAGATGAAACGGCGGCCATGACGTCGTGCGAACGGCACAACATGGACTGCCAAGATGTTGTCCCGGTAGTACTGGCCTGTAACATGCCCTGCAACAACATGTAAAACCGTTCTTCCAGCAACAGTGATGCCTCCCCACACCATAACAGAACCAACCCCAAATCGATCATGTCTGATGACGTTAACGTCTTGGAAGCGCTCGTTTCGACGACGCCACACCCTCCTACGTCTGTCCAAAAAATCAACAGTGAACCTTGACTCATCTGAAAACATCACATTGCTCCAGCGTCGATTATCCCAGTGTTGACGATTCCTACACCAACGACGTCTAGCCTGAATGTGATGATCTCTCAAACAAGGGATCACGCGAGGACGTCGGGCGCGAAGGTGACCCCTATGCAGTCGATTCCGAATCGTCTGGCCACTCACTCTCACACCAGTGTCTGTTTGAAGACGAGCGCTGATCTGATTTGCTGTGATGACACGATTTCTCAAGGCCAAGGTACGGATAAATCGAAACTGGGCTTGAGTTGTCGCCCTTGGTCGACCTGAGCGTGGTCTGTCCTGTACAGATTGTGTATCACGGTATCTGGACCATAGCCTGCTTATGACAGACTGAGAAACATTCATCGTCCGCGCCACATCCGCCTGTGTTGTGCCGATCTGTAGCATGCCAAGGGCACGTAACCTTTCATTTTGGGTAAGCCGACGCATATCAAAATTTGTTTTCTGGTCACTAAAACAATTAAACTGATGTTTCCACCCTGGAATTCAATGCCACAATGACTGTAACATTCAAAGTCAGAGTCGTGCAAATCTTGGGTTGGACCCCCATGATGATCCCAAGCATCACCTGCATTCCATGCGGTAGCTATTGGTGCGTTTGGGCGTCACATGTAACTGGAAATGTTTCTTCTGTTAGGTTCTATAGTGACTTTTTTCGTAGTCATTTGCATATTTTAGTATTATGCCCCCAAAATCAAATATCCCCTACTTTTTTTGAATAGTATATTTCAATAATTCGCGCCCGGAGAAAACCCACGAGGTTGAGAAAGCGCCACTATCTCCATGCCATATACGCTCACACCAGGGATCGAAACCACCGCCGCAAGCCAGAGGTGACCGACTAGCTAGAGGCACTCTAGACCACTTGCCCCCCCCCAATGTTTTCATAGATGGTCTGAAAAAACATAGTATAATGCGCTTTTGGTAACCTACTTTTATAATATTGGTTGGTGTGCTTGTGAGTAACGACTGCTACACGGATTCAGTAGTGTTTATTAAGAGACATTGAATTGGCACGCGGTGCATCGGTTTCATAAAAGCGTAGGCCTATCCAGTAACATGAGACCCGTTTCCCCGTTGGCATGCCAGTTAAAGGGCCATTGACAATTGCCGTTGGGACACACTATCCCTCGTATCTTGACAAGTGACACCCGGGCTCGAAACATTCCGAATGATCTCCTCGGTCCACAACTGGTTTCGAACCAAGAACATTCTAGTCATGAGACCATAGTCCTACCACTCGTCTATCAGTGTCCCGGATATTACATTTAGACTGATACTCTTCAATTAGCTCCTCTTGAGAACCGACTATAAAGTTATTTAACCGACGTTTTAATTCCCTAATCGACGATTTTATTCTGTAATTTTGATGCCTATTCATCCATCCATTTAATAAAATTTGAAAAGGTGTGCATGACAGACCTATATTACAAAATGGAATAATAATTTTTCGATATGGTGGCCAATCATGGCAGATATTAATTCTCGAGGCACATACATGTAGTTCTCTGTGTGCAAACTGACGGTCACGTTTTCTTCAAAGTAATGTGAACTTTAAAATAAAGATACAGTAATGACATACAACGTCAACGACGTGTAAAAAATAAATACACATGAATGATCAGCTTTTAAGTCTTCAACCTTTCTTTTATATGTAGAGTAAGTTTAAAAGCCATTACCATCGATCACTGTCGTTATGTCATGTACGTTTAAAATCTAAGCACCAATCTTTCGCAAATTATCGTAAATTCTTGTGCAATATAATGACCTAAAGGCGAGAGAGTTCATGGGATAATTATTATTTACACCCAATTAAAGACATTATTGAATGTGAATTACACAGCCTTTTATCTTTTGAGCGGTTCTTAGTTCATGGACGGAAATTGTTGTATCATAATCAGCTTTAATCTATAGTTTAAACCGAAATAGTCCATCTATGTATGGAGCCACGGTGGCTAAGCGAATAAGTCTTTAGATCGATAGCCTGGATGTCACGAGTTCGATTGCGGTGTTAGTCTAGAGAGTTCATCGGTATTTTCTTGTCGGGTTTCTCCTTGTCGGTGCTGCAGGATGGTGTAGCTGTCTAGTCGTCCGGATGGGACAAAACCAAACCGTTTTCTGGTATCATTTCAAGATTTTGAGGCGGAAGGGTACGAGAGTTAACAGGTTGGTTACGATGAAATGGGGCGACGGCTGCATGTTTACCAATGCTACTTCCAGTTTGTATATTTTAAAGAATTCCAGGGTGAACACACCAAACACAAGCTTTTGGGCATGTTAAAACGCCTTAGATCCAACGAAAATTTGAGAAAAGAGTTAGATCTGGCCAGGTCAAAGAGATGAGAATTAACGTAAGAGTTGGGGGGGGGGGGGCTCTCCTGGAACTCTAGCTGGCCGGTCACATCAGGCTTGCGGTCGTGGTTTCGATCTCTGAGCCACTTGGATCTACTCCGGATATCCCAGTTTCCTCCAACAGGAAAAACCCTTGCGCGTACGCGAAGATGATAAAATTGAAAATATGACAATTTGTCTGCAATATCAGCATCGTTGGAAGCGGACGTTAAAAACAGAGAACAGCAACATTAGAGTTAATGGGGATACCAGACACACATATGTTTTCCTCAAGCGACGCTTACCCTGTCAATCTTTGCTGTTTTTTTTAAATAAATAAAAGACGAAAAAAGTGAGATAAATACATTTTATTTCTTTGAACTTGTACAATTGCTTTGGTCTGCTTTCTTTAAATACGACGCTGGTACACCATTATTTTCCAAAGTCTGGAATAATTTCTGGTTCAAAGATTCAGTGATCGTGATATTTCGGCTTAAAATCCAGGCAAATTGGGCGTGTGCGATTTTGCCAAAAGATTCACAAGAAAATACAACAGTATAGTTGGTGTAGTCTGTGTCCAAAACCCAGTAAGGCGCATAGGGAGAATCTGCAAAGTGAGTAAACAATAAGATATGAAAACTCAGAAAGCCACCAAAACTGGTAGGCAGTTTTAATGTTTTAGGATTCCAAGTATTATTATTTTAGAATCCAAATATCTGGCACCTAGAATTTATTTTTTTACAGTTGACTTCTAAAGTATGCACGAATTAGGTAAATAAAGAGATGATCGTTTTCTCTTAACAGTTCACTTCAAATTAGATAATGAAAAGAGGTTAATTTGTAGACTTCGTTCAAATATCTTTAGTCTGGACGAAGTTATGACTATGTCTCGATTATCCAGTTTATTGTTAAATTATTTAATTCTCACAGAGAGTTGATTTTAGTGCTGTCATGTGAATTAATGCCTAAATAGTAATTTATGATGTTGGATAAACGATTCTTACTAAGTACGTCATCTATTTAATCCGGTAATTGTATCAATATAACTTTAACAAATCGTCCGTTATGAAGGATAAAATGGTTTCTATATGGCCTTTTTGAAGAATGGAAAAAGATTAATCACTGGGATCTAATTACTCATAATATGTAATCGATACTCACTTTCTGAAAATTTAACCATTAATTTTGCTGGTTCGGACGGATTAGGTACATAAGCGTCACCAGTTTTTGAAACGGGCTGGCCATTGCTGTAGTTAAAAATAAAATTGCATTACATTCATTATATTACAGAGTTTTTATGTTTTATATAAATAAATACTATAGTAATCTAGAGTTCTTTACATAGGCCCAAACTCCAAGATGAAAAATGCCAACACTCTTGAACGAAGCATCTTGAATGTAGGTAACGGAGGCCAAAAAAAAAAAACAAGATAAAAATATAATAAAAGTATCGATTCATCGAAAACTCCTTAACCTAAATATGTGATTTCCCTTTATAGAAGACAGTAAAATATTAATATAATACAAGTATATGTATGAGTTCATGCTCGAATCCTGCGGCCCCACCACTTTAAACTATCTGAACAAAACCAGAACCGATCTGCATACTACGTTCCATCCATATAGACAAGGAATTCACATCTGTTATTAAGTAACATATTTAGATGAATAGTTTCTATAAGGATTTTAATGATTTTCGTGTATTGTTTATAGAATTAGACAATATATTTAATTAACTATACAAGTGTCTAATCCACAAGAAACAAACGCGGATAATTATTGTCTTTTAGAATTCATTTGGTACCAGTCCCAAACAGGGCCGCTTAAAACACAGCGCCAGTGGGTTTTCTCCAGATCCCCCGGTCCCCCCCCCCCCACTGCTAAAACCCCTACGCACAAACAAATTATTGAAATAAAATTGACCCATGCGTTAGTCCCGAAATGACCTAGTTTGTGTCGAGTGCAGTTCATTTCAAAATGACCCGTTGATTTTATTCGACTACTTAGATATTAACTTGACATTAAAAATTGATTTTGACGCTGCTGAATTTGGGGATGGGGCACTTTAAATTTCGGTTAAACTTTCATATAATTGTATATCTATTGAATCCAGATTGCCGTTATATACATATTCAAAGTTACATAATATGGGGCGTATACTGTCAATTTCTTGAGAGAATGGTTGGAAATCTGATACACCTAGGTTTTCTGAAAACCATTGGACAGTTTAACTCTACTGTTTTGCTCAATAGTTTTGTATTAAGAATTAGGTAGTAAGAGACTGGCTCACTAATGCGGGTTTCCCGGGTTCGATCCCAGTGTTTATTGAGAAAATGGTTGGGAATTATCAATGGTGTGGTATTACGAGGAAGAAGGGCCTAGTACTGTATGGTAACCACGGTGACTAAGCGAGTAAGGCGCTTGTTCGCTAGCTTGGAAGTCGCGCGGCGTGGTGCAGAGCATGACAAGGACAGCTGTCTAGTCGTAAAGGTGGTACGGAAACCAAAGAGCATGTGTATACATTGACGTGTATACAAGATGCATGGAAGTTAGAATTAGATATATTAGTAAGTCGTAGCGCCGTTGTTGGGACAAAATTTCCCTCATAGCAAACTGCACGGCGTGCACCCGTCTTCATTAGCCCGGTTGGAACCGAACAGTAGGGCGTTAAACCCTTGTTTCATCCCATTAATATTTACTGAATTAGCTCAGTCGCAACGGAACAGTAGGACCTTAAACCCCATGTTCATTTCATGTATGGCGTATACTCGTCTTCTTCAATAGACCGATTGGCACATAGAAGTATAGGATGATTAATTTCCCTCCATTTCAAGAAGTACTTACGTCACTCCCTGGTTAAAAACTTTAATATGTCCGTCAGCCTTTAGGGAATAATTAGCCGTAATGCACGATTGATCTGCCTCGAAAAAGTTGGGAATCTTGTAAATTTCATGCCATTTCCCCAAATACTGAAAAAAAAGAAAAATCAAGGACTGTAAATTTTTGTACAAACCAAATCAAAGTCACAAAAATATCTGCTGAATATGATTGTATTGTCGATATTCAAGTACATTAGATTAGGTTACACAGGTTTGTTTTATTGTTATTAATTTGATTTTTTGATTAAATGAATAAATGTCCGTGAGGTCATCACTTCAACATATTTACACAGCGACACGCCGAAGTCCTGTGATCCAAGTTCTATCAGTATACAAAAAAAAAACCACTAGGATGCATGTCCTATTCAATGTACCGTATTGATATTTCATGTGTATTTAATTAGGGAGAGAGAGAAAGAGAGATAGAGAGAGAGATAGAGAAGAGATAGAGAGAAGAGAAGGGAGAGAGAGAGAGAGAGAGAGACAGAGAGAGAGAGAGAGAGAGAGAGAGAGAGAGATGCGGTTTCACGTTCACTCGACACAAACTAGGTCACTAGGTCATTATGGTTTAATTTTATTTCAATAATTCGCTTGCGTGTAGGGGTCTTTAGCAGTGGGAGGAAACCGGAGTGCCCGAAGGAAACCCTCGGGGTTGAGAAGGCGCCCCTATATCCATGCCACATACGCTCAGACCAGAGATCGAAACCACAGCCGCAAGCCAGAGGTGACCGGCCAGCTACAGGTCGAAGCGCGGCACTCTAGACCACTAGGCCATCCCAACCCGCCTGTATGACCAGATAGAAACTCAGTTTAGGAAAGTAGAACTGAAATGAATATGATTGACAGATGTTACGTATTCGTATCATGAAATTAAATTCTCCATTCATTGACGGGCAATTATTAATCATGGGAAATTCCAACATCAAAGTATTATTATACAATAGATATCCACTAATTAATGTGTTGTTTCCAATGATAAAAGCCAATACACCTAACCGGTATTAGTTGTAACATTACATACAGTAACCCTTCAGGATGATCGTTGTCTGAATTCAACTTATACACTAGATTAGGCATAAATTACAGTTGTAAATGATCCGATTATCGTTCTTTGATATGACACCAATGCATTATCCAATAAAGTAATTCAGTTGGTCCAGTGACATAGTTGAATGGCGGTAAGTGTTTTTGATTGGTCAGGATTATCAACTTGCGTCATTCAAACCTATTTGCTGTGTTAGCCACTGGCCTTTTCGGTAATACTACAATCCTATACAAACGTCATCGGATTTAATGACTAGCACCAAAAACCGAAAAAAAAACCCCAAACCAATATCCGATATCTCGTGTTAAAGAGACATTGATGGTTTGGAGGTCCTTGGCGACTAATGTCGGAAAAGGATGCATGGGTGTCGATGTGGGGTATCTATTTACTGGCATACAAATTGCATTTTGGTGACTGGGATAGACAATGCCCCCTTTACACTGTAGAATCAAAGGTTTCGGTGTTATTTTCAGCCAGTGGCCCCAAGCTCAATAGGATCCAGATTGTATCGCGAATCCGAGTGAAATGTGGCCTTCACAAAACATATGTTCATGTGAGTCATTTTCAGGATTGACCTATTTTAGTCTGGCAAAGTGGCTGAAAATCGAATAAAACCCTTGTGATTGGGCAAGCGGTCCCAATCAAACAGCTAACTTTAGTAAACTCGATCACCTATTTCCGGGGCGCTAACTTTAGACACCTCGATCACATACTTCCAGGCTGCTAACTTTAGACACATCGATCACATACATGTACTTCCGGGGCACTAACTCGATCCCATACTTTAACAACATATGAATTTGATTCCATAAGAAGGACATATCTATACATATAATAAAAAATCTAAGAATAAAAAAAAGAGCTTACTCTTTTTACATCCAGACTGCTGAGTGGCAGTGCATCTGGGCAAGGACCAAAACCTGTTTTCTGAGCTGTCGACAACACCACAAGAAAACAGAACAATACAGTTACCCTTTCCATTTTAATAAATTTATCACCTAAAATATTTGTTTTAATTCTAGAAGCTGGCCAACCCTATCTTGTATGATAAGAATAGTAAGGGGATACTTGTATATCATATCAGTATTTAATCTACTTAAAAACACGTGCAAGACAAGGTCATGGCCACTTGTTATATAACAACACGTGATATGTTTTATAACACAATTTTAATACTCCAAGATAGAGAAAAAAAAACCGGAACAACCGGAGAAAACCCTAGAGGTTGGACACGAGACACTACTTCTTGCTACGTACAAGCGGAGAATCGAAACCAGACCACTTGAATTAATGCCAGACCTTATGATCTAAGGCGCACGCGCCACATTATTTCTCTTAGCACTGCCTGGTTGAGCACTATTAGTATCTGTGCACTCCAATGTGTACACGGCCTCAGTGTATCGTCCCATCTCAACAACTATGCTTTATCTATTTTCAGTCCCTCCCTGTCCCCACCATACGCAACTGACATGGCGCGCGGAAGGGGAGCGGGCACACCGGATACACTTTCTTGGTCAACACCGGGATCTAACAGGTCCACCAACAGTTGGCTTACTCATTGACATTCTAGGGAATCATACTCTAATATCAGCAGATATTTTAACATGTTACTATTATCGAGTCAAAATTTAGTATAATCAATCTCGTAAAAAGACACCCATCATTATGTATATAGATTTCATCAGCTGGGATAACTATCAATCACGCGAACTAAAATTTCCCTCACACAGAGAACCCACCCACTGAAAAAATTAAATCTTTAATGAATGAGCTTAAATTGTGCAGATATTTGCCCGATTTCACAAAGCATTCTAAGACTTTAAAGGAGCTAATTCGCTAACATTTTGGACCTAGAAATTGACACAAGTGGATGGCAACGCATATAATAGTGGTATCCGTTTTTACTCTAATTTCAAATCAGTTATTTTCGGCTAAATAATCAATCCAACAGTCTCAATCGAATGAAAATTCCTAGCGTCTGGTTATTCCAGTCTACATACGCCGTTTGATTTTTGGCGCAATGCGTGTAGCCTCGTCCCTCGAGTCTCTTGTTACAGCTGGGGCTGAAAAGCATTTTGTCTTAAATATTGAATATAGGAAGCCCATCTTTTTCCGGTAAGATCACAGCATCAATGTTGATTTATATTAAATTGTGTACATGTTGATAACCTTTAGGAAGAGTTAGACGTACAACACGTCTATAGGTACGGAGAAGGCAATCCCCTGACGCAAACATGGCCTCTTTTGATCGATTTTTATGGAAGGGTATCTTTGACAGTGTTTTAAGAAGGATTTGAAGCAATATAATTATAAATTTGAATATGATTTTAGACCTAATATATCATCAAATCACCCAGTTTGTACCCGGGAGTGTATCTTTAAGCATGCGAACATTTTGTGAAACCGGGTGCAGACCCTTAATACACAAACACAAAAAAATTAAATCTTTGATAAATGAGCTTAAATTGTGCAGATCAGATCTTTAATACAGAGACCTCTCAGGTTGTAATTTCACCTTGGATAAGCTGCGCGATCTTTATTAATGGGATATGATTTGATAATAGTGTACCAGTATCAATAGGACAATATCAAACAAATAAAAACGTCTAAAAATTGGGTCGAAAATGTTTATTCTGTTCTGCTGTGGTGGTCGAAACGCGATTTCTAATCCGTGTGTCGGAGACAGTATGCCAATAACAAAAGGGTGGGAGCGGTGGGATGGCCTAGTGGTCTAGGGTGCCGTGCTTCGACCTCTAGCTGGCCGGTCACCTCTGGCTTGCGGCTGTGGTTTGTTGAAATAAAATTAAAACCATTTGTTAGTCCCGAAGTGACCTAGTTTGTGTTGAGTGGACGTTAAACCTAATTTCTCTCTCTCTCTCACCAATAACAAGACACTACATGTATTTATTGGGTTTAAATCGGGACAAGCTAATAAACATCATGCAGTGTCACTGCTTTTTCGTTTATGTATCACTTTTTTCTGATTTTCTGGTAATCAGTTCTCATTCTTATCGTCAGAGGAAATATCAGCGTTGTTCACTTTACTTTTTAATGAAAAAACAAGTTTTATTCCGTTGACAAAATGTATGTATGCAAGATGTTAGCCCCAATTTAACCTGAAACTGTTTCAAGATTCCACACTTGTACGTGACAAGGATCAGGTCGACTATCACACCGCGTGGGCTTTCAAAGTCAAAGACCCTTACACGTGGGTTTATTATATAAACAAATTGAAGCATATGGTAGTCACGAAATGACCTAATTTGTGTTGAGTGGGCGATAACACCCCCTCCCCCTTCTCTCTCTCTCTCTCTGCCTGTCCCCCTCGTTCACTTTTGAAAGCAGTCATGCTACAATTCTGTCATAATACCCCCCCCCCTCCCTGCCTGTCTCCCTCACTTTTGTAAGCAGTTATGCTACAATTCTGTCATAATACACCTGGCTACACAGAGTCGACAACATAGAAATCAACACGGTGCTTAATGTCTTTACTTTGATATGTCAGTCATCGGGCATAAACTGCTTATCGAACTATATATAGATGTAATAATCTAGACAGCGTCATTAAGTCTTTATTTCTACTTGTATTCCCGCGAACACGATATATGTGACATGACCCATTGTTAGTCTATTTCCTCTTGTGTCCATATTTCTGTTATTTAAATTCACTGTCAAACTTATTGCTGGAAATCAGTTTTGAACATAGAACGTTAAAATAAGAGACACGACGCTCTAACCTCATTTCCTCTTGGCATAAAAACTTTACTATATGGCTGCTTCCGACATGGCGTATGGCCATCTTTATTAGACCAGTTGGAGCCGAAAAGCGGCACGTCCATGGCAATTTCAATTCATATGTATTACTGCTACTAATACCGCTAAATTTGTACGCCATCCTATAAAATGTCTTGGGAATGATTAAGGTACTAGCTCTGGATACGCTTGAAAGCAATATAGGACCATTTATATATAGTTACTGGACGATGGAACCCTTAACACTAGGACAGGCATTAAAGGACATAAAGGCACAGGCCTTTTTCCAAATTATGCCCATTCACTAATGCATTAAAATCGAATACTGCGTCGTGGTAAGACTGTGCTCATTCAGTTTTGCATTGCGTTTTGTGTAGAGACCCTCTTTAAACCCTAACTATGTAAATAACGCTGCCGACTTTGTTTAACCTATTTCCTGTCATTAATGTCAGTGCAATTCTTGATAGTTATTCCAGTCATACTGCTATATAATATTTCTTCATTGTATGTTCTATTAAGAGTTCATCAACAATGAGAAACAGCGGTTGAAATGGATCGGAAATGATACTGAACGTATTGTGGTACGGTACCAAATCAATGATGATTTAGTTCGTGCTGAGAGTTCTATAGGAAATAAGCCAAATGTTAATATCTAATTTCCATTGATCACGCCTTACATATCAACTACCATAACTTAATTCAACTGGTTTCCGGTAACACTAGGGTTGCTTTCAGATGGCGCCTTATTTATAGGTCATGGGGTTAAGGGGTCATTTTATCCAATCACGCACCATGTACAGCGTGATCCCGGAATAAACATCCGCGAAATGAAAAGATGGCGGGTAAAAGGACGCAATTCAATAAAAAGGGCGAGGTACACTTGTTAAGCGAATGATAATTTGATTATTGTGATGCCAACCTCTCATTCAGCCATCTCCGCGGGATTATTTTGTGTATTCATTTCATTACTTATTTTGCCGTCCATGAGTGAATATAGCAAACTTGCCGTAAACTAATCGACAACAGATATCATTAATGTAGTTAAGAATAGTACCAAATGGGAAATGACATTCTCTCCATATGGTAGTTCCGTTATTAAAGAAAAGTAACAGTATAAAATAATATAGTATGGGGAGTATTATCATAAAAGCACACTCATATTACCCTTGGTTCAGGAGTTATATCTTCCGTCTGAAATTTCCCCCTATTATTACTATAGTTTTATTTTCTGTAGATGGTAAAGCGTGGCGCTGTCTTAAGTAAGTGTTCTCGGTGGACAGCTTTAAGAGACAAAATAAAGAAAAATGTGAAAGTTTTCTAACGCTGAGATGGTTATTAAAAGCATAATATGACGTATATCAGTATTTGATTGACGGATAGTCTGGTTTCCAGACGAGCTATTTCTTAAGCCATTATAACGGCTCTATGGTTCTTTCCGTTTTAATTCCATGTTTCATGACCAGACCTTCTGTAATTAGGTCATACATGATTGGTTCCATAGCCGCCACCCACCTCTACCTACGAGTATATGTAGTTCTTAACCAGGTTAGGACTTTGGAGTAATACCATCCAAAAGTTATCGAATACTTACTCTAAAGCGTTTGTCGTCGTTAGTAACTGTTTTACGTGGACACGTGGATTTATTTCATACTCAATTTAGTTAAATTATGAGGTCTTACATTAAACTTATGTTGTATTGTCTACTAATGGCCCATAGATGAATCTCATAATGCACGGTCCAACTTGAGTAAACGAATCGATTTATTAGTTCCTTCCATGAAGAAAACAGAACTATTCAACAAATTATCACAAATTTGAAGTACAAAAACGAAACGAAATAAGACCTGTAATAAAATCAGATTGAGGAGAAATTGGGTTTAACTTCCGGAAACGACCAACGAGTTTGGACAGCCAACTCTTCTCATGGAAATATAAATCACGCCACTTAAATCAATGACAGGCCTTACAATATAAAGCGCGCGCGTTAGATCATTCGACCTCTCTTCAAATATTAACTTAAAAGATATAGAATACAAATATAGATTTAATCAGACAAATATTTACACATATCGTGTAATGTCGTTACAAATGTCGGATATTGTCCTCTAAAGAAGTTATTGAAATATACAAGGCGTATATAATCTATCCATTTAATGCTAACTCACACGCATTTAAGTAATACATCAGATTACAGCACCAGGAACAAAAAGAAATGAAATGAAATGGGTTTTAACATCCTACTCTTCTGCTCCTAAACTGGGCTAATGAAGACGGGCATGCGCCATACTGTGTGCTATCGAATTCCAACTGCCAGGGGATCTTTTAGGTGCACGCCTATGTGTACACGGGACCTCGGGTTTTCGTTCCATCCGAACGACTAGACAGCTGTTCTTGTCAGGCCACCAGTACTGCATCATTGACAAGAGAAAACCACACCGGAAAATCTGGATGAACTTTCTTTGCCAATGAAGGGATCGAACACTCGACGGCCAGGCTAGCGAACCAGCGTCTTTCCCACTTAGCCACACGATCTCTGGAACAAAAGGAAAGATGTAATAATTATATAGGTTGTGAAGATCGACTTTTATTAAATTTAGAGAAAAATCTTATACGTTTTGTCCTACCGTCACAACATAAACAACTAAGTTGAGGACTAGGTCTCTTGGATTCTACATCCTCATGGGAAAAGGATATTATCATTTAATTTTTTGCTTGTTTTCATTTTCACTTGTATATCTTTGGTGGGAAGCTGACAATACAATTGTCTTGGATGGTGTGTTCTGTCTGTGTTTTGCTTAAGTAGTTCTCCCGATATACATATAACACGATGACCTGAGGACGTGGGTCCCGTTAGTTGGTGGTTGACGGTTATCCAGTACTATAATGAACACGTGTAAGTCATATCATATGGAATGGCTTTTCGGTCGGTATAATTTTTGCAAAAAAAATAAGAAAAAATGATCTGCACTTAATAACCTTACATAAAATAAGAATGCTTCGGGGATTTTGTTTGTTTTGTTGGGGAGGGGGTGTGTGTACTGCAATGTTTCGAAACAAAGTTTTTAATATAATAACATATCGTATTACATATTATCAATACATGTAATAACACACTAGATCTATCCTATCCAATACTTTATTTTTTCCTAAATCTAAGAAGGTTAACCCCTTTAAAGCCTAAATGTGTCGTCATACATTTATATATAAAATATATAACCTTTCAAATAACCTAGGACAAAGTGCCGTTTAAATAACCACGGTTTTAAATTCGCAAGAAAGGCCATACTTTGTGGAAGTCGTACCTTATAAAGTAGGCCCGATATTCGAACAGCAATGAATTTACAAACCCTGTGTGAATGAAGTTCGTCGTATTTTTTACCCCACATATTCATGTGGTTACGCTACAGGACACAATTTCTAATCCGATTTTGATTAAACTTGAAATATAGATATGTCTCCCAAAGATCTCGGTTCTTTTCGATATTGGCATGTGTCGGACCCTAACACCATGGATTATTGCCCCTTATTGTTAAAAGAATGCTGTTCTATTAAGCCTGTGGGCGTACATGTATCTTGAATGACAACCGCATGTTTATTTTTTTATTGTAAAATTCCCATCTCCATGGACAATATATATGTTTGTCAAGATTCATGTTTGCTTATAACAATGTATGAATTATGAGATTTCTTTCGGGACGGAGCGCAACTCCATGTTACGCATCTGCAATGGATAGTCTCGGTTACCCATAACCCCCTAGTCTTCAATGTATGGATATTTGTTTGGATGATCGAGACCTCTGCAATGAAACATTTTGTCAACAGATCTCGTTGAAGACTATGGGGCTCTGGGGGCCGAGACTACATCAATGAAGACTAGCCTAACCAGGCGCGAGAGACAGACATTCAATTTCGAATGCCCGTGTATTGTGACGAACAAACAAAAACTGTTTAGAAATTCTAATACAGAAATATAAAAGTGAATATTCATCGGATTATATACTCTCATTACTTTAATGAGCTTTTGACCCAATGTTAAGTCCATGGAGGTTTTCCAGAGGATCAAGATTCCGCTCCTTTAAAGTGCTTATATTACTGTGTGAACATTTACCTATTTGAACCAGTTTCGACAAACTCAGGTTAAAAGCGAGCATCAAGCATATTTGTACCTATTTTTTTTTAATTTCACAATATACTGACCAGGGCGCACAGTCTTATCTTTGATGATACAGTTATCAGACCAGCTGTTGTATTCCGTGTTCTCGGCCATTTTTTTTTAAAAAAAAGAAAAAGTAAACAACCCCAAACCCTTTCATTGCTTAGTTTGGTTAAATTAGAAATGGCCAATGCCCAAGATAAGGACACACAGACCAAACAATTAATGTTTAAGTAACGCATTTTGCACCAAGATAAGTATGTTTGATTTGCCTAATCTTCTAGAATAACTTTCATGTGCAAGTCTGATCCGTCCACATGTATAGAATACTCATATCCGATATGGAGCCCATACAAACTTCAAACATATTACTACGACATTAGGTAAGAGCTACGAAGCGTGGGTTATTAATAAATGGAATGAAATGGGGTTTAACGTCCTACCCTGATTGGTCTAATGAAGACAGACATACTCCATGACGTGTACTATAAGTAAAAGTTTGCCCGGACAACGACGTAAGCTTACTGTTCCGGACACCTGTTACCACTGTTGGTTATGTATTTCGTACACGATGAACAGTCCATTTGCTGATTACACTACTTTGCCTAACTATTTTGCCTATAACGTTTTTTAGGACTTCGAGTTTTGCCTAATGGTTTGGATTGTTCGTACGTGGTTTTATTTTATTTTATTATGTACATTCTTATATCGACTTCCAACTTTCAAAGGTTCTTTTACGTGCAAGCCAATGTGTACACGGAACCTCGGCTTTTCTTTCCATCCGAACGGCGATGCATTGTCCTTTGCCATAAACTCCGGTATATGAATAGCGTCTTAGAAAGCTGAAACTCACAACAGTATAAATACGCGGGATGACATGACATGACATATAAAATAACACTAGAAATTTATAACAACAGTCTGACACAATTATGCCAACTATACCCAGATGAATGTATATACATCTATATCCAGAGGTCATATAGTAAACAAAAACCTAGATTTAAAACGACCAAACAAAAACCATTTTCACAAACAGAATAAATAGAATAATTTACTTGAAAACACGATAATGACAGAAAGCGCTAGACATATTTGAAAACCGCCGTGGCAAATTTTGGAAAAACTTATTTTAAAACCAACCTGAATATAATAAACAGTATCGAAAACGATGAAATGGATCTGAGTAAAGTGGCCCGTGGTCAACGCCCAAAAGAGGCTCTCTGAAGACATCAGATAAGCTTTTAATTGGTTTATTGTATTATTATTATTATATAATGTAATTAACGTTTGTCTTTCTTTCAAAATTAATCTCTCGCCATCTGTATATATATTATTCTATATATTTGGAGTGAAAAGGAAATGAAACCTGGTTTAATGTCATACTTTTCATTCTACGAATATGATTGGGGCTTACAGCTTACCTATAGGACACGCAATCTGCTAATATTTCCGCTGTTAAGGCATGTAGATATTGTTAATATATACACTGCAACAATCGGGTATGTCCACCCCGAGCTCTAACACATGCCTGAAGTCGCTTTCGCATGGACTGACATAGATATCTCACTTCAGGCTGTGGGATTGTTTGCCAATGATTTTGGAGTGCCTGTGCCAACTCTGCAACAGTTTGTGGTGGCACGGCTTGAGTTCGAACATTTCGTCAAAGTTCACCCCACAGGTGCTCGATCGTGTTCAAGTCGGGAGACATAGCGGGTAAATCGATTACACGGACATGGTGATTGTTCAGAAAGTCTCTTGTCAACAGAGCCGTGTGTTTCCGGGCGTTGTCATGCTCTTGGAAAACCATCTGTCGACGAATGCCATTTTGAGCCAGCATGGATGCAGCACCAGACGAAGGATGGCTTAACCCAATAGCAGCCAGACAGACGCCCTCGGACTGTTTGAGGGCTGATCTGACGTTCCCGTGTTCCAACAGTTCCCCTGGCAGTAGCTGACTGGAACCTGCTGGGAAGATGGTGTAGTCAGATGTAGCGATTTTGAGTAGCGGTTGTCACAGGTGGTGCTCCAGGTCTGCAACTCTTCTAGTGGTGTGGAAGCGTTAAAGGGCCAAAGTGCTGGGAATGTACGTGCAAAACGTGTTCCATGGGACTTCTTAAAATCTTGAAAAAACGACAAATGTTGCGTTTGCATGAACGAAGTTCATTACCGAGAACTGATATTGGGTTCAAACCAAGAATTCCACAAAAAGAGACCCAGCACCTATGTGCCTTAAGATAGGAAAGCCCAAGAAAACGGTTACCAGAAATATTTCACGAATTAGGATTTGCGTTTTTAATGGTTTTGAGTTTATTATGCCAAGGTTAAAACGTGTTCCAGATTTATATTTAGAATTTTTTTCAATAATATAAACATATGGAAATGTCCCTGTCCATTAACCATTTTTATTTTTTTAAAAAAATGGAATTCGCTAGTCATCGTTGTAGTCATGTAATAATTTCACCTTGGTAAACCACGAGTTCAAGATAAAGAATAGTACAGTCCGATGTCTTATCAGATTCCGACAAAACTACACGTGTCATGAATGAAAATTATATAAGTTAACATATATAAATAACCGAATAGTCTACACTATCAAATTATCAAAGCATTACAATCTGCTGAGAAGAACACAGAAGCATGGAGACATTAATTCTGGTGGTTTTAGCATGTTTTACCTCTGCTTTAGCACAGGTTCCTGGCTTTGGTGGATGCCCAGACGCTAAACCTCTAGCTCATCTTGATCTTAACAGAGTGAGTGCATTATATTTATATAATCATTGCTTATAAGCAAGATGATGGAAACAGCACTTAGCACACATTACGTGTAGTTAGAAGTCTAGACATCTTCTATTCTTTATCATCGCGTGTACTATATATACAAACAGATGGGCCCAAGTTAATGTGTATAACCAATTTACATATTGATATACATATTGTATGGTTATTCGGATAATGTGTCGAGTTGGCCCAACCTGCACACAGAGGTCCATCTACTACATAGAATAGATCTCTGTTCTAAAAGGCCGCCATATCCAAACATTAGTCTACTGTTTTAGTACGCGGTTGTACTCCTTTTCATATCTGCCAAAGACTAAATAAACTCGTTAAAGGGAAGTAAAATAAATACTTAAATTTATCGAAGTGTACTTAATGTTTTGAACTAAAATCATCAATGTCGGTCAACTAGCTTTATTGTCTGTTTTCAAGCGGAGCTAACAACAACCTATGCTTGTAAGGAGTTAGCCCACACAACGCTTACTGTCATAAGTTTTTCAGACAAACTAGTCTGCAGTGAATCTAACATTATTGCTAAGATTACTGGAATCATAACAATATAAAGACGATTCTGGAATGGTTGAATCTAGGCGTCTTTATATTGGGATTATTTACAGGTAATATTTGCATTGTATTGCTTTTATCTATTTGGTTTCTATGTTTAATTTTTTCAGTATCTAGGAAAATGGTACGAATTGTACAAAATGCCCAACTTATTTGAAGGTGGACAAACATGCGTAACAGCTAACTATTCTGTGAAAGCGAATGGACATATTAAAGTATATAACCACGGATTTACGTGAGTATTTACAAAATAAAAGCATCAAAATAATCGTATCATAATAATCGTATCATTATAATAGTATCAAAATAATAGTATCATAAATGGCGGAACGAAAGTATTTATACGTTCCCATGATTTGCTGTTGTGTACATGGCAGGGCGGGGATATTCATTTCGAAAACCACTGCTACTTCTTTTGAGGTGTTCTTCATTTGGAATCCACAACATTGTATTAATGGGGTTACACGGTATCTTTGATGATCTCTGTCCGAAAACATTAACAATATTAATCTAGAAATATAGTCAATTTGGGGATGTGATTTTTTCTTCCAGTAATGGTGAAGCAGTTTGGGCTGAAGGTGATGCCTTTCTACCAGACACCACCAAACCATCTCAACTAACTGTTAAGTTTACAGCAAGTGAGTTCAAATAGTTCAATTTTATTTTTTTTATTCTATTTCTCGTTAGTTCATATGAAAATAGTTTTATAGTCTATTTTTCGATAGTCCGGTAGTGAAGTAATGTTATAGTTTATTTCTCGAAAGTTCAACGAATAAACAATGTTACAATTTATTTCTGGGTAGTCAAAATGACAAATAGTAATAATGCTATACTTTATTTAGTTCAAATTACATATTGTTTTATCTCGACAATTCAAGTTTTGAACATCTCTAGGCTGTCGGTATGAATTAGATGGCTTGTGTAACCAGAAACCGAGATATGCTTCCCTGGTTTGATTTCTCATAAGATTTGAAGGCCTTCTAATTGACATGTGAAGGACGGCCATATTGAATCTAAAAAAAGAATCACTAGACAGACACGAATATTTAGGAACAGTTTCGAATTTAAATTACAATATTGCCCGACTACAGATCCAGTCAAAATCTGGTTTTCTCCCAATCGCTTTCACAATGATTAAAAATTAATGTATCTTTTATTTTCAGACTCCCCATACGCCCCTTATTGGGTTTTGGATACAGATTACGATAACTATTCTGCAGTCTTCTCTTGCGAATCCTTGGGTGGATTAGCTCATGTAGAATTTGCTTGGATCCTTACCCGAAATAATACTATCAGTGACAGTTTAAAGCAGAAAATATTCAAAATATTTGAAAAGAATGGTATTGGTACCACGGATATCAAGAAGACCGTACAGGATAATTGTGGAAAGAATGTATAATGACGTACATATTCAATAAACCTATGTATATAAATGTTGTAAATATTTTTTTCTTTTTTTATAAAAAATAAATAAATAGTATTTACTTTCTATTTTTTATTGTTTTTGTAATTAATGGAGTGAAAGCCTCAGCGTTTTAGAATAAGGGGAAATACAGACTATTGGACCAAACGATAATATACCTACCACCAACCCTTTCAGGCAAACGTGCTTCACATTATGTGGTACGTTCGTTCCCAGTCTAGCACTACGATTGAAAAAATTTACTCAAAACTAATTTAAAATTTAAACATAGGGTAGGGGAGTAAGACTACCACTTCCGGTTTTGAAGTTATGCTACTTCCGGCTCATGGCTATACATGTGCTGCTCCGGGTAATTGGGGCTTAACGTCCACTATACACAAACTACGTCATTACAGTACTAACATATGATTCAATTAATTTCAATTATTCGGGCAGGCCACCGATTCCGACATGTTATAAACGGAACGTGTTAATAAAAATAATAATGAAGAAAGTTATATTTGCAACGTAACGATGGATTTTTATGAATAGAACGTGTCTACAATAAATAGTTATAAAAACAGTCAAACTATAGTATAATTATATTACGCTAGTTCAATTATGAACCGCAGTAAGTGTCTTTAAAAAAAACTAATAGTCATAGACCCACCCACAGGGGTGGATCCAGGAATTTTTGCAGGAGGGGGTTTTGATCAACAGATATGTAGTTGGTTTTGTGTATAGACAAACAATCGATTTGAATAAATGCTTTCTTTATTATTGTCTCCCTTTATTGTCTCAATATTCTAAAAATCGCCACACCGGATAAAAACATAATGTAGATTAAATGCGAACATTTGTAAATATAGAAAGCAGATAATACGGGATTAGTTTCTACAATAACCACATTTAAACATACATTATGCAAGAGCTAAATCTGTCTATGAAATGTAATCTACATTATTAATCAGACATTAATTACTGTAACTTATAATCACCTATCCATGCCATCGGTAGCCTGCGATATTTACTGGATTAGAATCCAATTGGCCGCTCCTCAACTTTCATTCATGACTGAATCATGGAATGGATAACCAAGACGTTGTGGGGTTATTTTTTTATCGTACCGAATTTAGTAATGATGATGGCCAGGTCGAGAATTCAATCGCTAAATTCTTGGTTCAAAGTGAGAACTGCCAGCGCTTTATCTATTATAACCTCCCATAATGTATCTTTAATCCCTTCAAAACGACTTTCATACCATCTTGGAATTAATCTCTGCGCCACACCAGGTGATGACGCAAGCGGGCAGTGTTCGGGGCATGCTCATTTATTTGATTTACTTTCCGTGTACTGGGGCTACGCCGATAATTAAATCAAGTGTACCCAATGAATGCTTTGTGTTCATAACTGTTTGTTTAGTATCATTCTTCGAAAAAAAAGAAGTCCTAAAAGATACTATATTAAGTCACTAAATTACGTTTCTGGTCTGGCAGAAATATAAATTATCCGCGAAATTATGCTCAACACGATTTTCGACTGTTTAATGATTTTCGTAAGGTTTCTTGATAACAAGTGCCAAGAGTTGAGTTGGTGGGATTTATTCTGAGTATAAATATCATCAAAATAGTATGTAAAAATGCTATGAAATGGTATTTCAGTTCATAATAATTGAAGAAATTAAATAAAAACGTTTACAAAATACTGTCTAAAAACACGTTTTACAACTTTTCTGGAACCGAAATGAAATTAGATGGGGTATAATGCCTTACTGTTCTGATAATTTTCTAGTACCCCAAAGATTAGTCAAAAAAGAAGAATGCCGGACATTTGCACACGTGATTCTTTATTGGATAACTGGCAAGACGAAAAAATTTCCGAATGTTAATATCTTTGTTGATAGAGAAGGGTTGTTATTTATTTCTTTTAAAATTACGTTGTCTGCTTGGGTGGCAGAATGGTTAACGCGTGCGCGTTGTATCATGATGTTTGTCATTGAGTCGAGTGTCATGGTTTCGATTCCCCGCTTGTACGTCACAAAGAGTAGATTCGCCTGTCCTGCAAATTATTGAAATAGAATTGAACTATATGTTATTTTGTTTCGATTTGACGTTACCCCCCCCCCTTCTCTCTCTCTCTCTCTCTCTTTCTCAGTAGTTACTGAAGTCAATTAGTATGAAATAAATAACTATTTGAAAATACAAACAATTTTAAGAACTAATAGAAGTGAGTGTCGTCTCGTCAACATATCATGTCCTCGCTTCACAGGTCTTGATTTAGCCATATATTGGTCAAAATTAGCCCATTTGTCTAAACGCTGTAGAAACGATTGGAAACAATCATTACTCATTACACACCGTCAGCAATTGGAAACAATCATTACTCATTACACACTGTCAGCAATACTTCAATTGCATATTTCCAATCTTTATTAGCGCAAGTAAGGAGCAGAACACTCGGACATTAAACCCCATTTCATTTCATTTCAAATGCGTATTTAAAAGTCCTTATCATTATAACCTAATTTCAAACACGTGCCCCCATATTCCGTCCGTTTCATTAAAGATAAAAACAATACAGACTAAAGTTCACGTTTTTATGACGTGTCATGAATGATAATTATATAAAATAAAGATATAAGTACACGGCATTGTCGGCACCATTCATCAAATTATCAAAACATCTGGTTAGAAGACATATAGACATGATCAAGTCAATTCTAGTCGTTTTAGCATGCTTTACCTCTGCTTTTGCACAGGTGCCTGGTTTTGGTGGATGTCCAAGCTCTAACACTGTAGCTAATTTTGACATTGACAGAGTAAGTGTATTACATTCATATGCTCAATTATTATCTTAAAGAATGTGGGAGAGTGGGGTGGCCGAATAATTAGCACGTGTGCGTAGCATCATAGGTCTGTCATTGAGTCAACTGACGTGCTTTGGATTCCACGGTTGTAGGAGAGAAGTAGAGGCGCCTGTTAACCTCATGAGTTTTCTCCGGGTCCTCCGGTTTCCTCCATCTACTAAACAACCCTACGCGCAAGCCAATTATTGAAATAAAATTAACCCATATGTTAGTTTGTGTCGAGTGCAGTGTAGGTCGTGGGTTTAATCCCGTTGCTGGCCGGGAAGGTTCATTTGGAATTTTCGGTGTGGTTCATCTTGTCGGAGCAGGACGGGGGACCTGACAAGGACAGCTGTCTAGTCGATCGGAATTTACGAAAACCGAGTCCCCGCGAATACATCAGCGTGCATGTAAAAGAACCTTTTAAGTTGCCATAGCAACATTCGTCATTTTCTGCCGACGATATAAGTGCAGGGTAATATCTCTTCTCGGGCCTCCTTTAACCCTATTGGATCCAAGATGAGAGTTGATATTTGGGTTTTGATTTCGTTTGGGTACATTTTAGTGAGTATTAAGTCGTGACATTTGATGCAACATATGGCGATTAGTGCAATAAGTGTATTTATATTGCGTTATTTAATTCTTTTTAGTTGTTTAATTCATATATAGTAACAAAGATTATTTCTGCCAGTATCTAGGAAAGTGGTACGAGGTTTATAAATTTCCTAACTTGTTTCAAAGTGGACAGACATGCGTAACAGCTAACTATTCTTTAAAAGCTGATGGACATATTAAAGTTTATAATCAGGGATTTTCGTAAGTATATACAAAATATTAGTAAACAGGATGTCGAAAATGGTGTAACGATCTTTTCCTGTAACTTGTGGTTCGTGTGTCCAAGATTCGGTGTGGATACCCCGGAAACAATATCTGGTGCCGCTTTTGGAAGGTTCGCTTTATGCTGATTAATGTTGTCGGATTCATCCATCAAATGATTGATTGCTGAATAGATCCAAATTTAATGTTTATCGATAAACGTATGCACATTGAATGCTGAAGATTCGACCCTAGTCAACATTGAAATAACACGAAATGGGATTCGCCTTCGTACTTACATCTCTTCGGGGATAATTTAAATAAACTGAAATAGGGTTTAACATCTTACCCCTCTACAGCAACCGGGAAAAATTCGCTACATCCTGCTCTTATTGAAACTTCCAACTTTCTAAGATTCTTTAAGGTGTTGTCACTATAATACATAGGATGTTGTTTTTATTTTCATTTTCTCCTACCCGGACGACTTGACGTTTGTTCTAGTCAGGTCTACCTTGGTATACCACAGGCATGGGCAAACCATCTTGGAAACTCTAGAGGAAATCTTGCTTTGTAAGCCATTGCAAAGGACAAATGGATAACCCCCTATCTCAGCATTTGGACAGAGTTTCAAGACATATATGTTTTCCTTTTTCCAGTGACGGTAAAAGAGTTTTTGCTGAGGGTGATGCCTATATATCAGACAAAGCAGATGCATCAAAACTTTCTCTTAGATTTACAAATGGTAAGTCTACAAGTATTTCCAATGATGCTATAATTCTAGAGATTATTTCTAAATAGTTTAAATGTGGAAGATCTATAGTTCGATATTCGATAGTTCCATTGACCAATCGATTATTATCAGTTCCCCATTGCAGGACTTTATCTGGAGCTAAAACAGTGTTGGAATTTCAAATAACATTGATTTGATCGCGATTTTTCTTCTAATCTCTATCTATCTATCATACACCAATATAAACTCAAATTGTCTTTTATTTTCAGCGGCTCCATACGGCCATTACTGGGTCCTTGATACAGATTACACGAGTTATACTGCAGTGTTTTCTTGTGAGTCTTTGGGTGGATTAGCTCGCATTGAATTTGCTTGGATCCTTACCCGAAACAACACTATAAGTGACAGTTTAAAACAGAAAGTGTTCCAAATATTTGAGAAGAATGGTGTCCCTACAAAATCTTTAACGAAGACAACACAGAATTGTGGAAAGGATGTGTAATGCTCATATCCAATAAACTTGTGTACATAAATGTTGTAAATATTTTCTCTTTTTCAAAAATAAAATCAATTTTCCTTGCATTTTTTTTTATTGATTTATGCAAATGAGCGGGAGGGAGTGAGAGAGAGAAGAGAGAGGGAGAGAGAGAGAGAGAGATTACCGTCTACTCCATTCAAACCAGGCAATATCGGGACTAATGTTATCATTTTTTTTATTTCACTTGCCTGAAGATGTTTTGGATGTGAGACGAAATGTCACGAGGTTGGATAGGAGGTGACCCCACCCTTTGTAACGTACACAGACCTTATGATCTAACGAACTGGGCCATCCAACCCCTACAATGCATGGACAAAACAAATACACGTTTGTCACACGATAAGGTTTACCGAAGTCTCTGAATGGCAGTACTGATTAGTGTATCAGGGTAGATAGAAGATTGTAATTACCTCGGACAGTCGGTGGTCTGGGCGGGTCTCTTTGGTTTGCAAATAATATTTTAGGCTTATTGGGTGTTCTGGAAATAATGTCTGTGAGTAGACATCATGCAGATTTACCCATACTCCGCGCAGTGTTTCGTTTGATTAGAGCTAATTCTACTGCTCACTGCTGTAAAGAGCGAACATTCTTGTTCTAAATTATGATTGGTCAATAGCCCCATTAACAACCAGTAGCTGATGGCGTTACAAAGGCTTTACCTTTAAAACAAAGCGACAAATTGGACCAAATATGTTTACATAACGTTACGTCATAGCTTACGATTTTATTATGCCTAATTAACCCGTGCATAGCAGAATATTGCAGTAAAACTGATTGCAAAACAAACGAGGCTATCACATCGAATAAGATGTAAACAATACTGTTTGGAAACGAACATACTTTCACCGTTTTTAATACCTTAAATCACTGTCCAATGTTTTAGAGAAGACCCAGAATAAACGTGGGACTGTCGTGTTGCTGTATTCAAATAATAGCTTTTATTGAACGGGAAGAATATCACACTCCCGCAAAAGTTCAAGTGTCAGAAGCCAATCCAGCAAAGGCCAGAGTGGGATTTCTCGGGCCATTGCTTCAAGAATATGAGAGCGTTGGATTGTCTGAACAAAGTGTTATATTTTATATTCATCATTTCGCTACCATTGAGCGGTATAATAAGTGGATTCTTACTGCGAAAAGAAATCGGAGTGAAGACACCCTCTCTCGAGGCCGTACACCTGGATTGATGTTTTTTTTTAAAATTTATACTAAAGGTTGATCAATAAAAACTCAAAAAGTATACTTTATTTATGATGAAAGTGTTCACGATAGGTATAACAAACTTTTGGTCATTATGTGCGCTGTTATATTCGTTATATACTGAAAGGTTGGAAGCATAGGGTTATCTCTACAAATGAAAGAGATTGCAGTACGAATCCAGAAGAACAGTGGAGTCTATAGATTCTTGAAACCACCAAAGTAGAAAGAAATTGCAGTACGAATCCAGAGGAACAGTAGAGTCTATGGATTCTTGAAACCTATCCACCAAAGTAAAAAGAGATTGCAGTACGAATCCAGAAGAACAGTAGAGTCTATGGATTCTTGAAACCTATCCACCAAAGTAAAATTGTAACGGCGACACAATTATTGATGGAATGTGTGTGTTTTTTGTTCCAGCGTGAATACCAACAAAAAGATCAATCATGCATAGATCATGAAAGAGAAATCTTCCCAGAGGAACAGTCAGACTAGATATTCATAGAATAATTTATAATGTGCGATTTTTTTCCGACGACGGTTCAAAAATTTTGTTCAGAACATGGTTGAATATTTTTTAGATCACGACTCAATAATTTCTATTGAGTACACGGTTGAATATTTTGTTTTTCAAAATAAAATCCACCATAAAATGTCTACAGGCCGTGTACTGGAATTAAGCTGTCATGCGAGAAGATCAATCGTCTATAACAATTATAATAGAACATGCAATCATTTATATATCCATACATATAGTGATTTGCCCGAGTTCGAGTCTAATCACGCGAGAACAACCAGTCTGAAAGCATAATGGGAAATAAGCTTGCCCTACTCGTTTATCCCTTCTGTGAGTGTTTTCTGTTTTGTGTACGAATGTCGATTGATTGCACGGGGATAACTGGCGAGAATTCGGCACAGCGTTCTCTTACCAACATTCTAGTGTTTTAACACTTTCCTTTTGCTAAATTCCCACTGTCGCAAGATGCGTTATGATAGGATTGCCCCTGTTGATTCCACGATCTGGTAAGTGACGATACGTTGGGGCACGTTTTGACACGATTAACACGATTGATACGACTGACCACATTATATGATCTGACCCAATTGGAACATCACGATTACTCCACGATTAAAACCACGCTTTCGGTCGTGGCGCGAATCGCGATAGCGGGAACGTTACATTAACTTTGACATTTGTGCACAATTAAGGATGTTCTGTTGTATAGATTGATTTGGTTGTGATTACTTGTGCAGTTTTACTGCAGCGTCTGTTATGTAAAATAAACAAGTTATTATCAATTGTCAGCAGTGATCAACACACGCGCTAGAATATTAATTAAATTATACCATTCTGTGTATATACTTCAGAAGATTTACAACAGCATTGCAGCTTAAGAGATAATTGAATTGCAAACAAATATGCTGCATGTGTAGATTATATTCAATTGTCTTCCCATTATGTTTGAAGGTTACCGCCTTCGGGTGTCTTAACCTACATAAAATAATACGGTGAAAATATTTTAAGTCGTACATGGACAAATAAAACGATAAAATGACTGGCTTTGGGGAACATGCCGAGATTTCTACCGCCCGTGCCAGGGTATAACGGTGGGGTTCCACTATCTGTATCTACATATTGCTGAGGCTGGGGTCAATTGACCTGGCTACCAGAGGACATTTTAACCGAACCTAAAGGACGACAGAAACGGTGCTTTATCTCTTGATTCGAGCAAATATCGTTTTTTGGACCTCTTGACCATAACAGATAAGCATTTAACTCATTGTCATTACCAACTTATACAATAGTGTCGTGCCTTATCTTCGGTCTTGAGATGTGTTAAACAGTTTGTTCGGATCTTTTCTTGACCACAGAACAATTATAGCCACAGCGATAAATAATAAATGACCAATTACTACTTACAACTGGTTCCTGGAATTATTCCATTAGCGGTAAAGGTAATTGCGTTGATTTGGCTATACAAATTAATGAGGCTTACGGTTAATTAAAATAACATAGAAACGTGGCATGACTCATTGGATAGTAACTGGAACCAACATTAAAGTAGCAATCCTGCTTTGGAAATTAATCAACCCATAGAACTTAAGAAACGACCTAGAACAAAATAAAATAAAACAAAACCGTCCTTAGGACATAACTAATAAAATTTCGTTTATGTCCACAGTGCAACCGAAGATAGGTTGCCAGTCATTTCAATATATGCCCTACAATTTTTATGTTATGGGCAGTTTTATGGGGTCAGTAGTCTTATCAAGGTACGGAACTTAACCAGTACCAGCGTACCGAGTATGACGTCATCACACCCATTAAGGTCTGTCAATGGATTTGTAATTGTCCAATTAACAAGCAAGCGTGTATTTGCCCAAGAAGATGAACTATCATATATTCTCTGTATATGGAGATAGGGTCCACAGAGACTCAGTGACTGGGACGTTGGCTCGCTAATCTGGAGGTCCAGTGTTCGATCCCTGTGTTGACCGATGTGGTTTTTCCATACAGGTTGTGCAGGACGGTTGTACACAACATTGGCGCACATGTATAAGAATCGTTTTGACATTTGGAATTCGATATAAGAATAAGCGATGTGGCAACATTTACCTCACAACACATTGCATAGCCCTACGGTCGTCTTCATTAGCCCAGTTAGTGCAGAATAGTAAAGCATTAAACACCATTTGATTTCAGTTCCATATCTTGAACGTAGCATTGATGATTATAACTTGACCCAGAAACGGCTGACTTTATGTAACGACTTTATGTAAATCTGGAACAAAACAGATTAAAACAAAACTTTATGTAACCCTTTTAAATTTGGATCAAAATTGGGTGCGAAAATTACTCATCAAAATCGCTATTGATCAAAAATATCAAATATAAGTCAACGTACAATTACGTTATATAAAGAGAAAGTTATTTGGGTGACTTTTAAGAGACCATCCTAATGGTGATTGAAATCAAACGCCAATTCATAAAACAATAATAGACTGTAAGTACGTTTCTTCTATAGGTAGTTACAGGACGACCACACCGTGTATAAACAAAATTCACATGATAAACGTACATGTCAAATTAAGGGAATGGGGTCCTTGGACCATCTGTAAGCGCCGACTGTGCTGTAGAGCCCCGGGCCTGTAGGTAGTGTGACTCGATAAATACGAATACTTGTAACACTATTAATGATAATACATTTTTTAAATTTTGTAAACCTAAAATTTATTTACACCGGGAACAAGAATATAAAACGGGATCATTAACAAAACAGCAACATGAATCAAACAGGAACTAAACTACACAAGGAACTTAAACAATAACTTGGTTCCATCATAGACCACCCTTCCGCACTTCTGCCATAGTCCATACGATCGTTTCCGCTCTCCTCCCCGTCTTATAAGAACTTGTTTCTCACAACACAAAGTCATCATCATTATATGTATTTTCGAATTCAGCGTAGTAATTTCACTGACTGGACTAAAGGAATACGACATGTCATATCTACATTGTCAATATATGTGAGATCGATAAAGTGATTAAGTTTTTAATTATAAAGGGCTTATACTCGAATAACAATATCGTATAGTTCCAAAACCAGCGGGGTGTCAATTAGTTCAGGCACTTTGGAATATACTAAGTCAGAAACATATTTTAAATAGTGGGCATCTACGTATTAAAAGTAACCGGTTTGGACTAATCAACTTTCTGGTGGTCATTGTTCGAGATAACAAATAAAATCAGGTTCAACCAAGCCTGTCTTATCAAAAGAGGGACCGAATGGTTTTTATACCTGAGTCCACGTGCTTGGATCACGAAAGAAGAGCGGTATATATAGACTTTGATAAAATAGTTTCTGCCACTTCACCCAACTAAATCAACAAAATGGAGAAACTTATTGTTTTGGTTTCGGTCTGCTTGGTTACAGTTTTTGCCCAAAAATTCGGATTTGGATCATGTCCCAATGCTAAACCGTTGGCTCAGTTGGATATAAACAGAGTAAGTATAATGTTTTTATTCTGCGGGCTTTTATCGAGACACCTTGTCTGTCGCCCATTAATATTTTCGATTCGTACATATATCTTAAATTGGCAATTATGAACCGTTTCATAGGTTTTCACAAATAGGTATGTTCCGTAGGTTGCACTTTTTCAGATTTGTTAAAATAAAATAAACGGGAAAGTCTTTAGTTAAAAGACGAACATGTAAAATCAATAAAAAATTTAGATGGCCATAACTTGTGTTACGATTGGTCGATTTAAAATATTTTGAACCACTGTGCGGTTTTGTACGACGTTTTTGCCTTATAGTCTGTAATATTGTGTCTTTGATAAAAGTCTAACATTCAAGTAATACACAGGGAAACTAAAAACGCACATTAAATTTGTTCTATTGTTTATTACAATCTTAACAAAGTACCCTGTTTCAGTTAAAGCACTCTCTCTTAAAATACTGTCCCCAATCAGCTTCCACACATTAGTGATAATTTTGTAATGTTTGTTGTTTTAGTATTTAGGAAAATGGTATGAAATATACAAATTTAACAGTTTCTTCGAAATTAACCAGGAATGCATCACAGCCAACTATTCAATTAAAGCCGATGGCCATATTAAAGTTTTCAACCGAGGAACAACGTAAGGATACAGTGTTTATTAAAAGCGTATTGTGTAAGAGTCAAATCTGTCTATTGTGGCTCTTCATCAATTATTAATTGGGTATTTATACATCTGACAATCCTTTAATCAACGATCTAGACCATCGGATGGTCATGGTATTTAATGGATTAAAATCATAGCCATTTAATATTGTAGCACAAATTAGAAATTTCCTCGATTCTGATTGGTCGAAAAGTGTGGTCGAATGGACAATAAACCCCCTCTGAATTATCAAGGCGAATTACTGCGTATAAATATTCCAGTGTACTTTTTTTCATTTTTGAGCTCCATGATCTTCCTCAACTCAAATCTTTATTGGCAAATATCTTCAAGAAATTCTGCACATATGACTATCACACCATTTTCAAACATCATCTTTTATGAAAACACATTTCTGAAATACATAAAACAGTAGAAAATCAGTCCATATATTAATTAAAACCGTTTTCAGGTATCTAAATATATTCGTAACTAGGCTGTCACAGTATGGACAAATTTATTTTCTTTTTTGGTAGGATATAGCTTCACTCACCAATCAATTTTTACTTAATCAGGTGGATTTTTTATTAAATCACGGTTTGATCAAAGTCTGGCTAATATGATCTACCTAATAATAAGCCATTAGTCACAAGAAACCGCTTAAAAATACAATGAGGGGGTCGAAAATAGCAGCTGAATAATAGTGAATATCTAAACATGCCAAAATTGACATTTGTTGACAACACGTCAGAATAGTATACATAGCAACCACTTGAAATCTTAGGCTTGCTACCACTGTCATAGTTTTATACAGTACTTTTGCAGATGTAAGTACGCAATGCAATTGTTTGAACACGAACAAGCTGCTGGGTTGTGATAAAAGTCTGCAAATAAAATAATAAAGACTGAAAACTTACATGAAACTCACGAAGCGAAGAAACCTTTGTTGCCAAGAGTTACCCCTCTTTTAGTCTCGGATAGCAGGCCGGAATTATTTCTCTCACGCTAACACCCGTCTCTTAAAATGACACAGTAAGACTTATTTCCCGTTCTTTTAAAAAAATCTTCAAACGTTAAAAAAAAATTATATCGATATCCGAATAGCATTTTCTTTCATAATTCATTTACTAGACACTGGAGAATCCAGAATTTTAAATTTGAAGGAAAGCCAGGACGGCCTAAATCTGTGTTGAGAATATTTTGAAAAATGAACGCAAGCACGTGGGCAAATAACGGCTTTTTGAAATAGGTGTAAAAATGTTTCCTAAATAGTTCCTAAGAAAATCCCTAAATATTTGAGCTACAATATCGATAAACACGTTCCTGTTACGTATTTATCGGGGGTTTATTGTCCATTTAACCATGCTTGAATTATCCATTAGAACAACTCGACGCTATCGCGTCTCGTGTTCTAATGATTCAAGCATGGTTAAATGGACAATAAACCCCCTCTAAATACGTAACAGGAAGTGTTTATCTCATAAATATAACGTTAAATTGGATAATTCAGATTTTACTATCGTAGCAATTATATTTGACAATCGAGTCTATCTTTTCAAACCTTTAATATATTCAGTTTTATTTTCTGTTTTTGAACTAAATCAAACATATCTAAATCTTATATAATGTTTCTTTAATGTATTATGAAATCAGAACTGGTATTTAATTAGTCAATAAAACCACTTTCTGATTTTAGCAATGGTAAGGAAGTTTCAGCTGTTGGAGATGCTTATTTACCAAACGCTACCCTTCCAGCTCAGTTGGCCGTGAGATTCGCCACAGGTAGGTTATATCTCATTAAAGTATATCGTATGAATATATATTATGTATCCATCTTTCTGATTAGTTGACTACGGTTGGAACGTACAGTCATAAATTGATTTTGTGGATGTTTCAAAATTACGGCTGCTGATGTTGGAACTTATCGCCATATGTCAAACGGGTGGTAATGGCAACATTATGACTGTTGGAGCTTGCCGTCATAAATCAAACGAGTGGTTGTTTCAAAATTACGACTGTCGGAATTGGCCGTAAGAAAAACTCGCGATCATCTCCGAAGTTCATATGAAACTATAAGGTCACACTTTAAATTCATAGGAAATTAATATTTGCGTACCATAAATCAATTGATACTACTTTTCATTTCCACTTTTGTGGTACTTTTGTATTCATATTTGGTGACGTGTCATTTATTTTCTAGGAGCTCCCTATGGACCATATTGGGTACTGGACACCGATTATACCAACTATTCGGTCGTTTTCTCCTGTGAAGCTTTAACTGGATTGGCTCATGCAGAATTTGCTTGGATTTTAAGCCGTAAAAATACTATTAGTGCCGAATTAAAACAGCAATTATTTCAAAAGTTTACAGACAATGGCGTTGATACGTCAGCTTTGAAACAAACTGTACAAACAAATTGTTCTTATTAATAAAAACAAATCACTTCACGCTTCTTTGTTATTATGTCCAGGTATATCTCTGTTAATTTCACACAGCTAACAAAATTTTATAAGCTTGCATGGTGGACTTTAAACGACACTGAACGAGGAAAAATAATGCCAAAAGTAAGTATATGTATAAAAGCTGAAATGATAAGTTGATATTTATGGTAATATTTAATGAAAGTTGAAACAGTTGTCTCTGAAGATGCTTAGAAATTAGAACCCCAATTATCTCGTCACCTGCAAATTAGAGGTCGAGGTCATGACTTGCATCCATAAAAGGCCTTATAATCTTCAGCGCATGCGTTAGACCTCTTAGCCACAGAAAAATACTGCAAAAAGTTTGGATAGTCAGCATCATTTATCTACTATAGTTTTCACGCAGTTAGTTGACAGTAAAAATACAATAAATGACAAACATGGAGTATCCGTGTTGTATCTTCATTATTGTAAATTTATAGGATTCAAAATCGTGGTAAATGTCGCCACTTTAAACCGACAAGGAGTACTTGAAACTGTCGGTCAGAACGAATTTAATACAGAACAACGTGCAGGTTTTATATTTATGCAATTGATTTTTAACGCGTGGAAACCGGTTACTCAATCATTTTTATTAAATTGGGAATGTCAGACAGTTTATGCATTTTCCGAAGCGCCTACTTCAGCTTCTGGCAGACAAAGTGGGTATCTCATCGCACATGTAATTACTAAAAACCGTTATTTAAATCGTTTATAATAAAATCTATTGGCGGAAAAATTATTCTACGATAAAATGTGCAAAGCGATGCTTTAAAAGCGTAAGATAATTTCATTCTTCGCCTACATCTATTTCAACTTTCTAAAACGATGTAAATACGCAGCTTTTGGATATATTGACCGGAAGAGGATGTCATGCCAATTTCCTGTTAAAGCCATTCTTCATTTTATGTAATTTCATACCAATAACAGGAAACGAAAGTGACAATATTTCTTGACATTCCTGGGCAATCATTCCCGATCATGCTTCTGGACAGAAATTGGTTTAGAAAATTGTACGTTTTAGTTGTTCAGGTAAAAAGATTCGGGGTAAACGGGTGAGGTAGGGGGTGGGGAGGGGAGGCAAACATTTCCTCGTGACTTGATTCAAATACTCTTCATGTGATCGGACATAATGTCATAGGTCAGAGTATAACAGTGCACAATGACATATTTCGTATTTGGATAGGGTTAATGTGGTTATTGAACACATCCTTCCGAGGAGATTGTCTGCTTTATTTTGTCCCGTGCCATTGTATACCGGATCCTGGTAGGCTCAGGATAATGTTATGAACAGGGTGGTCATTTCTGTCGCCGTGTAAATCTTATGTCAAAGAATGATACATTTTGATGCATTGTTTTGGCCTTTTAGGAATCGCTTGCAAACTACAATAATGTGAAAGATACATGTCAAATAGGAATATCGACCTAAATTGGTTAATTTCCGTTCAGTATTCGTGAAAATATGTTTAATTGAAATTTCATCCATCCATGCCTCTTGTTATGTAATAATCCCGCAGCCATTTTTTTTGTCCGCGAAATTATTTGATAGGCGTGTTTTAAATCCGATTAAATTTAATCGTTGATATTTTGTTAAATATACACATTACCGTGGATTAAGTCGTGAGACATTTGATAATTTAGGGAAGAATGCAAATTACGTATCGTCACTTTAATAATAATATAAAAACTTACGAAACACTTCAGTTTTCATTTTATTTCAAAAGTTCAAATCTTTTATACCCCAGTAACTCGTCTTAATAGTTTACTCTTGTACAAAGGCCTATAATCTGAATCTCCGGTGCCAATTGTAAGGGCTGTGTTATAAGAGAGGTGCCTACTTTGAGGTAAGCTTCACGATTCTATGGAATACAATTACTGCTTATTACTGAGCAATGTTTCAAATAGGCATCTCTAGTCATTATCAAGCAATTTAAGATATGTGGTAACCTATAATTGAGTAAATATTATGTTTTAACTTGCCCTGGAACCAAACACACACATATTAACAGGAAGTTGTAGGAGGCGAGAATTAATGGACGGGAAATGACACAATTTATCATTTTACCATTTATATAATCAACTGACTCAAATTTGATACCCTAGTACGTGGAATACATCATAATTGGAGTTGGTATTTTTTTTTTTCCTTTTATCAAATTATTTCTGTAAAGTACTGTACGTCATAGTGATGTACTCTTTTGGTTGTAGCTTATTCCAGCAGGTACAGCTGTCTAGTCGCTCGAATGTGACGAAAACCGAGCTCCCGTGTATACATTGGCGTGCACGTAAAAGATCCCATGGCATTTGGAATTCTAGATAAGAGTAGGCGGTAGCGCCGCTGTCCGGGCAAATTGTCCCTCATGGCAAACTGTATAGCGTATGGCCGTCTTCATTAGCTCAGTTCGGATCACAAAAGTAGGACGTTAAACCCCATTTCATTTTATTTCATTTCCATCCCTGTTGCATATTTCTAAAACCAAGTTTGGTCATTACATCAATTATTGAAATTACTTTTCAAATCGATATCGTTTCGAGTATGGTCTAGTTGTTATTGTAACTTCTTCAGTCGGTCATTCATTTCCTGAAACGAACTCTACAGACGTTCTTAAAAAGTGGCATTCGGGAATTTTACATAAACATGTTATTTGTTGCTAAGAATTGTCTGGCCGTCAGACGTTCTTGAGTTATGAAACTTTTATTTGAATAGACGAGGTATCACATCTATTTGAAGTCGAATATGTGCTAAGATCCAAATATAAACCATCGGTTACACATATACTACTCAACTGTACATAATCGTAAATAGACGTGAAACTATATAAGTTTAAATATCTCCCTTTATACTTACTAGCGGGCTTTTTATAATCACAATTAAATATATTTTGCGTCAGTAGTCGAAATCTGAAATGTTTTCAATAAAATCGCCGTTTCTAAATAGAACATAAAAACACCAATATATCTTACGGAATGCTCCAAGAGCAATTAATTTACAATGCACACATTCATGTAGAAGTAGAGAAATTGATTGCCTTCAGATATAAGTAATAAAAATATTGGTTGAATTTCCGACTTTATTAATTTAATATTTAAATTATGGGCCAATTAGCTAAATTGGAATTATGGTTTTATTTGTAACAGTCAGTGGAAATCTGTTTTTGGATAAAATACTTTTTTCTTATTCGAATAGATAACCTTATTATATAAACTTATAATACATTCACTGCGCATACACAAACATCACCAGGATCCAATATCAAATAAATGATCAAAGCTATACCGGAAATGACGTCATGCTGGCTATATCTTCCTGCATGGTGAGTTTTAGGGGGTCACAGAAAATACAATCTCCCCATCACACTGTATATTTCCACAGAATATACAAGCTCGCCATTCCACTGTATATTCAAATAAAGCATCAACTATATACAGATTTGAAACCCAACATCTGAGATCAATCTATTATATAACATCAGATTTATAAAGCAATTAAGATAAAGGCCGGGGTTTAATATAATCCAATAATTGAATTTCCTTTTTACCATAAATGCAAATTCGGACTTTCCAAAAGATCATCTCATAAACTGGATTTTTCCTCTATAATTACTCTGAACACTTCTCAGAATCCCAGAACCACTTGAAAGCCAATTAAACTAACATTTCAATGAACTCTGGTATAAAACAGTTTATTAGCCACGGTTCTTGAAATTATTGATAATCAGGCGATGGAGATTTATAAAAGCCTGATTCGGCATACAGAATCGCATTCAACTCTCGTAAATTAATTGACATTCTTATCACATGCCGACAATCATGTCATGTTTGCTGTGAGAACCGTTCTCGCCTTATTTTGTGCCTACGAGCAGATTGATTATCTTCATACGTAAAAATGTGTCAAGAGCCACGGGCCATATTGACTTGATAGAAGTGTAAATGGGTTTAGAATGAAATATATAAATCATTATCATCCGTTTTTTTCTTCTCGCGTTTTTTATTTAGTGATCAGATTTGAATCTGAATTCAATAACTGTTGAAGATCTAAATTCTTGAAATGAAATGAAATTGGGTTTAACGTTATATTTTTCTGCGTCTTACAGAGGGGTTGGATGGCAGTAAAGGTGGTGCGTGTGCACTGTATCATAAGGTCTGCCATTGAGTCAACTGGTGTGGTTCCGTATTTCAACAACGATTCTTGCGAATCATCCGTCTTGCACCGTTGACAAATGAGAACCAAACCGGAACATGCCGAGGGACATTCTCCGCCTACGCTAGAATTAAATCCTTCCTGGTCCTCCTGATAGTGATGCAGGGACATATCACCACTTTTAAAGGATATCTGACTAGTGGTTAACAACAAGAAGTTCAACAACGACCCATTTTTCAAACATCATACTATTCATTTCGTGTTATATCAAGTTTTTGGTATAATGTTATATGGTTGCTTTAAGCGTGTGCCCTTAAACTGCGAGTTGGTTGTCTAGACTAGCTGCCTTGCGGTAATTGTAACTCAACATTTTAACACAAAATCAAAGATTTTCTCGACTAATATTTCAAGAGTTACGCCGTTCCACTACACAAAACCAATATATTCACATTTTTAAAATCAAAGGCGGAATAGATTGTCGCGTGACTTTGAGGCACGTTTCAGAATATCAAAACAAAGATATAGTCCAATCTATATCAATTCTAACGCCTACATCGAAATTGTTTCATAAAAAAAAATCTGGGTTTACATTGGGTTCAATAGCAAAGAAAAAAAGTTTAAACCTTGAATAATATTATTGATCATCATCGCAGATGGGAACACTTTGAGCCAGTGATGTAAGGACACCGGGGATTGGACGATATTAGGTTATTGGATATATTGTGCCGGAGACGGCCGATTGAGTGTCCAATAACTCAATCTTCTTCAACGGATATTGAATAAAACGTATGATTGTATTTTAGCGCGTAGACCGTTTGTTTGACCAGTAAACTCAGTTAACGGTAAAGCGATATGGGATGAAAAGAAGATTTTTGATTGAGGGTAGTAGACGATTGAATGGTGTAAAGGAAATAACATCTTGTCTAGAGGTTGAGCTAACAAAATTTGTAACAGAAGCACAGTTTGCCTTTGTAGGCTGTAATATCATTGGTTTAGACTTCCAACGGCTCGCTGCCTTTCGATACCACATTCATATATTCTTTTATTCATTTCATCACTTCAACGGTTCTTTGTGCCGTTTGGACTGATGCTATTTACTTGCCAATAGAGCCTCATAATAAATATTTTTGAGAATTTTAAATGTGTTTTCAAAATCTTTGGCAATATGTATCTAACCCCAAGTATGTAATTGCTATCCATGACATCCCCCATGTTAGGAAATGAAATGGGGTTTAACGAAGGCGGACATACGCCTTACAGTATGCTATGAGGGGAATTTTTTCACCAGATAACTGCACTATGGTCTACTTTTATATTGAATTCCAATTGTTAATGGATCTTTTAAGTGCACGCCAATGGACAGTTGTTCTTGTCAGGCCCTCCTTCCTGCATCAATGACAAGGCCAATGCATAGATCGAACACCCAACCTCCAGACTAGCGAGCCAGCCTCTTACTCACTTAGCCCCTAATAGAAACGAAATGAAATGAAACATAATGGGGTTTTACGTACCAAAAGGCCATAACTTTACCAACATAAAATCTGTTGTAGCCTTTAATAGTAAAATTTAGATTGTGAAAACCAGTCTTCAAATAAAATATCGTGAACTTCGTGCACCGGTCTTTTTGTTAATATCACGTCACACAGGAAATATTATCATACATAAAGCCTCCGCGTTATATTGATAAGAATTCCCATAGTAGATTGAATAAGGCGAGGATAACCTAACCGTGTAGGAGTCAATCAGAACATCCCGTGGGACTGCAGTTTACAATAAGACCAAATGAAATGTCACCACGAGGACCAGATAGTGTCATGTCTGACAAGATTAATGCGAGCTAGGGCTATCAAAAATGTCATTGAACACCGTATTCTTTTAGTTTTCTCAGTTCTGTATCGGAATGCATTCGATTTAAAATTAGATGTTAGATTCTCTGCCTATTTAAACAGCCATGTTGAAGAAGGGCTGGAGTACTCTAGCGACCTCTACTCCCTGATTTAATAACTTTTCTTCTTACTGAAGTGTTTATTCTGTCAAGTAGTAGGTCTGACAGTGTGAATAGATTAGAAACAGACTCCGGTCACTGAACTCAAGAGTTGCGTTATGGTCTCACTTCTATAATTGCACTCCCCCACATGGACGGTTATTTTCTTTGATCGCACCGTTTTTAAATTATGCTTTTTTTTAAATTCGGTAATATGCTGACTAGAGATAACAATCTGTCTATAAACCAATTTTCTACAAACGAAAAGAAATGTTCTGCTTTTAGGTTCACGCCAATGTGCATTATGAACCTTGAATTTTCTTTCTTTGCGAACAACATACGCTCTCTGTAAGTTCCATACATCGTTTTGGGGTTCATGTCGAAACTGGTCTGTATTTGCCAGCCGCACGACTGACGTATGTCGACAATGGAACAGTTAATTATTGTAATCATCTTTCAAATGCAAGGTGGGTTCGAAGAACGGGGTTGCCTCTTCCGTCGTGGTTGAAGAGATCCCGGTATCTTCCACCGAGAAAATCTTTGAGAATCTATTGCAGAAACGATTAAATCTGACGTCATATGACCGGTTTACTTCCCCTCAAATCCCTAGAAACGACAACCGATTGGAGCACTTTGAAATATATATCCAAAAAAAAGTCTCGAATCTGTATTGTCCAATTACAATAATGTACATCAGCAATCTGGATATTAGAGACTATCGTAATCCGGTGTGGGGGAGCCGAGGCATATAGTAAATGCCCATCTTTATATCATATAATCATGTATGTATCTGAAAGATATCAATAGCGAGAAATAAAAATACATTATAGTGGCCAGGTTCCATCTGAAAGAGTGACTTGTTGAACCATCTCAGTCTTGGAGTCTCGAAAAGATATACTGCTGAAATTCATGTTAAAGGGCATCCGACAAAATGTGCTTTTGAGGGCAGGTGGACAATTGGCCTCAGATCACTAAAGATTTAACGTCACCCGAAATTTTCTTGGGTAGAACCACAGATAGGGCAAAATGTGGCAACCTCTTGCCCAAAAGCACGTATAAGGTTCCGGACTTTATCTTGCTTACATCTGTCTATGTTTACATGTACGCAAAATGAGAATATCCCAGAATTCCCGCAAGAGAAACCTTACATTGTATCATGATTTCTCATGATGAAATAAAGGTACCCTGGAAAACAACAGGTTACAGGTTTAAAGAAAAACTTTCAGAAGAATAACCCCTAATTCGTTTGTATGTATCGAAAGCCGCCGCGAGTTTCAGAATATACCCCGGGCAATATAGAAGATACCCCGGGCAATATAGAATATACCCCAAAAATCCAGAGAGATTGACGGTAATAGGTTTATAATATCTGTATGAAAGTTGACCTAATGTATTTTTTGTTACAAAGGTTAAAAATGGCACATTAAATATGCTTCAAAGTGCAAAAGAAGTAAAATACTTAAAGGTTAACGATCAAAATGTGATCAGACTTATTCCCTTAAGTATTCATCAGTTTATGTTGGTGTCAACAAGTTCGTCATATTTAGTATATACAGAATACATTGTGGGTGATTAGTGCAAGGTTGAGTTAATTAGTGGTTAATGGCACACCCCAGACGTGTTCTACACACTCATAATACAATTATTGAAAGTAGGTGATAATACCAACGATTTGTATCTATAAAACCAATAATTACCAGCGTTGTAAGCTCGGGAGTCATTTGGAAAGTCTTTCTACATACAGCGGTGTCAATTTTTTTTATGATGCATATGGCGGTGTCAAGTTTTTCTATAATGCATATAGAACGTGCGAGCTGTATCATAAGGTCTGTCATTGAGTCAGCTCTAGTGTCTGTTCAGGATACTTACTTTTTTAGGACTTAAAAATGTCGGTCATCTAGCTTAGTGTCTGTTCCCAAGCAGAGCTAATTGTAGACAGGTAGCCATGTCATTTTCTGTGATTAACAAATCTAATGCCAAAAGAGAACTACCCTTAATGTATTATAACTGAGTCAATGCTGTTTACGTTTTCAGATTGATTTGAGTCTAGAAAGGAAATCAAAGTCATCAGCCACTAAACCTGTTTAACCCATATATCAGAATTGTACACGCATTTGTAAGGGTCTTCCACCATACTTCAAATAAAGTCGTGCAGCCCTCTTTTCAAAACAAACGCGGGTTAATTTAAACTGATTCAAGTCTAATTTTCCATTTCTTGGACGCCATTACATCCAATCTTTTGCGTCAACAGAAATCGACGCTTGTATTTTTTTTGAACATGTAGAATTTGACCCGATTATCTGTAGGTCAATATTTATCGGCGACTCCAATCTACATTTCCTGTAATAGGTTATCCAGGAACAAAAAAGGAGTCTGCAAATGAAAATATTTGCTTAATTTTGACTGCTGTGTTTCTACATAGATTTTAATTAAGGGCGCTTCACCGTTAAGACCTTGAGTTCATTAATCTTAGAAACTGACAGCAAGAGAAAAAAAATTAGTCCGGATGGCAAAAGTAGGTCTGATTTACATACCGTAATTCACAGAGACGACCTTTCCTTCTGAACTCTTGGCACGAGAGGTTTTTATTTAGTTACGTCGTGGGATATAAATGAAATGAAATGGGGTTTATCTCTCTACAGCACCAACTGGGCTAATGAAGACTGATATACTCCATACGGTGTGTTATGTGGCAGCTTGGGGTTTTTTGTAGAGGCTTTGTCAAGTTTAACGCAATCTAATTAAAATGTAGATCTATATTTCGTTTCGTTTTTTATACTTTCGATGGCCTACACTCAAGTTATGAGGTCAGGTATCAAGCACGGGACATTTGACCCGATAACGTCAGTCATACGAGTAACCAATTAGCGACCGCCATGCTTTTTAAAATCTACTTTTGTTTTGTTTTGATTTCTGTCCGCTGGTGTTAGTAGAGACGTCATTGGCTGGTAATATCTACCCACAGTTCCACACATGAAAGGTCAAACGGTCGATTCGACAGACTATTTGATTGGGTGAACCCTCATTTCAGGCAGAACGCGAGTTAAATAACAAGTCATCCAGATCCAAGAGAATTAAAGACAAGTAAAGACGGTCTTTAGCCGTTGTGGGGTGGGGGCGGAAACCCGAGAAAACTACAAGGAAATACAGACTACCCTCATATTGTCCGTAGATCTGTCTTATACTTGTAAATTACATATATACATGTAAGTGTGGGATCGGCACATCGCCATTTGACTGAATGGCAGCCCATACGATCTAAAGTGCGTGTGTTAGGTTATTCGCACTCGCCCCTCGAATCTGTAGAATGCTGACGTATATGCTTTTGTTTCAGTCTATGAATGATTGAACAATTATGAACTAGCACTTTAATAAACATCAAGTCAATGACCATTAATATATTTTTAGAACAATGAATTTACCGTTTTATTACAAATGGAACTAATTTGTTTCAAGGTACACGCAATCAATTTCGTTTTCCAATAAAACATAGATGACGTGGTCATATAATTTGATTGACAGGTGAAATAACTTATGGTACATTTACGTCATAATGTTCATTAAAACATTTATGATGCACATAAAGGAAATAAATAGGGTATAAAAATGTGATCAGGCAAGACTCAAATTATGATCAACATCACTGCCCAAAATTTCATTTAAAGCCAAAACATGTTAGAACTAGACCTGCATGCAGGAATGACGGGTTTCACTGGTGCCACGTTACCCTTAAACATGTCACTTCCGGTGCCAAGTTACCCTTGAACATATGTCACTTCCGGTACCAGCGAAACCACTAAACAGGTTTCCAAATTAACATTGCACACAAATAAAATGGACGCAGAATCAACAAAATCCAGCAATATCAATTCATTTTATACATTTGTTACTTGTAAATGATCTTGACAAAATTAAATTACTCCCGGTGTTAATGCAAATGTTCAATTAGTCTTATGAAATCAGAAATGGCATACGATATCATATAGTGGAAATTTTATGTAAATCGAATAATAATTGCCACTTTTAAAGACCAAAAAACTTGAAAAGTGACTTGTAGGAAATCGGCTATTTCTCTGCAACCGTACAAGTTAGAAACCATTTTGTGGTATCTGTATGATCGTATGGGTTCATTCTATTTGTTGATTGGCATCAAATACCATACTTTGAAAAAGATTTCAAAACAGACTCATTTGAATAAAATATCTGTTTTAGAGGCTAAAAATACAGTTTTTGCCAAAATGACGTTACTTCCGGTGATAATGAAAATCTTAAATTACTTGTATGAAATCCCAAATGGCATTAGGTATAACATGGTGTGACGTTTATGAAAATCGAATAATAATTGACACTTTTATGGCCCCGAAACCTTCAAAAGTGACCTGTAGAAAACCGTCTATTTCTCGGCAACCGAACAAGTTAGAAACCATTTTAAGATATCTATATGACCATATGAGTTTTGTTTATATGTGAATTTAAACCAAAAGTTAAAATTATTAATACATATTAAGTTATTCTTGGTTGAATAAAACATTGATTTAAAAAGTTTAAAATGCATTTTTTGACCAAATGATGTCACTTCCGGTGTCAATTTTAAATTGTAATCAACTTGATATGACGCTACGTGCTTTTTGAATCAAATGATGTCACTTTTATAAAAATCCAATCATAATTGACTATTTTACAGGCAAAATAACGAAAACAGTGACTTGTACAGAACTGCCCATTTCTTGGTAACTGCTTATAGTACAAACGAATTTTAACATACATTTTCTTCGTATGGATTATAGCTACAAGTTTATAAAAGTTACGAAGAAATATTTTAAAATCTGAAAAGCCTGAATAGGTTGTAAATAGGCCAATTTTACACCATTTTTAGCCTCTTAATCGAATTTGCTCGAAAATGAAATCGAAATTAAAAAAACTGCTTCCTACATTTTTTGCGCCTTGAAAGGGCGCACTCTTTGAGTCAAATAATTTTTCCAAAAAATAATATTTGTTTTCGAAGAAGGAAAATAACTGTCAAAATTGTAGTTTTTGGTAAAATTATGCCACTTCCGGTGCCGACAGATAAAACTTTTGGTAATAAAAAAAATGACAATTGATACAACGAAGCATATGAACTTTGTTTTATACAAATCGAACAATAAAAAATTAATCTAGGACTTAAAAACTGAATTAGCCAATGGCGGCCAAGGTAAATTACTGAGACAAAATTCTTTAACATTTTTGCACTAGTCAGATGACCCTTTAATTCTGTGCATAATACGACTAAAAAATATTCATAAATAAAAAAGTTTTTTGTAAAATTTTAAATTTTCAAAATTTGGCGCCTAATATCTTTGAAGATTTACCGAAAATCAAAAATCGAAAGTAGTGTAGCTATGTGCCCTGTCTCCGGCTATGCCAAAATGTATCGAAAGTTAAAATTCAATGATTATTGTTAAAATTACTGCAATATTTTAAAAAACGATAATTTGGTGATTTCGGACATTTCGCATTGTCGCAGAACGTTCAAAATAGCTTTATCCTTTAAGTCACACCCACTTTCCCAGTAAAACCGAAGAAATCGTAACGATGCGACAAGCAGTTGCTGAGATCTACTCAAAACAAAAGAAGAATAATAATAATAAGAACTAGACCTGCATGCAGGAATGACGGGTTTCACTGGTGCCATGTTACCCTTAAACATGTCACTTCCGGTGTCAAGTTACCCTTGAACATATGTCACTTCCGGTACCAGCGAAACCACTAAACAGGTTTCCAAATTAACATTGCACACAAATAAAATGGACGCAGAATCAACAAAATCCAGCAATATCAATTCATTTTATACATTTGTTACTTGTAAATGATCTTGACAAAATTAAATTACTCCCGGTGTTAATGCAAATATTCAATTAGTCTTATGAAATCAGAAATGGCATACGATATCATATAGTGAAAATTTAATGTAAATCGAATAATAATTGCCACTTTTAAAGACCAAAAAACTTGAAAAGTGACTTGTAGAAAATCAGCTATTTCTCTGCAACCGTACAAGTTAGAAACCATTTTGTGGTATCTGTATGATCGTATGGGTTCATTCTATTTGTTGATTGGCATCAAATACCATAATTTGAAAAAGATTTCAAAACAGACTCATTTGAATAAAATATCTGTTTCGAGGCTAAAAATACAGTTTTTGCCAAAATGACGTTACTTCCGGTGATAATCAAAATCTTAAATTACTTGTATGAAATCCCAAATGGCATTAGGTATAACATGGTGTGACGTTTATGAAAATCGAATAATAATTGACCCTTTTATGGCCTCGAAACCTTCAAAAGTGTCCTGTAGAAAACCGTCTATTTCTCGGCAACCGAATAAGTTAGAAACCATTTTATGATATCTATATGACCATACGAGTTTTGTTTATATGTGAATTTAAACCAAAAGTTAAAATTATTAATACATATTAAGTTATTCTTGGTTGAATAAAACATTGATTTAAAAAGTTTAAAATGCATTTTTTGACCAAATGATGTCACTTCCGGTGTCAATTTTAAATTGTAATCAACTTGATATGACGCTACATGCTTTTTGAATCAAATGATGTCACTTTTATAAAAATCCAATCATAATTGACTATTTTACAGGCAAAATAACGAAAACAGTGACTTGTACAGAACTGCCCATTTCTTGGCAACTGCTTATAGTACAAACGAATTTTAACATACATTTTCATCGTATGGATTATAGCTACAAGTTTATAAAAGTTACGAAGAAATATTTTAAAATCTGAAAAGCCTGAATAGGTTGTAAATAGGCCAATTTTACACCATTTTTAGCCTCTTAATCGAATTTGCTCGAAAATGAAATCGAAATTAAAAAAACTGCTTCCTACATTTTTTGCGCCTTGAAAGGGCACACTCTTTGAGTCAAATAATTTTTCCAAAAAATAATATTTGTTTTCGAAGAAGGAAAATAACTGTCAAAATTGTAGTTTTTGGTAAAATTATGCCACTTCCGGTGCCGACAGATAACATTATTGGTAATAAAAAAAATGACAATTGATACAACGAAGCATATGAACTTTGTTTTATACAAATCGAACAATAAAAAATTAATCTAGGACTTAAAAACTGAATTAGCCAATGGCGGCCAAGGTAAATTACTGAGACAAAATTCTTTAACATTTTTGCACTAGTCAGATGACCCTTTAATTCTGTGCATAATACGACTAAAAAATATTCATAAATAAAAAAGTTTTTTGTAAAATTTTAAATTTTCAAAATTTGGCGCCTAATATCTTTGAAGATTTACCGAAAATCAAAAATCGAAAGTAGTGTAGCTATGTGCACTGTCTCCGGCTATGCCAAAATGTATCGAAAGTTAAAATTCAATGATTATTGTTAAAATTACTGCAATATTTTAAAAAACGATAATTTGGTGATTTCGGACATTTCACATTGTCGCAGAACGTTCAAAATAGCTTTATCCTCTAAGTCACACCCACTTTCCCAGTAAAACCGAAGAAATCGTAACGATGCGACAAGCAGTTGCTGAGATCTACTCAAAACAAAAGAAGAATAATAATAATAAGAACTAGATCTGCTACTGTCCCATGCAGATATGAAAGCTTTCATATTCATCGTCACGTGTCATTGATTGTATCAAGTATCCTAAATAAAAGGATAAGAAGAAAAAATTATTAAAATTGGTCAAAAACTCGCGAAGTTACAAGTCTAAATATAGTATGAAACATTGCACCCAGGCATAACAATAATCTGAAAACTAAAGGGAAATAACTGAAACTTGTATTACTGTAATGAGACGGATGAGAAAATGAAATGAAAATGGCGGGAAAAAAAAATTAAAAATGGCAGGTTGGACAGGCGACCTTACTCCTTGTCACGTACAACCGGGCATTCGAAAACACGCTAGTTAACTCAATGACAGGCGCGCGTGCTAACCATTCAGGCACCCAACCCTCTTTGAAATCAGACACGTGCAATATGTCATATAGGAAGAATAAGAAGTCGCTCACAACAAAATGGTAAATTAATGAGTTTAGGTCAAAAGGTTGAGCTACTGTTTTAGAGTACTTAATAGTTTTAAAGAGACACGTTAAGGGTTGTTCATAGTTAAATGAAAGTTTAATTTTAAATAAGACCAATAAAATTAGGATTTAATAATGCCAGACTAATATTTCTAATATGTTTGGTTATACATGTAAGTAGGAAATCGTGACAACTTCTTAAGCATGTTTTAAACAAAGGATCATGTTTGTTTAAACAAGAATGGCACTCTGCAATAAAAAAAACTGGCCAAAGCAAGATTTCTATGCAGAAATTAAATAATTGCTAGAACCAGAAAAATATTTATCCACTATAATAAATAAGCAACATAGAGAAAATGAAATGAAATTGAATGGGGTTTAACGTCCGACTGTTCTGCTCCTAAAATGGGCTAATGAAGACGGGCATATGCCATAAAGTGTGCAATGAGGGAAACGTTACCCGGGCAGCGGCGGTTACGGCCTACGAGGTTGGACAGGCGACCATACCCCTTCACGTACAACCAAGAAATCGAAACAACGCCAGTTGACTCAATGACAGACGTTATGATACAGAGCGCACGTGCTAACCATCCACGCAACCTCCCTAAAATCGGCAAATTGATGACCTACAGCGAGAAACATTTCAACCGGGCCAAATTTTCTATTGTAACAGTTTAATTTGCACGGTACCTTTAGTTATCAACCGAATATTACAAAACTTTTAAAAATAAGCTCCCCCTGACCAGCTTAAGCGTTCGCAATAAACGTTTGCCCCTTGAAATCGGCAAATTGCTGACTTTAAAGTGAGAAACATTACAACCGGGGGCAATTTTCTGTTTTATCACTTTTACAGTACCTTTGATTACCAACCGATTATTACAAAACTTTAAAAATAAAAGAGAAAGAGAGAAATGCGGCCTAATGTCCATTCGACACAAACTAGGTCATTTCGGGACTAACATATGTTTTTTAATTTTATTTAAAAACTCCCCTTGCGCTTACAAGTCTTTAGCCGTTGGGAGGAAACCGAAGGACACGGAGAAAACCCACGAGGTTGGACATCATACTTCATGTCACGTCCAACCTGGAGATCGAAACGACGCCCGTTGACTCAATGACAGACGTTACGATACAGTGCGCACATGCTAACCATTCAGCCATTCAGCCTCCCTGAATTCAGAAAATTGCTGACTTAGAGCAAGAAACATTTCAACCGGGCGAAATTTTCTGTTTAAACAGTTTAATGTGCACGGTACTTTAATTACCAACCGATTATTACAAAACTTTTGAAAATAAGCTCCAACTGACCAGCTTAATCGTATGCAATAAACGTTTTCGCCTGAATTGAAAGTTCTGCGCGGAGAAAGTTCATCTCGATTTCCCGGCGTGGTTACCCTTGTCAGTGAGGCAGAGCTCTATACGATGACTAAATGTGTAGATTGTAGTCACCCACACTGCATGTTTCGCTTAACAATGAAAGGGTGCCGTTTTCAATGTTCGATCCTTTTGTTCTTCTACTCCTGATATGTTGGACTGTTGATCGATGGTTTCATATAAAAGACTACCAATAAAACTCTTTGTACAAGAAGTTCCCAAAAAATATTATGTTGACTTTACGAGAAAGACCTCTAAACATGCTCCAAATTGTAAAAATACGACTTTTTGGGTTTTCAATCTCTTTTTTTCGGCTATCCCTGATATTTAGAAAAAATAATACAATGATTTCACACAACAGGCTAGCTATTAGACTCTCTATTGACAAAAGTTTCACCGCCCTCCCTTCATTATAACCGAAGTTATCGTGCCCTAAAGAATCAACAAATTAGCTTGTTTATCTCTGCTTACCCTAAGCAGAAAATGCTCATCTTTGAACTCAATCATAACATTGACCTAGTGAACGTCTACACCAAGTTTGAACATTCTAGCTTAATTAGAAGGAGAGTAATTGTGTTCCAAAGTCCCGACCCTTCAAATTGCTTCTATTTTTCATTTTCAATTCAAAATGGTGACCATCACGTGACCGAAATCAAAATTCTATTCGTGACATTTTTTAGGCCTTCCTACAAGGATTCAGAAAATATAACTCCCGAGTCTGTAAGTAAAATAGCAAAAAAGCCTTATTGATTTTTCACTTTTAAATATGGCGGCACTTCCGGTTCGATCGACAAACTCCATATTTTGTGTACAAATCAGTAATTACTTATCTAGTATCCAAAAAAAAAATCAGGTCATTCTGACCTATATTTCGATGATTTTTTGGAAAATTTTGATCCTTAATTTCGTCAAGGGGAGATAATTTAGAAAATTTCTAATTATATTTTTGAAGTCACATCGGTAGGATCTACTTAGATACTAAATTTCATGAAAATCGTACAACTATTAAAGAAGTTGTCAAATTGGTCTAATCTTCCGGTTCGAAATCACAGCGACGAATTTTCGAAATTCGAAAATGTGAAACTGCAGATGAAAATGGTTTTTTTAAAGGTATTCAAAGAAAAAAGAATTAGTAAAATCGGTCAAAAAATAACAAAGTTACGACTATGCATTGTCATTTTTTTCGTTCGTAAAATTCGGTGATTTCGGATTCGTAAAACGTTTCGAAAATATATTTAATCAAGGTTCGCACCCCATTTTTGGGGGGGTAGGTCAAAATTTCAGAAAGATCCTATGGATAGATTCTGAGAAATCCGATTTGCAGAAAACACACAAAAAAAAAATAATAATAATAATAACTTTAACAGAAACAATAAGCTTTCATATGTAATATGAAAGCTTAATAATAATTTTAACAAAAACAATAGTGTTTCACACAAGCTTCGCAGTGTGAAACCCTAATAATTTTAACAAAAACAATAGTGTTTCACACAAGCTTCGCAGTGTGAAACCCTAATAATAATTTTAACAAAAACAATAGTGTTTCACACAAGCTTCGCAGTGTGAAACCCTAATAATAATTTTAACAAAAACAACAGTGTTTCACACAAGCTACGCAGTGTGAAACCCTAATAATAAGAATAATAATTTTAACAAAAACAATAGTGTTTCACACAAGCTACGCAGTGTGAAACCCTAATTACTTCCTGTGTTAATGAAAATGTTCAATTAGTCTTATGAAATCAGAAATGGCATACGATATCATATAGTGAAAATTTTATGTAAATCGAGTAATAATTGCCACTTTTAAAGACCAAAAAACTTGAAAAGTGACTTGTAGAAAATCGGATATTTCTCTGCAACCGTACAAGTTACAAACCATTTTGTGGTATCTGTATGATCGTATGGGTTCATTCTATTTGTTGATTAGCATCAAATACCATAATTTGAATAAGATTTCAAAACAGACTCATTTGAATAAAATATCTGTTTTGAAGGCTAAAAATACAGTTTTTGCCAAAATGACGTTACTTCCGGTGATAATGAAAATCTTAAATTACTTGTATGAAATCCCAAATGGCATTAGGTATAACACGGTGTAACATTTATGAAAATCGAATAATAATTGACACTTTTATGGCCCCGAAACCTTCAAAAGTGACCTGTAGAAAACCGTCTATTTCTCGGCAACCGAACAAGTTAGAAACAATTTTATGATATCTATATGACCATATGAGTTTTGTTTATATGTGAATTTAAACCAAAAGTTAAAATTATTAATACATATTAAGTTATTCTTGGTTGAATAAAACATTGATTTAAAAAGTTTAAAATGCAGTTTTTGACCAAATGATGTCACTTCCGGTGTCAATTTTAAATTGTAATCAACTTCATATGACGCTACATGCCTTTTGAATCAAATGATGTCACTTTTATAAAAATCCAATAATAATTGACTATTTTACAGGCAAAATAACGAAAACAGTGACTTGTACAGAACTGCCCATTTCTTGGTAACTGCTTATATTACAAACGAATTTTAACATACATTTTCTTCGTATGGATTATAGCTACAAGTTTATAAAAGTTACGAAGAAATATTTTAAAATCTGAAAAGCCTGAATAGGTTCTAAATAGGTCAATTTTACACCATTTTTAGCCTCTTAATCGAATTTGCTCGAAAGTGAAATCGAAATTAAAAAAACTGCTTCCTACATTTTTTGCGCCTTGAAAGGGCACACTCTTTGAGTCAAATAATTTTTCCAAAAAATAATATTTGTTTTCGAAATAAAAAAATAACTGTCAAAATTGTAGTTTTTGGTAAAATTATGCCACTTCCGGTGCCGACAGATAACACTTTTGGTAATAAAAAAAATGACAATTGATACAACGAAGCATATGAATTTTGTTTTATACAAATCGAACAATAAAAAATTAATCTAGGACTGAAAAACTGAATTAGCCAATGGCGGCCAAGGAAAATTACTGAGACAATTTTTTTTAACATTTTTGCACTAGTCAGATGACTCTTTAATTCTGTGCACAATACGACTAAAAAATATTCATAAATAAAAAAGTTTTTTGTAAAATTTTAAATTTTCGAAATTTGGCGCCTAATATCTTCGAAGATTTGCCGAAAATCAAAAATCGAAAGTAGCGTAGCTATGTGCCCTGTCTCAGGCTATGCCAAAATGTATCGAAAGTTAAAATCCAATGATTATTGTTAAAATTACTGCAATATTTTCAAAAACGATAACTTCGGTGATTTCGGACATTTCGCATTGTCGCAGAACGTTCAAAATAGCCTTATCCTCTAAGTCACACCCACTTTCCCAGTAAAACCGAAGAAATCGTAACGATGCGACACGTAGTTGCTGAGATCTATTCAAATTGGAATCTGAATAATAATAATAATAATAACTAGACCTGCATGCAGGAATGACGGGTTTCACTGGTGCCATGTTACCCTTAAACATGTCACTTCCGGTGTCAAGTTACCCTTGAACATATGTCACTTCCGGTACCAGCGAAACCACTAAACAGGTTTCCAAATTAACATTGCACACAAATAAAATGGACGCAGAATCAACAAAATCCAGCAATATCAATTCATTTTATACATTTGTTACTTGTAAATGATCTTGACAAAATTAAATTACTCCCGGTGTTAATGCAAATATTCAATTAGTCTTATGAAATCAGAAATGGCATACGATATCATATAGTGAAAATTTTATGTAAATCGAATAATAATTGCCACTTTTAAAGACCAAAAAACTTGAAAAGTGACTTGTAGAAAATCGGCTATTTCTCTGCAACCGTACAAGTTACAAACCATTTTGTGGTATCTGTATGATCGTATGGGTTCATTCTATTTGTTGATTGGCATCAAATACCATAATTTGAAAAAGATTTCAAAACAGACTCATTTGAATAAAATATCAGTTTTGGAGGCTGAAAATACACTTTTTGCCAAAATGACGTTACTTCCGGTGATAATGAAAATCTTAAATTACTTGTATGAAATCCCAAATGGCATTAGGTATAACATGGTGTGACGTTTATGAAAATCGAATAATAATTGACCCTTTTATGGCCTCGAAACCTTCAAAAGTGACCTGTAGAAAACCGTCTATTTCTCGGCAACCGAATAAGTTAGAAACCATTTTATGATATCTATATGACCATACGAGTTTTGTTTATATGTGAATTTAAACCAAAAGTTAAAATTATTAATACATATTAAGTTATTCTTGGTTGAATAAAACATTGATTTAAAAAGTTTAAAATGCATTTTTTGACCAAATGATGTCACTTCCGGTGTCAATTTTAAATTGCAATCAACTTGATATGACGCTACATGCTTTTTGAATCAAATGATGTCACTTTTATAAAAATCCAATCATAATTGACTATTTTACAGGCAAAATAACGAAAACAGTGACTTGTACAGAACTGCCCATTTCTTGGTAACTGCTTATATTACAAACGAATTTTAACATACATTTTCTTCGTATGGATTATAGCTACAAGTTTATAAAAGTTACGAAGAAATATCTTAAAATCTGAAAAGCCTGAATAGGTTGTAAATAGGCCAATTTTACACCATTTTTAGCCTCTTAATCGAATTTGCTCGAAAATGAAATCGAAATTAAAAAAACTGCTTCCTACATTTTTTGCGCCTTGAAAAGACACACTCTTTGAGTCATATAATTTTTCAAAAAAATAATATTTGTTTTCGAAATAAGAAAATAACTGTCAAAATTGTAGTTTTTGGTAAAATTATGCCACTTCCGGTGCCGACAGATAACATTATTGGTAACAAAAAAAATGACAATTGAGACAACGAAGCATATGAACTTTGTTTTATACAAATCGAACAATAAAAAATTAATCTAGGACTGAAAAACTGAATAAGCCAATGGCGGCCAAGGAAAATTACTGAGACAAAAAATTTTAACATTTTTGCGCTAGTCAGATGACTCTTTAATTCTGTGCACAATACGACTAAAAAATATTCATAAATAAAAAAATTTTTAGTAAAATTTTAAATTTTCGAAATTTGGCGCCTAATATCTTCGAAGATTTGTCGAAAATCAAAAATCGAAAGTAGCGTAGCTATGTGCCCTGTCTCAGGCTATGCCAAAATGTATTGAAAGTTAAAATCCAATGACTATTGTTAAAATTACTGCAATATTTTCAAAAACGATAACTTCGGTGATTTCGGACATTTCGCATTGGCGCAGAACGTTCAAAATAGCTTTATCCTCTAAGTCACACCCACTTTCCCAGTAAAACCGAAGAAATCGTAACGATGCGACACGTAGTTGCTGAGATCTATTCAAATTGGAATCTGAATAATAATAATAATAATAATAATAATAATAAGAATAATAATTTTAACAAAAACAATAGTGTTTCACACAAGCTACGCAGTGTGAAACCCTAATAATAATAAGAATAACTAGACCTGCATGCAGGAATGACGGGTTTCACTGGTGCCATGTTACCCTGAAACATGTCACTTCCGGTGCCAAGTTACCCTTGAACATATGTCACTTCCGGTACCAGCGAAACCACTAAACAGGTTTCCAAATTAACATTGCACACAAATAAAATGGACGCAGAATCAACAAAATCCAACAATATCAATTCATTTTATACATTTGTTACTTGTAAATGATCTTGACAAAATTAGATTACTTCCTGTGTTAATGAAAATGTTCAATTAGTCTTATGAAATTAGAAATGGCATACGATATCATATAGTGAAAATTTTATGTAAAATTTTAAGACCAAAAAACTTGAAAAGTGACTTGTAGAAAATCTGCTATTTCTCTGCAACCGTACAAGTTACAAACCATTTTGTGGTATCTGTGTGATCGTATGTGTTCATTCTATTTGTTGATTAGCATCAAATACCATAATTTGAAAAAGATTTCAAAACAGACTCATTTGAATAAAATATCTGTTTTGAAGGCTAAAAATACAGTTTTTGCCAAAATGACGTTACTTCCGGTGATAATGAAAATCTTAAATTACTTGAATGAAATCCCAAATGGCAGTATGTATAACACGGTGTAACGTTTATGAAAATCGAATAATAATTGACACTTTTATGGCCCCGAAACCTTCAAAAGTGACCTGTAGAAAACCGTCTATTTCTCGGCAACCGAACAAGTTAGAAACAATTTTATGATATCTATATGACCATATGAGTTTTGTTTATATGTGAATTTAAACCAAAAGTTAAAATTATTAATACATATTAAGTTATTCTTGGTTGAATAAAACATTGATTTAAAAAGTTTAAAATGCAGTTTTTGACCAAATGATGTCACTTCCGGTGTCAATTTTAAATTGTAATCAACTTGATATGACGCTACATGCTTTTTGAATCAAATGATGTCACTTTTATAAAAATCCAATAATAATTGACTATTTTACAGGCAAAATAACGAAAACAGTGACTTGTACAGAACTGCCCATTTCTTGGTAACTGCTTATATTACAAACGAATTTTAACATACATTTTCTTCGTATGGATTATAGCTACAAGTTTATAAAAGTTACGAAGAAATATTTTAAAATCTGAAAAGCCTGAATAGGTTGTAAATAGGTAAATTTTACACCATTTTTAGCCTCTTAATCGAATTTGCTCGAAAGTGAAATCGAAATTAAAAAAACTGCTTCCTACATTTTTTGCGCCTTGAAAGGGCACACTCTTTGAGTCAAATAATTTTTCCAAAAAATAATATTTGTTTTCGAAGTAGGAAAATAACTGTCAAAATTGTAGTTTTTGGTAAAATTATGCCACTTCCGGTGCCGACAGATAACACTTTTGGTAATAAAAAAATTGACAATTGATACAACGAAGCATATGAATTTTGTTTTATACAAATCGGACAATAAAAAATTAATCTAGGACTGAAAAACTGAATTAGCCAATGGCGGCCAAGGAAAATTACTGAGACAATTTTTTTTAACATTTTTGCACTAGTCAGATGACTCTTTGATTCTGTGCACAATACGACTAAAAATATTCATAAATAAAAAAAATTTTTGTAAAATTTTAAATTTTCGAAATTTGGCGCCTAATATCTTCGAAGATTTGCCGAAAATCAAAAATCGAAAGTAGCGTAGCTATGTGCCCTGTCTCAGGCTATGCCAAAATGTATCGAAAGTTAAAATCCAATGATTATTGTTAAAATTAATGCAATATTTTCAAAAACGATAACTTCGGTGATTTCGGACATTTCGCATTGTCGCAGAACGTTCAAAATAGCTTTATCCTCTAAGTCACACCCACTTTCCCAGTAAAACCGAAGAGATCGTAACGATGCGACACGTAGTTGCTGAGATCTATTCAAATTGGAATCTGAATAATAATAATAATAATAATAAGAATAATAATTTTAACAAAAACAATAGTGTTTCACACAAGCTACGCAGTGTGAAACCCTAATAATTTTAACAAAAACAATAGTGTTTCACACAAGCTACGCAGTGTGAAACCCTAATAAGGTTAAGGTGATATTGAAGGCAATGCATAATCAAAACATACGTTGTACGTGACAAAAAGTAGGGTCGCCTGTCCCACCTCTTGGGTTTTCTCCGGTTACCTCCCACTGCTAAAGAACCTTACGCGCAAATGAATTATTGAAATAAAATCAAACCATATGCTAGTTTGTGTCGAATGGACGTTAATGCCCATCTATATTTCTCTCCCTCTACCCATCTCTCTCTCAAAACATATTGCATTACATTCTTGATTCAATAAAATGAAGTTCTATTCTTTCTTCCAATATTATTTTAGAGCTCGCCATTAAACTAATACTTGAAATACATTTTAACACATAACATATCTGATTCGATAAAGCATTGCTCTACTTTTTTATTCCAATATAAAATGCTTTAAAAAGCTCAAAAGACATGGACACTTTGCCTGTGATGTCCTCGGTTGTAGATAACAGAACAAACCTATCAATCATTTTACCGAGGGTTTTTTTGTAAGCAAGAGATTAATACACTCGTAATTAGTTTATTGTAATTGGTAAATCTAATACCCAGACAGATGGGATAATAAGACAATGAATTCAAGAACAGGAACACGGTCGAGATAAATTCTAGATATGGAACGGTAATATGTGGGTTGCTGACATATTTGTTGGTTGGGAGACCGGAAGAAAGGGTTATTTTCAATATGATAACTTCGGTGATTCATTGTTCAAACCGTTTTCCTTGTCCATATGAAGATACACTACTAATAAGTAGAAATTGATAAAGAGTGTATCAGTACAGAAAAGAGTTTGGCGTAAATTGAATCCTACGTATAACTCGTAATATTAAAAACAGTAACGTCTAATGCAAGCCCTACTTGCCACCCAACATATATGCCCTTCTCTCACCCCCAAATTAACCAACGACTAGACAGCTGGTTTTGTCAAGCCCCACGTCTTACAGCCAGGGGCGTAGCCGTGAAATATATATTAGGGGGTGGGGGGTCCGCAACGGGGTGGGGGGTACCCCCATAAATTTTGTTTAAAGTCTCAGGCTTCTGTTAACATCACACCAATACAATGTTTATCATGTTTACAGACATTAGCACCGGTCTTCCCCGAGAGGCGAAGAAGCGTGGCTTACTTACCCCCCTCCCCCCACCTAAGAAAATTTTGGAATATTTGACGGCTGCAAACACTTTTTCCTGCTATTTCAGTACATGAACAAAGCAATTTCAAAGTGGCCTGATATAGCCTAATTAAGGTGGCTTGCTGACTCGAATTCCAATCACTCGTTTACACCCACGAAGACGGGACCGTTGGGAGAAAATTGACCTGCCACATACACGTTTTTCTGCTATTCCAGCCTGTAGTCTGTGAATACAACAACTTCAATTTGTTCCAATATAGCCTACCTGGCTGCCCAGAACCAATCAATCGTCGCGGGCTATGGGAGACTCACCCTCTCAGAGAAAACTTTGAAAATTTCAACCACCGCAAATGCGTTTTCTGCTATTCTAGCCTGTGTGAGCAAGTCCAAAAGTATCCAATGGTTCTGTAACCGAAATCCCACTCTGAATTCCAACCATCCAATCACACTGTTGCAGTTGCATTCACAAAGTAGAGTGGCCCCAGACAAAATGTTTTAATCAATAGTCAACGCAGTACAAATTCGTGGTATTCAATTAAAAGAAAAGTGAAATAAGTGTTTTATTAGGACACAATGACAGTTAGGGAAGAAAAACTAGAAATGCCCGAAGCAGGTTTACGGGCTGCGGCCAGTTTTCTTCGACCCCTCAAGAAAATTTTGGAATATTTGATGGCCACAAACGCGTTTTACTGCTATTCCAGTCCTAAAATTAGTGTTTTATTAGATTTCGGGCACTTTACTTTGCCAAATTTTTTTTTTTTTTTTGGGGGGGGGGGGGCAAGTATATTCAGACCCCCCCCCCCCCCAGGAAAACAATTGGGGGGGGGGTCCGGTGACGCCCATGCTTACAGCACTGACGAGGGGGATTTGGGAGAAGCGGTTGTCCGGTGAATAAGACGTTTTACTCGCTAACCTGGAGGTCCCGTGATGGATCTTGATGTTGAAAAAGACAGTTTGATGTTTTCGGGTGTGCCCCTCCCCCAACACCTTGTCAGTGGTGCAGGGTGGAGGATAATGGCAAAGGAACAAGGAATAGTCATTTGGATGGAACGGAAAATCGATATAAGAGCACCCAAGTCTTTGTAGAGCAGTAAGATGGTAAACGTTTTCATTTCTTTTCATATATGCGGATTGATCAAACAAGCAAGATGTTTGAAAAGTAAGAACTATGCAACATTTTAATGTTGTTATCATGTAATTAAAGATACAATATGGGAGATTAGATAAAGAGCTGACAGTTCGCACTATAATAGTTACAAACTAGATAATGTAAAGGGAATTCGCTGAAATTTAAGTTCAATTGGTCCACTCTGAACCGAGAATTTAGGATTGAATTTTCGGCCTAGCCTCGATCATCATATAACAAAAAAAGTCTCGGTTATTCATTTCATGATTAAATCATGAATGAAAGTAGAGCAGCAGATCCAGTAAATGTCGCAGGTTAGCGATGAGATTAAGAGTTGATTATGGTCCGAATAAGTTAATTAATGTCTAATTAATATTTTATTTAACATTCCATGCCTAAAGAAAGACCTGCAATAGGCATATTTAGCTCTTGCATAATGTATGTTCAAACATTTCTAGGTATAAAATAATACCTTCATGTAGAACCGATTATTTTATATAAAAAATAAAGAGATCACAAAAAAGGTCTTTTATTGCTATGTTTATCTAAGAGTGATGAAGATGGCGTGTAAAATTGATAGTAGTAACCATTGTAAAGTTAGAATTTATCGATTTGGTTTTCCATGATGTAAGCGTTATTCATATGATGATGTTAAGGCTTTACTATGGAACTTTATTATGAGTGGCTTGATAATGTCGGCAGGCACGTGTACATTAATTATTTGATTATCCAGACACTTTTACACAGCGTGGTATACGGGGACCCCGCATGTAAATTGAGAGTTTGTATTTCTTCTAATTAACCAATTTTATTTAATGAAATATAACTAGGAGTGCTCCTTTCATTAAAATATCCAATACCGCTAATGAAGATGAGGATGCTAATGAAAATATAGGAACCTGAAAGTAGGTCCTTGCACTGATAAGCAAAGCAATCTTTTTAAAAACAAGTTAGTGAATTGGATTCATTTTAATTCAAATTAAGAAAATTCTCCGGGTTGATTTTAAATGTACGGTCTGTCTGCACGGTAAAACATCGATATGTTAGACTGTGAACTCGATCTTCATTTTTTAAGTTTCTATAGTTGCAGACAGAAAACTTTTATCAAATGTGGACAATCTTATTGTGAGTGAATTTTACTTTAAGTGTATTTAAACTGTCGAGACGAGTCTACTTGTCTTTGCTTTTTATCAAATTTGATGGTTTAGCTACTGGTCACATTGCTGGGTTTGGTTTCAGGGATAAATCTTCTCAATCCATTAGACGGCGGCGACGAGAGTTACTTACCTTAATGCAAGAAGGAACACCGAATGCCTAAAACAATGCTTGCGGCGCGCATCTTGTCGTCTGCTCCTTATTGAAAGAATAAATCTGCGAGATATTTATATGATAGAAATAATTGGATTAAAGGTTATGTCAGCCCCGGGGTTTGTTGACATCACTAGCGCCGATATAAGATGAAGTTTTAATTAATTCCTAAGAAGATATCTAGACCGAGGAGACTCGTCCTCCCTGCTATCAAGGAAGCGGAAAATCTCGAATCTAATAATCAACCATGCCTGGAATCATTATTAAAGAACTGGATAAAACGTGTATAGCCAGAATGTATACAAGTATAATTGTGTTCCGCACGAACAGTATAATCCATGTACCTATCACTGTGATTTGGAACTTTAATCACATTCTTCAGCTTTATTGCATGTATAGCATATCTTAACAACCAGCATTTCTCTTTAATCTTCTAAATGTGACCGTGGTCAAGAAACACTCGAACGTGCCCAAACTTCTTTTCAACGGCTTTTGTCTGAATGATAATACATGTTACTTGCTCAGTGTTTCATTTGATAATCCATTTACATGTCTCACAGAATAGTTATTACATGTCTCACAGAATAGTTATTATGTATTGCGTAAACTGTCTTCATGTAGGCAATCGTAATTTCTTCTGTGAGAACCCAGGAAAGACACGTATATAGACTGTATCAAATAAACATTGGACAATGTTGGAAAACAAAATCCATCAAGTAACGGCTGTGGTTAGTTTGTTTCATTACGTTCGTGCTATCATTCATTTGTAATGGTATTATCAGAAATTATTTATCATAGAATACCCGGTTTGAGAACGGGTCACGGGTTCATGCTGCTTATTGGATACCACATACGTGGGGGTGGAGCGCGGCAACCAAGCAAGATTTACCCGCGCGCCCAGACCCAATTCGCTCCGGTCCGATTCGACGTCGACGACCTAGAACATTCACGGGGTCCTGCTGATCAATTCGATACACACACATATATATATAAGTGTGTGTGTGTGTTGGGGGGGGGGGTTGAGCAACAATGCATGGTGGGTGAACACACTCAGGGGCATCTTTGATTTGATTTACATATAAATTATTATTCATTTGTAATAGTATTATCGATAATTATTTCTTGTATGTAATGATTATATCAGTAATTATTTCTCAATTTTAATTGTATTATCAGTAAATATTTCCAATTTATTATGGTCAGACATTTTTATTGAAATATATTCCAAAACAACTGCCCACTTCGAAACCGGAACTTCAAAGCTTACGGCCCTTGTCCCAGTTACCCCTATAAACACAGATCACTAAATATTCATGGGGTGACGGTGAAAGCTATTTTTATTTTTTCTCTCCCTTTGCCTTTTCCCCCTTTTGCATGGCGATTTGTGTTGACTTTTTGGTGTAGAATCTAAGAAAAGGGTTTGAAAATAGATTTTCTGCCAGGTTTTGGCGAATATTCATGATTTTGAGGCGGAAGGATACAAGAGTTGTGAGGATGGTTACGTTGAAAGGGAGGGCCGAAAATTGCTTGTTTAGTTGTCTCTACTTCCAGCTTGTGTATCTCAAGTTTTTCATGGTGAACCTCACACATGCTTTTGGGCAAGAGTTTGCCACATGTTGCTCCATCTGCGACAGAAAGCGTTCTACCCAAGGAATATTCGGTAAATAGACGAGAATTAACATTAAAGTCAATGGGGAAATAATTGGTGTTCCGTGAGCCCTATACACCAAATTTGAGCCTGTGGACAGTCATGGTGTAGCTAGCCACCAACTCTGAACATACAAAGCGCTAACAACACTTATAGACAATATAACTGGATACTAATTATAATAACAATAACCTTGGACCAATAACCCCATTATCATAAATATATAATTAATAAACACATCATGATTAATGTGTATTATCACACATAAAATTATTTTTTAAGCATACGACAACCTTCCTCAAAGTGTAAATTCCTCCATGGTTGGATTATAATATATATGAAAAGCCAACTGCTACAAAATTGTTAACTTTTGGCATCAGATCGCCAATGATTTCCCTGTTGACTTTAATGATAATTCTCGTTTGTTAGACCGGCACTAACTTTCCATGGGTAACACAGGGCCAACATGTGGCAATCTTGTTCAAAAGCATGTACAAGGTTCGCCAAGGAAAACTTGAGATAGGCAAACTGGAAGTAAAGACCATTGAACATGCACTATCCGCTCTACATTTCAACTTAACCGACAGCCTCATGAATATTCACCAAAACGTAGCAGAAAATGTATTATCAAACCCTTTTCTTCGAACCTACACAAAAAGTCAACAAAAACCGTCACGAAAAGGGAAAAAAGAAAGGAGAAAAAGTACCTTTACAAACTTATACTTTGATTATAGTATGACATTACAGTATCACTAGCTTGCAGATCGGGTGTTCGATCCCTGCATTGGTCTTGAAAATTCATCTAAATTTTCCTGTGTGATTCCCCATTTGTCAGTGATGCAGGATGGAGGACCTGACAAGCACAGCTGTTTAGTCGTTCGAATGGGACGAAAAAACCGAGGTCAAGTGTTCTCATTGTCATGCACGTGTTCAGATTTGGCGTATGGCGTATGATCGTCTTCATTATAGACCAGTTTGGAACAGAACAGTAGGACGTTAAACTCCATTTCATTTCATTTTTAGTTGATCCGGTAATTTACATCAATATAATCCCTTGCCAATGGTTATGTACATAAAATAAATGTTAGAATCTAAACGGAATATATCTTTAAATGACTCACAGATTTTTTAATAAATCAAAATCGTGTACAAAGCTTCAGCCCTTTATACGGTTTTACCAAGTCGTAAATTAATAATATAAACCGTTTTTTTGTGTACCCAGTAATATATAACTCTTTAGTCAGTTTTCTCCTATTTAATTTTCAGAAAATGTCACGAAAAATACTGATTCGGTCACTTGACAGAGAAAAATTGGTTAATTGATGAATTTTGTCAATATATAGCATTACTGGCTCAATACCAGACCAACTACTGCTATTAACGACTTAAAGAAAGACGCTGTTTTCAATCTGAAAGCTGATCTAAAACAAATAGACTATGCCATTGATTGGAATCTCGAATTCCCTCCTTTACAATGATGTATCCTTTAGCCACATAGCTCAAGTTTCCCAGAGTTTCGTAAATCAACACGAGAAGCTTCTTGTAGATCCCTACCTTGTTTATGAATTCGAATTTCTTCTTTTTCGAGGAACCCTCAGTGAACGGAGGTCCAGTGTTCGATCCTTGCGTTTGGCGAGAAACGTATTTACAGCTGTAAATTGATTTAAACAAAAGCAAAGGATATGTTCATTAGGAAGTTATAAAATAAACCGTCCATACTGTTTTTGTAAAAATAATCTATTTTATAACTAATTCTTTCCGTCAACCAGACGACACCATGCAGAAACAAGCTCTGTTTATATGAAATTGGACTGTATCTGTCCCTCCCTGTTCGTAGCTGCGCCGTTCAACGTAAAAGCCGATGTTTTCGTCTCCATTACAAGGCATTGCAGGAACAAGTCCAATACATGACCTAATTATGGATGATAATATAGATCTTTAATCAGGATATTAATGAGATGATAGATGTCGTTCAAGTCACGATGATATGTTTCTGTAAGACGTTTATTGAATTTGTTAAAACCTCGTTTCCGGTTTTTGTCAGGTAGCTCCATATTTTAATAAACGTGTCACGATTAGTTCTAAACTGAGAAACAAAATTAAATCATCGTGATAAACCTGACATTATGTATGTAGAACGGTACCTAGAATTGGAATGAAATGAAATATGTTTACCAATCAATCACCGTTCTGCAACGGGAGGTTCGATATCCGAATGGTTAGCACGGGCGCGATGTATCATAAGGTCTGCCATTAAATAAACTGGTTTGGTTTCGAGTACCCGGTTGTGCGGGATAAGGAGTACAATCGTATGCCCAACCGCATGGGTTTTCTCCGGGGTCCTACGGTTTCCTTCCACTGCTAAAGACCAGAGTCAGAAATTTCAAGCCATGGAATTTAAAGTGTAACCTAGTATTATTATGTTCAACAGAAATTCGAAGTGTTTGTAAATATGTAACATCTAAATAAAGAGGTTTTATGAATAAACTTATGTCATGAATTCGATTCGTATATGCCAGGGTATATTATATTACAAATAAATAAATGGATATTACATGTGGTTACTTTGGCATTTTTAAATAATATCACTTCTTTATCAACTATATATTATATAGCATATAGTACATGGGTGGTACAGTTCTATAACAGATGTATAATTATAGTAATAATAGATGCGAGGAGATAAACGTCTATACGATGGTTTTTGTATGTAGGATAGAGCGCCTAACAAGGGCAGTGTCTAAACGTTGAAAACAGAGATCCCATATACACATTGGTGTGCACGTAAAAGAAAAATTCGAAATAAGAGCAGGTCCTTGCTCCGCTTTTCGGGCAAAGTTTCGCTCAAAACATTATATTGCCCATGTCCCCATTAGCCTTGTCGAAACGAAAAAAGATGGACTTTAAACCGGATTTCAGTTCATATTTACCATTTGTATAGTTTCTTATAGTATTATGCACGACATAAGAACGACGTGTCGGATCAAGAGGTCTAGACCAGCCGACTGCCAAATTTTTGAAAGTTTTTATCTATCTTCCAGAAGTGCATCTCAAGAACGTCTGACCCGGAAGGTACACATTGCATAATCAATGTCATTACTGGTGCGAAGACACGCAAATTGGCCAAATCTTCTACCGTCCATGGCTCGATAATCGTACCCATTGATGAAAGGCTTTAACCACATTAACACACAATCTGAAATATAAACGTTAAGAGGACGTCTAGATACTTAACGTCTGTGGCGGATCGTCTTACTCGTCCAAGGTTCTCAGAGGAAACAGAGTCTGGAGGAATCGATGAATTATTCTAGTATTTCTGTCAATCTAAACAACTTTATGATAACAAATGAAATAAAATGAAATGCGGGTTTATTGTCCACTTGTTTCCTTCGACCAGGCTAATGAACACGTAGTGAAATTGTGTCCGGGCAGCAGCACAGCGGTCAAATTTTATATCACATTCCAACAAATGCCAGGAGTTGTTCAGGTACACACCAATGTTTACACGGGACCTCGGGTTTTTGTACTATCTGGACGACTAGACTCAGGTTCTTGCCAGACTCTCCATCCTGCACCACCAGGAGGGGGGGGGGCTACACTGGAGCGAGAGGGAGAGAGAGCGAGAGAGAGTGAGGGGGGGGGAGAGAGAGATGAGGTTTCGCGTCCACTGGACTAATTTCATTTCAATAATTCGCTTGCGCGTAGGGGGTTTTAGCAGTGGGAGGAAACAGGAGTATCCGGAGAAAACCAACGAGATTGGACAGGCGACCCTACTCCTTGCCACGTTCACCCAGAGATTCGAAACCACGCCATTTGACTTTATGGCAGGCCGTATGATACAGCGTGCGCACGATAACCTTTCGGCCCCCCATCCCCCATGTTCCGATGTACTTTCGCGGCAAGCAACTGGATCTAACACGGGACACCCAGGTTAGCGACCCCCCTTTCTCTAAATGATAAGATAAATGCTTTCGATTTTTATCAATTACTGATCACTTGTGTCATATACTGCAATCGACGGAAGGGGTGGGTGGGGATCTAGTCGGGCGAATGAGACGACAAACCGAGACGTCCCGTGGTATACCATTGTTTTCAACAGTATTTCATTTCGAGTAAGACATGATATATAACTGATAAAATTCATTTTTGAAAGGTCGAAGGTTAAATTAAATTCATGACCACTTGCCCTGTACAAAAAATTGGACTATGATTTCGCGAACTCAAGTTACGTA